>OU426991.1:11664692-13101632 GCA_911387755.1 Chrysotoxum bicinctum | reverse complement strand
ATCTCAGCCAACCTAGTAAGTTTATTCATCCGTAGATTTTCTTGTTGGTATAAGGCATGCTCAAAATTTTCTTTACTGACCTGACTAGCCAACACCCCATCCCTTATCTTCCTACTTTAACATAGAGTGACCCAAAGTTATCGATACCTATATATGAAAACGGGATCGTTTGCGCCTTTACTTTTGCTGGATGTAGGTTGCTCATAATTGGGAGCTTAGGAATGCATTTATTTTTTAAGATTATGGCATTTTATTTTTATTTTGGGAAGCAAGGCTCTTGATCTGGGTATACAAAAAAGGTTTTCGTAGTTCGTTAAATAGAGTTTTAGGCTGGTATTCACCGAGCACTCATAACTTAAGAAGCTCATAAACCTATTCACCAAGCAATATTAGTGAAGATCTACGAGCGCTCTTAAAAGTTAGGAGTGGTCCCGACCGCTCCTAAACTTACGAGCGCTCTCTTCGAAAGTTTGTTCGCTTAGACGTGCCACGCACGCATTTGACTCGAATCCATGTGAGCAATGCCAAGTAGAAGAGTATCCATTTGCTGTCAAGACCAACATTCCACAAAATTTCACAAGAGAGAGTGGCTCTCATTTTCGAACTTCGAAAAACACTTGTGAGTGGTTGGTGAATACCCCAAAGAAATTTCAAGTTAAGAGCCTCGTAAAGTTAAGAGCCATTTAAGAGCGCTCGGTGAATACCAGCCTTAATGTCCCATGGCGAATATTTCATGATATAATTATGTATCTTGTTATCAGTTCGGCGATGTCATGCTCATTGGGTAGAACAATTAGCCGGTTTGTATCAAGTAAAATGCAATAAGCTGCATCAATTCGCCCTTACCTCGTAGTATTGAGTATACGGTATACAAAATTTATACTAAGAGGGTGTCTTGCTTAGAAGATTTTTGTCCTTTTATGTATTGATCTTTAAATGAAGCGAAAAGCTTGTGCCAATGATCGAAAAAATCTTAAATTCACTGAACCGGAAAGCTTCGATTTATCTTTTCAAATTTTACAACATGATGCGTGTCTATGGATCTTATAGCTTCACAAGATGAATCAGTCTATTTAAACTCCTCGAGTCACAATTCCATAGGTTCATATAAAAAGCTCAGATCTCGATACCATCAGCTATCAGCTCTATATTCTTTATAACTTTGCCACTTTGTGCAAAAAAGTTAATTTTGCTAGAAATCCATCTCCAGTTCTTAGCACCGGCCTCCTCGAGAATTTCTCCTACGAAACGCCATAATTTTTTGTATTACCTATGATCTGAACCGTCCTCAAATTTGACAAAAAGTACCTATCCAATATTTTAATTTAAAGTTCAGCTGCTATATTCTTAGCTGAATTAACTTCTAATAATGCTGGTTCTAGAATGGATATTACTTTGAGTAGAGCTATGTACCTCAGGCTAGTTTTCCCTACAATACCGTCAGAAGGTCGAAATTACCCAACAGCATAGCTGATCGGACTTTCTAAGTTGGACCTGATGAATTAGTACAATATTAAAGCTGTTTTAGTATGAAACTAGGTTAAAATGATGATTTTACAAATATACTTTCTCTACCCTTTTATTAAAGTTAAAACCATCGAATACCTATTTTATTTTTTTAGTATCATGCTAACTTTATTATGACTTTTAGACATTTACAAACATCAAAACAGGTCTGTTTAGATACTGAATGTTTTTTCGCGAACAACTGTCGTTACTTTAAGAGTGTTCAGAAGAAATTTCTTTAAAAAATAGCCATAGCACGATACTGGTTAGAAAATGTTTAAAATTAAAGCCTAGTACGCAGATCGAGACAAGACAAATTTTATCTCTACAATTTTAATCTCTACCAAAATTTTCCAAATCTCGCGCAAAAGTTTGAAGTTGGAGAATTAAAAAAAATAATTTAATGTGTTTTGTAGTGTATCTCTGGAACGGGTTGTCTTACAATAGTCGTTCATACTCGTACCTTTTTGGAATCTCCTCTCGATGCTTTCAAGAGAAGCATCAGCACCTTTTACGTAAAACCAGTTTTGACAAAAATCACTTTCGGCTGTCAAAATTTGTCCCGGAAAATAATGCTTGTATCATTCTTTTTCCTATCAAAATTTAGTGGAGACATTTTGTACAGCAATGCACAAAAGTATGAATTTTGTGCGCGAACTGCGTACTGCTCGGAAAAATATCAAAGACAAAATTTGTCCCAGGAAAAAAAATGTATGGGATACAAAATTTTTCCCGATCTGCGTACTAGGCTTAAGAAAGAGTTAGTAATCTACTTAAAAGTTAGCAAATTGTTTTGCAGTATCATACGTATTAATACGTTTAAAATTTTGTGCCAATGTTATTAGAGAACAACTCTTCATAAGCATAAAATTCATTTTTTAAATGTATAAAACAACTCCTTTAGTAATTGGAGCTAAAAACAGGAGGCCATGTGATTCAAACTATAATATTAATTTATGTACGAATAAAAAATAAATTTTCAAAAAAAAATATTGAGCCGTTTTTGAGATATCGAATTAATCAAAAAAAAATGTATTTTTTTTTTTTTTTTCAAAAAATATATTTTTTTTAATATATTGAAATGCAATATTTTTTAAGCTTTTTAGAACCTAACCTTCTCTACACAAAATTTCATTAAAATCCGCTATACCGATAGTGAGAAATTCAAAATTCGAAAAAATGTTTATATGGTAGGTACAGTCAGTAGGTTTTTGTTTGTGTTTTTGAGAAAGTCAAAAACCAAAAAAAATGGTTCCAAGGGGTGTACCAAAATAACCGTTTTTTGTATTTTTTTTGAACCGTTACTTAGGCTCTTATTGCGAGTGTCGTTTGTTAATCGATAAACGACTTTTGTCGAAAATCGATGATCCAAAAATTAAGATATCTGAAGTTGTTCTTGTATCAGATACCATAAGCTCTGTTTTTGTACGTGGTTACAACAACATAAAGTTATCCAAATAGGTTTGGATACAAGTTTTAACGCATCCAACGTTTTGGTACTATCTACTTTTATCGAATTGAACGTTGACGACACTCATATGTATTTGTATTTCGAAAAAAATTTTCATGGCAGGCTCCGTTATTTTTGGCCTAAAAAAAAAAGAAAAACGTGTGTGTGTTGGGGGAGATAATTTAGAAACGATATCTACCAGACAGAATTTCGAGGCCCACGTTTTTCGTCTTCGCTATCATCGTAATGTCAACTTTGATCAAAATCTGGAGTTCAATTTTTCTTACGAATGCATACATAACTTGCCTTATAGTATCTACCTATAAGTCGCAAGTTAAAAACAGTTCTATGGCAGCTACTTTGACCAAATTTTCCTTGTAGATCATACCAATAATAATACTATCGTAAGTGCTTTTTGAATGGGATATTTCATTTTGGATCAGCAGTATCTATACTAAACGGTATGAATAGTGTATTTTAATTATTTTGTTTAGATTTCGTTAGCGTTTTGATTCATTGCCACCATATCCAATTTGGTCATCTTTTTTAAAATTTTATTTGAGTAACTGATGGGGCGTTTCATTGGATTGGACAGAGGGCATCTAATACAATTTTACATTGAATGATATACATTCTATTAAACTAAATTTAAATTTAAAAAAAAAAACACACTTGCAATTTTTAAGAATAGTTTGGCATGCGACTTCGGCGTCGCGTCGGTCGTTGGCAGTGCCGGATTAGCCATGAAGCAAGAGTAGCAAATGCTACGGGCCCCGCGCATTTGAGGGCCCCGCGCACCAACCTTTTCTGACCATAAAAAAGTATTATTTACATATTAGATTTAGTCACAATTACTAAGAAGAAAATATTTGCATCAAAATGATCAACTAAAATTTTATTTTTCTATCTGCTGGTCTTACCAAAAATCATGTTTCGCACCGCACCAAACACAAATTGGACAACGGTATGAAATTCAGGTATTTACTGTCACCATTGATAACGTACTCACTGCTTTAGGTAAACGTATATGAACAGTTATCATAAAATTGCTGGCATTTTCGGAATATTCCGAGAAAATCTCTTCCTGATTCAAAATAGCTTTTTTGGCCTTTAGTCCACAAAAACTGGAGTTTCGTCCGGGTGATCGCACATGGACTCATCAGTTGGCTGTGAGGACATTGTCAATACGCAATTTTTATTGAATTCAGTTCATCTTACATCGATTTTTTGACAAAAATC
This sequence comes from Chrysotoxum bicinctum, assembly GCA_911387755.1. Taxonomy (NCBI): domain Eukaryota; kingdom Metazoa; phylum Arthropoda; class Insecta; order Diptera; family Syrphidae; genus Chrysotoxum; species Chrysotoxum bicinctum. The sequence goes on along the minus strand of OU426991.1, from coordinate 13,097,437 downwards.
CAATGTGAACTATATCCAACCAAGATTAAAATTATAATCATTACGTTGGAATATTTTGCCCGTGGCCGAGCATTGATTCTATATGAAGGTTTTTATAATACAAATTCTACATACTACTGAAATAAATCAGCCTAGTAGAAGACTTAGCATTATTAATGGATTTGTTGAATTTGTTGAAAATAGCAAAATATTTCAACGTTAATGATTACAATTTTAATCTTGATTGGATATAGTTCACATTGGATTTTTGTCAAAAAATCGATGTAAGATGAACTGAATTCAATAAAAATTGCGTATTAACAAGGTCCTCACAGCCAACTGATGAGTCCATGTGCGATCACCCGGACGAAACGCCAATTTTTGTGGACTAAAAGCCATAAAAGCTATTTTGAATCAATAATTCAGCAAGTCCATTAATAGTGCTAAGTCTTCTACTTGGCAGATTTATTTCAGTAGTATATAGAATTTGTATTATAAAACCTTCATATAAAATCTCTTCCACCAGAAGAAATTAAAAATCTGCAACCATAGTAAGTGCTTACGCAGATGATTTGGAGGACAGTCTAGGCAACGAATTAATGCAATTCGCTTCAATGCTCAATTCTGATGTGGCTGGTATTATTGACAGCAGGAATCATGAGGCTCTGGAAATGCAGGTTTACAAGCTGTTGATAAATAATTCTTTACAATCTTGTTTCCCGAACGTTGAAATTGCTTTGCGCATTTATTTGTCTCTCATGATCACCAACTGCAGTGGTGAACGATCTTTCTCAACATTAAAACGTGTTAAAAATGAATTGAGGAACACGATGAGCCAACAACGTCTTAATCTCCTCACTTTAATGAATATTGAACATGATTTACTCCGAGAAGTCGATATCAACAGCATTATTTATAAATTTTCCCAAATTAAATCAAGAAAAGTTTGTTTGTAACAGTTTTGTTTGGGGGGGTGGCCGGCCATGGCGCGATGGATGTGTGCTCGCTTCATGATGACAGGTTCGATCCCTGCCGTCGTCTATGTCGCTTTAATTCCATTAAAAACCTTCTAAAAATTGTCATAAATGGGTTGCTGGTTTACTCATTACATGTTGTTCAGGCATAACACTAACAACATGTAATTCAGTTAAAATAGTATGCCCAACAAGTATGAACACGAATAAAAATAATGTGAATTTTACGCGACATAGAAAAAAGACACGGCATTTCTCCGCTTTAGCTCAGCCGCCATCCCTGGAGATAAAAATATCTGAGACAACCACCAACAGTCTCAGAACATCGTGTCACACATCTTTCCTATCCTTCTTTCTCTTCATTAACTTCACGCCCGCGCTGTGTTGAAACATTTAAAGGGTAATCATAATCCCTTGAGCGCGGGTAGATTATAAAAAAAAAAAAAAATTTAATACCATAAACTTGATAAGTGCCTAACCTAAAACAGTCTAAGGGCCCCTTGATAGAATTTGCTACAGGCCCCGCGCTGGCTTAATCCGGCACTGGTCGTTGGTCGTTTTCGTATCGTGCGTCGGTGTCTTTGTCTGCTTCAGTTGAATAATTTAAACCTAAAGCCGCTCGATAAGACATTAAGACTATCCAAACCCTATGACAGATGTTTTTCGTGCTGTTTTCTAAATTAAAGAAATAAAAACAAAATAAAATACGGTCAGAAACAGCAGCAAAACAAACGCACAATTTGTATAATTTTGTATGAGCGTGAAATTCTTAGAAGTCATTTACATACTCGTATATAATTGCAATTGGCAAACAAATTGAAATCAACAAATTGCTAAATGACAAGCAGAAAATTAATTTTAATATTTTTCTTAAGCCTATCAACATGTTGGTATGAATCTATTATTTAAATTCAAGGGGGCTGTGCTTCAAGTCTGAGGATTTGAATAATTGAGTTAAATCATGTTTTAGTATCATTATTTTATTTTATTTCTAAGGCTCTGTGTCAGATCACTGAAAAACTAAAAAATGCTTAAGCGATTTGACACATGGCAGATCTATGAACATTTTCAGTTGTTATAAAAGAGGTTTTGTTTTTTTATAATTAGCACACACTCAAAGGTTTTTGTATACCCTTAATATGCCAGAGACACAGTGTGAGCATTAGGAAAAAAGGGAGGGGATAGAAAGGAGGTGTCGGTGTACATTGGTTTTGAATTCTTGAACATTGCAATGACTGGGAAAGACAGAGCGTGGTAAGGAATTCCACATTCGTGTAGTACGGCTAAAAAACGAATCTCTGTACTTCACAGTACGACCGAAGTTGGGCTCGAGGGTAAATTGATGGGCATTCCTAGAAGTGCGAGTATTACGGTTGAATTGTTTAAGGGGAGGAATGCAACCGGCTATTTCACTAGAGCAGAGTCCGCTAAAATAACGGTAAAAAAGGGTGAGGCAAGAAACATTACGACGATGTTGGAGTGACGTAAATGAGCCAATGATGTTATTGTCACCAATCATTTTAAAAGCTCTTCTTTGAATACTGTCTTAAGACTTAAGTAAGTTACTGGAGCAGCAGCCCATAGATGGGAGTTATACTCAAGTTTTGGACGTATATAGGTTTTATAGATTGTAGCCAGATCAGAAGTGGAGAAAAATTTCATGCACCGTCTCAGAAAACCAAAACATCTTGCGGAATTTTTGGCAACGTCGCGTGTATGATCGTTCCACAAGAGGTGGTTCGTGATGCACATACCGAGAATATCGAGATGTTGTTTTGCTTATTTCAAATACGCGGCTAGTCCGAAAAATATTTAAGTACAAAAAATGAAACCAATTTAAAATGTTTCGATAAATTCAGGAAGTTAATACTAGTATGTACCTACAAAAATTTTTTTGCATGCCGATATTCCCGCAACCAAGCTACGTAAGAGGTTGCGGTTTTCGGTTCTGAATAGGGAATGAACAGACCTTTCCATCGATGTAAAAATCTTGAAATTTTTTTTTCCATCGATTTTCACAAAAAATCATGGGCTAACCACTGGCAAAAAAATTGACTTTTTAAAAAAAAATTGTGAAATTCATCGAGTTGTACATCAAAAGAAAGGTCTACTCGAGCCCTATTTATATCTGCAAACCAAAAGGATCTGTGATGTCCGGTTCTCGAAATATTTGCAATCAACGAGATTTTCGGATTTCCGTCGAAACTTCCTACAAAAATTTTTTGCATGCCGATATTTCCGCAACCAAGCCTCGTAAGAGGTTGCGGTTTTCGGTTCTGAATAGGGAATGAACAGACCTTTCCATCGATGTAAAAATCTTGAAATTTTTTTTTCCATCGATTTTCACAAAAAATCACTGGCAAAAAAATTGACGTTTTAAAATAAAATTCTGAAATTCATCGAGTTGTACATCAAAAGAAAGGTCTACTCGAGCCCTATTTATATCTGCAAACCAAAAGGATCTGTGATGTCCGGTTCTCGAAATATTTGCAATCAACGAGATTTTCGGATTTCCGTCGAAACTTCCTACAAAAAATTTTTTGCATGCCGATATTTCCGCAACCAAGCCTCGTAAGAGGTTGCGGTTTTCGGTTCTGAATAGGGAATGAACAGACCTTTCCATCGATGTAAAAATCTTGAAATTTTTTTTTCCATCGATTTTCACAAAAAATCGTGGGCACCACTGGCAAAAAAATTGACTTTTTAAAAAAAAATTGTGAAATTCATCGAGTTGTACATCAAAAGAAAGGTCTACTCGAGCCCTATTTATATCTGCAAACCAAAAGGATCTGTGATGTCCGGTTCTCGAAATATTTGCAATCAACGAGATTTTCGGATTTCCGTCGAAACTTCCTACAAAAAATTTTTTGCATGCCGATATTTCCGCAACCAAGCCTCGTAAGAGGTTGCGGTTTTCGGTTCTGAATAGGGAATGAACAGACCTTTCCATCGATGTAAAAATCTTGAAATTTTTTTTTTCCATCGATTTTCACAAAAAATCATGGGCTAACCACTGGCAAAAAAATTGACTTTTTAAAAAAAAATTGTGAAATTCATCGAGTTGTACATCAAAAGAGCCCTATTTATATCTGCAAACCAAAAGGATCTGTGATGTCCGGTTCTCGAAATATTTGCAATCAACGAGATTTTCGGATTTCCGTCGAAACTTCCTACAAAAAATTTTTTGCATGCCGATATTTCCGCAACCAAGCCTCGTAAGAGGTTGCGGTTTTCGGTTCTGAATAGGGAATGAACAGACCTTTCCATCGATGTAAAAATCTTGAAATTTTTTGTTTCATCGATTTTCACAAAAAATCATGGGCACTGGCAAAAAAATTGACTTTTTAAAATAAAATTCTGAAATTCATCGAGTTGTACATCAAAAGAAAGGTCTACTCGAGCCCTATTTATATCTGCAAACCAAAAGGATCTGTGATGTCCGGTTCTCGAAATATTTGCAATCAACGAGATTTTCGGATTTCCGTCGAAACTTCCTACAAAAAATTTTTTGCATGCCGATATTTCCGCAACCAAGCCTCGTAAGAGGTTGCGGTTTTCGGTTCTGAATAGGGAATGAACAGACCTTTCCAACGATGTAAAAGTCTTGAAATTTTTTTTTCCATCGATTTTCACAAAAAATCGTGGGCTAACCACTGGCAAAAAAATTGACTTTTTAAAATAAAATTCTGAAATTCATCGAGTTGTACATCAAAAGAAAGGTCTACTCGAGCCCTATTTATATCTGCAAACCAAAAGGATCTGTGATGTCCGGTTCTCGAAATATTTGCAATCAACGAGATTTTCGGATTTCCGTCGAAACTTCCTACAAAAAATTTTTTGCATGCCGATATTTCCGCAACCAAGCCTCGTAAGAGGTTGCGGTTTTCGGTTCTGAATAGGGAATGAACAGACCTTTCCATCGATGTAAAAATCTTGAAATTTTTTTTTCCATCGATTTTCACAAAAAATCATGGGCTAACCACTGGCAAAAAAATTGACTTTTTAAAAAAAAATTGTGAAATTCATCGAGTTGTACATCAAAAGAAAGGTCTACTCGAGCCCTATTTATATCTGCAAACCAAAAGGATCTGTGATGTCTGGTTCTCCAAATATTTGCAATCAACGAGATTTTCGGATTTCCGTCGAAACTTCCTACAAAAAATTTTTTGCATGCCGATATTTCCGCAACCAAGCCTCGTAAGAGGTTGCGGTTTTCGGTTCTGAATAGGGAATGAACAGACCTTTCCATCGATGTAAAAATCTTGAAATTTTTTGTTTCATCGATTTTCACAAAAAATCATGGGCACTGGCAAAAAAATTGACTTTTTAAAAAAAAATTGTGAAATTCATCGAGTTGTACATCAAAAGAAAGGTCTACTCGAGCCCTATTTATATCTGCAAACCAAAAGGATCTGTGATGTCCGGTTCTCGAAATAGTTGCAATCAACGAGATTTTCGGATTTCCGTCGAAACTTCCTACAAAAAATTTTTTGCATGCCGATATTTCCGCAACCAAGCCTCGTAAGAGGTTGCGGTTTTCGGTTCTGAATAGGGAATGAACAGACCTTTCCATCGATGTAAAAATCTTGAAATTTTTTTTTCCATCGATTTTCACAAAAAATCATGGGCTAACCACTGGCAAAAAAATTGACTTTTTAAAAAAAAATTGTGAAATTCATCGAGTTGTACATCAAAAGAAAGGTCTACTCGAGCCCTATTTATATCTGCAAACCAAAAGGATCTGTGATGTCTGGTTCTCCAAATATTTGCAATCAACGAGATTTTCGGATTTCCGTCGAAACTTCCTACAAAAAATTTTTTGCATGCCGATATTTCTGCAACCAAGCCTCGTAAGAGGTTGCGGTTTTCGAATCGGGAATGAACAGACCTTTCCATCGATGTAAAAATCTTGAAATTTTTTTTTCCATCGATTTTCACAAAAAATCGTGGGCTAACCACTGGCAAAAAAATTGACTTTTTAAAATAAAATTCTGAAATTCATCGAGTTGTACATTAAAAGAAAGGTCTACTCGAGCCCTATTTATATCTGCAAACCAAAAGGATCTGTGATGTCCGGTTCTCGAAATATTTGCAATCAACGAGATTTTCGGATTTCCGTCGAAACTTCCTACAAAAAATTTTTTGCATGCCGATATTTCCGCAACCAAGCCTCGTAAGAGGTTGCGGTTTTCGGTTCTGAATAGGGAATGAACAGACCTTTCCATCGATGTAAAAGTCTTGAAATTTTTTTTCCATCGATTTTCACAAAAAATCATGGGCTAACCACTGGGAAAAAAATTGACTTTTTAAAAAAAAATTCTGAAATTCATCGAGTTGTACATCAAAAGAAAGGTCTACTCGAGCCCTATTTATATCTGCAAACCAAAAGGATCTGTGATGTCCGGTTCTCGAAATATTTGCAATCAACGAGATTTTCGGATTTCCGTCGAAACTTCCTACGAAAAATTTTTTGCATGCCGATATTTCCGCAACCAAGCCTCGTAAGAGGTTGCGGTTTTCGGTTCTGAATAGGGAATGAACAGACCTTTCCATCGATGTAAAAATCTTGAAATTTTTTTTTCCATCGATTTTCACAAAAAATCATGGGCTAACCACTGGCAAAAAAATTGACTTTTTAAAAAAAAATTGTGAAATTCATCGAGTTGTACATCAAAAGAAAGGTCTACTCGAGCCCTATTTATATCTGCAAACCAAAAGGATCTGTGATGTCCGGTTCTCGAAATAGTTGCAATCAACGAGATTTTCGGATTTCCGTCGAAACTTCCTACAAAAAATTTTTTGCATGCCGATATTTCCGCAACCAAGCCTCGTAAGAGGTTGCGGTTTTCGAATAGGGAATGAACAGACCTTTCCATCGATGTAAAAATCTTGAAATTTTTTTTCCATCGATTTTCACAAAAAATCATGGGCTAACCACTGGGAAAAAAATTGACTTTTTAAAAAAAAATTCTGAAATTCATCGAGTTGTACATCAAAAGAAAGGTCTACTCGAGCCCTATTTATATCTGCAAACCAAAAGGATCTGTGATGTCCGGTTCTCGAAATAGTTGCAATCAACGAGATTTTCGGATTTCCGTCGAAACTTCCTACAAAAAATTTTTTGCATACCGATATTTCCGCAACCAAGCCTCGTAAGAGGTTGCGGTTTTCGGTTCTGAATAGGGAATGAACAGACCTTTCCATCGATGTAAAAGTCTTGAAATTTTTTTTTCCATCGATTTTCACAAAAAATCATGGGCTAACCACTGGGAAAAAAATTGACTTTTTAAAAAAAAATTCTGAAATTCATCGAGTTGTACATCAAAAGAAAGGTCTACTCGAGCCCTATTTATATCTGCAAACCAAAAGGATCTGTGATGTCCGGTTCTCGAAATATTTGCAATCAACGAGATTTTCGGATTTCCGTCGAAACTTCCTACGAAAAATTTTTTGCATGCCGATATTTCCGCAACCAAGCCTCGTAAGAGGTTGCGGTTTTCGGTTCTGAATAGGGAATGAACAGACCTTTCCATCGATGTAAAAATCTTGAAATTTTTTTTTCCATCGATTTTCACAAAAAATCATGGGCTAACCACTGGCAAAAAAATTGACTTTTTAAAAAAAAATTGTGAAATTCATCGAGTTGTACATCAAAAGAAAGGTCTACTCGAGCCCTATTTATATCTGCAAACCAAAAGGATCTGTGATGTCCGGTTCTCGAAATAGTTGCAATCAACGAGATTTTCGGATTTCCGTCGAAACTTCCTACAAAAAATTTTTTGCATGCCGATATTTCCGCAACCAAGCCTCGTAAGAGGTTGCGGTTTTCGGTTCTGAATAGGGAATGAACAGACCTTTCCATCGATGTAAAAATCTTGAAATTTTTTTTTCCATCGATTTTCACAAAAAATCATGGGCTAACCACTGGCAAAAAAATTGACTTTTTAAAATAAAATTGTGAAATTCATCGAGTTGTACATCAAAAGAAAGGTCTACTCGAGCCCTATTTATATCTGCAAACCAAAAGGATCTGTGATGTCCGGTTCTCGAAATAGTTGCAATCAACGAGATTTTCGGATTTCCGTCGAAACTTCCTACAAAAAATTTTTTGCATACCGATATTTCCGCAACCAAGCCTCGTAAGAGGTTGCGGTTTTCGGTTCTGAATAGGGAATGAACAGACCTTTCCATCGATGTAAAAGTCTTGAAATTTTTTTTTCCATCGATTTTCACAAAAAATCGTGGGCTAACCACTGGCAAAAAAATTGACTTTTTAAAAAAAAATTGTGAAATTCATCGAGTTGTACATCAAAAGAAAGGTCTACTCGAGCCCTATTTATATCTGCAAACCAAAAGGATCTGTGATGTCCGGTTCTCGAAATAGTTGCAATCAACGAGATTTTCGGATTTCCGTCGAAACTTCCTACAAAAAATTTTTTGCATGCCGATATTTCCGCAACCAAGCCTCGTAAGAGGTTGCGGTTTTCGGTTCTGAATAGGGAATGAACAGACCTTTCCATCGATGTAAAAATCTTTAAATTTTTTTTTCCATCGATTTTCACAAAAAATCGTGGGCTAACCACTGGCAAAAAAATTGACTTTTTAAAAAAAAATTGTGAAATTCATCGAGTTGTACATCAAAAGAAAGGTCTACTCGAGCCCTATTTATATCTGCAAACCAAAAGGATCTGTGATGTCCGGTTCTCGAAATATTTGCAATCAACGAGATTTTCGGATTTCCGTCGAAACTTCCTACAAAAAATTTTTTGCATGCCGATATTTCCGCAACCAAGCCTCGTAAGAGGTTGCGGTTTTCGGTTCTGAATAGGGAATGAACAGACCTTTCCATCGATGTAAAAGTCTTGAAATTTTTTTTTCCATCGATTTTCACAAAAAATCGTGGGCTAACCACTGGCAAAAAAATTGACTTTTTAAAATAAAATTGTGAAATTCATCGAGTTGTACATCAAAAGAAAGGTCTACTCGAGCCCTATTTATATCTGCAAACCAAAAGGATCTGTGATGTCCGGTTCTCGAAATATTTGCAATCAACGAGATTTTCGGATTTCCGTCGAAACTTCCTACAAAAAATTTTTTGCATGCCGATATTTCCGCAACCAAGCCTCGTAAGAGGTTGCGGTTTTCGGTTCTGAATAGGGAATGAACAGACCTTTCCATCGATGTAAAAATCTTGAAATTTTTTTTTCCATCGATTTTCACAAAAAATCATGGGCTAACCACTGGCAAAAAAATTGACTTTTTAAAAAAAAATTGTGAAATTCATCGACTTGTACATCAAAAGAAAGGTCTACTCGAGCCCTATTTATATCTGCAAACCAAAAGGATCTGTGATGTCCGGTTCTCGAAATAGTTGCAATCAACGAGATTTTCGGATTTCCGTCGAAACTTCCTACAAAAAATTTTTTGCATGCCGATATTTCCGCAACCAAGCCTCGTAAGAGGTTGCGGTTTTCGGTTCTGAATAGGGAATGAACAGACCTTTCCATCGATGTAAAAATCTTGAAATTTTTTTTTCCATCGATTTTCACAAAAAATCATGGGCTAACCACTGGCAAAAAAATTGACTTTTTAAAAAAAAATTGTGAAATTCATCGACTTGTACATCAAAAGAAAGGTCTACTCGAGCCCTATTTATATCTGCAAACCAAAAGGATCTGTGATGTCCGGTTCTCGAAATAGTTGCAATCAACGAGATTTTCGGATTTCCGTCGAAACTTCCTACAAAAAATTTTTTGCATGCCGATATTTCCGCAACCAAGCCTCGTAAGAGGTTGCGGTTTTCGGTTCTGAATAGGGAATGAACAGACCTTTCCATCGATGTAAAAATCTTGAAATTTTTTTTTCCATCGATTTTCACAAAAAATCATGGGCTAACCACTGGCAAAAAAATTGACTTTTTAAAAAAAAATTGTGAAATTCATCGACTTGTACATCAAAAGAAAGGTCTACTCGAGCCCTATTTATATCTGCAAACCAAAAGGATCTGTGATGTCCGGTTCTCGAAATATTTGCAATCAACGAGATTTTCGGATTTCCGTCGAAACTTCCTACAAAAAATTTTTTGCATGCCGATATTTCCGCAACCAAGCCTCGTAAGAGGTTGCGGTTTTCGGTTCTGAATAGGGAATGAACAGACCTTTCCATCGATGTAAAAATCTTGAAATTTTTTTTCCATCGATTTGCACAAAAAATCTGTGCAAAAAAATTGACTTTTTAAAAAAAAAATTGTGAAATTCATCGAGTTGTACATCAAAAGAAAGGTCTACTCGAGCCCTATTTATATCTGCAAACCAAAAGGATCTGTGATGTCTGGTTCTCGAAATATTTGCAATCAACGAGATTTTCGGATTTCCGTCGAAACTTCCTACAAAAAATTTTTTGCATGCCGATATTTCCGCAACCAAGCCTCGTAAGAGGTTGCGGTTTTCGGTTCTGAATAGGGAATGAACAGAGCTTTCCATCGATGTAAAAATTTTGAAATTTTTTTTTCCATCGATTTTCACAAAAAATCATTGGCTAACCACTGGCAAAAAAATTGACTTTTTAAAAAAAAATTGTGAAATTCATCGACTTGTACATCAAAAGAAAGGTCTACTCGAGCCCTATTTATATCTGCAAACCAAAAGGATCTGTGATGTCCGGTTCTCGAAATAGTTGCAATCAACGAGATTTTCGGATTTCCGTCGAAACTTCCTACAAAAAATTTTTTGCATGCCGATATTTCCGCAACCAAGCCTCGTAAGAGGTTGCGGTTTTCGAATAGGGAATGAACAGACCTTTCCATCGATGTAAAAATCTTGAAATTTTTTTTTCCATCGATTTTCACAAAAAATCATGGGCTAACCACTGGCAAAAAAATTGACTTTTTAAAAAAAAATTGTGAAATTCATCGAGTTGTACATCAAAAGAAAGGTCTACTCGAGCCCTATTTATATCTGCAAACCAAAAGGATCTGTGATGTCCGGTTCTCGAAATAGTTGCAATCAACGAGATTTTCGGATTTCCGTCGAAACTTCCTACAAAAAATTTTTTGCATGCCGATATTTCCGCAACCAAGCCTCGTAAGAGGTTGCGGTTTTCGGTTCTGAATAGGGAATGAACAGACCTTTCCATCGATGTAAAAATCTTGAAATTTTTTTTTCCATCGATTTTCACAAAAAATCATGGGCTAACCACTGGCAAAAAAATTGACTTTTTAAAAAAAAATTGTGAAATTCATCGAGTTGTACATCAAAAGAAAGGTCTACTCGAGCCCTATTTATATCTGCAAACCAAAAGGATCTGTGATGTCCGGTTCTCGAAATATTTGCAATCAACGAGATTTTCGGATTTCCGTCGAAACTTCCTACAAAAAATTTTTTGCATGCCGATATTTCCGCAACCAAGCCTCGTAAGAGGTTGCGGTTTTCGGTTCTGAATAGGGAATGAACAGACCTTTCCATCGATGTAAAAATCTTGAAATTTTTTTTTCCATCGATTTTCACAAAAAATCGTGGGCTAACCACTGGCAAAAAAATTGACTTTTTAAAAAAAAATTGTGAAATTTATCGAGTTGTACATCAAAAGAAAGGTCTACTCGAGCCCTATTTATATCTGCAAACCAAAAGGATCTGTGATGTCCGGTTCTCGAAATATTTGCAATCAACGAGATTTTCGGATTTCCGTCGAAACTTCCTACAAAAAATTTTTTGCATGCCGATATTTCCGCAACCAAGCCTCGTAAGAGGTTGCGGTTTTCGGTTCTGAATAGGGAATGAACAGACCTTTCCATCGATGTAAAAGTCTTGAAATTTTTTTTTCCATCGATTTTCACAAAAAATCGTGGGCTAACCACTGGCAAAAAAATTGACTTTTTAAAATAAAATTGTGAAATTCATCGAGTTGTACATCAAAAGAAAGGTCTACTCGAGCCCTATTTATATCTGCAAACCAAAAGGATCTGTGATGTCCGGTTCTCGAAATAGTTGCAATCAACGAGATTTTCGGATTTCCGTCGAAACTTCCTACAAAAAATTTTTTGCATGCCGATATTTCCGCAACCAAGCCTCGTAAGAGGTTGCGGTTTTCGGTTCTGAATAGGGAATGAACAGACCTTTCCATCGATGTAAAAGTCTTGAAATTTTTTTTTCCATCGATTTTCACAAAAAATCGTGGGCTAACCACTGGCAAAAAAATTGACTTTTTAAAAAAAAATTGTGAAATTCATCGAGTTGTACATCAAAAGAAAGGTCTACTCGAGCCCTATTTATATCTGCAAACCAAAAGGATCTGTGATGTCCGGTTCTCGAAATAGTTGCAATCAACGAGATTTTCGGATTTCCGTCGAAACTTCCTACAAAAAATTTTTTGCATGCCGATATTTCCGCAACCAAGCCTCGTAAGAGGTTGCGGTTTTCGGTTCTGAATAGGGAATGAACAGACCTTTCCATCGATGTAAAAGTCTTGAAATTTTTTTTTCCATCGATTTTCACAAAAAATCGTGGGCTAACCACTGGCAAAAAAATTGACTTTTTAAAATAAAATTCTGAAATTCATCGAGTTGTACATCAAAAGAAAGGTCTACTCGAGCCCTATTTATATCTGCAAACCAAAAGGATCTGTGATGTCCGGTTCTCGAAATATTTGCAATCAACGAGATTTTCGGATTTCCGTCGAAACTATGTATTTCTCTACGGAAATTAAGGATGAAGATTTAATTTTGAAATAATGACACAGATACGATATTACATCAATACAATGAGAAACAAAAAACTAAATTTTCAAATGAAAAACCCCATTAAAATAAATGAATTATGCACAGAGAAAAAGAATTTTATTTTTAAAAAACACTTTTAAAAAATTGTTTTTCTCAGAATACCTTTTGATTCTTCTTCTAATGATAATGATGAAAGCTTGTGCTAGAAAATTCCAGCTTAAGATTCGTAATTTAAGCTAGATTTTTAGTGAATAAAAATCAGCTTAAGCTAGCTAGATAAAGATGTTTTCTAGTAGTAGCTATTTTAAAATAGCCAACGCTAAATTCGTATAGTTTAAGCTTGTTTTTCAAGCTTAAGCTTCAATTTGTTATTTTATTTTTGAGCTATTCCTTTATATTTTATCAACATGTCGCACAAGCTTTTAGTACCTGCTTCATAGAATACTGAAAATAAGAGCTAGTCCAAGCTTTCCAGACAGTAGGTCGAAAAAATCTTGAAATTTTTGTAGCTTTAACTATAATATTCTAGTTTAAGCTATTTTTTTAAGAAACCGCTACAACCGCTTATAATTTTTGTTCTTGCATAAACTAATATTTGTTTGAGAAATCACATGGCATCGTGCTTTTAGCTTCAACCACTAAAGGGTTGTTTTAGTCATTTAAAACTCATATTAACTAGGCCAAGTTATTTTTTATAAAAGTTTCATTGAAGCGTCCTGACATTATTTTGGAAGAAGATTGTATTAACTTCTCTGAAGATTCTATATTTCTGAAATAACCAATTTTTGATGAATAGATTTTATTCTATAGGTAACATTAAACATTTTTATTTATATAAATACTCTGACTTCTTCTTAAAATTTACTATTGGTCAACAAACATCTATAATCATTTAAAGTGGCGTGCAATAGAAAACATTAATATTTCAACTAAATAAAAATAAAACAGCATACGAAAAAAAAAAAAAAAACTTTAAAAATCTATTTCACCACGAAACACAATCTGCCGTTTTAATTTTGGATTCTCGAAAATATACTCAACCAAAAAATACGAATTTCTTTTTCTTTACGTCATGCACCGTTCGACATTCAAGAATCCTGTTTATTATCATTATAAACTTGAGGGTATTATTATTTTAATATGCCGATTGTTAGTTTTTTTAAATTTTCATTACAGTATTTTTGGAATAATCATTTTTTATGTTCATTTGCAAAAATAGAAATCACCTGTAACAATTTGAAAACATGCGAATTGAGAGGTCTTTTTGGAGTATGTTTATTTTACTTTTGCAAATAATTTCTGTGCAATACTCGTTTAACAGATTAAATAAATTTTAAATAATAACGGATTTTTTTCTTATCGTGACGTAGAATCTATTTCAATTTATCATTTGTCATTGTTATATTCTGCACATCACATGAAAAATGAATCATATAGGAACAAAAATTACCGACCAAAAAAAAAAAAAAACAAAAACCAAAACAACATCCGTAACAAATTTCATTATTTCAAGAAATATTTGCATCATTGGCAACTAAATGGGATCCCTGACCGATGTCTCATAAACAGCTCACAAGACAGAAACTAGGTATCCCTAATTAATAGAGGTAGCGCATTAAAATAGATGACATAGACAACAAACATATACTTAAACAAAATCGAACATCAAGTTGAAATAAAAATGAAAATAAAAAACATACAAGTTTTGCGATTTTCTTGTAGTTTTAATTAGAAAACAATTAGATCCCATAAATTGAGTTTCTCTTACTTTTCTACTCAAAACAAATCAAAACTAATTTATCACAATTACAAGATGCCTATATACAAAAATGTTTATATTTTAAGCAAAAATGTTTAATTTTTTTATTTTTAGATCAACGGCGATAAGCTTTCATCTAATTTTAGATTAAATTTTTTCCTTTTTTTTCAAATCAACTTACTTACGAATTGCTATATCCAAGATCTAAAATTCGTCTATTGAGGCTAAATATATAAAAAAGAAAATATTAACACCATATAGAAAAATATTTGTGTATAGGTAGATGTACATGGGTATTTGACGAGATGAAAATCAGAGGCAACAATTTAGAATTCAAATTCTTCTTGCATGTGACACATAAATAAGTACTGTCTTATTATTATTCGAGTGACGAATTCAATTCTGACGAACATATTGATTTAAAATATAATGAAACACCTGCTGCCTACCCTTGAACCTTTGGGATCAGCAAGTAGATGATTTTCGAATTTTGATTATAATTAGTTTTGTTCCTTCCTTTAGATCAGTATCTAATATTAGAAATAGAAAGTTTGAAGTTGAAACGATATCATCATATTAATTAATTGTTTTTAATCTATTTTTGGTGGAATGAATATTGTATGCATGAATGATTTGTTTTGCAATTTCACTTGACGGTAATTATCCGTTTTGTTTAAATGTGAGCAATTATTTTTTTAAGAAGCAATATTTTTCTCATGATAATATGGAACAAACAAACAGGGATGTTTTATGAAACCTTGTTTTCTATTTTAACCGTTTGCACAAACTCACAAACTTGTATCATATCATGTTGATGACATTTAGTTTGAAAATATAACTTATATCTTGAAAGCTTTAAGATTAACCATGATTCATATTTTGATTTCGGAAGGGCGTTATGATTACTTGAACAGCCTGCATGAGCTTCTCTGATTTATTTAGAACTGGGATCAGAAAGAAATTTCAGTACTTGCCAAGGTTCTGAAAAAGAGAACCTCATAAAGCTTACTTGAACGAGTCTTTTGAAAACCACTTTTTGTTAAAAGGCTAACATTCTTATGAACATACATATATACATATAAATAAGTAAACTCCACTTTTCGTATTACGATAAGCAAATTTGGTGGCGCGACAGCCCTTTAGAAAAAACGAAAATTCGAGATCACATAAAAATGTTATACGCCAAATTTTGAAACAAATCACTGCATCGGGCTGTAGCTCGATGTACAGTTAACATACATATGTACAGTCGCATAGATAGATGGGCGAACAAACTTAAGGAAGAACAGATGCATATACATTAATTTAAAGTTTGATTGAAATCTCGATAATTTATTTTACACGAAACCAATACTTGGTACAAGAGTTAGGTCGGAATTGTGTATGTTCAAAATTTTCCATAATTTTTTAAATTCTGTATGCTTACAGGTAGAAATTCTGTTATTGCAAAATTATTGGGTGGAATTGACTAAGGTGATTGTCACATTCATGCAAATCAGGGGTGGTGCCAAGGTGATTTGTGACAATTTATTTATCTATTTATTTCATCAAACGGATTTTACATTTACATAGAAGTACCTTATGATTATTAGATACAATCTTTTAAGATTAATTACCAACTGAGGTTAAGTTCTGAACTAAGTTCTTTCGAAGAAATATCCTTCGACTTCTATTTGGTTTTGTTACCGAGGAGTGAATGTAGGGAAAGGTACAACCACGAACTCTATGAGCTGTAACACATGATTATATAGGGTGTCCCCTGATTCATCAGGGTGAATTCAGATATTTCCAAACATGATTTAGGACGACTCCAGGGTGACTTCAGGGCTCAACGAACAAATTTAGTGTTGGGGTCTTCAGCCAATTTCTATGCCTGTTAATTTGTTAATACTCATGGTAAGATATTATTTTTTTTAATGAATATTTCTCAGAAAGTCTAAGGTTTGGGGTCTATTAGGAAATTTACCAAACAAAAATGTATGAGTTTAGAAAAAAAATTATTGACCTGTTTGTGCCAAGGTCAGAGTTGCTTTTGGAATTCAGCTATTGCGCGACAGGCGACACCATGAACTTTATTCTAAACGACGACTTCTTAGTGAAGGAGTATTTGGAAATAGGTATTGCAGAATTCGAGACACGATTTCAAATACCCGACAAGTAAGAAGAATTTCCACAAGTAAGAAGAATTTCGGCTGATGAAAAAACACTGGAAGCCTTTACAACTGATCCAATAACCACTCTAAGCTTTGCAATCCAATGTTTCCAGACATAACGGGTTGTATGCAGAGGCCATTTTCTCAGTCTCATGAAAATGACTTTTCAACGCCTTTTTCTTGCGTTGTATTTGGAAATTTAATCCAATCCTCTTTTTTTTAATTACAATTTCGGCCCCCTGTTTAGAAACCGATTAGCTCAATTTCTAAGTACTCAATAGAGTGAAAAGTAAGCACTTGGTGGAAATTAATTTTTACTAACATTTTGCCAAATACAAACACAAAAACACTTGTTTTTTTGTTTCAAAATTCAACATAAAATTATTTCTTTACTTTTTACGAGGCATTTTTTATTTCTGTATTTGAAAAAAGTTGAATTTTCAACAAGCAAGTTTTTTCAGTGCTATGGGACTTTTAATTATATAATACGAACTCTCAAGTAGGCAATTCCTATTTGAACTCCTTGAAATCCATTTTTTCTATTTACAACAAAAAATAAAAACATTATTATTTATTTATTAGATCATCTTATTAAGTTTTGATTAAAGTCTTAAAATGTTATTTACTATAATATAATACAAATCTATTCTTTTTATTCAGTAAGCCTAAGCTTATCTATAAGGCAATGAGAAATAGAAATACAAAAGAAAAACAAATACGTATTTTCCATTTGATATTGACTATTTTGATAATATTTGCTAGTATGTTAAAATTTTAGACTGAGATAAAGCCGTTGCAAACAAGTTTAATCTTTAATCTCAAATTGTTTATCCAACAAATTTACCTTATCTTTAAATAATAGGTAAATTACTTAAAATTTTGACAAAGATTTGAATAAATAATTGTAAAATTAAACGCAAAAGAAGGAAACATTAATCATAATATAGACAAAATAAGAAAGTTAAAAAAAAAACGTTACTTATGTATTTGTTTTAATAAGATCTCAATAAAAAAATAAATACATCTTCACTGTAAGTACCTCAGTAAATTTAATAATTTACCTAGCCAATACAAACAAAACAAATATCAGTACAAAATTCTTAACGTAAAATAAATATATTAATGTATACAGAGTTTACTACAAAATCTCGAAAACCTATAGCTCGAGACGAACGAATATGTTATAAAAGGTGTTCCTAAATTTTGGACGTAATTTAAAGTAGTTAAACACATTTTTGAAAATAGAATGAAATATATTTTTTTTTTTGAAAAAGAAAATCAAGATTCTCTATCACAACGATCCAACTGTGGTCTTAGTGTGTATGTCTTTTCCTTGTTCTACCTTAAATAGTTTATCTTATTTTCAAGCAGAGCACAACAAAATATTACAGATTTTCATTAAAATTTAGAACATGTACATATGTATGTCCAAATTGTGTTTTATACAATACATATTTGTATTTCGAGATTTAACGAGTTCAAGATTAAATAAATAACGTTGTGGTCCGGTATATACGTGATAGTATTAATAATAATAACAGTCTCTTTTTTCCATTTTATTATTTATCTCGTCTCTTTATACCTTCGTAGATACATTTTTGTGTACCAAAAGATTCGATCTAATTATATTAACAATTTTTTGTGAGAGCAAAAAATATTTTCATTTCTGATTAAGTTTTCAATTTAATTACGGTTGCATTTTCAAAATATGAACGTGAAATCAGTTTTTTCAAATAGATTTCAATCCAGTCTGCAATTTTTTTAGTTGGCTTTTTGTATCCTACTTACATACTTGTACGGTTATCAAAAATTGACTATGCAAATTTATTTCTATTTTTCTATTAAGACCCTTTCGCTCAAATGAGTCATAAATATGCAAATGGTAATTTATAATTTTGGTGAATATCTCATTGTTGTACATTTAAGATTTTAAATTTGATAATATAGTAATTATAATTGTCAAATGGCAACAAGAACGCTTTTTTTACAAATACCATTGATCTTATTTTTCAATCAGAACTTTATCATAATTGTTGAAATTAATTAATTTTATTTATTAATAAATGTCAATTCATTGGCCGAACAATGTATATAGCGTTGGAAATTTGAAATACCATAGCTACTTTATCTTAACTATACCGAGTATTACTGTCATTATCAATTTTTCAGAAATGTTGATCGCAATCACACAAAGAGTAATCGATTTGATAAGAACCAATTCAGACGCTCTGGACATAGGCCAATGGGACGTATTAAAATTAATAATTTAAATAGGCTGTAATCCTGTGTACTTAATCTTGAAGCAACAAATTTATTGATCGTTTGAGCAAGATGGACTTAATAAGATAAGATTCAAGATCGGCATTATCTCTACATTATTATACTAATTATCTGTGCTTTATGTAAACTTTGTTTTTTTTTTATAAATAAATTAAATTTTTATACTTTTTCTAAAGTATTTAATAATAAGAAATATAAATTAAATCATATATTCGAAAAATACCATAAGAGACTAGTTATACCGGTTATTTTGATGCCAAGATAAAGCTTACGACTTGAAAAAATTATCTTGACCCAACCTTATACGTAAAATAATTAAATATTTCAACGATCGTTTGTAAAGTAGTTTAATCATTGAAATCATATTATGTGAATGGTTGACAAGAAATTAAAATTTGTTGGCAGACAATAATATTTAAGTCATAAGATTAACGTTGGGATCAAAATAATCATTGGCTTTGCTTTCAAATTAAAAATTTTAGGGATTAGTTTCAATGAAACTTACAACTGGCCCCTTACGATGCATTACATTTTTTATTTCTATTCTTTCTTTTTCTCCGAGTCATCAGATGGATGTGTTTTATTAAATTTTTTAGCAAATATATAAAGCCTATAAAACACTACCCATGAGCCTAGCATAATGAAACCATAATAATTAAGAGAAGCAAACACATACATGTAACGGTCATAACTTAATAAAATGAAAGGTATCAAACACCACCCCATAAACATAATATTATAGATCTTTAACAACACAAACGAAACAAATTTGCAGGTTGTAGAGTTTTTGAGAATATCTCCATATTTTGGGACTACATCTTTGGCGTATATCGTCTCACACTGTTGAGCGAAAAAAACGTAAATATTAATTAAATTAGGAAAAAGAGTATGTATTCAAATGAGCGTATGTATTCTTTTGCAATGAGTTTAGATCAATATTTTTCGTCACATCTCATCCCAGCACTTTCACTCAAAGCGATGGGTTTATTGTGCTAATACGATATCCGTCAAAAACTTACTTGCTTTTCAATTGTAATAATTGCGTATTCCATGAAAAACGCCAAATAGTAACCACTATGGAATCCATGCCACACCGCCAAAAATGCCAAAGCCGCTACATAGCTTATCATACGATTATTAAGGAATTTAAGTCTTTTGTAAATATACTGAGCCACCCAGAAATTTGTATTCACATTGAATGATTGAACATAGTGATTCATTTTGCTTCCTGTTTCCAACAGGATTAGTTTGATGTTTGAGCATCCAGACCAATCGTTTTGCCCCTCAGGAGTTTTTCCAGCATAAGTAAATCCTTTGTAAACATAATTTTGAAAAGAATTTTTGTGTTTGTTTTGTATTTTGTCTACCCACCTGTGCACATAAGTGCTCCCTCGACAAGTAACCAGCATGATATAAATTTGTATAGCGATATTTTACCCCAAATTCCCACATGGATTAGCTTCATTATCAATGACTGGCTACGGAATTCATCTGTCATTAGATAACTATCAGGCAGCATAATTGCCCCAACTTGTCGAATGATCAAATACAACACACCAACGGCTCCACGCTTAAGTCCAGCACTGACGGCACCACTATGCTCATGGAATTCACCCTGAATAAATCGCTGATATCTTCGAAATGGAAACTGCGGTCCAATAAGAAACGAAGCTGGGAAAAATGCATACGCTGTAAGTTCAATGAGAGATGGTATGTGCGAAAGAGCCGTTTCCTTCTGATCATTCGATAACTGTTCACGTGGCTTTTGACCATCGGATATATCAAATCCGAATCCAATTAATCGCAACACAAGCACACAATGTGGCATTGTCCAAATTATATCATAGTCATTGCTCTCAGTAAAGATATAACCAATTACCAGATAGCTCATGTGGAATACGAAGTTTATAATCAACAATTGTTGAGGTGCGTGATGAAGCAGCCGAATTAACAAGTAGGTTATCCATATTGCAACCACACTGTGATAAGAATCGGTACCGTAGTTGAAGACGCAAAGCAAGAAACCACATGTGGCAAAGAAAATATGCTGCAGAAGTGGTTCGAATTTCCGAACACACAATTGATGGAGAGCAGCTATCGGGTAACCTGAAATGAAAAAATAATTAAATCGTGTTGGATTTTGAAGAGGAAAATAAATAATGATGGTATTTTTTGGTTTTAATAATTTTATAAAAATAAGAGCTCAATCGTAGTTTCAGCGTTCGACAAAACACATAACCCATGTCTGCATAATACTTCAACTTCTGCAGCATGACACTTTAACCCGAATGGCATTGACGACGCAGATGAGGTTTTTATTTGATTTTTATTCATTAAGACTCCGTGACGACCATGGCACAAACGTGAAACAAATGAAAACTTGACCTGGTTGTTTTTGCATTTACACGTTTCCGCTTTTATAACTTATATATAAAAAATAAAAGGAAAGTGAAATCAAATAATTACCCACTAATATTGACAATAACAATCTTAGGGCTGGTTCTGAAGCTCCAGTTAAGTCGGCCAGATAAGCAACTATCCCAGCGCCAGCACCAGCTTCCGTTGACATTTTGGAATAAACTGATTTTGAACTAATTTTATCTCCGAAAAGACGATTGTTACGTGTTTTAACTCCGCAACAAATTTATTCAATCTCCGGCATTTAAAATCGTTTATATACTTTATGTTTTTATTTTCTTCACCAAATTTAAATCACAATATTATCTTTTTCATAACAAACGTTTTTCATATCACAGAATTGGCTTTCTATTTTTTCATGCTCTCGATTACCTTGTCGGTTTTTTCATCAAATTTTCACAATTTACTGTCATAACAAAACCTATAAGAAAAAAACACAGATTTGTGAAACTTGGTGAAAATTTCGATTTACCAAATGCCATTTTAATTGGAAACGTTCAACGCATTTTTAGATATTTTTTAATTTTTCGAAGCAATATTTTGTGCGACTATATCCAACTTCACTTGTCTCGAAGAATAAACAAAGGTTTAAACTCAACACACATTCTAGTTGTAGTCTGTCTGTGACTTGGATAATAGAATTTAAACTCTTGAGGATAGGGCAGTACCATCTACGAAACCATTAACGAAGAAAGTTGATTAATATGCTGCAATAGTAATTAGGCACGTGATTAAAAATCACTGTGTGAAAAAAGTTTTTCCTAAATTAAGTAATTCTACAAATAATGTGGTTCATTATCCTCGGTTTGGTATTCTAACTCGCCGATTTCGGTGGATTAAGAAATGTTCATCCAGAGTGTATGTACCTATGTCCCCTTTTACACGATGTCTCACGAGACGAGGCTCACGTAATTGCGAAAAAGAAAGCAGATATGATGAAATGAGATGCAAAAAAATATTCTCGGTGAGTACCGGGCTGATTTTTAGTAGTCTCATTTTGACGTTTCTTTTTCTCATATTCGTTTTATGTTGTGTTGTGCATTAAAAAATACGAACAAATGTCAAATTTGAGACATGAGTCTCATGAGACATAAGTCAACGTGTAATAGCTTTTGCCTCACGGGATACCAATTTAAAAGGACTATGATATTTCTTGTAATTTTAGGCTAGCCATGCACTGGGAACTGTGATCAAAATCGAATAGTCAAAATCAGCGCACACATGCAACACTTCACAAGCAAACTAGTTAAATGTATATGTATGTCTCTTCTCTTTTGTCGGAATTTTTTGTGAAACGAAAATATTGACTATTTTTTTCTCTCTTGCGCTTATAAAAAACAATTCAAATATTTAGATGAATGAACACAAAATAGCGAACTGATGTTAGGCAATCGCAGTTTGAGTCGAAACACACATTTTTTAGATACTCGAATGAAGTTGCAGTATATGCGCGGAGTCTCATATAAGACCAGATACTTTATTTTAGCAACCAAACTGTTGGGAAGCTAAAACTTAAATGTGTGGGCCTGGCATTATGCCTCAGAAAACAAAACTAGACTATTTTTTAACAAAATAAAAACAAAAATGAGATTTCTATAATAAATGACATACATTTTTGTAAGAAAAAACTCAACTGACAGTGTCTTATCTTATTGCTTTTTCGGTTGCTAATCCCGAAAACAAATTTCCAATAGAACACTATTGCATTGATATGCACTTGCGGGGACATTTAACTAAATAGCTGATCTGTTTTCTATAAACGCAAGAGAGAAAAGTGTGGACGCGAGTGAAGAGTTGCCAGTGCGCGGTGCTTTACCTACTGGTGATAAAACTATTTGATTTCGATCACAGTTGTATGTGCGCGCTTAGCCTAAGAGTCCACTTAAATATTTAATTCATCTCTAAATTTGATTGTTTGTAAGGCGCTTTAGTCTTGGATCCAATAGCATAGTCGTCAAAACTACGTGCTCGGATCCAAAACGGACTCGGAACAGAAAAGTACAACTTTTTGCTGTTCAATTAGAAATTTTCTGTTCTAAACTGTTCTGATTTGCTGTTCAATGAGTCTGTCTGGAGCAGTTTAGAACAAGATTTCTTGCCCTCGCTTTTTAGTTAGAGAAAGATAGAACAGATGACTGACGGTTCTAACTTGTCTGACATTTCTCATGGAAACTGTTCTGGGGTGGAATGGGCTAAGGTGATAGTTGATTGTGATTGTCATTTTGACTATAGCTGTCTCCATCATATCAATAAAGAAATATAGAGAGAGCGATTGTAAAAATGACAATCACAATCAACTATCATCTTATCCGATTCCACCCCTGTTCTGCTCTGTTCTGTTCTTTTCTACTCTGTATTCAGTGAGCAAAACTACTCATGATAAAGATGCCAAACAGACCTTTTACTCGAGAAAGGTTGTATATTCACCCTGCTTGCTAGGTGAGGTGAATAAGTGCTTCGCTTTAATGAATTTTCAAAGGCATACATGCATCATAATAACCAAACAATAAGAATAATCATATTTTGTGACTTACGGGAAAATTCTACTTTCCTTTTTGATACTCTTTGGTGCCATGTTTAGTTTTATTTTAAATAACTAGAAATATATATTACACGGCATTGAGTAACATCACATCATCGGGGAGTGTTCAAATTTTTGTTGCAACTTTCCTTTGGTCTATTTTTTTTTCTGTCAACCTGTTATCTGTCAAGCGTCAATTTTAGAGTTTTGAATTTTTGTTTTGTATTTATTTTCATTGGTTTTTGTTTTTATTTTATTAAAAAAGAGTAAGGTGTGAAATAAAACAAATTTGTTTTGTTTTCTGAATTAGTATTCAATAAATAAAAGGTAAATGCGATATATGTGCTTAATAAAACAATAAAAAACTAGAAATGTGTTTTCTCATTCATACCTACAATAGGCCACACCTATTGAGTTTGTGTTTCCGGATTTTGAAATTCAATTTTGTATATGAAACTTTGAAATAAAAATATTTGTTTTTAATATTTATGCTGAACCCTTAAAATTGGAGTTTAATAGAGTCATTAGGAAATGGTTTTGTGTTACCTGGAAGGAGGAGAGTAAGGTATTTTCAATGAAAGTAAAAAATCAAACAAGAATTTGTTGGTGTAAATGTTTATCAAGAATTTGTTTGGTTCTTAATCGGAGAAATGCAACTGAGTACAAAGCTGTTTCTAATTACTGACCTCATTTTTAAGAATAGATGACTGTGTTGTTCTCGGCCTGATTAATCATTTAATTTTCATAGAATCACAAGTCTGAATCTAATACATACTTAAGTGCTGGCAAAGCCTGTAACTTATCCTACTTAACAAATATCTGAAAATGGTTCAAAATGTAATGATAATAATAAAGTATTTTAAATATTCAAAATAATACTTTAATTACTGCTCTTTTAATTTCCTTATACTCTCGCTCAAGAGCAATTAAATGCTGTCAGATTGAATCAAATCAGTATTTCTTATCATTAAAAAAAATAAAAAAAAAAGAAAAAACACTCGACCTTACTGCAAATTTGTCCTGGTTTACGCTCTTTAAAATTTGAATTCAACAAAATCCCTTGTTATTGAGCAGATTATTATTAATCAGACAAAACCTAATCTAGGAAATACAAAAATCACAATCTTCAATCCATTTATAAAAACTTACAGAAGAATATATTTTATATTAGTTTATTATTTTTTATTTATTTAGTATATTATTTTGTTGCAGTTCTTTCCATTTTTGAAAAAAAGTGTGCCTTCTTGAATGTTAAGACAATTGAAATGAGTGCTATTTTTTAAAGCAACGACTCGAGAAACAAATCAGCATTCTCAACGTATAATGCATTTATTACTCATTGTATCACTTTTCGGGATCCTCACAAACGGTCAACTATATCAGAATGACTATGAAGCACAATACAATCCCCAATATGATAAAACAAATCCTCTGACAAAACAAACACAATTTAACAATCCATTGCTGTTACAATCGCAAAATGAGTTACAGAAACAAACATCAGCAATAGGTACAAGTAATCCAAATTCCAATCAAAATATAAATTCAAATCAGAATTTTAACGATGGATCGAACTTCGATTCTTACCCGAGGCCAAATTATGCCAGTAATTTTATTGATCCATCCACGGATGAGAGTAGCTTTTGTCCAGAACATTGGATATCTCATCGACAGACTTGTTATCGATTTATCAAATCGCCAAAACGCAATTGGAATGACGCGGGGAAAATTTGCAAAGCTTATAATGCCGATTTGGTAAATATCGACAGTACAGAAAAGCATTCTTTCATATTGAAGCAACTTATTCTGCAAAATCAGAAACAGAATCGTTTTTGGATATCGGCACGTCAATTGGGGCCAAATAGCTGGACCAATGATGATAATTCGAAGTTCATTGGCGCAGAAGATTCGTTTTCGTATGAAGAACATCCAATTGAAAATGAAGATTTGCATGACAATCGATTTTTGGTGACACAAAACAAAAATCGATATGGAACACAGCAGAATTTTAATTATAATGCCATCAGTGGTGGAACGAATCGAAATCGTAATCTTCTGATCAATGGACGGACATATTCGAGTGAATATGGCCCCAAGGATCGATTGGTTTATGGTTTCTCTAGAGGAAACGACAAATGGATGTTTATGCCTTCGTATGACTTCGAAATGAATTTGTTCATTTGTGAATCACGTTTGTTGTTCGATCCGGAGAATTTCAATTTGAAAAACGACGATCGCCGTCCATTCGACTACGGATTGGATGTCAGAGATTTTGATAAAATACCTCGTGGACCGTTCTTTGTGAGGCAACCAAATGACACTACCTTTGATACGAGCAAGACACGAATCATCAACGATGTAACATTGAGTTGTTTGGCAGGAGGATTCCCAACACCGATGTATCGTTGGTATAAGGAAGAATATGTCAATGATACTTTGAAATTTTTCCTCATTGAGCCATTGAAAAATGATCGCTACACATTGAGTGGAGGAAATTTGATTATCTACGCTCCGAAACAAGCCGAAGATCAAGGTCTATATCATTGTCTGGCTGAGAATCGATTTGGAAGAATTCGATCGGAAAGTGCTCAACTAAACTTCGGCTTCATAATGGAATTCAATTTAAAGAGGTCGGCTGAAACCGGAGAAATGAATTGGGGTAAATCGCTATTCTGTGATCCGCCACAACATTATCCAGATGTTAAGTACTATTGGTCGAGAGATTATTTTCCAAATTTCGTAGAAGAAGATCAAAGGGTTTTTGTATCAAGAGATGGTGCTCTTTATTTTTCTTCCATTGAGTCTGTCGATCGTGCAAATTATTCATGCACTGTTCAGAGCTTTGTTAGTGACACAGGACGAAATGGTCCATTTTTCCCACTGCGTGTGCACCCGAATAGTAACTACCAAGCTCTAATATTTGCCAATTCATTCCCGAAGGTGTTTCCCGAAGCACCAATAGCTGGTGAAGATATCCGTTTGGAATGCGTGGCATTTGGATATCCCATACCAACGTACAATATAACACGAAAAGGAATGCCTCTGCAAAGGAATGCCTATCAAACGAATTACAATCGAGTATTAATTATTCAAAACGCCACAGTCAATGATAACGGCGAATATGTGTGCACTATTTCAAATCCTCGCAAAACTATAGAGAAGTCCATTTTCATAAATATTCAAATGAAGCCAGAATTCACAATCCCACTTAAGGACAAGATCAAGGATTACAATAGTGATGTGACGTTTATTTGTGAATCCTCAGCCATACCTGATGTCAACTACACTTGGTATAAGAACGCCGAACTACTGGACTATGAGCGGTTGGATAAAGATCGCTATACAATTCAAGACAATGTTATGACCATTAAGTATTTGGATCCGGATAAGGACGATGGAATGTATCAGTGCGGAGCTACGAATCAGTTAAAAACAGCTTACTCTTCGGCACAGTTGCGAGTGTTGTCGATGAAGCCCTCGTTTAAAAAACGTCCCCTCGAATCGGAGATCTATGCAATTTATAATGGCAATACGACGATTATCTGCGATCCTGAGGCTGCACCCAGGCCGAAATTTCAATGGAAAAAAGATGGAAATGTTATTGGCACTGGGGGACATCGGCGAATTCTTCCATCGGGCACTTTGGTGATATCTCCAACTTCTCGAGATGATGAGGGTATTTATACGTGTGTTGCTACTAATACAGGCGGAACTGACGAATCTCGAGCAAGATTAATTGTTCTACGTGAGTAATATAAAGTCATTAAAAATTGCTTTTTTTTCAACTAATTACATTTGCAGAGGAACTTCGATTTACTCAAACACCTCCGTCACGTATTACATCACAAATCCATGAGTTAATCTATCTTCAATGTGAAGTTAGCTATGACGAGGTGTTGGACGTTGCATTCATTTGGCGCCACAACGGTGAAATAATTAGAACTGACCAAGATGAGAGAATCGTGAGTGGAAACAAAAAATTAATAAGGCTTTAGTAGAAGTATTTATTATTATTATATTTTTATTTTTCAGCGCGTTGATCGAAATCGTTTAACTGTTCATAATATAACTTTACTGGATGCCGGTGACTATGAATGTGTGGTGAAGTCAGCAGTAAATAAGATCAGTTCGAAAACAACTGTGGTTGTAGAAGGACCACCCGGTGCTCCAGGTGGAGTTACAGTGATTGAGGTTGGTAAAACTAAAGCCCTAATCGAATGGGTGAATGGAGCCTCGAATGGACGAGAAATTCTCTATTATAATATTTTGGGTCGAACAAATTGGAACCGAACTTGGACAAATGTCTCGACACATGTTCAAGCACGTGAAATCGATCGTTATACGGGTCGTCAACAAGCTGAAGTCCACAGCTTAACACCATGGTCGTCTTATGAATTTAGTGTTGCGGCGGTAAATGATCTTGGAATTGGCACACCGTCAGCACCATCACCAATATATAGTACAATCGATGATAAGCCATATATTGCACCCCGTAAAGTTGGTGGTGGAGGTGGAAAAATTGGTGATTTGACCATCACTTGGGAGCCACTATTGCCTCAGGAACAAAATAGTCATGGCATTCATTATAAGGTTTCATGGCGTTTGCATGGCACTTTGGAATGGGCAACACAAATCTTGAAGAATCAAGGTAACATTGGTATCGCAGTGGTTAATATACCATTGGATAAGTATTACACGCAGTACGATGTGAAGGTACAGGCTGTAAATAATGTCGATGTGGGACCAGAGAGTGAAGTTGTTACGATTTATTCGGCAGAAGATATGCCTCAAGTTGCACCACAGCAGCCCATAGCAATTGGATTTAATTCGACTGCTTTAAATGTGACATGGGAGCCAATAGAAATGACCAGGGAAAAGATTCGTGGCAAGCTCATTGGACACAGGGTAAAGTTTGGTTTACATAAGATAACTCATATTGTTACAAATGTATTTTAGCTTAAATATTGGAAAACTGAATTGGCTGAGGAAGATTCGGTCTATTATTTGTCTCGGACTACTCGGAATTGGGCTCTGATTGTTGGCCTTGAACCTGATACGTACTATTTTGTTAAGGTCATGGCTTACAATGCTGCCGGCGAAGGTCCAGAAAGTGAAAGATATATTGAACGAACATATCGAAAGGCTCCTCAGAAGCCTCCATCATCTGTTCATGTTAAAGGTATTAATCCCTCAACTGTCCGTGTTGTTTGGCGATATGTTTCACCATCACAAGAAGAAGAACCCATTCAAGGCTTTAAGGTAATTTTTATTTGGATACTTTTTTCGACTGTCATTTTAACTTATTTTCCTATATTTAGGTTCGTGTCTGGGAATCAGACCAGGATATGATAACTGCAAATGACACTGTCATACCCGTTGGTGAAAAGCTTGAAGCATATATAACAAATCTCACACCAGGTCAGAGTTATAAAATGCGTGTTTTAGCATTCAGCAATGGCGGTGATGGACGCATGTCCAGTCCAACACTTCGATTTCAAATGGGTAAGACAACTACAGAAGACAGAGAGTAAACAAAACTACAATAGTTAAACAATACTTTTTAGTTTTAAGAAATTAAATAAAAAAAAGTCTTCAATTAAAATTATTTCTTCAAAGTACCAAAAATAAAACCCATTTTTTCATATACTCCTAAAATTCCTCTCTTTTAAATTTTTTATTTTTAGGGAACACGAATGCACGAAACTCATCTCAAAATAGAAAAATCAATTATGCTCTTTTTGTTGGATTTCTAACAGTAATATTTGTCAACACACGTTTGTTTGTTTGTTTATAATAAAAAAATAACTTTATCATTTTCAAAAAAAATTAACCTTACATATTTTTACATTCCATTGTTAATCTGCTTTTACACGATCACTTTTGTTTTACTGATTCTTTGGAACATCGAAAAGAGTCGACAATTTCCTCATCTCCTAATCCATTTTCTTCTTCGCACTCGTTATGTTTTAAAAAAGAGCCATGAATCAAAAGTGATCGTGTAATAGCTTAGAATAACTATATTTTTTGCTTAATTTTATAAAAGATTGTCTTTCCTTTTTTACATTATGTATAAAGTGACATTTGAAGAATTTAAATTTATTATTAAAACGCACATTTTGTACATAAAAATTATTATTACTTTTACAGATCATTTTTACTTGAACAGATTATTTTTTTCAAACAAATTAATATAATTGCTTGATTTTTATTTTATTCTCAATTAATTTTTGAATAACAGTTTTTATAAATTCAAAAGAATTAAACTATATTAAGACTATAATTATTATTTTTTATCTTTGTACAAAACACATTAAATATTATTTAATTTTGAAACATGTTATATTATGAACAACATATTTTGTTAAAGAAAATACTGTAAAAAAGTACTATGTAATAATGTGTGAAAATTAAATATATATCACCAAAAACTTATAAGAAAACATAATAAAAGTGCCCTTTAACAAACAAAATAAACAAACAACAAGTAACTAGAAAAAAAGTAAAGAATAACTCGAAATAAAACAAAACCTTATCAAGAGAAATTTCGTCCATATTTTATAAAATATTTGTATTAAAACAAAATAATAATTGTAATTTTGTACTTTAAAATTATAAGACAATAAAAAAACAAATATTATTCAACGAAAATTAATTTTAAGATTGAATCAAATAAAATTTATATCTTTTTTGTCATCGATTTTAAATTTTGTACCTCATACTTGTATTTTATTAGTAGAAATAAATATAAAACATTATGAAATATAAGCCGTATTTAAGTACCGCTAATGATTCATGTTTGCTTATTTTTCAAGAATTAGTTTGCTTTATTTATACGCTGCTGGTACCATTTGCAATAATAGTTAGCCATCTATCCGTTAAAACAAAAACTATTTTTGGATCAGGAAAAGGGATCTACATATAGAGCAGGATTTCGAGTATTTATGTAATGCATGTTTTTCTATGATTTATGAATGTATGTATATGGATCAGGTCTGATAATAATCGGCCCTATCGAGGTAACCGTCGGAGCGGAATTCTCTCCGATTTCCTACGAATCGGGGACATTTTGCTTCAAGGTAGTTCTCCGATCAGCTGATCGGAAATACTGTCCGACGAAATTCAGCGCATGCCATTTGTATGCTATGCTTTGCGATGAAGTACTTCTAATGGTTTTATTTTTGAAAGATACAAACAAAATTTTCTCCGAAGTCCTCCGACAAGTTCTTGTTGCGGAAAGTGTTTTCTTTTTAAAGAAATAGTTAATTAAAATGAAAGTAATAAAGAAAATAACTGTATTTGCGTGAACTTGTTAACTACATATATAGAATGTACTTTTTGTTTTTAGGCAGAACGAAAAAACAAGTTTTCGACAATATGAGCGGGTGGTGAATCTGCTGAATATCCTGATATTGCAGAAAATTACACCAGAAATTGTGGCTGTTTTGGGAAGATCGGGCCAATCAGCTGAATTCATTGGGACCAAGACAAAGGGATGTTGGTGGATGCAAAAAAGTGTGTTCGTGATCTTTTGTTTTGTGCATTGATCCATTTCCATTGTGATTAATGTATAAGTCAAATAAATAAATAATATTGTGTTTAAAAAGTTTTTTTTTTTCAATATACTCTTTTTTTGACACTTAAAATGGAAACAAAAACCATATGTTTGGAAATAGGTAGAGGACTTTATTCCAAAGTTTCGATTTAAAAATCGGTGCTTCTAATTACATGTCTTAAAAACGTTAGCGCATTATAATTGAAAAAAAATATTTTTTATAAACAATAAATTAAACTCACCGATTCTTCATGGTTTAAAACGCTTTTGGTGTTTATTTTATAAAAAATTATCGAAAATATATCGCATTTTCAATGGTGCTTGTTTTGACATTCTCTTTCGTTAGAAAGTGAGTCGAATTCGTTGAAACTTAATTTTGAGACTCGGCGATTAGAATGTTAATCGAACAAATCGAAAGTTCACCCAATCCATAGAAAGTTCATTCATTTGCGAAAGCTAATTCAATTTTGACATTCGAAAGAATAGAATTAAATGTCATTTTTGTGTCGTTTGAATTTTTCTGTCGAGTAAACAACAAAACATGTAAGTTTTTAATTATTTCATGGAAAATAAATTACTTTTATTATTCTTTTTGTTGTTTTATGTTTAAAGGTCGCATTCCAATTGGACAAACCGCGAACAAAAGGAAAAGTTTCTTAAAATAATGGAAGAAAACCCGGAGGTAGCAAAGGGTCTTTTTACCACACGCGTTGATACGGAAAGCATCCACTATCCTTCTCCTCCGCACTTTTTCAACACCATCTTCATTTATAAACAACACAAATGCCATATTTTTATTTATTATTTTATGTTTTTATAACAGAAATTTAAATTATTAAACAATAAACAAAACAATTACAAATAAACAAACATTTCACTTTTTGGTTTTGACATTTCACAAACACTTCTCTTTTGTTTTTGATATTTTAGTGTGACCAAGTGTATACGAAAAAAAATAAAAATTTAGAACGCGTCATGAACAACTTATTTTTTTAAAGAATAATTTCAAAACAGCTGAGTTGACACAAGAAATGTAATAAATATGTAGTTCTTTATGGTTAAACTTTACTTTATAATGAAAGAGTGTATTATTTATTTTGTTTCTTGATTATTTATCCAACAGCTATAAAATGTTTAGAAACAAAAAAAATGTAAAACGGTCATACTAATTCAAATAGAAATATAGTAAATGTCAAACAGCTGATAATGAAAATGAATCTTTTTTGAAGTTCATTTTATGCTATCTTTCGCAAATGAATGTTATTCGTTCGAATCTCAAAATTAAGAAAGTTCATTCTAGAATCATTCTAACGAATAGATATATCGGTTAATTTGCACTCTGCCTGAAATTTATATCCATTGCAATGCCTCGTCGCATTTCTATAAAATTTCTTCCGATGAAAGCCACTTCGAACCGAAATTGAATTTCCGACGAAGGATGCGTTGCGGAGAAAGTTCCGCTCCGACGGGTACCTTGATAGGACCGAATGAAAAATGTCTGTTCTCAGAAAAGTGCCAAAAATCGAGTCAAATTAAATCGAATTCCACAGTTAATCTCACATATATAACTCTTACACTAATCCTTATCCAAAAAAATGCATAATTCAACGAAAATCTAAGAATGGAACATTAAGAAGACATATAAAAATAGTAATTCTTTTTTATATATATATATTTTGGGCACAGGCCCGGCCCCTGCCATTTTTAATTTTCTTTAAGTCTAAGCCAGCTGACAAAAAGTGTGTGATGGAGATCAGATATGTATAAGGCAGTCAATAGACATACAATAATATTTGACAAATAGTATGTCAAAAAAAAAATTGAACAATGAAGTTTGTGCTATGATATTAAATCGTGAGAAAATGAAGTTGCACGATTTCACTCTTTTTATAAAATGCATAATAAATTTCTAATTTCATACAACATGTAGCGACACCTTTCAATATCAAAAGCATAAGCGGCTACATTGAAAAATTTTGCTGTACGTCTATATAAAAGACCTGCACGCTCTAACCCATATGATTCCGTATGAAAGTGATATGTCAGTAATGTCGTTTTTATTTGGCAATCCGGAAGCCTTCTGGACTCTTCTGAAAGTGTTCACTTGGGAAAAATAACAGTTCTGTATAATACGAGGGCGGGTCAATAAGTCCGTGACTTTTTGAATTTCTGACCTCTTTAGTGAAACAGCAACACTGCTCCTGTCAACAGGCATCTGTCAGTTGACTCCTGTCAAAATTTAAACTTGCTGCGTCAAATAGTTTGTGTTTGACAGCTATTTTTATCAGACTACTCACTAATTTGAGGAGAAAATGGACAAAAGTGAATTGCGTGTGCTTATTAAGCATTATTTCTTGCGAAAAAAAACCATTACCGAGACCAAGGCTAAGCTTGATAAATACTATGGGGACTCTGCACCATCGATTTCAATGGTAAAAAATTTCAATGTATTATTTGTTTTATGGGCTTTTTTGTTAATTTTTTTTTCTCTATGCGAATTAAAAGTTTAAAGTTTTAATTCGCATAGAGAAAAAAATGATCAAAAAAGCCCATAAAACAAATAATACATTACAATAACAGTTCTGATTCTGAAAAGAAGAGAAATTTGCTTCTGGATTTGAAATCAGAATCGAAACCAGAAGCACTCACACATTCATATAGTTAAACGTCAAACTCAACAGCTGTGATTTTTTGTATGCTTATTGTGCGAAGTGTATCTTTCAACATATATTTATTCTTGATTTTGATTATTGTCCAAATTAGATGTTTCACATATACAATCACAAAAAACTTCAGAATCATCAGAATCAAAAAAAGTGTTCAGTTGGGATTCCGGATCGGAGAGAGTTTCCGGATT
The DNA here is from genome assembly GCA_911387755.1 of Chrysotoxum bicinctum. NCBI lineage: Eukaryota > Metazoa > Arthropoda > Insecta > Diptera > Syrphidae > Chrysotoxum > Chrysotoxum bicinctum. The sequence continues at coordinate 13,063,228 of OU426991.1, read as the reverse complement.
GCCAAATAAAAACGACATAAGTGTGCAAGAAATAAGTTAGCACAGTTGTTATTTTGGGATTATTTGAACAAGTTTTGAGGTTAAAATGCCAAAGGAGTGTTTGTTTGCAAGATCAAATTACAATTTGTTGCTTAATGCGCCCCCACATATTGCGCATTTGCACATATTGCAAATATGGTTGGTCCGGTCCTGTTTGAGCGTATGAAAAGGATTTTGAGTACCGTTAAAATATTGAGCGCAGTGCGGGCGTTACTAAAATCAGTCTATACTGCATCCACTTGAAATTTTTGTTCCATAGCATTAGTAACATATTAAGTGAAATAAGTCAGATTGGTAAACAAAACATATGCAGTACTTCTGATAAGTATTTATCTGTAAGAAAATCAACCTTAATTTCCATCATACTTTCGAACAATTTGGGAATTGCGCAAAATTTACATATACCCCTGTAATTTTTTACATTCTTCTTAGAACCTGATTTATGAATAGGGACCCAGTAAGAAAGCTTCCATTCTTTAATAAAAATACCTTCATGGAGGGACTTGTTAAATATGATAAGTAAAGGGGGACAGATGAAATCTCAACAATTTTAAAGCCCTGCGGAGGATCATTTAACTTACCATTCATACATACCTAGAAAATGACCTTCTACGTCCAACCATTAAATCCATTTTGTTCCTTATGTTCCTAAATACTTTTGATAGTAAAACTGCAGAAAAAAAAGAGATGTTGATGTTTTTTGGTTTATAAAATGTTTGCTTTATTTTACTGTTTTATTATTGATTTTTTTAAATTGGATTTTGTAGTAGATAACTTGATTTAAAATTTCAGCGAAACGTTATGGTTTTTAAGACCATCTTGATAGAGCTCTTCGAAAGAAAGTCGTTTTATTCTCCAGGTAGTCCTGCGTGTTAGGAAGGCTACTTTTGAGTTGTGATGATAGTCCTTTTGAGAAGCAACTCGGCTCACGTTGTTCTTTTTTGGTTTCATTTATTTTTCCGCTGGTTGTAAAGATAAATAGATATTCTTATTAATCTTATACTTTGGTAAATTAAAATGTTTTACTTACAATTTTTCAATTAAAAATGAACGTCATGCTAAACTTTTATTTAAATTTAAAAAATATTAAATTTAAAAAATAACGCGAAAAAAATATCGTAAAGAAAGTAATCCGAGAAAATATCACGCGAGAAAACTATCTTGGGAGAAAAGGGATGCCTATTTAAAATTCGTGTCACTTTGATCTGTATCGTTTATTTTTATTTGATGATCCAAATGGATCATTAGACAGACAGAATTGCACTTTGTTGTTCTTCCTTCGATTTTTTACGAATGCATAAGTTGCATTAAGCTGATTTTTTTATCCCAATTTTTTTTTTAAGAAACACATGCGTTTTCAAAATAAATAAAAACAAAGCCAATTAGGATTTATATAGCAGCTTTTTCTGGATCGAGTCTTATTATACTAATCAACACTAGAAATACTCGTAGGTGGTGGGCAGAGGAATCTCTTTTTGTTTCGGTAAGGCAGTTTCTTCTTAATAAGTCTTTTTTATATACATATATTGCGCGCACTTAAAGGATTTTGACTAGCCTTAAAGTGTTTGAGCACAATGCGAGTCCAGTGGTTTAGGCTGTAGGGTGAGGTGCAGACATACAGACACACTCAAACATGTCTTTTGTGTACTAAATTTTCCTTAAAATTTTTATAAAAAAAAATTGATATATAAATTGTTAGTATTTAATGAAATACATTTTAAAACGTTATTTAAAAATTTGATCGTGTATCCATTTTCAAGATATTGAATTTTCAAATAAAAATTTTTTATTCTTTTTTTAAAAATCCAAAAACTATGTTTTTGAAAAAAATTTGGATTAAATTTTTTCAAATGCAAAGGAGCTCCTGCATAAAAATTTTGGTTAAAATCATTAGAGCCGTTGATGAGAAATTCGAAAATCAAAAAATAAGGTCGATAAACATAGGTTTTGAATGATTGCAAATTGAAATGGCAAGTAAAAACCGTGCCGGGTAAATTATTCCACAATCGTGTTGTGCAACTAAAAAACGAATCTCTTGATGCTCTAACTGGATTTTGTTGACACGAGGAATTTGTATCTGACACAATAGCCTGATGTACCTAGAGCCGATAATACACTTATAGTGTATTTATCAGGGTCAGAGGTAAGAAACAAGTCTAGGGTGTTCGCGGGTTGAACTGCAAAGTCAGGAATCCGAGTAAGCCCGTTAACGAGCTGAGTCAGATTGCTGAACTCAGTCACGGTAAATCTAGCATTATAGCAAGATCGTTTCTAAAAGATAGATTCCTGGCTAGTTGTTCTTGGCTTGTGAACCGGAAAGAAGGTCCCCGTTCTTTTCTTGATATCAGCAGTGCAGATGCCCAAATAGATGCGGAGCTTCGTATTTACGGATAAAAATATTCCCAACATCCTTACTGAATATTATATCACAGGTAAAAGTTTTAAGTTTTTTTTTCAGCAAACTTGTTGCAGAGCAACCAGCCAGCACATAATTAATGAAACACACACAAAATATTTTCTTAATTTTTTTCATTTATTTTTTATGTTTTTCATTTAACAAATTAGTATATCTAATCTCGAATTTGTATTTTTCTATAGTCAGTTGAATTGTTTTCCCTTTTATTACTTTTTATTTTTAATATTATTTTACTTTCTTTTATGTTTAATTGGTAAATTGGATTTAGTGTTTTATATTATTTTATTATTTATTATTTCTAGGTTCATTCATTTAGTATCTTTTTTTTTTCTTCTTTCATTTTCTTATACGATTATTGTTTATTTATATTTTCTTTGTCTTATGTATTTATATAATAGGTTGTATTAATACAAAAGTGCATAGAGCGTTATTTAAAAGGCAGATGAAGAAACTTATTAACTATTCATTTTAACTACATAATGATTACTATTTTTTTTTTAGTAATAATTTTGGATGCTCGTTTTTTTTTTCTTATTTACCTTAAAGTGATTCTTGGGTTCTTTTATTTATCATTTTAATTGTTGTAACATACACATGCAGTATGACAATAAAATAATAATACAATAGTTGTTATTAAGTATGTATGTATATTTTTAGATGTTGGTGTTTCTTTGTTTCGTTTTTTTTTTCTGGTTTGTGTATAGGCTGCGGTAGATATCTTAGAATTAAGGACCAATTACAAATTTTAAGCTTTTACAAAATTTTACAGAAAATAGATAAGACTCGTAGAAGGATTTTGAATAAGAAATAAAAAAAATACAATAAGGTTATAGGGAAATGCATATTATGTATTTTAAAAATGAGAATTTTAGTTTTTGTTGAGAAGAAACCACACGTTATTCTCTGCCCTATTCTGATAGTTATTTTGGGATTGAATTTTATTCTATTCAACTACAATTTTAATGTATCAAAAAATGACGCGAATGGATAACTGAATACGAATGAAATGTATACAAGAAAATATCAAAACATTGAAACCAAAGGCTTTTATGCTCCTATGAACTATTTATTTATTTGTTGAATTTTTAATTGGAAAAATTCGCAAGTTGAGTTCCCCTGGAAGAACTTATTGCGTTGACCTTTTTCATCTTACATCAAACCATTTTAATAAATATTAAAAATACACAAGGGCGCATGGATATAAAATTTCCAAAAATATGCTAGGTTTTGAAGTTTTTAGACATCAATTAAAGGTAATGTTTAACAAAAAAATTACATGAAATGCCTTCTTATAAATACAAATATATAAATATAAATTAAATTCAAAAAGTAGACAAAACGTATAAAATTAAAATAAGTTGTGAAGTTTGAAGACTTATAAATCTTTTTGATGGATTTATTTACATTAATTCAGGAGTATTCATTATGCGCATAACTCTCGAATATAAATTAATATATGTACATATATTTCTTTATATTTTAATATTATTGTTTTATTTTTATTTTAGTGGCTTTGAATGTTATATATAAGTTCAACGTTAGTGATGATTTTTTTTATTTTGTTTTAAATTTAATTTTTTTATAATAAACAACAATACCTGAACAAAAATAAATGAATTAAGTATAATGATTTATAATTTGTTTGGACTTGCAAGTTATATTCGGTGTTTTTGTTGTTGTTATCTTTAGTTTATATTACTTTGTTTTTTACTTTCGATGTAGTATATTGTGAATATATGATCACGTTTTTGTTTTGTTATTTTGTATGTCTTTTTTAACTAACGTTTTATACAAAAAATAATATGATTATTATTCTACAATACATACTATTAGGGTGGGTCAAAAGAAATGACCTATTTTTTCAATTTTCAAAGTGAAAAATTTGGTTACTTGGCACCTCAAGAGACTTCAACATATTAGCTCTTAATATAATTACTTAGAGGTCTCTCATGACAGTTAATAAACATTAAAGAAATGTGTGGGACAAAATTGATTAAATGTTAAAGTTTAGAGAAATCTGTTTTAGAGATATTTTACAGTTAATTTTACTGTTAATATTAAGAGCTTATATTTTGGCTGGCTCGTAATATATCTCAAAAAGGTTTTTTCAAACTTAAGATCTTTTTTGTAAGAAGTTTCATAATATCGAACATTTTTTTCATATAACAGAGACAATTTCTCGTATTTATGAAATCTCTATGAGGACTTTTCGAAGTTTCTTAAGAATAGCTTATGAAGCTGTAGACCAAAATCCAGGTAACCAATTTTTTTTAATTTTGCCATTATATTGTCGTCAAATTAAAACTGGAGGACGTTAAAAAACTAAGTATGGGAAACTAAAGGCAGCTTTAGACGGAAATGGCTATGGTTTGAGACACTTGTTGGTTGAAACCCATGTCCATCTATAGCGGAATGTAAGGCTATCCAAAGTGGGTATAAGTTACTCAAAATAAATATTTTGCTTGTAACTATCTATGAGTGAATATTTCAAAAACATTAATATTTTACACCCAAAATTAAATACTTGCCAAACAAAATAAATAAATAATATAATCCACTATTACAATCCACATTCTGCATTATTAGAACCCATGATGAATCCAATTTCTCGGGAATAATAAAGAAAATACTGAATGGATAATGAAATACATCGGGACTTGAAGATAAATAAATATGATCTATAAAAATTTTCATAACAAAAATTAAATAAGATTGCAAAAAACCCCAGCTACGAGTATATATAGGTATCAATGAAAGGCATCATTAAAAAAATCATTATAACAATGATTTTATTTTTTTGACGAGTCAGTTATACCAAACATTTAAAAACTGCCAGTAAAAGATCCTGTCAGTAAAATCAAAACAACCCAAATTGTTGATATTTGATGTTAGAGTTGATCCATGAAAACAAAACTGACTTTTAAGATTTGAAAAAAGAATCGAAAACATTCACTGGAGCGACTGTGGTCCAAATTAAATAAATTAAAATCAGCTGTTTATTGAATTTGATTTCAATCAGTCAAATTATAAAAGTGAATTAAAAAGAAAGTTTAAAACAGAATTAAGTATTTTTTGGATTACAAATTCTACAACTCTTTAGCTTCATTTTACAGCCATTCATTTTACATTTCACTTTCAATCGAAATGGAATTGAAATCGATACACTTTTACCGATATCGATTTAATTTTTTCGAAGTGAAACTGAATTTGAATTCGATCAGTCTCTTTTGTGTGAAATTGAATTGTGAAATTTTCAAATAAAAAAAATGAAAAATATTATTTTCTATTACAGAAAAGCGTTGTTATTTGGATGCATCCAGGAATATTAAATTTTTCCAAAAAATGAAGATTCGATTTTCTTGTCTCTTCATTGGTCATAATCAAGTTGAATTCAACTTAAACAAAATTTATTCTCCAAATCAAAGTCTTTGACACAATACTTCGACCAAGACCAATATCAAAATCGCTTATAACTGGTCTCTGGAAATTTCATTCGGCAAGAACACTTAAGACCGTCAGCAGCTGCAACCAAGCAGGAATGAAAGTTTAACTGATTTACGAAAGGCACTTTTATGAAGTCGGTATTATTCAACAAATCTTTTTACCACAAAGGCAGCGTCAGAAATTCATAATGGGTTAGAATGATCTCCCACCTTCTCCATATTCACGCTTGGTACGTTGGAATGCCACTGTAAGCAATAAAGCACTCATGACAATATTTTATAAAATTACTTTTATTAAAATGTACATACACACATTTTAATAACAGTCAAAAAACTTCACAAACAAAATAGTTTTGTAGTGAAAGGTGACAGATGATATGTAGCTGCTTTCAATTTCACTCAAAGTGATTTCGAAAGTATGAAAGCGAAAGAAATGTAGAACACATTAAATGATGCATTTCAATGACAGCTAAAACTGGCCCTTTACTTCAAATATCTTCAATTGGTTGATATCTTTTAGTGACAGGATTTTTTACTAACAGCAATTTTGTAATGACTGCTATAACTGACTTGTGAAAAAAAAACACATTCCACTGGGAAAACTGGGACCCTACTGATAAGAAATCTTTTTCCATATCAGATGATTGTCATTTCGAATATAATTGATGGGAATGAATAACTATTTATGCGTATTTCAATTTTTTACCATTCCAGAGGCATCAGAAAACTAATGCAATCTGCAACAGTAAAACATCAGGTAGTGTCTTCTTGAAGAAATTAAAATCAGAAATGTATAAAAAAAAACAAATGACAGCTTTTCATCTGACTAAATATATTTTGTTTAAACTTTTCTTGATGCTTTTTCTATATATATTTATGTTGTTGTAAAATAGACAGGCTTGGATCATTTGATAACGACTCTTAATCAATTTCAATGCAATTTACGAACCATGTGTGCATATACATTTATCCAGCATTATAAAAGGAAAGGAAATAATTCTAGTAATACATATAGAATGTGAATTCGTACAAAATTAAAATTAAAATGAATAAAGGAATATTATTTCTTGCATTATACAAATACAATTCAGATATTAATAAATAATAAATTAGGCCGATTTCGTTTATTAGTTTTTATTTATTTTTGAATATTTTGATTTTATATTATTTTTTTTTTGTTAAACTTGCAATCATATTTTTTGTGTATAATTCTTTTCAGATTTATTTGTTGTTTGAGTTGGTTGTTTTGTTCTCCAGGATTTTTTTTGCTAGGCAAGGAAATACATTTTAATGAATAAGTTTAAGACAAGGTTAAAAAAGATTAAATTGCAAATGAAGTTTGAATCTTTTAAGTATGTTTTTTTTTCATATTTACAAGACAAATACGTCAATTGAGTTTGAAACGAAGTACATTTAAAAAAGATAAATATTGGGACAGAAAACTCAAGTTGACATTTTAAGAAAGTCGTCAATTTAATAAAAAAAATCTTTGTTTGAAAGTTATGTTGGACTTAATGTAAAATTTAGAACGAAATTCAAGATGTTTATGGTTAGTTGATATCGGATAAAAATGATGGAATCATTAAAGTCAGCCATTATTTGTATAAAGAAAAAAGGTATATCTAATAATTATTATTTAAATTTTGATTCAATATTTATCATTTAATGTAATTTATTTACAAAAAACTAGCCATCGACGCATATATTTTAACTCAAGAAAAAAGAAATACAAAAAGTATTTACTGTACGTTTTTTTTTTAAATTGATAAAGCAAAAACAAAAAAAAAAAACAAAACAAAAAACGTTTTGTTTGTATTCAATGTAAAAATAATAGAGGGAGCATTTTTTATAATAAACGCCTATTTTTTAATACTTTTTTTACGTTAAGGAAGACAACATCAAGTGTCAGGTACTATAATCAGTAATGACTCCCAGATTTTAATTTTATATATTTTTTTTATTTAATATATTTTTTTAATATTTTGTTTTTCTTTTAATTGTTACTTTAAACACATAAATATAAAAAAAAAGTGTTTGTATATTATTTTTTTTTTTAAATATTTTTTGAATTGTTGTTGTTGTCTTGTATCACACATAGAATAGTTATTAACATAAATGTATTCAATTCAAAATTGATTTCTATGGTAAGTTAAGAACACATTTGAAAATGGATGGATAGTAAAATAATTAACATTGCTGTGAATTTTCAACTGAACAATATTCCGCATTTAATTTTTCGCCCATCATCAGTTTCACCCGCAAAACATATATTTATGTGTTCAATACAGTAATTTCATTGCTATACAATTTGGGGCATCGAAAATAACATTTCTATATCAAGCCTTAGCCAACATCTTATTGATTTAAATTAAAATTTAATTCAGATAAAACCTCAAAAAATTTTCTTTTTAAACAAACCAGTTTTAAAATATTTTTCGGGTGAAACACTCCCATTGTAAACAAATAAAAAATAATATAAAAAATAATGACACTTATGGGGTTTTCCATTGACAAAAATTCAGATTTATATCAAAAATTGATTTTTTTTCGTGGCGAATGGAATGCATTTTCAAATTGATTTATTTTTGCCTTTGTGTGTCTGTGTCATTGTTACAAAAAAGTCTTCATCCTTTATTTACCTTTAGCAGAGAAATAATAACCTTGATGAATTTACCGAATCATTTTAAACCGCTTCCATTTTTTACTAGAAATAATTTACTACGTGTTTTGGATACAATTTTCACATTTCAAATAAATTAAACAAACCTCATACCATATTTGCAAACTGAAAATTTTTTGAAGGTAAATCTTCCGAAAAATTAGGATTCACAAAATTGACTTAAAATCGAAAAGTAAACCAATTGGTTTGCCCAATGCAATGCAAAAATTGCCAAAATCGACATTTTGATATATCTAAATCGAAATAAATTGATTTATTTTACCAATGGAAAACCACGTTACACTTATACATGCAAAATACTAATTAAATTGTTCTCCTTGATTGAAAATCGCAATGCTGTTAATACACACACAGCCGCTCTATAGTAGCATAGGATTATTCTTTGGTGAGATATCTCGCTTTTGAATCAATTGTGCTAAAGAAAAATAGAGCAGCTGAGTTTTAGTCCAAACAATTTTGATTGACCTGTCTTAGATGAGTTCTGCCAACAATTAAGAGGCTGGTATTTATTAGTACAACTAGTGCCATCGAAACGTTGCTATCAGTGGCCCTTTTCGATATTTTTCTATATGACTTAAATACTCGTAGTGTACCAATTGGCAGACACCATTCGGATTCATATAGAACCATCATAAGCTCCACTTCTTTCAAGCCGCAGAGCTTGCATGAAGCCACAAAATATCTTGCCCTATGTAAAACTAGTCCAAATTAATTTATGTCTTCGCATTTTAGTCTAAAAACTATCCAATTCAATTTATATTAAAAATTGAACAAAAAGTAAGACAGCTGTCAGCAATTAACCTAACATTAAGAAGCCATTAAAAATTCACTAAATCCAACGTCCATTTTTAAATCATAAATCAAAACATTAAATTATAATCTAAAAAAATCGTTAAATCAAACAAATTTTATAATATAAGCTTATACATACGTATATGTATTTTCATTTTTAGAATCTGTTCCTTTTTTCATCATAATGATGATTGCTTTTTGTTTATAATATTTTATACCTGGAATTCAATTTGATATTATGAAGTGGCTTATTTTTATTTAGATTTTACATAATTTTTTGTTCGTTCGAGTTTTTATTGATTATTCTTTTTTATGTTTAATTATGTATAATAATAATTCTATTTATATATAAAAAATTTATTTTCTTTATGATGAAGATAACAACGAATATATATTTATTTATATAATGGTTTATAATTATGTAATGTTATTTCTTTCTAAAGGAACAAAGAAGAAAAACTAAAATAAAATATATTTATAAACACTATAAAACATGAATTTAAAATAATAAAAGTTGTATTTTTTATTTCAACAAATTTCATTTTAATCTGTATTGTTAGTTTTAAGTTTAAAAACATTTGGTTCCTAGTTTTTTTTTTTTTTTCCTTTTTAAAATTTATTTCTTTTGCTTTAAAATGTACACTCAAATTTTGTTTGTTATTAATTTTTGTATTTGCTTGTTTATTTCCTTGTTGTTTAGTCCCATAGTTAAAATGTTTTATAAGTTTATACGTATTAAATTTTTTGTTTGAATACTTTCATTTTTAATTTGTTCGTGTGTAATTTGTTTATGGGGGTAGATATTTACATGGATGTGTATTTTTTATTTAATAAAAAGAGGGAGAATACATTTTTATTTATTGTTAGTATTATGTATATTTAATTTTTCATTTTTATAATTTAATTATTATGTTTATCTTTCTTTATTTAAGATATTTATTACCTACAAATAAAATTATAGAAAGCAATAAAAAAAAAACTAAAAATATTTATTGACAAAAATATCTGGGAAGGGGGCTAAAACCTTTTCTAGTCTTAATCTTGAGATGATGAAGAACAACTTAGAGGTAAAAATATAATAATATTGTTTGTACTAATCGAAAATCAAAGGTTATACTGTCTTCGCTATCGTTGCAGTGACAAATTAAGGTCGTATCCGACAGAAGTGCACTGCAATGAAACTACGAGTATGTATCACTGCACATCACTTTAATAACTGTAACAGTGCCATATGAATTAACTTACACAAAAACAAACGCCATCGTTTAGACGATAGCTGGGCCCGTATTACGAATTACGATATTCGTTCAAAATCCCTGGTAACGATACTGGGTTTTTTACGTCTGGTTTTTGCAATCGTTTTAAATTTATGAATTATGAACATTACGTTGATGTCTCATATAGATATATTACACTTTTGGGTAGATTAGATTAGAATTAAATTTTATGACAATAATATGGTGCAACCCATTCACGTAATTAATAATAATCTTCGCCATGACTATAGTTTTTTTGCCTTTCGTTTGGTTATTTTTAATACAGCCTCTGGTTTTGGCGGTCGTTTGACATTTATATATGTACATTATACTTATAACTTTTGCATATTTATTTAGTTTTTTGCTTTGGTTTTACCATATTTTTATTTAGTTACGTTTCTGATAAACGTGTTCTAGCTCACAATACTTCATAAAAACGACATTTTACGGCCGTCAGTAACATGCTGGTTGAGGTTAAGATATCACCAATTGTAGGTATATTAAGCGTTAAACTTCTAACTAGCAGCGCAGAAATTAAATTTGAATAACACACTTTTGCTCGCTTTTATATTCACATTTTTTTGGTGTTTTTTTTATTGATAAATGATGATACATTTGTTATGGTAAAATTTGCTGACCTGGTTATACTTTTTCAAAAAAACACGGCTATTAAATAAAACCTTAGAAACTGCTTAGCGGCTGCTTTCAACGGAATCGCCACAACATAATTTCTCCCAAAATTTTACTATTCTTTTGAAAAAAGAAACCATTCCTAGCAGATGCTCGCTCACTAGAGCGAGGGGGATATCCAAAAGATCCTTGTATAAATTCGACAATATTCTACCCCAAAATTAGGAAACAATAGAAGAGAATTTTATACCGAATTCGTCGCCTAAGGAACTAATACCGTGAGTAAAACTAAAAGAGCAATGTATGTGACACCGTATACGAGTATAAATGATCAACTTGAAAATATTGCTCCTATGGAAGGACGACAAATATTGAAATCGGGTTGTAATGTGTCAGATCGGTTTTAACGATCGCTAATTATTATCGTTCAAATAGGAGACATTTTACAAAATGTCCGTCTCTTCAAAGCTGTATTTTGGTTTTTTGAAGTCAGTTGAGTTGTGTTTTCTTTGTATAACAAATAATGTCAAAATCAAAAAACTGCTTTTTATCTTTTTGTTTCCAAAGAAATCTATGGAAATGGGTGTTCCGTTGTTGGTGAGATTAATAGCAACCAAGACTATAGCCGTATTTTATTATTTAATGTTATATACCCATCTCTTTTTTCCATTTGTTCGTTCATTTTACTTCGTCAGAGCAAAAACTAATTTTTGGATCATAAAATGTGGTTCTCATACAAATCAGAATCACGCATCCTTTTTGTAATGCGTTTTTGATGATCTGTATGAATCAAATCTGATAATAAAATAAAACGGTTAGCAAGTCGAAAACCCTTTATTAAAAATCTAAGAAAAAGTGCAGTTGGACGTAAAATATCTTCTAAAAGATGGCTACATAAATTCTTTGCTTAATTTTATAGTAGTTGTGTACCATACCAACATATAATTTGTTTTTGTCTTACAGTTGAGTTCACTTGAAGACAAATTCCATTCATTTAGTTTAGTTGTCATTCAAAATAGATACTACATCTTTTCTCACAAAATAAAAAAATAAATGACAAGAAATGAAAAGTCAAAATTATGTTAAAAAAATACTGGTTATCTATTTTATTTGGAAGAGAACTGTGTTGATATATGAAAACAAAATAATTATCTATTTTTTTTTTGTTTTATTAATTCTTACTATTCTTTTTTTTTTATACATTTTATTGCCACAGAAATCGCCATTCATCTTTTTTATTTTTCCAAAATTATAAACATTAAAAAAATAAAACATGCTTTGTTCGTTTGAATTTGAATTTGAATTTTTGTTTTGATTTGTTTAATGAAATTTACTTTAAACAGAAAACAAAAAAAAACAAATTAACAATAAAAATTTGTAGCACTAATTAAAATTAAAAATAAAATTTTATAAATAAAGCTTGTAGTAAAAGCAGACACAAAATAAACAAAAAATATAAAAAAAAACAATTGTCATGTTGTGTGTAAACCTATAGTTTTATGGTTTTTTTGTATTTATGTTTTGTTTGTTTGACTCGAATATTATTCTACTAACTGCTTATTTTTTATTTTTTTATTATTATAGTTTGAATTTATAAATTTTAGAAAAATGTTTTTTTTTTATTTATTTTTTGTTGTTAAAATTTTCTTACATATTATGAAACTTTGGAGATGAGGGAGGGGGAAGGGGAGAGAGTGATAAATAACCAATTCATTATTTTTAACGGTTTTCTTCGTTTTATTTATGAATACAGTAGTAAATTGTTTCTTCTTTTTGTATTTATTTATTTGTTTTAAACTTTTATTTCTAAATGTAAATTTAAATGTTTGTGTTATCGTATAACGGCTCTTTAAAGCATTTTTTGTTTTTTTTTTTTTATTTTTTTAATGATTTATACATAACTTTTGTTACCTTTTTTAAATTTAATATTTATTTAATTTGTATTAAGTTTTGTTTTGAACGAATTAAAATTACGCTTTCTCTTAATGTGTATCTCTTTTTTAATTTTCTTTATATATATATTTAACAAAGTTATTTATAACAATTTTATGTATATACATATATATATATATATGTATATATATCATATACGGTTTTATTTTGTTTGTATATCTAATTAGGTAATATATTTTATTTGGTTGCTGTAAATTGTTACACATTTTTATCTTATATTCAAGGATTTTAATTAATTTTTTATTTATTCAATTGTGTGTATGTTTATTTTATTTTTAATTTAACTTTAAATTGTATTCAGAAGTATATAACATTTTTGTTTGCTAAATTTTATTGTTGGCTTTTCAAGATTTTAATAATTTTTTTTTTAATTTAATTTAAGACTATTATTTGTATATATGTATACATACATATACATAAACATATACATATATATATATATACATTTATATGGAATATATATATATATATTCTAAAAATTGATTGATTCATGAAATTTGTTTGTATATTTTTTTAAATTAATTTTATAATTTTAGTTTTTCTGTTTTGTTTTTCTATTAAATTTACCCCAAAATATAAATATTTGAAGTTGTATTTGTTTTCCCATCTTTTGTTTGTGTGTATGCTAGGCATTGGCGCAAATATATAGAAATATTCCGTAATATTTTTAAATATAAAAATGTTTTTGGTTTTCGGGGTGTGAAAATTCGTTTACTTATATTTTGGAGTTAATTTATTAGATTAATGAATATCTTAAGTGTTTTAAAATTCAATTACTAGATATAATATATATATATGCATATATATACACATAATATTTTATATATACTTTTACTTATTAAGAGTGAACGAAATTATATATATATATAAATAAATAAATAAATAACCATGTTTTATTTTTTTTTCTAAATAGATAATCTAAACAGCTGTTTCAGTATGACTATGGGATGATAATCTTTCGACGTCAATTTCTGGTATCGTCAGTTCGTCTGGAATATTGTCCGCATACTCAATAGACGATGTCTGAGAGAGACGTTTGCTAAGCGAAGTCTGTTTGCGAAGAACTTCGGCTAAAGATGCGTTCGTGTGTTCGCCATAACGTGCATCGAGCCCTTGTCGAAATGCATTAACCACTCGGATCTGTTTTTTGTGTGTTTTTTGTTAATATTATACATAGATACAAATATTTTCCACAGTTTAAAAAAATCCAAAGTGACAGATAAATAATCGGAGAGAAGAAATCAACAGATTTAAACGTTTTTTTTAATTGTTTTGTTCAAATTTATGTTGATTTTTTGGTTTTATGGAAATATATGGAGAAAAAAATAAAAACAAGAAAACAAATTATTATTAAATTTTTATATTTGAAATTTAGTTGTTTGTAAGTATCACTTAAGACTATATTTTAAGAACAAAACAAATAAAAACAATACACATGTATACATTATGTACATATGTATAAAAAAAAACGAAAAAAAACTCAGTTAAATGTAAAATAAGTAAGTTTTTAAATAGGAAACATATGCATTCAAACTGAAACTTAAAAGTTTATTTTTTTAAATAATTTATATATATATATTTCTTTGTTAAAATCATCCGGATGTTAAAAAAAAAAACTTAAAAAAAAAACAATTATAAAAAAGCCACGCATATACACTCAGCAATCCAAGCAACATTTTTGTTTTAACAAAAATAAATAAGTGCAGCGCAATCACAATTCCCAATCAATAGGTATTATTCATAAAAATCAAACTTTTTCTAAAAACAAACAGCAAGTGCTTTTTTTTTTTAATGTAAGACAGCATATAGGGTATAGGTATCATTCATTTTCAAGACAAGAGGTTTTTTTAATTTTGATTTTTTTTTTCCAACAGAGGAGACTGGGAAAGGCAGCTTTCCATTATGTGAGAAATTTGAGGGTAAATATAGGGTTATTCACATAAGAAGAGAAAAAAGCTAGACGTGTAGTTCGGTAAATTTTTTAAAATTATGTCAATATTTTTGTCGTCTACTCGATTTTTTTACTGCAGAGTTGCAAATGATGTTATCGAAATTATGACTTTAGCAAACTGCGTTATCGAAAATTATACTTTTGCATACAAATTTTCATTTTGGGTTTTCGATCAGTCGATTTTTTCAGTCTGCGTTTAAGAATATCTTCCAATTACATTTTTGACGAAAATCATGTTTTTGAAAACCTAATGAAAATAATGGTTCTTCAACCATTGTAAGTTAGAATAAATCATCTATTTTGAATGGAAAAATCGGTATTATGAACATAAATTGTCATCAATTTTCTTGACATTTTGTCTACTTTCCTTTTAAACGTGAAGTCCACGTGACAAATAATGCAAGTTTAGAAATATTTCCCGTAATATTCATTAGGGATCAAAAAGTAATAAGGAACGAAAAAGAGAAGTGCCGATTGGTAGAAAAACATTGACGTTGCCAAGGAATTTACTCTAAAAAAATGTTTGTATAGCAAATGTAACATCACGCTCTGTTTTGTTCTATTGTTGAACACTTTTTGTTAACACCTTTTAAACCGATTTTATGAAAGGGGCTTAATGGTGGAAGTGCTAGTGGAGGGGTACGGCAGTTAAGTTTGTATTTTATAAACATTTTCAGTTTTCTTAAAAAAACTAAAAGTCTAGCGCTTGACTTAAATTAAAAAAAATTAAAAATAATTGTGTTACATATTTAAAAATAATATTGTAGACTCTGTTGCTGTTCTTTGATAATTTTCTTCCCATTTGAAAACATTTTTTTAACAAATTGGTCCTCTCGACCAAACGGGAAGAAAAAAAGACTCTCCAATAAATACACGCTCTAACTTTTTGTCGCTTCTTATGCTTATCACCCTGTAAGGTAGGAGATAAAACTGTGAATTTTATTTGCAACCCAACCTTACCTTTAAGTTATGAATATGTTGGTATTTTTAAAATTATTGATTTTTTTTTAAACACAACCTACTACCTGTGAGAATCCTTTCAGGCAAATGGGTTTTCATAAATCGGTGAAAGGGTGGTAAAATGATTTTTGTATGTTTCTTAAGCACCTTATAGTTAGTGGCTTAGAGACCAATACGAATAACTTCAGAATCAAAGTTCCAGTTTCTTAAGTAAAAAAAAACTACTTTTTTTATTCTTTACTGACGGCGACGACGTTTCGTTTTATTTTGGCCAACTTTTCCAAGGCTTTTCTTTACTAAGCTGTAAATAATTTTTATTGCAAAATGATCATTCTTTTAAGCAACAATTTATGTTTATATTTTACCACGATAATTAACGAAAATAAATAAATAAAAATTTACGTTAAGCACTTAACTTTCCAGACGGTAAAGATTCTTTTTCCTCTTTTTTGTTTTTTGTTTTTTTTTTTTTTTTATAATTCACACGCGCACAAAGGTATGTTAAGAGACCCTTATAATGTTAAACACAGCACGGGCGATGGGGAAATTAGGGGGGGGGGGGAGGAGGAGGTATCGATAAACATTGGTTTTAAATTCTTGCAAATTGAAATGGCAAGGGAAAACCGTGCCGGGTAAGTTATTCCATAATCGTGTTGTGCAATTAAAAAACGAATCTCTATACATATTTGACGGTACGACCTAACTTAGGCTCGAGGGTTAACTGACGAGCATTCCCAGCGAAGCGGGTATCACGGGTGAACTGTTAAAGGGTAGAAATGCAACTGGGTACTTTGAATGAGCATTGCTTGTGAAAGAAGCGATAAAACAGGGAAGTACATACAAAATTCTTCACTAAATCAGAGCAAACTCGGAGATCAAGTGTTTTTTTTTACAATTTGCACACACTAAGGCTGATATTCACCGAGCGCTCTTAAACGGCTCTTAACTTTACGAGGCTCTTAACTTGAAATTTCTTTGGGGTATTCACCAACCACTCGCAAGTGTGCTATTACACGATGAATCTAGATGCATGCGCCTTCATCGAATTCTTCTTTGATAATTCGTCCACTGATTCAAGCGCTATTACACGTTGAAACCAGATTCATGAATCCAATTTGACAGTTCTCTTTATTTTTCATTTCGGTGATGGTCAGTGCGTGTGCTCTTTAAAATAATGAAGCAATCAGAAAGAAGTATTTCTATGCATTACATTGAAGTTTACTCCTCGGACAACGAAATCATATGAAGCAGAATAGAAGAAAAACGGAGAAGAGAAAAGAGAAACGTCAAATTGTTGCACCGAAAATCTTATCCACGCGACACAGGGCAGTTTTTTTTTCCGTGTCATCTTTCGAATTTTTTTTTCTCTTTTGAACTTACGTTATTCGAAAAGTCGCAAGCGTCTAGATGCATCGTGTAATAGCAGACCAAGTGTTTTTCGAAGTTCGAAAATGAGAGCCAATCTCTCTTGTTCAGGCATACCCACACTGTGAAATGTTGTGGAATGTTGGTCTTGACAGCAAATGGATACTCTTCTACTTGGTATTGTTCATATGGATTCGAGTCAAATGCGTGCGTGGCACGTCTAAGCGAACAAACTTTCGAAGAGAGCGCTCGTAAGTTTAGGAGTGGTCGGGACCACTCCTAACTTTTAAGAGCGCTCGTAGATCTTCACTAATATTGCTTGGTGAATAGGTTTATGAGCTTCTTAAGTTATGAGCGCTCGGTGAATACGAGCCTAAAAGGATCATGTTAAAGTGGATAAGATTTAATAGAAGATGTCGATGCCTGTTGGTCTTGAAAGCTTGTGTATCGACAAGTTGACAGAGGCAAACTATTTCACATTCTAGGATGCGGCTAAAGAGAGAACCTCTAGTTAAGTTAGGCTCAAGGGTAAACTGATGAATGAGCATTCCATACGGCGGAATTGTTTGAGAAGAGGAATGCAATTGGCTATTTCATTTTAATATTTTTGATAAAAAAAGCGATAAAATTATGAAAGACAGGAAACGATATAACAGTGTTCAAGTGAAACAAAAGTTTCCATAGAGGCTGTGTTTCCAATAAGTTTTAGGGCTCTATTCTAAATTCTATCCAAGAGGTTCAAATGAGTAATGGGGGCTCAGATATGAGAGTTAAACTCAAGTTATGGGCGGATGTATGCCTTATAGATCATAGCCAGATCAAAAATGGAAAAGAATTTCTTGCTCCTTCTAAGAAAACCTAAGCATTTGACTGCGTAAAGCTATGTCCATTAGAGATGGTCATAAATACACATACCGACTATGGAAAGCTTTTCAGTTTCTTTGATGTAAGTGCCATTCACGGATATTGGCATGGGTTGTATATTTCGCTTTGTTTTCGAAGCATTCAATTCCACGCGGTCGTTAGTACCCCATTGTATAATGCTGTCGAGATCGGAATGTAATGAGCATAGCATTGCCGTGGTACAAAGGCGACCTCTTCTAAGCACGTTTTGCACAACAATTTCGCAGACTTCTGTTCTAATTTCAGTTTCTAATGTTGTCTTCAAATATTGAGGTTGTGGTTGGTTCGTTGATGTTTAACGTAAATATTTATTGTTTTTATTTTCGTTATAAGTTATCAACGTTCAACGTTTAAAATAAAAAGTAAGCGGAATTTTTAAAAAGAATGATAATTGTGTAATATAATTTTTGTATTTGCGAATAAATGTACCTTTAATTAAAACCTGATCACCAATATCAAACACAAGTATACCCGTTCAATAAAGAAATAAATACCTATTAGGATTTAGTCTGCACAAAAGTCTAACTTTAATAAAATCACAAGCCAAGGAATAACTAAGAGAAAATAAAAATCCTTCAATAACAAAAGACGATTTATAAAAACTTTTTAAATAAATCGAATTGTGAGTAAATAAAAATTATAATTAAATCAAAAAGTGTTACCAAATTCTGCCTTGTGGTTTTGTAAACACTGCATCACATCTAAAGCTGTCCTAAAATGACACGTTTTATTGTTGTCCTTGCAGACAATGTTTTTGGAAAACATATCTAAAAAACCAAGCACTTAACATATATAAATTAATTTCCTCCGACATTTGTATATAATAAATATTTGCAAGACCCTTCCATGTCAAATCATCCAAAGTTCGAAATTAATATGAAATCATTTGTCAAAACCATTTACTAAACTAACTTTAATTTAAAATTACATACAGTGATTAAAAGCATTTCAAAGCTAAATTTAAAATTTTCGAATTTGAATATATTTTTCTTTTTAAATATCATTTCTTTTCTGGTAGGATAATTTCAGCGGCGGCTCTTTTTTATTATTATTAATTAACTTAATTAGAATTTTAAAGTTATTAAAAAATGAAAATAATTCAAACTTCGTTAAAAAGTAAGTGGGAAAAAAACTAAACTAGACTATTTTCTGAAACTTTTTTTTACCTTTTTGACATTTTACTTAATTTTTTTTTATTTGTGGTATAAAATGTTTCTGCCAAATTGACTATGATTTTAGAGTTATATATTTTGTTTTTTGGTTTTGGGCGATTGTTTTTTTAGACGATTTGGCATGGTGATGGTATCTACCAATTTTTTTACTGAATTGCTACTACTACTACTACTGAGTAAAAATAAAAGCAGATAAATAGCAAAAACAGAAACGTCTGTGAATAATCATGAGTACTTCATAGTTTTTTTTATTCATCAAAAACCTTGTGGTATGTCGAGTACTTCCCCTATTTGATATGGAAGGCTGAATTTGGTTACACATTTTTGTAAAACAAAGAAGCCCCTTTAAATAAATGATTTATTAATGAAAGATGTATAACTTAGCCTTCTTTACACAAAAATATTTTTATTTTAAATTTATGTTAACTACTTAAGTTTACAATGATACATATGGGAAGAAGGGGCTAGACGAGTTGTACTGTGAAAAAGTTTTAATTTCAACGTTTCAATTCTATCAGATGCTATAAAGTAGTAGATAATTAATCAACAGATTGACAGAATGCTAAAATCTAAAGAGGAATTTCCTGGTTTGAAGATTAATTGCAGGTAGTTTTACCTAAAAAAATAAAAAAATTATTCAAACTAAAATTATAAGTATCTAATTTAAATAAAGTCAGTATTTCGGAGAACTTCGAAAGCATGTTTTCTTTTAAAACCGCGTTCAATTGCACACCCACAATGTGAATAACTTTATATCGAAATACCTGCCCGATACGATCGATTCAATCAAAACAGGAGTTCTTTGAATTCGAAGTATTTAATTTTTCCTAGCGGATACGACATAGAGCTGAAACGATTGATATTTTTTTTAGCTTGTTCGGGATAAAGAACAGAAGCGAATTTGAAACAAAATTTCCCAAAACAACTAACATCACATCACAAGATAAAATCCAAACAAAAAAAAAAACCTATGAAAACCTGTGGGTCTATTAATGAATACTAATTACAATTGGTTGTGAATCATATTAATTTGTACGCCGTACAACTGTGTGCACACAAATATATGAAAATAAGTAGTGAAAAATCATCGCCATCACAATATTTAAAAACACACTATAGCGCAATAAAGCAAATCTGATATACATATATATATATAGATATATAAAAATTTAAACTAAATAAATTATAAGATTTAATAATCACTTATTGCTGAGCAGGTGCACCCAAAAGTATTTAATACGTACATATCATTATGTATCTACAGTATAATCATTTTAAGAATCACTTTTTTTTTTATATTTAAGATTAAACTTATATTTTAACTTAAGAAAAAAAGGTTTGGTGCCGAGAATGGTTTAGTTTATTACATAATATATCTATATTTTACGTATAGGTATAGAAAAAATCGGATTCAGACAAATTATAAGCATATATGTTGTATATTATATATCTAGATATATAATAAAAAAATTTATTACATTTTTATTTAAGAGAAAACTTGTTTTTTAACTACAAGAGTTGGTGAATGAAAAAAAAAAAAAACTCATAAACATCGATTACAAAATTCTTTAAAATTGTTCGAAAAATTTTATTATCGATGGATAGATTCCATTGGATGTAATAGGAAACAACATTTTGCCATTTGATTCTTTGGTAAGCGCACGTTTCCTTTATTTGATTTGTTTTGTTTTTAATGTCAGAGTTAGGTACATACAAACTAGAGAAGCATAGATCTTTTGTAAGCTCCTAGAGAAGTTGATACAATTTATTATTTACATATATCTAATTGATACATGAAATAATTGTATTAACACATATTAGATTTTGTTCAATTAAATTTAAACTATAAGTAATGTTAAAGGAAATATAAACATAAAAAAAAAAAACATACAAATCGATATTAACAAAAAAAAAAAAAAACTTAAACGAAAACCAAAAATTAAGGAATACTAATAATAGTAATAGCAGAAACATTGAAACGGGTATATTGTCAACCCTATTTGGCTATCCATGTGAGGGAAAGATATATCCGATTCACCTATCAAATCTCAACAAATTTTAAATGAAACCATACACTGTACATTGTAACCGGGGATAGCAAAATAGGAATGATTCTTTTATTTTTCGTGCAGATAATTTTTCTTATAATTTTCAATAAAACCAAAAGCATTAAAAAACTTATAAGAATTCAATTTAAATCAAAATGACTTAATATACAAATATAAAAGGTGCGGGAGAACAAATTTGAAAAAAAAAAAAACAGACACGATATTTTTAAGAAAAGAATAAAACAATAGTGCGTTTCACGTTTAGATTCAAAAAAAGGAAAAATCTTTCATATCCATGCGTATTGAAAGCTTATAAAAATTGTTTTTGGGAAATTTTATTCGACATGACTACGATACATTGCCGTGGAGAGAATATAAAAAAATCGTTTTGTCTTTTGAATTAAAAAAAAAAAAAAACTTAACTTTAAGATATGGCACCAATTATGGAATTTCAATAGCTAATCTGAAATTTTGTTCGGAGCGTCGTTTTATTTTTATTTTCAAAAGTCATTGTAAGAAAATTATCGCCATTAAGAAAAATTGTCAGAAGCTTTGGAATCCAAAACCAAAGCTAATTTGCGTTGGCAGAAACGTATGTCTAACACAGGTCCTTCTCTTGATGATAATAAGCAATGTTATCTACATAGTACTGTGAGAAAGGAGAAGAGAAGTTAGTGGACAATGACAGCCTACCTAACGACATTTTGAATAAGTTGATAGTATTTGATTGTTTGCACACAGCGTCTTGGACTTACACAGGGTGGCCAAGAATAAATATGTACATTCAAAACCAGAGCCCTTCTTGTTTTAAAATCTTTCCTTACATTCAACTGCAGCATTTATAAGATCAATTTTCGGCTGTTTCGCTACAACCAGTGACGATGTATGTACATAGTTGCTTCTTAAGGAATATTCATATGAGAGCCGCCAACCGACGAATAAAAAAAAAACAAATGGGATTTAAAACATTTTTAACCCTAAATTCTTTACAAAATAGCAGAAAACTTAGTTTTTGTAAGGAATTTAAGATATTTTTAAGCTTTAAATCACATTTTTTCTCTTATTCGTCGGTTGTCATTTAATGTGTGTCCAGATAAATGTACGTTCAAATATTTTGTAACACAAGAAGAATTGAATATCCTTACTCGATTAGGCAGTTTAAGCGAACAAGAAAAGTTGGAACAGAATAAAATTGAATAATTTTTCTCGATATCTTTTTAAATTTTACTCGCACTAAAGGGATTCTGACTACCCTAAGCCTGTTAATGAAATTTGAAAAGGATTTATAAGGAGGACACTGGTTTTAAATGTCTGAACATTGCAATGTGAGAGAAATATTGGGCCGGCTAAGGAAAGAATCTCTGAAAATAAAAGTACATAGTCCGAAGTTGGACTCCAGGGTAAACTGATGGGCATTCGATGAAACGCAAGTATTACTGTTGAATTATTCAAGGGGAGGAATGCAACTGGCTTTTTTACTTGAACACTATTTATAAAAATAACGGTAGTTTAATGAAAGACAAGAAGCATTGCGGTGGTGCGTCTTTATCGAACAGAAAAATTCATTTAGTTGAAAAGCACTTATTTGTTCTTTTGAAATTTCTGACTTTAATTTTTTCAAGATTTCTATACTTGAAATTTTGCTGTTGCAGATTACAGCAGTTTTTTTTTTGTTCCTGGTATTAGTGAAACAGTAAATTACATAGTTCAGGTAATTTCTTATCAACTAGTACCGTTTTTATATTTCAAATCGAATGATAACACTATATTATCTAAAAGATAGCTTCGTTTTCTTTGAGACTTGGATCTAATTTGAAATACGAATGAAGGCCTGGATCGAAATGACAACAGTTTTTTGGTGTATATAAGTATTAAAGTAACAGAACCTGTGCTGTGCGTTTCATCATTATTTCTTTTGTTTTTTTCTGATTTGTTAATTTTTTTTGGTTCAATTCAATGGCTCGACGTATTAATTTAAAAGGGTTCATACTGGAGAATTATACAAAAATTTAATTCCCACGCACATCAGATTTCCCTATTCACTCATGTAAAGGAGGTAAATGAATGTTCACATGAGAGCGACCAACGACCGACGAATGAACGAACATTCGCTCATTTTAACTTTCCGTTCACATAGCGTTTTTTATTCGTCACGATTGACGATTAAAACAAACAAAATCTAGAATGATTTTGAGGTTAGTCGCGCACAAACGCGATAAAACTTTGACAGCACGTAGCAATCAGATTGAAATTTGTGACAACCAATTTTTTTTTTTTTTTTTTTCAAATTTTGCTTATTTTAGCAATTAAAATTCAAATTTCATTGTCTTAACACTAATTTCAATTAATTTTTAAATATTTTGTCTAGTTTTTGAGAAGAATTTAGGCTTATAAATGTGTCAAATCCCATTTGATCTTTTATTCTTAGGTCGTTGGTCTCTCTCATGTAAATAGCCCAAAGAACTTTACCTTATTTCGCCTTTGTAAAATGCTATAAGGCCAAATTTCAGACGTAAGAGCAAACAAAGATTTATTTTTGAATTTTCGGAAGTAGATTGGCCACACCAAGTGCAAAGGCAACAATAAGCAGGTCACCCTATCCAGTACTGAAGCAGATCAATTGGGAAGAAATAGAGTATACTCTAAAAGATTTGTAGACAGAAAAAAAAATATAGTTGTTAGCGCGAAAGCTCGTGAATAACCAGGGCTTGTTGACTTCCAACTCTTAACCACTCTTTATGCGTGTTGTTAGCCGATATCGTCAGTTAGTATATTTCAATTTCAATGAATATTTAAACTGTTAACCATAAAAAAAATCAAAAAGGTTCAAGCATGTTTTGCTAGCTTGCAACTAGCAAGAAAATAAATTTTAAAATAGTCGAAAAACAAAATTTTATCGGTAAGTTAAAAAAAAAACATACTTCAAAAGGTATAAATTGAATTACATAGGTTTTTATGTGAGCTTATTAATCCTGTTGTGTTTTCTTTAAGACAGAATTTTGCATGTGTTCCGGGTGCAGCGCTGTATGCATCGATGCGCACAGATATGCTGCGGATCTGTTTTAGCCATTAGTCTATAATATTGGTAGGGGAAGTGGTAGATACGTATAACATACAGTGTGGGCGACTTGCTACGCAAAATTAAAATCTTTGTAAGCTTAGACGAAGCCAATGGTTCACAATTAAATATTTTTTTTTTGGTTTCCTTTGATGTGCTCAATTATAAAATTTGAGTGCTTCCACAATTTCCCGACAGCCTGTTTCGAAGTTTTTTTTTTTTAATTTTAAATCATCGCTTTTAAAAAAAGAAACAGTTATACCAACTGTCAAATTCGAAGTGAATCACTGTTATTTCGAAAAGTCACTTTGATTTATTTGTAACTTATTTTTGGCTTTTGATTTATTTGAAAGTGAACTTTATAAAACACAAAAAATCAAAATCGTTACCAAATACAACCCCCTACGAGTTTCGTAATCAGCACACGGATTTATCAAACCTGATCTCGTCACATATAAAATTATCTCTTCAAACTGAATTCAGTGATTTTAATTTTCGATTTTGCAAACCTATGTATAAGGTTTGGATGTTCCAAAGAAAAAGCTGAAAGACACTGTTCTGTCAAAAATAGGCATACAATTTCTGTGGAAGTATCATAGCTATAAAAATAAAAAGATTGAAATCTCAAAATGTAAAAAACTGAGCACCACTCAAACGTTTTTTTTTGTTCAATTTGATCTATCTTTAGGTATATGAATTTCCGAACTTTGACAGGTGATTGTGGCCATTATATTAAGGCTACGGGGTTTTTCTTAAATGCAGTGTTGCAGCTCATCGTAGATTGATGCTATCACAACGTTAACCTTTTCACTAAAATTAAACATTTACTATTGCAATTCATTAAAATAAGCTCTAAAATGTAGGATGCGAATCTGATAACTTTATTTTATTGAAGCAAATGCATAAAAAAGCATCAAAATTCACGATGCGCTGCAAAACTTCATTTAGGAAAACGCCCTACATCTTTGAAATTGGCTTTCTTTTATTTAATCTGTCTTTCCAAATCTACATCAGGGTTAACACATGTTCAATTGGATCTTCTGTTTGAGCAACATTTCAGTGAACAATCCGCCAACACCTTTACGTTAAAACCTTTGAGTATATGTATATAATATGGAGGGCTCGTTTCTATTCCAAATGCGTGACTATCATAGGGGGCGCTACTCAAATTTGTGTAAGACAAAGTTATTGCCGAGTTCTTCAGATCACATGTGACGGAGAACTATATGCGAGGAGAAGGTAAGCACAAATCGGAGGATACGGCTGTATCCTTAACTTACAGAAAGTGAGACAGCGACCCCTATCACAACATCAAGTACTACAATGCATTAGGGATAGGAACGAGCCCTCCATATTATATATACTCAAAGGTTAAAACGCAAAATCTTGCCGTCTGTGAGAGTGCAGGAGAAACCGGGGCAGTTAATTCCGTGCCGCCAACGATAACTTGGCCTTTCGGAGACCACAATTTGGGCCTACACATGCAAAAACTTCAACTGATTTAGGAGCTCAGTTAAGCTCGATAACTGGGCTCACAAACAGTTAGAATTTGAGCACAATTTCGGTCGAAAAATCCTATTAAGCGACGAGGTCCTTTGCTGGATAAATGAGTTGTTCAACAAGCGAAGAGCCGCAGGCTGTACCACAATAGACATTTCGAAGGTGCAATTTCCAAACATGGTTATCTCAACCGGAGGTGATGTAAATTGGCCACCAAGATCGTGCGATTTGACCGTTAGACTTCTTTGGGTTTTCACAGATCTATGCCAATAAACCACAAGCCACCACTGCCCTGAATGTCAACATAATCAATACCATTGGTCAAATTCAGCCTGAGCTATGGAAAATTGGACCCTTCGGCTGCGCACCATTAACCAAAGCCGCGGCGAACATTTGAATGAGCTTATATTTCATACATAATGGCATAAATAAATAAAATTATCTTACTCGGTTTGTTTTATACAAATTGACAGATAGGAAACGCTCAATGGAAAACCCTTTAAAAGCGTTCTCAGTAAATAATTTATCTCTGTCGCTGTTGTTTTTTTTTAACTTTAATTAGCATTTCATTTTTGGTAAAAAAAATCGAAGCGATATGGCATAGTTTTTATAAGGAACTTAAGTGAGAAAAGATAAAAAACCAAAACCACAACAAAAGAGAGAATACATTTCTGAAAGAGAAAAAGAGCAAGACGAGTAACTTAAAATAGTTTTTTTTTTGCATAAATAAAAAACTTCGTAAAAAAGAGTGGAAATGTCATAAAATTTTCTTTAACTATGTTATACAATATAAATTTATATAGGAAATTAAATTAGTGACTAGGAAAAAGAAAATGAAAAGTACAAAAAAAAAAAAAAAAAAAAAAACAAACGATAACGATCAACGTAAACGAAAGAAGGAAAGCTTACAGCTTGATCAGTTGAGCTCTTGCTGTAGGGTACCGGAATCAAACGCTCTTGCAATTCACCACCTATTACCTTCAATGGAAAGATATAAAAGAAATATTTGGAGAAATGGATTTTTTTTTTGTTTTGTCTGATTTCGATGAGATTTTTGTTTAATCTTTAGAATGCTTGTTTTTACTGTAAATACTTTTAGTACCTTTTTACTTAAATATATTTTTTATGCAAAATGCAATACAAAAGAAAAAAAAAAAACAAAGAAAAAAATTGGTTATTTAACAAAAAAAAAAAAAAAATAATATAAAGACAGTAACAAAAAAAATATTAGAAGTGTTTAATAATAAAAATTGTATGTATGTATATACAATTTCGAACTGAACTGAGAGTCCAAACATATTTTGTTTGCAAAAGTATTAATTTGTAAATTACATTCCATAATGCTATATGTTGTTGTCTCAGTCCAATGTTGCAAAAAAAATATTTAGTTTTAAGTTTTATTTTTTGTAAATATTTTTTTTTCAATGCAAGTCTAATAATTTTTCAGCATAACTTACTCTGGGAGAATAAAGTACGGGGGTGGTTAAGGACTAAAAATGTGGAAATAAAAAAAATGAAAAAAAAATATAAAATAAATTAAATTAGGGAGATAATGAAAAATTATGATGAACGAAGGAGGAAGTAAAACATACCCAATCATTCAATTTTTTTGTTATAAAATATAGATAATAATAATTAATTAATATGGTTGATTGAAATTTAAGTTTAAGATAGTCATCGGTCTAAAAGAAAACCGGCACTTTTGACTAGGTTTTATAGATAAACATCAAATCGATACAAGTGGAGCTTTGACATTTTTATCTTCTGTACAAAAATGCGTTTTAACTAAAAATGTTCATTAACTTGTGACCGTTTTCTTCCGGATTCACAAAATAGAATTTCGGAACACTCCGGCCGACCGCTTATATAGCAGAATGAGACTTTTTTACTGTCATAATTTTTTATGTCAGTTGTTTGGGAAGTAATTTACCAACCAATTTTATAGCATCAAGATATAGAGGGAAGGAAAGAATAAAGCTCCTGCTTAAATAAATGTTAGTTGTATCTACTAATGAAGTCGTAAAAAGATACCAGCAAAATTAAGGTCAAGCTATCTCTTCCGTTTTTTTTTTTTTTAGTTTTGAATATACATTTTGCTTGTTAAAATTCGACTTCTGTCAGGTACACTTAACATGTACAAAAAGTTTCTGGACTTGAATTTTATTGATCCTCGCTGTGAAAATCATACAGACAAAATTTTGCGTATAAATCTACCTAACTCCATCCCCCATTTTACCCTTTAAGGTCCATTAAAGGTGTCAGAAACGAAAAAACGTTTATATGGACAGTTCTGCGTTGTTCGCCAGCTCAAATAGGGTTTTCAAAGGGACAAAATTGGGCAAGGATACGCCAATTTTTGTTTGAGTGCTTTTAACATTGATGAACAATACAATTCAGGTTTGTTACAAATTTGTTGGTTCTTAAATCCTATTCTACAATAACAAATACATAAATATAAATATTTTAGGGGCATTTTCATTGACAAGAAATTGAAAATGCACATATTAGGACTTTTTATTATGAAAATAGAGGGAGTTTTTACTTTGAAAATAGAGAACTTAGATTGTTATAACTTTAAAGATGGCGCATATTTTTTCCCAGTTAGGGAAAACTTGAGACATTCTAGCAATTTTCTATTTGATAAAATGAGTAGTTAAGTGGTGTGCACACCGTTTGCTAAAATATCTAAATGGCTAATTAAGATCAACCAATATAAAACCAAATCGTCGTAAAAAACGCTTTCGATATTGTTGTCAAAATAAAGAACACTCTCCTTCATAGTGGTCCTATTGATGTTGCAACAGATGCTATACGTGAACGCTTTCACAATTGCGCAGAGCTACTCTCATCTAGAATTTCGTGAAGAATAACTCTCCATAGGCATCAAAAACTTTTATGTGCAAATTTGACATGCAAAGAGAGGACTCACTTCCTCAAAGTTAATTATATAAATATTTGAATTGTTTGTGTTTTTATTGATTATAGTAAACTTTTCTTTTAACACTCTGATTTAGAGCATCAAATTGTCAGCTGTTTTATAATAAGAAAAAAAATTAATTAGATAGTATTTGTCCAACCTCAATTCCTAACCGAAATGAAATAGAAGAGGATAGTAAACAAAATTCGCTCTTTTAAATCTACAAAAGTTGTGTGCCTACAATATTGCAGAACAAACAAAAATCTTCAAAGTATCACAGAAATTTACAAATATAGGGTATATAAATAAAAACACGCATTTTATATAGAAAAAAACTTTAAATAATAATTTCAATAAGTAGTATCGTCTTCTTATTTTTTTTTAGAAAATTATTTTAATAGAAACAAAGTAATAAACATAAAAATGCAGCAACTTCGATACAAATTTTAAGAGACAGATAATTCTGTAGATACAAAAAAAAAAAAAAAAATAAGCATAAGTATGTGTGTTAATAAAAACAGTGCTATTCTTTAATATTTACATACATTTTCTGTTGTTTTATTTTTTAAAGTTAAATTTAAAATTTTTTAGAAATAGATTAAAATGAACAGAAAATAAAACTTAAGAATTATATAAGAAAATAAGCTCATTGTGTGTTGTTTTGTTTTCTGACTTAGTTATGCTATTTATTATTATTAATGTTAAATATTTTACTTTAAATAAAGTTAAATTTTTTAATTGATTTTTAAATGTTTTTAATAAACAACGTTTAACTCATTTGATTACAAAACAAAAAACAGTCAGATGGAACTTTAAAGCAAATAAATTTCATTCTTTATAATTCTTACTTTTAATAACAAATTTTATATTAATATAATTTTTGTTTGTGTGTATTATATGTTTTGTTTGTTAAAATAATATATTTGGTACATATTTAAGTAATTTGAAGATTCACAACAATTGTAATAGTAACGAATTTTTAATAGAAACATAATTTGAAAACTTTAACAATGACTTATTTGTTATTAGAAACGTTGTTTTTTGTTTTTTTTTTTTTTTTGTTATTTAAAGCCAATCTTAGTTTTTTTTTTTACTTTTTAGATTTAAATAATATATATATCTATAAATACAGTAGAATTCGGTTATAACGACCACTCACGGGAGACAAATTTTCCGTTGTTATAATCGGATGTCGCTATATCCGAATGGAACAATTTTTTTTTTATATCTGTTATATCGTTTTCTTACCTCACATCAACTTAGTCGTTCTCAATGAAAAATAACACACAACTGACTCAAATTTGTATCAAACAAAATAAACTCTTGAAGCATTCAAATAAACCTAACTCTAGGTTGCTGCATAGCCAGCTCAGCATTCAAGCGCGAAAAAAACGATCAAACTCACTCCATATGTCAATTTCAATTTATATTTCAATGTTAGCCATTATTATAGAAAATATTAAAATCTGATGTCAAAACATGTACATACATATGTATATACATATGTTTAATTCTAAAATTTAATGCATAGCGCCATTTTCATTTCAATAATTCAAAGTTCTATCACCAGCACAACTGCCATTTTTTTACTGGCTTCTTTTTCGCCAGCATTCAAATTGTTGTTTTTTGTCGAAGGAAATTTTGCTGTTCTAGCTATGCAGCAGTGAATAAAACACTCCTTATATCATGTCTAGACACGCAACACAGGAAAAAGGAATAATCTTGGGAAAATTTTCTTGTACAGTAGAAACTCGATTTACGCAACTATGTAATAGAAATTAAGGCAGTTGCAATACCCGAGGTTGTTGCACTTACTGCGTTATATTTTTTTAAATAAAAAATTATAGTTGTAATGGCTTATTTTTTTAGAGATAACGAAAATGTTACAAAAAAACATTTATTGAAACCAAACAAATCGTTTTTGTTGGTTTGATGTTTTTATTTTAATGAACAGATGCATAAACACAAGAAGTTGCACTAATCGATGTAACCAGTTTTGAAAAGTAGCACCTATACAACCTTATTTACTAACTCGTTTTAGCGACGGAGTAAAGTTACTTCGACTTTACAACGGCTCTAATCCTGAAAACCTTATTTATAATGAAAATGTACGAGGAATAGCGATGGAATAAGCTAAAACTGGTTCATAGGAGGTTTAAGGCCGTTTTAGTATCAAAATGTCATTTTGGGATGACATCTAGTGAAATTTACAAAAAGGAGTGTAAGCAATTTTTTTTTCGTTTCTTACTAAGACAAAAAGGATAGATAGATTAATAAATTATTTATATTTTCAAAACGCAATGTGGTTGGTACATTCATTTATTGGAGTTGAACTTTATACAATCCAATTTTAAATGTATCCAATTTCCAATATGCATACAAAGATAATAAAATGAATAATAATGGAAATCAGCTGGGGTTTGCTTTAGGTGTATAATAACCAGAGTTTTAGATTGGTGACTTTTTTCCCAGTATATTTGACATAAGGAAGGCGTAGTTAAAACGGCTAAGAAAATATATTATAAATAGGCTTCGGATTCTCATGCACTTAAAATCTGAAAATATGCGCTTAAAAATGCAAAATATGCATTTAAAATATGCACTTAAAACCAATTCAACTTAATTTCTATTCAATATAAAAACACATTTTCTTCATCTTTAAAAATAAGTTAAATTTTTTATTTTTATTAAAATAAAACAAAGTCTTAGATTCAGATTTCTATAAGAGCAGATTCCAGACATATGAAGTGTGTGGGATTTTGTTGCATTTTGTGTTATTGTAAATTTTGGATTTTGACCAAACGACGCTGTTGACGTTGCTGGTCTATTTTGTGCTGAACGATTAAAATACATTGGCGCAAAATTTTAAACAGCCTATTATTATGGTATTAGTATGATACTACTTAACAATTTCCTAACTTTATAGTAGTTTACTAACTCACTCTTAATTTTTAACATTTTCTAACTAGTATCGTACTAAAAGAATTTTCTTAATAAATTTCTTCTGAACACACCTAAAACAATGACATTTCGTGTTAAAAAGTAAGTACACGAACCTTTTTTGATGTTTGCACATGTCAAAGAGTTATATGAAGCTAGCACGATACTAAAACAATAAAGTAGGTATTCGATGATTTTAACTTTAATAAAAGGGTAGACAAAGTATGATGCTATATTCGATTAAAATTTGCGAATTCGTTGTTTTAACCTAGTATCATACTAAAACAGCTTTAGCATCGTACTAATTCAATTAAAATTTTGCGCCATTGGTTCTAAAACAATGGCTTCCGCTGTTGCCGGTGCTGGTTCAATCTGTTTCGCGCTTTAAGCTTTATACCCACAAACTTTTATTTTTGATAGATGATCGTTTAAATTTCGATCTCATTTATACAGTTTCAAACACACAGACTTAATTTTTTTTTTCATTTCAATGTTTTGCCCGCACATTCTAGTCAAGTTCATATATGCACCTTTGTTTATATAATGCTTTATATTGTGGTGTTTGAATATGGTTCAAGATTGTGAAATGAATAAAAGAAATAGATAATAGTCTTAAGGTTCGTTTGCACTGACATAAAATTTATATTTTTTTTGCTGTCTAGTTTAGTTTTTCAACAATATAGATACGAGTAGGTACTCTAAAAATATAAATTTATTATAAAACATATGCAAAATATGCATTTATAGTAAAATATGCAAATATATGCACTAACGGTTAAATGCCATTTTAAAGGAAATTTCTTGATTCGTATACATAATTAGTTGCCTTGCTTCCAAGGTGTTCCTAAAAAAATATGCATTTGCATGGAAATCCGAACCCTAATTATAAATAAGGATTTGTTTGACGTGGCGTAAATCCGAAGTGCTTTGGCTCGGTTTAACTATTCCGAGGTTGAACCCAGTATTAGTGAAAAATAATAAATAAGGCTGTTAGAGTCAAGACGTGCTACGATTTTAGTGTTGCGAAAATCGAGGGTTGTATTTTGTTTGCGGTCGTTATATCCAAACTTCATGACAAGCACCCGTAATGTAATAATGGTCGTTATAACCGAAGTCACTATATGCGAATTTCACTGCATATACATATATACTCGTATGTATATATATATATATGTGTGTGTGTTTATTTTTTTGGAAAGAGACGGATTACTTATGGTTTTTTCTTTATTTTTTTTTAATTTAATAAATAAATTAATTTCTTTTACAGATATAAATTCGAATATCAACATTTTTTATTTAGTTTAAAGTTATATTTTTGTTTAAGAAAAAAAAAAAAAAAAGAAGATCTACAAATTATTTTCACATACATATGTACATATGTATGTTTGTGTATAATATTAAATATAAAAATAGTAAGTAACATACAATTATTTTGTTGGTTTAAGTTATTTTCCTTTACATTGTAAGTACAAGTGAAACCAGTTCACGTTTTGTTTTTTTTTTTAATATTCTTTTTTATAATACCTGTGCTCGTATAAGATCGATTATTTATTTGCCGAGTTTTTTAATTTATAAATATGAAAAATACAATTTGTTATTTCGCTTCTGCTGTTAATTAAAGTTAAATAAATATTTGTTTAAGAAAATGCGAACAAAAAATAACAACATAGAAAAGGGTCTACAAAAAATAATTCATTTTACTTGATTGGTATCAAAAACATAATATAACTGCACCAAAACATCTGGTAAGCACTAACTAGTCAATGGGCTATTGCTCATATATTAATGAAACTTTGAATATAATTTTCTGGCGACTATTTAAATAACGAGGAGATACAAATTACATTTTAAAACTAACAAATTCAGTGTTTTTGTAGAGTTTTCCTCGAAAAAAAAAGAGCAAGAAAAGTCGTTTAATATATCATTTACATATGATATTAATTATATTTTCTGATAGTGCAACTTGTTTCTTATTTAAAAGAGAAAAGTGAAATATATTAAAAATAAAATTTATTTGGCAGTGATTAATAGCGTATGCTTTAGCACGAGAAACCTGCAGTTAGATAGAAATTTTGATTTGAATGAATTTATTTTAATTGTGATGGTGAGTAATTTCCTACTTTAATTTACCTCTAGGGGAGATATTTGGCAGCTTAATCAAATGTACATATTTGGCGGCTTGATAAAAATAACAAAATAGCAGGTCAGTTTTCGGGATATATACCAGGTAATGCTTACTGCAGCATTATAAAAATGCTTAATTAAAAAAACTTTAATACTCGACAGAAAAACTTTAAAATAATTTTTAAAATCGTCGTTTAAATAAAATTAGAAATGAACACAAACAAACAAAAAATAAAATGTGAGTAAATTGTGTATCGATGTATAAGAATTTTAGAATTTTCGAAAAGACGGAATTTAAAGCTTGCTGACGTGTAAATTTGGTAAATTCTTTTCACTAGCCAAAAGTAAGAGTTAAAAAAATATTTCTAAGAGGTTTTCTTGTTGATATTTTTTGTTGTTGTTCGTCTCAATGAAATTTTGTTTGAAAATAAAAAAAAAAAATGTATAAATTTATATTTTATATCCGTGTCTCTTGTTGCGGACTTTCGGACCTGTGACGCGCACTACTGTTATTATTTTGGTTAGCATTTGCATTATTATTAGTGCTGCCACCATTTCTACTCAATTGTTGTGGATCTTCATCGATAAATGAAAGTTCGGATAAAATATCCGATGTCGTCGGTGTGGTAGCTAGATTTTGAGCTGCTGGAGAGTGTTGAGGGGCCGGTTGAAGGGTATTACTACTGCGTCCAGTTAACATCGAGGTTGCATTATAGAAATTAGCCGATCCAGGTGATTGTACCAATTGATAACCGCCAGCTGTAACTCCCGTTCGTGGACTACGCAGACTATGCAAACTATGCACAGAACGACGTTCTGTTAGATCTTCCAATGTTGATCGAAATGCACGTATAACGCGTAACTGAAACATACAAAATTAGACAACAAACAAACAAAAACACAAAAAAAAAAATAACAAAACGAAATCAATTAAAAAAATCAAAGGCATTTTTTGTATTTATAAATAAGCAATTTTGTGTTACATGAAAAAAAAATTCAAACAAAATGTTTTTGCACTGTAATCAAAAAATTAAAAACATATCAGTATAGTATATATGGAATATATATATATAATATAATATATAAAACGAAGCTGGCTGCTAGTTCAGTTTAACTGGTTAAACTTTTAATGTATATATATTTTTTGAATATTAAACAAAAAATTTGGGATGCGTTTTAGCGATTAACAGCCATAAGAACGTATTATAGCATAGGGTGGGGGTGGGTATCACTAAACTTGTGTGTGTTGATGATGGTTATTTTTCTTTTTTGGACGGGGGCAAGCGGACAAGAATTGTAAATCTTACTTTGTGTTTAAATTATATATTACAAAAAAAAAAAATTACAAAACAATAAGATTGAAGGTGTGACCAAAATATCGAAACTATGAGGTTTTAACGAATAACGGTTAGGTGTTTGGCAAACAGAAACAATATTTTTTTGGGAAAGTTACAAAATTGGAGAGTTTAGACATTTTGGAATTTGTTCACACCTTACCGATAATATATTGTATAAGTAAATAATTTAAATAAGATCATATAAACATATTAACTAGGGCGGGTCAAACAAAAACAATCAAATATTTATTTTTTTTTTTGTTCTGAAAGTGAAAAAAGGATAGCTTTGGCACCGAACTGTGTGTAGCATTATACAATTTATTTTTTCGTCCAGGCTACTACGTAAAATTTGGCCGGCCTCAATAAAAAATGAAACCCCAAAAAATTGATGCTGCAAAATGGTCAGTTTGAAAAATGCGTAAATGAAAAAATACCTCCCAAAAAAGGAAAAAATGTAAATTTTCTATTTGATAAAGAAGAAATGTTTAAATAACCACGTTTGACTATCCAAAAACTTTTTTTCGTTATTGAACTTTTTTTTTTAATAAAAAAAAACATCAGAATTAGGCACTTTATTTTCAACGGTCTAGTTAAGGTGTCAAGCGATCAACTTTTCACTTTCAAAAACAAAATGTTCAAATAGACTTTGTACACCCTAATATACTAATTGTATGTAAAAATTTATATAAAATTGATTGAGATCAGATTTGAGGAGTTGATAGGGAACATTTACAAGACATTTTTGGTTAAAGAAATTTACAAGCTAAATATTTTTTAGTTTGACCTTCGTTAAGTTTATTGTTTTTTTCTTTTTTTTTTCAATTGTCTGTACAGAAACGAGAGCTTTTTTGGAAAATTTCAAAGAGGCATACAAATTTTGTTGAAATTAAAATAAATATAAATCAAAAACAATATACACAAATAATTCCTGATAGAAAAATGAATAAAATAAAAAAAAAAAAGAATTTTAATTAGAATCCAGAACTTTTATAAATAACAATGATAGACACACACACACACACATTGAAGGAAATTAAAGTACATAATTATGTAGTTATTCAGAGAGATTGTATTTAAATATTTACCAATTTCTATACAAAGATTTATACCCACTATGATTTTATACTTCTTTGGGTGCATTGGATTAAAGTTTACCTCATTTTGAAATAAAAAGTAGTCAAGATGATTTTAAGTTTGCTACACACACTTCGCTTCGCAGCAGTAAGTAAGCACATACCCGTCTCCACCGACTATAAATACGGTGGGCAGAGAACCCGGATGGCAACTACAGTCTCCCCAGTTTGAGCACCGATTCTTGCAGATAACTTGACAAATTTGGTGTTTATAGAGAGCGTGGATAACTTCTATGCAACACACCACACTCATCGACAGATGAATTTTCATTTACTAATTAAAGCACACATTTTCTCTGGATGTCAGCTCATATGGAATATGACATAATGTACTGGAATAATTGTATAATTTAGTGAAGCGATATTAAGGATTTTTGAGGTAGCTTTAGGCCTAAAACTAGTTCAATTAATCAGAAAAGATACCAAAAGAACAAGTTCCCTATTCGAATGTCAGATATGACATGCTAAAAATTAAGAGCATATATTTATTCAAAATATCTTAGAAGACTCAGAAACGCTTGTGGTTTTGAGAAAAGAAAAGAGAAATATTCGGTTATAGTATAAACGATTTAGATAGTTGAATAAACCATTCGGATAATCGGATGCATGCCCTAGCGTTTTCGGAATATTAACAATGTAAACCTACAACTGAAGGGGCCGACCCATAGAATCCGTTGCGTCCGTTGCCGTGCCGTATTCAACTGACAGCTTGATTAAATATACGCTTTTTCATAAGAGACGACCAATAGGTGTCGCATGCGACGGACGCAACGGAACAAGTAGCCGAACTTTTAACTTTTCTCTCCGGCAAATGCGGTGACAGCCGTTGTCATCAGCAATTTGAAGTTTCATGTTTTTGCTAGTGATGGGGTGAGACAAACTGCAGTGAAATAGCAATAACAGTCCATTGGCATTAACGATAAAGTTTTAAAATTGATACGTGGGTAATGAAATGGTACACAAAATTGATTGTATATATTTATATATATATATATGTTATTATATATATGTATGTATATACCGTAGAGATCTTTTGTACAGAGAAAAAGTGAAGCTTTACGACCATTTTGTTGGAGGAAAAAAATGTAAGCAATGGAAATAAATGCATTTAACAAATGAACAAATAAAAATACTTAATTTTAGAAAAAATCACCTCCGCAAAAAAGAAACAGCACACAAATCACAATAGAATTGTTGTTGTATTCGCCTCCACCAAAATGGTGGCCGAGCTTCACTTTTGAAAGCGATGTTGTTTATCTAGGTATATATTAAAATCTATGGTTTATACGTATAAGTTACCAATATTTTCAGGCATAATTCTGACAAGATTATGATTACTGACTCTACGTCAATTTGTGTCAAAATATCTCAGTCAAAACATGCTGACAACCTACCACAACAAATGAAAATTCTCATTCATTCTGGAAGCGTGTCAATATTCAATCAGATTGATGTGCGTAATGGTTAGAAAGTAATTTTTGACACTTTTCAATGCAAAAGAAAGAGACAGCATGTTGTTTTTTTAGCGCGCCAAATTGGAAAAAGTTGTGTTTTTGTAAACAAACTCAGATTTGATGTTAAAATGATTTAACATGTGATAAATTAAGTAACTTATTTCTAATCATACTATAAAGTAACAACAATATGAGGCCAAACCTCACACACATTTACTACGTTTACACGACCGCATATCCACTAAGACGTTAGATTAACAGAGCTTTCGATTCGATTCAGCTTGTTTAACCGGACCGAATCGAATAGGATACAAATATTTCGATTCGATCTAGGTATACACGGCACTGATTCTGAACCAATCACGACTCAATCAGCAATATCGAAATCCTCCACTAACTAAAATCCTGCGTACATCTTTAAACATAACTGAAATTACTTCTAAAGCAGAACAAAAACCTGCTACTGAATAACACTAATTGAACCACTCTCAGTGATACATATGTAAGCACATCTCTAGTACCGCTTCACTTTTTCTGACCATTTGACTCATCTCTAGTTCGTTTGAAGTTTGTGGTGCAATGAAAATTGAATGCGAAATCGTCAAAATATCGCAACGGATTCATTTGGTCACCCTCATTCCGTTAAATGCGACAACGGCACCGCATCCGTTGCCGAAACGGACGCAACGGATTCTATGGGTCGGCCCCTTGAGGCTGTAAGCGCTAAAGTGTTGTAGCCACTTGTGATTGTATAGTTTTAAAGAGGAACAATGCATTTATAAGTATGTACATACATTTGAAAAGCTTTCAAGAATCAAAAATGGTGTCTTGAATCACTTACGTCGTTTAAATGTAAACAAAAGACAAAATGGCATTAGTTTACAAAATAAGGACTGCACAAATTTTGTACTAACAGTCTCGAATATGCAATTAACGTTTTTTTTTTTTGCGGGAATTTGAAATATTCTAAATTTAAATAATTTTTGATTATAGGAGTGTTCTAAGAATCTTGGAAAAAAGGAATCACAAAGTAAAGGCCTTATCACAATTTCACCCAAGGAGTACAACTTCTAAGGATACGTTTATGTTGAAACTGCCATAAAAGATTCAAGCAAATATGAAATCGAACATTGACTCGTAGCTCTTTGTTCGTGATGTTTTTGTTTTATGTATGCTATATTTCAGCAGCTGGGACGGCAGCTTGAATCGCTTATCACAGACCCCAACATAAACATATCCTAAAGCGGGTTCATGAGTAAACACAAGTTTTTTTTTATAGAACAAATTTAGTTTTAAAAGAATTTGTATTTGTACAATTATGTAAACACAATCCCTACACAAAGGAGAACATTTTTTACTGTCATATACAAGAAGTTTTTGTGTGTATATAACGAAAGAAGGAAGATACGAAATGTATGAATAGTATAATTATATATTTTTGAACATAAATAATCATATAATCTTATACAATGTTCAATCTGTATAAGTGAAAGTTTAGCAGTATGAAACATGTTCCATTAAAAATATTATACAAATAAGCGAGGCAGCATTAAGCGGAAAATTAAAGCACAGTTTATATTGACTAACAAAAAAAAAATATTAAACAACTAATGCAAATATACATTTAAATAAAATAAAAACAAATTAAATTAATTTAAAAAATAGACATTAGTGTTATTAAATGAATAAAACTTAAAAAACACACTCAAAAATGCAGAAACACAACTCAAAATTTTCTTCTTTTGAAAAATTCAGAGTAGTTAAATAAAAAAAAAAAATTATATTTAACATACCAGAAATCCATTATTAAATAGGTTGTTTGATTTTGTTTTCTTTCATTTATTAAAAGTTTTTTATCTTCAATATAATTTTGTTCACAATATAACTTTAATTCAAGTTAAGAGTTTACTTAAAAATATAAATAAACACATAAATATTTTTAGATTTCGTTTATTTTTTATCGAATTTGTTGCATTTTTTTTCTTTATTTTTGATTTGACAAAATGTTTTTATTTTAGACTTACCAAAAAAAATATTTGTATGTATGTATATATGTATTTTTATTTTAAGCTTTATAATTGAGCATCAATGAAACTTATTAAATAACCAAAACCCATACGTTTACAAAGTGTAAAAAATTATTTTTAATAAATCGGTTTTTAATGGTGGAAAATATTTTCCATGAGTCCTATTTATAAAAGTGGTCTCAAGAACTTAATAATCAACTACAATTGAAAGACTATTTGCAAAGTTGATATTTAATGGGCTCTTATTTACTGTAAAAGATATCTTTTAAGCAACATGGATTTTTTAGTGGTCTACTAATTTGTGCCTTTTGGAAAGAAGAATGCAGATCGATGTTTTGTACACGGATTTCGTGAAAACTTTCGGAAGAGTCCATTATAGCCTTCTTATAAGAAAGTTAGAAATAATGAGGCTCCAATTCGGTTTTCATATCATATCATAATCAGAATCATATTTATCTAATCGAAAACAGATTGTTAAAATCAAAGGTGATTAATCTTTCTTTATTTCTGGTTTGCCTCAGGGAAGTCATTTGAGGCCTTTTCTTTTCAATCTTTTTGTCAATGATATGCCGGACTGTAAAAAATAGTTAAAAATATGTAGTGTCTCATATTTGCAGACGATTTGAAACTATATTTTCAAGTATAAACACCTACGGTGCTGTTTAATGTCAGTCTCTGTAATGAAGGTCTTTTAAAAGTAAGTGAAATAACGGACCGTCTTATTATTTTTGATGCTAAGTTATCTTCTTCAGTACATGTAAATTATATAATATTTAAATCAAATTACAAAGCTTACATGATTTTTATTCAAGGATATTTTATACCCATATTGGAATACCGTAGCGTTGCTTTGTCACCATTGTATCAAAAGATTCACGCGCTTTGCATTGAGGAACTTAAGGTGGTCAGACATTAATAGATTTTAAATCTTTAAAAAGCCGTAGATGAACTCTAAGAATTCTTTTTATAAAGGACACACTTAATGGTATAAAATCTCAGGATTTTCTAGCTCTTATGCCTTTTTATGTTGCCATAGAAATCTAAGAAACAGGATTTGATTCTTAGTCACAGGACAAACTACGAGTATTAACTTTATGAGCCCATAACTCGATCATTAACACCTTTTAATTTAATTCCTCAAGAAGTCGACCTTCAAATGAATAGATATGTTTTTAGCTCTTTTAATTATGTATAGGTAGGCAAACAGAGTATGGATCCATTGATGAATAATTAAAAAAAAATGAGCATGGATAAATATGTCATAAATATTTTTTGATGATATTTTTAAAGTTTACTGAAAGCCGTTAGGCTAAGCGGTCGACCAAAAGATAGCCATTTAGGTTTTGAATTCTTACAATTTTTTTTTATTCTAACCCTCAGTTTCTTAAAAATACGAATAACTTTAAGTTCCAGGGAACTTATTAAGCTGGTTTTTTTGTGACTAAATATTTTTTGGTTTATATCGTAGTTTTTGATTATCTCGGAGTAGGAATTTCAAAATCTCACTTGACTCTCACTTTTTTTTTTGTAAAGCTTTACTTTACCCTCCCTCTCTCTTCAGATTTGGTGGAAAAGCTTTCGTTATTAAAAATATTAATATTGACTTCATTTCCGAAAAAATTGAATTTGTAGCATAATTTTAAAATTACATATAAATAACATTAAGGTAATAGAACTCTCAATAAAAAAATAAGTTAATAATTGTATACAAGAGAATTATATAGGTCTACACGCAATATTTAAAATTATTTAACTTTATTAATACAATATTATTATACGATAAACAAGACAATATAGACAGGAGTGAGAGATAAAGAGAGAGAGAGGACGGTGGCAAAAAGGGAGAGGCAAATAGGGACGGGGGGCAGAGATAGAAAGACTTATAGAGAGAGAGGCAAGCAGAGAGGCAACTTTCAGATAATTTTCTCTGCATTAAAATATGTATGAATGTCGAAAAATACTTAATTTACTCGTATGTTGATAAATGAGATGAGAAAGAAATTATATAAAAAATATAATATATTCAAAATAAGAATGAGAGAAAATGATGAATAGACAGAAAGATAAAGATAGATATAGACATAGTAGAATTAAATATTTTTTTTTTTTTTGAGCAAGGATAATAATTAAACATATAAAATTAATATAAAAGAAACTCTACCAACTCTGAGATACAAAACAATATATGTATACACACTGATAGTAAATTAAATTGTATGATTTATATAGATAAGCACAGACAAATTTTAAATTTATAATTTTTTTATGTTTCTAAAGCATAATTTAACGAAATATGAGAATGAGTGAAAGTTTTTATGATTATAGATAATTGTTTCAATCGATTGTTTGATTAAAGGATTCTTTTTATTTAGAGTACAATGATATCACAAAAAATAAAAACTGAATGAAAAATAGAAAAGTATATAATAAAAACAACAAAACAAAATACATTATATCCCGACGTTTCGCTGGAGTATCTAGAACGATTTTTTTAGCCCTTGTAAATGAATATAATTGTATATTTTTTTTCCAACATTTTTAAAGAATGGGTCATATTTTTATAGGGATAAGGTAATTTATGTCATTCCTTAAAATAATTAGTTTAAAAATATTATTTACATAATATGTAGACAACAAAAATATACTCGTCTTTTTACTGTTTATTCCGGTTCGAGGCTATAATGTGTCGAAATTGGGAAGCTCATAATGAAATTTACGGAAATAATTCAAAAATATAACAATTTTCTCAAAAAATTTTCGGGAAAATTTGAAAAAAAAATCAAAATCCTCTAAGGAATCAAATAAAAATCCTCTGTCAAGTTTGAAGTAAATCGGTCAACCAGTTTTGCTCTATGTACAGACAGACAAACGCACAGACGGTATGATGAAAACTTTTTAATGGATTTCTCCCCCAACGTATTGTTAAGTTTGATTATAACCTCGATTATTTGTTTTCATACTCGATATCGTTTTCTTTTTATTTTTATTTTTATCCCTATAACGACTGTAATTTAATATGCTAGTTTTATATTATTATAAATGGTATTTCACAAAAGATGCGAAAAAGTAGGTGGGTAAGAGACCAGGACAAAGCGAAGACAATTAATTGATGAGCGTTTTGTTTTCCTCTTCTTTCCACCGTTTAGGCAATTTATTTTCGTGAAAAGTACTAAGATCTAAAAGTACGCCAAGTTCTTACTTCATGAAGGTTTAATACCGAATATTTAAAAAAAAAATATAAAAATTGAAACAGCTACAATGTAATAGAGAAATTTTATTATTTAATGATTTCTGACTAAAATTTGATGGGTTCACTGGTCAAGTTTTTAAAACCCTTCGAATTGGGCATACAAAAAACTTGCCAAGTAAGCCCTTCAAATTTTAGTCAGTAATCATTAAATAATACGAGTAGAAGTGCTCCATTCAACCAACACCAATTCGGAGAATGTGGGCGGATACCAAGCCCGCTGAATGGAAACCCTCAAATTTTCGATTTTTTCCTCTGCTTGCATGTCAAGACCTACCGTTGTGCAAAATTACAAGATTCTACGATGTTCGAAAGTGCTACATAATTTTAATGATCTATCAGTCAGTAAGTTAGGGTTTTTGTGATTTTTGAGGCCTTATATCTCAGGAACTGCTTATGCTAGAAAATTGAAATTTGGTGAGGCGCCTGTGTCTGACTACTAGCTAAGCAGATATTCGGAATTTTAAGTTTCTGACTTCATTGGTACTGAAGATAGGGAGGGGTCAAAAATCACCTGGGTTTGGTCCTGTAAAAAGGGTGTAGTGCCAGAACTTGGCACTACATAAATTTTAACATAAATTTAAATTTTTAATTCTTAAAGCCAAGAATCCATTTTGTATGTTATTTCTAAATCAAGTATGTTAAGTTTTGAAAAAAAAAAAAGGAAATATATAATGACTTTTTCAGTACTATTTTTTTTCTTGTATTTGTTAATAGTTTTTGGTCGAACTCTAATTCTAATAACAAAATCCCGCCTGTAGAAAATACATAAATAAATGAGAGGTACAAAAGCTTGTGGAGAACCTGAACCTAGTGGCTTACAACTCTCAACCATCATGTATGGGTAATTTTAACAGGGCTTTATTTCACCAACTTCAGACTGCAACCACATATTAGTGTTTTGTGGTTCACGAATACGAGTTAATAGAAAGCGTAGATATCTGTTCTACAAATACATACGGTGGTGGGCAAGAATTTAGCACAATAATTGAAGAAAATAAAAACTAACTGTTTTTTTTCAATTATTTTATTATTAATTTTTTTTATTGAAACATCAATTTTTTGTCCAACTAAAAACAATTTGAATGACATAAAATCGTCGTTTTTATCAAATTGTTGTCAATTACTACATGTTAATTAACAGTTGCCCAAAAAAAATAAAAAAAATAAAGAAAGACAATTGAAAATGTCACTACTGATATAAGTGTGTTAAATTTGTTTCCACCACTGTATGTGATTAT
This sequence comes from Chrysotoxum bicinctum, assembly GCA_911387755.1. Lineage (NCBI taxonomy): Eukaryota > Metazoa > Arthropoda > Insecta > Diptera > Syrphidae > Chrysotoxum > Chrysotoxum bicinctum. Next base: position 13,018,642 of record OU426991.1, on the reverse strand, counting down.
TAGAAAATAAAAAATTACAACAAGCTTTTGGAAACAATAAGTTTTCTTTCTTTTTTTTGCTTACTTACTCGTAGTTCACAAAAGAAAAGTTATTTATTGGGAAAATTAAGCGACATGGTGACCCATGAAAAAATATATTAAATAAAAAATAACCCTCATTGAAATAAAAACACTCAAAATATTATAATTTATGCACGGATGATAGACTCTTCTTTAATTAAAAATTATTATCAATGCTATTAATACTTATATACCTTCGTCGTAAGGCCATCTTAGAAACTTAATATGACCGAAAACAAATTTGTAACTAAAATAACATTCGTCGTAAGTCGTGTACAATTTTTTCACAAATAAAAGGAATTTTGTGAATTCATTTTCTTTGTTGAAACAGAAACACTTGTAATATAAAAATTTCGGTGAAACGAAAAATTGATTTATTTGCAAATATAATTTAAATCACAAGTACAATTTTGTACACCATCAAAAATGGTTAAATGAAACGGGTATCGGTTTTTATAAAAATATTTTGAAAAATACCCAGTTATGGAGGGGAACTGTAATTGTTGGTCGAATACAGCTAAGCTGAGAGGCACTGTTGAGACTTCTTTACTCAAGAAGCAGTAGGGGTTGAAAAAAAAAAAAAACAAAAAATATCTTGTTTTTGGTGGCAGCGATTGGGAATCGGTTCTTGACTTTTGGCTTGACAGTACAACACACTAACCAGTACACCACGGGGTACTACATGCATTATTTTCTGGGGAACTCTCCTCCTTACTGGACTGGTTTCAATTTACACACCTCATATATTTTTCGCATCTTATGGGAATCAAAATTTTCCTTTTGAAATAAAAACGATTGCTAATTAAATCAACCGTTGAAAATCTAAAACATTAAATATTTATTAGTTCTCTATTTTAATCCAAATATATAATAACGACCACCCTAATTTATATATACGCTTGAAAATGATCTGGAAACCCCAGCGGAATATCGACATAGAATTTATATTTAATTACTGACTAAAGAAGCCCGACAAAACTATTTGGTCACACATATAAATTAAAAAAAAAAAACTACAATAATATTTTTTTTTTGAAAACAAACAAAATAATTTATAAAAAACAAAACTTAAATCAAACTCAAAATGTCAACGGACAAACAAAAACTAACCAGATGCGAGTTCTGTACTAATTTTTTTTTTAAGTAAAACTAAGAACTTCGTTATTTTTTGTTAAAACAAATTTAAATCATAATGCTGAGGAAAAACAATACAAAGTTCGTTTGGTGGGTGGAGAGTGTTTACACGAGGAGTTAAAAAGGGTTCTTTTACTCAACGTTTCTTTTTTTTTTACAAAACACATAAATATTCTCAAGAGAAGATTTACAGATTTAAGAAAAATCAATCAAAAAATCTAACAAGACGATTGTATATAAATTATTAAGGGGAAAAAACACGCTTGGATATAAAAAAAAAAATGGAAACAACATGAAACTTTGTTTAAAGAAAAAAATAAAACTACACACTAGGTGATATATATGTATATGCATGAACATATATCATATATTTTCGGGTTACTAAAGACTCTCACTAGAAACAAACATACAAAATGGTTATTGCCTGTTATACACTTCATCACATATAGTGAATTTTATTTTATTTTTTTTTTTGTATAAGAAAATGTAAAAAAAAAAAAAAAATATATATAAACTCAAACAGAGGACACAATTGAAAAACGAAATTACTTTTCAAATCGAATTCATAGAAAAGAGCTATCTAAAATGTGTGCATAAAAATTAAACTTACAATACAAATTAAAAAAAAAAAATAAAAAACAAAAAATAAAGGATAACAAACAAGTCCTAAGTACATTTGGATACGGAACTATTAATCTTTTTGTTGTTGTTGTGAAAGGCATTTACCTAATATACTTCTACTTTTTAGACGTTGAAGACATTTTGATGTGAAATAAGAAGTTTTGTTTTCGCTTAATTGGAAATAGTAGAAAGTAGAGTAGAGTAGAGTAGTAGTATGAGTAGAGTTGCAGTTGCAGAAATTGTAGGCACCTTTTGTCTTCATCTTTTATTTCTTCTCTCACACACACACATTATATATTACAACCAGCACGGTTACTTATTTCGATTATTATTTCGCTTAATTCCAAAGTTGGATTGCGATTTTTATTCTTTATTTCTGATCGTGATTATTATTATTTTTTTTTTATAACAAATTTCAAAATTAAGAAAAAAAACTAAATGTTTAAATAAAAAATTACTCTCCGATAGAAGCTACTAAGTTGTATATCATAATTTATGTACTATAATATATATTATATAGGCTCATTTGTGGCTTTGCAAATATTTTAGAATCTATTGCTTATTTCTGTTTCTTTTTCTCGATTGATTTATTATTTATTATCATTAAATTTCTTATAATTAAAAAACTATTTTTTTTTCATTTACTTTAAGAACGCTGTGATTAAGTTAATAACCGGTTTTGTATATAATAAATGTATGTAAATTTTATCCTTTATATTTTCGTTTAAAGTTAATTAATAAAATTTAAAATACTATTTTTTTTAAATAACACTTGCATATATACATATAAAAAACTTTTTAAATTAAAAAAAAAAGAAACCTAACAAAAAATTCGTTAAACGTAAAATTAAAAAAATAAGATCTACAATACTTTTCGCATACACACGTAAATATATGTATATATATGTATGTATATAATGTATATATACATATATATATATTTTTAATTGTATGCATATATTCAAGTGTGTAACTTTAAACTATGAATTAAATGTATTTAACACCGTTTTGTTTTTTTTTTTTTTCTAAATTTTTTTCGAGACAAAAATTGCATTATTTTCTAAGTTTCTCTTTTTCGGTTTATATCATTATCAATTATTTTGTCACGTTTTTTTTTATTTCTACAAAGTTTTTTATTTGAAATTAATGAGATTCTAGTTTATTTGTTATATTTTTAGTTTTTTTTTTTGGTTGTCTTATATAATTTCAATTTTTTTTTAAATTAAATTTAACTAATTGTTATTATTTTTTTAATGTAATGTTGCCCCATATTACACTTCAGTCTCTCGTATTGGTTCCGCCGGCTGATTTAAGAATATATAACAAATATTTGAATATATAAATATAAAAAAGTAAATATAAAACTTTAAAAAGTAAAAATGGAAATTATTTAAAAAATTTTTGGTGTCAATTTAAGGTGTTTTTTATATCTTCTACATTGGAATTAATTTGTTTTTTGAAAGTTTTTTTTTGTAGAGTATTTAATATATAATATAAGATAATATATATATATATTTATGAATTTATATACATATTATATATAATATATATTTTTAAGGTAAGATGTTCTTTTAATTGAAAATGCAGTGTAAATAACAAACAAAAATAAAATGAACAAAAATAACAAAAAAAATTCAAATAAAAAAAAATAGTCATACATACACCTACTTAAATGTATTCTGTTAAATATGGATTTATTTATACGAGTATGAGTATATGGAATATCAGGAGGCAACTTTTCGGTGATCATATCTATCTATAGCGGAAAATACGGGTAGCCTTATGGCCAATTTCATGATAACTTTTTTTCCAAGGAAATAAAATGATATCCCGGAAAAAGCTTTCCATCGGGCATCACAAACATATCTTTGTATATAAGTCAACGGCTTTGGCTTTGATGAAAGCATCGCTTTCCATCGATCAGCGAAATCAAGCATCATTGTGCGTGGTTAGTAATTGGATGGGGACCGTTCAAATACCAACCGTGTGCTGTTGACATGTGTTTCTTCTGGGGCCAAATTACCGCTTCAGTGACAGAATGAGTGAGTCCCATCAGTGATCGAATGAAAATGTCAAATCTGTGTAATCGTATGCTCGTTGACGTAAGCGGTAATGCCAAACTCACATAATTCACCCACGTATTACTCGAAAACTGATGTGGTAATTTGGCCCCTGTTGTTCTTTTTTTCTGGGGTCAAATTACCGCTTCAGTGACCGAGTGAGTGAGTCCTATCAGTGATTGAATGAAAATGTCAAATTAGTGTAAATGATTGCTCGATGACGTAAGCGGTAATTCCAAACTCACATAATTTAGTCACGTATTACTCGAAAACTGATGCGGTAATTTGGCCCCTGTTGTCTAAGCCGATGGCCTCAGTTGCCAGTGCTTTCAGTGTCTCTACTTCGTAGAATTATCTACGTAGTAGTGTAATATGTAATGTAATGTAATCTTTGTAATTATTTTGTATTTTGTGTTCGTTAGGTTTTCATGTTCTTTCCAACCTAATAAAACGATGCGGAACTAATTGAATCGTTTTTGTTTGTAAATTATATAATTGCAAATTGTTAGAGTATTTATCGCAATTCAAATTTTAATGAACATTTAATCGGCATTAAATGTCGGGTTTAAACTGGACGAGTGGATGTGGTATCGAATTAAGAAATTTCCAAGAAAATAACCAATTTGCCCTTACGAAAGCGTAGTATGAAATTTTATGAAATCATTTAAACTAAAATATGTAAGCAATTTTTCACAAAACTGTATAATGTTGCTCCTCAAATTGCGAAAGCAATGGTAATTGATTAAAACTTGTATAAATATTTCCCTCTGTGTAAGCATTTCGATGTGTTGTTAATTTATAAAAATGAAACAACTTTGTATGCTGGTTAAAATGATATGTGAATAGACAAAATTTACTAGTAATTTGTAATTGATTTTTTCTTTAAATTGAAAAATATACTCGTAACATATTTGATGGCTCAAAAGCTCATGAAGAACCAGGGGTGCCAGCACGTAACTTGATACAATCTAGTTTTATCGATACAATTGAGCATCGGCAGCGCCTATTTCGGTTCGACCGAGTGTTCTCGATTGTATCGTCAGATTTGGCAGCACACAAACTTAAAAATGACGTTTGATACAAAAGTTTTCACTTGACAGAAAAAAAGTTATCGTCGGCAGTGACTTTTTTTTTAAGAAATAGCATTGAAAAAAACAAAAAAATGTCAATAAATAAAAAAACAGACGGATATTTCGAACACTTTTATGAGTTCTCACCAAGATTTAGCCATATGAATGCTTAACAGTGGGTCCTCCACAAAAACATCTCAAAGATTGGAAAAAGGTAGGTCGTTCTTAAAAAACAAGTACATTATGTATGTTTATGCATATATTTTCCAGATAATTTTTTTTAGACTTACAAGTTACCTAATATATGTATAAAGTCAAAAATATACTAAAAAGTAAAATCTTTACTAAAAAGGCACGAGCTGAGGTCCATGCATGATTTTAGCATTAAGTACTTCCTCATCTTCACTTTCCGAATCGAAAATTATCAGAAGAATATCAATTTGACATTTCACTTTATAGTTCACAATTTTTAAGTGGAAATCACAGTGAAACTCGTCTCAAATTACGTGGTGCCAAAAATAATTTGTTTCGAGTTGACCTACGATCGACAATGCTCGATTGTATCAAGTTACGTGCTGGCACCCCAGGGCATAGTAAGTAACAAATCACAACAATGCCTGTGTGCGTATTGTGAGACGGGATTCTTCCGTGAGGGGCTACTATGTTTGAACGGTAACGATCAGGGAAATTTATCAAATCAAGAGAAACATATTCTTGGAGGATTTGTCACTTCATCGCAGATGCAGTACCCAGGCAGGTGTAATAGGGTGAGATTCGTTACCAGACCACCGACGTGGCAATCCAACCCTTACATACCATTACACAAAGAGGTACCTACGTCAACTATTTCATAACTGAACAGATCTACTATTATTCTAATGTCATATCAAACAAAAGTTATAGGGTATTGTATGTCGCTGCTTTAAATATGAATACAAATTTATTTGCAATATTGTGTTAGTGACTTCATAATGTCCTTAAGGATATACATACATATATAGTCGATAAATATGTGTATCTCATTCTTGCAAGGAGCTTGCATTGGGTCATCTTGAACGAGATTTAGGAAGTTTATGATACTCCACTAGCAGTCCATATGTACATACGAGTATATACTGTAAAAATATTGTAATTTTGACATTAAATGAAATTTCGTTTTTGTATTACTCTGTCAAAAACGCCCAGTTTAAATACTAATATACTGAAAATACTATTTCTCTAACATAAAAATTTGAAAATATTGTTCAACAAAAGCGCATATCATTTTTAAAATATTAAATACATAAATTGAGTATTTTTCGAAGAAATTGGTAAAAAAAAAATTGCAAGCTTGTGTATGTCAACCGCTGATCAATTTTTGAAGTATAAATGTGTGCTTTGTTATTTTTTCGTTAAAAATGAATAATGTTTCAATATAACAAATATAAATTGTAGTTACAATTTCCACCAACTCTACAAAACTATACAATTTATATTCTAAAATCTAAATCAATGATTTATAGGAAGACTAGGAACTCCAAAGATGAGGTCTGAAATCAACTAACTCCTTAATCCATTCTCATTACGTTATTAAATTATCAAAATACATCTACTCGTACGTCTCATGATTGAGAGAATTTTCTGTGGCACTATAGAATACTAACATATGCTTTCTGAATTCAAGGAACAAACAGGGCAAAAGGAAAAACTAAGGTTAACGCCTTGTTATCAAAGTCTTGAAGGCAGGAGACCCGAAACCTAGTGACTTTCCTCTACACTTACCCAGATATCTTAAAGGTAACTCTACCCCTAAATCACAAGGGACCACGCATAATAGACCACTCAAAACATAAGACACATAAGCCATTGGTAAAAGTCTTGAAATTAATCTGAATTCAGACAAAAAGGTATAACAGACCTCAAATTCTTGCTAAGTTTTACAAAAAAAAAAAAAAAAAACATTAGTTCTTCTCCTGAAATTATAGTTGTTTTTATTTTTTGTTATTAGAAGTAGACATATTATTTTAAAATAAATACAAATATTTGATTATTATTTCCGTGTTGAATACTTGTTAATTAGTTTAAAATTTATACCAAATAACAAACGAAAAGACAAAAATTTTAAACAATACAAAAACGAACAATATTAAGCGATAAAATTGACTTTTTATTATTATTAATAAATTACAGAGAATAAATATATGAACCGTCCTAAATATTACTGAGTAGTAATCTAATACAGAAATAATTGTTTCGCATTTCGTTTTTAAATTTTGTTATCTACAAAATTTAAACAAAAGAAATTCATTAGTAACTCTAAAAAATTACAGATAAAATATTTCTATACTAAGTTACACGAAAACAAAATTTAAGTAAAGCAACTATTGAATTCTAAAATATGAATAAAATTAAAAAAAAAAAAAAAACACAAAATATAAATAAATGTATATATTTCGAAAAAAAAAATTAAATAAAGGTTAAACATGCACCTCTTCCACCTGAAGTATTGTTTTTTTTTATTTAAAATTTGTTTTCAAACTCCCGCAATGTATTGTATAGAACCAACAAATAATTTATTCAGGCCGTTAATTTAATTTGTAGAAGTAAACTATTTAAAGTTAAAATTGAAATAATTTAATTAAAAAAAAAATATATATACTCTCAATCTCAATCTCATATTTTTTTGCTTAAGACCCTTATAATTTTTTGTTTAAATACAAATGAGAAACATCATCGAGAAAAATGACATCGAAAAACATTTAAGAATATAAATTAAAATATAAATAAAACAAAAAAGAGTAGGTAGAGAGGTTGAAGCAAATATAAAAAGTTGCAGAAAAAAAAAAATAAATAAGAAATATCATAGATATACTTTGAAACTTTGAAAATAATAATGAAAATATAATATTTTAAGGATTGAAGAATTGTGGAAGGAAAATTTAGAACTAAAATTTTTTGACAAATAGCTCCCTTTCTGGTAAAGATTGTTGTATAAAAATATTTGTTTTTACTTCAAATTTTTGTAAACGAAAAACAACGCGCGACATTTTTCCCAAATATTCTGTTCGTTTAAAGAAAACATATTTGTTTGTTATATTTGTGTGTAGGCTGTAAAGATTTACGGAAAGTCTCTAAAGCAGATTTTTTATTGTATGATAATAGAAATATTATTTAAAACAAATTATATCGATATGAAAGAAACATTAATACATTTATAATAAAAATGTATATAAAAAAAAAAAAACTGAAAATATATTAGAATTTAATAAAATAATAATAATAATTAAAAGATGGAACTCTGCAAAGTGTCTGGTGTGTCGTTTGTGACTGTAGAGTGTGGTATTTTTTTTAATTTTTAAAAATAAGTATGTTCTAGCTTATCCATGCGAGAACTCTCACATGTACATACATATAGGTTATATACATAAGAATAAAACTATCATAGAATGGCAACAAAAAATGCATATGTGCTCAATGTGCAGTGCTGAATGTAGCGACGTATGCATTTTTGCCAGCACATTGGGGGTCAGGTTTAAATTAGGTCTCTGAAAAGTGTTATACATGTTATGTATAAAAAGTAATTTTTAACAAATTTCTTGTAAAAACTCGTTCTATAGTGATAGAGGCCCCAGGCAATTGGTTGATCCAGTTCGAGTGCATTGTGATATATGAATGCCAACTTACATATACAGCAGCAACAGTCCGTTTTGCTGGCATTAAGCTGCTTCAATTTGGTTTTGCATATGTAAATGGGAAAGTTGTAAGTGGGTTCTTCCATATACCTCCATGAAGTCTGGAACGGGAACAACTAATTGGCAGAAACGAATTGTCAACAAGTGCACGGCCGACCTAAAACGTTAGCCCTTTGTAGGTATTACACGGCGCATGTATTTAATGGGCAGTTCTTAAGCTAAGTGTACACGATTGGTAGATCTTACAATATTGTCAGATCTGTCAGAAAAAAACATGCTTACAATATCTTACAACCGTGTAGTCTTACAATTAATTATCAGAAAATTTGTCTGACAATTAATTGTTAGATCATTGTCTGACAATTAATTGTAAGAAATCTGACAATCATGTGTACGCTAGCTGACAATCGTGTAATCTTCCAATTAATTGTCAGAAAATGTATCTGACAATTAATTGTAAGACGGTAAATTGTAAGGTATTTGATAATCGTGTAAACACACAATATATTGTCAGGCCTTCCAATTTTTATCGTTGTCTGACGTTTCTGACAATGAAGAAATTGTAAGATGTTCGTTTTTTAGCATCATACAATTTTTTCATTGTCAGACAATTTGCAGCCAACGTTCAATTGTCACAGTTTCCATAACCAACAAAAACTGACAATTAGTTGTGTGTACACGGTTGGTAGAAAATCTACCAATCTCTTACAATTAATTGGTAGGTATTAAGCCGGCTATCTGAAAATGAATTGTCAGCCAACTTCTGACAATTAATTGTAAGAGATTGGTGGATTTTATACCAACCGTGTACACACACAACTTATTTGTCAGCTCATTGGTAGATAATTGTCAGACATTGCAAGATCTTACAATATTGTAAGATCTACCAATCGTGTACACTTAGCTTTAGTTTTTTTGTTTTGAAGTGTCATTATTACACGAAGGAAGACTTTTCTGATTTTTCAGTGTTGTGCAATATTTAACAGCCATCTTTAATTTCAATTTTCGTTATTCATTCGGTGTTTCGGTTTAGTAATTTAAAAAAAAAAATAATTAAATTACAAAAATGGAATCATAATTGAAAATCAACTCGCATCTTAAAGATTTAGTCCATATTATTTTATTTTCATTAGCCATAGCCATATTGAAGAAAAACGAAATAAAGCAAATTCGAAAAACAACGGAGAAGGAGAAAGAGAAACGTCAAAAACATGCAAGGAATATACTACCCGTGCATGTCGAGAAAGATTTATTTCTGTTTCATTTTTTCTTTCTTCCTTTCTCTTTCGCACTTCATTCATGTAAGTCTAAACATGCGCCGTGTAATACCGGACTTAGTCTGAGCCGTCTAAGTCCAACACGGTTTATTGAAAGATTTTGACTAATGCGTCCAGATTATTTTTTTAAACAATTAAAGGCTATTTAAATATTAAATAAAATTTGTTTCGAATTAGTCTTCTTTCTCTTAACATACATATGTATATGTAATTATGATGATAAAAAATAGTTTCAGGAATTTTGTTTAACTATTTAATATTCTGGGGTAACCTTAACGCTTATACGAGTATCTTAAGATAAAAAGGGGTTTGTATTTCCATCATAAATTGTGCGCGACTTTTTAAGTGTGAAAAATATTATTTATTAATGGATATTATTGATTGACAATGGAGGCGGAAGAATATTATAAGATAACATTCGATTGGAGAAACAAAATTTTGTTGTAGTTTGTTTTTAAGTGAGAGGAATTTGGGTTTTCATGTTGTGTTATGTGCGAGAAAATGAGAAAAGATATATTTATAGCTAGCAAAATGCAGGCATATATTAATATATTTTTTAAATTTAGTTTTAACATCAATTGAAATTTAAAAAGAAAAAGGATTTAATTTGAAATCTTAAAAATGATTATTCATATTTTATCAAAAAAAATAATGATGGATTCGAATTTCGATGAATAACTAACACAACGGGTGATTTCAATATAAAGAAGCATTTAAAATTGATTTTATAATAACTCGGTTAAATCAAATTCGATAAAAATCCGACGAAGCTTGATGACTTTGTTGTTATTTATTTTATCTCTTTAATTTGAATATTTAGTAAAGAACTATGTATTTTTGTTTTGTTGTTTAAGGCAGGAAATTTCGTGAAAGCTATAATTTTTTGGAGTCTTGATTCACAACTGAAATAGGAATGGCTACGTTTGAATGCATTTAAACATCTCGCATATTAAATTATTGCATTATTAAAATCTTGCAAACCAAAATCTACTCTCTAGGTCTTGTAAGCGTTTCAGCTTAATATCCATAACGATATCGTTCAAAAAAAATTGTTAGAATTACATTGAAAAGGACATTTAATTATGTTCTTCGTCTCACTCTTTCCAGTATTCTTCAAGGTCTGAGGAAAATCAAGATAAAACAAAGGAGCTTAACGTTCCCTTATGTACATATGTCAAATACTTGACTATGTAATTATCTCCGAAAGCCTCAAACGAAAACAAATGGTTTAAATTCTGCCATCTCAGCTGTCGGAGTTTTTTCGAAGTTTACCCCTTATTTTCGCCGGTAAAGTTTTTTAACAATAACTAAACAATAAGTTCATTCGAATTGTAGATTCAATTTTGTGTGTTTGGGAAAGTCTTCTAAAGAAATATTTTTATTTGAACATTGTTCTCTAAAAATTAATAATTGAGCATACGAGTATAATTCCATAAGGTACAAGATTAGGGAAAATCTATTTGTTTTTCCCTACTAAAATGTCAAACGAAATACAGAATGATTTAAATTTAACTATGTAGGCTCAAAAAATAATAAAAGTAAACAATAACATTAGATATAAAATCAATAGAAAAAAAATTCAATCTCATCCACAGACAGAGCAAATGAAACTAAAACTTTTGTCGTTCGGTTATTGTTATTGAAGAAATTTAATGTTTTGATAATTTGCAGAAGACTTTCCTCTCATTTTTCTTCGACCCTAATACTGAATTATATACGTATTTTTCTTTCTATCCCAATATGGAGGTATTGTTTTCCTCATGTATATTTTTAAAATGGTATATATAAATATATATTTATGGTGGAGTAATTAAAAATCTTAAAATATGTATAGGTAAATATTTTTAATTTCTATTAAGAAAAGTTTTTTTTTTTTGATTTTTAAATAATAAAAATTTTTAAATAAATAAAAACTGAAAAACTTACTTGTGTCTGTAAACGTGTTAGGCCTCGAATCCATAGAATTTGTCCCGCTCGTGGTTTTTTATCGGAATCAATTGAATCGAAACGTTCTTCACCTAAATTCATCGCCTCTGTATATTCTTCGGGATGGCCACGACCCCACCTGTAATTAAGAAATAAATAAACGAAAATAATATGAAAATTAAACAAAATTATTAACAAGCAAATTATTATTATATTTAATCTAGAATTGTATTATATATATTTATATATACGAAATAATAGAAGAAATATGTTCTTATTTTTTTTAGTTTTAAGTAGTAAAGATGTTTCAATTTTTTATATGTAAATCATTCTCTTGCAGATTTGATACAAAGGTTAATTTTTTTATATATTTATATGAAAAAAAAATATATTAAAGTTTAATGTGCTTAGCAGAACATGCAACAACACATAAGTAGTTAAATATATATGGAACAATTTTGTCTATGTGTTTAGATATTATCTAATGTTTTCTTTTAATAAACTTAACATTTTTTGTTCATGAATTAGTTCATCCAATTAAATACAGTGGTGATGTTTAATTATGTCTTTGTATATAGGAAAAATTAAATTAAATTTATAATGAATGAATTATATCAAAATAAAGTACTCGTTAATATAGAGGTCTAGTAATTTTGCTTTTTTTTTGCTTCTATCATACAATCTATTGAAATTGATATTTCGCTACGAGTCTAAAAATATCACCATCACTCAAATCATAGAATCAATAATAATAGGAATTCAACTGCATTCCACCCGTAAACCGTGAAGAAGAAACTTAACATTTCATAAGATGAAACTCGTTTATACTCCTTTGGAAGGGGGGTTTCGGGGGTAGTAGAATTCCAGACAAAAAATCAGTGATAAAATTTACTATCGCAAAATCATGGTGCCATGAAATGAAGTCCAAAGTCTTTTATATAAAATATTTCTTTTTTTAAACTTGAACAAAATCGGTGCAGCCATTAACGAGAAATATGAGAAAAAAAGAAGAAGTGTTAAAAACAAACAAACGTCAAAATCTTAGTCACTATGTGAACAAGTGTCCAAGTTTTATTGCCATCAATAGAAAAAGCTACTGTTTCAAATCTAAAACCGATCTGTCAATCCATTTAGAATTTACTTCGATGTAAATTGTAGCTCCGTCTCTCCAAACATCAGCTCATCCTTGCTAATTTTTGACATAAGTTCCTTGTGGAGAATATGTCACAGAACAGCTGTCTTCGAAAACAAATTTCATGCAAACATTCCAAGGAATTTTGTTTTAAGATTCAAGTGAATTCAATTTAATAAAATGGATTTTTTTCGATTTTCATTTTCGCAAAGTAAATATTATAAAGTCAAAGAATAAAGAAATACGTCAGGATTTAGCTCGTCAATAATGTACCGAAGATTTATTTCGTGAGCGAAGTTAGATATTTACTCCGAACTTCTCGGCTTCAATACTTGGCTAAATATTAGCTTGTATGAACTTTGGAAAGAATTTTGTATGGGAGGAATTGCATAAAGCAATTAAATGCAAACGTGCAATTCAGACATGTATTTTTTAGTTTAAGCACCCAGAACCTGGTGCGATGAGAACCCGAAAATAAAATTCCATTACTATTAAGAATTTTCATTTTTTTTTAGATTCGTAGCGGAATTCCGATTATAATGGATTCTTTGATAGAAATTGTTTGCTTTTCTATCGAACAAAGTATGTATTTGTACATCAATGAGAAAAAAAGAAATAATAATACAAATAGAAAAATAACAAGAGACAACAACAAAAAATTAATACTTAATTATATATAACAATAAAAAGAAAATTTGTTTTACACAGTTGAATTTTCTGTTGAATGGAATTTTGAATTTTGGTGTTTCGACGATATCGAACAATATTTCTTTTTGTTTTTTATTTTTTTTTTTAATTATTAATGTTAACATAACAAAACATTCAATGTAGTGGTACATACCCAGTTCGATTGTTTGTATAAAAAAAAAACATTTTGCGTTCACATGTTTGTTCTTTGCGTTGTTGCCCTTATCCGAGAGTGTGAAGTGAAGATTGAAGAGGTGGATGAATGGAAAATTCATTTTGGTACAAAACCCAACATTTCTTAACCTATGTTTATGTTTTTTTACTATCTATTTGACAAAAACATGCAAAACACAGTCCAGGATTAATTCAGTTTAAATTTATAATGATGGATACCTTGACACAGCGCTGTTGAAAAAATGAAGCGAAGCAAACCACACAACACAAGATATCGAAATTAAAAACCATTGATTGCCAAATGTTGTTGAGAGAATAATTTCATAAGAGTAGATTTCCGAAGAAGAAAATGATGTAGCACGCGGAGGCGGCTTCCCAGCTTGGTAGTTTTTGAAAACAAAAAGTTGAATCCATATTCATAAAAACTCGTAGGTTCAAAATTCAGATATATGTATATTTATTAATAGAATTTTGGAGATTTTCTTGGCATTGGTATGCAAACATTTGTTTTTCAAGATTTTAAGGACCACTTGAATTAAAGGTGAACATAATAATTACAGAAAATTTGGTACACAAACCTGAAAATTATGCGTTTTGAACTTGAATGCGAACTGCCACTTCCAACGTGCAAAGCCGTTTTTAAATATAAAAGGCTGCACCACTACACACTTTTTCTTTTGTTTATTTTGATAATGAAGGATCAACAACTTTTATGAAACTATGAACACCATCATACACTAAAAATTATCTCATTTTTTCGCCTCGTTTAAATAAAATTTGGTTTGTTTTTTTCTTTTTTTAAAATAAATTCTCATATTTACTTTTCAAATTGAAATAAGATTTTTTGTTTAACAACCAATTTTTGTCAATAAATAATTTACAATTTTGAAAAATTACTTTCTCGTTTTGGGTGAATTATTAATATAATATAATTATTAATATATATTTATGTATATATATATATATTTTTTTTTTGATAATCTCAACAAAATTTTATTTTAATGTATAATACTGTTTGTTTTTTTTTTCTGTTGTATTGTTTATGTTTATTATATTTTAATACTTAACTCTTAACTACTATATTATCATATTTTTATTTATTTTGTTTGTTTTCATTAATTTCTACTTGTGTCTCCGACTGTATAATATTTAATTTTATTTAGAAAATAAAAACATAAAAAATAACAGGCTTACATCAAACAACAAAACTAAAGTTTTATTTAAAAATTATAAATATACAGTTTGTTTTGTTTTTTTTTTTTTGTTGTAAATATTATTTATCGTTTTTAAATGTAAAATAATGTAAGTACGTATTATGGAGATTCAGAAGTTTGAATAAGCCTATTTTACGCTACGGAATTTTATTTAATACAATTTCTTCTGTTCTGTTTTATTTTTATTTATTTTTCAAATTCAAATTTGACTACACATATAGCTAATGATGTGCTTTAGGAATAATATGGCATTGATTTTTTTTAAATAAATAAAAACAATTTTATTTTGTGTTTCAAATGAAAACTCAAACATAACAAAACAAAAAACAAATAGAAAATTATTAAAAAAAAAAATCAGCACTTGCTAAGTCCAGTACTTATAGACATTTACTTAAATAAAATTCGAAGAGGGAAAACAGTGAAAAACGTCTAACAACCCAGTTGCTTAAAAATTTTCTAACGGCTGAAAAGTCACGAAAAACTGTTTGTCATGAATATCACCCGTCGGTCACTTGTACAGAAAAATATCAAGTTCACGTTATACGAAAATTTAAAAAATTTTCATGCCGTATATTCATAAAGACAACCCTTTTCGAGGTATATAAACAATAAAGTAACTGTTCGTTTTTTTGATTGATTAAAATGGGTCAGTATTGAATAATTGTTAAAAATAATTATTTTTCCAGAGGCGATTGTAACTCTTATTAAGAGCCCACCGTTGACTGGTTAACCAAAAACTTTGGTTAGCAGATAAACACATCGCTTAAATTTTAATACAAGATCGAACCATAGCTAGTTATGTTAAGGCCTACTTAAAGAAACTTAAAAAAAAATTTAATTTTAAGTAAAATAAATAAATTTTTTTTATATAAACAATTTTAAATGTTTTTATTTTTACAAATTTTAACAACATAGGTATAATATTAATTTAAACGTAGAAAGCGACGCGTTTCGGAATTTTATTCCATCATCGGGCTTATCAAAATTTTTTTGTTATTAACGTCTTGTTTCGTTGCTGTTGTGTCATTAGGTTTTTTTTTATGTAGTTATGTTTGTCCTTTTTTTGCGTTATAGTAAATTGCGGTGTCGAATAGTGTGTTTGTTTTTATTGTCAATTTATCGTTCATTATATTGTCTTGATCTCTTTTGCACGCTTTGTAAATTTCATATTCTTCCAGTGCATCGAGCTTTGTGCCTTTCTTACAGAAGTGCATTGGCGTTAAGTTCTTGTCAAAGTTTGTGTAATTGTGGTTCTTGTCTATTAAGTGTAAGGCGTATGTGGATTTTGTGTTTGGTTTTGGTTTGTGTTCAGTGAATCTTTCGTAAAAAGTTCTCCCTGTCTGTCCTATGTAGAATTTGTCGCAGTCGTCGCAATTAATTTTGTAAACGCCAGAGCTGGTTTTTTTGTCTTTTATTGTTTTGGGTTTTAATATTTTTTGTATATTGTTGTTAGTTTTGAATGATATATTAATGTTGATCTTTTTGAATTCGTTTTTTAAAATTTGTGGTAGTAGGTTTGTGTATTCAATTGCTATGTATTTATTAATGTTAGGTGGATTATTGTTGATATTGTCGTTTTTGTTTTTTATTTTCTTTAATCTTTTCTTGATTAGTTTGTCTATCATTTCTGGTGTGTATCCGTTCGCTATTGCTATGTGTTTTATTGTGTTGACTTCATCATCATAGTCTTTTTTGGTCATTGGTACTTTTAGCAACCTATTTATGAATGCATTATAAGCTGCAGATTTTTGTGTAAAAGGTTGCTAAAAGTACCAATGACCAAAAAAGACTATGATGATGAAGTCAACACAATAAAACACATAGCAATAGCGAACGGATACACACCAGAAATGATAGACAAACTAATCAAGAAAAGATTAAAGAAAATAAAAAACAAAAACGACAATATCAACAATAATCCACCTAACATTAATAAATACATAGCAATTGAATACACAAACCTACTACCACAAATTTTAAAAAACGAATTCAAAAAGATCAACATTAATATATCATTCAAAACTAACAACAATATACAAAAAATATTAAAACCCAAAACAATAAAAGACAAAAAAACCAGCTCTGGCGTTTACAAAATTAATTGCGACGACTGCGACAAATTCTACATAGGACAGACAGGGAGAACTTTTTACGAAAGATTCACTGAACACAAACCAAAACCAAACACAAAATCCACATACGCCTTACACTTAATAGACAAGAACCACAATTACACAAACTTTGACAAGAACTTAACGCCAATGCACTTCTGTAAGAAAGGCACAAAGCTCGATGCACTGGAAGAATATGAAATTTACAAAGCGTGCAAAAGAGATCAAGACAATATAATGAACGATAAATTGACAATAAAAACAAACACACTATTCGACACCGCAATTTACTATAACGCAAAAAAAGGACAAACATAACTACATAAAAAAAAACCTAATGACACAACAGCAACGAAACAAGACGTTAATAACAAAAAAATTTTGATAAGCCCGATGATGGAATAAAATTCCGAAACGCGTCGCTTTCTACGTTTAAATTAATATTATACCTATGTTGTTAAAATTTGTAAAAATAAAAACATTTAAAATTGTTTATATAATAAAAAAAATTTATTTATTTTACTTAAAATTAAATTTATAACTATACAACATGGAGACAAAACCACATACATTAAAAAAAAACGTTTGCAGATTGTTTAAAAAAACAGTGCAATATTTTGAAGTCTTCGAGCATATTTCGACTTTTAAGTAATTTTAAAAATTTTGAAATTTTTCGTCATATTTTATCAGAAGAGATCAATATGAAGAAGGCAACGCAGGGGAAGCTTATTTCCGTACGAAGTTCAAACAGTGGAAACAGCTGTTCAATTTTTGAAATTATGAATGGAAAAAAGGAAATTAAAGTGGAAAAAAGTGGAATGCTTGTTTTCGCCCCCGCTTGCATTTGAAAATAACCAAAAGCATTAACGCTCGAAAGTGAAGTATCGCTTTTAAGCTGATCCGCCCAATATTTGAGAATATGCCCCTGGGTAGAGTAGAGTTCTTAACAAGAAACACTTTTCCTTAAATTCAAGATTGCGGCCAACGCAAAAGGGCCAGGCGGTTAAAATTTTCTTTCAAAGCTTTTTATAGCCTCTTAAACAATCGAATAAAAAACCTTGGCTTGATGGGTAGTGCATTGGAATGCCATGACTGAGATGGGTTCGATCCCCTACCGCTGCCACATAATAAAAAAGTTTTTTATTTTAAGGGATACTTCTGAAAAAGTTAAAAAACCTGCAAGACATTCTTTTGTCATGAAGAGTATTTGTGATTTGAGCCGTTAGGAGTGGATAGAAAATTGTAGTTCCCCTTCTTTTCTGCCGACAACACCCACACATGAATCGTTGAGTTGTAAGTCATTAGGTTAAGGTTTTTTAAGGGTAATTTTGTCATATATTTTTTCTAATATATATTTTTTAATATTTCGACTGTTTAAAAAAGTTTGCCAACAAATTGATTTTGACTCATTATTTTAGGAATTTTAATACAATATTAAAGAATACGCATCGTTTTATGTGTCGATCCGAATTGTAGGGAACGAATAAGTTCACGCGAATAGTATGCAGACACGTGAATCAGATTTATTCCGAATGGCAACAGAGCAGTGATTACTGACAATTGAAAGAAAATTCCCTCCCATGAATATGCCCGTATCTCTCTCACTACTAGACAGAACTTTTGATTTTAATAAATAATTTAAAATCAGATAAATAAAAAAATACTGCTGATTTATTAGTAACACTCAAAACTCAAAAATTATTTTTAAAAAAATATTTAAATAAAAAAAAAATATAAAATTAATAAATTCAACCTAATTACATAAATCGTCGTAATAGCAAAATTTTGAATTTAAGAAATGTGTATTTCTTGTGAATATGATTTTTTTCTTGTATGTTACTTAATTTCTATATTTACCTATTTATGTATTCAATTTTTGTTTCACAAATGTAAGTCACGCATATAAAATTAAATTTTATTTTTTTTTCAGAATTGAAGTGCTCTAATGCAAATGTCCTTTTTCTGTATTTTTTTAAATCAATTTTTGTACGTTTATGTAATTTCTAATGTAGTTTTATTATATTTAATTTTAAAATTAATTAATTTTTTTTTATAATTTAATGCTATCAGGACTGTGTCAATTCTTTTGTGCATAAGTAATTACTGCACTATATGCTGTATGTTCGTGTGTGTGTTAAATTTAGGAAAAGGAAAATAAAAAAGGTGAACAAAAATATTAACAGAAATAAATAAGGAAAAAAATAAAATAAAATGACTTTGCTGAGTTGTGAGTGTCTATTTGTGTCTTTGGATTTACTTACGATAATATTTTAGGTAGTTTTCTTGTAGGCACTGAAGTGATTATTTGTCCCCAGACTAATGTTCCAAGACCAAAGAATATACACCATAGCCATTGGTCTAGTGAGAGGGCTTTTGTTGAGAAAGCCATTTTACCGTATTGGATAATGACAACCTGAAATTAAATTGAAAGAAATACACATCAGCAAAAAAGGAACATTATTCTTTAGAATAAAATATTTGATTGAACTTGGTCAAAACACCAAGCAAAAACTATATTTTTACCTGTGAAATGGTTGTGAATATCCATATTGTATAAAAAATAGGATTTGTGAAAAGGCCTCCGAAAACATTTCTTTGGCCATGGATTTTTCTAGCATTCATTTCATTAAATAATGTCATCATAACAAAAGTATTGAAAATAATGGTAAAATGTTGCGTTGGGCCAGCTCCAAGGTCTTGACCGCGCCCAGATTCGATATCAAGCAAAACATCACCTAAAAAAACGAAAGAAACGGAAAAGTATAATTAACTAATAAAAGGAAAGAGAAGAACTATAAACTTACCGACAAACAATAGGCTAAATATAATAAATAATTGATAGATGCCTTGACCCAAAATATTTTTCATCATTGTGCGTGAAATAAGTGGTTTCGTACGACCATAGGGTTTACGAAGTAATAAATCGGGTGTTGGAAGTTCAGTAGCTAAAGCTAATGATGCCAGTGTGTCCATAATAAGATTCACCCACAGCATTTGAACAGCCTACGAAATAAATAAATACAATAAAATAAAAGTTTTTATTTTTTGTTTATATTTCTTATTTAATCTTACTTTGAGTGGTGAATCTTGAATAGCACATGCACCAATAAATGCAACAATTACAGCAACCACATTGACAGTCAATTGAAATTGTAAGAATTTTGCAATTGAATCGTAAACATTACGTCCCCACATAACAGCTTTGACAATACTACTAAAGTTGTCATCAGTTAGAATAATATCGGAAGCTTCTTTAGCAACATCTGTACCGGCAATACCCATTGCAAAACCAACATCGGCTTTTTTTAACGCGGGACCATCATTTGTACCATCACCTGTAACAGCAACTACTTCACGATTTTCACTGACGTTACTGTCGATAATACCTATGGAAGCAATAGAAAAATAAAGAAAGGACATTTAGAAATGCACAATGAGTTCTTTTAAAGCTTTTACAAATCAGACACGAGAACAAGCAAATATAACAAATGAATCCAGTAAGGAACGAGAATCAAAGATGAATGTTTGTTCCGAGCCTACAAGGGCTTAGAGTGAAAATTTTAAGTACTATATTCAGGTTTTTTAACATCAAAAATTATCTTTCTCGCATATTCGGATTTAAAGAGTTTTTTTGTAAGTATCCACCTACCTTTAACAAGAGTATATTTGTCAGTTGGTGAAGATCGAGCAAGCACTCTCAGTTTTGGCCATACTTTGTCGATAAGATGTTGTTGAATCTACAAAAAGAAGAATAAATCGCACATTAGTTTAGAACGTACAGTAGGTACATTTTACTGTCTGAAAAAATATACATACATCACCATTACTATCACGAATTCGTCGATTAAACTCTTTACCCTCGAGTATGAGAAATTCTTCATTTGGCCTTAGAATACCACATTTACTGGCAATCGAACGTGCTGTATTAATATTATCACCAGTAACCATACGAACAGTAATACCCGCCCTTTGGCATTTTTTAATGGCTTCTGGTACTTCAGGACGGACCGGATCTTCAATACCAACGACGCATAAGCATGTAAGATTACTGCATATATTTTCCTCATCATCCCAATTTGGCTCATTGTCAATATGTACTTCATTAATGGCCGCTTTACCAGGCACAAAATCACGATAAGCAATTGAAATCGTTCGTAGACCATCGCACGCCATTGGTTCTATAACTTCACGTATTAATCGATCTTGCATGTCCCTTGTGAATTTTTCTAAAACACCATCATGACCATAAATGAATGCACATCTAGGAAATAAGAATTTTTTTAGTAATCAAGTATAAACACACAAGTCTATTAATGTTTACTTACTTTTTAAGTACAATTTCGGAGGCTCCTTTTGTGTATAGTCTGAAACCACCATTTGGCCTAGGAATAACTGTACTCATTGATTTACGCACCGAATTAAATGTATATACACGAGTAAATTTATCTTCTGTTATTTCATCGCGAATTGTTTGATATTTACATCCTAGAGCTTGTACGAAACCCAAAAGAGCACATTCAGTTTTATTACCAACTTGCATCGGTAGATCAGTAGGATTTAATCCGGGCTATAAACAAACAAAAATAAAATTTTATAAAATATAAAATGATCGTGAATATAAATACTTGATGTTTGAGAAGTGCAACTTCTTTACAAAAATAAAACTCATGGTAAAAATGGCTAGAAATTTGATGTTGAGTTATTTGTATACCTCTGTCAACTAATCAGCAAAAGAGTACAACTTTGATTTATTGTGAATTATCTGACAAACTACTATTTTGTGTATTCCCACTTGTAAAAAACTTTTGTCTCAATTTTAAGATTTTCCGAATTTTCCAACGTACTAATTTGTAATATATATTTTTGAAAAAAAAAATCAATGTTGCATGATCCGATTAAAAAGGAAATTATCTACATAATTAACCTTTCTCTGATCTACTAACCGCGTTTCACAATGCTTGATTTTATTGATCGGACTAGTGTTAAAATCACAGTGGTAATAACAGTTGATAAATGGTGGACCCAAGCAATGCAACGATTTAATACGTACTGATTTTCAAAAACTGATTTATTACACTGCCTACCATATGCGTAAAGAAGTTCCATTTCATCCAATTGAAAAATAAAAATATTATTGCAATTCGAATAAACTTACCAGAATATTTGAAGTATATGCTGAATTGACAGAAATACCTTGGATAATGAAATTTCCCACAGTCGATGGTAGATCGGAAATTTTGGGTAAAACTTTACAAAGTTTCTCACATATATACGACTGAACAACAGTCATACGGTTTGTAGTCAATGTTCCAGTCTTATCAGAACAAATGGCAGTGGCATTGCCCATTGTTTCACAAGCATCTAAATGTCGCACCAAATTGTTGTCTTTCATCATTTTCTGTGAAGAAAAATTTTGTTAGTTAATTAATTTTTTTTAAATGTTGAAAAATTTGTTGAAAAAACTTACCTTAACAGAATAAGCCAATGATAAGGTAACAGCTAATGGCAGGCCCTCAGGTACAGCTACAACTAATACCGTTACACCGATAATCAAATGCTTGACTAAATTATTGGCATATGTATTCTTCCATGGCTTCTCTTCTATGACAAACGTCTTTATACAAAATTGTATAATTAGAATGATAACGGTGAGTACGGCTATTGTTGAACCAGCATAACCAATTTGTATAGCCAATTTTGTGAGTTTAGCTTGGAGTACGGATTTTTCTTTCTTATGACTTCCACCTTCAGAACTTGATGCTGCTGGTTGGACATGATTGCCATCCGATTCGGATTTAACAACATCATGGGGCATTGGTGAGCTCATGTGACTATTACTGATTGGTGTTGTGCCATCATCTTGATATGGTTTTGATTTGTATGTAGGATTGGATATTTATATATTTATTTTGTTTGAAGAAAAAAAGAATATTAGAAAGATGTGATGAACACTCCTTGCATTTTATACATAATTTGGACAAAACAAAAAATTTTATTGAAAAAAAAAATATATTTCTTGTCACTTTAATAAAATAGTTTTGTTTTTTTTTTTTTAATTTTTTAACTGTGAGGTACATTTATTCATGGATTTTTCTTTTCTTTCTGTAAGCAACACATTTATTTTATTTTATTTTTTTTTTTGTTTTAAATATTTAATTAACTTTGTATATGTATATATTTCTGCAAAAAAGCGCAAGTGCTAACAAGCTTCAAAAACAAACTTTTTAAAATTAATTTTAAAAAAAAACATAAATACTCATGCTTGTTCTATATGTAGGTATAATATTTCACAAAATAATAAAAACATAAGAAAAGAAAAATGCTGGATAATATTACAAAAAACCATAAGCATAGTGAAAATATATAGAATAATAATTAAATAAAAAATATTAAAATAAAAAGTTTTAAAGCGACACAAATAAAATAGATAATATAAAAAACAAATATGAGGAAATCACCTGTTAAACTCTTGCTCTTCCTCGCCTTTTTAGCTTCTGCCAATGTTTTATTTTTTTTATTTATCAATATTTTGTTTATTTTAGTTAACGAATATGTTTTATTTATTTATTTTTTTATATGTTAATTTTTTTGTATATTCATTTTTTTTGATGATGAATATCACATAGTGTATGGATGAGAAGAGGAGAGGGGCGATCAATCACATCATGCACACGAAATTTGGTTTTATTTTTTGTTTTTTTTTTATATATATATAGTTTTGTATAAACAATACATACACATATATATATATGGATAAAATATATCATTTCCACAAAGAAAGAAAAAGAAAATATTGTTTGTTTTTAATTTGATAAAATTTAAAAATATATTAAAGATAAAATAGATAATTTAAATTAATTTTCAAAAAACTAAATTAATTTGTTTTGCCTAAAAAAAATATACATGTAATATAAATTGATTTTTAAATTACATTTATCTTCCATTTGATTGATTTTAATTTTTCATTGTAAATGGTGGACAAAAAAGTTGTTTTTCTTATAAAATCGAATTTTTATATTTATTTATAAAAAAGGATACAAAAATTCAAGCAACAAAAAGGAAAATAACTTATAAAGAAAGACCGAGAAAATTGGGCTTTTACGACTTTAATAAAAGGTTTTATTCGAAAAGTCCCGCTTTCTTGTGTTAGATTAGTGAAAAGCGCTCAACACAGTATTAACACATATTCAGAAACAATTGAAATTACTTATATTACGAGTACCTATCAAGCAGCACGAGAGTACAGGTTTTATAAGAAATTTTAAGTGAAACTTCTTTACGCATGAATGAGCATATTGAATTTAGGTTGATTTTAATGTATTGAAACCTAGAATTGCTTTATTAAAAATTGAGTTCTGACTTATTCCATTTTGAATTCAAGTAGAAGTAACAGGCTACATTTTTGAAGCATAATTCTTTGGGTGTGTTATATATTAAAAATTGTTCAAAGGGGGGTATGTAGGTAAAGACAGCATTAATTGTTGGTTTTCTAAATGAAAAAGTTGATGACAAAGTTAAAAATTCCTAACCAACCTTCATTAAATATGATGACTAATATTGTGGCAAATTCAACGAGAGAAGTGGTTTAACTTTTACCAAAAACAAAACGATTTTATTTTTTGAAAACATATAAAAAAAAAGCTGACACTTGCGTGCTATTTTTAATATTAAAACGTGCCAATTTGAGATAAAGTAAAAAAGAAGAGAAAAAAGTAGTTTTGATTGAAAAATTTGTATAGGTTGGCGTTGTTTTTTTAAAAAACATTTTATAATAAAAAAAAAACAGAAGATCGCACTGCACCACCCCTAAATATCAATCAAAATAAGCTCGTATTTTGGTATAGTTTTTCGAAATTATTCTGCATGCTTTGTTCTGATGTTTAAGTTTTTCGTATGAGCTTCACCCTGAACATTCATTTTTGTTATAATCTTCTGAATAGTTAAGGAGGTTCACAATGCAGAACCTACTCGAAATTTTTTTTACTCTGATTGAAAATAGGTGAAAATGATTTGAGCTTTAAAAGACATTCATTGGTATTTAAGTCACCGTAGCAAGTTTAGAATTTAATATTTTCAATTACATTGTCAAAGACGACCCCGAATTCTTAATATAGAGATATCAACTGACACAAAGTCCCTCAAAAGACTTAAAGAAGTGTGCATTGACGGAAATGCTTCGGAATTCTTTAAAGCTATATTTAAATTTTTGTTTAGCAATATTACATGTGTGTATACATGAATACGGATTTTTGAAAACATTATTGATCTGAGCGGTTTTTTGCTTTCGTAAAATTTTAGGAATTAAATGAGTATTTTGTTAATTATTAAAAAGAACTAACAAGATTGGTGAAAACTTACCGCCACATCAAAGGACTGTAAACTTTCAAAAACAAAAATGAATAGAAACAAAAAAAAAATATTTACAAAACTAAAAAAAAAAAAAAGAAAGGGCGGAGGGTAGGCAAAGGAGATTTATTTTTGGTAGTTTTTTACGGGTCCAAGCTCAAAACTAAATGTACGGAATTTTATATTTTGATTTGTATCTAAAAAAGGAAAAGAATTAATAAGGTGGCAATAATTTCGGCTTCAAAAATAAGCGCAGGATTCAGACACATTCTAAGAAGGGCAAAAAATTATCAACACGTACAAAAAACTACTCAAACGGATTCATTTAATTTTTTCGCGTTGTTCTATTTTTTATTAGCTCAAGCCATAACTAACTATTTAAATAGCTATATATATCTTACAAAGTTTTTTTTTTGTTTAAGTTAATTTTTTTGAGATATTATCGAAACTTTAAGAGTCTAGAATTATTGATTGATTTACTTTTAAATTTGAAAGAAAAAGAGAAATAAAAGAAAAAAGCAAACCGTTTTTCAAAAAAAAAAAATAGTTTAAGCTTAAAATTTGTTTTGTTTAATTTTTTGGCATAGAGGTACTCACCCTTTTTCAATTTTTTGATTTCTTGTTCTTGTTGATCAACAGCAGCACCCAATAGGGTAAATATGATACCTGCTTGTGAGTTGACACCAACAGCGGTAACCACCATTTTGCCACTACCTTCCATAACATGAGTACCAGACAAGACCATCGGGTCTGAATCGGCTCCTTTCTTAACATGATCAGATTCACCGGTTAACGAGGATTCATCAACCTTTTAGAGAAGAGAATATAAATAAAAAGTTAAAGATGATTTAGAGTGAAAATAAATAATACAAAAATAAATAAACTTACTTTTAAATCATTACTTTGAATAAGAACACCATCAGCTGGCAATAAATCACCATATTTAACCTGGGCTATATCACCAACGACAATATCGCCAACAGATATTTGGCACACTTGACCACCGCGTATAACGGAGAATTTATGTTCACCCTCAATACGATTTTGCAGGCCACGAAATTGTCTTTCTTTCGAATAATCATTGAATGCTGTTACTATCACAACAACGATAACCGAAATAAGGATAGCTAAACCTTCTATCCAGCCATGGTGGTCGTCTTCTTCTGCAAGCACAGCTGTTAAGGAGAAACGACAAACATTGATTGATTAAATGACTTCAATACAAAAAAAAAATAAAAATAAACAACTCACGAGCATCTTCATCGGCGGGTTTATAAAACGATAGACCAAGGGATACTAATGCAGCTACTTCTAATATTATAAGTGTCACATCCTGGAGAGCTTCCCAGACTAGTGTCAGAAATGTTTTTGGTGGTTTCGGTGGTATAACATTCGAACCAAATGTTTCACGTCTATGTTCTATATCAGATCTTGCTCCGCTTAAACCTGTTGAATACAACGGAATATAATACTACAATGCATATTTTTATTAACTTATGTTTTCACAGTTAAAGAACGTCTGATTGTCATCTTTTGCTTATATGTATATAGAGAAATCATAACGCTGACTTTTGATTTATGTTGGTAATGAACTTTGGTATCGATAGTTTGTATGGAAACTATTTGCATTACATTTCATTATACTTTAAAGATTTAAGCCTGAAGTCCTGACTACGAGAATTCAAGTTATAAGCCCCTTTAACTAATCAAAAATAGAGCAGCATTTAGACCTACTGCCCACACCCACACCACTCTAATGTATATCTTTTGTTAACATCCACTAATAATTTGTATATAAAGTAAGACTTGGACTTTATTTAAAGGCCCAACTGACCGTAAGTACTGATTTTATACTCCTTTTCAGCTTTTAAATCATTTCATTTATTTAATTATCTTTTTATCTTTTACAGAACATAACAAGTCTTTTTTTAGCTAAAGTTAAATAAGATAATTAAATTATTTGTAATTACAAGCCAAATCTAAAAAGATTTTAAATACATTTACTTGTTTAAATTAATATTTGTTGAAATATGCATTTTAACATATAAATGTTAATCTCACCATCGTGTAAATCCGATCAGGTATTTTTAATTTGCTGATTAATTTAATTTTTTCAAAAAACTTGCACTACGATCGTTTCCTTTTCCGAAACTAGACTTAAATATAATTTCTTATATTAAAAACAAAAGATTTCATTAATTTAAAGTACTAAAGTACTTAAAGCCAACAACCTATAAAAGCTGAAGATGCAGTTAATATAAAAGTGGAATATTATATCATAGTTACGTCACTGGGTCAACTTAATCGCATTGCTGACGGTGAATCATTTCGGAATAATATTGTTCCAGGTAATTTGTTTCGTTTCTTTTGTAATAGAATCATAATGGCGTTATCCAAAAATATAACGAATTGTGCTCATTGTGCTACATTTTTTAACCTCCGCTTACTTTTATAACTGCACGAACAATAACGCGAGCAGTTTTGTCATTTGTTCACATTCCTGAGGAAGGAGTAAAGTTTGCATTGTATGTGTTCGTCTTGGGATTTTGTATTAACTAATTTTGTAGTTTAAGCAAATAAAAGGAATAACAATTAATGTATGAAATACATATAAATCAAGCAATAAAGTATCATTAATTTTGACGGAAGTTATTGGTGTTGTTTTTTTGATCAGTTTTGAATCCCTTATTACAATCTTTATGTTAAAGGGCGTGCTTCAAATCAATCAAGTTTATGTGCTTGGTAATCAACAAGTTACACAAACGAGTCTACAATTTTCTGCCGATTCCAGACGGCTAATGAGCAGCACTTTACATGACAAGAGATACTCTTTGGAGGATTTGTCAATTCCTCGCAAGAGGCAATATACCCCTGAAAAAAACTTTCTTGCAGCGGCTGAGAATCGAACTCGAGACCTTTCGCATGACAGTCCAACGCACTAATGTCTAATGTCGCCAGTCTTGTAACTACAAAGTCTCATGATGCTTAACGTTATGTACTAACATTCATAGTCAGCAGAATATATAGAATAAATATGTTGCCAGTAAATCTGGTAGATATCTTCTTCCAAATGAGCCAAGTTAATATTCCAATGTAGGTGTTAAAAGAATACTTCTTGATATAAAAAGAAGGAAGCAAATCTAAATTGGATGCAAACATCTCGCTTTGAGAAATCTAATTCAATAAGAGAATTTCGAAATAATGTACATTGTTCAGCTCTTTTAGTAAAGTGTTCTTAGACATTCTTCTAACTCCTGTATTAAAAAAGAAAGTGCTGTAAATATTTTTTGTAAATTCAAGTAAAATAAGTTCACGACCAACATTATCAGTCAGTTATTTTGCGTTAAAAAAAAAGAGAGTCAATAAGTCATAAATTATTGTGTAGTAAGGGTTAGTTAATGATAATAATGATCATTCAAATATTTAAGTGTAGTCGTGTGTTAGTAGTACTTACCATCATTTGGTGATGTGTATAATTTTTTACAAACATCCTGCACACCCCCAAATTCATTTATTTTTGCTACGCCCTCCCGACCTCTGACTTCCATGAGCTCTCGTAATTGCTTAAGAGAGATCCCATATTGCGCCGGTCTTCCATCTATTGTGGCCATTTGTTACGATGAAATCTGCAACAGAATAAAAAGAATAAAATTTAAAATTAAAATCACACCATTAAATTATTTATTTACTTAAAATATGATGAATTTTTAAATATGAAAAAATGAAAGACCTTCCATTCAGAAAATGACTGACAATTTATTTACTACATTAAGTTTTTGAGGCATTTAATTCCACGCGGTTTATGGTTCTCCATTTGACAATCCTATCGAGATTAGAATTTAATGAGCTTATCGTATGCTGCCATTCTTTTGTTTGGTACTGCCTCACTATAGTTCGATAGTCTATGTATATTCCAGAAACTAAAATTGGAAGCAATTGTCTTCCATCATCTTTCAATTATTTAACTATAAATCAAAGTAAGATAATATATTTGTGATATCAATTTGGAATTCCCTTTCATGGAAGTCAAATGAATTAATATTGGCCAAGGATTTAAAGTAGTGAAAAGTGTGCTGAAGCTTTCTCTAGAAATCAAATATCCATCAAAAACAACAAAAGTACCAGTACCCAGAAAGAGAATCAATGGCATTGCAGAGGAATCAAAAATAGAGATAGTAAATATTTCCTGTTCTGCAATCTGATATGTTTTTGAATTCTGATATATGATATACGAGTACATATAAGCTGTACCGAACCAGTATTATATAGACTATATGATGATTTGCAAAGCCACAAAGCCAAATTAACATTGCCTGTCTGTTAATATTGTCGTTTGTGTCGGTTTTTGATCTATTTGTCTGTCCGACTGATGGCTGAATAAAGGATAAAACACTTGTTCGGTATGTATAGGGCCGTAGGCGTTGGTCATCATTGTGAGTGAATCAAAACCAGATTTTAATCCGTGTACAATCAACAACTCCGAATTTAGTTTACGATTTTAGTATTTTTCTGAAAAGGATATTTTGTTTTGATACAAAAAAAAGATGTGTTTGACTTCGACAACAGCAGGTCAAACTGTAGTTTATAGTAATTACAATTCAAACAGCATTACAATTGAACTCGGTGTGGAGGTTTGGGTTTTGGTGTATTTGCATCAGACCACATTTGTATATTAATTAATTAATTAATTATTAATGAAAATTGATTTATTTAATTAAATTAAAACATTGGTTTTGAATATTACAACAACAACTTGAATGAACTACCACCAAATTAATTGGGTAGAGTTACAGCTATTTCACGGGTGCTAAGCCGATGATCAGACTAATTTATTAGTGATGTTTAACTGTTATACTTTCAAGTTAAATCGGCCTTAATATGTTTCATCGCTTATCAATCGTTACCTGAGGACTAGCATTTTTACTAATCACCCAAATTTTTTTTTGTATATTCGGTTTCTTTTATTATCTCCGAACTCTGTTTATAAGCCAACAATTCGTTGTACTTATAAGATGGTAGTTCATTGAAGTTGTTGTTGTAATATTCAAAACCCTAATATATGAAGCTTTGCAGGTATACTGCACGTGGAATCATACAAAAACCCTTCAATCTTAATTAAAACACACACACATATGTACAAAATATTAAAAATATTCGTGAAACAACAAATATTGTTAGTCTAATTTGTGTTTTATTAATATAATGTTATATAATTATATAAGAATTAAAAAAGGGTTGAAATATATATACAATGATTGTCTAAGATTCATTTTACTTCAAAAAGTGAATTAAATCGAAAAAATAGTAGTTGTATGAATTAGGGTTAAGAACAAATTTACGTAGAGCTGAACTTCCTAATACGAAAACAGACGAATGTTATGACCTTTTCAAAATCTTCCCTAGATAAGGACACAATCGCCAAAATGAACTCATTTGAATATGTTCAACTTAACTTTTTATCCTATTCGGATGCGGTAAATATCTCTCATCTACGTACAAAATTGAGAAGCTTAAGTAATTTGAGAAGAGCTTCAACTTCAAATCACCGAAAAGCAAACTTATAGAGGGAGCATTTTATACATTTTAAATGAAATGAAATGAAATGAAATAATGAACTCGATCTGATTTATATGACTTTTTTATTGAAACTAAGGAAAAAAAAAACAAAATATCTCTCTTTTTAAATTAATTTAATATTCTTATGATATGAAGCACTATTGCTTGTATGTTTGTTTGTAGACTTAAGGTAATTAAATGAAAAAAAAATTTCGACGAGATCTCGACATTTGTTTTATCATTTTGCCCACACGAAAGCGATTGGACTCCCTTAAAATGTTTGAGGCCAGTGCGAGCGTTAAGGAAAGTTGGAAAGGTTTTAAAAGAAGATACCGATGCACATTGGTTTTGAATGTCTGAATATCGTAATGGGAGGGTTTCCTTCCACATTCGTATAGTGCGACTAAAGAAAGAATATCTGAATCTCAGAAGTTGTCCTCAAAAGTAAACTGATGGGCATTCCCTGAACCCGCAACTGTACAACTGTTTAAGGGGGGGGGGGGGGGGGGAATGCAACTGGCTATAACGGTCAATTAATGAAAGACAAGAAACATCCCGGTGCTGCTCGAGACATGAAAATATTTCTCTTATACTTCTATCATTTATGGGTCTTAAAGTCCTTTTTTTTTATTTTATTCAAGACACCCAAGTGGGTTATAAAATCACCTGCCCAAACACGGGAACTGTACTCGAGCTTTAGACTAATATAACCGTTATAGATTACAACCAGATCAGCAGGGGTGAAAAATGTCTTGGAACGTCGAAGAAAATCTAAACACTTAGCAGTATTATCGGCGAGGTTCAATATGTGGTCATTCCGAACAGGGTGGTCCGTTATGCACATACCGAGAGCTGAGAGCTGTTCTGCTTCCTCAATGCAATTGCTACTCATGGATAACGATATGGGGGTTGAATCCGCTTTAACGACAGAAGACAGCATTAAGTAATTGAAACATTAACAATGTTATCAGAGATCAGAATTTAATGAACTTATAATAAACTGCCGTTATAAGTCCACATAACTATGGTCCGTTATCCCTATTTACCACGTTAGAAGCAACATTTGTTTATTCAATTTAAATATCGAAGTGAAACTTTAGGAATTACAAAAAAAACATTAAACAGTGGTATGAACGCGAATAGCCATCTGCATCATAATCTAATGCAATGTATTTTTGCTTTCTTTATTAAGTCATTTAAAAAAATGCACCTTTATACAACAGCAAAAAAAATCCAATTCCAAAGTCAAATACAGTTGCCTTCATTGAAGGAATGTTTTTTTTTTTTATTATTTCTGAAAGTGCAGTGGGGCTCCATCTCTATCTACTTTCTCTTTATCTGTGTCACTTTTTGGTGGAATTTCTCTTTTTATATGCTTTTATTTGTATTATTTTATTTCTTGTCTATCAAGGACCATATATCATTCATTTGAAGTATGAAAAATGCACAAAACTCCACCACACGAACCTTAAATAAATAAAAATACAACAAAGGTAGAACAAATTGCAAAGATGGCTGTAATTTTAAAGCGAAGAAATATGCGACTTCAGTCAAAGGTTTAGAAAGTGAGGATTCCAAACTTTTTTCTGTTTTAAACTCTATCAATAGACTTTTATGTAAAACAATTTAAAAACAAAATTGCAGTAACAACCTATGAAACGTGCATCAAGTTACTTTTCGTGCTTATTTTTTTGTTTCAATACAAAACATGACTTTTTTTAATTGGGAACAGGGAGTGAAAACTTGTCAAAGGGTTTGTTTAGAAAAGAAATTGATAATTGGAAATTTCGATTCTTTTAACAACGAAATACATTTTAATGGAATGGAAAATTAAATTCAAAAACAGACTCCAGCATGCGTTCAAAACGCTGTAGGGCACTTTGAGCACTTATTATGACTTTATTTGTGTGTACATAAAATAAATAAAATGCAAGATTGGTTGGCACGAACTTGGTCCTATGTAATAGACTAGGAATTTTAAAAACGAATGTTATTAAAGAAAACTGTTCATAAGGATAAAATGAATTTTTTAAATTCTTTTAGTAGTAAGAGATAAAAACATAATGCTATGCAAATATGAATTTATGCAAGAACAAAAATTATAAGTCGTTGTAGTGGTTCCTTAAAAAAATAAGCTCTTATGTACAAAATTTTTAAAACATTTTTAAGAAAAAATTTTGGAACGGCAATTTAAAATGTATGAATAAAAATTAAATTTACAAAAAAAAAAATATTGACCCGTTTTTAAGATATCGATTTTTCCAAAAAAAAAATTAGATTTTTTTTTTCTCAAAGTTCAAAAAAAGATTTTTTTAAAGTTTTGAAATGCAATGTTTCTTAAACTTTTTAGAAGCTTGTCTATAAAAAATTTCATTAAAATCCGTTATGCCGATAATGAGAAATTCAAAATTCGAAAAAATCGTTCTATGGTGGGACAGTCAAAAGAAAAAAAATTTAAGCAAAATTCTCGGAACCGTTTTCGAGAAAAATACGATTTTCGAAAACGATTTTTTAACATTTGTAGGGAGGGTACCGTTATTTTTGGGTAAGATCTTTGGAACATGTTCAAATGCATAAAATTGCCGTCTGGTTTCCGGAAAAGTATGAATTTATGCAAATAAACTTTAAAAAAATCGTTTTATTATTAAATAAATTTTTTATATAAGAAATTTCTATAAAATTTTTCAAGAAAAAAATGTGGGATGCGAATTTTAAGTATTAAATAATATTGATTTTAGGAAATAATCTCAAAAAATAATCGTTTATAGGTTTTGAAGATATTGATTTAAAAATTTTTTTTTTTTAAAAAACCCAGGAAATATTTTTTCGAATATTTTTATACACAATATTATTTTAAACTTAAGGGGACTCCTGCTGAAAATTTTGGGTTAAAATCCTTAGAGCCATTAATGAGAAAGTCGAAAATCAAAAAAACGGGTCTATGGCAGGTACCCCTAATAACATTTTGCCCCAAAATTGTTTTTGACCAAAATGTAGCCTATGTTCATAATATCACACCTAATTTTTTTTTATCAAAATCGTTAGATCCGTTTTCGAGATAAATACGATTTTGCATTACGGGTGTATGGGGGGTACCGTTAGTTTTGGAGCTAAAAAAAAAATTTCAATTTCCCCTCTAGGGAATCACCGAAGACCCTTAACTACCGAGATTGAAAGAAATAGGTCTAGTGGTCTAGGCTGTAGTGAGAGGTACAGACATACAGACACACTGAAACATGTTTTTTGTGTACTAAATTTTCCTTAAAATTTTTATAAAAAAAATTGATATGCGAATTGTTAGTATTTAATAAAATACATTTTAAAACGTAATTTAAAAATTTAATCGTGTATCGGTTTTGAAGATATTGAATTTTCAAAAAAAAAAATTGTATTATGTTTTTAAAAATTCAAAAACTATTTTTTCGAAAAAAATTTTAGTTTATATTTTTTCAAATGCAAAGCAGCTCCTACATAAAAATTTTGGTTAAAATCGTTGGAGCCGTTGGTGAGAAATTCGAAAATTAAAAAAACCGTTCTATGACAGGTACCCCTAATAACATTTCTCCCCAAATTTTTTTTTTCACCAAAATATAGTCCATGTCCATAATATCACACCTAATTTTTTTTTATCAAAATCGTTAGAGCCGTTTTCGAGATAAATAAGATTTTGCATTACGGGTGTATGGGGTGTACCGTTATTTTTGGAGCTAAAAAAAAATTTCAATTTCTCCTCTAGAGAATCACCGAAGACCCTTAACTACTGAGTTTGAAAAAATACCTCCGGTAGTTTAGGCTGTAGTTCGAGGTACATACATACAGACAGACGGAATTGTCGGACCCACTTTTTTCGTCTTCGCTATCATCGTAATGTCAACTTTGATCAAAATCTCGAGTTCGATTTTTTTCCAAATGCAGAACTTGCCCTATAGTACCTATATCGCAAGTAAAAATGGTTCCAAGGAGAGTACTAAAAATAACAATTTTTTGGAAAATTTTTTTTCAACCATTACCTTGCTTTAACTAAATGAAATTTTTTTGATTTTTTTTTTTAGATCTGTGACAGTTTTTGAGAAAAAAAAAATATTTATAAAGTTTCGAAAAAAATCGTATGGCAGGTACCGTTATTTTTGGTCTAAAAAAAAAAGAAAAAAACCTGTGTGGGGGGAAAATTCAAAACGATATCTACCAAGTTTAACGAAAATCGGCCGAGCCGTTTAGGCTGTAGTCGAACAGACACTCTTCGCTATCATCGTAATGTCAACTTTGATCAAAATCTTGAGTTCGATTTTTTTTCCGAATGCATAACTTGCCTTATAGTCTATAAGTCGCAAGTAAAAATTACTTAAAACTACACAAATTATTGATTTATTCAGGACAAAATATCATTTTTTTTTTTTAATTTTACCTGTTTTAGATTTTCCGAAGTATCATAAAATGTATGTGTGTTTGGGTGCAATTGTTAATGAGTTTTTTTTATTATTGTTTTGTTCATCAGGTTAAAATAAGAAAACTTTATGTTTATTATGCATTTAAAAAAAAAAAATTGACCTCAAAGTCAAAATTTTGCTCGGACAAGAAAAATTGAACACCATTTAAAATTGAATATCTGGCAACCCTAAAAACATATCAGCTAAATTTAAACGTAGTTTTAAAGGTTAGTATTTCTTCTAAAAAAAAATTCAAAAATGAGGTCCCTACCATTACGATTGGCAAAGAAATTGATCTTAACCTGGGTCAGGGTACACCAAAGTTAGCCTTTTTTTAAATCGTCAAAAAGTGATGTCAAAGTTGAAAATAAGACTTAACTGTAGAACAATTTTTTTCTTAGAATACGAGTATCACTAAGCATCACATCCCAAAGTATGGCACACGAATTACCGGACACCCTGTATACTATACAGATTTTGATTGTTTATATGTTATTTACATTATTTAAGATGGAAATGAAGTATATATTGCTAATTCACAAAATAAGAACTCAATTTTGATGTCGCAAGGTGCAAATTCATTTGGCTATACTCGCACATGCATAAGTTCATTTGTTTGTCTATCGCCCGCCGCAATAATGCAAAATTAAAGATCGTAGAGCACTTTTGTACGATTGTTTCGCATTTTTAATATTCACTCAGCTGATCTTTTCAAAATCAAATAAAACATCAGTAAACATTTTTACTTCGATTTGCTTTGGTATGAACTGACCATTGTCAATATGGATAAAGTATACTTTTAAGGGATAGAATAGCTATTTGCTACTCTAAAAGTTAGACGCGCGTTAAAGTACGGTTAAGTCATTTAAGATTAACAAAAAGTCGGTTCTAGTTTTATACATAATATTTAGAGTCGACTCCCATTCTTAAATTGATTTAGAGCAGGTTTTCAATGTTTGAAATGTTTGCGCCCTCCACCAGATTATGATGTTTTCCATCGGTTTCACTCAAGTATCCACTCACAGTACTAACTACTTCTACTCAACTTTAAAATGTTCTCTTTTTATTAGTAAATCATTGTGTTGGTGAAAATCAGCGAAAGTTATTAATATTTATTTGTATATTGGATAAAATAATTTATTTCCGAACGAACTAAATTGTAGCAAACACAAAACAAGAATGCCGCTGCCGGTTTTACTTTTGACATTTGATTATGTACATATATATTTATGCTTCTTGAGTGGATTCTGACTTGAAATCGAGAAGCGAAATTCTATTCTCAGAATCTTCTATTGTATTTTTATCCAATGGATGGCTTTGACGTTTCCAAACGACCAATGGAAAATGACATAACTTTTTTTTAAATCCAAGCAACCTGTCTGTCACAAATTAATGAGGAATACCAGAAATCACAAAAAATTAGTCTCATCATAGCCAGTGGAACATGCATGCAGACAGAGAAGATAGAACCCATACGGAGACGAAGTGAAACAAAAATTGAAGATAATCCCCCAGGAAATTCTAAAAGTATTAAATTATTGTTTTATTTTTATATAATTACAC
This sequence comes from Chrysotoxum bicinctum, assembly GCA_911387755.1. Taxonomy (NCBI): domain Eukaryota; kingdom Metazoa; phylum Arthropoda; class Insecta; order Diptera; family Syrphidae; genus Chrysotoxum; species Chrysotoxum bicinctum. Next base: position 12,981,613 of record OU426991.1, on the reverse strand, counting down.
GAATAAATCTTCCTCTAGAATCTTTGCTTACAAATCGAAAGGCATCTTCCAAAACAAGAATTTACGCGCCATTAATAAGGAAATACTTAGGTACTTAATCCAAACACTGTCACCACACCTCTTATCAAAGTGACTCATAATCAAAATGCAAGTTACCGCAGTTTACTTATCCTATCAAACCTAACTAGTCTTTTAAACTCCAAATCAGTGGCAACTCTCAACTTCCTCACGAAACCCAAAGCAAATAATTATCTTTCAACATTCCAGTGGTGCTTTGGCGTCCATTAACGTGTTGGATAGATTTAATCAATATTCTGTGAAAATATAATAATTCATTAACTAAAATACAAGCTCACATATATTTATTTGTAACAGCAGACCACTTTTAAATTTCAATTTTTATCACAAACAAAAAAACAAACTAAAAATTCAGGTTTTCTTTCTAGTTTTGGTTTTAAAGTTGTACTTCCGATTTCACTAGACAAGTTAGTTTACTTCTGATTCTGGGTTCTGTTTCAGCTGTTCAGGTCAGTGGTCAGCTGTAACTTTAAACTCGTAAATATGCCATGCATTCCTACCTGCAAGTGATGCCAGGTTCCTCGGCTGATTCTCGGAATGATGTATTTTCGGAGTGGTTACACGTTGGGTATTTTTTTGAACTTTATTTTTGATTGAAATATAAATAAATGATGATTAAGATATAGTTCCAAGAAAAAAAAATAAAGTGTTTTAAATAACCTTACATGAGTTTAATTGCATATAAATATGACTGTTCGTCCTTTTGTTTTGCAAAATATATGCTTGAAAAATAGCAATAGCCTTGTTTTATTATCGCCAATGATCCCTATATAAAGGGTTTTCCAATAAGAGGTGTTATTTTGATATTCAAAGAAAAATGGCATTTTTGGAGATAAATGATCGGATGTTTATTTCATTATAAAGAGGAAGGTATGCTGTTAATAATGGAATACAACATCAGCCAAATGGCCGCCAAGACCACGCTTACAGGACCATATCCTTTTCATGAAATTTTCCATAACCAAATCGCAAAGTGGCTGCCCTATGTCCTCGATAGCCTCACGAATTTCATCTTTGAGGTCTTGAATCGACGCTGGGCTGTTGGCGTAGACCTTATCTTTCACGTGGCCCCAAAGGAAGAAGTCGCAAGGTGTTAAATCACAAGATCTCGGTGGCCAATTGTGATCACCTCTTCGAGAGATAACACGGTCCGGAAACTTTTCCCGTAAAAGATCGATGGTTTCATTGCTTGTGTGGCACGTAGCGCCGTCTTGTTGAAAGTAAACGTTGTCCAGATCAATACCATCCAATTCAGGCCATAAAAAATCATTAATCATCTCTCGATAGCGCAATCCGTTGACCGTAACTGTTGCTCCAGCCTCATTTTCGAAAAAGTAAGGTCCAATGACCCCGCGGGACCATAAACCGCACCAAACAGTCACGCGTTGAGGATGGAGAGGCTTTTCAACAATAACTCTTGGGTTTTCCGAGCCCCAGATGCGACAGTTTTGCTTGTTGACGTAGCCTCCGAGGTGGAAATGGGCCTCATCAGTCAAGATGATTTTTCGATGAAATTCCGGTTCATTTTCATGCATTTCAAGGACCCAATTTTAATAATTTCAATGCGTTGTTGAAGCGTGTATCGTTCCATTTTTATTAATAGCGTAGTTTCTACTTGTCAAATGTCAAAAAATGACAGCTTCAAAAGTGACAGCTACCGAAATAGCGGGCTATTCAAAATAACACCTCTTATTGGAAAACCCTTTACATATGTACATATATAGATTATCCCTTGAGAATAAAACGATATGGATCTTAGTGACAGCAGTGTTATATTCCCATCTCTTTTTATCCTTACGTTTGTTAATTTTCAATTATTTCTCGTCTTTTTTCTTTACACTGTAGCCATAAAAAGCCATCTACCCGCTAGAGTAAGAACTAATTTTTGGATCTTTAAAATAGATCCTGATAGAGAAGAGGATCCTAAATTGTTTTTGTAATACGTGTCAAAAATCAATCCAGATCCGGATCCATATAGATTTGAGTATAATCAAACGCACCTATTATCACCTTGCAATTTTTATACCCACCGGTACATCGCGGTGGCGAGAGAGGTATGTTGTGGCTGAGGAAAGAAAATGAGATTGCTTATGTCATTTTCCATTGGACGTCCGGAGTCTTCTCAAACCATTCCATTGGGAAACAAAATACTCTTCTGGCGATTCTGAGAAGAGAATTTCGTTTCCCGATTTCAAGTCAGAATCCACTCAAAAAGCACTCATACACATACTCAAATGTCAAAAGTAAAACCTGGCGGCAGCATTCTTGTTTGATTTTGTTTCTGTAGTGTTTGCTATAATTTATAATTTTATAATTTCACTTTTGACTTTTCGCCCGGCCAGTGGATTTCATGTCTCTATATCTATCTGCAATGTCGCAGGCTGTGCGTTGTCTGTCACGCATTTTGTCGAGAAGCGATTCGTAAAACCAACATTTTCCATGAATTTGTATGAATTAGACAAATTTATTTATATAGGTTTGAAAAATTTAATTTTCTATAAACAAAAACAAAAATCTTTTAATTCAGCGTGAACATAAGCTGTCAAAACCAAATTCGTCAAAACAACAATGAGTTAAAGCCTTATTGTTCCATTATGTTTTATTCCCCATTTGGCAAGCGCTCAGTAAACTTCGCTGAACAAACTAGGTAAAGAGCGCGGAGAGCTTTTAAGCAGTGCGATTTTTTTTAAAAAAAGGGAAGCACTTTTACTTAAACAAAGTTTAATTTTATTAAAAATCGCACTGATTAAAAGCATCTGCAATCGAAAATACAACAAAAGAGAAACAAAAATTAAAAATCGTTTTCGTGTAAAAGCAGATGCATATACAAATCCACTCTGAATGTGTGAAAAAGTGAGAGATGAACAATGATGGGTAACAGAATTTACTCAATTTAGACATTGAGTTAAACTCAGTCTACGTTGAATTGAATTAAGGAAGGGATATTTCGTTTTTTATTAAATAAAAACAATTTTGCCCTGAAAGTGTCGACTTTAAATTGCTGGGAAAAAGGTAAATTTTAAAGCCTGTCAGGAATGTTTGTAGGGACACTCACAGTGTGACGACATTATATTTTGCAAAGACCTTTGTCATGGTAATGTTGTATGTGGGTCACGACTTTTAACACCGCTTAGACTATTTTTAGCCAGGATATGCTGAAAGACTAAAAGTCAAAACGCAGGAAATAAATTTGTTTTACACTTCCTAATTTGCGATGACCCATTTCTGCATTAACAATTATCGTTTGATGAATGAAATAAAACCAATTTGACAGCTTCAGGTTCGACTTTAATAGAGCCAAGAGCGTTTTGAATTTCACTGATGGAGTTCATAATCACTTACCTTTCGGTCAATTAAAAGGGCTTGGGAAGAAAGGAAAAAAGTCTTTGGGCTTGAAACATTTCGGTTCAGTGTGGGTGGACTTGTCGACTTTCGAAATGAAATTGAGAGCTCTTACCATACAAATCTGCTCGACTTACTCATGCTCTGCTCAGAACTAAAAAGGAAGGCAAGGCATATGTTTAGTTAAAACAGACAATTATGCCGATCTGCCAGTTGCGCAAATCCAGTATATTTCAGAATTTTTGATGACAATTTTTAAGGCCTCTCAACGCCCAAGCACAAAAAGGAGAACCAAAACCCTGTTAGAATATCATAACCATTGTGGTTTATTTTTTGTCAGAATATAAGTCATTGTCCTATATGACAAATAGCTTTGAAATATTAAATTGTTCCCCTAAAAGCCCGGTAAGGCCTTGTATCATTTTAGTTTTTACATAGAGGATAAAAAAAATCTGATTTTATTACTTAACCATTAGTTTTTCCTAAATTTTTTACACAATTCAATGAAAAACGAGAAGAAAACCAATTCCAAGCAAAAATAAGTGATTGAAAAAACTATCATACATTATTTCTTTCATTTTTTTTTTACTTTTTTTTAATATCCATCTATTTATATAAAATAAAGTTTTGTTCGCACTGTTGGTTGTACAAATGGGTGAATAATTTATAGAAAATATGTTTCATTTTTGCACGTAACAAAAAAAAAATACCCCAGGCAAATAAAAATAGAAACACCCAAAACAGTTTGTATTCTTAAATTTAGAGAAACATTTACTAAAAAAGCAGCAGCAGCAACATTTAATAAAAAAAAAAATCAACAATAAAAAAATAGTTTGCCAAACAACTAAAACACGTACATATGTAGGTACTGTTGACATTTTGTAAACTAATTGTACTTGATACAAGTAGTTTATATTTGGTAGCATATGACGAAATTGCAATAAATAACCCAAACTATGTGAAGAAAGATTAAAATGAAATGAAAAAAAAAATACTAAAAATACAAATCTTGCTGTATTCCTATTTTAAGAGCTAGACAGTATTGCGGTAGCTGTGGCGATAATGGTGGTTGCTTGTTGTTGACTAACTGAAGGCCTTTTATGCAGTTGTGTATTTAAATCGATTATGTCAAGTTGAGGATCATTGTTTCCTTCAGAATACTAGTAAAATTGATTATCGCGCTTATCGCACAACAAACAAAAAAAAAAAAAACGATCAAGAATTTCTCCCAGAATACACAAAATCTTTAGTAAGTTCGTCATCAAATGCCAACAACGCTACTACAGTCATCTTACCGCTTAGTTTTGTCACAATTCATCAACAGTAGCCAACAAACCAGACCGAATAAAACTATAAATTTATAATTATATGTACATAAAGCTCAGTGTGTACGAGAATGTGTACTCGCAGTACATTTAAGGGTTGTTCATGGCTGATATTTTAAGGCACCAAAGGCTTAAAAGAGGCTTTATGGCAATATACTATATTTTATTTAAGCTGTCAAAAAAACTAAGCTGTGGTTTCTCCGCTAGTAAACGTTTGTGTGATTTCTTTTAACAATAAAATGTGCGCATTCCCTATATATATTGTGGTTTGACTGTATTTAATTTACTCCGATAAATTTAGATTATATTTGTATATGAATGCTTTTAGACGAAGCAATTTATAATCTCTGTTTCTCTTTTGTTTTTTTTTTTTTTCGGTTGCAAAGACGATTCAAAACATTGTAATTTTTCTTTAAAATGAGTCTTTTCTCGGTACACTGAAGGTCTGGCCAAATAGAGAAGCTGTTTAAAGGTAGGTACGTGTGCGTACAAAAAAGCCCAACCGTGTGATTCAGAATCATACAGTGTCATTCAAACAGAAGACGGGCAATTAAAATAAAATAAATTCGGGTTGGAAATATATTTTTTTACTAGAAAATTTAAGTTTTTAATCTTTTCTGTTAAATTCCGATCCTCTTCAACCGTAGTGTTTACGGTAAAATAATTTCAGAAAGGAGAACGCCGAATGCTCTCCGTATTCTGATTGGTATTAGGTGTTTTTCATTTTTGGTTCAGGATAGAGCTCTGACCAAAGTCGCATGTCGGGCATGTTCTGAACATCCTCTAAGCCAAGTCTGCTCTGAGTTGGTTTTGAAACACCTGAACACTTAGCTGTTACCAGTTTTTTTTTATTTCCCTATCAAATCCCTATGTTAAGCATTTAACTCTGTCTGCTGAGTTATTTCACCCCTATTACAGAATTCGGCGAATGAGCTAAAGTGACAATTTCAATTCATTTCCAAACTTTTGCTATTACTGAATCCGACGAATGAAAGTTGAACGAATGTCGGTAACAATCCCTGCACCACTGACATTTTGTTCAACTTATATGGTATTACAGATTTCGCAATCCATTCGCACTCCATACAATTTCTATCATTTTACATTCGCACCAATTTCAAGACGAATCTGAAGTGAATTTTTGATTAAACGAAAATAAACAATGGAGAGTACAAAAATTTAAGTCAAAAGCTTATCATACTGAATGCTAAAGTGTTTGTTTAACAAATTTTAATAGAAAACGCACAAATAGCAACGCAACCAGAGAGCAAGAAATCTAAAAAAAAAAAAAAGAGCACACGGTTGGTTTTGAACCGTCCACCATCTTCGTACTAACCACTCTCAACGATGCTTGATTTCGTTGATCAAAAACTATACTATTATCACAGCCTAGGCCAGTTGAATAAATGTTTGTTGTTGACAGTGTCGATACGAAAGTTCATAAATGATAAGGTAATTTTAGAAATTGACAATGTAGTTCATCCGAGGAATTTCATAATTGAGTTTTACAGCGGATGCGAATCAAGTCACCGGGAGTAAAATTCTGCGAATTCTGTAATAGACATGATTATATTCTGAGCTCATGGAGCACACTCTAAAAAAGAAAAAGGAGACACATATTCGAAACTTTGAACACTATGAATTAAAAAAAAAACACGATTTACTTTTTGACAACTCAGGCTATGCTCTGAACTAAAAAAAGAAAAACCCCAATTAGAGTCAGCACGAACTATGTTTGAAAGAGCCCTGAACTCCTAATATTTAACAACCGGCCTTTAAACCTTGTCAGCACCTCACTCTCTAAAATTTAAAGTCTTATAAGACTTATAAGCTATATATAGCTTACATTAAAAATTCCTTTCGTCTGAAAACAGTCAATGCGTTATTTCCGTTTCCAATTTTACAAAAAAAAAATCCATTTTATTTTTTATTCGAGGTAAATCTTTAATTTCTTTCACACACAGCTAAATAAAATTGAATTAGTCTAAGCGTAAAGTATCTAACAAATTAACAATCCTGGATGACAGGTTTTCCCACTACTTATGGTGAACCATCTGAATGATGGGTTGTCTTCTTTCAGTTTTCCTTGTCTTGTCCCTCGAGACCTGGAATACGAAGACTCTCTTAACGGGTGAATTGTTGTTTATTTGCTCAATATGACCAAGCCAATGTAATCGACTTTTTTAGAGTTCGGGATTACTTGTTACAGCTATAAGAGTTCACGGTTGCAACTTCTCCTCAATTCGGTAATTATCAGATCTCCCTAAAGTATCACTTGTGGATTTAATATTTATTCCGAGGTTGATGCCCTCTTAACTACATATTTCAAAGTTGTTGCCATCAATAGTGACGTAACGTTTATGTTTCTTCTAGTCAATGGAAATTTGTTTTAAGTCTTTTAACTCCTTGGAATACTTTTAGTTTACTTTTATAAAAACCCTAATTGTAACCGACCAGCTATTTTATAATAAATAAACTGAGATACTTATGTAATGCTTGACTAGAAATTCAATATTTTTCAACACAGCCTAGATACTAAAAACGAGTCGTGTAAATTAAGAGTATTTTCACCTCCTACTAAATTTTCTTCCTAAAATCGTAACTTTTGGTCCACGTTCAACGGTTCAAGCCAAAAATTTACTATACGGAATGCCTACTTCGGATAAATTTACTGTTTATTTTTTTTATTTTGTACATGGCTGACTTATTTACATATCTACTTTATTTGGGATTTTCGCGTCGAATTTCCCCTCAACTGATTGTCTTTCAAAACGAAAATGGATATCAGAAGCTAAGATGTCAAAAATCTTTTACTGAGGATACAAAGTGGCATGTCGGTGTCGGAGACGTGCGTCGTCGTCGTCGACAGCAACAATCGGCAATTATACAATTTGAATTCCCCCACGTTTCCTATTTCTCTTAATACCTATAAAGAAAAATGAATGTTTCCCTCGGTTTTTGTATATTTTGATTTTATTTATTTTTTGTTTCTTCTCCAACCAGATGCTAAATTAACTAAACACTGACTTCATAATACCCTCCGAATTTATTGTTAACATCAAATAAAAAAAAATGCCTGCATCTGGAAAAGTTTTTGTAATTAACAAATTCGCCATGATGATTTAGGAGAAAAATGCATTCGCTATTTTTTTTTTTTTGCAATTTATTGAAGTTGATTCCTATTTTTAATTGAGAATTTTGTGGTTTTGGGTTTATGAATGGCTAAAATGTGTAAATACATGTGTGTGTATTTGGCTTTGGTTGTGCGAGGACGAACACGACGCAACTAACCGTTCGTGTCGGTTGTTGTATTATACAAACGATGAGATTTAAAATGTTTGAAGGTTGTTCTCTTTTTTAATTGTGAAAAAAGCTACAAAAATAGAAGAAAAAAGAATTTACGTTTTGTTTATAATTAATTGACCTGATAGACTTCTGAATTTAATTTTCGTTTGTGTTTATAAGATATACCTACCTAAGTTATACATAGGTTATAATTGAAAATTCAATTTTCCAGGGCATTTACCTACGAGCATGCACATTGTCTTTTAAAGGAATTTATGAGAAGAATTTTTGAATAGGTATGATACATTTATTTTAACAAAAAAAAAATAGAGGATTTAAAAATCTTTTAATAGTAAAATGAAAGATCTTGTAGTACCTATGTATTTTGAAAGATGAGAACAAAAATGTCTCGAGGAAAAAGAAAATAGAAAAATGCGGAAACGTGTTTGGAGTGGAGGGGGTGTTATCGAAATGACATTTTTTAATATGCATCCTTTCACAAATGAATCTTATGGACGACTTGTCAAATAAAACAAATCGTAAAACTTTTCCTTTATTTACCGACATATCTACTAATTAAGGATTAGGATTAGCAAGAAAAGAAAACTCATTTTCAAGTGCTCAGTGCAAACACTCCCTTGAGCGATATCAGATGCAAAATGGAATCAAACCAATAATAGACAATTTCTAGGTTCAAAACAGAAAAAAAAAACTAATAAAAGAATGATCTAAATTAAAAAATAATTTATTCTTTTTTAAATTCCATAAAGCAGAAAATCCATAGCGATTTTCAAAAGGAATATAAAAAAAATCAACAAATTAATATATCGAAGAATTAGGTCAACTCCTTGTGTCACGCCACCCTGGCTAAGCGTTGGCAAAAGGCAAAGAAAGAAGGAATTTTATTTTGCTGTAAAAGTGAAAAAGAATCCACAGAAACTGCTGATGTTGTGCTAGGGACAGATATTATTTTACGTTTTTTCCCTCCATGCAATTGCATCAAGGATACCTAAACCCGATTAGAGTGCAATTATTGTTTAATTTTTTTTTTTTCAAAGAAGTTAATAATAGGCTTTGAAGAAGAAGATATTTAACTGGTAGGTATCTTTGAGATACAAATTTGTTTACGAGCAAAACATAACGGAGAAGTTTATGAATAATTTAATTTTAATCACAACTATGCGGATTGACTCCATGTGTTTTTGTATATCCTTAAAAATAAATGCATATCATGTATAATTGGGACACCGACACGCGTACGATAACTTATTCACCAACAATAATTGATAACGGCCTTTGTAGAGTAAAGCATTTTTTTACTATGGGAAGGGGTCTATCTCCCTGGAAGTGGCAATTTTAGAAAATTTAAAAAAAACAACGGCAACACATATAATAAAGTATTATACCGGTTTTGAAAGCCAGAAATCGGTTAATCCTAAATTTATATAAACTAAGTATTTCTTAAAATAAATTTCTTTAACAGGTGATAAGAATTGTAGGAATAAAATCAACATTTAAAGGGTAATCATAATCCCTTGAGCGCGGGTAGATTATAAAAAAAAAAACATCTATCGACACACTTGCTTGCGTTAATTACGAGTATATCTTGTGATCAAAATGCCTGTGCACACTGTTTATCAGTTAAATTAATTTAATGTTCAGCTACGATTGTTTTAAAATATTATTATTTATCATTATTTTAAAATTAGCATTTAATTGCTTGGCGCCATGAAGACAATAAAAGTGAACTTAGTAAATCTACTATAATAGATTACTTAAACTATTGTCATGAAATAGCCGAAATAATAACGACGACCTGTACAAGTCAATGAGACTTATCTTACAAAACGTAAATACCACAGAGATCTTGTAACCGAACAGATCAAAATCGTAGTGTTGGGGTTATTTTGGCAAAAAATATAAGGTCGGGCTCTTCTTTAAAGTGAACTCCAAATGTAAGGAAGATTTGTGGCCTTATATCTATAAATATGTTAACTTCAAGACTAGTCGTATTTGTACCGACAGCGAACGCAAGTACCTACATAGGTGTTGAAAGAATCTTCCCTAGTTCTACGACTCATGAAGTTACGAATCACAGCAAAGACGAATATGTTAACAAGACCGATGCAATCAACCCTATTAATGATCTGTATAATCAGAAGAAGCTTCTGAAAAAGACTATTTTATGCCGCAAAACAACGTAACCACCTTCACCAATATATGGAACTTTTCTTTTATCGAAAATTCTGGATTGAAAAAAATATAAGGACGAATTCCAAATCATGGAATTTCTACTAGACGTAAAAAAAGTATACCCATGTTTTATCGATGGTGAAGAAAGTGTGGGATGGCAACTAAAGGACTTCGACCCTCACCACCGTTCAAAGTGAGCACTTAGAAGGTGTCTTACAGCCAAAACAAGAAACAAGCTCAGCTCCCTACAATCACCAACGAACTCGGCAGTAACACCAGTACGGACGATGACTTCATTGACGAGACGTATACATACATATGTACCTTTTTGATACATTGAAAATTGACTTGACTATTCTTATCTTAACTAACTCCTGACTTAATCACAAATTGACTTACTGGGAAGCGGAATGTTATGAAACTACCTCCTCGTGGTTTTAGTTTTAGTAATTTTCAATTTTCTCAAAAAACTAGAAGACATTAAACTATTCGGTTTTTTGTGTTCGATTCAGAATTTAATAAGCATTGACCACACAAGGCCAATTTAGCACTTCATTTCACAATTTTGAAAAAAAAAATTGGTCAAAATTTTTTTTTATTAAAATTTTGAGTTTGCAAGCCAATTTTTCAAAGCTGTTCACATAAATATTTTTATTTAAATTACAAAAACAGATTTCAGGCTTTAAAAACCGGTATAGCACTTCATTGTTTGTCTTGCCGTTGTTTTTTAATCTTTTTTTTTTTATTTTCTAAAATTTTCCCTTCCTCCTAAACGGAGCGAGAAAGACCCCCTCTCCCATTGTAAAAGATGCTTGTTTTGACCCCTCTACAAAACACGGTTATCAATTTTCGGCGCCAAAGTATAGTCGTACCTACTCTCCCCATAATTGGCCTTTACGGATTTTACCCCATGAATGGAACATTTTTTATTTAACCTTTAACCCACCCTTAATAAGACTAAAAAAGCTTCAACATTTCTGCAGTGGCTTTAAGCATAAGTGCTTGCAGTTTTAGAAAACGCAAAGAGTATAACTACATGTACGAGTAAACCATTCAATATTAATAATGATATCTGCATTAATAGCCAATCGACAATTAAAGTCATATTCTCAATAAAATCTGGTGGACCATTGCGGCTACAAGTTGAAACTCCTCACCGCAATAAACATTACACAATTGGCCCCACGATACCATGATAGTTCTGGGAATAAAACAGGAAATAAATTGCTCTTAGACAGATCATCATTTGGCCCGACGCGACGAGGCATACTCCTCGGTATTTATAGCACTGGAGCAAGAAATACGGAGAATTCACTAGAGTCATAAAACCCGCAAACATACAGATGAACAATTACGGAGTATTGTTGGCTTTTCAGAAATCTTAAGACTTGCTAAGCAGCAAGTGTCTGTATTCGTGGAAATCCCAACATGTAACAACTAAATTGATACGGACACGGACTGAAAATATAAACTGATGTAGAGTTTTGGTTTTGAAAAAAAAAAAAAAACCTTGAGCCGTTTTCCACCTGGACTTTTCAAATAGAAGGAAATTTAATGTTTAAAAAGGATTTAACAATCTCTGAAATTGTAAACCAACACCTACCTTCTGATGAATAAAAAAACCAAGGTGGCAATAAAGGGTAAACTTTGGGGTTTGGGTTGCTGTTTGATTAATATTGTTGGGTTCTTGAACTTTACGACTGCGTGTTGATGTTTTTTATCAATAAAGTATTGAACACAATGCCAGTATTTGCTTAAAAAAATTAATAAACAAATGTCAGTTTCATCAAAATGGATATTTTGATGTTTGTGAACAAGTAAGCAAACAGATCCAGCTTGGAACCTCTGTGAGGTTGCTTAGAAGGGCTTTAAGTTAATGTTTCTTCACGTGTCCTCTTAAAAAATGACAGGAATATCAAATGTCATTCAACAAAAAGTTATTCATGGTCCAATTTTTCAATTTTTGTTGCACTTAAAAATTCGGTAAATACTAATCCAATCATGTAATCTTGTACATATTTAAATTCAACTTTTCCTTTAATTGTTTTCTATTTATATTCAAAGATACTAGAAAATTAATCGACATTTTGTGAACAAACCCTTCTTATAATTCCAATGTTTAAAATCTAAATTTAATTTATAAGTATGATAATGTATAAATAGTTTTTCGTGTCTTATAGAATAGTCAGATAAATTAACCTTCAAATTTCGAGGGTTAGGGGCTTCTTTTTTAACTAAAAGTAAAAAGACAAAGGCTTTACTACGAGTATCAATTTAAAAAAAAAAAGTTTTTCAAACTTCCAACCATAGTAATTATTATAAATTTTCTGAAAAAGAATTAATAATATAAAACCAACCGAGCTTGCTTGTTCTATGATTGATTTTATTTACTAGCAATCGGTTTTAAATTTCTAAATAAAATAATATATTAAAAAAACAACTTATCAAATAATTTAAAAGATGAAAATGGGACGAGAAGTTAATAGAAATTGATGAATAGTAAAATCTTATTATTATGTGCATGTATATGTGGACAAGTTTAATATTATTCTTTATTATTTTAATTTTTAAATGAATAATATTATAATCATAAGGCTTATTAAATATTGAAAGTTTTTAAAAAGCTTCATCTCAGAACCAAGATTAAACAAAAATTAAAATCCAATTATGTTAAAAAGGCAATCGTTCGATGAAACAATAAGCAAATGTCAATGCAATTTGAAAATATATTAACAAATTCTGCCATTTATTTGTATGCGCCATAAAGAAAGAGGGATCGATAGAGTGCTTGACATTGACCTCAAAATAAGTCGATAAAAAGAAACTACAAAGTAATTTATACAAATTAACCACAGTCACTGCCCTACATAATTCGTTCCTGCAGTTATTTCAAATCGAACAATTTAATAGTAGAGTTATAGCGGTTCTTATGATTTTGGGTTCTGTTCTGTTATTTGCATTTTACTACAGAATCTTTAAAAATGTTTTCTTATTTATCACCAAAATGTGGTTTACCTACACATTATAAGACCTGCGATAAATTTTTCATGTTAAAATTTAAATTTGGTGGTGCAACAGCTCGAAGAGAATCAGGACATAGTGACTTACAACTCTCAACCATTCCTGTGTGCGTGTTACCAAGAATGGAGGGGACCTACAATTTTGTGCCGATTCCGAACAGCTAATGAGCAGCACTTTTCATGACAAGAGATATTCGTGCAGGAGGCAGTACACCCGCGGCTGAGAACCGAACCCAAGACCTTCTGCATGACAGTCCAACGCACTAACCGTTATGCCAAGGGGTACTAAAAAAAAACTACTCATGTTAACTTTGAATATATTGTACATTGATTTGGCCCAAAAACCAAAGTTAAGCAGCGTTCAAATTATGTTGATTTAAGTAAATCAACACCGATGATCAATAATTTTGGGTACGTGTAGAACCAATCAACTTTTTTCCCACCGAACCCAACTCTATTCGAATTGGCAGAAATCAACAAGGTTGTGAACGCTGAACAATTTAACTTTCTAGTCTGGATGTGTTCATCAACACAATAGTCAGCTGTCAGATTTGTTTTGTCTGTGGTCATTGCATTGATTTAACTTGTAGAATTTATTACTGGAGCAAAATTACCATTATGTTCATGTTGATCGACAATGTAAATCGGCATAGTGTAAACCCAGCTTAATAAGATGAAATCAACTTATGAAGTCAATTGGAATGAAGTCCTTAAGAACTGTTTTAATTTGTCATAACTTTGAGAAAATTTAAATTTCATAAGTCAAACTTTTACATAGAAATAAGGATTTTTTTTCATAGGTTAACATAACATATTTATGTATTTATATACAGGAAAAGCTTACATTATTTTTGTCCCTAAATGCCATTATACCAACCTACTTTGGAGTAAAGAACGTGGGACTTAGGTCGGTTGTTAAATTCCACGAAGATTAGGATTATATTTATTCCAAAAATACCTTTTTAATTTGCCTCTGTTGGCATTGGTTACTGACTAAAAGGTTTGACTTCCATGAAAAGGTGATTGCTAGGTACTTTCACACGATTGAACTTGATTGTCTTTACTTCACTTGCAATTGTCTTTGTCACTGGAATTTTTCTTACCTATAGCTCTTCCACGTAATTTTTAAAAGGTTGCTTGTATCTATGTCTACCTGCAAACAGTATATATTCAACTTGAGAAATTCCTTAACAAGAAAATTGATAAAAAAGTGCACACATCAATTGGGTGCCAGTATAAATAAATTAAAGTAAGAAAATCATGCATTTATATCGAATACTTAAATGTTTTTTTTTTTTTTTTTTTTTTTTTTTTTTTTTTTTTTTCATAAACATCAGGTGCCAAGGCAACCCTAATACCCTATTTTAGCCAACCTTTGCAATGTATCTGAAATCTTATAAATTGTTTTTCTTTTTTTTTACATTTAAATTTAACCCGAACACACAAAATGTATATATAAAAAAAAAACAAAATAAATAAATATCTTAACAGAACAGAATGTTGTATTGTCGAAGATAAATATACAAACTTTTTGGTACCCCTGAGAATGTTTAATAGTTGTTGGCTATTTTCCCAGTAATTACAACAGGTAGAAGAGCAATAGCCATCATACTTAACTTAATATAGCATACGAGTACACAGTTTCAAATTAAAAATCAGAAAAAAAACAGCCATAAGTATTTCGATAGATTAAAAGATACAAAAGTATTTAAGAATTGAAGTGAGCAGTGAGTGCGTGCAGCTACTTCGCCCAAAAAAAAAAAAAACTATGACATCAACGCACGTGGGATGTTTTACTAATTCAATTCCATTGGCATTGTACAGATAATACGACCAAATATGTTGATTGCTCGAACCAACTAAAGAGGATTTGATGACCATATTATTTTTGTAGATATAAGACTATTTTATCGTGGTATTGAGACATTGTAAATATACGAACACTTAACGGACTTATCGCGGTAAGTCCGTTAAGTGTTCGTATATTTACAACATATCATTTTTGTATTTTGGGAGTGGCACAGGCAAAGATTTGGTTCGAAGATTATACATGGTCAACACATTTTAGGTTCTGAATTCGATCTCAGAATTTCTTAATTATTGGCTTAGTTTTTCGAAATATTCAAGCCGTATAGAGTGCGAGAAAAACGTGTTTGGGTAATGGTAAAATAACGAGGTCTTTTGGGGGAAAGTAATAATATGATGTAATACGAGTATAAGCTTAAATACAGGATATTCTTAACTTTAATATTCGAATGTCTACAACCAAAATAAATTGAGCAATTCTGAAATCAGATTCGAAATAAGGACATAAAAAAAAACTTCTCAAAAGCATAATCTAGTCTCCGAACACAAAGAAAACATTACATTTACCAGACAAGCATTATAACTTTTGTGGTAAAAAGCAAAATATACAGAATAACCGTACATCTTACTTGATTTACAATAATGTTTTTGTGTCGAATCGAAGTCAATTTTCATTTTTCTGAGATTAAATTCCATTTTTTTGAGTATTAGTTCGATTTTTTTTAAATCATCCTGTGAGGCGATAGATATATATGTATGTATTACACGATATATATCATACGGTTCAATATTGAAGTGAATAAAACGAAGCTTGATAATTTATAACTTCTTGCACAGAAGGCAATATTTATTTTTTACGGCCAGGTTTGCCGTGGCAGTCTAACTCCAATTTTTTCGATAGAATCGTTATCGATTTTTATATAGCACCAACATCCTCTATGTTCATCACATGGACCCAATTTTTGTTGCCGTAATTGTTGTAAAAAAATAATTAAGGAACGGATGCAACATGGAATGATACTGAAAATTTTAATACAGAAAGAGAAACAAAGCTTAAATAAACTTTCTTTTCCCACAACACAAATACATTTTGTGGTACAACAATTCGTAGATAACTAGTGACTTATAACTCTCAACTATTCCTGTGAACGTGTTATCAAGACTACCACTTTTAATGATAAGAGATACTCTTGGATGAATTGCCCTTTCCTCGCAAAAGGCAATACACCCTGAAAAAGCATAGGGACAGCCACTGATGCTTACTAAATAGGCATTATAAGATATTAGCTAAAAATTGCGGTAAGTAATATCAACCTCAAAGCTTGTTACCGTCATAATTAGATAAATGTACATAGATCCGTTGTGATACTCTATGGATTGTGACTCCCACATATTGAGACCTAAGGGTGTTGATGAGTTTCAGAAAGGTATAGCCTAAAATATCGTAGGGTACTTCTTAGTAATTGAAGAAATCTATATGTCGTCACATAATCGTCTGATTGAAGAGAAGTAGATTCCTTTTAAGGGCTCGATCCTTTTCTTTACACCCACTTGAGAAATCATCCCTCTCC
This sequence comes from Chrysotoxum bicinctum, assembly GCA_911387755.1. Classification (NCBI taxonomy): domain Eukaryota; kingdom Metazoa; phylum Arthropoda; class Insecta; order Diptera; family Syrphidae; genus Chrysotoxum; species Chrysotoxum bicinctum. The sequence continues at coordinate 12,964,993 of OU426991.1, read as the reverse complement.
ACCAGGCCCCTTTCGTCAAGAGGATTTTACAAAAGTTAGAAGTTGCCCCAACAACTCACTAATAGGCTTTTCACACCGAATTAAAATCTCGGATTTCAGCAACAATCTCAATGAAGCGTTCGCACTGAACAGAACCAGGATTTCATTTGACGTTTCTGTCCATTTATCCTGCTTTCTCGGATATAATTTATCTTCTCTCCTTCTCTCCCTACAATTCAAATTTCAAATAGTCACTCGAGACTCGACTCCATTATCTGCTTTTTAACTACCTCTTCTCTTGCTGACAATTTGCTGATAAAGCAGAACATTTATAAAGGTTTGTTTGTTTTGACAATCTTGTGTTTGAAAGTAGATTTTGAGGAGATTTTGTCGTAATCTAGTAGATTTGGAAATCTGAAAATGTATGGGAAATCTAGTAGATTTGGATGAGATTTTGAGAATTTTGCTCGAAATCTAGATTTTGATTTGGTGTGAATAGCGTATAACGCTCACTATAGGAGTAGCAATCGCCACTCGCTCGCGAGGTGACCATTGTCCGTTGGTGTTGCTTCTACAAGAAACACGTACATTTTCAAATTCATATCGGTATTGTCAACAATATTTATTTTGAACTAAACGTTAAGCGAACTCTAGTAAATAGGGCTGATGTTGATACAGTTTTTGGCGCCGAAGCCAAACTTTACTTTTTCGAAGGTTGTACCTCAAGTAAACGAAATATAAAAGTCCTAGCCCGTTTAAGTCTAGTTAAAAATACAGCATCGCGACAGCTGTGTCAATTTATCTTATCAGCTGGGTCAATGTTTAAATCGACACTAAAAATTTGCATGTAGAACCCTCTCTCTAAAATATATAAAAAAAAATCAAATAGAATATAATTCCATGCAATAAGACTTAAAAGTAACTGGCTTAAATAATAGTCAATCCATTCTGTTTTCACCCTTATATCCACATTTTACATTCTGTTTGCACCATTAAGTCTTCATTATTCAAACACACCTAAAAGACGCCATTAGGGGGGTTCACATTCTCAAATATGTTTGACAAATATGGTTTGATGAATATTTGATGGATTGAAACCATTTGCGTTCACATTCGTCAAACATGCTGTCAAACATCACTTCTCATTAGAATTCTCACCATGGCGGACCAACTGAGATCATACATATATAAAATATTAGTTGAGCAAATTTACTACCATTTTTATATTTGGAAGTCTGCAGAAAACTTATATTAATCTAATAAAATCCACCTGAATTACCGCTATTGCATACATGACTCATTTTGAAATATTTTCTTACGATATGCACAGCTCGAGAACTTCATTGAAAATGAAATTTGCTTGTGGTTTGACAAGCATGCGTTCACATTCTCAAATATGTTTGTCAAATCAGCAAAATATCAAAATATTTTGATATCATCAAGCATGTTTGACAATACGTTCACATTTTCAAATTCGAGTCAATCAAACCGCATTTGTCAAACATATTTGAGAATGTGAACCTCCCTATTGAGATTAATTTAAGGATGGCTGAGTTTTTTAAACATAAAAAACAGCCCAAATTTACTCCACTATGTTGTTGCAATTCACATCTTTTCATTGACGACACGAAAAGAAATTACACAAACAACAATGTTAGCAAACTGGTTTTGCAAAAACCGTTTAAACTTCTTTTAAATTTATATTTTAAATCTGGATTCTCTGACCAAAATTGAGAAATGTCAATTATAAATAATAATAGTTCATGCCGAACAAAAATATACATATCTATTTACGACTGACGGAAACGTCATAGCTTACTTCAACAACGTCACTCCCTCAACACCATTTCAACCCAACTACAAATCGAGCTCTCAACTCAAATGACGAAAAACATGGGTGGAAAATCCGACCCTTATTCAACTCGCATGTAAACGTAGTAAATATAAATGTCGAATACTGCAATAATGATTTGGGTTATATTTAAAGACCAATAGCCTGGAACGTCTAAGTCGTGCTTTCCAATAATATTTCAAAAGTGAAGAAGTGTTTTCTAATTTTTCATATTAAAATAATACACTTAAGTAAAAGAAATCACCTGTCACTTTTCAAACAGTGGTCGCAAAAGTGAACTAAGACTGTACGAAACGTGATGTGATTTCCTTATTGTATGGGCATCGCACGACTTGAGAAAACTATAGCACAACTTATTTGAGCATTGAGATCTTTTAGGCCAGGCGCGCACATTCAATTTTCAGTTTCGCAACTGTTTGGTTGCTAAAATGAAACATATGGGCTTATATGGGACACCGCGCACTTAGAGCAACTCGATTCTCGAAACTAAAAAGTTTGTGTTTTGACACAAACTAAACGATTGCCTCGCATCAGTTGAGCTGTTTTTTATAAGTGCAAGAGAGAAAAGAGTGCGAGCGTGAGTAAAAAGTTGCCAGTGTGCGGTTCTCTTTCAACTGGTGATTAAACTATTTGATTTCGATCTCAGTTGCCAGTGCGCGACTAGGCTTAAGCTACTCGTATTTAACAATAACTATTATACGCATAAACCAATTTATGCGCGTATCCCTCAGGTGCTCCTTTGACATAACAAGCCATAAATGTCAAAGTATGCACAACATTGCTCTATGCATAGATTCATGCATTGTTGATATGGAAGCGGCGAAAGTTAACCTAGGGATTCGATTAATTTAACATCCACATTAATCCAAAATACACAAAATCACTATTCTTTTCTACAAAAATGTAATTGAAGGTAAGGTAGTGCTAAGTTTATCAGAAGTACAGGAGAAAAATGTATAAGTATTATAAAACCTCGATATTAAATAAAAATTGTTCCGAAAAACTCTAAAACTTGCTCAAACTAGATTACTAACTAAAAAGTCTCGACAATGAAGTCATAAAAAATGATGATGCCAGAACTTTCATTATTTTTGTACCAATGACAAATCAAAATACAAAAAAATTTGTATGTTCAGAAACACACCCCGACATTTATATTTTTCTTGCTACTAACTAACTGCTGACCAAGCCTCTGGCTATATAAATAAAACGTCTCTTGCTTAAAAATATCACACAACAATAAATTCATATTGTCGATAGATAGATAGATAAATACAAAGAAAGATAGAATCAAGATATAAAAGAGAGAAAATTATTGATTTCATGATTTTCCCTTAATATACAACTCCATTTAATGTTTGTTTGTTTCTTTAAAAATGACATTATTGCCACATGTCGTGTGGTTTTCTCTCTGAATGAATTCATTTGAGAAAATAAAAAAAAATGTAAAAGAAAATGTGTTACGTATATAACCCCGCGTTACCTTGTCAGTTCTCAATTGTTTTTTTCTTTTTTTTTATAAAAGATGCGAAGAGCTCGTAAAGACCGAAATATACGTGTGCTAAATTTCATTTAGCTCAACCTGAAAATTTTATTTTTAACTATTGCTCCCCTCGTCATCATCGCCATCACAATCATCATCACCATCCTCGACCACACCATACCAGAACAACCGCGTAAATTTTCGTTCATCATCATCGTCCACGTCTACTCTCTGAACGCAAAGCATACAAAATAAAAAAAAAATAAAAAAGTTATAATAATTATTCAAAACATAATTCTTATTCGACTATGTCATAAACTAATTTCAGTATCATTTGTTTTTTTTTTTTAGAGTATCGCCATCATCATGCAAACGAGAATTTGTTTTTATAATGCAGCAATGGAGAGTGGTGAAACGTTTGGGTATATCATAAACCTATGAATGACTAACTTCATCTAGTCTTGACACTTGACAGTCAAAATTGACATATAAAAAGGGTAAATAATAAATGACGTCAGAATTTTTAAGATTATATTTGTGTTGCTTTACAACAGTAATTTTGAACTGAGCATCAACGATGTCATCATATTTGAGCCTGTAGCCAGCCGGTATCTTATAGAGGAATTATAGTACACAAAAGATGGAAAAATTTGTATAAATCTAATAATTTAAACTATGGATATGCTTGCAAGACAATGTTTTTTAAAAGGAACATGATTGTAGAGATTTGTTAGAGAGAGTAAAAAGACAGGAAAACACAAATGTGGTGACAGTGCAATATTTTTTTTTTCTAATAGCATTAAGAACCATTTCCATTGATGTCAAATTTTTGCAAACATACATATCTCTGACACATTTTACACATTCAACTTTATACTAAGGGTATTCATGAAACGAGATAATTTTCCGCTTTGTAGAAAGTTATAACTCTCCACAATATGTTTTGATGAACACCCCCTAAAAAATACTTGCCTAAATGTGGGAAATTTTTCGTGAAATGTCAAATTAAAAGTCAGAGTCCATATTTCTTTAGTTTATCAGGTTCATTTCATTTCATCAAATTCGTGAGATAATTTTATCAGATTTGCAGAAAGTTTTTCCCATACAAATTTTGACAGCTCGTTTCTGCAGAGATAAAATTATCTGGTTTCCGAGGTTTATCAGGGTTTTCCGCGTTTACATGAATACTCTTACTGTTGTTAAGCCAGCTGGTGTAATATACGGTCTCCATAGGTGATGAAAGCAGAACAAGCTTTAAGGCAGAGATTTATCATTCATTCATAACCTTTGCTTTAAAGCATACTTTCTTTATCGCATGTAGAGAGCGCTATCGCAGCTATATTTTCAAAGTATATGTAGTTTCATCGCTTGCTTTATCGCAAGGAGAACTGTCATTTGATTGAGCTAGAAAAAATATTCGATCAAGTTTTATGTTTTTCTTTCGAGTTTAATTTTTTTTTTTTATTGATTATTCCCTTATTCCAAAGCCATTGCACTCTTCCCTGTACTAAAACTAAGTAACTAAGCTATGAAATAGCGTCCCAGGAAAATCTGACAGGTCTGTTGCTATTGCATTGCGATGAATTTGTCGTCAGTAAAGAGGGCATGTTAGGCACCAAAGATGGTCTGTGAAACTGTGTTCCAGATGGGTCTAGTTTACACTAGTTCTTTTCTTAACACACCCCACAAGCCTATATATTTCTAAATTAATTCCTTCAATATTTTCAATATACTTAGGTGAATCATGTCGAAAACTATTATATCAAATAATTTTGATGATCCCAATTTTCGAATCTATTATGTTACCGATAAGACCTATCGCATCACTGTTGGTGCCAATACTAAAAAAGAGTTTATCGATCCCAGCTGACGAAAACTACTTCGTAGTTCCAGTGAAGAAGGGAGCTTAGATGGCGACTTTTTTGTCATGAAGTGTCGAAAACATTCTCCAAATCACTTTTTTTTATTTCTGTTGTGATAATGCGCATCTATAGTTTAGGTATGTAAAAGTGTCGTATTTTATCTCAAAGGTTCATATGTATTGTGAATGATATATTCGTCATACTTTAGAAAGTACAGTTTTTGTGTAAACCTGTCAACCTACTTTGAAATCAACCAAATTTAAAATTAATCTGCCTCACTGTACATAGGCACCGCTTTGCTCGTGTCAATCACAAAAAAAAAATGTATTTAATTTAAACTAGTAATTGGTGAACTTTAAAACTTTTTAACCATGAGTCACGAAAGTATTGTTTGAGTGAATTGAAATTAGTTTTTGTGAAATTCCTCAGTGCTTAAGTCGTGTTAGATCACCAAAGCTTAAATTTGTTCCTATGGTGAGCACGGAAAGGCAAAGCAAAAACTCATTTACCAGTCTTATGTTAATGAAAAGAAAGAAATTCCATTGTGTCTAATGCTAATTATTGACAATTTTGTTGTTTTTTTTAATTTTGCAGGTTTTTGTATCCAAGCTCTGAAACAAAACAAATATGCAAATATGTAATAAGTGATGATAAAAATTAAAAAAATGGTCTGCATGACAAATATTTAAGAATCTATGGTTAAAAGGTGTTTAGTGTCGCGTCACGTCATCTTAATAGAAAATTGGCATATATTTATTTATTCATGAAGTTTCTACACACGATTGATTAAAGATGCACTAAGGGAGCAAAAGTTAAGAAGTTTTTCAATAATGTTAAACTTTTTAGTCCCCTTAGCGAAATGGTTAGTGCATTGTACTGTCAGGTCATGCCGGAGGGCTGGTGATCGATTCTTAGCCGCATATGCCACCTTAAAACAAAACAATATTTTTGTTTAAGCAACTGTCTCTTGCGAGCAAGAGATGATTAATAATGTACACACAGAAATTAAAAAGAGTTGTAAATTACTTTCGGACTTAAGCCTGGTAGAACCACCAAATAAATTTCTCAATAGAATGTTTTAATGACATTTAAAAAAAGATCAAAAACGTCTTTGTAAAATTAAGAAATTAAGCTGCGTCTGCACTATTTGGATCAGCATTGTCTTTTACACTGCCGATCAAAATTTTAATCTGTCCCCATAGTCTTACCTAAGTTACGTGAAAATAATTTCAGAATAATTTTTTTCATGATTGAGGTGATAATATTTTTTTTATCTTCGTAATTAAACCTACAAACAAAATAATAATAAATACAAGTTGAAATAATGCACTGACTATTGACAAACAAAATCTGACACCTGACTATTGTAGCCAAAACAAAATTTGTTCAGTCAACACAATTTTGTTGATTTTTCCCCTATGGAATCAGATTGGGTTCGAATCAACTCAACATTATTGATCAATGATGTTGATTAAGAAAAAATCAACATGTGTTGACGCTGCTTAGTATTTTTGAGTAAAATTAAATTCATGAAAGTGAGAAGAACATTTGCTCGTCAATTTGCAATAAAAATGTATATGAAAAAGCAAAACACAAATGCCACTCTCTAGAGATTTTTATCCACAACACATGTCAGTGAAATGATAAAATTCCTAGTGAGCATACATTTTTTCGAGTTAGTTTGCAGTTCGATATAAAATTGAACTTTCAGATATTGTTTCCACATTGATGTAGGTACACGATTTGTTTCACAAATTCTAGAAAAGAGTAAAATTTATTGAATCAATTTTCAGATCAAGATGGCCTTATACCCTTGATGTTTTATGAAATTTTGATTGGAAAAGATGTCAGTTGTTAGCCTAAGGCTGACCTAACTTTTATTTTGTTTGTAAAAACTAGAATTTAATTATCTGAATTTATTTTTTTTGTTGAAAACGAGACAACAGTTTTTGTCATAGGCTATGACATTCATAGTTTTTTTTTACAACAAACACAAATGCAGTATTCTTAGAAAAGTAGAACGGATATAAAGGGCGATATAGTATGAGTAAATAATGAAATAGATACGAACGAAAAAAAAGGCGAAAAGTTTTATACAAACATGAACTAGAAAAAGCATTATTAACATTCCACCCTCTCCCTCCCTTTAAGCTACATTTCCTTATATAAAAGGAAATGTTATAGTAATGTTTTATTATAAGAAATAAAGTCCATGTGGTTGGAGAAAAATTAAACTCTAAGTTCCAAAAAAAAAGTCTGTCAGAAGTTCGAATGTTGGAGGGACAATCCATTTATAATTGAACACTTTTTCGATATTTACTAGGAAAATATTTTTTAATGAACATAAAAAATTGCAATTGTTGCAATTAGCCGAGGAATATCATTGTTTTTTTTTTTTTGTATTGAATTTGTGGAAGTATTTGTTGTCTATTGAAATATTTATTATAGAATGTAGGTCAGTTTAGAGATTAAAGTCACATCTGTGGAAAGTCGGCCGCCATTTGTACAAAGCTCAATTTATACGACATGTTTATGACATATTTTTAACTCTAATGTTATATCGAACAATTCAAAGTTGATGCAAGCATTTCTTCAATATCCAATGTTATAACTAACTAATAAAATCAAATCAATTACAAATCTGTCATAATTGAATAGAATCTGAGTGGATTGTTATCTATATCGAATGTAGCTATGGCAATTAAAAAAAAAAAATACAAGAATTATTAAGGTTTATTTGACATATCTCAAACAATTCTTTTATTTGACTTTGACAACTAACCAATCAGAATGTTTCAACTTTGTTTTTGATAAAGTTATATATTCACTTTAAAAAATAGTCTTATCTTAAAATTCCCCTTAAAAATCTATTTTTGAAAATTTTAATAAATGTCAGTTACCAGCTTTATCATAAGTATATCATATAAAGAAAAATAAATTACACGAATTTTAATTGTTACAAAATTCAAAACCACAAAACATACAGTTCTTTCTTATTGGCAACAATTTTGTTATCATCACAAAGATCAGTGTTTTGACTGACACATTAACTGAGAATTTTTCTTGTAGTGATATGAAATATCAAAAAAAGCAACAATGATAAAATAGAGATAAACTCATTAAGTGAATGAAGAAAAATGTCTTCATTGAGTGTGTAAATGTTTATGTTTTCGAATTTGTCAAGAATTAACGAGTATGTTATCTAAACCAACATAATAAAAAATGCAAAATCCACTTCATAAGCAAATGTTTTTTTTTTTTAATAAAATGGAACGCTATTTTCTGTGTTATCACCAAAAATTATGTCAGAAAAAATTTGATCTAAATGTCAGCCAAAAAATGTGGTAAAATTATGATGGATTTGTATAATTTGTTCGATTTTATCGTGTGAATTGGTCTTAGATTAACAGCATTTAATTCCGTACAATTCAAGTTCAAGTTTCAGAATGTATTGGATTTCTAGTACATTGCAATCACGAAATGCCTGAAATGGGAACTACTCTTGCTGTAATCTGAGCACTGAATTCCATTTTCGAGATGTATGTATGTATTATAATTTTTGTATTAGGTAGCAAGTTGACAGCTAAATTCGCAAATACTTCAGTAGTTATGTATGTATATAGTTTTGTGTCTCATAAGTTGTTTTACATTACCCTTAATCCCATCTGTTATTCCTTATCCATGCTCATATTTTTTTCATCCTTTCCAGGCTTGTGATTGGTTTTGACGATTTTATATTAAAACAAGACGAATTAATTTTTTTTATTTTCAGAGTTTTACAATAAATGCGCCACGTGCCCGATAAAAGGATAATCAGTGTACATATTTTACCTATTATCTATTAATGGAAGTACTTTGACCACAATCAGATATCAAATAGTTCACTTTATGTACTGTTGCAGAGTTAAAATATAAAATGCGACTAACATCAATTTAAACATTAGTACCTATATTAAGACTGTTGAATTGACACGTGCTTGACGTTGTGACACCTCTAATAAGGAGACGGTAAATTTATGTCTTAACTTGACTTACGAAGAATAGTAATACACAAATTAGTTTAGGTATCGTAAGATGCAAAATTTGAAGTATTTACATAATTTTTTTTTCTGTTGAATTTAACCTGTAACTATCAAAGTGCTTTTTAAGATGTGAATACTCAATCGGTGCAGGGAAATAAGTTCCCAGTCCACTGAGGGACTTAGTTCTCACTTAATGCGAACGAAATCTACTTTACTATAGTGGTCTTTGTTCCCATTAAGTGAGAACCAGCTCTACTTTCTTGTGGGAAATCAGTACACACTCAAAAGTATAAAGTGGGAATGAATTTCCAACAACAAAAATTAAAGAGAGATGTAAACGGGAGCGGGTCATAATGCTGCATGGTTAATATTCTGTATTTCAACTGTATGTAAAAAATACTGTATCTCATAATACTGTATCTCAAAATTTTGTATCTCAAAATGCTGTACGACCAAAACACAAGCTTTTAAACATCAACGAAACGCATGACCACGTCGAAGTATTGATTTTATGTTGGTTGGCTAAAGAAACTTCGCATACATCCAACCTCGCACCCACCCCAAATCCTATAGTGGGGCCAAGCAGGGGGGTCGCAGGGGGCAGCATGCCCCCCCCCCCCCCTTGGATACCTCACTGTTTATACGTGTCGTTCCCATGGCTTAACATTGGGACTTATTTCCCTGCACAAGTGAGAACTTAGGCTGGTATTCACCGAGCGCTCATAACTTAAGAAGCTCATAAACCTATTCACCAAGCAATATTAGTGAAGATCTACGAGCGCTCTTAAAAGTTAGGAATGGTCCCGACCACTCCTAAACTTACGAGCGCTCTCTTCGAAAGTTTGTTCGAAAATTCGAAAACTAAACAAACGACGGTGAGTGCAAAACCAAAACCAGTTATCGTCATCAGCAACGCTCCCCAAGCAAAATACGAAATTGACCGAAGGATTCTCACTGCCAGCTGTCATTCAAGAAAACAGTTTGATTTCACAGTTTGGGTATGCCTGAACAAAAGAGAGTGGCTCTCATTTTTGAACTTCGAAAAACACTTGTGAGCGGTTAGTGAATACCGCAAAGAAATTTCAAGTTAAGAGCCGTTTAAGAGCGCTTGGTGAATACCTGCCTTAGTCCCTCAGTGGACTTAGTTCCTGGGGACTTATTTCCCTGCACACTCAATCATAGTACTTTATATCTGTGACATTTCTATAAACTTCCCTTCTAAAATTTATTTTCATCAAAAGCTATCGCTTTTCATAGAATGCCCCTATATTGGAAATGTGTTTATAGGTAGAGTTATTCTGTGCGTAAAAAGGCTTTTAGTTGCTGCTACTTCACGTGTACCTGTACACTTAAGAAAATATAAGGAATATCTGATGTGAGTCAATACAAAGTTATTGATAGTCTGAATTTATATTTCACGATTTTGTCAGTCTTGTTTTGTTATTTTGAAAGATTTCGCAGTGAAGTCTAGCACTTAAAAGAATCGGTTCAAGCTTATCCAAGCATGCACATTGTACAGGTACACCTCCTCGTAATTAAGTTCTTTTAATCGTACTTTTCCTATGTATTTTTTGTTCTTATTCTCTCCTTGATCTCAATTTTAATAATCTAAATGTTATTATAAAATTAAATAAAAATTGAATAGTTTAATAAATTGGAACTTAAATTTCGAGGGCTTTACTTGGCGAGGTAATCCTTTTTAACGACTTATAATTCACAAGCAATTTGTTTAAAAAAAACTCATTAATTTCAATATGAATAATTTTACAATACTTTGCCGCATCTATATACTACGCTCCTCTATTAAAAAACTTAACCATTCTACGAGTATCTATTAATATTATAAAGGAACGAGCAAAATGTCTGTTTTGAACAAAAATAAATAAAATTTCACACAAACTTACCTCTAACTTTTAAGCACAAGACCAAAATTATTTGTATCAATTAAGGATGTCCCACTTGTAGGACACTTTTATTTTTTCTCTCCCACCTCTCGAAAAGCACTCTTATGATTTTTCACACAAAAATGTTTTACACTATTTTAATTATGACTTTATATAAAAATTTTAATATTTTTGTACTTTTTGTTTTATTGCAAGAGATAACCAGGGTACGAAACTGACTTTTTTTTCAAAATGTAAGAATCAGAAATAATAAAAATAAAATTAGCACGCAATCTTTTTAAACTTTATTTTGGGCTTTTAGTCGACACTGGAAAAAAAAACGCCAGGCAGTATATAAATCTCGATTGGCAGCTCATAAAGGTAGTGTGTTTTCTTTTAATCTATATCATTAATACATTCCACGAAAATGCTTCGTTTTTTTTTTTTTTTTTTAATTTGGTAAGTAAAAACAGCACAAGAAAAATGATGAATGTACGAACATTCGTATGATTAAAATAAAAATAAAAAGGTACAGAAGAAATTCAAAAGAAGCGCTGATAGAAATTTAACGAATAAAAAACATTTTTTTTTTAAGAATAAACACCGAGCAAATAATTGTTTCTTTGCTTTGCTCAAATTTCAGACTTAACAATATTTTCTTATCTAGTTGAGAATTTAAGAAAAGGTATAGGTTAACCCAAAACAATTTTTGATTTGTTTTTTTTTTTTTTTTTCGTTCGATTGAATCTTTTTATGCTCTGCTATTTTGAGCGGCGCAAACTGTGAAGTCGCCCCACGCACATAATGTGTGATGGTTGATTGAATTTGTTCCTAGAATGTTTATGATTTATATTTTTAAAATTTATATTTATAAAAAAAAATTGAAATACACATTGACTAAACAAAAAACAATTGCATAGACAATAGTCACATCTGTTAAAATAAATATTTGTGGATTTATATAGGTACCTACTTGTGAGCACACAATGTAGTCGGGAAAAGATATTATTGCAGATTGCAGAAAAATATTGTAAGGACATGAAAACAAACAGATCTGTATTACCGAAACCTATGAAAAATTGAATTGCGATGAAATGTGTGAAAACAAACGGTAATGAAAAGAGAGCAAAATTCCATGATAATGTATTAAATCAGTATAGCAAAAAGTTGCAAATGAACCCTAAGAACAAAATTCACTATACCAATTCTTCGAATACGAGAAGTATTGTCAGAGAAATGCTATTCTAACGCGCCAAGTTTATTTTACAATGATAAGAATTTATAACGATTCGTATCAGTAAGTATATGTAATCTATGTATTTATCTAAGCAGAGTCGGATTGAACAGTGGAAATAACAAAAATTTAGAAGGTGACTGTTCTGTCAAATCGTTAAATTAGCGTTGCGCGCCATTTTGAACTTTAGGCAAATAATTTTTTTTTTTTAATAGCGCATACATTTTAATATAAATTTAAAATGGCATATGGCAAAATATGTTGCAAATTCTATTTTCTACAAATTTGTCCTTACAAATGTTTGCGTACGATTAATATATTTCGACATAATTACTCGTAATATAAATAAGATATAGATAATTGTCGTATTATTTAATTTTTTTAAACTATCCTTAGTTTGTTGCTTGACAGTTTATTCTTATTACTAATAGAGAGCTTTCAAAAGAAATCTAAGTAGAACTCGCTTATTGCCACGCCCACTTGATTGCAGGAATCCCATTATGGTCGGTTCTGTCATAAACAGGAGACAAATGTCACTCCAAATAAATTCGGCTATAGAAAACTGGGTTTTAATATGAGATGAATTCCTTGTCTGATAGTTAGATTGACAATGAGCTATCTGACAAAATTGTGCGGTGAAATTTGTCAGCTCACGCGGTTGGCAGGAAGTCTGATAATATCCTAAATTTTATTTTCAGATGACTGACAAGATTGTCAGACAAAATTATAAGTTTAGACGGTTGTAAAGCAATTGATATATATTTTTTGCTTACAGGTCGAATGTACGTACAATAGCCTGTTCTTAGCTTAACATTCGTTAACTTGAAACTTTGGTTATAACACAAAAAGAAGAATGACAACTAAGAACATTTTTCTAACTGTCAATAACAGCAACAATTCCCTGTCCACTGAAATATGTATACAATTTGTCGATATGATCTTTTATCATTGATGGTTCAAGGAAAAGGATATGAACTAAAATTCCATGATGGCAATGAAATTGAAAAAAATACATATATAATGCACTCGAAAGAAAGAAGCAAATGAAATTTTCCGTCGAATCGAATAGCAGAATATGTGTGATAATGATTTATATGAAATTTAAAAATATTACTTTGAGAACAAAAAATTCAACTGCGATATATTGAATGGAGCATCATTTTTGTCACTATAATATAGGACGGAGATGAAGTTCTATTATTAGATATGTATAGAAACATATTTTTTATCAAGTTTTCCTATATACGAGTATAATTGTCATTCATTCGAGAGTTCGAGTGCAAATGGAACTGTATATTAACATGACATATAATTGACATGCATAAGTAATTATGTATTACACTTGTTGTGTTGAGAACATCATGACTCCAACCATAATACAATTTATCAGCCATGATGATGATGTATGCTAATTTCATATTTAAAATATAAAAAGAGTTCTTTTTAGGACAAGAGAATATAAGAAAAATTAAATAATGAACGTCACACAGTAATTAAAAATTTCAATTATTGCACAAATATTCATTCATCTAAAGCTATAGATGATACCAAACACTATTAAAATATTTGATGTATTCAATCTTATAGGGTGTCGGAGACAATTATTGTGATAATTGGACTTTGAAGAGGAACTATCTCTTAGTGTATCACACTCCTTCCAAATGCAGATAAAGGACATAGATAGAGAGATTGTTTTTTATAAAACAAGAAACAAAACTCTCTTCATCAGCAAATTTAATGTTATAGGTATGTATATGTATATAGAAATCTATCATAAGGGTTGTGGTAGAACGTTTTTGCCTTTTTTTATATAGATACATATGTATTTATTTTTTACACATTATTAATTGAGTTCTTATTATTATTTTCTATTTGGAAATTTTAAAGATATACATCAGGTCATAGATTTTTTTTTAAGTTAGTTTTGTTTCATGCAAAATATAATGAACTTCTATTTGGAACATCCATCAATAAGTTGAAGAAGAATAGAAACCAATTTGATGTGAAATATAAGATAAGAGCACTATCACATATTCTTTGAGTTTCAAGGGATGCTGGTAGAGAAATTAAAGGTCGAGATGATTCATATACATGCATATATAGATGATAATTCGAGGATATGTGTAAAACTTTTAATTATAAATCAACGAGAATCTGTTTATCGAACTAACAAAATGTGTAACATTCTTCAATTTACTAAGGAAAGTCACTGATGATATCATGGTAAATATAACAGTTACAGCATGTATTACGAATTTATAGTATGTAGGTATACTACAAATGAGGTTAAAACAAAATATCCAATCAATGTACAAATTCGTCAAAAAAATACACCATTTATATAATGTGGTATGATTGTACACAGAAATTATGTATCTGTAAACAAAATTATTGTTTTTTTTTTTTTAAATATTTAAGTTCTTCCTAAAAAATGCATGTGTTTAAATGTCAAATTTGCGGTGAGATGATTTTTTTTTTTAAGAGAAAATAAAATTATAAATTGACTACGAATAACAAGTTATCTACGTACGCACAGTGGGGTCGAAGTGGAATATTCATGTTTTATTCAACACATTACTATTTATTTATTCATTGAGATATACTGGCACAAAATTTTAAAAATACTACTGTGCTAAGGTATTAGTATGATACTAGAGTAGATTGCTTATTCTTTCTTTTTTAAATAATATAATGAAAGTCCGTGAAAAAACCAAGAAAACAGATCTCTTTTGACATTGTAAATTTCGATGATTTTAATTTTAATAAAGTAGTGGAAAAAGTATAATGCTTAGTTCAGTTAAAATGTACAAAATAGTTTTTTAACTAGTACCATACTAAAACAGTTTTAACTTTTCGTATCATTTAGACTACTAACAATTTCGAACATAAAACCTATGCTAATTCATGAAATTGTATACCTATTTTAGTTTTATATGCCAATCGATTCATTGATGAATCAATATAATTTCAAAAAGTATTAAAGAATTTTACACATCTATAGTGGAAGGTTCGTTGCCATAATGAATGTCACGAAAACTTGACTAAAAGACAGCCAACAGAAGACAGAAAATTGTAATTGTAAAAATTAAGGTATGTTCTAGATTTCAAAATTAAGAAGTGTTCATAAATTTAAAATATTATAATATGTACAAACGAGACCCTATGATTCCGTTATGTATTTGTAAAACAAGTTTCACTCGCCAAATTAAAAACCAATTTCTTAAAACAAGTGTTTTTTCTTTTGCTTATCACCCGAGTATCCGGTTTAAAGTGCATCAATTTTATCGTTGTAAAGAGCTCTTACACAAATAAACACATCTAAAATTTCTCTTACAGTTAAATCAGCGATATGAACTACGATTTTGAGATATTTGAAATTGAAACACAGCATTGTTCCGATGTGGTCCGCAAACATACAAAATACTTCTTTTTTTTTCAAACAAAACACGCTTGTTAACTTTAAACCACTTTAATTCTCCCGTTTTGACAGCTGAATAAAAGAAATTTGCCTGTGATTTATTGTATGCTTCGGGAATTTGGATTTTCTTCATATTCTTGATTTTTTTTTTTTTTAGAGATAGGTGAGTATATTTATGTTATTAGAGATCCTGTTAAGTGGATATTTTATAATAAACCGAAGTGTAAACACTGTTAAGGCAGAACACTTAATTGTGACAACATAATCCATTTCAGTCAAACAGAGTCCCCTCAAAAAAGAGATCAGGCAATTATCGCTGGTCAATTTCGATCGTATATGTATCATTGTTCACTGACAATACCCCACTGTGCTACGAGGTTCAGCCAACACGTTTATCTCTTCATTATTTGGTTCAACCGGTTTAGTATGAACCCTGTGATGTATGGACTTTATCGCAAAAATTCTATCACATTTAAATGTTGAAACTTTGATTTTAATCACAATCCAGAATACTCGTATCTACAAAATTTTATTCACAATTACAGTTATAGTCCATCATTATTCGGATACCTTTTTACAAATTTTCCGAACGAAAACACAAAACTGTCACCGAATTGATTTGTTATAGAAAATCCAGTAATGAGCATTATCTAAACTTGAAGTATCACAGGAATTTTATGAATAGAAATTCAAAGATGACTTGAAAAAAAAAAAAAAAAAACACACTAACCCAACTTTTAGATTATTTTTTTTATTTCTGATGTGAATTTCTTCGTTCCGACTTTGGGTCCAAAAACTAAGACCACGACCAAGCGCTACAGCTACAACAAGAGAAAAGGAAGAATTTGAATTTCAAAATAATAAACATAAAATAAAACGGAAAAATATAAAAGTGGAGGCGAATTAAAAATAACATAGGGTGTGCTTTATTTTGTTGCAATTTTGTTTTGTATCATTTATCGGTAATATTAAGCTATCTGGCGTTTTTTTTTTTTTTATTAAAAAGTCAGATTTGTGGGTTTTTTGCCGTATCCGCGTTTTGTTATAGAAAAAAATCAAAAAAAGTAAAGAATATCCAACGACCGTTTACCGTTTTGTACCGCTTGTCACTCGTATACTAGAAGTGGAGATGTTTTTTATCTTGTTTTTTTTTTTTTTTTTTTAACTGTGGGCCTCTAACTAGCTAGTATTTAAACTAAGTGCAAGAACGTAGCCATAACAGCTATTTAGCACAGGCAAAGAGCAGCAGCGAGCGAACAGTACATTCACTCTGTCTACACAGCAGCAGTAGCACTAAACACACTTTTTTTTGATCTTCTATTTTGTTGGATTGAAAACAAAAAAAAAAGAGGAAACACTCTATGCGTACCGCATGACCGCGTGAACACACTATTGCCACCAAACTATTTTTCTGTGTTTGAAATAACTTTCGAGCGAATTCACACCTTGAAATTGATTATTTGCCGCTCGCGCTGTGTGTTGAGTTAAAATAATCGCAATAGCAATATCGCGTGCCCGGCAAACATAATATAGGTACATACACCAACACCAAACAAAAACTGACTGAGTTTATTCAGTTTTCGCTTTCGAAAGATTCGATGAAGCTAACTGTAACTGGCTAACATTTCTCTTTCTCTTGCAGTATATCTCTAGCAGCTCTCTGGGTCTATGATTGTGGGCGGGAAGTGAGGTGTGGTTGGGTTGTCAGATGAAGTTAATCACTTGAGGATTTGAGGATTGAGGCAAAAATTTGCACTCATAGTCGGTGTTGTTGTTTTGTTGGCTGAGCGTGAGCCTGAGTCTATTACTCATTTTGAGTTGTTGGAATGTGAATGTGATACGTTAGACATTACTTCGCAGATTATTATGCTGCCACTGACACTGATACTCACAAAAAAAAAAATGGAGTTGAAGATGTATGAGTGAGTCTGAGTATTAATCACACTCATTCGTTATGCTATCATCTTTAAAATTTTACTTTATTTGAAAAGTGTGAGGAGTCAGTGGGAGTTTAAAAACTATGTTTATTAGAAAAAAATGTTCTTGTAAATATTTTACAATAATTTCATAATATGACATGTGTATTTGTTCAATAAAATAAAGTTGAATGATTTACATATTTTATATAAATATTGATTTGACCAAGTTGAAAAGTATTATTTGTAGGTAGAGTTGTGTTTTGTTGAAATTTATAACAAGCGCAGCAATTAAAAGTAAAGAAAAAGCTTATGCTCATATTTACATATATTCTGATTAAATTCCGCGGCTTCTTACGGTTTCTTAAGAAGTTACACCTAAATTAATAAAGGCAGTTTAGTGGCGGTTTAGATTTAAGTCCTGGATTAAGAGCACAATGTCTCCTAAGGGACGTTTACTGACTGCGATTAAGATACACCACCGAAGATATTGGTTAAGCGAAGGAATAAGAAGAAGAATCGACAAATCATATTAAGTTATGAATGTTCTAAAGCACATAACCAAAGCCTCGAAGATATATTTCTGAAATTTTCCAAAAATATTTTCCTATTATTTTTCTGAATAATATTTTATGGCAGACATGTGTCGCGAAGTGACGATGAGAGTCGCCATGTATAAGTAGGCGGCACTGAACCTAAATACGCTTCTAGTTATAAAGACATATTTATATATAACTAAGCACTATAATGAAAAAGTACTTAAAGAAGAATTATGAGGTTAGCTATTATATGTTTGTTCCTTCGATTCGCAATGCCAAGGGGGACCAGTTCTATATATGTTGCAGTCCACAAGGATCTAAAACGTACGTCATGATGACATACTCCCTCATATGATGACAATCCTTTAGTTTTGTTGGTTAACACTTAAAAACATCATTACGTAAGCGTACTTTCAAATAAAAAAGTTTATGTAAATTTAACCCATAAATAACAAAGTTACAATCATCACAAAAGTGTCGTAAGACAATTTTTTTGGGCTTAATTAAGAGTATGATTGTATTGTATTAGGGTTAAATAGAACAAACAAGCAAACAAAACACACCCATATTTTCACATCAAGAATGAATTATTATGTAATATTTCTTCAAAAATGTAGAAAAAAGGTTTTAATTAGATAAAAAAGAAAAAAAACATATAACAATAAAGTGGCAACACTCTAAAAACTTATTTTAAGTGTAAGCCCTTTCCTGATAATATTAATGAGAATATGCAATTGAGTGCAACTTTGGACATGTGCAGTGCAATATTTAGTCAAATCGAAATTAGTTACAAATTTTGCAACATAAGAACATAGAGAAAAAAAATTGAGCACTTTCGTGAATATAATCAAGTTAATTAAGGAAATGTAAATACTCGTAAAACATATTTTTTTCAATCTTTGTTGAAACTTTTTTACTGATTTTTTTAATCACTTTAATTTTAGGTATCAAACTAAGAGATATTTAATATAATTTTTAAGTTGATGATTAACATGACCAGTGTTTTTCTTAAAGCGCACCTACAGCTTCTTCTGTTGTATTTACCATTTGATATTTCATTTCCCTATTTATTAAGCAGGTTTTGTAAAGAGCTTTGACAAGATTTCTTTTCAAAATTCTGAAATGCCATTAACCTTTTTGTTAATTGTTTTTATTTTTTTTTTTCATATGAAGAGACCTTGGTAATGATAAAAAAGTCTTGTATTTCTCCTGTATTTTAAATCTTAATCTTAAAATTTGAAATGCATTGTCTTTGATAGATGTGTTAAGCAAGCAGAATATACAACTGATATTGACATTGCTTGCCGCTCCCAACATGTTCAGGTCGAATATTCTTTGCGAGAAACGAATGCTTTTCAACATACTATTCACTCACAAAGCACATTTTTATATTGATGGCTATGTTAATAAACACAACATGTATCCATATACAGTACATACCAAAAGAACCCTAAGGAAACCCACAAAAAATCACAAAAAGGTGTGCAATTTCTGCCACAGAGATTACTGGTTCTTTTTGGCAAATGTTTTGTACAAAAACTGTAGCTGCTTTATGGGTTCATCAGAAGAAGATAATTTCAACAAGAAGGGGCACTCTACAGATACATAGCTAAGGTTTAAAAAGAAGAAGCTGAAATGCGGAGACATACCGCGGACATCTCCATAATTGAACATTAGAGCGTGCTATTCTTTTAGGGATACCTTATGTCAAGGGCTTACAGCAACAATCTCCAAATAATTGAGTTCACAGAACATAAAAGAATATATTCGCTGAATTGGCTGCTATTGAATGAATGATTGCAAGAGTGTGTTGGGAATTATAGACTGCACTCAGCCGATGTTGTTTTTAAAACATTTGGTTCATATCTGTCAATATTTTATCGTTATTTTCATAAACAATGTTCAATTGAAATAGCAATTCCTCCTCTTAAACAATTAAAACAAAATTCTCGCACTTCAGGGAATGCGTATAAGGTTATTCTTGAGCACAACTTCGGACATACCCTTTAATTCTTTTCTTAGCGGCACTACACAAATTTGGAATTCTTTACTCTCCAATTACTATATTCAAACATTAAAAACCAATGTGCATCAATATCTCCTTTTAAATCATATCCAAACTTTCCTAAACGCTCGCATGTGCTTTTAAGGTTGGTCACACTCGTAATCTCTTAAGTGCACGCAGAATTAATTAAAACTGTTTTCTAAAACTAAATATAAAAATATGTTATTTTGACCCGGTAGACGGAATAAAAAAATATTTAGGGTGCTGCGATGGTGAATTTAACGTTGATTAAAGAAAAACAATTCATTGAAGTTTCTGATATAATAGATATATATGATATATCTGTGTGCGAGGTGGCGTGGCCGAATGTTGAAAAAAATACGTCAGACAGTAATTAAGACGTTACTTAACTTAGTAGTAACCTAAAATCACAGGCTCTGTGGAAGTTTTTAGCAAATATAAGAATTGATACAATCAATAATCAACTAAGATTCTGAAAATAAATTATTGTTATTAAACATTTTATTATATCACAACATTTATATTTTTATATTGAATAAGCGATGCATTTCAATTTTAATAATCCATCTCCGATGTCCACTTATTTAACATTTTAATTTTTCAGTTTAATTATTTTGAGATCCAAAGAAAGGGAAATACAAAATACTTTACTTATGGAAAAACAATAAAAAGAATTAGTCTATCTAAAACAAGACATCTGGCCAGTCTAATTTTCATGTTGCGCTGTCGCTGTGTATACCACAGACTCAAGTGATTAGTTCAGGGTGATTTTTTTTCTTTCTTAACATCTTTTCCTTTGAGACCAATGCTTGAGTGGAATTGGTTGAGTGAAGCGATTTTCTACTTTTAAAAAGAAGAAGACGGTGGCAGCCGTTGAAAACATGCACATAAGATGTTTTTTTTTTTTTAAATTTAAAATGCAATGCACATTGAAATAGCGACAATCGAGGACAGACAAAACGAGCGCAGGAAAAGTCGATCGTGCGGTAACGGGGGTGGGCTAATGAACTACGGATTTGTGTGACATAGATTTGATAACTTTTATAAGGATGATTGTGAGACGGGCAGAATGCGTATGTCTCCATGAATTTATACCTGTGTGTTGTGATGTTATTTATGTACCTATAGAGTTGGTGGAAATGATTTTACTATGAGTAGAGATGAGTAAGGCGGACTACATAGTTTGTATTTTTCTTAACTACCTACCTATTATTTTGGGTATTCAAAGATAATCCAATATTTGCAATTTTTGTTAATTGTTTTTGACTTTGTTGAGCTAACAATAATTTTCAGAACTCACAGTAAAACCTACCGCACGCGGAGGGTGAGTAAATGGATTTCACTCGATATTATGATTCTTTATTCTTTCATGGTCGAGGTATTAACGCATTTATCCCAAAAAAAATTAAATTTTCGCAAAAAAATGTGCATTTCAAACTGAAAATTAGAGACGCAGATTAATTCTTTATCAAGTTTGAAGCAAACCTTCTTGCTGATCGCTTTGGCTGTAGCTCAATGACGGACGCAAGATCAAACAAATAATAATATAAAAATCTTCTTCCTCATCCATCATGTGTAAATCAAACCTTTAAAAAGTTATAATCAATAGTTTCCTTTAGGATACGCTAAGGCAGATACCTATCTCGAGAAAAATATGGCAAAAATCTGTGAACAGTTTGCAATCCTTACAACTCACACAAGTTGTTCGTGATATTTGAGAAATTCTATTTATTTATTCAAAATTCATAGACAACTATAGGTATTTACTTTTAAAAATAAAATAATCTTACGTAGGATATCCAATCCAATCTTTTTTACAGATAACAGTTTGAATATTTAAATTGAATATTTTTCTTGGACACGTGTTACCTCTAGAAAGCTTCGTGTTTATTCAATAACAAAAATAATAATAAAAAAAGAAAAAAACTTTAAAACATGTAAGAAATTTCATTGAAAAATAAAAAAACAATATATTGTTCAATCGCACAAAAAACACGACAGCACAACTCAAGCATAATATCCTTGGCACCTCATGAGGGTGAACCCTTACAAGAGGAGATTCCCTTGAAATTGCTTTGAACTTGATGCAATTCTTATTCAGTATATAAATGTAGGTATAGTGTAGTTAACCAGAGGGAAAATACCTTCAAAGTGCACGCTGGTTTTTGCTTCCCTTTACATAATTTGTTTAAGTTTGAATTTTCTTACCATGTCACACATCTTCAACACTTCAAGATTATACAAAAGGAACAGCAAAAAAAGTAAAAAAAAACATTTAGGCTTTATTTAAATCAATGATGTGGAAGATTAAGCCTTTGGTCAATCAATATGACCATTGAAAAAAAGGAACAAATGAGTTGACTATTCGATATTTTTCATTCGTTTAACCGAATTAGAACAAATTCTAATTTGTTAATTTAATCTAACAAGTACAATTGAATTTTTTAGATAATGCAATAATATAATGCAAACTTAAATCTAAAGTGTTTAAATCTAAACCAATAGCTTGAGCAAGACGAGAACGCTCTGAGCAGAGTTTGATCAGAGCTCTCCTATTTATTTATGAAACACACTCGAGAACTGAACTGTCATAGGCGTCGATCTTCATTTTTATTTGTTTGTTTGCTTTTTTTCGCAGTCTGTCTCTGACATATCACACGAAAAAAAGCGAACTAAGCCGCGTTCAGCTTTTTAGAGAGCGCTCCGAGCTAGCTCTAATTGAAAAAAGAAACAAACTGAGCGCTCTGATGTATCCGAGCTAACAAAGAAACACAGATCTTTTTTTGACAGCTCAGTTTCCTGCTCTGAGCCTAAAGCGAGGAAAAGATTGAACCAGAAACAGCACCGTCAACAGCAACATTGGCCGCCATTAATTTAGAGCCAATGTATTTCAATTGTTCAACACACTTAAGTAAGTAACAGCAACAGCAACGCCAACAGCGTCGTTAGGCCAAAGTCCTAAATTTGCTGTTGCTGGTGCAGTGCTGTCAACTTTCCCACTGCAAAACTTTTTTTCCATATGAAATGTCAAGCAGATGAAATGACGTTGCTGGTGGCAATGTGTTTGAGAAATGTTTGCTGGTCAGCGTGCTGTTTGCTGTTGACGATGCTGGTGCTGTTGCTGGTTTAATCTGTTTCGCGCATAAAAGAAAAAAACGCCTAATATAGGCCCGAAAAGGAATTTTGTCTTAACCCAAGTAAAAACACTGAATATCGACAAGAGTGGTTAAGTGTATATGGCGATGACGAAATTGTGAACTTGTCGTTTATGAATTAGTAATAATCAAAGAATACATCAGAGTAAAATATACCCTCAATGTCCCAATGTGATTTCCCGACAGAACATAATTATATATGTATGCTCGTATGTGGAGACATGTGGGGTGCCCTGGCTACATTTCTTTGAGTTATCTTAAAAGCTTTTTTTTTTTTGTATTTTTAATTTTAAACTTTGTAATTACGTCAGTTGAATGAGTCAGTTGACGTCATTTATGATTAAGTGTCCCACCCTTTTGGTGGATGTGAGTAGTTTTATCTGGATAAAGATTACAACCAACTCCATCAAGTGGTTGGGGCGAGTAGGTTAGGTTAGGTTGGTTGGTATGTATGTATGACGGGTACACTAGGCAACAATAAACTATTTTGTTTATTGTAAAACTACATGCAATGCAACAATTGAATTGTTGGACGGGATATAGCAAGATCCCTCAAGCCCATTAAATTTTTTTTATCAGATGTGCCATTAATACGGGGCAGCGGCGCGGCGGCGAGGCAGCAAGGTGGCAGCGGCGTCGTTGGTGGCATAGGAGAGGAGAGGAAGAAGATGGAAGTTGAAGGGTGTGGCGAATATATAAATAAATAACTAAATTGATTTTGTGTTTTCTTCCTCTTTTTGTTTTATGTTTTTTTTTTTTTTTGTATACAATTCGATTTTAGAGGCTTTACTGTTCAATGTACAATATGTATACTGGTTTGTGTGGTGAAGGATTGATTATGCGTTTTTTTTCGGGGGAGAAATATTTAGGTGCCATGTGAATCATTAAATAAAGTTCTGTTTACGCCTTTACAAAATTCACTTATTAAAATACATTTTTAGATTTAATTTTTCTTTAAGAATAAAAGTTTAGCTATAATTAATTATTGTTTAAAATTTTAGGATTTCTGCTGGGGTTTTTCTTACTATCATATTTATATGTAGGTATATAAGTTCTTGGAATAGTGCCATGTCCCTTAGGTCTATTCAAATTCAATTAGGACAAGAAATCTCGTTTTTTTCATTGATTTTTTTAAATTTATTTAATTTAACTTTAATTTCAAACTATGCGAGCGCTAAAGAGATTGTAATTACCATTAAAATACTTGAACATAGTGCGAGCGTTAAGAAAAGTTGTAGAGGATTTGAAAGAGATACCGATGCACATTGGTATTGAATGTCTAAATATTACAGTGGAAGGGAAATATTGAACCGGTAAAACATTCCAGATTCGTGTATTGCGGCTAAAGAAAAAATCTCTGAACTCAATAGTACGTCCGAAGTTGGACTGAAGATTAAACTGGTAGACATTTCCAGTAGAGTGAGTAAAATCGACGCACTGATTGGAATTTTAAGGTTCACAAAGTCTAAAAAGACAGGAAAAAGAATGTTTTTAAAAAAAACACCGGTGTCCTATAAACACAATAATTATACACACCATTCATGTGCGGCTCTTTTTTTTCAGCAAGAATGGAGAGTATCCTCAATTTCTTGCTACAATCTCTCCATTTTACTAAGTTTTTTCTAATGGAGTAATTACTTGACACATAAGCTTTCATAGTTTCTTACATTTCCCTACCATCTAAGACTTAATCATCTAAATGGTGTGAAAATCTCTTAGTATTTTCGTCACAAGAAAACTGACAAGTGCAACTGAAGATTGCTTTTGAAATTATAAATTATAAAATAAACAGGAGCAGTCAAAACTTTTCTGATTCATAAGGGAAGAAAGCGTATACGAATATGTTTCGCTTCGCCTGATTGGTGTGTGTTAGTTTTGTTATATTGGTTTTATAATTTCATAAGTTCCTGAATAAAACATGTTGATTGATTCTTTTTGTTCTCAGCTTAATACTCTTCATATTTTCCCTAAAAAACTCTTAATGGGGATCATTGCGTGACAGCCAACACATTTCCGGATACGGTATCCTTTTAACAAAAGAAAGCAGAAAATATCAACAACAAAATATAACAGAAACAATTTTTTGCTAAAAAGTGTTATATAACCGCAAGGGATATTTGAAAATTAACACTTTATTGAGTGTATGCATTTGTTCTTAAATTGGGAGAACTAAATATAAAAATATGCAATGAATTTTTTGATAATTTTGTATAACATTAAAAAAATATGATTTACCAGCCTTGGATTTTAAGACAGCGAATATTAAAATTTGCGTAGGTGGTTCTTATTGTTTTACAATAAACTAAGATTTTTGTATCACAATTTCTTTAAGGGACATTCTTGCAAACGATTTTGGTCATCAAATGACACTTTTAATGTACAAAAAATATAAAAATCTTACAAAAGAGATACCAGACGAAGTATCCAATTAAATAATAAAATCCTTCAAAAATCACGATGACTTTGAAATGGTTTATGACGATCGATTTTTTGTTTATTTTAATTTTTGTCAATATATCAAAAAAAAATTATTGAATCTACTTATAAATGAAATTAAAAATCAGAAAATTATTACCGTGGCTCTTGAAGAGCGTCTTACTACTGAAAATCTGAAATTCAAGTTATAAGAATCATCGTTTTATTTGTTTATATAGCAGTTGATGATATGATGAAGATAATAATTCGCACATTAATCTCAAATCACAGATAGTCTTGTCTTTTTTTTTTTTTTTGTTCTTCTTCTTAAAACGAACAAGACGACGACGTAAGTGTATACAGAAATATAGATAAGACTGTGATAAAAAAATGATACACTGCAGAAGAAATTATATCAAAAAAAAAAAAAATCTTATCAGGATATCACACTTCCGTCACGTAGATTTGGGTTAAATGTAAGATGATAAGTAGGTACATATATTTGACCAACATTTTTTTTTATTATTTAAAGAAAATGAAAAAAAAAAATCAACCCATACAAACTTCCATTGTTGTTATAGGAATTCCAATTGATAAACAAATTCGAAAAATTACAAAATATTAGTTTTGTTTTTTTTTTGAGATATTTGTTTTTATTTTTTATTTTGATTTTGACTGTGAGTGGCTTATACGAGTATTTAAAAATTTATTTTAAAACAAAACTGTTAGAACTAAAATACACCAAAGCCTCAAAAGGAGAGAAAGTGTTGGAGTCAAGGCGGAACCCTGCGACACGGCATACGAAATTTGTATTTATATGACAAGTCAGCAAACAACAATCTTACTCCATATATAAAAATGGGTCATCCGAATCTTTTTTTTCTCTTAGAATGTCAATAGCAGGACTTTTATTCTAAAGTTTAAAGTTTAGTCGTTGTTTATTAACAAATTCCTTTAATCGAAGAATTAATTAATTAATTAAGTTGTGAATTCTCTTCTAACTAGCTGTGTTGTATTTTGCTCTTCAATTAAAAATTCTTAATATGAATTCTAAATGTCATAAGTGTCTTAGAGTCATTGCCGACGAATGTTTTCTTTCGTGTGATTTGTGTGGCAATAAATTACATTTGGAATGCTGTGAATTAACCAAAAAAGAATTAAAAACAATAAAATCTTGTGCAGGTTTGTTCTTTAAATGTAAAATTTGCATGCAAATTCCATTGCAATTATGTATTGAGAAAATGAGAGATCTCAAATTGACACTATCTATACTGATTTATCCAAAGCTTTTGATCATGTTCAACATAGTGTTTTAATAAGGAAACTTGGATAAGGAGTTACTTAGTTGGTAGAAAACAAATTGTCAAAATTGGAAACGTTTTGTCAAATGAAATATTAAATCATTCAGATGTTCCCCAAGGCAGCCATCTTGGCCCATTACTATTCATTATTTTTATAAATGATTTGCCAAATGTACTTTCATTTTCAAAATGTCTTTTGTATGCTGATGATTTTAAAATTTTTAGGTGCATCGAATCTTTATCTGATGCAGGTAAAGTTCAAGCGGATTGAGATCAAATTCATCAATGGAGCAATTTAAACGGACTTAATTTCACTGTTAACAAATGTAGTGTTGTAACATTTTCAAATATTCGAATACAAGCTTTGTAATGATTCTCTACAGAGATGTGAAAATCAGAAAGATCTTGAAGTATGGTATTTGACTCTAAAATTAATTTTTCGCTCCATATAGACTATATAATTTCAAGAGCCAATGCTATGTTAGGATTTGTTATTCGAAACTCTAAAGGTTTTGAAGATTCGTACACACTTAAAACCCTTTACATCAGTATTGTTAGACCGTTGTTGGAATACTGCAGCGTTATATGGAATCCTTACACACAGTCAAATACAGGACGGATTGAAAAGGTTAAAAAAAAAATTCACTAGGTTTGCGTTACGAAAGATGTATGGAAATTTCAACGTTCCATGTTACGAAAGCAGAAGCATTCTTATTGACCTTACACCTCTTGTGTCAAGAAGAAAGTTAAATTCGATTCTTTTTGCTTACGATCTAATTAATTCTAACATAAATTGCCCGGTTTTGTTATCTATGTTCAGTATGTACGTTCCTACCCGCTGCTTACAACCAAGAAATGGTGATTTTCTACATGTTCCATTCCATAGTACAAGTTACGCTAAGCACAATCTAATTAACAATGCCTGTTTAAAGTTGATTTTGCCATTGATTTTAATGTTAATAGAAATGAAATTAAGAAAAATATATTAAATTTATTGTAATAGTTACTTTATTATTTACTTATTAAATGTTTAAGATTGTCAATACTTAATTTAAGCTCTTTTGTAATCTTTATAAAGTTTTGTTAACTTGAAAGATGGTAAATCAATAAATAAATAAATAAATAAATAAGGTATTCGCGGTATGCCCCCTATTTCTCGATTTATTTAATTGGAAATACAACTCATAAGTTGTGATTTTGATCACTCAAACTTTTAACAAAATGTCAACTGGGTACTATGCGTTATTCTATTTTAATTCAGAGCAGAACCAGATTTGTCAAAACAAAAGGTTGTGTTTATTTTTTAGCTCAGAGCTTTCGAACTTCGAATTTGGTTCTGTTTGTTCGTCATGAAAATGTTTCGATCACACTCAGCGAACTCCTCATAAAATAACATTGCAGAAGAATTTTGACATTCAGAAAATAAGAAAAATAAATTGCGTGACTGGATCGCACGAATTATGTGTAAGAGAATTAGAATTTCGAAAACGAATGTTACTAAAGAAGAATGTGGAGCTTGCTGTTGTTCTGTTTTTTAAAGAATTGGAAAAAATGGTTCTATGCTACCGTTTATAATCAAACCATTTTTTGGGATTTTTGTCCAATCATAAGCGAGCTTTTATACATATATATATTATTTTAATCTTTGTACAGTTATTGAAAAACAAAAAATATTTTCCTAAATTTGTATCACAAGTACCGTTATTTTTGGTCTAAACAAAAAAGAAGGGGAAACATTTAAGAATACTTAATTTCGATTTAAGAAAATGGGCCCTTGTGTTTAGGCTGAAGTCGTACAGACAGACACATAATTGCAAAATCCCTTTTTTTCGTCGTCCCTATAATCGTAATGTCAATCTCGATCAAAATCTCGAGCTTTTTCATTTCCATTTCGTGCAAAGCTTTATAGTTTGTCTATTTAACAAAATTAACTTACATATGTGTGGTTTATACAATTTTTAACATGTTTTTCCTCGATATTTTTATAGTCGTTCTTCATATCGATTGCAAATTTATTGGCTGTATCTGTTTGTGGATATAAATAAAAATATTTGAGTTACATATATCGATATAATAATACAATGGTTGGAATTTCGGTCTAAATATTCCGAAACAGAGATTATTCAATCAAATTCAAAATCAATTGGAAAAAATTATTCCGCAAATATAAATGTATCTCATCTGTATGTACATATACAGCTGCAAGCTGCAGTAGCAGTACAGAATGTGATTCAGATAAAAAGGTAGGAGGATATGCGGTAGAAATGTTTTGTATTTTGTTCGAATAAAGGTACGAGTAGATATAAATTCAGAGGAATAAGTTTGGGGTGAAAA
The DNA here is from genome assembly GCA_911387755.1 of Chrysotoxum bicinctum. Classification (NCBI taxonomy): domain Eukaryota; kingdom Metazoa; phylum Arthropoda; class Insecta; order Diptera; family Syrphidae; genus Chrysotoxum; species Chrysotoxum bicinctum. The sequence continues at coordinate 12,935,574 of OU426991.1, read as the reverse complement.
TCAATAGCCCCAGTTAAAATACTACTCTTTGCAACTAAGTGGCAGGAAGAAACAAAATAAAAAAAGGTACTTCAAATTGGCTATATCTCCTTCCTGATTTTAATGTGTGATGGCTGGCTTCCCCTATCAGGAAACAGAATCGACAAGAGGAAACTGAAAATAAGTTTGTTTAAAATTATATTATCAATGCAGATTTATTAACTTCATTTTGCATTACCAGGGATGAACTCAGATTACCAGAAAGAAGTGCTTTTAATTTCTTACAATACTAAATTATACTAATACACTCTGGCACATCTGGTAATTTTTTTTTTATTGATCTAACAATATTTTTCAAACTAATATGGGTAAAATAATTGAATGAAAGGAATTAAGGATTAAGTTTTAAAGGGAATATCTATGGATTAAAACTGAAGCTTCGTTCAGATGTTTGTCAGATTTTTCAGTAAAAAATGTGTCCCAATTTTCTTACAACCATCTTAACTTATAATTTTGTTTAAAATTATTATCAGAAATGTCATTGTGAGGCCATTGTCGGAATACCAATTGACAATAAAATTCTCTGGTAACTGACAGTCATCTGAATACATCTGAACACACCATTTTTGTTATTGTAAAGCATTTAGGATATTACCAGACTTCTTGGGTATTTTTAAATGTTGTTACCATCCGACATTTGCTGATAATTTCTTTATTGGCCAGGGTGAACATTAAATTGTGCTGCTACCTTTAAATTAATTTCGTGTTGGCAAGGTGTAAAGAGATGGAAAAAATGATAAGCCGTTATCGCAGTCGTCGACACAGCAGGTCACAAACATACTGGAAAGTAAATGATCGAACGAAGATATTGAAATCAAGACGCAACCCAGTTAATGGGTTATGAGATGTTCAAGAATATAAACTCGCTACGCTTCACACTTCTTTCTAGTGATACGAGTAAAAATGGTTCTTTTTTGTCTGACAAACCCTGCCAACTGATCTTCAAATTTTTAATATACAAACATCTGCCAACCGTATGAACAGACAATTTTAAACCTGACAACGTTGTCAGAAAAGTCATTGTTAGGGCAACCAGCTGACAATGAAACTGTTAGACTTTAAGACAAAGTGAATCGACGAATCTCCAGCCTGACAAAGTTGTCAGCAAGGTCATTGTCAAGCCTGACAGTTAAATTGTCAGACTTTTGGGTCAAAATCAGCCAATAATTAATTTATCATTGTAAGGTTACTGCCTATTATGAGCTCCATTTCCGCTCACTGTCACTTCATTGCCAGACATTGACTGATCTGACAATATTTAAGGATTTGCATTGTTCACTGTGGACATTTTTGTTGGTTAAATTTCGTAACCCTTGAGCATCAAAAAGTGCGAATCTTTGCTCTTGCGGTTGAAATAAACTAGCCTCACTTATCAAACTATTTCGGCACTATGAGAATTCACAATCTAAGTAATTACTAAGGATAATTGTAGTCTTCGGAAAAAATGAGTGTTATTTTATTCGTTTGTCTGTCGTTTGCAAAAACAATGAAATATCACATTTAATTCGACTAAATAAAAAAAAAAAAACATTGTCGAAGAAATTTCAAAACACCAACCACTGTTTGTTCTTGAATATATAATAAAATTTTTAAAACAATTGAAAACATAAATATAAACCAAACGAAAATGATTTTTGTTTTTCATCATGCATTCTAAAAAATACTCCTTTATAAAGGAGACAAATCATTTTCATTTCCAAGACCATGTACATATATAATTCTCCTGGTCATCAAGGATATAATAAAAGAATTGTCTCTCTGCTTCATCGGGCGTCGTCATCATCATGCCGATTCTCATTAAACCCACACGTCTCCACTGGAAACACACAACCGCCACCCTCAATAGAGTGGTCTTTCAGAAATTATTTATGATTTAGTTTCTAATATTTCTAGAAATCATGAAACCGGAAATGTCTAGGAATTCGTTTTATGATGCTGAAGATGAGAGTAATAAACTAATAGATCTAAAGTGTTCGCAGGAATTTGTTGATATTGTTAGGGCGTTCAGCTTTGACATATTAAAAATAGAAACGATTTGATATTTCATTGTGTCTGCAATGTGGTTATGCTACTGAATGACACGGAAAACTATTGCCATTGGAGAAGTGCATACATATATAAAAGCTTTTGGAATTTAACAAAATGATTGCAATTCATTCGGGATGAAGCAAATCTTCTACTCTATACGAAGGTAGAAATAATTTTTGTTATAATTCCAGGATATAAAGTTGACAAGGTAGATGAAATGAATGTATGACAGTAGTAGTTGAGAACAAAGTTAATTACGGGACTATGGCCATTGTTGAGAAATATATCAAAGTCATGTTTCCGTAAAGATTGTTGTTAGATTTTTGAATGCAATATATATTTCATGTGCAATTTAAGGATATATACGGAAACAATTTAATTTATAAATGACAGACAATCAAAGGGATAAGAATACCCTTTATATTTTGAACTATACATAGTGCGAGCATTATGGAAGGTGGAGATAATTAGAAAGGCGTTACTTTTGCACAATGGTTTTGAATTTCTGTTTGGTACAATGAGAGGGAAAAATGGAGCTAGGTAGAGCATTACATATATTCGTGTAGTGTCGCTAAAGAAAGTATCTTTTTATTTAATAGTACAAGGCAAATCGATGCGCATCTTTGAGAAGGGAATACAACATTACGACAGTGTTCAACAGACGTACATAAATATTTTTTCATGTTCCAATTATTTTAAAGGCTCGAATACCACGAATGTGATAATTTCATATAATTTTTTGAACTTTGTAAGGGTATATGTAATTGTCAGACTAGAAGAACTGTCAATTCCTTAAAAAGTGGAAAAACTAGGCTTAGTTTTGAGTGACTTTTATCTCAATTTAATTAAATAAATATTATAAGCCTAATTGGTTTTGGCATTTGGGCGTCTACCAGAATGGCAGTTTACAATAGCGTTATATAAATTTATTGGTTTTACCAGAAAAATACACAATTCAAAAATCTACATCTGTTATACAATTTCTGCATCCGAATTCTCCTGTTTTTGATTGTTAAATCATATAGACCATCCCAACCTCATTACCCGTTTAAAAGACCTATAATGCTTTATCCATATCCAAAATAAGTTTTTCCAAGAAATTATCTCGAAATTCTTTTAAGATTGAAAATGTAGCAAGAAAATGAAGGACATCCACACTCGTGTTCATATTACAGATGCTACATAGAATTGGAAGATCACGGTGGTGGGAAAGAAAGTTTAAAATCAATAACTCTATTTAAAAGATTGTACAAAAAAAATGATTTTTGGATTGTAAAGTAAGGTTAGGTAGAAGTGGATACCGGCGGAAACCCGACGCACTTAGATCAATCGTTGATGACGAATGTAGGAAAGTTTTTCCCTACTTATTAAACTACCTAGTCTAGCCATAAATACTGAAACGACTTAAAATTGCAATAAAAAGAAGCCAAACTACAATTTAAAGAAAATTCTTTTTGTTATATTTTGTACATTATATAAGAAATAGCACGTGTGCATTTTTATTCAAAATGATCGCCTATAGAGTTAACACAGGCCCTCAATCGGTCGGGCCAAAGATCAATGGCGGCACGAACCCTTTCTATGGGAAAATTTTGCACTGCTCTCACAAGGCATGCTTTAAGCGACTCAATTGTGTGGTGTTTCTTAGAGCAGACCATACCCTCCAAAACTAACCACAACTCATAATCAAGAGGATTCAAATCAGGGCTAGATGATGGCCAGTCTTCAGCCTTTATAAAATCCTCTACGTTCTCCTCCAACCATTTTTGAGTGTTCTTGGCTTTGTGGCCAGGAGCAGAGTGCTGTTGGAATAACCACGGCTTGTTTTTAAAAAGAGAATTGCTTAGTGGTTTCACCATAGTCTCTAAAACGGTATTTTGATATACTTTTGCCGATGTTTTGATGCCTTTTTTGCAAAAATGCAGTTCAGGAACCCCTTGATATGAAACACCCCACCAAACCATTACGTACGCCGGATGGTGACCTCTCTGCACTCTGGAAACCAGTTGCGAAGCTTCTTTAGAGTTACGTGCATAAATTTTGTCGTTTTGCTTATTGAATTTTTCTTCAACCGTAAAATTTTTCTCGTCGGTAAACAAAATGTTTCGATATTTTTTTCCTGCGTACCGTGATAGTAGGTTTTTTGACTTCCGTTCTCTATTTTTTTTAATGACTCTGTAAGCAGATGTCCTGTTGTTCTGCGGTACGCACCACATCCAAGGTCATCTTTTATGATCCTTGAGATTGTTCTGGAAGCAATATTCATCTCACGAGACAACACTTTCTGCTTCCGAAGTGGATTCCGACGAATTCGAGCACTCACCGCTTTGATGGCATTTTTTGTTCGAACTGAACGCGGGTGCCCCGATCTCTGGCGATCATTTATTCCTCCAGTTTCTTAAAATCTTTTGATGGTACGATACACAAAAACACGGCTTATTTGTAGCGGCAACAAGGTTTTCAAAATTGACTTCGCATCAAATCCACATTTGTGGAACGCAATTACTGCAACTCTGTTTTGCTTATCTCCCCATTCCATGTTGACAGCTTGAAATTAAAGCTTAAACTAAATAATTCTTACAAGTGAAATACGTGCTCCACTATAGCTGTAAAAACAGAACGGTGTTTGCTCTCGCAAATATGTTTTACAGGGTGTTTCAGTATTTATGGCTAGACTAGGTAGTATGTATTTCAGAATTTACTAGATTACTTGAATCGTTGTAGAAGAAGTCTCCGTCTTTGGCATAGAGCAGAACAGGTTCTATTAGAAAAAGTGTCCGCTTGTGGCACTTTACGGACCTACTTTGCAAATCTGCTTAGAGAAATCCTGCGATTCAACGTCAGATCCTCAGACCTGTTTTGTCACCATAAGCAAGTGTTGATATTGTTCCATATATGGTTTGCAATTTTTATAGTATCTAATCAAACTTTAGCACAAGTTTACATGTAGCGATAGCCAAACCAACATTTGCCCTATTTTTCAGAATAGATATGATTGGCGGTTTAGAGCTGTTTTAGAGTGTGTAAAGATTTTATAGCAGCTTTGCTGTCTAAAAAGAAACTGATATCCGTTTTAGATATAACGTTTTGTACAACTTTCTTGATCACTGAAAGTTATCCCTGAAACACGCTTCAATCATGTGATGAAAATTAAGTTTAGTCAGTCTCCCACGACCCTGTCATCGCTTTAATTCACTTTTAAGTACCTACGATTCTGGATCTTAATTTCTCTTATTTCTGATGATCTCAAACAATTAACGGGATTTTCCCTGGTCGAATATACATACATACATTTCAAATTAATGGGTTCGTGTTTGAAAAATCGTATTACTTATTCTAAATCACAATTTTTAGGATTTCAAGATTTTTGTTGTAAAATTATAGATAATTTAATATCAAATGAATAAGTCAAGATTCTATTAAAGTGCAAAAAAAATTGATTAATTTTTCTTTAAAGTATCTAAATGAAAACAGGTTGCAGTTAAGGCATAGTTGGTTGGTAGGATGTACAAAGGCAGAACAGATAGCAATGATAGTTTTTCCGAATATTACTTTTCAGCAACCCTCAAAGTTACCAATGATATTCAGCAGTCAAAATATTCAGTTTTTAAACAAACAAAAAACAGTTTGCATCCAACTTTGTCCGCCAACAAAAAAAAAAGTGTTAAATGGACAACTTTTAGTTTTTGTTTACCCAGATTCCTTGAGTTGTTGAGTGCAATAGCTATCAATATAAAATTCGGTAATATTTTTAAAGCGAATTTTCTTTTCTATATTTCTTAAGAAAAATATGTAAACAAAAATCAAATATCAACCCAGACGACATTAAAGATCTACTAAAAATCATAAATCAAATAACCAGACGAATTACTTAATATTTTTTTTAAGAATAAAAATACAATTAATAGAATGTTCATCTTCAAGTCTAACAAACGTGCACAGGACACGTTACTCCAAAGTATTTAGCAGTTAGCACCACCAAAAATGAAAAAAAAACTCAGACTTGAATTTTAGAGGAAACAAACAAAAAATACATAAAAATAAACTTTCGCCTAAGAGAAATATAACTTATCAAGAAAAGAAGAAAAAGACGTCACTCCAGATCCAGACAGTGACGCACGATATACAGTTCTGCTAGCCTATCAGCCAAAAATAGATTTCCACATTTCCAACGAGAAAAATGAAGAAAATGAAAAAAATAAGAAAACGTCCGTCGGTAAAAATTTTGATAAAACATAAGATTTATTTTTCTTTAAATTTAGGTATATAAACCACCAACCAGATGCACCAAAAACACATAGTGATGGATCATTGTCCTAGAACACAGATAAAAAAAAAACATAAGCTTATTCTTAGTTAGAATGTTAAAAATAATAAAAAAGGAAATATTATTTTTACAAGGAATTATATAATTTATTAATTGTATAATAAATTCAAACGCACATTGCCAATATTTAGGCCAGCAACATCTAAACGTTTTTGTGTCATTAGCGATCATGCTTTTTGTAAATATATCTTTATTTCAAGTTTTAAATATAAAATATATTAGATCAAGATGGCAGAAAAGCAACCGATAAAGTTTAAAATGACGGTATAGAAAATTGTATTATTATACATATTTTGTGTGGACACATTTTTTTGCTGCTTGTTTCTTATTCTTAAAGAGATGCTCAGACACGCATAGGATATATAAACATAATCGACTGTCTTGAAGTGGATAGTGGACTTGTGGACGACGAAGACGACGCACGAAGGAAACGACAGAAAACCAGACGAACAAAAATAATAAGAACCCAAACGCGGCAGACTGACACACAGAGGTAGAGGGAAGAAGCATAAACAAAAAAAAATTTATAATATTTTGAAATCAGCCAAGAAAAACTTATAAAGAAAAACACATTAATTTTTGTTTGCTTTGCCTCTGATATGCTTTTCTGTTTCTTACATCGTTAATTTTTTTTATTTTTATATAACAAGCTTTGTTTTTAGAAACAAAAAAAATAATGTTTATAATTATTTTATATATTATTTGGTGCCTTGACCTTACATTCAATGTCTGGTTGATGAAATTTTATACGAAAATACGCCGCGCCCGTGTCGTGCCATAGCTGGGGAAGTGGTTGATAAATAATTGAAATAATGTGAACAGCTAAGAAAGGTAAGGTTTGTAGGATACGATTTTTTAGAAAGAAATTTGTCTCGTATTTTGACTATTGGAAATAATTTAAGATTAACTAAAGTTTAGGTATGTGTCCTGGCGTTCTCAAAAGAAGTAAAACTGCCCGTTTCAAGATAAGGTTTTCTTCAATCGATACAACTTTGCTGATTTTTACATGAGTCGAGTGCTGTTGATCAGCACGTCTACACTTACTAAACATTATTGATTGACTCAAATCAACATAATGTGGGCACCGCTTAAGTCCAAATTGTTTATTCTTATGAACTCTCGCAAGCAAATCGAATATCTACGTATGATCAAATTATGTTTTTTTTTTTTGTTCTTTTTGATAAAAAGTGAGGAAAATAATATTAAATTGAAAAAGTATGGTCAGCATATTTAAAACGTCAAAAACCAAAAATGGGAAGTCCATACAAATAATACCTATCACAGGACGTGGCCGAGGTAGGTTTACAAAATTGGGTGCAGGCAAATAATTACACGGAAATCTGCTCCACATGGACATTTATTTCCATTTCACTTCTTAAAGTTGATTCTTACAAAACACGGTGAGTAGGGCCGTAAGAGTGCATTCCGTATTGTCGCGCTGATCGCGAAACTAAAACAAAACGTTCTGAAACTCTCGCGAAACTGAAAGGGAGTGTTCCGAAACATATGATATGCATATGCGAGATAGGATAAGATAACTAGGATTCGAGGGAAACGTTATTCTAGTCTCAGTCAGCTCAATGTTTTTGCTCTGTCCCGCATCACAGAAAGTTATTTCGATTGTGTTGTTTATAGTTTAAATACTGTTGAATCTTCTAAAACTAAGCACTTAGTACTTCACTCAACCTTTGAACTAGTTTTTTAAAATAAAAAGAGTTAAAGGAAGCGGCGCGGAATACCGCAAGAAAAAGGCTAAGAAAAAAGTAGACGCGACGACGCGAAATATTTCAGTTCTAGTTCTGGTTCAAAAGCTACGTTAACGTCTTCGGCGGCATCCAGCAGCAGCGGAAGTGATTCCAATGTAAGTAAGATTCCTCCATCTACAATCGTGAGTGGCCTAGAATTGTCCTCCGGCCAATATTCATGGGAATCCATAACTTATTTTACGGGCAGAAGAAGAAGACGTGCCTGCTGTCGAAGTTGGAAGTCGTTCTGGTCCCACCACAGAGCAGGGTCAAGACGAAGTCGACTCAGCAGAAGTATCTCAAGGATCTAGTCACAAGCCTGCAGAAAAAGTGAACCTCGTGAAGCTGTAAAGACGCTTAAAAATAAGTTTGTGGAAGTTCTTGAGGTACTGGAAGAATTGACGGATCGGTAGCCAGTCTTCTTCTGACAGTCATGCAGTCATTCAACTTCCTCACTTTTCTTAGAAGAAGATGACGCACAGATTTACCTGCAGCAATGTGGACTGAGTGTGGATAAGTGTGCTCAGAAACTCTGCGTTTTAAAAGCTCTCCTGGTGGAGAGCAGAGACCGTTTCGTCCAAGCCGCAATCGACTTTTCTAAGACTTTTTTGGAAAAAACTCGGAATCGATCTCAAAACGAGTACAATTCGCAGGAAAAAACGCATGCATGGAGATGAATCCGCACAGATGCAGCTTTGTCTCACGACCCTCATTCGTAAGGCTCGTAAAATCCGTTTATGAAACCGCTAATTCTATTTTACTTTCAATAAAAGATACTTCATTGCCTGTGAAATGATGTCTCGAAATTTAATTTTAATTTAGTATTGAATGGGGGCGGCAAAATGGGTCTCCCGCCCGGGCGCCGAGATGGTACGCTACGCCACTGACCTGATGACTGAATATTCAGTTCCATATGCCTGCAAAAACTATCGAGGTATATATTCCCTTTAAACGTTGCATATGAGTAAAGATGATTTCCAAAAAGTTTTGGGTTAAAATAAATGTTCTTCTAAAATTGCTTTTTGAGCTGAAGCCGAAGTACAAGTATAGGCCACATATTTTGGGATTTAATCCTGTTGTTTTGATACATTGTGCTGCTATAGTTTCTATACCTTTAACAATTTTGTTCAGTCAATCTTTGTCCAGTTAAAAACCTCAGCTATAACCCTATTTTTAAATCTGGTAAGAAAGATAACATATAAAACTATAGACCTAACGGGTGATTTTTTTGAGGTTAGGATTTTCATGCATTAGTATTTGACAGATCACGCGGGATTTCAGACATGGTGTCAAAGAGAAAGATGCTCAGTATGCTTTGACATTTCATCATGAATAGACTTACTAACGAGCAAAGCTTGCAAATCATTGAATTTTATTACCAAAATCAGTGTTCGGTTCGAAATGTGTTTCGCGCTTTACGTCCGATTTATGGTCTACATAATCGACCAAGTGAGCAAACAATTAATGCGATTGTGACCAAGTTTCGCACTCAGTTTACTTTATTGGACATTAAACCAACCACACGAATGCGTACAGTGCGTACAGAAGAGAATATTGCGTCTGTTTCTGAGAGTGTTGCTGAAGACCGTGAAATGTCGATTCGTCGCCGTTCGCAGCAATTGGGTTTGTGTTATTCGACCACATGGAAGATTTTACGCAAAGATCTTGGTGTAAAACCGTATAAAATACAGCTCGTGCAAGAACTGAAGCCGAACGATCTGCCACAACGTCGAATTTTCAGTGAATGGGCCCTAGAAAAGTTGGCAGAAAATCCGCTTTTTTATCGACAAATTTTGTTCAGCGATGAGGCTCATTTCTGGTTGAATGGCTACGTAAATAAGCAAAATTGCCGCATTTTGAGTGAAGAGCAACCAGAAGCCGTTCAAGAACTGCCCATGCATCCCGAAAAATGCACTGTTTGGTGTGGTTTGTACGCTGGTGGAATCATTGGACCGTATTTTTTCAAAGATGCTGTTGGACGCAACGTTACGGTGAATGGCGATCGCTATCGTTCAATGCTAACAAACTTTTTGTTGCCAAAAATGGAAGAACTGAACTTGGTTGACATGTGGTTTCAACAAGATGGCGCTACATGCCACACAGCTCGCGATTCTATGGCCATTTTGAGGGAAAACTTCGGAGAACAATTCATCTCAAGGAATGGACCGGTAAGTTGGCCACCAAGATCATGCGATTTGACGCCTTTAGACTATTTTTTGTGGGGCTACGTCAAGTCTAAAGTCTACACAAATAAGCCAGCAACTATTCCAGCTTTGGAAGACAACATTTCCGAAGAAATTCGGGCTATTCCGGCCGAAATGCTCGAAAAAGTTACCCAAAATTGGACTTTCCGAATGGACCACCTAAGACGCAGCCGCGGTCAACATTTAAATGAAATTATCTTCAAAAAGTAAATGTCATGGACAAATCTAACGTTTCAAATAAAGAATCGATGAGATTTTGCAAATTTTATGCGTTTTTTTTTAAAAAAAAAGTTCTCAAGCTCTTAAAAAATCGCCGTTTATAACAAAACTTTCCACCATCCCGAAGATGTTGGATTTCCTTATTAAGCACGGTTTTTGGAAGGGGAGGTCTACTACAGTCTCGAATTTGGTTGAGTTTACGAATTTCTCTATTAATGCTTTAGAGAAAAACAAACAAATTCATGTGGTATACATTGATTTTATAAAAACATACAGCAGAGTCAATTTGAAAATTTTTCTGAAGAAGCCCGAGGCTTATTCGTGGTTCTTTGTTGTGTTGGTTTCAATCCTATCTGTTTGATCTAAAAATCAATACTGAGAAATGTACTTCCATGTCTTATCAGTTATCACTGTTGTTTCCTTCATATAGTTCCAACCTTTTCCAGATGTAAAAGGTGTTTTTTTTTTATGATCATGTGTTGTTTTTGATGAAAAATTCACATCAAGTCCATTATCTCAAAACGGCATTGGGGTTTTTGAAAAGAAGCTCCTCTGAGTTTATTGATCCTTATACTCTATTTTACTATGTAGATTTGTTGATTCCTCAAACTTGTTTTCTATCATAAATATATAGGCTCCTTCAAGAGCATTGAGACCAAGGCCTTTATTATTTGAAGTTCTACACTGAACTAATTGTGGTTTACGAGAACTTTTATGGGTGATTCTACAAACGATGGAATTTTCGGCGGCCCCAGAAATATTTTGAAATCCGTTCAAATATTCAATCTGATTTTTTTTTATAAAATTAAATCTCACTGATATCTACCTGGCCTAACAATATTATTAGGTTGACCTTATTTTATCTTGCTCAAAAAATTCTTCAAAGTGTCTGATTCTCAGTCCCCTGACGTGTCCCCAGTGCGTTTTCGCAAAGAAAAATTATAACCGTTCTCTTATTTCAGGTCTCATACTTAGATGAATTGCACCAAAGTTATGGAAAATAACACATCTTTGCTACAAAATAGATAAATATTTTTTAGTAATTTATTTTATTACAAAAAAACTTAATTAAACTTTGTCCCCCGCTTTTTGCATCAGTCCCCTGGCATATTGAAACAGTCGAAAAAATCAATAACTAGGATATCGATCGAATTTCCAGCACTGGCAATTTTAAGTACCAAATCTCCTTACAATAAAATTGTGGTGCAAATCGATTCTGTTTCTTATGTTAGTATTGTGAAAAAGACATTTGTGCATGAAATCGTGGAATGTCCGTTTAGTTTATCAGTCCTCTGGTGAGTTTTTACGAAACAAATTTGTATGTAAGTAGGCATCTTTTTTAGCAGTATAGTATAGGTTTGATAAAACTGTAATATTATATATTTTTTTGATTTTTTAAGTAAAACCTTAATATCTTTTTTGCGCGAAAACCATAAAAAACCTCAGTCCCCTGGTCTCAGTCCCCTGGCTAATAAATAAACAAATGATATTTTATTCCGAAACCTGAGAATTTTTAAGTAATGTTGAACTTCGAACTTCATTGCGAAATATTTTAAAAATTTTTAAAAATAATATAATTTATTTTAAATTGATTCTAAGTAGAAAAAAAAATTATTATAATATATTATTTTCTTTTAATAAAATGCTAAGTTATTATGTATTAACTATGAATTTGTATGTTTATAAAGGCTAATTAATTTTAATTTCTATATTTCAGTGTGTACCCAAGAGAAAATACAAAAAAACTAAAGATTTATTCAATCCCCTTAAAAAAAACTCAGTCCCCTGAACATCCTTTTTCAAAAAATGTCCTTAAAATCGTCATTTTTAATTTTTTTTACTGGCCGCTTTCAACAACGCAAAGAGACGTTCTAAGGATCAACTAGAACAATTCTTACGACTTTTGGCTTCCAAAAATGTCGTGCCGAAATTTGTATCATTTTATTCCATTGTTTGTAGAATCACCCTTATACCACTGTTCCTATTTATTCAATGAAGCTTACTACTGTTTAGAGGTATGCTTAAAAATAAATGTTTTTTAAAAATTTATTGTTTGCATTTTTAACTCATAAATTTAATATCATAAATTAAGAACTTTTTTATGAAATATTGTATTATTTGTTTATTTAAGTCTGTAGATAATAAAATTGTAGATTAATAAATAAATAAATTAATTCAGATTCAAAGCTTCCAGCATAACGAAAAAATATATTTTTTAATTCTTAAATACTTAATATGTGGCCATGTTCTCCGAATCAAACTAAGTTAATACAATGAAGGCAAACTTTTTTAAAAATTTAAATTAATTAACAAAATACAAAGATTTGTTTGTAGGTGGACAGATCTATAGTTTCTTTTTCATTTTATGTTTTTTGTATTGTATCCGAATTACGATGAAAGGACCTCAGAACCATAACAGCAACATTTCGATATCAAGAATTTCAAACATCGAATGTCTGTTCTTTAGCAAATATTTTAATATCTTTACTTAAAATCTTTTACAGAAAAGAAGAAAGAAACACAGCCCAGTCAGAAAAGTTTTGTTATCATTTTATGATATGAACGAAAATAAACTATCATAGACTTCATCTTATCTGGAATATGGATTTGAAAGATTGAGGGATTGGCAAATTATAAAAACGTTCGATAAAAATGTTTTCATTTTGAATGACGTAATAGGACGTCCAAACCAAATACTATTGTCAAATAATTGAAGGGAGTTGAGTACAAAATTGCGTATATTTGAATGAAACTGAGACTTATTTTTCATTTCAAAATTATCTTATGGATACTTTCTAATGATCTAATGATAGTAAATTCTAACGAAATGTCTGCTTAAATGCTTATTTTCATGATTACATATCGTGTGAATAAAAGCTTAATAAATCAATGTAAATTGTATGTTTTTTTGATTCAGATAATAAATCAAAAAATCTAAAATCTAATCAATAAAAGCTTATGCTCACTTTTAATTCAGTCTTTATTTTCCATTTCAAAGTTGGTTATCATGATAAATTCAATGAAATTTGATTGAAAGTAGGTGCCTTACATATTTTTTTTATTATTAGCGGGCACTCAAGGGGTCCTTACTACCCTTAAAATGATTATCACAGTAAGAGCGTTAAGTACACAAGGAACGGTTTAAAAGGAGATACCGATGCACATTAGTTTTAAATTTCTGAATATTATAATGGGCAGGAAAAATAGAGCATTCCACATTCGTGTAGTCCGGCCGAAAAAAGAATATCTGTATTATACAGTCCGTCCGAAGTTGAACTCAAGTGTAAACTGATGAGCATTCCTTAAAGCGCGAGTATCACGGTTGAGGAGAGGAATGCAACTGGCTATTTCGATAGAATACTGTTTATAGAAATAACGGTAATATAAAGAAAAACAGGAAATATTTCGGCGGTGATCGAGCGATGAAAAGTTTCCATTATAGTTCTATCACCTATCATTTTTTTTTGATTCTTTTCAAGAGGCTCAAGTGGGTTATTGGAGCACCTGCCCAAATATGGGAATTATGCTCAAACTTTGGACAAATATAGTTTTTATAGATAACAGCTAGATCAGAAAGGGTAAAAAATTTCTTGCAACGTCGAAGGAAACCTAAGCACTTAGCAGCGTTTTTGGAGACGTCGAAAATGTGGTCATTCCACACAATGTGGTCTGTGATGCACATACCGAGAACTGAGAGAGGTGGGTTGCGCCTTAACGACAGACGACAGCATTGAGTTTTTGAATTATCAAATTCTACACGAATTATGATTCACCATTTTACAAAGCTATCGAGATCAGAATTTAATGAGCTCATCATACGATGCCGTTCTAGATGCACATCTGAAGAACAAGGACATGCATCTGGAAATGAAAATGAGGAGCTAAGTGTACTGTCGTTAGCAAAACAATTTAATGGAGAAGTTTCAAACAAAAGATCATTTATCCAGAAACCAGAAAGAGGGTCGGAGACAAAACGGAGCCCTGTGGCACACCAGCATTTATTTCATGAATTTCAGACTTAAAACCATCCAATACAACTTTTATTGAGCGGTTTTCACATTTTGCTACAATTTAATTTAGCGCCATCTTAATTCTCACTTAATATCCACTCTGATTGCTGACCTCAATTGTACACACTTCTTTGTTTTGTTATTGCTTCCCTCATAAAACTTGCTTCAGTTGTTGTAGCAAATTTCTTTGAAACTTAAATTTAATTAAAACAATAAAAATTTTAACTACATTTTACAATTTGTATTAAAAAAAATATATATAATCACATAATTAATTGGGGGACATTGGCATTTAGCCTTTTAGCAATTTGGCCACAATTTCAAAACAAATAGAATACAAAAGCCCACAAAAATAAAAGAAACACGAACTCTTGCGTCAACTTTTATAGCGTTTTATGTACTTGGCCATTAATCAGTATCGTCATACATTACCCTTAATTATTGGCTAAGTACACAACTCAAGTGGCCAGGCGGGTAGGTTGGTCTTTCTCTTCTCCTCTCCTCTCCTCTCACCACGATATAAATACGAAATAAATTGCATTACTCAGACAGCTCCGAGGAAAACAAAACACAAGTTACTCGTAGCAAGTTATCATCATCATAAGGTGACGTCGATGTGGAATTGACAGATAACAAATTAGGCGTTCTTTTTTAGTTTGACAGCAGGTAGTCTCAACTCTGTACTACATCATCAACCAATTTTCGGTGCATCACAAGTATTATGCTCTAAGAATTGTCGTGCCAAATTGATTGCTGTTCATCACATAGCAATTAATAAAAAGAAACACAGCAAACGACAATAACATTCATTAATTCAAAAAAAAAAAAAAAAGAATTCATGGGGTGCTCGAAGGCAAAATGATTGCATTAGGTTTGTGCCAAGTTATTTCGATTATCCCGCCAAAACAAGGAAATGAGGAAACGCAAGGCGAGGCTAATAGCTAATCACGAGAGTCGCATATACTCGATGTCTGAATTTAGAGGAGGAAAAGCTGAGCTGATATATGAAATGATTGCAAATGGCTGCTCTCGCCCAACTAATTTTCAATGATTTCTTGGCATAAAATCATTGACAACAAGTAAAACCGCTTAAGATAACGACTACGATAGATGCTCTTTACGACGCATCACGAGACAAAGCAGCGCATTCCGCGCTGGCAGTAAACTTTTTGTAAGCAAAAGAAAAATATAAATCTTGACTTGTTCTTCTTCATCCATTTTTAATTTTGATTTTTAAGAAGGTTCTTCTGTTTGTCCTTGAAGAGCATGAAATTTTAAGAGAGAGAAGAGTGTCGTTTCACCGATTTCGATGGATTACTCTGCATGTATGACAGTTATTATTTTCCGGAATGAAACGCAATGGAAGAGGACATTTATCAGATTTTGCTTTTTTAATTTTATCTCAGGATAAAAACCGATTGATTCGAAAGAAAGAAAAAGACTTCAAATAAAATTGACATTTGCCAAAAGAACTTAAGCATGAAGCTAATATTTTTCGGAAAATGAGACTAAATTTTCGGAAATAAGAGTATTTCTATGAGTTTTTGCAGGATATTTAGATTCATACCAAAATAAACAGACAAAAATGCTGACAAATAAAACTAATATTTTTTTTTATAATTGATTCACACTAAAGGCGACACTCGTATGAAAACTCGTGTGAGCATAAGGGAAAGTTGACAGAATGAATTTCTGTGAATCATACTGTGAATCTCCTTAAAAATAAGAATTTTCTACATATAACTCATTTAGGACGTGTAGCTCAAGTACATCAAGGGTTTTGGTTTTTTGAATTTTTCTCCAAAACGGCTCCAAGGATTTTGGCTCACCGTTTTTTTAGCAATTATAGGAAAGTAGGATAGGGTGAGAAAGGAGATACCAATGTACATTGATTTTGAATGTCTGCACATTGCAATGAGTGGGAAACATTGAGCCGGGTAAAGCATTCCACATTCGTGTAGTGCGGCTAAAAAAGAATCTCTTTACTTGAGAGTACGTCTGAAATTGGGCTCAAGGGTAAACTGATGAGCATTCCGAGTAGAAGTACGAGTATTACGGTTGAATTGTTTGATGGGAGGAATGCAACTGGCTATTTCACTAGAGCACTGTTTATGAAAATACCGATAAAATAATGATAGGCATGAAACATTGCGGCGGTGCTCGAGAGATTCAACTGTTTGAGTTAGACAAGGGTCACCTATCATTTTTATAGCTCTCTTTTGAATTTTGTCCAAGAGACTCAAGTAGGTTTTTGGAGCACCTGCCCAGATATGGGAATTGTACTCAAGCTTTGGACGAATATAAAGTTCAACGAGGATTGTGATTATTGTGATCAATTTGTCTAAGACGTGGCGCTAAGTATTGTCACTTGGTCGAAATTTTTAATTGCGTTACCTTGTATTCTGCTAATGCGAAATGACATTTTGCTATAGTCTTAAAAAAGACATCAAAGTGCTTAAGGAAAATTGATCCAAAGAGTTTCACTATATCTTAACACAAATTATGAACTTCTCTTTTCACACGACGAAGTCACTGGTACTTATACAGGGCTAAGTAACCTACAGGAAATACTGACGGAATTAAATTGGGAAAGGAGTCTTTGAAAGTTTTTGAATTGAGCTCAGCATTCAGAAACAACCGGGGATCTCTCATAACTCAATTTTCTGTGTGGCTGAATGTAATCTTTAGATATAGCATGGATCTGTTTCTAGATTAAGTTTTCAAAATATCTAAGATCCATTAATCCATTAATACACAAGTATCGGCTGCTTAGGGTTGGATTCCAACTATCTTCAATGAAAAAAATTAAGATAAAACTAATTGAAATATACAAATGTCAAAGGCTTGGAAAATAAAAGAAAAACATGATTAACTTATCTGTTTTATAAATGTGAAATGTATAGAACGAATGCCCAACGAACGAAAG
Organism: Chrysotoxum bicinctum; assembly: GCA_911387755.1. Lineage (NCBI taxonomy): Eukaryota > Metazoa > Arthropoda > Insecta > Diptera > Syrphidae > Chrysotoxum > Chrysotoxum bicinctum. The sequence goes on along the minus strand of OU426991.1, from coordinate 12,918,076 downwards.
TTAACTTTAAAAAAATTGACTTAAATTAAATGAAACAAAAAACTGTAAATATTAGAGAATCACTGTTAAAAGCGTTATATTAAAAAACTAATTTCGAAACATTTTGCTTTCTAAGGTTCACAGAGAACTAAGATGTGTATTAACAAGTTTTTGTTATTTATGAATGTATCTCCGATTATTTTTTTCGCTAAATCCAATCTACCCGTCTATCATTCTACCCCTAGTTCTCCTTACAAAGAAGAAAAAACTTTCACTTTTGAATTTTTCATAACTTTTACTTTCACTAGATTTAAAATAGATTAGCAGTCAAAACAGACTGGTAGTTTTATTAATTTAGTGCCATCAATAATGAAAACGTATTATCATTATCTGTTGCTTCCCTAGAGAGATACAGACACAATTGTGAGTTTCCGAGAATCTATCTATCCCCATCCCCATATTTTTTTATCGCATCTATTTTATTCATAGTGTAATTAAATGCCCGGTGTTAGGTTTCACAATTAATAGCAATCATTTATGATTAGAGGTGCAGCAGTTTGCAAAAATGTATGTTCGACCTTAGAGCGCACTCTTATGTTAGCCCTATTGATTGAGGTCAGTTAGGTTTTTATATTCGTATATGTTTGGCATATCTGTATTTTTATGGCTACGAGATCCTCAGAAATAATCACCACAATCCTACCACCCGCAACACCTGAGTTCAAAAAAAACTTCCTCCTATTACAAATAAAATATTTATAGAACAAAACCATTAACATGTTTTCCTTTTTTATTAAAACGTGAATCTTGTAATTTAAAATCAATCAACTTTAAAATCAAATATTCCCTTTGGTACTTTTATGTTTCCAACATTAATTTGACAGGAAATTATACAAAATTATAAACAACAAAGCCACAAATGTACTGGGGTCATCGCGTTGTCAGTTCATTCACTTCTTTTGAGATACATATGTACATGAATAGGAATAGGGCCATATAGAGCGGATGGACATCAAGGATCCGGAATATATCTTCACAACCAGCCCTTAGAGGCGGTGCATAAAAAAAGATGACTGCAATTTAGGTGGCACACGCAACCAACTTTGGGTGCGGAAATAGAAGAAGTTAGTTGAAGTTATTAAACAAAACTATAAGTTATGTTCAAAGGGGTACTTATGTGAATTCAAGGAAACACCACCAGATGGTGCTCGAAAGAGGCTAATATCTCCATTATACCTTTGTATATATAACCTATAGTATTATCATGGAGCGTGATTTTGTATTGGTGCAGAAATTAGCGCACGCTTTTACAGTGGAGAGTAGGATAACATACAAAACAAGTATTAAAAAAGAGAATATTTTATTATTAAATTTAGCAAAGACAAATCTAGCTGTTGCAGTCCCTAGCCTTAAGATGTCGCCACAATCTTTGGTCTTCTTAATAGTACTATAAGTTTTATATACAAAGATTATACTAAATAACATATCATCTCGAAGGTGGCAGCAACGGGATAGGGGAGGAATATTCCCATTCATTAACCATGTGGCGGGGGAAGATTCACCCAAATGGACTGATCAGTACTGCTTACAGTGCAAGTCACGCTGAACTATACTTATTGAACACCTTACATATTGGCTATATACACAAATTCTGATATGAATATTAGGTGGGGTTCTATTCAAAGTCTCGGGAACCTGCGGAAACAAAATCAGAACAATGAACTTAAGAATATGTACGTAGATTGTTAGATAGCTTAAGGCCACGTGAATTCGCGCGCCTCACTTGCGCGCATACCCCCCCACTCGTGGGGCAACATCATCAAGCGTTTCGAACAGAAGGCCCTCAAATTGGTCACCATAAAATTCATATGGGCTTCGAATGATCTGCTGGGAAAGCACTACTCCTTTCACTTTCTTGCTAGCAAAACAGAATAATGTTTTTTTTTTTTTAAGAAATTCGATGTAATATAATAAGTTGAAGTGAAATGGCTAAAATTAATAATTAAAATATAATAATTCTTATATTAAAACTTACCAAATCAATTTTGAAACAAATATTTCGTACTAGATCACCGTTTCATTTACTAAGTGATTTATTTTATTTATGAAGACAAAGTTACAATCTGTAAGAAAAAAAAATTAAATAAAATTATTTTATTTTTTATTAGAAAGAGTTTTAGTTAGTTATAAGTTATCCGAAGTTATTAGTTATCCAAAGCAATGAAAAATAGCAAACAAAAATTCACAAACAAAAAGGTGCGAAAAATCCTTCCACCACTTGCAGTTAAGACCCATAAGTTCTCTGAGTAAACGTCTTGAGAAACTTATAAGAAATAAAATTTTGATGCACTTTACCACACATGATACTCGTATCCTTCCTTTCAGAAGTTGTCATATTACAGTGCACCAGGAACATCGGACAAAAAATGATATTAAAACTGATCTTCCATTAAGCAAAATCAATGGTATGGTTCAATTATATGTTGGGAAGGCATTCAACATAGTGCAGCATAAGGGCATGAGACATATACTTTTTCACTTTTAAAAATAATTAATTCCTTTATACATATCTGATAGGTTTTTTTAAAGTTTCAGTCTGTATTTTCTTCTTCTTTTTATATGAAATCCTTGCAGCACAATGATTAATAATCCATTATCCATTTTCATAGAGGGAGAGCCATCTAGTGGTTTCTTTTCAAATCATAGGTTATTTTGACACTGACAGCTGTCAGTAACATACCTCCGCAGAACGAAACGAATCGCTTTACGTTTGAACAACGTGGGCAAATATTGAAAACTTATCTCCAAAGTGAGTGCTGTGTAGCCCTAACGATGCGTATTTTGAAAAGAACTTTTGGCTGAAATGAAGCACCCACCGCACCTGCTGTAGGCAAGCTTGTGCAAAAATTTCCTGAGACTGGTGTGCTAGTGGACACGCACAGACGAGAGTGTGGCTGCTGTAGCCGAGAGTAGCCTGAGGAGAATTCTGCACAAAGATCTCGGATTATTCGCTTATAAGGTCCAATTGACTCAGCAGTTGAAGGCGCACGACCAGACACTTGAACTTGTTCCATTGTTAATGGAAATTTTTTTTTTTTACTAATAAAGCCATTATAAATGGACAAAATTTAATGTTGTTCATTTTATTGTATTTTTTAAAAGAAACTTGTATTTGGCCCATCCTTTATTAAACTCACATATGATTTCCATAGTTTATACACTTAGACAAAACACGCTTTGGTTCACCTAACAATTAAAAATCAAGCAATCTAATAAAAAATTGATGAGTGATTAACAGAATAATCTAATAAATACATTTTTAATAATTCGGTGTACATTTCATTAACTTGAGATCCATTTTCAATATAAGAAGTTACCTTAACTTACTTAACTTTACTTTAGTTGATTTTCACATAAGTTACCTTAATTTTGAATTGCTGTTTTAATAAACATTTTATTTAAAACCCTATTAAAAACAGTTTTCAAAACGCTCTTTAATTTTAAATATTGATATAAATTCAAAAAACAGGACCAGAAAATGGAAGATTCCTTGAAGAAAAAATCCAGAACGAAGTTATTTATTGGAAATAATTGTATTAAAACATACTTTTAGATCTATATTGTTTCAGGTATAGGATTTAGTTACAGTTGATTCTCAACTCAAGACATTCTTTGCATCCACAATCATTTTGATGTTTGATGAATTCTTTTTGAATTGGATCAGGAATTTCAATCACCTTCATAATGAAACGTTTTCAAATCATTTGGCCAATATGCTCAGCCTCCGTTTAGTTGAATTTCGAAAAATTATGTTCGAATTCGTCCTTGATTGTTTCAAGATGCTAAATTATGAGCTGCTGAACGAATGATGGAATGTTTTTTCCTGTACTGTTCAAAACCGAACAAAACTGTTGCTTATCCCGATTGTGGAATCCGGCATCCAGTTCCGTTTTCCCTCTCATTATGATAAACAACAATTCAAAAAAACATGGTACTTCCTTGATCCTCTCCAGTTCTCTAAATCGTGAACGAGTCACATTTCCATCATCGTCGCCTGAAAATGGAAAGACCGCATCTTCTATAACACTAAACTTGACTCACTGAACTTGTGGTGCCGTCTGTTTAGTTTTTGCAGGTTCTCGCTGAAGATCTGAAATGAACTTGGATTTTTCCAGGTGCGCCAACGTAAGTTCTTCATCGGAATCTTCAGTTAGGAATCAGAAGTTAGGTCACAATTACCAATCGGGGACTTGACTAGAATCATTTCATGAGTATTTCGTCGGTAAAGTAGAAGTTTGGGTAACGTCATTGGTCTAAGGTTTCCCATCGACCGACGGCTTTATCATGCTCACTTGAAGCTATATTCTAAAAGTGGTACTTTGATGTTTACACCAGAAGTTCTGCTTTAGTCAATTTCTAGAGCACATATTTAACGTTAGGGTTATTCGAATTATTTTCAATGTTTATTGCTGTGGAACCATATATCTGATGTTACAATAGACCAAATTAGTTTTAAGAATCACTTTATTAAAACTTTAAATTGTATCAAAATTCCTATGGCGTTCATTGGTTTTACAATTTTTGAATCCCTTCGTCATCTTTCTTTAAACCGAAGTTGGCTGCGGGCTTTTTATAGTATTTCTATGCCGAAGTTTGCAGCAATTCTATTAATATGCTGTACTTTCGATTACTGAGGCACAAATGAGGCATAATGGTTAATTGAGTTAAATATGTAGATATGCAATTCGATGAGAAACAATTTTTAAATGGTTTTATTAAAAGAATATTTATTGATAGTACCAAATTCAAAAAAGACTGGATTGAACAAATCCATTTGATTCAACGAATCAAAGCAACTTGATAAGGGCAAAACGCAAAAATCGTTTAAGGTCTTCAAAGTGGGGTATTTTTCATATTATTAAAATAGAAATATTATTTTGGGTAGCCAGTTATGATTTATTATTATTAGTTACCACTAGAACTAGAATATTATGAGTAATGATAAATATAAGTTAAAGCATTTCGCGATTGTTAAAAAAAAAGTTAAGAATTGAATGATATAATACGTATAATAAAATAATTGCGTATACGCCCGAGTATACTTTTGGTATTATCTATATATCTTTACCACAAACTCCAGAAACTTTCACTGACAACAAATTTTGTCTGAACTATTTCGCGATGACTTGACATAAAATCTAAAAATCCCTTAACACATAAAGGGTGGTTAAATCATAAAGGCTTATTATGAAAATGGGCGTTCAAATCAAAATGTATATCGTGCACTTCGTGATTTTTTCGGTCAATTTAATCGTCCAAATATGCGTGCAATCGGAGAAATCGTGCAAAAATTTGAGCAAATCGGGTCTGTAGGTAGGAGATGTGAAAACACCAGCGCATGCTCGTAATGCAGAAAATATTGCTCCTATTCGCGATAGTGTGGCTGAAGAGCCTTCCACCTCAACTCGTCATCGTGCCCAACAATTGCACCTCTCACGCTCGTCGTTGATGAACATTATGCATAAAGACTTACATTTACACGCTTACAAGGTGCAATTGACTCAACTAAAGCCTCTTGACCATTTCACATTTCAAGCGTCGTCAATGGTCAGAATGGTGGAAAGAAATGGCAACAGTGGATGATCAATTTTCGAAGAAAATCATCTTCAGTTATGAGGCACATTTTCACCTCAGTGGATTCGTCAATAAGCAGAATTGCCGCATTTGGGCGAATGATAATCCAAGAGTGATTGTCGAAAAATAAATGCACCCACAAGGAGTTACTGTTTGATGCGGTTTATGGGCTGGCGGCATCATCGGGCCGTATTTTTTCCAAAATGAGGCCAGTTAGGCAGTTACTGTGAATGGTGTTCGGTGAGATGATAACGAACTTTTTATGGCCCGAATTGGAAGATATGGATGTAGACGATATGTGTTTTCAACAGGACGGTCTCACTTGCCACACAGCTAATGAAACAATGGCTCTTTTGCGCGACAAATTGAATGGTCGTGTTATCTCACGTGTTGGCGATGTCAATTGGCCGCCAAGATCATGTGATTTGACACCGTTGGACTTCTTTCTTTGGGGTTATTTTAAAGAAAAGGTGTACGATGTACGTCGATAAGCCAGCAACAATTCAAGAGCTAAAAGATGAGATAATTCAGCACATTAACGGCATAGAACCTCAGTCATGCCTCAGCGTCATCGAAAATTTGGACCATCGGATGGTGGTGTGCCGCCGAGGTCGCGGCGACCATTTGGCCGATATTTTGTTCCATACATAATTGAACTATACCAATATTATCATAATAAAAAGAAATGACAATAATTTTCTAAATAATTTGTGTTTTTCAAAATCAACATCGGCCCTTAAAATTTAACCATCCTTTAGTATAAAGAGATTTCCGAAAGGGAAGGTTTGCAAAAGTGATTCCGGCCCAATTTTCTTATTTTGTGTTTTTATTTTGTCGTATAAAACAGGCAAAATAATACTTTCACCTGTAGTAAACTTAATTGAAGAGGCAAAGTATAAAAAGACCATTATGCCTCATTTGCGGCACAGAAATATTACACAAAAGCTCGCAGCCAACTTCGGTTTAAAGAACGAAGACGAAGGAATTCAAAAATTTATTAATTCTATCTTAATCTATCTATCTATCTATTAACATAAACGTGTATGTATGTAAGTTTTATGTAAAATGTACTTTTTTCGGCGAAAAATAAATTGGTTTGAAGTGGTTTGTGTTCTTTTTAATTTTTTTTTTTTGTGTTTGAGTTCTTTATCTGATAAACTAAGGGCTGGTCAACGTAAATTCGCAAAGGTTCTGTTGCGAAACCTACATTAGTGAGAAGAGTTGTCTAACGTGTTTAAAATTATGAAAAAGTTGGACAAAGTCTCCAATTTAAACGGCTGTTTTCAGTAGAGGCGGTTTTATTCCTTGAACGAGCAACGTTTAAAATTTTGCGCCATTATTATTTAAATCATTAGAAACATTGTAGTATTATGTATATAACTAAGCTTTGGTAGTATTTTATAATAGTATAGCATAATCATCAATTTTAATTTTTTTTCTTTTTCTTGCTGTAACGAAATGTTAATTAGTTTTTCGTTAAACATGAACGACTTACATTTAGCTCCTTCAAATAAATGTTGCTTACATTATAGTCATATTCTTCATTATTTATTTCTATATATTGCAAATTTTCCATACCTATTTTATTATTATTTGAAATGGATTTTGTCCATAGTATGGTTAATTTGCTTGTAACTTTCCTTCGAAATATTTCTATTTTTTATTTCTTTTCTTTGTCTGATTCGTCTTTTCTACTTGATGTAGAATTATAACTTGTGTTGAATGGAATCTATCATTGTCAATTTGAATAATTTTTTGTATTTTATGGTTTTTATTTTTAACTATCAGTAAAATTTCTAGTAATGTAGAGTTGATCTTTTGTATATTTGAGTTTCCAGTGTGAGAATATTTTGGTTTCTTTAAAATGTATTTCAATTAATTCTATTCTTAAGTGTTCTTTTATATTTTTTGAGCTGAATTCATCGTCGCCGATAATTTTTCTAGGTTTTCCGAATTTACTTAATTGTTCGTCTATGCATTCTTATTAACTTGTTAAATTTGTACTACTTAAAGAAAAGTGTATCCATAAGCTTTTTTCGTAAATTTGTCCATAAATGTCAGATATGTTAGTTTATTAAAATGGTAAACATGCATTTTCAAAATTTGATTTCATTTAATTTGAGTTTCTGTAACATTGAACTTGGTTCATATTGGTTTCCTGTTGTATTTACTTTATTGACATGTCTGACAATTTAATACTTTTACTTTAGAAATTTTGTTTTTTTTTATTTGTGATACGTTTCTACTATACCTGAATGATTTTTTCTTCTATGTGATAAAGAGATATCTGTCTATGTGCACCTTCCACTTTTTCTAAATCTCTTGCTTGTAGAATTTTAATTCTTTATGGTGTCCATACATTTCAATTAACACTTTTTGCACTTTATTGTATTCAGTATCTTCTGCTTCGGAATAAATTCCTACTGTTCCTGCTTTGATAGTTTTTTTTAAATAAATCTCTCCAGTATTTTTCATCTTTTTTCATATCTACCTAAATTATGGTTTTAGTGCGTTGAATTTTTATTTCAGGTTGCACAGAAAAAGTCAGCTAAGATTGGTAAATATTTATAACTCTCTCTTTGATTTATATAATGATTTAAAAGCTGTTATTTGACTGAGTGTATAGTTTTATTTATTTTATCCGGGATTCTACTCAGGAAATCAGCTATTTTATTTTCCCTTCCCATTATTTAACGGAGTCTATATAACTGACCATATATGCTGCATTTTATTTTTTAGGTTCCGTACAATAAATGGTTCATAATTAAGAGTTCACATAAATATTAAGTTCATAACATGTATGGCTAACTTTATAGAGCTCTTTACATAATGGTCCATTTTGCTCAAATATTAAAGTCGTCTCTTAATTTGATTGTTGGTACGTCCCAATATCAAACTCAAATTCTTTCAACTTTAGAAGTCCTCTTTTAACACGTTTACTAAATTCCTTTCCATTATATTTTTAAGTGCAATAAATACTTCTGGATTACTTCTATTTTACTAGGATTAGGTTTAATTCTAAAGTAAAACTTTGATAATTGTTTTCTAATGAGGTTGAACAATTTTATTTATTTATTTAACTTAATTCAAGATATTCAATTAAAAGCTCAAGTGACCTCAACTCCAAGGTGCATTTCGCCCAGGTACGATAGCGGGCTCATCATTTAGATGCTGTAGTACCCTTCAAAGACTTGGTCGATGTTTACCGACTCTTTATAAAATTTACAGCTTTTATCGGTAAACTTCGACCAATGTTTGCGTCTTAGAAGGGTATGGCAGCATCTAACTGATGAGCCCACTGTCGTACCTGGGCGAAACGCACCTTGGAGTTGAGGTCACTTGAGCTTTTAATTGAATTTAATTCAATCACTCCACTTAAACAGAGATAATTCTCATATATTCATTGATTTAATTCAAGATATACTTTGCAAATTTTTCCTATGTAATCTCTAAGAATCTTATTCTATAGACGTTGAAATGTCACTGGGGCGTTTTTCAGGCCAGAGGGCATTCTGGTATATTCATATAGACCGTTTGGTGTAACAAATTCAGTCTTATGTATATCAGGATGCACCTTCATTTGATGAAATCCCTTGGCTAAATTAAGGGTCGAGAAGTACTAACATCTTCTCGACTTATGAAGTATATTATCGATATTTGGTAATGCGTATTTATCATGGACTGTTACATCGTTGAATAGTCAATAATCAACACATACTCTATAGGTACTTAATTCTTCCTTCAATATCGGTTTTTTGACGACCACAACGATTGGTAAATCATAGCGACTGTTTGATTTTCGTAAAGGCATAGTACCATATCCTTAGTTTGGATTCACACCTCTTCTTCATGTTTTTGAGGCAGACGGTACAGTCTGCCATTCATTTGTTGATCTGTAGATAACTTTGTTTCATGAAATATACTTTCACAATCAGTAAGCTGATCAACTTCTATTATATAAGAGATTTTTATATTTTTGTAGCAAATCTTGTATTTCCTGTTTCTGGAAAACTTTTAAATCGTACTTCCACCTAACTCATAAAATTCTATAAACGGTTGTGATTCTAAAACAATTGGAAGTATAGTTTAATTTTGTAGAATTACGTCTCTCTTTTCAATATTTATAATTTCTATCATGCTACTAACAAGAGAATAAATGGTTTCTTCCCTAATGACCTTCCATATGTGCGAACAAAAACATTTTATGGATATTCAAATTCTGAAGATATTGGGATCTGTTAAATATTTAATTTTTCTGCAATTTGGCTGCTTACGGTAGTCATTTATGTTATATACACTTACTTCAATCTATTTTACTTGTATTGACCAAAGTCATTGTAGACCCACAGGTTTGTGTCCGTCTATCCGAGAGGCTGCATTCAGAAAAACCGGAGATTCTGTTCAATAAATTTCTTCTTGAACGTTTATCTCTTTGTTCTATATTAGAACTTAGGTTGGGTATTTTGTCTATTATTTGTTTGTCAGGAATTATTATTATGATTAATATTTCGTGCTAGTTTACTGTTTTGTAAAGTTAATGTTGGGTTGTCTGACCAGAATTATTTGATTTTGTATATCGTTGGTTATTTTGGTCCGTCATAATTAAAATCAGTATTTCGTTGTTGCTAATTTGTGTGCCTAGAGTTATTGAATATTCTATCGTTGTAGACATTGCTGTTATTTGAATTTTTTCACTGGTGGTTATTGTAATAATTTGTTTCTATCTGTTGGTGTCATATCTATAATATGTCCTCTCTGTCGACCTATTGTTAAGGTTTTTCCTATCATTATTCGGTCAGTAAATAAGTTTCATTGATAATAAGCCACATGTGAATATAATATTGTTTTGAATTTATGCAAGTCATGTTCAGCCCTAATCTTTCTAGCTAGCTCTCTCCCTCTCTCTCAATTTTTTTTAAAAGTATTGTATAAATATCTTTAAATATATTTTCAATTATATTTATTAAATTTAAAACTTAACTTACTATAAAATTATTTATCCGGCGGGTTATTTCTCCTTATTCGGTTGTTGATCGGAAAGATAGTTTTAGCAAACGTTTTGACTCTTCAAACGTTGCTATTCCATTTCAACGGGGGTCAAATTCAAGTGGTTATTAACCAATTCATAAACTGCATCAGCTCTTGTCGGCTGCCGGAAAACTCTTTAATATATGAAAATTTTTTCATAATAACTAGGACTCTCTGTTTCTTGTTGCTAGTTAGCCTTTTATCTTACCAGGATTTGTACTATTGTGGCCAAGATAGTATTTTGTTCAGTAGCCATTTCGTCTACCTCTTCTTTCTCTTCTTAAAGGTAGATTTGTTCTGGAGTCATGTTTTTTTTATAAATAACTAATCAGCCAACTATTCAGTCAGTAATCCGTTTAAACTTATTTGAATTTATTTTCTTCTTCTATTCTTTTATTGATAAAGATAAAAGGAACTGATTTTTAGTTTCAAATATTTTTCTATGTTAATTTTTCATTTAGTTTTCACTCCGTTCCACTACGATATTGCATATAATACTCAGGTGCAGGTGAGGTGGATAGGCAAACAAAAAAAAACTATCAATTTATACTATGTATATATTTGTTCACACTTGGTGAAGGTGGGGGCGTGGTAAGACAAGCAAATCACAACAAAGTCTTATATGAGAGACTATGTTTTCATAAATAACAGTGCGAGATTGCAGAGACAACAAAATTATAATTTTAATTTTAATCTATTTGCTGGTGATTATTTTCTGACTTAAAACTTAACATCAAATCAATCGAAGTTGTCTTAAGATTACTTAACAAAATGAAAACTGATCTATCAGTTCCAATTAGCATTATTCATTATATTGTTGATTGATCGTTTTTGCAAATTTAAGTATAATCTGTTACAATTGAACAGAAACTTGTTTGTCAATTGCTAAAGGTTATTAAACTATATATTATGGTATATTACTGAAAGTTACCATAGAAAAATATATAACTCGTGCTTCACCCATTTCACGGTCACCATAATCGTCATTCTGAGAGGATCGTGGCGAATGAATTTAAATCGAGCAGTCCAGTAAGCAATCTGTCAACTGACCCAGGAGCACAAAGATGAATGAGTTCGTCAACAAGCAAAATTGTCGATCACAATCCACACGAGATACACCGAATTACAAATGCTTCTAGAGTAAGTCACTGTTTTCTGACTGACCTGACAACGCCAAGGGTCAAGTTTCGGATGTACACCACTCAGTGAAGATGCGGCGGCAGACATTTGAATGATGTTCTATTTAATGTATAATGGCATAAATGGGCCTTCTAAATACGAGTAAATAACAAAAACTTTAAAAATATTTCACTCAATGTTCGTTTGATTTAAATTTAAAGTTAGAAAACGCTTAATGAAACCTTTTAGTTGTTTTTGAAAGTTTGTATCTATTTAAATATTTGAAATTCTGAAAAGAGTTTTGAACAATGTGAAAATTAAAGTATGAGAACTATATTGTAGTGCCCTGATGACCATTATAATTTAAATTTTTGAAGAAAACTTAGCCCATTTTTCGATAATAGTTTAACGGAATACGAGGGCGGGTCAATAAGACCGTGACTTTTTGTATTTCTGACCTCTTTACTGAAACAGCAACACTGCTCCTGTCAACAGGCATCTGTCAGTTGACTCCTGTCAAAATTTAAACTTGCTGCGTCAGTTAGTTTGTGTTTGACAGCTATTTTTATCAGACTACTCACTAATTTGAGGAGAAAATGGAAAAAAGTGAATTTCGTGTGCTTATTAAGCATTATTTTTTGCGAAAAAAAACCATTACCGAGACCAAGGCTAAGCTTGATAAATACTATGGGGACTCTGCACCATCGATTTCAATGGAAAAAAAGTGGTTTACTGAATTTCGTTGTGGCCGTACAAGCACTGAAGATGCCGAACGTCCTGGACGCCCAGTTGAAAAAATTCACGATATGGTGTTGGCCGACCGAAGATTGAAAGTGCGAGAGATTGTGGAAGCCGTAGGGATCTCGCATGGCTCAGTGGTTTCAATTTTGAATGATCACTTGGGCATGAGAAAGCTTTCCGCAAGATGGGTGCCGCGTTTGCTCACAGTCGACCACAAACGCAATCGTGTAACAACTTCACAGGAAGGTTTGGCGTTGTTTAATCGCAATATGGAGGAGTTTTTGCGCCGTTTTGTAACCGTGGACGAAACATGGATCCATCACAACACACCAGAGACCAAACAACAGTCAAAACAGTAAAGTTATGGCGACTGTTTTTTGGGATGCACGCGGGATAATCCACATTGACTACCTTCAAAAGGGAAGAACAATCAATGGGGAATATTATGCCAACTTATTGGACCGATTCAATGACGATTTGAAAAAAAAAAACCGACCTCATTTGGCCAAGAAAAAAGTTCTTTTCCACCAAGACAATGCAGTTGCCATGGCAAAAATCCATGAATTGGGCTACGAATTGCTCCCTCATCCACCCTATTCTCCAGATTTGCTCCGAGCGACTACTTCTTGTTTCCAAACCTGAAGAAATGGCTTGGTGGAAAAAGATTTGACTACAATGATGAAGCTCGGCATAAATCCTCGTATCAAACCCTCCTAGTGGGTGCCGGGCGGTAATGATCACCACAGAAATCTTGTGCGTTGTCAAGATGGGGATCAGCTAAGGTCAGGTCGCAATGTTGTAAGGTTCCTTTACTCCTCAATAGTTCAACCCTCAACAATGCGATTTTACCATAGATACAGGTCCCTAATTTTCAGTGGTGGTGTGAGCGATTATTCATAATCCGTGCCGAAGAAATGGAAGGCTGGGGGGAAAACCAGTCACTAACGAGCTCATTCGGATGCCCTGGCCGGGTCCGTCTTAATACTTGCCTTACCCCGGTATATCGGCTCTGCCGGGGCTGACCTTTCTTTTCCGACCTACTCGTGGGACCAAAATTTTTAAAAACTATAAAATGAACAAACAAACGACAAACAATAGCGACACAACTGACAACGAAGACGAACTCTTGGCCTCTAGCCAAGAGACATTGACAGGAAGCTCTCACGGCATAGAAGCCGTTGAGATAACTTCCAAACCTTCAGGAAGCATAGCGAGTACCAGCCATAGTACTCCTTTGCTCCCTAAACCGATCAATACTGCCAAGCCATCGGGTAGCAATGCCAGCCATAGCAATGCTAATCGTGGTAAGAAGAAATCTCCTGGCGTTCTTCGAAAGAACCAGTTCCTGCATGCCTCGTTTATCCTTAGCAAGATTGCCAAGAATGAGGCGGAGGGAACTTGTCACGAGAGGGATGCCGAGGATAAAATCAAGTACCAGAAGGTTATTGACGAATACAATAACCTCCTGACAAAAAAAGAAAAAGCCGTCAAGCGAGACAGGTCTCAGGAAGAGACTTTACCTTCCCAAAAGAAGACGAAACTTGATGGCAATATAAAGAAGAAAAAAGCCACATCTCTCAGAGCGGCGCAACCGCCTACTCTAAGCGAGGTCGTCAGGGATGACCTCCAGGTAGCGGTTGTAGATGAACTCTCCACCAACAGCAAAGGTCTGCTGTCGGTGTGGAGCTCAATCGAAGCCAAGCTCTCTGAGATGGTTTTCACGTACACCCTATCTACATGTGAAGGACCCTACCCCAGCTTCGACTCTGGGGAAATGCTCAGGGGATACAGGGTGATCAAATGCGAGGACGCGTTTTCAAGGGACTTCCTTAGAGACAGCATTGCTAAGGTCAGCAATGACTGGGAGGGCTTGAAGCTCAAGCTTATCCCAGCTAAGGAGATCCCTAGACAACCAAAGGCCCGCATCTGGTTGCCCCTCATGGGCATCAAACCGAGCGGACTGGAGCTGATCCGGGGTCTTCAGAGATTGAACCCGCTGGTCCCCATGCACGACTGGGTCGTCATCAAGGCGGAAGAACCGCAAAAAACCAGCACTTCATATCTTCTGAGGATCACGGAAGAAAGCAGAGGGGCACTCGAGAAGGCTGATTATAAACTCCGTTTTGGCATCAGGCATGTTAAAATAAAAATCCTGCAGGATCAGGGACCAGACACCGATAAAGTGGATGAGAGCGCTAAGATCAGCGCTGTTGTCGACGGTTCGGTTGTCCTTGGCGCCGCAGGACCCTCAACCAATTAAAACGCGCTGAAGGTCATTCAGATTAATCTGAAGCACTCTAAATGTGCCTCAGATAATCTAAGAGTTTTCCTCAGTGAGGAAAACATTGACATTGGCGTTATTCAAGAACCATGGGTAAATGGCCTCAATGTAAAAGGCCTCCAAGACAACCAATACGACCTGTTATACAAAACAGTAACCCAAGAACAAGGTAATCCCAGAACTTGTATCTTAGCTAAAAAACACTTAAAAGCTTTTTTGTGTCCTAATTTTAGCACTCCGGATTTGACAGTCGTCAGGCTGGAAGATAAAGATGCAAAGGGACTACTGGTGGCATCTGGCTACTACGACCACAACCGGCAATCACCGCCTGAGGAGGTGAGGAAATTGGTTGAAGCAGCTAATCAGCAAAATACGAACCTCCTGATTGGATGTGATGCGAATGCACGGCACTCTCTCTGGGGCAGCTCTGAAATCAACGAACGAGGTGAGTCTCTTTTTGATTTTATTATTGAAAATAACCTAATTGTTTGTAACAGAGGTGACTCACCCACCTTCGTTTTTCCAAGCTCGGAAAACTACGACGGGTGGGAAGAGGTACTTGACATCACTGTTGCAAACAACTGTAATGTGGTGGTGGAAAACTGGAGAGTTTCCTCTTTAAATTCCTTCTCGGATCATAGATGGATCCTCTTCAACATAGGTTTCAAGGTAGAAACCCCCCCTCCATATAGAAATCCCAAGAGAACTGACTGGAAGAAATT
This sequence comes from Chrysotoxum bicinctum, assembly GCA_911387755.1. Lineage (NCBI taxonomy): Eukaryota > Metazoa > Arthropoda > Insecta > Diptera > Syrphidae > Chrysotoxum > Chrysotoxum bicinctum. The sequence continues at coordinate 12,902,572 of OU426991.1, read as the reverse complement.
CAGTCAGATCGCAAAATCCAAACTAGGCAATTTACCATTAATTAGTGTAGAATCTGTGGAAGTTCTTGAATCTAAGGTAAAGACTTTCGAGGCAGCGATTAACACTGCCTTTAAGGTCTCCTGTCCAGTTAAATACAGCCGCAAAAAGTTCCCTCCTTGGTGGAATGAAGATCTTTCTGCACTTAGAAAAATGACCAGAAAGATCTTCAACATATGTCAGAAGGAGAAATTCTATCAACCATATAAAGACTGCCTAAAAGTGTACAAGCGAGCCATAGCAGCATCTAAGAAGCTTGGCTGGAAAGAATACTGTCACTCAATAGAAGATATTAAGGATTCTGCTAGACTAAGTAAAGTTCTGTCAAAGGAACATTGCAGCCCTTCATTTCTGAGAAAAAGTGACGGTATCTGGACAGCCTCTCAAGCTGAGTCCTTGGAACTGCTTATGACAACACATTTTCCGGGTTGTGAGAATAGCTACCCCGAAACGCTTAGCACTACAAATACCATTATAGCTCATAGGGAGCAAATCAATTCTGTTATATCAGGAGATAGTATTTCATGTGCGATTAATACTTTCTCCCCCTACAAATCACCTGGCCCTGACGGCATAATCCCAGTTATGCTGCAGAAACTGCAAGACTTGGCAGTACCATGGCTAGAAATGATCTTCAAAGGTTGTCTCTATCTCAATCATGTACCCGAGTCATGGAGACATGTAAGAGTGGTCTTTATTCCGAAGGTCGGCAAACGAGGTCATGAATCCGCGAAGGACTTTAGGCCTATTAGTTTGACATCTTTTGTTTTAAAGACACTAGAGCGCATCCTTGATACTCACATCAGAGTTTTACTAGAGGGTCGTCCTCTTGATGAATCGCAACATGCATACCTAAAAGGCAAGTCTACGGAGACTGCCCTGCATGAAGTAGTGCGTACAATAGAGAAGACGATTCACTACAAAGAATATACCCTAGCAACCTTCCTGGACGTGGAGGGTGCTTTTAATAATGTCCTAACTGAATCCATTCGCGAGTCACTTGTTCACTTTGGTGTAGAAAGTTTCATATCCAAATGGATTGTATCTATGCTCAGTGACAGAAGGATCCAAGCAACGTTAGGAAACACAATTTCTACTAAGCATGTTAGTAGGGGAACTCCCCAGGGTGGTGTTCTCTCCCCTCTTCTATGGCTCTTAGTCATGGACAAAATTCTCGTCAAGCTCAGAGGTAGTGGTGTAAAAACTGTAGCGTATGCTGACGATCTGGTTTTATTGGCATCAGGTAAGTTTACCACTGTGATTAGTGAAATCACTGAATTGGCTCTGAAAAGAGTTAGCAACTGGGCCACTAGTAGTGGACTAGGAGTTAATCAGAGTAAGACGGAACTGATGCTCTTTACTACCAGGACTAAAATACCTACATTCACCCTACCTCGACTTAACGGTCAAACTCTTTCTTTATCTTCCAAAGCTAAATACCTTGGAGTTATTCTCGACCCCAAATTGAATTGGAAGGTAAATATTGAAGAACGGGTTAAGAAAGCCTGTATAGCTTTCTATGCCTGCAGAAAGACCTTTGGTAAGAAGTGGGGCCTTCAGTCGAAGATGATTTTGTGGACGTACACTGCAGTGGTACGGCCAATTTTGTCTTACGGATCGATTGTTTGGTGGCCTGCACTTAGCAAGCAATATAACGTCGGAAAACTTAAAAGGGTTCAAAGAACGGCTAGCGTCGGCACTACGGGGGCTCTCAGATCATGCCCAACAGATGCCCTGAGCGTTATCCTGAACCTTTTACCACTTAAAGAATCTAACTGTTGGTTCTCCAAACCCTATGGTCATGGAAACATAACAAAATTGATTCCTCCGGATATTTTCTTATCGAACACCGACTACTGCGTACCTCCTCTTGGTCCAAGCGGGGATTTCAAAGCCATTTTTCCCACCAGAGAGGATTGGAAGAATGACGTTGTCACAAAGGATTTCGATTCGATAATCTACACTGATGGATCTAAGATGGAGTGCGGTGTTGGTTCAGGAATTTTTTCCGAGTCCTTTAACATCTCCAAGTCACTCAGACTACCAGACTTTGCGAGTGTATTTCAAGCCGAAATACTAGCAATCAAGGAGGCATGCAAGTTGCTCCAATCTAACCAAAACCAATTCAGAAATATAGCTATCTGCTCAGATAGCCAGGCGGCCATTAAGGCCATTAAATCATCTACATCAACCTCAGTACTTGTCCAGCAATGTCGGGACGAACTGGCGAGTCTGAACATTGACCTCCAGGTCACTCTCATCTGGGTTCCGGGTCACAGTGACATAGAGGGTAATGAACGGGCTGACGCTTTAGCTCGGCAAGGCTCGACCTTACATAGCTCACTGGCGGAAAAAGTTAATATTCCTCTTGGTGCTATGAAGAGAAAAATCTTCTCGATTTTTCTCAATGAATCCAACCGTAGGTGGAGCAGTCTCACAAACTGTGTCATATCAAGAAAGATATGGCCTACTTACAACAACTCACGTTCCAACGATCTAATATGCAGACCCAGGCGCGACATAGCCAGGATCACAGCAATATGCACCGGGCACTGGCCCATAGGTGAACATGCAAGAAAGCTAGGCATCCCCTTCAACCCACACTGCCGTAGTTGTGGAGATCCACAAGAAAAAGAAACTGTGGTTCATTTTCTTTGCGATTGCCCCGCCTTAGCAAATTACAGGATGGCTTCCTTTGGGAAAGCCTTCCTCGATGACCCCAGCGAACTTTCGGAGAAGAAAATCAAAGATCTGATTATCTTTCTGAATGCGACAAAATGGCTTTAGTAATGCTCCGCTAAAGTATATAAAAGCCATTTTCTTCCGTACTTAATCCTTATTAGGTTGACACGAGTTTAATGGTATCAAAACGGCGCAACCCAGCGCTAATTGAGTCGCGGGCCAGCTGGCTGGCGACTACCATCTCTACCTACCTACCTACAATGATGAAGTCATCTCGCAAACAAAGGCCTATTTTGAGGACCTCGACAAATCATTTTTTTTGGAAGGGATAAAAAAATTGGAGAAGCGTTGGACAAAGTGTATAGAGCTCAAGGGAGACTACGTCGAAAAATAAAATTATTTTTTTATCAAAAAATCTGTGTTTTATTCCAAAAGTCACGGACTTATTGACCCGCCCTCGTATATGGAAGTTAAACATAAATAAGGAATTTGCTCGAAAACTCTTTTGCTTGGTTTGATATAAACTCATCAATCTATATACCTGCTGACGCCTTGTTTTGCTAATTATTTTTTGTAAACAGTAACGCCGTATTAGGGACAACAATTAAAATAAAAAAACCTTAAGGAGATGATGCTGGGATATGCTTATCAAAGTATCTCAAAGTATAATCTGAACAGCTTTTTTTTCTTTTTAGAAATCAATTTATGTGAGTTCAGCACAAGGGTTTCAAGTATAGTGATAAAAGTGCTAATTATATTTGAGGTACATAGGAATAAGCCGAAGAAATAATAATAATTACAAAAACAAAAATGCAACCTGTGACGTACTGATTACGGTGTCAAAGACACGCGGGCGGAAAATAATAATCATACTCTTTCAAGGTTAGTGATATCTCTGATAAATACCTGAACAGGAATACAAGATGTAGGTTATCTTCATTGCGCGTCAATTGAGAAAATATTGCAACATTTTTCTTCATAGTCTTAATTTTTAATACAAACCTATTTTTTTTTATTTAACTTAAAAATGTAAGCTTAAAAAATTAAATTATTCAAAAATATATTTTCAGACTAGTTTAATTTCAGCTGATAGAGTTTTCCGAAAATAATTTTTAAAATAAATTTTTATTTATAAAAAAAAAATACATGCACAATTTTAATAATAAACAAAAATGTATGTTCAAAAAAAGCAACATAAAACACAGCGAAAAGCAAACTTGAAGAAATCAAAACGTAAATGTAAGACGTTTACCACATAAAATTAAATGAAATGGAGAGATGGTCTGTATAAGTAGGTAGGTACATGCTTTTATAGTTGACGTCTTAAATTGCAAAGTTAAGAAGAAAGTGTTGAACAATTCAAAAGCAAATATAATAAATTAGAGACAACACAGCTAGGGAATATGAATGCAAAAAAAAAAATAGCCCTGAAAAATCCTTTTTTTCTTGTTTTTAAGTGGCAGCAGCTCGGAAAAGATCCCAGACATTCGGAGTTACAGTACAATGCACTTATCCTTACGCCACAGGTACTACACAATACAGTTTTGGTATACAATATATCTTTCGCTACTTACCAATTTTCAAAATTAAATAAAAAAAAAAACCTCAAACTAAATACGGGAATAATTAAAAGAAGGCCACTATTTACAGAATAGGGCAAAATAATATTCCATGATAGAGGTACATTTGTAGCCAAAAAGTTTGAAACTTTTTAACAGGGCCCTAAAAACTAAAACTAATTTCCTTTTTCTTGCTTTAAATGTTTATTTTTCTCTTTATTAAAAAAAAAATCGAAGTTTTAATAAAGTCTTAATCAAGTACGCAGATCACGGCAAATATAAAATCCCATACAAAAATCTCTCCAAAGTTTAGCCTATGCAGCTCAAGAACAATGTTATCCAAGTTTTTTGTTTTTGAAAATGTGAAAAGCCAGGTCAGAAAATTTTAACACGAAAACAACAACAAAACTTTAAGTGCAACTGTCAAAACGTTGGAAATTCTTAACAAGATTTCGTAATTTCACTTTAATTTGTTCGTGTTCAAAAATAAAACTATTTTGCATGGAGCTCCGAAATTCTAAGAGTATAATTATAATGGAATAACAACCCTCTCTGCCCACAAAGAGTGACAAGTTTCTTCGGCTTTTGGGCCATATTTTTCATCGAAAATTTACTGGGACCATCATTTTACCAAATAGATTCCGTTACCAAACGATTTTTATTTTTTTTTTTCTTGACTTTTTCTAAGGAGGATTCAGGAATCCCAAATTTTTTATAGTAATTTCGGATCAGGTTTTTAAAGAATAGGGATAGTTCAATTACGATAATGGTGATGATTAACAAAAGTCAGATAGTGGCCTGAAGAGTGTATGACATGTCGCCGGTATATACCTACCTACCTACATATAAGAATAATAAAAACAATAGTACAGGATTGAGCGCCGTAACATAAACTTAAAGTTATATCTTTCTAATTTTTTGTATGTACATACATTATATGGAAAATGCGGTATAAGGGCTTTCTTCCGCCTGCTCCAACCAACCTTCACCTTCCACCAATTCTTTGTGCCGTCATCATCATCCATATTATCTCATAGAAAAAAGGAAATAACTAGAGCGTACTTTAGAAGCACGAAATGTATTTTCTTCCTTGCTCTTGCCTTTAGCTTGTTCTTCTGCTGCTTTTCCACCCGCACTCGCAAACATTCAATTTAAGCACACTAAAGGAAAATAAAAGGATATTTTTTTGCCTATTTTATATTTTTATTTTCTACTAGTAACACACCCAAAACGAAAGACACAAATACCAAGTTGGCATTCTAAAAATATAATAACTTATATTAGTATGTGTCTATTTGTGTGTATATGTAGATTGGTTGTACATGCCGATTTTTGCATGTTAACTTTATATGCTCTATGAAAGTATATGCAGGCATTTGAGCTTTTAGAGCTCCTTTCACACATATAAAGAAAGCGAGAGAGAGCTGAGAAGGTGAAATTACTTAGATTTTCTACAGATGATTTTACTACAAATTCTCATTCTTTTTTAAATATACATAATACCAACGAAAAAGTTCTATTTTCAAGAGACGATTTACAAAAAAGAAACGAAACTTTTCTCAAGAGAAGCAGAAATGTAAGCAAATGGTTTCCGGCTCTTTTACCTGTAATTGAAGACATTTCGTCAACCAACAAATACTCGTACAACGTGGTCTTAAGCAAATCGTACACCAGAATTCATCGTACATACATGCAAAATACAAACACATACACAATCAGACAAGAAATTTCTCATTAATACATAATATCGCACACGCACCAGCACCAGCACCATAATATTATCATACAAAAATTGGTAAAAAAATTTTGGTCAAAAGGAATGTAAACTAAAGAAAATCGAAATAAAATTTATGCACAAGCAAACCAGAGTTTATAGTTATTTGTTGAACATTAGAAGACGAAAAAAAAAAAACAATAAGCAATATTTTATAATTTTAAAAATAAACAAATTGTTTGTAAGAAAAAAGATATGTAGGAATATATATAAAGAAACATTTGTGTTTTGCTTACTAGAGATGTTATAAAAACTAAGCAAGCACACAACATAACACTAAATAAACAACATACGACCCGCTTTATCAAAAACCCGACGACGTCTCCTCGTTTGCTAAATGAAAGCCCGGGCACCAGAAATGACGCGAGACCGATGAACGAAGAAAGGAACAAAAAAGAAATGTAAGAAATTCGAAGAAGAGCTACACGACTGTTGTAGTTGTATAGTTTATAGTGTAAAGTTGGCCTTTTACGCCAACCAAGCAAATGACAATTGAGTGAATAGGAGATTTATGAATAAAAGGGGGAGATATTCTTTTTGAGAAGATTAGAAAGAGAATTGTGAGAAAAACGCCGTTGTGGTTGTGGCGGAGAAATCCGCCAAACAAATTTTAATACCACAAAATAAAAAATTTCGTATTCTCTTTCCATACTCATGACTCCAAACTGGGCCCATACCTCACGTCGTTTTTTTATATTCCAAACAAATTTTCAAAATATGTATGGACTTCTAAAATCTTTATTTTCCATCGTTTCATTCTTAGGGATTTTTCTTTTTATTTATACTTATATTTCGAAAAATCCTTAAAATAGAATTTAAAAGTACATTATGTATTTATTTTTATTTTCAGTTTAAAGGGAAAATCGGGAAAAATCATGTGTTTATCTTACAGAGAAAATACTGTCTGCTATAATCAAAAAATTTAGGTGTGTATGAGTGTATGTTTGTTATACATACTATGTACGAGTAATCTATGACATTTCAAAACAACCAGATGGAAAATATTGTTTAGTACCTTGGATTTTATGTTCTCTTTTTTATTTGAGCTTGCGCAAAGCGGCTGGATGATTGATACTCGAATATCTCCTACATTTCTCTCTCGCCTTTTCCTTATTTGTCTCTCTTTTAATCTCTTTCACTCTCTCAAAGCTAAAAGCCCAAGGATTATGACGAATTTCTAATTTACGGATTGATGGTAATTCTTTAAAGTGCTGAGCTCAAATTGGGGAATTCTTTGACATCATTGACGTTGTATTTGTAGGAAAAAAGACTAAAAACCTTGCGATACATAATCCAGATGTCATTTATGCATTTCTATACACAATTACAACACAATTTTTACTATAGGGGAAGTTTTGGATGCGTGTACAAAAATTGTCGAGGAATTACTCAAACCGAGCGTACAGGTTCAAGAAACGTATCGACGGTTAACTACGAATACCTCCTAATATACATTTTTGTAAAATTCACTTTTCGATGCAGTTTCGTTAATAATTTCCATCTGCTTCGCTGAATTTTTAAAGTTTCAACTATTTCACATCATAGATATTCAAAACTAATAATTATGCATAAAATTTTATTATTATACGTTTTAATTTTGAGACTATAATCAGTTTTGTGTGTCCCCTGTAAAGTTTACAAAATGCGACATAGGAGATATTCATAGTTAAGCGTCGGTATGTTAGTCTAGCTAGTGCTAGATTTTATTCAAATTTGGTACACTAGAAGGTATCTCTAAATTAAAGAAAGAAAATTGCAAACAGCATTTGTAACTCAAATTTTTTAAGCTATTCCGAATTTTAGTGTGTATACGTACTTTTATATTATATCTATATATATATGTATATATATACATTATTATTATATCATCATGCCAAAAGTTCAGATTAATTTGTATTCTTGCTTAAGAGATGCATATTAAACTATTAAAGAGAAATGTGGTAGTATCATTATACTAATGTAAACAAAATTGAAAACTTTTTATTAAAAAAAAAACAGGCAATGGAATTTCATCATAAGTAACATCGAACACCACCGCAATGTTTCATGTCTTTCATTTATTTATTACTATTTTCAGTAAATTTAGCCAGTTGCATTCGTCCTACAATTCAACCGTTATTCGGTTAAGATAATATTTCTTTACCCGACTCAATATTTTCTTTCCATTGTGATATTAAGAGATTTAAGACCAATGTGCATCCGTACCACCATTTAAATCCTCTTTTACCATTTTAAACACTCATACTGTGCTCAAACAGTTGTTGTTTTTTAAAAAAGCTGTAACGTTTTTTCACCTTAAGCCCACACATTTATTTATTTATACGTATGCTCATGGGACATGGGAGATGGGACTGAAAAATTCGACTGATAAATTCGAGCAGAAATTAAAAAAACCCTCTCAAAGGTCATTTATTATCATAAGGAATTTCATAATAACAACTGTTGATAGAAATACCAACTCAACTATACATTTCACCTAAATTTCATTGAATAGCACAGGTCTCGCTGTGTGGCTCTAAGTCAGATTCATTACTTCGGAAGTGTAAGTTACATAGGTATTTAATTTATTTTAAATCCTCGCAGATCTTGTACATTGAACATGAACTTTACTTGAGATAAATTATTTATGCCCAAACTATTTTACAGAGTTGTCAGGCTTAGTACTACGAAGCTTTTTGGTACCTTTAGCTCTTTGCTTTTTAGAAAATATGGAGTTTGTAAAAACACATTAAAACAGAAACAAAATTTTGTCTCGGTACACAATATTATACTTTTTAAAAATCATAAAATGAAGAGCAACAAGTGCAGTTGAACTTGCAAATTTGTAAAATTCTAATTCAAATAATTTAGTTTGTTTTGACTGGCGGGAGTGTACATATATGACATGAGAACATACATTAATTCAAACTAAGTACTTCCTCATTTTCAAACGACAGCTCTGGTACATGTTTTACCCGCTAACTTCTGTCATGACCTACAGCAGAATTTTTATGTTAGTGTAGGAATTTTTCAGTATTGTTTCCAAAACGAGAGAGGATAAAAGTGAAAAAGAACCCAAGAAACATTTGTGTATGTGTTGGTGCTGAGTGAGAATGTTAAAAAGAATAGAAAAAAGTAAGTTGTGCAGAGACATAAAAAGCTTTTAGTTGAATCCTCCAGCACTTAAAATTTTAATCTACCACGATAATGTTACATCATCGGGAAAATTTTGCTGAGAAAAATATTTGAATTGTTAAGTTTCCTTTTTTTTTAAGTTAAGATGTCATCACTGACTTAAGGATACCATATTAAATTAGAATATATAAAGTAATGCATTCAATGTGCTTGGATTATTTATCCTATCTTAAAGTCAATTTTAAATAGATAGTTTTTTCTTTGTGACAACAGGAACACATTAAAATTTGGTCATAATCCCTATAGAGTACGCAAAATATAAAAAAGAGTGCTTACGGAAAATGCATGTTTGTATGTAAGCAGAGTAAAAATAATATATGTACATATAGTATGTATGTATACAATTGTGACACGTGAAACTCTGAATTCGGGACGGTAGTTGTTTCACTTTAAATGCAACAAGGGTATACAATTACGGACAGAGTCAACATTGTTCATTTTTATTAAACTCACCTACCTGGTACCTACGAAGACGATTTCGGATAAAATTGCAGGTGGATGCGCTCAGTACCAGTACACAGGTATTGAGACTCCGGGTTTACTATCGACTCTATTGATCTTCTTTGGATCTGCAACTGATATTGTAGGTGCTTATTATAGAAGAGTACATATTTGGAAATTTGTTACCCAAAATATAGAATGAAAAATACCTACTAGTAACACGGAGAAACTAACTTTTTTCTGTTCTATCTTAGAGAAACTTAACTGTTCTGCCTAAAGTAAACATCTTTTACGATATTCGAAAGAATTATTATTAAACCAATGTCTTTTTTTGGTTTGAGGTTGATAAATGTAAAGTAGCGGATTGGAATTTTGTATCAAACTTATTTATAATGGGTAGGTACGTATGTATTTCCAGATTGATAGATATACCATATGTAAACCACATAATCCCTCAAAAAATAAAAAGTCGAATGACAATTTTGAAAATAAAAACCTCTAATGACAGATATCTATGACAAATATCGCAAATACTTCCCAAAATCGCTTGTAAGATCTTAAAATAACCGATTGAACCGTTTCAATTTCCCAAAAGATCAAAATTGCTTACAAAATTTAAGGACCACGCTTTGCTCCTGAAACTTTAATCAGAAATGATTGCATCAAGTGTGATGCAGATTGATTTTTTATCTCAAGGCTTCGATGTTTAATATGCATTGTTTAGCCTTATTACAGCATCTTTCTAAAAAAAAAAAAATGTCTACGGGGCTGTTATTTGCACAAAAAAAGCAAATCGTCGAAAAAGCCTACGAAATAAAGAGAAATCCTTCTTTGAAATTGTTAATTTTGATTTGGTAACAGTTTGGAGGTGTCACTAACTTCGAATAATTCGAACATGTAAGAACTGGCTTAAAAAAATTTAGACTTTTAGTGTAACCACTTGTGGAATTCCACATTTGAGTTAGAATTTCAAATTATTTTGAAATCAAAAAACTTTTAAAAATAAAAAATAGTTTCACTGAAGCACCTGTCTTCAAAAAAATCTTAAAATAAAAGTACCTACCTATATTTAAGTATATCAAAGAATCCACTCTATACGGAAGTTATTTCTTTCACAGTCAGATAGTAATTGGTTATTTTCAAAAAGGATAATTTTTGGAAAATCGAATGGAAAAGTCTAAAATTTTAAATCTCAATAAAAAATGTGAGGAAAAGTTTTACAGTTCCATAAATAACATACATATAACGATTGTTTAAAGGGTTATCTGTGATGATCATATCCTTGGTAGATTCAAAACCGTAAAATTCTTCAATTGGCAGTCGCACAATTTACTAGAAACTAAAGAAAATTTACTAAAACCAGAATCGTCGCACACAGGAGCTAAGCTTTTCATCTGAGCATAATTAAAAATTCGAATTTCCTCATCAAGGAATTACTCTCCCTTCCAATTTGAGGTGAATAAAAGGTTGACTCATATTTGTAATACCTACTTCTTTTACACCAAAGACGGCTTTTAAACGAAGCAATAATATTACCTTGCGATTTTTAAGCCCGTTGGAGAGAGACGTGTGTGGTGGCGGGGTTACATAAGACGGAAGATGACTCCAAAAGAGAAACTAAGATTAAAAATCGCTTCCGTGTAAAAGCAACACTTGCCCAATAGAGCAAGTTAACAGAATTGTTACTCTCTTGAGCCAAAGCTTAGACGTACTGTTCAGAGATTTTTTCTCTAGCTGTACTACACGATTGTGCTCAATACATATATTTTCCTCCCAATACGATACTCAGATATTCAAAACCAATGTGCATCGTTAGGCTAGCCGCGCACTAGCAATTTTTAGTTGCGAAACTGTTTGGTTACTTATAGAAAACAGATGAACTGTTTGGTTGAATGTCCGTGAATTTGCAGATAATTATATGTTCAATAAAATGACGAACTTATTTTAGGCAATCGTTTAGTTTGTGTCAAAACACAAACTTTTTAGTTGCTCGAACCAAGCATTTTCGCAACTAAAAATTGCTAGTGCGCGGCTAGCCTTAACGCTAGCGCTGTGCTCAGAAAATTTCCCTACTTTATTATATAAATCGTAATAGGTACGAGATCAAGTTTGATCAAGATCTCGAATCAAAATTTTGTACGAATTGCAATAAAATCCCTGTATTGCAAACTTTTCCACGACAAGACTCTTAAACAGAAAACTTTATTGGAGCAGACACGCAAACACATTAAAACTAATTTTTAAACTTATAGGTATATTCCTAATAGTTAGGAATAATTCAAATCCAAACGAGGCACCCTCGAAAAATTCGTGGGGGTTTTCACTTTACAAATTTTCTGAATGCATGCATACCTATCTTCTCCGACATAAAAATTTTTAAGTCAAAGTTTTGAATAAATACCTAGAATACAAAATCTTTTACATCACACAGGATCTGCTTGGTTTTTATAGAACTAATGTTTAACTCTTAAAATTTAATTAAATTCAATAAACATGACTCAAGGATTTATTGTTAGTCATTGTAAGTTTATTCGAATTATCATGCCTAGCATGAATAACATAGTGTGTGATGACATAAATATTATGACTCATTCGCATCCTTACAGAGTTGAATTTTTTGTTCTGTTTTACATTAACTACTCGTAGATACATACATACAGAAAGATTTTTCTTTAAAAATTGATGACTCATCCCCAACACGTGGTCAAGAAAGAACCACACATCTCCACAAAAAAAAAATCAAAGATGTTTCAATAATGACGCATACCGATACACTACACATCCCGATATTTAACTAACTAAAGAAATAGGTATGTATAGTAAAAAAAAATGTCAATTGTTGCTTATTCAAGGCTTACAGACATGATCTCATACTAGTTATTAGTTCTTCGATTCCTTCAAGAAGTTCTTCCAAAATATCAATAAATCCTTGATTGTATTTAGAGTGAAAATTGGAACAGAAATTAGAACAAAGAAAAACAAAATCATTTAAAATAAATTGCAGTTTAAGAACAACTGTCTAAACACATGACCCTAATTGTTGAAAAAGCTTTTGCCAATCTAAAAACAACTTTCCTTTGGCGGTGTACTGGACTAATATCTATATTTATTTTTTTGAAGAGACATTAAAGCCTTACAAGCACACATATTATATGTGGTCTTTAAAGATTTTAGTATTATGATCCGGTTGAGAACTTATGCACGAAGAAAAAGGATGTAGGCAAGGTACTACGTATGTATGTACTTACTTCTACGATTATACATATAACAATGTGCATATGAAGATACCTACATATAACTTTTATGTCTACTTGAATTGGACTTTTTTAGGGGTAGGTAGCCTCCACAAAACAAACGGTCAAACTACCTAACCCTCGTACAGACTTATGTAGTCATAGTCACGTAATATTAAGGATGGTTCATCAGAATCCTTAAATTCAATTACACAAACTCAATTGCATTCGAATGCTTTGTGTGTATGTGTTGATGTGGGTGCCACTATTATGAAGAGATCCAGAAGAGAAGAGAGGTCCGTTTATGATTTAAGCCGGAAACACATTTGTCCCATATGTGTCGGGTTTTGTGTAATCGCGTTTTTTCTAATGAATTTCATATGCTTAGACCTTAGACCTATTTTGGTCCGTTGGGCTGTGTTTCTGAATGATGTATTCAGTCAAAATCGGACCTCTTTCGATTGTGCCACATTAATGTGCTGACTATTTGTGGAAAAGATAAGCCAATATGGAAGGACAGACAAACAAATGACAGTTTGCAACACAACACAGTAAATAATTGTGGGTCACATCCAGCGTTGTCGTCACGAAAGTGTAACATATTTTTAAAGATAAATTTAAATAAATTAAAAAAAAAATGATAGAATTGAAGCTTCTTAAAAAAGAATATGAGATATTTAGTGATGGATAGAGAGCATTTCAAAGGAAATATAATAATACAAAATATTTCGAAAACCACATTGTAATGAAACATTACACTTCAACCGCGGCTACCCCCGTACAACAAGCAACTTTGCCGCCTAAAGCTGCGCTTACAGTGGTGCGACAAAGCGATGCGATACGAGAAGCGACATGGTACCTACGCACAGTAAAAGCGATTTTGTACGTGCGTGTTGTTGATTCCTTGATAATTATTGCCACCAAAATCATCAAAAAAGTGCAACACACAAGCATTGAAATAACAACATTTTACTCGTTTGATCTTTTTCTTTATACTTCAAAACAAACAATATGACACTTCTAGCTCAAACTAGCTTGAAAAAGTGATCAGAAGAGTTTGTGATAGGTATGCGAGAAACTAGCAACACTCGCATCAAATATCGCTTCACTGTGCGTACGTATACGTATATAAGAATAAATGTAAATTGCATCGCCTTGTCGCATCATTGTACGCGCTGCCTAAGAAGTTTCACTCCAAACAAAAAACATCAAAATAAAAGAGCGTTTAAAAGACATTAATTTTTAAAAAGGATACATATCGGTTTTTAAATTAATAAACCTACTATGAAATTATACTCCTTTTAATTAAAATATTTTTTAATCGAATTCAGTTCTGGAAAAATTAAAATTGAATAAATAAATTCCGTGAGATTTTCAAATAACGTTCTTAAATATTCATCAATATAAACCTCTGTTAATTAAAAATAGTTTGAAAAATAGTGATTACTTTGGAATGTGGTAACAGAAATACTAAGAAATTCATTTCTGTCAACGTGGCGTAACATGGCGCAAAATTTTAAACAGTTCTCGTTAAAGAATAACACCGACTCTAGTTAAAGCAGTCCTTTAGTTAAGAACCCTCGTTTAAAATGTTGTTAATTTTAAGCACTTAAAAGGACTCTTCTAACGTCGAGGTCAATGATGAAAATCAGGGAATTGATGAAGCAGCTGCCGTTGCCGTTGTTGATGACTCTGCCTTATTCGAGGCTGATGAAGGACGATGCACAGTGCGAAGGCATCTTTTTGCGGCCAAAAATCCAAAATAAAAGTTTTGAGTTAGGGGTTTTTTTGTCATCAGGTTATCTAAAGGAGATCCCTAATAGACGAAAAATCTTCATAGTAGAGTCTCTTGCCTCTAATCCCCCCCCATAATCTCAGTCTGAATGTGGCTGCTAAGTTAACGTAGTCACGCGTCGTTAAAATATGCTAATGGACACTTCCATCAAACACGTGTAAAAGTTTTTATTTCCAAGCAAATCTATTGCAATAAAATGGATTCAACAGCTGCAGGTGCGTAAAATAAGTTAAAGAATTTCTGAATAAAAATTCCTAAATAGTACATTGTTAGACAGAGATATGTCAACACTATTCATTTACTTGAAAAAAAAAATATTTGTTTGAGTGAAAACTTTTTTTCTTGCTATTTCTTGTTCTCAAAGCTATTTAAGATAGTTAATAAAAGTATTGTGTACCAAATAAAATAAAATTCAGCTGCCCGTAGCTGCCCGTTGAGTTTTTTTTGTGCATTAAGGTACTAGTACAGTCTAGAACGCCAAAAAACGCACGATTTTTGGGAATTTTTTTCTCGGAAACTTTATGATTAAAAACATAATTTTTTTTTAAATATTGAATACATGCGTCAAGAATAAAAATTTTTTGAAATTTTTAAATTTTGGCCGAATTATAGAGGGCGCAAACGTCGACTCATCAAAAAATACATTGTCCCATTGCGGAGACCAACAAAGTTGAAGTTGTTTTTGATCTTCAACAGGAATCTGAAATCAGTAGGACACTTCTTCAAATTTAATCTATTTGCGCAGGGCCTATTAGTTATCCAATAAAGATATATTTATTTGACTCTGTTTAACAAAAAAGGAATAAATGTGTTTGTGTATTCGTTTATTAAGTAAAGTTTACTATGACTTATACAAGTGGACTCCGATTGTGTGTCTTTGGTCTAGGGTAACCGTGTTGAAATAAGGGAATTTGTGAATCAGCTTCCGTTGCTGATGCATCTGCCTATGTACTCGAAGCTGTTGAAGGTGTCGGGTACTATGGAATCAATATCCAATTCCTGAAAGACTTTCCTCGAGCGCTGAGCAAACTTTATTATTCAATGCATTCAGGAGAGCAAAGAATATCGGACCTTTTGTAATTAAAAACATACCAGGTCCCAAGGATAATCTATTTCTATAGTGACTAAATTTTTAGGCGCATATGGTGGCTCAAAGGCTAATCGTAATGGCATGAAGATTGAAAGATTCCTTTGGGATGCTGACGCGGTCGATGAAGAAGATAATTTAATATACTTTGTACATTGATAACATGTTATAAAGAAAAATGTATATACCTACTTATGCAGATGTAGAAATATAAATAAGTGTTGATGAAACCAAATACAAGTTAAACATTTTTCTAAGACAACAATAATCACATCTTCAAAAATGTTGAAATCTTCATCTTCTGGAAACATTTTTCTTCAAATTTGTTGTTATCAGATGACAAAAGTCAGCTGGATAAAGTATACTTTAAAAAGAAAAAGAAGCGTTTTGCTGGTATTAAAGTTAGACGAGCGCTTTAACGTTAAAGAATGCTTTATATCATTCAAAATTAAAAAAAAAAGTAGATTCCCTCTTTAAACATAATTTTCGGAGTCGACTTGATTTAGAGCAGGTTTTAAATGTTTAAAATTTTGCGCCCATGATTTCGATCCAACTACACTATCGAATAGAACAAAGCCAATTTCAACTCGATACAGGTATCAACATTGGATATATGTAAATATAGTTTTTACCAGTTATGTAAAATTATAAGGAGAAAAAAATCAAGACAAATATTTTATAGAAGAAAGCTTAATAAAAGGGGAAAAAAGTAACGTAGTAAGAAAAAAATTTATTTTAAGAAAGTATAAGACTTTAGTTACACTTGTAACATTGTGGCAACGCGTTTCACACCACCGGCACCGAAACGATACATTATTCATATACATAAGTATTTTTTTTTGTTAGCCACATCAAACAAAATGTGGAACTCTTTTAAACGGTGCTATTGTTTCCTTCTATTTTAATATTTAGAATAGAACTTCAAAACCAATTTGGATCGACAGGTTTCTGTTTTTAGATCCTTTGCTTTACTGTGCTTGATAGTTGATAGTCGAAATCCCTTTAATCAGTGTGAGCTGGACATCATATTATATAGCAGCTCGTAATAGAAAGGTACACAAATAGTGTTCAGTACTACTATATAAAGGTGCAGCTGTAGCGTCAAAATAAGCTGTATCAAAATTGACTCAATTCTAACTTTTGCGACATGCTATAAGTTGCATTTGTCTGTCAGCAGCCTTAACGAGTCTCCCCGATGTTGTTTAACTTTTATTGAAAGGTTTAGTTTTTAAATTGTTAACCCTGCACGTTTTATTCTTTTTTTAAGACCATTTAAGTGAAGCAGCTTTCGACGTTGTGAACGAGAAATTTGACGACCGGGTCATACCTTAGCTGCTTGGCTCAAATAGATTATTTTCTCTAGGGTTACGTAAATTTCTTATGTCGTTTTTATTTGGCAATCCGGAAGCCTTCCGGACTCTTCTAAAAGTGTTCAATTGGGAAAAAATGACAGTTCTAATTCTGAAAAGAAGAGAAATTTGCTTCTGGATTTGAAATCAGAAGCAAAACCAGAAGCACTCACACATTCATATACTTAAACGTCAACCTCAACAGCTGTGATTTTTGGTATTCAAATTGTGCGAACCAGGGTTGGCCGAATTAACTACACTACATTTTCTACATGATTTACTACTATTATATGAGGTGTTGAAGCGAGCTTGAAGCTCGCCAAATAAAAACGACATAAGTCTATAGTATAGAACAGCATGTGTTTCGTATGTTTTTTATTATTATTATTATAACTTTATTAATAAGCAAATAAATTACATTATTAATATACTTAGTCTAGCGCTAGCTGCCAGGGCTTTCGGCTAGCGTATGTTTTTTTTTTAATAAAATTTGTTTCTTTATAAAGTCAAGACATAAAAAAATAAGGGTTTCATGGATTTTAGTAAAGAAAATCGCTGGGTGGATATTGTGGGGAATTTTTGTAGAATTAAATCGTTTTACAAGTAGGGCTTATTCACAGAGGCATATTTAGGTAACTAACACTCTTTTACCATTAGATATGTAGATTTTTACTAGGTATGCCTATTTATTTTTTGAAATTTTTTTTTTAGAAGTCTTTCACTGACTTTTTAACAGCCTAAGGCAAATATAAAGCAACAAGTATTTAGCTACACTGGACTTAAGCCCAGGTTATGATCTACATGTACATATTATTAGCTCCGCTTATATTAATTGTAGCGATGCTACTGGAGGAAAATTGGTTTTATTTGAAACTAGCTGACCCGACAATGTTGTCCGGTCGACATTTTAATAAATTTATCAAAACATGTTTGCAAATGATAAAAACTACTTATTTTCACTCGGGGTTCTTTAGAAAGAAGTTTCAGTCAGTTTTTTAACATATTGAGAGCATACAAAAAACTACCAGAAATTAACCAAATTAGGTCGCATAATGTAAACAATGAATGACATGTAATGCGATACTATTGTTTTGGCGGAGTAGCGCCCTCTAGAATTAGTTTAGGTTGATTCTCTCGATTTTTGTTCTGGATAACTTTTCCTTTCATAACAACATAATTTGATCTAAACGCAAATAAATTTAACCGAAATGCAAATCGATTTAACCTATGTACACAGTGGCGCACGAATCATGCTACAAAAAGAAAATGTACTAACTTTTTTTATGTGTGAGTAATTTGTTTATTTTTTTTTATTTTGTAGGTTACTGTTAAAATGAATGCTTGAGATAAAGAAACGAGAAATTGGATAGTGCAGCGTTACTGGGCGGGAGTTTCGCGGCATTATGAGGATGGCAAACATGATTGCCGAATCTGGAAGCACCGCACGAAGACCGTACCATCGAGAAGCCTATGTTCAGGTTAAGGACACAATCGCGGTTGTACGAGTAGCCTCGTCAATACAGGAAAATCTAAGCGTTTCGACTTTAAAATTATTCGCGCAAATGGAAGTTATAGCAGACGGTTGTTATAACGAAAAATTCATGATGACTAAAACATGTTTCCATACAAAGTGCAAATTACGAAAAAGATGAACCCTCTGGATTTGACTGTTCGCCTAAAATTGAAATGGCCAAAAAAGACAAAAACTTGATAAATTGCTTCGGCCCTAGCGAGGTATTCGTTCGAGCGAGAAATTCTCCTATTTTGTACGATTCATAGGATTTTTGCTTCGAGGTATTCTCCCGAACAGCTGTTCAGAATTTTTCTGCGACATTATTTTAACGCACACTGTTAACTGCGTTAAAATGCGATCAAGTGCTTTATTTGTCAAATTTCTGACAGCTTAATGCAATTATTGTTTTTCCGATTTCGTCCGACACAAATTCTTCGCGGAACAAATTGCGCCAACGCATTTGTGTATTATTATTCTTTCCGATAGAATACCTCGAAAGCAATTTGAACCTCCGACAAAGTATGCATTGCGGACAATTTTCCGCTCCGAACGGATACCACTTTGTGGTTTGCAGATTCATCAAGGTGCATTTCGGTCCATATTTCTTTGAAAAAAATGGTGTGATTCGTGCGCCACCCGCTATTAGCAAACTATTAGCAATTCAAATCGATTTGCGTTTGGGTTAAATCTATTTGGGTTTGGGTTAAATTTATTTGGGTTTGGTTAAATTAATTTGCTATTCGGTTACATACATTTTTGAATGGTATATATACGAGTAAGATATAAAATAAGCAGAATCACAATAGAGTTCATAAACCATGTATAACATGTCCGTTTTGTTGTGGTTTTCAGTTTTGTGTCGGATTCACGAGTTCAAAAGGCAGATACTTCGAAAAATGGTTCTTCCCTAAAAGAAAGGGGTATTTTATTTTTTGAATAAGATACCAATCATGATCAAATTTCTTGGATTTGTTTTTTTACTCAAATTCTATCTTCATTTTCCGTGTAAGATTATTCAACTTGCAATTTACAAATACATATTTATTCACTGATTTTCTGCAAACTGTTTTAACACTATGTCTCAACCTCAAGCCCCAAAAACACGTCTTTGGAACATTCGATGGTGAACCGTTTACAGTGAGTCTTACGTCTGCCTTAAATATTCAATTTTTCTTAAATTTATTTATTCTTAAATGTCCTGCTTACCGATAAAGTCATTTTACTATTTTAATTTCATTGATTGTCGGAGCTGGCACTGCCTCCAGATTTCTATTTAATTAGATCCTTTTAAAGAGGGGCGGGCTATAACATTACGATGTAGTGATTTCAATTCCACACATGGAAAATACACAATGATTTAATAATAACATTTTGGTTGCAAATGCCATTGAAATAATTGCATGAACAGAATGGTATAGTGGAATAAGGTTACCTTCTTTTTGTGTGCAACAAAAATTACAATTTTCTGCAAGCCCCATAAAAGTAAACTCTAGTAAACATATTAATACAGAAGGTTTAGTGGAAGCTTATCGTTAAGTCCTGGACAAACAGGGAAATTTCATTAATAAAACATTTTTTCTGCTAAATGACTAACTATGGTAAAGCTAAACCACCGAAGTAGGTAGTTTAGCAAAGGAATAAGAAATAGAATTGTCAAAAAAAAATTAAACAAAAGTGCGAAGTGCGTGTCTTCACGAGTTGTCAAAGCATTTGTTTTGAAAGCAAAGCAGTTTAATAAAATGAGAACTACGTAAGGATTTAAGGTCATATGTGGATTTCGACAAGTCATATATGCATTTGACTGCACCTCTATTAGAATGAAAAAAAAACAGGCAGGAGAAAACGGTCAATAATATGTAAAAATATGCGTTTTTTATTACTATGGCTGTAGGCGTCTATGTCAATTTTTTTTTTTTTGAATATATAATTAGTATCTTGGGTGGCGTACTTCACCAGTTCCAAGGATTGTAACTCCCTCTTTGGTTCAGTGATCAGACAGTAAAGTTCTTTCTCACTAATAAACTCTCACGCAATGTGAGAACTGCCATTTCTTTTGAAAAATGAAACAGATCCTTCCTTACAGTGGAATGAATTCCCTTGTGGAGCAAATTCCCGCGAAATTATTTTCCTACATTTTCATTTTACTATTGACTTATTTTGCGTAATAGTTTCCTAAAATGAAAGTTAAAATATGGTCACCCTATTAATAGAGTGCATTTGCGGTGCTGTGCATAAATTACAAGGGTTGTTTCATTTTGAACTGCAATTGAGCAATTTTGTTCACATGAACTGTTATTATAAATCTTTTTCTTTAAATCTATTATTTATATGAGTAATGTTAATCAATCAATCGTATGTTAATATAGAAATTTCTGTAAAATGGCTTGTTGAAGGAATGGATGTGTTTTCCTTACGAATAGTTATAATTATGTCCTGCCTTTTTAAGGAGTAGCTCCTGTGGGTAAAGGCTATAAGTGCCGCCCATAAGCTTTTTTTTTGTCGTCTTGAAATTTGTTTTGCCAGCGTAAAAAAGTAGTAACCATGTACTACGGCATCAAAAAGATTTAATGTGTATCTGGTTCAATAAAACAAGTCGATTCCATTACCGAGGGTGCAAGGGTACTACATGAACAGGTATAAATATTTATCTAGAAACATTTGAATGGAAGTGTCTCCAATAACAAAATTGAAAAAGAAAACACAGGAATCAGCCGTTTTTTCTTAAAACAGTAAGACTGTATTACAGTTTTTAACTAGCTGAAAAAAACATCGGACATTTTTGCGGCTTTAAATATTTGCACAAGGATGTCCTTATTATAAAATATAAAAATTAAATTTATGCAAACATAATTACCAAAAAAAATCGTTAAGAAATTTCTTTAAGACTTTCCTAAACAAAAATTTGGTGGTTTGCCAATTTTAAGTATTTAATAATTTACATTGAAGGATTTTTTTTTTCAAAATTTCACACATTTTCAATGTACAGAATTTTCAGAAAAATTTTGTTTCCAAAACTTTTAAATACAATATTATTTTAAATTTGCAGAGCAAAAATAAGAATTTTGATCGAAATAAAAAAAAAACGGTTCTATGACAGGTAATGTTAAAGACTCACTATCGGCATTACAGATTTTTTTTTGAAATTATTTTTAGAGAAGCTTCCAAAAAGTTTGGAAAACATTGCATTGCAAAACTAAAAAAATATATTTGGATTTTTGAGAAAAAAAAACAATTTTTTTTGAGAATTCGATATTTTAAAAACGGGTAAATTTTTCTTTTATTTGATTTTTATTCGTACAGTAATAAAAACTTTAAGTTAGCATACCAAAATTATATATGAGTTTATTTTTTTTAAGAAACCGCTACAACTATTTATAATTTTTGTTCTTGCATATTTTGCTTAAGAAACCACATGACATTCTATTTTAATCTCTCACTAAAAAGAGAAACTAAAAGAGAAAAAAGAGAAATGAGAAAAATGATTTTTTTGGTTATGAACAATTTTCTCTAATAACATATACAGTTTTAAAATTCTTAGTCTTTTACACAGGAGCAAGTTCGTGCGACGCAGTCGTGCATTTTATTTTTTTTTAGATTGTAGGTCGAGGTACGGAATACGTTTTTTTTCACTATCATGCAATGTCAAGTTTGACCAACATCTAGAATTCGATTTTTTTTCCAAATGCAAAACTTGTCCTAAACATGTCTTGCGTTTTTGCAATCACTTGAGAATATCAGCAAAGCAGCGTTACTTCGTAATAAATTTAATAATATTTAAATTACGTTCTTAGAAAAGCAGGATACATTTTTACTGTAATTCATTTCCTTTTATGTACTTAATTTTTTTTTTCATTAAACTTGAACAAAATGATAATGTAAAATAAATTTTCTTAGTTAAATAAGTTTTTGTTAAATTCAAATAAAAGCTCAAGTGACCTCAACTCCAAGGTGCGTTTCGCACTTAAAACAGAGATAATTCTCAATTATATTCATTAAGTTTTTGTTATACAAACATTTTGTAAGTAAACAAAAAAGATATCATTTTAAGAAAAAAAGGTATGTATGTAAGATCATATTCAATTATTACTTGCCATACACCCGTAATGCAAAATCTTATTTATCTCGAAAATGGCTGTAACGATTTTGATAAAAAAAAATTAGGTGTGATATTATTGAACATGGACTACATTTTGGTCAAAAAAAAATTTGGGGGGAAATGTTATTAGGGGTACCTGTCATAGAACCGTTTTTTTGATTTTCGATTTTCTCACCAACGGCTCTAACGATTTTTACCGAAATTTTTATGCAGGAGCTCCTTTGCATTATAAAAAATATAAACCAAAAATTTTTTTGAAAAAATAGTTTTTGGATTTTTAAAAAAATAATACAATTTTTTTTTTTTGAAAATTCGATATCTTGAAAACCGATGCACGATTAAATTTTTAAATTACGTTTTAAAATGTATTTTATTAAATACTAACAATTTGCGTAACAATTTTTTTTATAAAAATTTTAAGGAAAATTTAGTACAGAAAAAACATGTTTCAGTGTGTCTGTATGTCTTTACCTCTCACTACAGCCTAAGCAACTGGACCTATTTCTTTCAATCTCGGTAGTTAAGGGTCTTTGGTGATTCCCTAGAGGAAAAATTGAAATTTTTTTTTTAGCTCCAAAACTAAGGGTACCCCCATACTCCCGTAATGCAAAATCTTATTTATCTCGAAAACGGCTCTAACGATTTTGATAAAAAAAATTAGGTGTGATATTATGGACATGGACCACATTTTGGTCAAAAAAAACGTCAATAGTCGGGCTTCAGTTGTGTTAAACGTTGCTGAACAAAAATATCACATAAAATGCTACGCACAAACATGTGCACACAAATACAAAATTAATAAGGTTTAATGTCAAAGGAAAAACATTGAATTGAATTTCTTGAAACCATATTTCCCAGAAAATAAAATTGATCCAGAATTATTTACGGTCCACAATACGCACACTTAGGTTAACAAATCGGGGTATCGTCGCTACGGAGAAAGAAATTGCAGGCAATCAATATTTAACCTATAATTAAAAAAGTAGAAGAGGTAAAACTAAAATAAAATTCCTTACATAAAGGCGCGTTTTATTGGTAATCTATATCTAGCGCAGTAATACAAGCACCAAAAAAACGCTTTATTCACTCTTTAACTCACTCTTCCTTGTTCCTTCCTACTTGTGGAATTAAGAATTGACTTACAGGGATGTGTTCGAAAGATCTGTATCTCGTTTTTAAGCTGGAGTTGAAATATTCATGAAAATGCAGATTGAGTTGAAATATTCATGAAAATGCAGATCGAGTTGATTTAGAGTTTTTCTCACTGTTAAATTTGATTACAAAAGTGCGAAAATATATCGCATAGTATATATACTGAGTATTGGAGAAAAAAAACATAGTACTCAATAAAATGACATTGGGGCAAAATTATACTTCTTATATATTTCCTAACTTTATAGTAGTTTTCTAATTTTAAACATTTTTTAACTAATATCGTCCTAAGGCTGGGAGCGCACATTCAATTTTTGAACAAATGCCAGTGAACTGATAAGACATATCAATCGAATTCAATATTAAATATTTTATGACAAAATTAGTGGCAGTAGTGTAAAGCCGGAATTATGGTATGAATTAAAGTTTTGCATTTCAAAAAATATTTGTTCTATAAATTTCGGAGCGATCACACTTTGGATTAGTAAAGGCAAAGTATAATAAAATAAATACCAACGAACACACCCTCAAGAATGCCACATATATTTTTTCGGACACCACCTAAACACCTCCTACATTTCAACATCCGAAACTCCATCTTCACTAAATTATCCATTTCAATTACTAGCTTATTTTTATTCACTAAACGTTTGTTGTTGTTTTCCATGTTAAATTTTACGATGTAGTATATTCACTAACCAATAAAACACGGCTATTATGCTGAATTTATATAACAATTGAAAAAATTAAAGCTAAACTCTCAGAACATCTATTTTATTTATTTTTTATTTTATTTTTTTAGTATCGTTATAACTTCATATGACTCTTTAACATTAAAAAACGTCAAAATAGGTCTGTTTACTTAGTTCTTTGCACGAACTACTATTGTTTTAAGGTTGCTCAGAATCAATTTATTAAAAGAAATTGCCTTAGGCTAGGATGTTTTGCAACTGTTTGGTTTAAGAAACTAAAAAGTTTGTGTTTTGACACAAACTAAACGATTGCCTAAAACGAGTTCGCTATTTTGTGTAACATATAATTATATGCACCTACGCGAACATTCAACCAAATAGTTCATCTGTTTTCTAAAAGTATAAAAACAGTGTTGTGCAACTAAAAATTGAATGTGCGCTCCCAGCCTTAAGACGATATTAGTTAAAAAATGTTCAAAATTAGAAAACTACTTTAAAGTTAGGAAATATATATATATACCTTAATAAGAGGCTGTTTAAAATTTTGCGCCAATGTCATTTTATTGAGTACTATGTTTTTTTTCTCCAATACTCAGTATATATATGCGATATATTTTCGCACTTTTGTAAGTTTTAAATCAAATTTAACAGTGAGAAGAACTCTAAATCAACTCGATTTGCATTTTCATGAATATTTCAACTCAATCTGCATCTTCATGAATATTTCAACTCCAGCTTAAAAACGAGATACAGATCTTTCGAACACATCCGAGTCCGAGTAAGTTAATTCTTAATTCCACAAGTAGGAGGAACAAGGAAGAGTGAGTTAAAGAGTGAATAAAGCGTTTTTTTGGTACTTGTATTACTGCGCTAGATATAGATTACCAATAAAACGCGCCTAATGCCGGAGTTATACGACATTTTTGAACAAATGCCAGTGAACTGATAAAACATATCAATCGAATTCAATATTTCAATATTCAATATTTTATGACAAAATTAGTGGCAGTAGTGTAAAGCCGGAATTATGGTATGAATTAAAATTTGCATTTCAAAAAATATTTGTTCTATAAATTTCGGAGCGATCACACTTTGGATTATCAAAGGCAAAGTATAACAAAATAGATACCAACGAACACACCCTCAAGTATGCCACATATATTTTTTCGGACACCACCTAAACACCTACATTTCAACATCCGAAACTCCATCTTCACTAAATTATCCATTTCAATTACTAGCTTATTTTTATTCACTAATCGTTTGTTGTTGTTTTCCATGTTAAATTTTGCGATGTAGTATATTCACTAACCAATAAAACACGGCTAATATCAACTTTTTAGATAATACTTATAGAAAATTCTACGCAAAAGTTCTACGAAAAATGTTATTTTCCTGATAATGAATTACTTAAAGTATTATTATTATGAAGTAAAAATTTATTTCAACACCAACCTATGAATGTAAATATATCTCAAATATTATTGGGATTATTGGAATATTAGATATAAGTATTAAATAAGGGTTTTTACTTGTAGCTTTGGAAGACAAAAATTATTAATAAAAAGGAAAATATTAGTCCTATATCTCTAGCTATGTATCTAGTTATTTTATGCTACATAAAAAGTAAATTAATAAATTTTTAATTTTGACCTACGTACTATTTATTTAGAAAACATGTTTGCATTGACGCCTGGCGACCCAAGGTAAATTGTCCGCAACGCATACTTTGTCGGAGGTTCAAATTGCTTTCGACGTATCCTTTCGGAAAGAATAATAATACACAAATGCATTGGCGTAATTTGTTCCGCGAAGAATTTGTGTCGGACGAAATCGGAAAAACAATTGCATTAAGCTGTCACAAATAAGGCACTTGATCGCACTTCAACGCAGTTCGCCGGGTGCATTAAAAAAATGTCGGAGAAAAATTCCGAACAGCTGTTCGGAAGAATACCTCGAAGCAAAGATTCTCGGAATCCTACGAAATCGGAGAATTTTTCCGCTCCGAACGGATACCTCGCTAGGGCCGATTTATTTATTAACAAGAAAAAAAATACAATAATCTCACAAGATGAAATAAATTTTGTTTTTTCTTGCTTTTTTCTGAAATTTTGAGTTGTTTTTTTTTATTGACCATTAAAAAAAAATAAATACATTGATAGTTTGCTATCACCCAGTTTACACAGAGTTATGGTATTAAGAGCTACCTTACTTCTGAAAAATTTGTATAATTTGATAGAGTACAGTTAAGATTGTTTGAATTATTTTGAGGAGGAAAGGTCATGAAAACCTCCTATTTAAGTTTTTATGAGATTGGTATCAAAAAAGAATAAGCTTAAGATATAGTATCACAGTTAGAAAAAAATAAATTAGAAATATAAATAAATATACAGATATTAATTCATAAATATGTGTATAAAGAGATAAAATGTATAAATAAGTATATGAACAAAAAAGTACACAAATAATAAATAAGCAAATAAATTAATAAGTTATTAAACAAACGAAGTATACTAATAAGTGCCTCTATAAATATGTAAGACAAACATAAGTGAATAAATAAGTTATAAATAAATAAGTATGAAGCAAACAAATAAATATATAAAAATAAATTAACAAATAAATATGATTTTTTTTTTTTTAATATAAATATAACCAAGAGAAGTTAATCACAGCAAATAATAATTAGTTATAAATTTAAACAACATAGAAACAAAAATATTATAAATGGATTAAACTATTTATAAGAGCGTTATCAGATATTTCGCAGCGTAAGTTATATTTTTCTTTCAGTTTCAAAATCCTTTCAGATATATATTCAACATTGGCAAGACTGTGCAATTCATTTGTAGAGAAGTGCCATGGAAGCTTTAAAATCATTTTCAATATTTTGTTTTGTGTTATTTGTATCTTTTTAATGTGAGTTTTTGCACACTGGCCCCAGATTGGGGAGCCGTAGAGCATTATTGATTGGAAAATTACTTTGAAAATTATTAGTTTGTTGTCATTGCTAATTAAGGATTTTCGGTTTATTAACGGATACATAATTTTAATTGTTTTATTAACTTTAATATTAGTTTTTTGAACGTGCTCGTTAAAAGTTAGTTTTTTATCTAGATATATTCCTAGATATTTAACTGAAGTTCCCCATTCTATGTCGTGGCTGTTTGGTTTTAATCTAGTGCTGGGAAGAAAACAGGCTTTTCTTTTTCTCGTAAAAAAGATTGCCTGAGTCTTTGACGCATTAATTTTAATTTTCCATTTGTTGTAATATTTATCTAAAGTATTCAGAGCTGATTGTAGATTAGTTTCTATATTCAAACTTAGTACATCAGATGAAAAGATAGCAGTATCATCAGCGTAAATGGCTGATTCACAATGAGATAGTATAGGAAAATCAGACGTATATATATTATATAGGGGAGGGCCTAAGACAGATCCCTGAGGAACTCCTGCTGGAATACTTAACTTTTCAGACGTGTCTCCATTAATGAAGACCATGAAATATCTGTTAAATAAGAAACTTTGAATTATTTTAATAAGATATGCTGGAAAATTAAACTCTATCATTTTATAGAGGAGACCTTTATGCCAGACACTATCAAATGCTTTCTCAACATCTAGTAGGACTAATCCCGTAGACTGTTGTGTATTGAAATTGTTACGAACATTAGTTTTTTTTTTTTTTTTTTAATTTAAAAGAAATGACTTGATTTTAAAATATTGAACTGTAGGTATTACCGTTATTTTTAAATATTTTTTTTTCCATTTTAAGTGTTTTTTTTTTTTAGAAAATTGTCCCTTCTGCTTAAATGGGGGGTTCTACAAAAATCCATCGTACTCTTGCCAGCATTTTTACCACGGCAAACTTTGGGCTCAAAAAATTAATTCATTTGAAGAAAATTTGACCTAACAAAAAACTACACAAGCGATTCTAGGTCACTTGGTCTGACCACCGAGGCCTTATGACTTGACGTCGTTAAACTTTTCCTTGCAGGGTTTTCGAAAGCCAGAGGTCTATGTCAATAAGTTGCAAGTGATCGGTGCCCTCGAAGTCAACATATCACGTGTCATCGCTAAGGATTGGTTGATATTTGTAGTCATTGAAAATTGCTCCTCTCGGATCCGTACCCACTTCTTGTTTTTTAAGATAGCCCCAAAAATTTTTTCAATTTTAATATCTAAAGTCTGCCCCCTTAAGATGGCCAAAAACAAAAATTCAAAATTCTCTAGAGAATTAAAATTCATTCGTTTGAAATTGTGTATGCACAAGAAAAAAATGTTTGCAAGTATCTACAAATACTACTAGTTGTAATCATTTATTTCAAAAGTGTAAAATTTATTTGTAAAATAATGAAATTTCAAGAAATATTTGAAAACTTTAAAATGAGACATCTAATATATGAATATTATGCGAATTCAATCACACAACAAACTCATTTATAAAAAAAAAAAAAAAAACAAACAAAAAACCTTTTTTAGATCAACTGTCAGTTATTTATATGGATTACATAGTTTTTTGAAATAAAAATGAAAGCATAACTCGTAATTTTTAGAAGCATAAAGCCTTTGAACATTCACATCACGTATTGAAAAAATATTCTTACAAATTTAGAAACTAAGAAACTTAATTTCAATTTCATTTTTTATTGTTAACCGCTTATTCTCAGATAGTAACTTTTCAACAATAAAATACCCTCAAACCGAGTTAGTTCTTGCAAATGATGTCATCTGCCAACTTTTATTTTAATCTTCTTCTTTTTCCTAGATGCTTATGTCTTTTGAGCTCATGTTAAAAGGAACTTTTATTTGAGGAAATGCAATTATTGAAGATTTCATTTTTCCTTACTTATGATGACCTCTATGATACGATAGCAATGTTTCGATGGGTAGGCGACCTCATTTTCATTTGATTTTTTAAGGACTACATTTTTTTTTCTTAAAAGAGCTGATACTGATGAGTACTACTAGGATTAAATGGAGAATTTCTGCCAAAAAAAAAAAAACAACTGATTTAATGGAATTCACATTCGTGTGGTGTGATAGAAGAAAGATTCTCTTTCGTATGCATGGGACTCACTCCTGAAGGAAAAATTAAACTTAGTTACAAAAAAAAACTGAACAAATATAATTAAATAAAACAAGACATATTAATTTTAAAAATTGAAGAACTCACCCGGAAATTATTCAATAGAAGTGTAGGGTGGCGCACACACTCTTCTTCACGTGCGATTTCCACAGACAGAGCACGCTAACACTAGCATATAAACTTTTTTTTTCAACTATTTTTGTAGAAATTTTCCCAACGAGAAGAGAGGCGCACACTCCTGCTTATCCACAATCCAACACACACCACCGACCTACCGGTCTTATCAAGAGCCGTTCTTTATCAAAGAATTCCCCTTCCCCTTGTATTATCAATTTTTGACCAACATAGTAAACACTTTTTTTAAGTTTTTTTTTTTTTTGGAAAATAAATCAAAAAGTTTGGGAGATAAAAAAAAAAATAATTTTAGTTTAAAAAAGAAAACACGATATTTCACACAAGCCGATCGCCTTGATATTTAAGGTTAAGTTCCTAATTATTTTATTAAAATTTGTATTTTTTTAAAAATCAGTACCACACGCATATGTAGGAATTGGATGAACAATTTTGTATAGATCAATTTTGAAAAAGTCCACAAACTTCCTTAATATAAATAAATTATGTTACCACGAGGATGATGGAATAGACGTTAACGAGTGACACCCACGGTATAACGGCAAATACGATAATAGGAAGAATAAAAAAAAAATACCAGTAAAAAAAGTTGCTATGGTAGTGCTGTAGTACAATAAGGAAATCGATATTTTCTTTTTTTTTTGCGTTTTGATTATTTCCTCGGCGATGTTTAAGTCATCGGCAATGCTCAGTCTTATCTCTTTGCTCGCACACAATCATTTTCCAAAAAAAAAAAAAATAAAAACGAGACGCCAAATAAAACCGAGATGTTGTATTTGAAACACACACAAAGCTTTAAGGAGGTATAGGGTGAAAGAGAGCTTTTCATAAACGTATAACCCAATCCTTGTTCGTGTCTGTCTCTGGGCTTAAGAATAAAAACTTTTAGAATCCAAGTCAATATTATTTATTGCGTACAAAAGCTCTCTCACGCACTCTTTTATTCTGCCACGAAATTTATGTAACCGAAATCCAAATTTGACTCAAACAAAAAAAAAATCAAAGTTTTTTTTTCAATAAATTTCTTAACAATATTAAAGTTAGCTTTAATTATTTTTTTAGCAAAAGCTCGCGAAACACTTGAAAAATCAAAACGAAATCTTGGTTTTTCAAATAGCCGTGAAAATGGTATTTAATTAGGTTTTTCGCTTTTAATTTGGTAAAATATTTTGTTTTGAATTTAACTTTAACTTTAAAACTATTTTTTTTTCCTTTGAATGTCCTGTCTGATGTCACTTACGAGAATTTTTTCGTATCCTCAATGTTTCTTTTTTTAACTATAACTACCATTTCCATGTACACATATTAATACTTATCTATATACAATACACATATATAGATAAGTATACGACATATTAATATATATATAAATTGAAATTTATTTTATTTTAATATATAAATATGATTTATATTTTTATGAAACAATACAAATTATTATATTTTTTTAATGAAGTTCAAAAATATATTTTTATTTATTTATTTACTACTTCCGACTCTTGTATCCGAAGGCACGAAATATCAAAGAAGAAAAAAGAAATCTTTCTGCGACCTGTGTTGAGGACAATTTTCAGGAATTGATATGAATTTGACTGTTGTTTGGAGGAGTAAACGGTCAGAAGAGAGATGAGTGACAAAAAAATCCCCAAAAGAACGAATAAAAAAATCAACTTTCACCCTGAGCGTGAGTTCATAAGTTCACATTTCTTTCTTGAGCGCCGTTCTCTCTTTTTATTTAGAACCAACCATCAGAGTTTAGAGATTTTGCGTGTCTATACCTTAAAAGCTTTCCTTTTGAACAATATGAGTTTTGTTTGAATAAGAACATCGCTTCGCTTAGTCTCGAAATGTTTTTTGTAAGAGAAACTTTTTGGTGGAATATTTGGCAACCCTTTCGTCTTTTCTTAATATTAAGTGGGTGGTTGGTTTTTAATTGTTTTTTTTTAATATCGTACATATGTATATTAATAAAGTTGGGTTATTTTTAAAAACTTAGGCTCACATAGAAACACACACGGAAAACCTATTCGAGTATATGCATGCCTGTCACCATGGGAATTATATACTCGAATGAATACTTATTTAGTTTTCATTTTTGCTTTAATTTTATCTATTCGTAGTAAAAAACAGTTCATTGGTCTTACAGGAGGTTGAAAAAATTGAACAAGTGTGTAAGAAGGGAGGAGCTTAGAGGTTGGAGTCGTCAAAGCAGCTTGCACGGTTCAAACAGAGTTGAGTTCTTCTAAATGAATGTTTTAAACAGATCATGATCCATTTAAATGGGAAAAATTTGCCGTAGAGATCGAGATTTTAGCTGTTCTAAAAAAAAAGAAACTCGTAGTTTTCTTCATATTTTTACATATTCATACCACACAATTCTACAAGTTTTTGAAAATGAGTCAAAATCGTATTCTGTCATGGTCTTCACCGTCCTTCAGAGAAGATTTACTTAACTGACTTCTAGCACAGGAAAAAAATCTTCCACTTCGAAAAATTTCCGACAAAGTATTTCTTAAAAAGCTCCTTAAATTTGAACTGGCATGTAAGTTTTTTTTTTTGCGGTGTAAAAGACCTCTTACAAAATTTAGTTAACCATTTCTAACGCACGAAATAACTGTTCAGGACAATATTTTCCAGCTAAATTTTGACACATTTTTTTACTTTCTTTTAATGTAAAATATTTTTTTTTGTTTAAATTTTACTCTGTGAAAATGAGAATCGAAAACAAAATATATTTGGGAACAAAAGTGTAAGTAGTGAGAGATAAAAACAGAATACCTTTTGGTTTTTTTAACAAATATGAATTTATGCAAAAACAAAAATTAGGTTTGTTCGTTGAGCCCTGAAGTCACCCTGGGTTCACCCTAAATCGTTTTTTGAAAAACCTGAAGCCACCCTGGTGAATAAATTCTTTGTTATTTGAGACCTGGGGTCGCCCTGAACTCGCACTGAAGTAGATCTAGGTATTTTGCCGTGGCGAGTTCAGGTAACGACTTAACTGTCAAAAGTCATATCTATTTCTTTTGTTGTCGTTTGTCGATTCGTATGTTGCATGTTATTGCTTGGGTTTGCAATTAAATGTTTATTAAACGCATAAGATGAAATATTCAGCAACAACGCAAAATTGTTATTGTTCATTTTTAAAATTTATAATTTATAACAAATTAAAAGTTTTATCAAAGCAAAGAATTATTTGTATCTTGCTTTTAGTTGCCAACAAATTGACAGTCCGTGGGTGATTTTTGAAAACAGAAAGCTCCAGCTTTTTTTGACAACTCTGAATGTTGTCAAGAAAACCTGGGTCAACCCTGGGTAAAGTTGAACGAACGAACCTATTATAAGTCTTTGTAGCGTTTTCTTAAGAAAAATTAGCTTTTATATAAAAATTAAATAAAAAAATGTTGGTACGCCAACTATAATTTTTTGAGGTATCAAATTTTCTAAAAAAAAAATGATTTTTTTTTTAAATTTTAATATGCAATATTTTTCTCTTCTCTAAAAAAATCATTAAAATCCATTATGACGATAATGAGAAATTCAAAATTCGAAAAATATCTTAATTTCAAAATTTTTATTTATTGAATTATAGATCATAAAAAATTAATCGAGAAAAATACGATTTTCAAAAACAATTTTTTAGCATTTGTATGGTGGGTACCGTTATTTTTAGGTAAAATTATTTTTTTTTTCTCACATCTTATAGATTGTATTAGGAAACTTTTGATTGGTAAATTTGAAAAAAAAAAATGGTTTTGGGTTATCATTAATATCTAAGCATTTTTCGGAATTTTTTTTAAGCAGTACCTCGGTTCAAATAAATGATTTTTTGTTTTCATCTGTGTAACAGTTTTTGAGAAAAAAAGATTGTATTGAAAAAAGTCTTATGACAGGTAACTACAGTTATTTTTGAGCTTTTAAAAAAAAGAAGAAAAGGCTTACTTTGGTGTACCCTGACCCATGTTATTGAAAAGTCCTCTAACGGTAGACACTTTTGCACACAATTTTAGTTGAATAAGTACGATGTTAAAGCTATTTTGGTATGCAATTAGCTTAAGATTTTTGCAAATTTTAATCGAATATAGCATAAAAATTTATCTATTCTTTAATCAATTTAAAATCATTCAATACTTATTTTATTTTATTTTTTAGTGTCGTGCTAACTTCTAGCTTTTTTCACTACGTCTGATGCTGATTGATGGACGAGTTTTAGCTGCTTCTTTCATCAGCCTCAATTCTTCTTACTTGTGGAGCTCCTGCTGTAAGTCATGTACTCCTTCACTCCAGTCTTCGCTAACGATAAAGTTCAACTCATAAACGTACCATACATAAATACTATAATCGTAATGTTTGGTTATTATTGGTTTGTAATTACCGATATTTCAAATAGCGTTTTTAAGCAACTGTAATCTTTGAGGTTCAAAATTTGAATTGGTGAATTATATTAACACAGCCCTATCACAAAATCCATTCGTAAAAAAGTACCCGAATGAAATTTACGCTAATGGACTACTACTTCACAAAATCGTAATGGAATCCAAAGAAGCTTTCAGACCTATTATAGCTATCAACTATCAACGAGATACTTGATACATATCAATAAATTGAAAAGAGTTAGTAATATGACTAACAAATATCAACATTTGTTATCGAATATGAATTTTAATAGATTTTATCATTATTGTGAATGATTTTTTTGATAGACATGGTATTACGGATATCAACAAAATAGATACACACAAATTTTCTTATCAACCACAAATTCTTAATTGAAACGTTAACATACAAATTTATTCTGGATTTTTAAAAGCGAAAGTTAAAAGTTAAAAATTCTGTTTCTAAATAAAAGAATTTCTTTTTAAGAAATAAAGTAATTTTTTATAAAAACAACTTACATTTTCGCACAAGGAATTTTCCTTTTCATGGCCGACAAAAAACATTAATATTTCAAACGTGAAACGTCAAACAAAATAAACAAAACTCATTCACAATAAACTTTTGTTAAGTAGATATGCACATTTGGTCTAAAATTACCAGTTGATACCCATAATACCGAATTATCAAATAATTGATAGAATTTACCGACTATCAAATTGATTCTCCGATATTATTTTAACGCACCCGGTAAACTGCGTTGAAGCACGATAAAGTGCCTTATTTGTGAAATTTCTGACAGCTAAATGCAATAATTGTTTTTCCGATTTCGTCCGACACAAATTCTTCGCGGAACGAATTGCGCCAACGCATTTGTGCATTATTTTTCTTTCCGATAGGATACCTCGAAAGTAATTTGAACCTCCGACAAAGTATGCGTTGCGGACAATTTTCCGCTCCGAACGGATACCTCGCTAGGGCCGACTATGTATGAAAGTAGAATCAGATGCCAGTAATGCCGATTATGCACTCAAAATTTCCGAATTTTGAGAAATATAAACGTCAACGTTGATTTGATTAAAAAATTATAATAAGGACTGCAAGCAACAAATTGAATGAGGAATTCAAAACAAGTCCATTTGCTTTATCCAACCTACTGCCTACATAAATATGTACATCGAGCTGTGGTGCAACGTCAAAAATTGTTTCATAAATGTTTCAATTTTTGCGAAGTTCTAGTGTTAAAATCTGGTTGCCCCATCACTCACATTTTGTACAAGTATATCTAAATGAGACTTCTTCGTGTTAGAGTTATTTGAAGAATTCTTGTGCAAAAAATATACACTTGGGGTTTTATAAAATATTGAAATATCCTGTACTCTGACTGCTCGCAAGCACATTTGATATCGAATGAAAATTCGCGAATTCGAAGGAGTTTGACATTTACTTTAGAATTAGCTGGTACGAAATTCCCGAAAATAACAAAAATAATTGGTAGTACTAGAACTGTTCGATTTTCGTTTAATAACACTTGCTATAGAATAACAAGAGTTGCGATTTTTCTAATTCGCACATTTTTATTGTAGAATCCAGATACATGCATAGGTGGGCCTTTGGTTTCTATATAAGTAGTGGTTTACATTTAATTTATGACGACTTTATATCATTGTGCTTAAGCTGGAAACGCGAAAAGTATATACAATATTACAAAATTCAGTTGCAGAAAGGACTATAGGAATTAATCAAAACAAGATTTCGGTGCATATTGGGTTCACGCCAACTTCATTAAGGTCCACAAATAGCTACACAGATCATCGATGTGGTTTATACATTGCATATCATAGGCCCAAATTTTAATAGCGAATCGAATTTTCGACTAAACTCGAATGATTTAGCTATGTTCCCTTATTACGGTATTATGGTTAGCGAGTTTCCACATATGCTTTAAAAATCAACCAATACTTGTACTGTTTAATGGTGGATTTACATGTATCTGCATTTTATTTCTGCAAAAAAAAGGGATGCCAACTACAGAATTCATATTTGTTAGATATAGAGCAAAATGCAGAAGGACTCCATTTCCGCTTTATAGGAAATTTTAGAAATACAAGTCAAGAAGTAAAGACGAACATGTTCATCTTTATTATAGCATCTTCGTCTGCATTTTGTAAATTTGCGACATTTTCACATTTTTCTGTAATTTTTGTTGACGGACGCATGATATGAAAAAAAAACATTAAATCGAAATGGAAGAAAATGAAGGCAAGTTAAATTTCATTGCATAGTTTCGTATTAACAGGCCAACAAGTTATAGCAAATTTATAGGAAGTGAAAAAGAGTTACCACCTGTGTATTCTCTCCCACTTTCGGGTTTCGACATAAAACCGCCTCTCTCTACTTTTCTGCCTTTTGCAGATGCAGAAACATGTAAATTCACGTTAAGGCTTTTCTCTAAAAAAAAACTTGTTAAATTGGAACAACGAATTGTAATAGAAGCTTATACCAGATTTTTTATTCGCGTGACGGAGGAATAGGAGAATTCAGTTCTACTTCAAATTGCTCCAAGTCATTTTGATTTTTTTTTGACACAAACGCCTGTATATATACATAGCTATAGGGGTCACATTCTTTAAGATAAAAACGCAAAAACGTTTTAGTATGCGCGAACGATTTG
Organism: Chrysotoxum bicinctum; assembly: GCA_911387755.1. Classification (NCBI taxonomy): domain Eukaryota; kingdom Metazoa; phylum Arthropoda; class Insecta; order Diptera; family Syrphidae; genus Chrysotoxum; species Chrysotoxum bicinctum. Next base: position 12,865,725 of record OU426991.1, on the reverse strand, counting down.
CTATGTATCTAACACAAAAAACGATTTTTTGTTCGCACATGCGAGAAAATAAACGACTTTATTATTTGACGTTTCTCTACGTGAGCTGTTAATTTACCAAACAAAAAAGAATTTATTATTTATTTTGGCATCGAGTATTATCGATTTCCTTAAACTTAAGGTATAGATTTCAATGTGTCGATATCTCTGAGATATCTGACAGCCATCCAAAACCAATGGAACCCTCTCACGCAGCGAGGCAGAGGGGTGGGCCGACCCAGAAGTACTTGGCGAAGAACGGTCGAAGAGGAATCAGCACAACTGGGGAAGAGTTGGAGAGAGCTGAGGTACATCTCCAGAAACCGTACACGATGGCGCGTAGGAGTAGTGGAGGCCCTATGTCCCGCAAGGGGAACCACACGGACGTAATAGGTCCGAGGACCTAACCAACCATCCAAAACCTAGAAGTATGCAAACAAATTCTGCGCTTATCTCAAAATTTCTTTCATGTTTGAAACAAGAACGATCGCTTTCATTTCTTTAGTTACAGAATCTGGCCCCAGGATTCTTTTCTTTTAATTCCACAAGCTTTGCAGACTAATTTATTTACATTCTTAAAATTTAAAAATATTATTTTCGTTTCTTAAAATAACACAATTTATTTGCAACTACCTTTTTCATTTATACCTCTTTCTTCCAAAATAAATAATAACAATTGCAAGAAATGTACTTCAATTTTCGACCCTTAATATGAATAGCAAATTGAACTTAAAATCTTGTCAATTCGATAGTTTTAATTTTGTTGCTCAAGAAGCTCTTCTTGTATTTTGGTTTGGGCTCGTGTTTATTTGAATCGCACAATTTATCTTCTCCCTGTATAACCGTTTTATGTTTCCTGCAATATCTTCCGTAATTTGTATGTTTCTCGTAATAATTTTAAGTTTTCAAATAAAATGTGGTTGCAACTTAATTTCCTTTCTTAGTAGGTTTGCAGTATCATTTACTTTTCGCGCAGTTGAAGGAAAATTGTATCGCTGTATTTCGCGATCTGATGACATGGACAAATCTACAGGTTGATCAAGCATCAGTAGCCGCAGCATTTTCCAAAAAAATATCCAAAGGAATATGTGCAAGTTATTCCTGATAGTCCTACCAGTTTAATAACCTCTTTCTCCAGCTTTGAAAATGAATGTTTTCCAATTTAACCAAAGCAAAGAGTATAAAGCACGACTTGAAAAAATGTATTTGTCCAAAAATTAACCTACCTTTCCCAATAGTGTTTATATCCGATTTGACTTGTTCCCAAAACATCGAGACTCGTGCAATCTCAGGTTTCTCTTTCAACAAGCGGAAAAATCTTTCATATTGTGCCTTATTAGTCGTTTTTACACTATTAAAGCAACAAACATTATTTAGAACTAAATAAATTGGTAAATACTTACATTTTTATACAAAACACAACCGTTTTCTCACCGTTCCCGACACTTTGTTTTTTTTTTTTCTGGTTTTCTGTTTTTAACTTAAATTAAAATAGTTTATTTACATTTTAAAATGAGTGGAATTAGGTATCGTTTAGCGATAGTAACACAGAAACCGACAATGCCCAAGAAAATTTTGAAATTGCCAGAAAAAGAAGACAACAGACACCTCTAATCCTCTGGAACTGGAAGAAACGATGTAAGATTTATGGAAGAAAGGTTTTAATTGGGTATACATACACATATTTGGTTTTTGAAATACTTTCGCTTATTCAAAAATGTTTCATTGCACTTCTAAGTGAAATTAACCCAAAACATTTGCAGGAAAAAGAAGCTCTTCGATTACCAACATACTAAAACTTGCTAGAAGGTACTTTGAGATTCTGTGCTCATGGATCTTACAAAGTAAGTGTTGGTAATTGATTTTGTAGCCTTGCACAGTCCACTGTCGATCAGCGAAATCAAGCATTATTGCGCATGGTTGGTCCTTGGATTGGGGACCGTTCAAATACCAACCGTGTGCTGTTGACATGTTTCTTCTGTTGTTCTTTCTTTCTGTCTGTCTCTCTCTCTGTTGTATTGTCTAAGCCGATGGCCTCAGTTGCCAGTGCTTAAGTGTCTCTACTTCGTAAATTTATCTGCGGAGTAGTGTAATATGTAATCACCCCGATTTCCGATGTCGTAAACGACAGCGAAATATACGACCTGACACGATCTGCATTCCATAAGTCGTTTCCAACTTTTGTCACTCGTTTTGTTGTCGTCTGTAAATGTCAAACGTCGTTGAACACTTTCTTTCTGCATTCTGTAAGACGAAAAAATACGACGACTAAGAAAAAAAACCACGATATCTCTCGTTCAGAAATTTACACACGACAGAGACATAGAAGGTCGCAAAACTGCAAGTATTCTTGTTAAATAATTTATTTTATCGAATTTTTTTACGATAAATAAAACAAGTACATATTTGTCTAAAATTGTTGTACTATACTATATACTTAAATGTTGTAATTAACAAATGAAAACCAATTCCAGACGCTCGTAGATTTGAGGAAGAAGACGAGCACTTAGGGTTTTTTTTTTTTGAAGGGGATACAAAAAACGTCCTCCAGTAAGAGATGGAGATGCTTGGCAAAAGTTTTGAATCGCTTATTCTCACCCATGTTCTGTATTCCGAGTGAAAGTGGATTGAAAACGAATTTCAATTTCACTTAAAATGAAAAGGCATGTTCTACATTCCGAGTGAATTCAATTCACTCCGAATTTATTTGTGAAAGCTGAAAGACAATTTGCATCATTTATTAAAACATTGTTTCTTGTACATAACGAACATAGATTCACTATTATTATTAATAAGTAGTAGAAGGGACGAAAATCAATGATAGAGAGTTTGTGGAAAAGTTTAACGTAGTAAAGCCATAATTTTAGATCTTCCAGAAGCAGCGTAAGTAAAAAATGGGGAATGAATTAACATGGTCATATTTCAATTGTTTGTAGTTTCCAAAGAAGCTTCAGACTAAGCGAAGAGACATTTGTTTACATTTTTGAAATAAATCCCTTAATAAAATTGACTTCAATTTTCTTAAGCGGGAGCTCTTTTGTATTTTCTTGTAAACAACAATTTATCAGTCAATCAAATCAAAATTTCAAATCTTTATTTACACGTTTATCAATTTCACCAACGCTATGTATTCGAAATGTAGAACACGAATTTTCATCTCCGAAAACTCAATTCACAAACTTCATTTCGGGTGGAATTCAGAACACCAACATTTCACATTCGGAATGAACAAATCACAAAAGTCATTTTATGCGGAATGCAGAACATCAAAATTCACTTTTGTTGCTCGAATTCACAATAAGTGAAATGCAGAACATGGGTGTCTATAACGGCAAGCTTTCGCTATTAAACAAAAAAGAGCTACGCTTTCGAAGAAGCAGTGTGTACTCCAAGAAATAACCTTAAATTGTATCAATGAAAGTATAAACAAAGGAAGAAAAGAGGAATATAAGTCATACAAATTAAAGGAGCACACTGCTAGGAGAGACACAACACATCTTAAGATCCAAGAGGAAACACTTGTAATTTATAAACATGGGATGGAAAGAAAAGAAACTAATAAATGTAATACATTTCAACACTTATCATTTTATTTACTTATTTATTTTCTAATAATTAAAACAAAACTGCATTTGTTCATTAATTGAACATCGAGCAATAATATTGTATGTAGACCAGTGTTGGAACTTCTACCACTTAAATGGTATTTCTACCACTTTTTGCTGTTCATGAAAACCTACCACCTAAAAATCTAATTCTACCACTTTTTGCAACTCAGATTTCACTTCTTCCAGATAATAATGTGATCTTTGAAACATAAAGAACCGAAATATTATTTCTTTTATTTTTGTATTTGAATTATTTTCAATAAATTTATTTTCAATATACGATTTGCTACACAAAAATGGCTTTTAATTTCTACCACTTTTTTGACAACCTTTCTACCACTCTTTAGCTTCTGCGAAGTCCCAACACTGATGTAGATTTTCCTTTGAATTTGACAGATGTTTGTTACTTTTTCATCGTTTTTAAATCTGTTACAAAATCATCGCGTCGAAGAAGTTATGGAATGCCATTTAAAAAACGAGACGACAGAGAAAACGAGAGACATCGAAAAAACGAGACGACATAGGTAATTGGGGTGAATGTAATGTAAAAAAAACTTCGGCCGTGATAGGGTGTATTGACGTTACACATATATCATTAAGATAGCATCTCCAAAAAAGAAATTCAACACGCATATTACAATCGTTAGCAAATTTCTCTCATCTTTGCTTTCCTTGGCTCTTAGCACAAACCATCTTCGCGATGTCCACATTTTCCTCCATCAATCTGAGCAAAATTTCTATTCGCCTTTTGTTCGTTATCACTTTTGACCTTCATTAAATAAATATTTCAATGTTTTGCCTTTAAAATAATTAATTGGAAGAAACTTACATTTTGTTCACCAAAAAAAAACTTCTGGACTTCACCTTCTTTACCCGTCGATCAAAAAATGACAATCAAAAGTTTCGACCACAATCGACGATCGAAAAAGTTCGATCATCGATTAGAAAATCCTAAACCATAATCTGGGCCATTGTGTTGATAATTCCGAGTATTGGCAACCGTAATAATAACTTATTTTTATGAATATTGAGAAGAGGTTTGCACTGCGACCTTAAGATCTATTATCGATGGATTTTCTTCTTATCATTGGGAAATCATCCCAACCCGTTTAGAGATGAATTTATTGTATATGGTTACACTTATATAACTTCGGTCGACATGTCAAATGTCGAATAAAGTTTTTATGATATCCATAAGAATTAAAGATAATGTATGGTAAAATAAAGGATAATAAAACACAGTTAGATTATGTTATACATCAAAAATACATTTAATAAAAAACAATTATATGATAAATGCTTTTTTTAAGTTCAAGTAACATCAAACAATCGGAGCAGTTTAAATATGCAGTTTGTTTGTTTGTTTCACATTTAGATGTAGTATTACATTGATAGTTAAATATATATTTATGATGTGTATTCCATATAACACTTGAGTTCATTACAATGTATTTTAAGTATTCTTCTGAAGCTTTTTCTTTAAGCAAATCAATATTGGTAAAATAAAAGGAAAAGTATAGGAACATTTTTGTATGTATTATAATAACATTTATGTATGTAATTCATTTTCACTTTTTTTAATGCAACTGACTTTTTTGTCAAAATAATTATTAAAAAAACACAATGTTTGATTTTTTATGAATTTATGAATTATTAAAATTTAGTTTGTAATAAAATAAATATATACTTCCGACAATCAGGAACTTTATATAAAGTTTTAGGAGTATGTACTTTTTGTTTTTTTTTTTAACCAAAAAGAAAAGCAAAAGATAACATAAGTTTAAAAACGAGAAACAAAAAGTGCTTGTGCAAATTAAAATAAACCTCCTTGGCCTGATTTTTTATTAATTTTCAATTAAAAAATATTTTGATTCTTTGAATCATTGTTCATCAGAATGCATTTTTAAGGTTAAAATCTTACATTATTTATTAAATATATCAATATTTGACACCACAGCCATACAACATATATATACTTGTATCATATTACAAATATTTGTTATATTGAATTAATTTTTATTTTAAGTTTTGGATATTTTAGCATGAATCATTTTTTTGTTCGAATGATGTCCTTATGTATTTTTATTGAATTGAGATTATGTATGTAATTCATTTTCCACATTTGAAATGTAATGTTTTTTTTAATAATAATAAAAAAATAAATACTGACAGATATTATATTTCTACGAATGTGTGACTTATTCATAATTTAGTGATATAAATCAAATATATGTTTTCGACATTGAGGAACTTTATCTTAAGTTGAGAGTACTTTCTATTTCATCTTAATAATAAACTGTACTTTCTTAACGAACTCTATTTTTGCCATGCCTCCTAACTTTCAATCGAGACAAAGTAAAAAGGGATGTAATAGATAAAACAGTTTAAAAAGCATCGTTTAGCATTAATGTGAAACAAAATGTATTCCTACAAATTAAGATAAAGGTCCTCGCAGCCGACTATATATTCTCCTCTTACTCTATTTTACATATTGGATTTTCAACTAAAAAGATTTCGATTCTTTGAATCATTATGGTTTTTAAATTTAAAACCTTTTTTAATACATTAAATACATCAATATTTGACACCACAGCCATACACATATCCAAACATATCATATTATAGCTATGTTTTTATATTTTTTATATTCATTTTCGTTTTTTAGTTTTAAGCTTTGGATATTTAAGCATAAATCATTTTTTGTTCGAATGATTTCCTAATGTATTGTTGATTGTTGAACAAGTTTTTAATGAATTGACAGCCGAAGATGAAGAGCTGTTACGACAATTTTTTCCTGGCGATGATGTCTCTGAATTAGATTTTTTTGTAAAAATACTAGAACTATCATTGTTATGATGATGATAATGATGATGTTTAGATTTGCTCCCAGATAGTAAACTACTTCGTCGACGGTGTGATCGCTTATTAGAGGAAGACTTTTTCGAACTCGAAAGATGAAGATTATGATTACCGACAGATGAATGCTTTGTTTCATTCATGATGGAAAAATTGTGGTGATGGTGTTTCTTCAAAGGTTGTTCTTGATCTGAAAATGATAGTTTTTTTATTTATACATCTATAAAGTGAAACAAATGGTTAAAAAAATGTGCAGGTTTGGTTAGTGCAACAACAAAATTTAGAAAGTGGTTCCAAGATTCATATTTTAGAACGGATGCCTCCCATGAAGTGTGTTTTTTTTTCTATCAAAATTTCTCGAAATGGTTTTGGTTTTGTGTGAAATATAAGAAAATAACAAATACAAATGGTCCAAAAGTATAATACTACTGAGCAATTTCCTAATTTTAAAGCAGTTTCCAAACATTTTTGTTTAAATACTATTGTACTTGGACAATTTTTTGTGTTAAATTGGGTTTAAACATACCCTAAACAAAGAATCACAGTTCGTGTAAAAAACTGGAGCCCTAGAACGTAAAACGAATATCGAGTGTCCTCAATTGTATCGTCAGGTTTGGCGAAGTCCTCCACAAAATCGAAAAAGGTAAGTAGTTGTTAAAACGCAAGGTACATACATAGATATATTTTTCATATCATTTTTTGGAGTGATCTAAGATACAAGAACAAAAATATGCTAAGAAGTAAAAAAAAACATCACGGGCGGCGATCCATACATGATTTTAGCATTAAGTACTTCTTCATCTTCACTTTCCGCATTTTTAATGCAATCTGAACTTTATGAACGAACTTTATTTTGAAGAATATCAATATGACATTTAACTTTATAGTTCACAATGACATTTAAATGACAAGTGGAAGTCACAATGAAACTCGTCTCAAATTACGTATTTCGAGTTGATCGACATCGACGATCGACAATCCTCGATTGTATAAAGTTACGTGTTGGCACAACTCATATTTGGCTTTTTCCTTATAAGTGAATGTACGAAGCGCATTTTTTTCAATTTGATATATCCTTTTCGACTCGCTTCGATTCGAAAACTACAAATTTTCTAGCCAATTCACAGATGACTTCAAGGGAATTGTTTATTTTTTTTTTATTGAAATCATTCGGATGGAATTTGTTCTCATTTACTTTCAAGTAAAATTAAATTATTATTTAAATAAAAATATATATATGTATGTATATTTTCATAAAAATTTTCAATTTAAATCAAATCTATCATATTCGATTACATTGTTGAAAATCAAAACCAATCGATGAAACCGACAAATTTCGTTTCGATTGATAATCGATAAATATACGAGGGTCCATCTATTTAACTGCACTTCTGATTAGATCTTGAAATCCTAGAGAGCAAGGCTTCATTAAGGTCAAAAATTACATTTTTCTATATTTAGTTTCCTATTATCGATTCCGCTTATTTTAATATATCATGGCTATGTACGTATAGGCATCGTCTACACGTCTTAGCATATATGCTATCGAATCATCATCATCTAATTTAAAAAATAACAAATTGAAAAAGAATAAATAATAATCTTACTTGTTAAATACGTGTCACTTGGCAACAAACAAGTAGAATTGTGTTTAGATCCACCATTTGTACCGGTATCACGTTCATCATAATCCAAATATACATCCATATGATCAATTGTATCTGAATCAACGAAATCCTGATCTCGACGCTCAGTTTTCTTCCACAGATAATAGAATTGAACTAGTTCTCGTATTGACCGTGTTCGTACCTAGAAAAAAAAAATTTATATTTCAGGATAAACCTATCAAAACGGGCAGTAAAATTTGAAAACGTCTCCTCCAATAAGTTGCTAACTTTGCAAACTAACTACATAAGAAGACAATTTAAAGAAAATGTTCTAATTCGCACTTGAGTTTGTCGTATTTTCCGAAAATCTTTTCCAAACTTCTGTATGCCCTCTTCAAAATTTCGACATTCTTCTTCAGACCATAGACTCATGGACCCAGTTAAAGGAACTGCATTTAAACGTTTACGACGTAATGCTTCTTTGAAATTGTATCCACACTGTACCAAAAGATGTAAGGCCTAAAAAATGAAACAAAGAAGAAGTTATATACATATATAATCAATTCTAGAATATATCGGTGTTCAACATTATCTAACGCACCTGCTCATCATCTTTGACTGTATTACTTCCTAGTCCCTGATCTGATTCTGATGTAACAGAAGCTGTCGACGATGGTATATCATCTTCTTGTGTCAATAAGTTAGGAGATGATTTTAATTCTTTAACTCGTATCAAATAATCTTCTACCTCTTGTTCGCTTACTTGTGATGGTTCCCATATTAATTTGTCTTCATTTTCATAGGGTAACACGTCGCCGTATTTTGATAGGCCAATGGGTATTGTTGCCTGATAGGCAGTTCCAACCATTATGGTTTTTTTAACATAATCATCATCATCGTCTTCTTCTTCAGAAAATTCTAGGAAAGTAAAAGATTTGTAACTTGTTTAATTTTTATTTTGAACAAAACTTACCATCATCCATTTTTTCTTGGATGTTTGCATATTTATCTGGATAAAGCAATGCCAAAGCTGTTAATTTGGTATGTTCAGGTGGACGATCTTCAGAATTATTATCAAAACTACAATCATCAAACTCAGTTTCTTCCTCATCATCGTCGTCTTCTTCATCAACATTAGTTTCTAATTCATTATCTTGTATACAACTGCCACCATCTTCTCCAGCATCCGTATCGATTTGTTCTGTTTTTAATATTTCAACCTCATCTTCACTTTCTTCAATTACAATGACCTCGTCAATGATTGGTATAGCTGTTGAATTTGAAATTTGAGTTGCTATTAACCGATGGCTTTGACTTTTTGAAGAAGAAGCTTCAATTTCTACTCCTGTTGAAGACGACTTTTGGAATTTTAATTGCTTCGACGAACGTGATGGCTTATGTTTCTTTGTTGATTTTTTACGTTTGTGTCGTCTCTGTTGATAATCCTGCTCTACATGCTGTCTATAATGTGCCAGTAGTTTTTCCAAGGGTATTTCACTTTCTTTTTGCAATGTTTCTATTTCATCAGCTGGATCTTGTGCTTCTAGTTCGGCTAATGCTTCTTCTTCAGTGAGTGTTTGTTCATCATCGAAATCATTTACCATCATGTCAATAGATGGCTCAAAAGTTGTATCGCCAGTTGTTTGTGACGTACACGATGATGCTGGAGAAGATGGCTGCTGTTGACAATCTTGCAAATACGAATCTAACAAGCTAGCTTGCGAAGCTAGTATTGTTGTATTATGTTTGCGCCCCATTGTGGATTGCTGATCATTCTTATTGTTGTCCATTTTTTTTTAATTAAAAAAGTGTTATTATATAATTTAATTAAGTAATGTGGGGAACAACAAAATGTCTGCGATGATGATATGATTAAATAAAGTCCCAAAGTAAATGTATATTAAGAATATTCAACATACACTTGGGGGTCTCACATATACATATAATATTATTTTCTTTGTGTTTGAAAGATACGAGTATTCTCATAGACCTCATAAATAATAAATACTTCAAATAATCGCATATTTAGTACAAATACATGTCCAGTAAGAGTAATTTTACTCGTGGAAATGTTGTTGATTGATAATGATAAACATCAATATTTTTAGATTCACATTGTTAAATACATTTTAATAGTTAATGCTCATTTGTTAATATATTCTTCTGGGCGAATATTTTTTTTTTTTTTTGAAAAGAGATCTGCCGATTATTTATGGTTGATGCAGCAGTACTTCAAATAAAAAAAAATTGTTGAGCATTCTTCAAATTATTTATTCGCTGTCACTGTCATGGACAGTGATTATTGCACTGGATGTTGCTGTACAGTTCTTGCTTGTACTTAGGCCTGTGCTACTGTTAGTCCACTAAAAAGGAAATATGGGGCGGAAAAATCAATTAGTTTTTAAATTTAATTAAGGAAAGTCGTTTTAAAAGATAATGATCTCTATCACAGAATCTATATAATATAAATGGAATTTTCTGTGACAGAAATGAATATGATTTAATTCTACTAATTACTATTCTACTTTTATAGGGGCTCAAAAACAAAGAAAAATAAGTAATACAAAGTTTTGTATTTTTATGAAAGCATGGATTTTAAGTGAAATTATAAAATAAGCATGTTAATGAATTTCTACGATAATAGGTCAATTAAGTTTAAAAAAAAAAAACAGTAAATAAAATGTTTACATGTATTCGTATGTGCTTTTTGATGATGGATTTTTAAAATACAAAGCTTCCTAATTTTTCCCAAAGCATCCTTAAAATAGTCTATTTTTAGTCTTAATAAAAAAACAAATTTTGAGGAATAATACACCGAGAAATTGTATTCAGAAGATGTTGGAGGAGGTATAATTAGTGAAACCGGATTGAAAAATAACGTGCCAACATAATGTCAACTTCATAGTGAAAGATAAAAAATTAAAAATAGACCCACAACAGCACGTAGTGAACCTTAACCTAGTGTCTTACAACTCTCAAACATTGTTGTGTTCGTTTTGTCGTCATTAATGGCGGAGAAATGCAATTTTTTGCACGTACATACATGTTATTTCGAAAAACAAAATTTTGAAAATGCGTAAAACCTTCTTATCGAACTGAAAGGTAAACAAATTTTTGTTTATAAAAAGCTCAAAATTTGTTTACGCATCTTTTTCAACCTATTTTCACTGAAAACATACGTTAGTTTAACTTTTGTCTTAAAAAAAGGATTGTATCTTTCAATATATGTACGTAACGTCGGACCGGAAGAGAACCGATAAAACTTATTGAATTACATTTTTGTAAATCTGTTAAAATATCAAAAAGAACAAATGCTCCCTTCTCTTAGCACCACCTTTTTGTCAATTTCCATAAAATTGGGTTTTAACTCAAAATCAACAAGTGTTTACTGGTGACGGTTTTCTTCTGACCCGACGATACACAAAAAGATAAATATTTCACCTTCATAGCTCTTTCGGTAATGGCAGTGGCACTGTTGTCTTCCTCATCACTTGAAGCATAAACCTCAATAATAGCATTATTATTTTGTCGTGATTTTTCTTTCTTAATTGTAGTGTTAGTTTCCAAGCTCCAATCTGTGTAAATCGGAGGAAAGTTATAACCTGCGTGTCCTCTTGATGGTCCTGGTTTTTCTTCTTGGTTTGTTGGTTCGTTAGCAGCAGCTCTTCTTTCGGCTTCTTCTCTTTCTTTTTTCATCGCATTCTCACGTTTCATTTGTTCGTCGAATCCTCTTTTGATTTCGTCAAACTTCATAAATTCTGGGAATTTAAACTCATATTCGCTGCCATCTGAAACAACAAGTTCGTCACTGCCATGTAACAATATATGAAACATGGCATCCAATTCTTGTTTGTCTTCTTCTTCTTTTTGGCGTTCTTTTTCAATACGTATACGACGTTCCCGGGCACGCATTCTATCCCACATTTGTTCAGTTCTGGTTTTTGGGCGTCTGTCCTTAATGCTCCAGTAGCCAGATTCTGATGAATCGTATGGATCCTCCCGGGGTACATTTACATTTTGACTGGGTGGCAATGGACCAATTTCATCGTCATCGTTTTGCATGCTTAGGCGTCTTAATTCACGCTGCCTTCTACGAATACCTGCTTCTAAATATCTTTCCCGTTCTGCACGTTTCTGACGTAATTCCTCTTTCCTTTGTTTTTCTGCATTCTCCGACAATAGCATAATCGCTCTTTGGGTCGAAGCGTCCAGATGACCGTCTGAAAAATAGGTTGTAGTTTGTTTTGGCTTTTACAGTTACTAATACTGTTTGTATATTATTGCTGACCAGCGATATTTTCGACATCCGAAAGGATACGTCAATAGGGTTATTTGATCAGAAAGTTGGTCCACAACTCTATTCCGGCTTCTCTTCTACGATATGAACGAAGAGCCCATTCAAATGAGCCTTATTTTCGTACATTTCGTAGAAGAAAAAAGTAAATTACGACATTTATTGTAATGAATTAAAAAGAATCCATCGAAAAAATGAAAATTTTATCATTTTCTTACAAAAATTAAAAAAATACGACACAGGATTTTTTTTTTTTTTTTTTTTGTTAAACTTAACTTACCATGTTTATTTGATCCCGAAGAAGTTGAAGGGAGTTCATTCATGTTTGTTTCTTATTTTTTTATTTCTTTGTTTGAAGTCTGAAATAGTTGAATGAAGAAAAAGAAATAACGAATTACAGAAGAATCTTCAGACTTATTAAAGGAGAAAATTATTGAAAAGGGAAGAATATGAAAAAAAAAGATCGAGAAAATTCGTTGACTTGTGTACATAAAAAACTTTTGTATCAATAAGAAATTTAATACGTGAGAAGATTTCTGTTGAATTTCGAAGAAACGTGAAAACTTCATAGAATTTTTCAATAAAAGTTTTGATGTTTCAATTTGATTTAATTTTTATTTTTAATGTTTGTGGGGGAAACAACCTCATTTATTTGGCTTAACACAAGCAAGTTCTTAATATTACCTTTGTATATAAAACTTATAGTACTCTCATGAAGACGAACGATTGGGTCAAAAAATTCTTTGGACCATTGTTTCACGAAGCCTAGTGCTGAGTTTGCTTTAAGATTAATTATATGTGAGAAAGTTGAGCTCTCTATCACATAAAGCACCAAGGTCGCGAATTAATAGATATGGGAAGAGATTGGATGGCATTTCGCAATATTGAATATATCGACCAAAAGCATTCAGATCATTTTTTTTGTGGAGAAATATATACAAATGATTGGTATTTTATATGAATGTTCATGAGATTGGGCATGTCTGTCGGGGGGCCTTTCTGCTGAATGGAAACTATGACACTTCTTGTATTTGTTTAACCTTCGTAGCAAACCGAATTTGAGATTTTCCATATACGTATGGAGACGATAGGGGATTCAGAGTGAGTGGTTGGGGTAAGATTGAAAGTACTTGCTGGAGTGTGTTTGCATATCAAAGGTTTTTTTTAAGGCGTTCTGGATCCATATTTTGTTGGCATTTCGAGGAGTGTTTCCATAGAGAGCCTAAGCCAAGTGTCTTACAACTATCAACCTGTGTGCCAGGTACTAGAAAGATTACGAATTTCGTTCACAAACACATCAATCGAAGCCTTTAGGTCTCGGGTCTCTCAGCTATCCATATCTTTTAAGATCCATATCGTTCAACGCAAGAGAACCTTGGGCAAGATTCTCCAAGTCGTCTTTAATTGTTTGGTGCGGGGGTCTTTGAAAACTTCTTCTACAAGTGGCAGGAAGGGTCCATGATATTTCATGCTATTTATCCGCTTATCAAGCTTTTCTGCAGAAGCGTTGATGATGATGACGGTTATGGCGGACTTTTGACGACAGCTATGAAGTTACTTGATTTATTGTGATAATTGCTCGTTGTTGCATTTAATATATGTATTGCATTATATGAGCGGATGTAATTTCCACTCGTCACAATAATAGCTAAAAAATTTCAAAAACTCAGGTTGAATGGTTTAGTATTCCTACTCAAACCGATGCATATTCCATTGTGCAATTAGGGTTCCCACATTAAACTAGCATTATTACACAAAAAAAAGGTGCGGCTCAATTTTAACGTGATTTCAGAATTGATGATAATTAAAATTAAATTTTATATGTACCCCGACGAATTTTCAATGCATACCAAAAATATCATGAAATCGACTTCCGTGTTTTTTTTTACCATATGTGTAGCAATAAATGAAGAACTAATTTGACAGCTGTGCTTACAAGCCGCCTCCGTAGCAGATTTGTACTTCTTACGTTTAAAGAACTATTCCCATGAGCTGGCCAACGACCAACGATTCAGGTCTGGAAGTGTCGTTTCTAACAAATTAAACCTTATCGCCTATAACGAATGCTTCCCAACTTAACTTGTATATGGGTCATTGTCCTGCTGAAAGACCTATTTCAGCGGCTTTTCAACTTCAGCATTACTTTATTTCCTTCATGATTTCCATATAAGCGTTAATATGATCTAGCTCCGATCCCAAGGGTTCCTCTTCTTAATAGTACTATAGATTTTATATAATAAAGGTTCAAGCTAGAAAAATATGACCAAAAATTAAGGCAACAAATATGTCCAAAGTGTAGTAAAAAATGTTGATCATTTGTAAATAAAAAAAAACACTCAAAATACTACTTCGCATTCGGTCCCAACGCTCGATCTCAATAACACTCTCCAAATCAGCTCACTAGATAAAGCCGATTTGCTTGCACCACATTTGCACATTGCTGTTAATTCGCAGCTGCCAGAGTATGTTATTACTCTTCCTGCTCAATCTTTTTACGTACTCCTACAGTTGCAAGAGTTCTCAAAGATCTTGGGCCATACCAACAATCAAATTAAGAGACGACTTTAATATTTTAGCGAAATGGACCATTATTTAAAAAGCTCTATAAACTTAACCATACATGTTACGAACTTAATATTTATGAACTCTAAATTATGAACCATTTATTGTACGGAACCTAAAATTGAAAATGCAGCATATATGGTCAGTTATATAGAGTCCATTAAATAATGCTTCATTTCGCTCAAATATTAAAGTCGTCTCTTAATTTGATTGTTGCTAAGGCCCCTTGACTTACGCAAATCCGCTGGCCCGGTTAGTATCCCTTCCAGTGTTCTGAAGAGGTGTTCTTCAACGCTGGCAAGACCAGTGCGTAAGCTTCCCCATTCATCTACACTACTGGTCTCTTTCCGAGTAAATGAAAAACAGCATTTGTCCAACCAGTCACTAAAAAGGCGAATTTTCTTCCCCCTCAAAGTATCTTCCAATTGCAGTTACGTCCTTCTTTCCAAGGTCATAAAAACTCTGATCAATTATCAGCTTAAAAAATATCTTGAAGAATGGAAGCTTCTTAATGACCGGCAGTACGGCTTTCGAAGGAATAGATCCACTGGTGATCTAATGGTATATCTCACCGAGCTGTGGAGAATCAGTCTTTACATCGTTGAAATACATATGTACGTGCTTTTGGTATTGATGAATCTCTTCTTCGTCGATTAGGAATTACTTTTTGGGCCTCTCAATACAAATCGTATTTAGTTTTCTCAAATCTGAAATTCATAAAATAAATGCTGGTGTACCCCACGGCTCCGTTTTGTCTCCGATTCGAATCCTCATATTTATCAACGATTTCCTATCTAAAACTTCTTTGTCCATTGGGAAATAAAAAACCGAGTTGAATTTAATGCTTCAATAACTCAATGCTGTCTTCTGTCGTTAAAACGAAATTCTCCATTATGACACTATTCTTGAGTAGCACTTGCATTGAGGGAACCAAACATCTTTCACTTATTGGTATGTGATATGTACGTATTCGACGTCGCTAAAAATGCTGCTAAGTGTGTAGGTTTTCTCCCTTCAGATCTGGCTGAAATCTATTAAGCCTTTATTCATCCGAAACTCGAGTACACTTCCCATATATGGCATGTGCTCCAATAACACACGCGAGGAGACGCTTGGTTTTCGACTCAGACGAAGAGTATTTATTATAATCGCCCGTAATCATAGCTAATACCAATTAAATCAGAATATCAATGAGAAAATTAAAATTACAAGCCATTCTTACAACTCTACACAGCTGTGTCGACTAAAAACGACATAGTAAGTTCTGAAAAAATCCATCTCAGGATGTGGAAAATATATCAAATGCTGCACTGCTGAAGTTTGCAGTGTAGAAATCGGAAATGAATCCAGTCATTTTTAATAACTAGATTCCAAAATCTCGTAGAGAGCAGGGTTTGTGTTTTTTTTTAGCAGGAATGGAAGAGCTTCAATTATCTGCCGAGTCGGAACGGCTGAGTTGAGCTCCACTTTTAGAGAATTTTTTCAACGACTGGGAATCCAAACCAGTCTTCTGCATGATAGTCCAACACCTTTACCATTACGTCAAGGTGTTCGACCCAGGTATTTGTCTTGTGAACTCAAATGAAAACAAATTGATAGTTGTTGTAAACGTGGATTTCATCTTAGGACTGTCAAAATGAAAGGATATCTAATAAAGAAGTTCAAAATAAAGAATCTGAGAGCTGCTCGTTTTCTATTGCGAATGAAGGATTCTTAACGATAGCGTTGAGTATATCAATTGACGAAGTTATGCATCCATGAAATGTTCATCCTGATTTGGTGTATGTCAATTTTCAATCGCAACCTTAGTTAGCCTCATTTTTTAGATCTTAAACGAATTTTCATATACTAAGAGGACACGGCAGTCGCAAAGCTAAAGTTTAGGCAATATTGAAAATCAGAACTATGCGGGTATTGTGAAGCCGATAAGTGCACCAAGTATTTATTTATGTTTATGTGAAAGACGTTTAACAACAGGATAAGTATACATGTTGCAACGAGCTACCCTATCTTGGAGTTCGAAGAAACAGTCGACAGCTTCTCTTCCAACAACTGAATCCGAATCTGATTCTGGCTTAGACATTTGATAAAAAAACTGACGGGTATCACATACTTACCCAATATATTTTGACATATCGGCACCAGCCAACACTCCGTAAGAAACTAAGTAACAGAAGGCAATATTAGAGTACATCGAAACTGATCATGGCACACTTCCTCACGAAAGCAGAAGAATGACTTATGTGGTGAGTGTGAGTGCATAAATATAATTCTGAGTTCAAGATAACATAATACTCGTATGATTGAAAAAGAATTCGACAGTTGGGCCAACCGTTACAAATAAATACGTTAGTTAGTTTAAAAAAATCATGAAGATGTTATGTGTATTATTAATTCTTTTTTTTTTTTTTTAGAAAATGTCCGTGGTTTTGGATACACTGAGCTTCAGACTGACAAAAGCTTGGTAAGAAAATTATGAATAGTTTCCAAAAGAAGAATCGTAATTTAATCAACAACAAAACAGAAACCTCTGGTGCAACACAAGATAAACATCACAATCGAAGAATGGTCACGAAATGAGTTTCCCAAAGGAAACACGAAACACCAGGACCACATTGTAAAAGAAACTGCCTTGAACTGTCACTTCCTTCCTGATAAGACCCTAGTGTGATCAGCCGAAAAAAAATCTCCTGTCTGAAAGAAAGGCTAGTGAGGAAAGGGTAACATTTTTAGCTTGTTGCAATGGCCATTAGTCATTGCAAAGTCAGCAAACCCAACAGTCTAGGCTTTTAAGAGCACATGGATGATGAGGGATTATTGAGAACTGCTTTCAGATTCTATAAAAAGCAAAACGATTGTTCGTTTCTCAAAAACGAAAGAAAGAAACGAAAGAAAGAAAAAGAAACTGAATAAATTATATTCGAAAAATCTTATTAAAAAAAGCTCAATCATGATTTTGCCTACGTTTAAATTAATTTTAGTTTGTTGAATAATTTAAAGTTTATGATTTAAACAACGAAAAAACAAGTCATGTTAAGTGAGACTTTATCGATTAAAACGAGATAAAAATCAAATCACTATAAATTTGATATTGGTTTTGATTTGGTTTTTATCAATTGTGAGGCAAATTTTGAACTTCTTAAGTAAACACCCTAAAAATCTAATCATGTTCGTAATAATTTGATGAATAAAGATATTATATTTCTTACTTTTAATATAAAGGACTTCGAATACTACTTCACTTCAGAACATAAGGATATATTGCTGAAGAACAAAGCCAATCAAATTGGTCCTCCAATGCTTCTATTCTTAACACTCACTAAAAAAATGTTGCATGGTGTTCTGGACAAAGAAACAAGCAAAATCATTACATAAATCCATTTGTAACCCCCTCCACCCAACAGCTTTAAAGTAGAACATAGTTTCATAATAGGATGAATGTTTGTTTTTAGCCTTCCTCTTCTTAGTTGTATATTATCCAATGTATACTTAAACGCTATTTTGTTCAATCGAAATCGTTAAAAAAGCTACAGATGTACATAAGGCTGTCCCATCGTTGTATGAAGAAAAAAAAATCTCGAATTTTTTTATCGAAAGGGGTATCAAAAGTTGCGTATTAACGAGTAGATTCCGAACATGTACTTACTTTTCGATTTGGACATAACTTTTGGACCTCTACCGCGGCTTAAAGACCTTAAAATAGAGCTTTTTACCTTATTTTACGATCTTTAAGCCGTGGTAGAGGCCCAAAATTTATGTCCAAATCGAAAAGTAAGTACATATTCGGAATCTGCTCGTTAATTCGCAACTTTTGATACCCCTTTCGATTAAAAATTCGAGATTTTTATTTCTTCATATAACGACGGGACAGCCTAGTACATACATATATTAAAAAATGAAATTGATAAAAGAATAAAATTTATTCTGGCAAAGTAAAAGGATCTGAATTATTATTCTCGTTTTGTTTCCGAAACATTGTTACTATCTACTTCACTTTCACTATGAAGAAACGTTCAATACTCTAATAACATTTTTTTTTAAATAATAGAAGAATTATAGCCACCACTCAAACATAAGAGTGTAGCACGCACGATAGATTCCTTTTTTGATCGAATGTGATTAAATATCTAATCTAATCTAAAATATCAAACAAAAACTCTCTACTTAAAGCTATAATTTCTTCAGAGGAAAACGAAATTTCAAAATGTGTCAAGTTCTTCACCCTAAAACATGCTACGCACTTGCTTTGAGGAATATCGAAAAATTTTGGAGAAACATAATGCTACGAGAGTTCTAATGGGATGAAGAGAATGATTTACCTCCTTCAACACCTTTGTGAACAGGACGCTGATGTTTTTGCATTTAGCAAGATTTTTATTTAAAATCACGCCAGGCAATGAATTTATTGGTAATGAAGAAATTCGAGACTGGGTGCAGGATCCAGAACTGCGAAATGTGAACCAACTACTCGACCATTTTGTGGAACAAGAATTTCCAATAATTCATATAGAACAATTCAACATTTGAAATCATAAAAATTTAGCAAACCAAATGTAAAATTTCTAAAGACCTTTGAACTTTACTTCATCTTTTGTCAGACATTTATAAAAAATCTTATAAACTTGAAATAATTTATAACTAAGAATCATTGTAGACAAATCAAATATTATCTCTCTTGTGGTAATGGTAAGCAGAGATGGCAGGTAATCTACTCAATTTACATACTACACGTAGTTTATCGGATAAACTACACGCTTGATTTATTTCATTTGTTACACGAATTACATTAACAGAAAAACATTAAATTCTACAAAAAAAAAAATACAATTTATTAGTCTATATAGCAATTAAAATCGCAATAAAAGTCAAATCAGAGAAAAAAGAGAACAATGATTTGAAATATGAAATTCGCAATTTAAGTAAAACACATACAAATTTAATATTCATCTGTTTTAATTTTATCTATCATTTTTAAGGAATACTAAATATCAATTAGATTTTTTGGATGTTCTAAGCTTTATTTAGGACTTCAGTGTGACCATTGAGAGAACACTCTTTCCGCCTCATATTTTATTCAATATTTTTTTTCTAATATATTTTAATCTTTTTGTTTTAATCGCAATTCTCATAGCTGCGCTAAAGAAAGTCAGACACACTTCTAAAATTACGAGAATTTAAAATGAATTTTCCAATTTAGACAATTATCTCTATGTCTACTACATTTACTACCTTAACTACATTTAACTACATTTACTACCTACTTTATGTAGCAGACGTAGTAAATGTAGTATTTAAAAAACATGTATTCCCGCCATCTCTAGTGTTAAGGCGTCTAAGTTTGATTTTTAAGGCCATATCTATTTAATTCTAACAATGGTTGAATGGTGAAGTAATTGAAACGCAGAGGGAGGTAAAATATCTAGGAATTATACTAGATAGTGAACTCCTCTGGAACAAACACATAAATGCTATAGTCGGAAAAGCCACAAAAGCCCTAATGATTTGCAAAAGAATTGCAGATGTAAACCGAGCATCCTCAGGTGGATGTACACTATGATGGTAAGACCCATCATTACCTATGGTGCGGTTGCATTCCACAAGAAAACCGAATTAACAACAACTAGGAAAACCCTAGAAAAAGTCCAAAGGCTCGCATGTATCTGTATTACGGGAGCAATGAGAACATGCCCTACCGCAGCTATGGAGGTTATCCTCCATTTATCCCCTCTACACGAGGTCATTAGAAGTGCTGGAGTGGGAGGTATCATTAGGTTCTCAAAGGAAGGAACTGGGACAGGCAAAATTATTGGTCTCAGAGAAAGGGACCTAATTGACAGGTCCACAATAACAAACCTTATTGACATCCCAAGAGATGGAATGATCAAAAAACATAATTTCGAGAAAAACTTTCTTACACAGCTCAGTAACAAGGAAGACTGGGTAGGAGAGGATACAAACTACACACTCGAAACAAATACCATCAAGTGGTACACTTATGGATCGAGAACAAGCGAAGGGACTGGTGCAGGAATCTTTGGGCAAAAAACCAAACTTTCCATACCGATGGGGCAGTCCACCAGCATCTTCTAAGAGGAGGTAAACGCCATAGGAAAATGCGTAGATCGCAATCTCGAAAAGAATTATCGTAACAAGAACATTGCCATTATGTCAGATAGTCAAGCAACACTCAAAGTGCTAAATTCATACACCATCAGCTCTAAGCTAGTGTGGGAGTGCATAAGCAGACTAAATGAACTAGGTAAACAGAACAGATTCACTCTTTACTACTGAGTACCTGGTCATGTTGGTGATCTTGGAAATGAAAAGGCAGATTCCCTAGCAAAAATAGGCGCTTCAACCCCCATAACAGGGCCTGAATCCTATTGCGGAATAGGTGAAAATGTCATCGAAACCAAAATTAAAGAAGGAGAGGAGGCAAACAGATTCAAAAACTGGAATGAACTCCCTAGGCTGAGACAGGCGAAACTGCTACTGGGCAACTAACAACCGGCAACGCTTCGAAAACTGTATCAACCTAAGTAGGAATAACATAAGAATAATAACATGTATTCTAACAGGACACTGCAAACTTAGAAGACACCTTAAGCTACTTGGTGTGGTAAGCAGTGCCACTTGCAGATTCTGCAACATGCATGAGAAAACGCCGGAACACAAACTGGAAGTGTTATCCAATCATGCACCAGAGGAAAACCCATCTGGGACAGTACCAGGTGGAAGAGAGCAACCTATCCTCTCTCAAAGTGCCCCAAATACTAAAATTCTTAAAAGCAATAGGTTTGGAGGAGGAACTGTAGGATGAGCCAGCTCATCATTTTTATAAGAGGGGGCACAATAGATCTACAGGTCGCAGTGCAATGACCCCCAATACAATTCATTCAATTCTAACAAAACCAAAAAAAGGCTATACATTTAATGAAAAAAAAACTTAACTCGATTAAGGAAAAAGTACCTAACTGAAAATAGACAGTCTAATCAAACAATATAAACCACGGAATAACAACTTAAGTTGAGATCTTTTTTTTTTTAAAATACGTTCATTATCTTCAATAAGGCAAAAGTTGTAAATTCGTTACTGCATTTATTGTTATAAACGACTCACGTAGGTACAACTCAAACTATATTTTCGAAAAACTAAAAAAATCACAGTAACAAATCATCAAGAAACGAACGTTGTCCGAATTATTTAAAACCCAAGACGCCAAAAATAGAGTTAAAAGCAGTTTGGGTGAATATTTATTGTAAGTAGAAACTTCTTTAGTTTTTGTTTGTAGATTTTCGAAAATGAAGCTTTCATTCAAATTGAAATGCAAATAAAAAAAAAATCCCACCATGAAAAAATTAAAGCATGCAAATGGCACAAGATAGCGACAATATTTCATACTTTCCATTTTTTGGCGAGAGATTGGCTTATTTTTGAGCAACTCTTTTGGTTGTAAATAGCTGGACTTTGAAAATAAATATTTAGCTAGTTTCGTCCATAAATCAAGTATTTGATCCATTCCATTTGAATTAAAATTAAACACTCACCAAAAAAAAAGAAGAAATTTGCGCGTGTTAATGGGGTACTTAGTTTTGTTAGTTTCGTTTGTTTGTACTTCCTTGCACAAAAAAAATGCAAGGACTAAAAAAGTTTGTGCCTCATAAATTTACGATACGCGGGAAATTATATCTCATGAACCGACAAAATGCTCCTGCACCAACACAACTTGCAGCCTGCAGCTTTCGGTTGTTAGATTTAAAATTGATACCCAGGTACGTATACAAAAAGGCTAAAAGAGGAGCTTTACGTCAAGAGTTGTTGTCTTTTTGATATAAAGAGGAACAATAAATTCAACGAAAAGCACTCAACCCTGAATACAAAACAAAATTAATTAATTGCAACACAAAAAATAAAAAGTATTAAATTTAAAGCAAGACACCTACATTAATATCATTTCCTGAAGGATTAAAAGCTTAAAAAGGATTTGGTAGAGTGCAAAACAGAATTTTCGTATTTCTACCACATAATAAAATAGAAACAACAAGCTATGGGGATGAGATGTGTGGGAGAATTTGTGTGCAACCCCCACAACCACAACCTTATCATAGGGAAACACATTTTAAGCCCCATTCAACAATATTTTAGGATGTGATTAAAATATTTCTAAGCAAACAAAAAAACAAATAAACATATTAGATAATGGATTTGTAAATTAAAGAAACTTGTTGATAAGTTGTAACATACATTTTTTTTATTGTTGGTACCCTCCTTTTTGGCGTAGGATGTCTGGATGATTCCGCTTCTTGGAACTATGATGCCCAAAATTGATAAACTTATATTTTTGTTAAACCACGTTTTAATACTTAAAAATCGAATTATAGAATACAATTTCACAAAACTTTTTTATTATTTTGCAATTGCGATGCACCATTGAAGTCAACTCAACTATTGGATTGCTTGCTTCTGGAATAACAGAAGACAGAATTGTATATGGTACAGTTCAACAGACAGACAGCCGACGCTAAATGCAGAAATTTTATGAGATAGAGATATGAACGTGTCGTTGAAAAACCAAGAGGAGAAGCGAAGATCGTAAATTCTTTTGCGTACAGACAAAAAAACGATATTATATGATCAGGGATGTCATTGGTCTAGAAAATTCAAGACTGCTTTTAAACGATGAAATATTAGCTTGCCATTTTAAAGCCTGTTGCCGAGAGATGTAGTAGTGGCGTTGAAAAAAAAAATGTATGTGGTTTGAAAAATTGCACAGTTATCGTTCTTTCTTCTTTGTGGGGTTCTTTATTTTTTGGGCATATTTCATTTTCCATTTGGCATTTACTCAGTGAACTTTGATTAACTAAATAGGGTAGAGAAATTACTCTTTTTAAAAAAAGATTTAACTTTTATTATCGCTGTGTTTGAAAACATCTATCATGGCTCTCACACGAAATCGATTTTTAATCTTTGTTTCTCTTTTGGCTTCCTTTCGATTATATGGATGCTTTTAAACACAGCGATTTTTAATAAAATTTAACTTTGTAGTATAGAAAAGCCAAAAGGAAAAGAGATTAAAAATCAGTTTTGTTTAAGAACAGTCCATGATCTCTACTTAGTTAAGCAAAGTTCAAAATTAATAACTTTCACAAAAAAAAACCAAAGCAACCTGCTCTTAAACTGGCATGGAATTCCTTGTCCCAGTCTTTGAGTATATATAATATGGAGGGCTCGTTTCTATTCCAAATGCGTGACTATCATAGGGGGCGCTACTCAAATTTGTGTAAGACAAAGTTATTGCCGAGTGCTTCATATCACATGTGACGGAGAACTATATGCGAGGAGAAGGTAAGCACAAATCGGAGGATACACGGCTGTATCCTTAACTTACAGAAAGTGAGACAGCCACCCCTATCACAACTTCAAGTACTACAATGCATTAGGGATAGGAACGAGCCCTCCATATTATATATACTCAAAGGTCCCAGTAGACAAGCAAGATAAGAAGCAATAATCTGACGGCTTCACTTGTAAGAAGAATTACTGAAAAGTTTGACGTACACATTAATTTTTTTTTCGGTGGCCTGTGCGTTCAAGCAAAATGAGTAATAAGTGTAAATAAAATGTAAAATTTCAGAACTTGTAGGCAACTTGATTGACACTGAGTGGCATATGCCACATACGTCACAGCAAAACCATTATTAAGAATTTGACAATATACTCATCTTACTTGACAATCATTGCCTGTATGGCCTAGGGGTGAGTTGAACTGAAATGCAGTTACACGAACATGATTTCCTTCTCTTTTTGTTTTCATTGGATTACATTAATTTTCCTATTTTTCATAAATCTTAACTTTGTTCTAGTGCAAAGGAGTTGACAAAAAAACCTAGTTTTTTGCTTTTTGAAAAAGAATTAAAAATGAAACATACTCAAACGAATAGAAAATCTACAAAAACTTATAACTCGAAAGGTGAAACTGCATCGTTTAAAAGCCAATATCAAAACTCTGTCATTCCAAATCATGGTGAATATAAAATTGCGGGAATACAAATCTTCTAGCAGCAATTTTGATTTTCCCCTGATTTACGATATTAGTTCAATGCTTCTTGTTCTAGATCTTTCTTTTGGAACGCCGTTTATAAGAAAATAAAATAGCAGGCTATGAAATATTTAAAAAAAAGGGGAAAACCAAAATAAAGTGTTGAAGAAAAATGGGGCAGCGTACACTAGTACGAGGTAGTTCAGTTCGTCGATATTTTATTTGCAGCGTATGATTTTTAAAAAATTATAAAGACGGCAGTTACACGGTGCAATATTTAGGTACGATGGTTCTGATATTTTCAAAAAGCCTTTCCATACAAAACTCAAACAATGTTTTCGCGAAAATATCTGTTTTGGAAATAGCAAAAAACTCAAGTTTATCAAAATATAATACAGTTTTCGTTATCCACAAGTTCCAAATACCTAAAACCTCTCAAAAACTAACTAAAATTCGAAGACGAAATAAACACGCTTTCGAACAATTCAGCGCCTAACACGCCGTCTCCACTAGCGATAAATCCATCGCAATCGCAATAGCCAACGCAGAGAGCAGAAGAACTGTCAGATTTTTGTGGCTGGGCATTTCATCGCATACTTTTTTAGTATAATGAATAATTTTAATGGATATAAATGAGTTCTATGGACAATTTCAAATCAGATTTTTTTTTAATTTTGTTAGAAAAACGTAAACCCCAAGCAAAAGCTTTCTTCGCACGCAAAACTCAAACTCTGTTAAATTAAATTTGGGTACGCCAGAACAATATGACAGTTCTCCTTGCGATAAAGCAAGCGATGGATGGTATGCGATGAGAGCATACTTTCTATCGCAAGCGATGAAAATATAGCTGCGATGGCGGTCTCTACTAGCGATAATGAAGGCATGCTTTAAAGCATGCTCTGGATTCATCGCTAGTGGAGACCGCATGTAATCAAACGTCAAAGAAGAAACTGGGGGGATGTTTTCGAAACAAAATTAAAAACAGCTGACGACATGCTGTCAAAAGAATTTGTATTAGTTGGGATTGAGGTTAGGTTCATAATTGTCCGTAGTAAGTCATATTAGGTGCGTTTTATTATTCACAAATCTATCTGTATCCGCATCTAGATTAAGTTTTAACATGAAGTACAAAAACAATTTGGGATCCTGTTTTCTATCGGGATCTATTTCAAAGACACAAAAATTAGTTATTACATTAGAAAACAGGATCCCAAATTGTTTTTGTAATACATGTTAAAACTTAATCCAAATCCGGATCCAGATAGATCTGTGAATAATAAAACGCACCTAATAACTCTAGTGTCAATCTTTGAGTATATATAATATGGAGGGCTCGTTTCTATTCCAAATGCGTGACTATCATAGGGGGCGCTACTCAAATTTGTGTAATACTACGGCTAGCCGCGCACTAGCAATTTTTAGTTGCGAAACTGGTTGGTTCGAGCAACTAAAAAGTTTGTGTTTTGACACAAACTAAACGATTGCCTAAAATAAGTTCGCCATTTTATTGAACATATAATTATCTGCAAATTCATGGACATTCAACCAAACAGTTCATCTGTTTTCTATAAGTAACCAAACAGTTTCGCAACTAAAAGTTGCTAGCGCGCGGCTAGCATACGTTTTCACCAAAAATAAATCCGAGATTTAAGGCAAGAGATTTAAAATAAATCCTGAAGTGTTTTCACCACAGAAAATGAGATTTATTTGACGTTTTCACTCTGTCTTGTCATTCAATTGTCAATTTGGACAAGCGAAAAAAAATTGTATTGGGTGGTAAACAGGAAAAAAACAGATATTTCTATTTTGTGTTGATTGTCAATGAAGAAAGTGGGTGTTCATAGGTGCGTTCTGCAAAATAAGGTTTGTTAGTTTTGCAAATCTTCTGATTGCGAGAAGATTTCAAGGAGATTTATTTTAAATCTTCATTTGAGGTGATTTATATTTGTATGGTAAATCTACGAGATTTAAAGGAGATTTATGGTAAATCCACTTAAATCCCGGATTTACCTTTGGTGAAAACGTAGTATAAGACAAAGTTATTGCCGAGTGCTTCATATCACATGTGACGGAGAACTATATGCGAGGAGAAGGTAAGCACAAATCGGAGGATACGGCTGTATCCTTAACTTACAGAAAGTGAGGCAGTGACCTCTATCACAACTTCAAGTACTACAATGAATTAGGGATAGGAACGAGCCCTCCATATTATATATACTCAAAGGTGCCAATACAAACTGTATTACCGGCACGAATTTGTCACTTGGACATCGATAAAATCAAACAATTGGCTTTTGGTAAATAGGACACACATTTTAGTTGTTTTTTGAAAATTTGTCCGTTTATGTCACGTCCGACAATAATTCCATGAGTTTGCCAGTGATAGCATGAGAAGGAAAAATCGTACTAGGAACAGACTGTCCTTTACACAATTTGCTCATTCTTTTCTGCCACATTGTCAGAATTTTCAGTAAGCAATTACTTGGTTTCGTCTAATTGTATGTCATTCAAATTTGCCTCCATTGTTTTTCGATTAAATTCAGCAATACCAGAATACACAAAATATTATCCTTAGTACATGGGCAGTTTGTGACGCCGATTTAAAAATAAGGGACATAGTTTGTCGCTGGCGTAAAGCACTCATGATTCCAATATATTAAATTAATGACTAACAATAAGAAACAAGCAAATGACAATCAATTTTTTAGACAGACACAGAATATAAAAAAGAGATGGCTTACTTGTTGTAGAAGATTTTTTAAAAGATTTTTGATAAACGTCACTTAACTATCCTCGAATATCTCGTTTTTTTTATAAAAAATTAAGCCAGGACTTAACTCCTATTCCATGGTCTTGTCAAACCGTGTAATAAGCGTTTTTTATTAATAAGGGTATTCATGTAACGAGATAATTTTCCGCTTTGTAGAAAGATATAACTTTCCGCAGCATGTTTTCATGAACACCCCCTAAGAAATACTTTTCCCATACAAATTTTGACAGCTCGTTTCTGCAGAGATAAAATTATCTGGTTTACGAGGTTTACGAGGGTTTTCCGCGCTTACATGAATACCCCTAATATGGCTGTTAAAGTTTTATTTCAAGGGTATTCATGTAAATGCGGAAAACCCTGATAAACCTCGGAAACCAGATAATTTTATCTCTGCAGAAACGAGCTGTCAAAATTTGTATGGGAAAAACTTTCTGCAAATCTGATAAAATTAAGGGTATTCATGTAAGCGCGGAAAATCTTCGTAAACCTCGTAAACCAGATAATTTTATCTCCGCAGAAACGAGCTGTCAAAATTTGTATGGGAAAAAGTTTCTGCAAATCTCATAAAATTATCTCACAAATTTGCTGCGGAAAGTGAAGAAATAAACCTGACAAACTAAATTAATATGGATTCTGACTTTTAATTTGATATTTCACAAAATATTTTCCACATTTACGCAAGTATTTTTTTAGGGGGTGTTCATGAAAACATGTTGCGGAAAATTATATCTTTCTATAAAGCGGAAAATTATCTAGTTTCATGAATTCCCTTATTTATTATCTGAATATCGCAAACAAAAAATATAAAAAATTTACTTTTTAGTGGCCAAGAAGAGTTCCCTTCTATCTTCTCTTCTTTGTACTTTGAATTCATTCCCGCCTGGGCAGCTGCAATTCCACCTTTCGTTTATTAGTATTTTTTGGGGTGTTTTACGAATTTTATATCCATATAAATTCATCCATGTCATAAATTGTAAAAACAAAATGAAAGATGTGAAAACTTATCAGTCGTGAAAATCCCAAATTAGGTCGTGTGATCTTGAAGAATTTTGTTTGACATTTCGTTTAACACTTCAAATAGTGTACGTTGAACCAAAATACTTAAAAAAGCTCCATAAAGTATTAACATCAAGTCGAAATCAAATAGTTTATTCACAGGTTATGCACAGTCACACTTAAACTTTTCTGTCTTGGGCTCATAGATTATGTGTTACACAAAATAGCGACCTGATTTTAGGCGATCATTTAGTTTGTGTCAAAATACAAAATTTTTAGTTGCTCGAATCGAGTTACTGTATGTGCGCGGAGTACTATATGAGCCCATATATGTTGCAAAACGATATATTATATTAGGTGTGTTTTATTCACTGCTGCATAGCTAGCGCAGCAAAATTTCCCTAAACAAACAACAACAATTTGATTGCTGGCGAAAAAGAAGCCAGTAAAAAAATGGCAGTTGTACTGGTAATAGAACTTAAAACTATTGAAATGAAAATGGCACTATGCAATAAATTTTAGAATTAATAATGTACATTACATGTTTTGACATCAGATTTTGATATTTTCTATAATAATGGCCAACATTGAAATATAAATTGAAATTGACACATGAAGTGAGTTTGATCGTTTTATTCGTACTTGAAGCCTAGTACGCAGATCGGGAAAAATTTTGTCTCCCATACATTTTTTTTCCTGGGACATATTTTGTCTTGGATATTTTTCCGAGCAGTACGCAGTTCGCGCGCAAAATTGATACTTTTGTGCTGGAGAGCTCGTTCCTATCCCTAATGCATTGTAGTACTTGAAGTTGTGATAGGGGTCGCTGTCTCACTTTCTGTAAGTTAAGGATACAGCCGTGTATCCTCCGATTTGTGCTTACCTTCTCATCGCATATAGTTCTCCGTCACATGTGATATGAAGCACTCGGCAATAACTTTGTTTTACACAAATTTGAGTAGCGCCCCCTATGATAGTCACGCATTTGGAATAGAAACGAGCCCTCCATATTATATATACTCAAAGATTGCTGTACAAAATGTCTCCACTAAATTTTGCCAGGAAAAAGAATGATACAAGCACTATTTTGCGGGACAAATTTTGACAGCCGAAAGTGATTTTTGTCAAAACTGGTTTTATGTAAAAACTGCTGATGCTTTTCTTGAAAACATCGAGAGGAGATTCCAAAAAGGTATGAACGACTTTTGTAAGATAACCCGTGCCAGAGATACACTACAAAACACATTTAATTATTTTTTAATTCTCCAACTTCAAACATTTGCGCGAGATTTGGAAAAGTTTTGTAGAGATTAAAATTGTAGAGATAAAATTTGTCTTGTCTCGATCTGCGTACTAGGCTTGAATGCTGCGCTGGCTATGCAGCAAAAAATAAAACACACCTATTGAATGTGCGCGCCTGACCTTAAATTGACTTATGCCTTGCCTATTATCTTTGTTTACAAATATTTATAATAGGCCGCGTTCGCCTACATATCCAAGGGTATCTGGATTCTGGATATGTTTGTTTTGTTGTAATCCCATAGGAAAAATCAGCTGATGGACGAAAAAGCTGATGTCAAGCAGAAATCTAAAGCTATGCAAAAATATTTGGTATACTAAACTATCCAAGAGGAATTTTGAAGAACAGCTGACATTTCAGCTGATCTATTTTTTTTTTGGGTCGAGTACAGGGTTGGCTGAACTGTAACTTTTTAACATTTATTACGTCTAGTACTAATTTACTAATTTAGAAAAGTAAAATTTGTGAGTAGTTGTGCTTGATTTCATTAGGATCCTACTGCAAGGCTTTTATTCTTTGAACTTCAGATCGTTCCTTGATAGGGTTTTCATAGAAGTATGAAATGACCTTAACTCTTAAACATGACTTGTTATGGGATTATATGGAAATTGTTGGCTCACTAGCCAACTTGATCCAACTTCTCCCTAATCAAAAACGAAATATCCCGTCAGATAATATATGATTTTATTTTCTAAATAAAGAAAGTACATTAAACAACAATATCAAAATTATAAGAAATAAACTTACAAAGGTGAAGAATTTTATTATTTTCAAAGATAAAACCTCGTGCGATACTCCAACTCTTCTTTTCGGTGGAAAATTAGGAATGAATAATTACTGGAATAATTTGACATTTGATCTTTTCAGTAACCTCTCACAATGTTGCCAGAATTAAGATATAATTAAGTTATAATGTAGTTATTTCTTTGATGACGTCATCATGGCTCGATGACAGACATATTTAGAGCTGAGTTTTCAGAAAAGGATTCTTGTAAGACTATTAGCTTATATAATCTTATTGCAAGAAGAGAAAATAGTTTAGCTATAAGATATAAGTAGTTTTAAGTTGCAAAAAGGTTAACCTCTTAAAATAAAAATGTTATGAAACACAGTTCAGTTTCATAACAAGATATTAATACTTAATACTTAGGTATTCATTTTTAATAAGCGAAGTGAAAATAGCTGGTCAAAAGCTACATAAATATTGGGCTCCAATTAAAATGGAAAATGATCGTACTGGAGCTCTCTTTGACACCAGTTCTTGGTTTTCATTATTTTAAAAAGTTTTTCGGTTATATTTGTATGTATGTACCTTGTAGAGTAAATTTAGCATTAAAAAATATCTTTAAATCATGTGTTCATAATCCATATCCTTTGATTATGACAAAGAAAATTGTTTGTCTTCCCACCCTATCTATCATGTACGAGTATAATTCCTAGAATTTTCATCCTCATGGTAACTGAAACATTTTCACCTTCATAACATCATAAATGTGCAAATTTTTTTGGTTTCCCTTATTCTATTTTTTTTATGAATTAACTACGTATGTAGCAGACGTAACAAATTATAGTATATTAGGCATGTAGTTAATTTGTCGAGTCACGTCGTTTTTTTGACTTTTGCGCGAAACAGATTAAACCAGCAACAGCACCAGCATCGTCAACAGCAAACAGCACGCTGACCAGCAAACATTTCTCAAACACATTGCCACCAGCAACGTCATTTCATCTGCTTGACATTTCATATGGAAAAAAAGCTTTTCATTGTGGTGCCACTGAATATTGCAGTGAGAAAGTTGACAACACCGCACCAGCAACAGCAAATTTAGGACTTTGGCCTAACGACGCTGTTGGCGTTGCTGTTGCTGTTCTAATGTGTGTTGAACAATTGAAATACATTGGCTCTAAATTAATGGCGGCCGCTGTTGCTGGTTAAATCTGTTCCGCGCTTTTGGCAGTAAATGTTACCTATCCCGTTTTGGTCGTTCGGCAATGTATCGGATATTAAAGTATCTATCAGTCTACGAGGTGAACGCGGCCAATCTCTCATTAAGAGGAACGAACGACGCGCCACCTGCAGAGTCGAGTTCAAAATTTTGCGGTAGAGCTGTGAACAGTTGGGGACAGTTGAAAAATTAAAAATAAATAATTATAATGAAGGTTCAAGGAAAAGACAAGACATTGACCAAAGGACTTATTTTCTAAAATGAAAAATGAGTAGATAAAGTATTGTTTTTTTGATTTATGCATATAGAAAAACGGCAATATTGTTCAGAAGAAGGATTTAATATTAAACGTTTTTTTTTCGCTTTGACGTATTTTTGGGGATAGCAAAACATAATTTTTTTCATACACGCCTTTGTAGGTTATTTTTTGTGGGTACCAGTACTTATTTTTAAAAGGTTTGAATTTTTTTCTTTTGCTATGGCGTATTTTTGGGTATAGAAGAAAATTATTTATTTAGATATGTACATTTGTACATATGTATGCAAGTATTTGAAGGTTGTTATTTCTTGTTGGTTATTTTCAAAAGAATTTTGAATTTTTTTCTTTTGGCGTGACGTATATTTTCGGAATGAAAGTAATTTTTAGGTACATACATAGGTACCTAGTTATTTTCGTTAAATGGTATGATTATTGAATTGCATTTATAAGCATAAATATACAAATATAATATTGATGTTGTGAGCGGTCTCTAAGCAGAGTTAGTTCATTGCTTTATAATAGAGTGGCATCTAGCTGAGACGAATCAATTTGACGTGCTTGTCATCTTGCTATTGCCTTCGAAGGATTTGATTATGACGGCTTGACTTTTCCATCCTGGCTGTCAATGCGATCTCTTTCGTTTTGCGATTCTTTTCTAGCCATGATGCCCTCCGTCATAATCAGCATTCTCGATGAACTTCTTTACAATGACTGCACAATGTCGAAATTACGGTAAAGTTTGTCGAGTTCGATTTCTTTAAATAATTTATTGTTTGATGATGCCTCTGTTCTTGATTTATTGTCAGAAGAAAAAAATACTCTACGCCTATGCCTTAGACAAAAGGGTACTTGATCTGAAATTTTCATTCATATGGTGCATGACACATAAAATGGACTTTACTCAGTGGCGTCGCCACTAAATTTACACACTTATTTCTTGTCTTATCTTAAATTTATTGCTATTTAGCCTGAAATTTCATGCTTAGTCTTAGCAGAAGCTCTCATGATAGCCTGTCTTGTTTCACGTGTTACAATCACTGATCGCTTAGTCGTCTTTAGATTATATGGAAAATCAGATAAATCGATCCATATATCATTTTATACAAAGTTTTATTCCCCAAATATAAAGTTCCAAAGTCTAGATTTTGCCATTTTTTTTTATCGTGGACTAATGAACGTAAGACTCTGATGGACTTAAGACCTAAACAGCGAACGATAAAAAATATAGGTAAGTCTTAATAATGAATCAGCAGTAAAAATAAATACTGCGAATGACGACTTGTATTTAGTTCTTAAATTTGAGTTTTAATTCATCTTTTCATCGACTCAAGAATAAAAATAGTTATGATAGTCGAATGTTCTGCAACACGCTATAAGAACTCTTTCATTTGATATCTGTTTCCATCATCGTCATTTACCATCACCAAAAAGTAACCCTTGCAATTCAAAAAGTAATCTCCCAATAAGAAAATCTTGCCCTACCACAACAAATTAATAGGTATAATAATTCATTAACGATAATAAAAGTACTTAAAATTTCAGTCATTGTTGTGATCTTTTTAGAAAAGAGAAATTACATTTTATTTCTTAGAATTCTCTTAAGCTTTTACTACCTTATCAGTTAATAACTCCAAACTGAACACATACATTGGTCTAGGCACAATGCTCATTTGTAGACGATAGTAGGTAGACTTATTTCCATTTTTGAAATTTTATATATCACTGAGGGAGAGTGCCAGCCTATCACATATTGCTGAGTTGATAGTCTCAAGTTAAAGCACGTACTAAGTTGTTCGAATAAGTTAATCCGTTCTAGTCTCACAGTCACAGTCGTCTTCAATGCGCAGGAAGTTGTATACAAAAAATTAACCATTCAATAGATCGAAATTCGCATCATAATAAAAACAAAATTATTTCATGTAAAAAAACAATATTAACAGACATAAAACAGAGAGACCCACGAAAATTAACTATTTTATTTTTAAAGATACAGAAATAATTTTAAGGTTGTGTTTAGAAAACAATACAAATAAAAAAAAAAAACTTAACCATGAGTGATAAGATCAACAATTTTCGATGATCCACCAATAAAATCTTAGGTAGGTATGTTGTTATTTCAACATTGTTTTATTTAATATCAGGTATTTTCACGTATGCCTACAGAAAACTCAAATTGAAGAGAAATATGTGAAGATCCCATAATTGTTTGTTTAAATTTGAAACGGTTTAAAGAATTTTATAAATACTTATGTTAAATAAAATACTTACGTTGAATGAAAATGGAATTCTTAAGGTCCTTGGTGTATAATAATTCGAAAATTAAATATTTAAATATTTAATATAGCAACATTATTATTCTCTTATTATAAAATAAGTTTATGCAAGAATTTCTGAAAATTTGTCCAGATTTTTACTTTTCCTATTTTCAGTTAATTTTTTAAATAGTTAAAAAAAACATTTTTCATGAATCTGAAATCCAAAATTCAATTGTCATAATGTCCCAAACGTATAAGTAGTGAATAATCTACCATTTTTCATAAATACAGAGTTTTACATAATGTGTTAGCACCATTTTGCAAATAATGATATTTCACAATAAAAAACGAACCAGAACATCAGAAAGACATTATTATGCCTTCGTGAATCCATGTCATTAAGGAATCGATTTCACCTATTATTTTGTCTGTTTCTGGCAAAAATTATCGCTCGTGTAAATGTGGAATGAGAGACGTTTCATTTCCTTGCTTCTAAGCTGGACTGTAGCAGATTAAATTGTTAATACAACTTTTTGTCGTCAAAGGGATTGAGACATAAAGGGCTTAATTGTATGCTTTCTGTGTTATACCGTCATACACCTACAAAAGTAACGTTTTTTCTATTAATGTTATAAGATAAGAAGAAATCTAGACGGATTTACAGTCTGGAATTCGGTAGTGGTCACCACAAGGTTTGACAGATTAAAGTCTAATGAAAACGCCAACGTAATATTAAAACGATTATCAAATTTAGTTATAAAAAAGAAATAAATACAAAAAAAACTGATAAGAATAAACCATTAAAAAACGTATCCTCCCACACAAAGTTTATTTTATTTATATTAATAATCATTTTAATATGTTCTATTGTTTCTAAGCACATTGTTAATCGGAAAGAAATTCCGTTTGAATAAGATAAAAAAGGTAATGTAATTTTCACAAAATGTGACATTTATAAAAATGACATTTTAATTTTTATTTGACATTTGTTTTACCGGCAGTTTCAAAATTTTGCACTAACAAGTAATCAAATCTGTTTAAACAAACGTACATATATAAACAAATAAGATCTTTTTCAATAAGGAGCAATTTTCTGCTAGGTTAAGCTTAATGGCGATGGCTTCCTGCAACTTTATCTTCAATTTTCAAAGAAATCATTGTTTCTTCTTATTTCAGACGTTGCTTTTTAAATTGTCTTAACTCCGACGTGCCTTTTTATCTCATTTCAAGATTAATCATTAAGTACCTACTCCGAAGAAAAAGGAAAACCTGCAGGATTTGAATGCTTATACACTCCCAAAATTACAGTTCATTTTTGCTTCCAGATTTCAATCAGAAGATCCCTTACACAATCATATTATATATGAATTATGCATGATATCTTACTTAGACATGTTTAATTAAGTATACAAATCGTCCTTAAGACTTCAAAAAGAGTGAAACATTCTGAAAAGTAAATAGAAACCCACATTGTATTATGAATTCAAGATAAACTCCTCAATGAAATCTGGAAGCCTTTGGAGGTGGCAAAGTACTCGTGTTACATTGCTGGTAATTTTCTAAGGAGCACAGAGAATTAATTTCCCTATCAAGCACTAGATTATCGTTTGCATCTTATCATAAGAGTATTTTGCAACCTCAAACGTACACATCCATTTTGATACTGAATGACAGTTTTAATCACAACTGATAGTGAAAAGTGAATATGTACATACATACTCAATGACGATTTTTCCATCAAAGGGCATTTGTTCTTCAAACAGCGACGAGAGATACAATGTAAGTCGTTGGTAATGTATAATTGTACAACAATAGTTACTATAGCAGCCATTGTGGGAAAAAAGTTATTCGCTAACTAAGTTGTTATTTGTGCATTTTGTCCCTTTTATTTCTAACAATGAGCGGACAATAGTCACCTATGTACCTAATTGTCAGTTCATAGGGCTGGGGATCTTATTCCAAGGTTTTCTAACAACGTTGTCAGATAGAAAATCGTCAGTTCACATGGTTGGCAGATGTTTATTTATTAAAAATTGGTCGATATTGGCAGAAATTGTTCAGTAGGGAGAAGTGTGGGAAGTTATTGTTCTTGTATATTTAATATAACACAAATTGTGTAGCTCTTGTGCATCATGTCTGAATTTGCATTAATCAGTTTTTTCAATGGAGATCCTTTCGTGTTGAGAATTCTTTTTAATTTTCCATTCTCCTCAAAGCAACAGAGGAATTATTCTGAACGGGGCCATTAAATACACAGGAAATTCACATCAATAAATTATGCCAATTAGCTAGTTACTAAAGGGGAGGATCTCTAACCCCATCAAAATAAAGTTCAAAAGATAATTACAATCATAACCTAATCCAGCAGCATAATTGATCATCAATTGATAAGATTTTTCTTCAGGTATGAATCTATGTATTTAATGATAATGAAAATGTAATCACATGATGAAGTTATCTTTTCTCAATTCAAATATAACTACGCATTCCCATATTTATACCTAACTCAATTCATTGTAATTTTAATTACTGCTAATATTAATTTTTTTTAATCTCTTAATATTATATTTTATTTAGAGACATTGATTAGGATGCATTTAATTTCCTGTTCAAAAGTAAAATTTACCTAAAGAAAAAAATCGTTGCAGCGTCATAATCAGTGCACAAGACCGTCAGCATGAATTTAAAACACACTCTATTACTATATAAATATCAATCAAATAAGAAAAAAGTACCTATCTGTTCTTATCAATGAACTTCCACGCGAATGAGCTTAGAATTTTACAAATTGTATGCGCCCCTTTAATTTTATTTAAATCGTCAAAATTATAAAAAAAAAATGAACAATCTGATGAAATAAGTTTGCGTAACTAAGACCCCCTTTAATCAGCAAATATTTTCTTTGAGCTAATTCCTTAAGTTGAATGGCTTTCTCTCTGCGGATTACGGATTTCAGACCCCGTGTCGTATCGGAGTTTTTTTAATTTATACACGTGGGCTGATGATGTATATTTTCATTTAGGCAAAACTAAATCTGTCAAAATTCCCAATTTTTCAAAACAAAAAGACGTTGCGAGAAGTTGAAAAATTAGACATTTAAACAAGTTCTTTTCGTAAGGCGATACTTTTGTATTTTTGATTGAAATTATTCGACATTTAATCAAGATCTTTTAGTACAAATAAGATTTTTGAGTTTTAACTAAATCATTTCAATTGGAAAACAGATAAAATTTGGTTTAAAAAGTGTACAAGCAAAGGTACACAAGACCATGATTAATTTTTGGAAGCTCTATTATACTCTTATACATAACATTTATAAGAATAATTTTTTACAAGCAGCTGTGTTTACAAAAATATATATAAATCGTAAGTATATGGAAGCTACTACAAATAGGTCTCTTGTAAATAAAAGATAAAAAAACCATTACAGCCTTATTTATTATTTTTCACTAATACTGGGTTCAACCTCGGAATAGTTAAACTGAGCCGAAGCACTTACTTCGAGTTTACGCCACGTCAAACGAATCCTTATTTAATATATATTTTCTTAGCCGTATTAGCTACGCCTTCCTTATGTCAAATATACTGGGAAAAAAAGTGACAAATCTAAAACTCTGGTTATTATACACCTAAATCAAACCCCAGCTGGTTTCCATTATTATACATTTTATTACCATTGTATGCATATTGGAAATTGGATACATTTAAAATTGGATTGTATAAAGTTCAAATCCAATAAATGAATGTACCAACCAACCAGCAACCAAACCACATTGCGTTCCCAATACCGTACAACTGTTAGAGCGTTTGGAAAATATAAATAATTTATTATTGCAAAATATCTATCCTTTTTGTCTTAGTAAGAAACGAAAAAAAAAAATTGCTTACACTCCTTTTTGTAAATTTCACAAGATGTCATCTCAAAATGACATTTAGATACTAAAACGGCCTTAAACCTCCTACGAACCAGTTTTAGCTTATTCCACCGCTATTCCTCGTGCATTTTCATTATAAATAAGGTTTTCAGGTTTAGAGTCGTTGTAAAATCGAAGTAACTTTACTCCGTCGCTAAAACGAGTTAGTAAATAAGGCTGTTAGATATTTATGAAATTAAATTATTTTCATATTTAAATGTTTGTATTTTCATATGTCAAATTATATGTCAAACAAATGAATGAATAAGTTTTGTTCGTGTTTCTTGTTCTGTTTCATTCAATATTCATGCTTGGTGTAAATTTTTTTGCGTTTGTTTCTTTTTTGCAATGGAACTAAAAGGAATATGACCCTCTCTTATTTATTCAGAAACGTCAATATCTTCATTTATTTGAAGCTTATCTATTTTCAATACGAATACCCACATTGCCTTATGAACATATATTAATGCAAATATCAAGATTATTATGGTTAAAATTATAACTACTTTAAAAGAAATATTGGGCACACACTTGTTTATGAATAAAAAACACCTTTTATTTTCTGTGTGCAGATGCAGATTTCCATCGAAAAGATCCGTGTTGTTGAAATCTTCCCAGAACATTTTTTCGTTGAGTTTTCGTAAGCATTTCATCGTGTTGAAGGCCACAGATTTAATTTAAGTTAAAATCATCGAATAGGTACCCATTTATTTTTTTAGAAT
The DNA here is from genome assembly GCA_911387755.1 of Chrysotoxum bicinctum. NCBI lineage: Eukaryota > Metazoa > Arthropoda > Insecta > Diptera > Syrphidae > Chrysotoxum > Chrysotoxum bicinctum. The sequence continues at coordinate 12,826,578 of OU426991.1, read as the reverse complement.
CGTAAAAATTTCTTGACATGTTGACATTTACAAATATAAAAAAAGTGTGTTCGAATACCTTTTTCCGAACTTTCATTTTCTCAGGCTAACTACCACTTTTTAAGCCTAAATTGGAAATTCAGATTTCTAAAAGCTGTTTAAAATTGTGCGTCACTATTTTGTATGTCCGCTAACTCATAAGAATGAGTGTAATGTGTATATGTATATTGGCAATTACTTTTAAACTTATCCAAATTTAATAAATTGAAGTACCTTAGAATAAAAAAACTTGCATGACATTTTTGACATGTTAAGTTGTTTAAAAAACAAAGCTTTAAACTTAATCATATGCCAATTCCATTGTGCCATTGTTCATCTTAATCCAATCCCATAAACCTATTTCAATCCTCAATAGTTGACTCTTGCCACAGAAAGTACAAACGAAAACATTTAAGCACTTTTTTACAAGTACGAGTATATTAAATATTTACGTTTCTATCTGACGCAATTGCGCACATGTTATGTAGATTTTCGGGCTCTGGTATTACAATGCTTACACGACGCCATAACCACCGTACCACCGTGTTCGTATGCCGGGCGGTAACTATAAATTTATAGAAGCTGATGCAATTTGTTGTCACGATTTCTGTTGTGGTTTTTTTACCTTTAAAAAGGGAAGTCTCAATTTTTTATAGAATTGTATTTCAATACATTTATCCGATTGCCAAGGAATTAGGTAGGAATTAGTAAAATAAGAAATCACGTTTTTCATTTTGACCAATCATTTCTCACTTGGCACGTACCGGAATAGGAGGTCAGCTCCGAATTAAGTTTGTTAATAAGTTAAATTCTGCCTGCAAAATACTACTTAATAATAATTAAGATTGTTTTAATACTTAAATATACTTGTGTGTTTATTTTACCCAAGGTAAAACTATAAGACTTATAACAGAGAGAGTGTTTTCGGATTATTTTTCCTTATCAATTTAAAATACAAATCGCCTATAATCGCAGAGTGATCTCTGTTATTGTTTTTAAAAAAGAAAACAATTGAAAGTATAGTAACTAAGTGTGTAGTTTTTTATTTTGTGTTGCTCGTTTAGTTCAATCAGCAAAAGATTAATAGTAGGGCTATAATAAATTGTCGGGAGGAAATTTATTAATCGTTCGAAAACGAAAACGAAAACATTCAAGTTCACTTTTATTTTCGTACGTAAGGAAAACTACTTTTCGTTGGTTAATGACATCGTTCAGTGGTTTCCGGATCCGGTTATCATAGTTCTACACTATTATGATTGAAAGAATATATATTTTGTTTTTGATTGAGTGATTTGTTCCGTTTGTTTTGTACACAACAATATTTGTTTTGAACTAAAATCTTGGTTTCAAAATTTATTAAACAAAATGTTATGGCCTTTTGGATTCGTTTTGAATGACAGTCCTTTTTCTAAAAATAAAAGTATATGCCAGTGTTCTGTGTTGTTCATAAAAGCTGCCATTATTTGTATTATCTGTTTGTTATAAACAGTGGTTTTATTAACTATTGTCCTATTTTCCCTACTAATAATCGAACTTTTATGCTTTACACCGTGATGTATTTGCAATTATAACATAATAGTGATTTTAACACAGTGATAGACAGATTCACAAGTGTCCAGTGTGACTCCACCTTAAATCTTAAATGTTATTCATTATTACGAAAAATTTGTTAAACTATTTCGAAATTAACCACTTTTTGTATTTTTAAAAAAACCTATAAATGTTTACTTTCTCTTTCAGATATCGGTTCTGAGATGAAAATAATTGTCTAATTTTCATAAAAACTGTCAAATAGAAAAATCCTCTTTGTTTAAAAAAAAGTATTCAAAAATTGATATTCGAAGAATAAACTAATTCTATGCTTTTAAAAAATCTACGGACTACACTTAACATATCCATGCTTCCTAAAAGATAGTACAGAGCCCCCGGTTTTCAATAAAATATTAATAAATCAAAAAAAAAAACTTAAAATAAATTTATCACTAATCTAATTATCATACAATATTAAAAAAGAAACAAGTGGTGTAACAAGATCTTTCAAAAAGTTAAAAGAAATCTAGACCAAAATGGTAAAATATTTTATAACCCTAGTACTTTTGGCAAGTGTAGCTCTAGAATGTACTAACATTAATAATCGAATGTTCGCAAAGTCAGAAGCTTACAAACCACATCATCATCATTTACGAATTCAAAAGTATGATTCTCTTGAAACAAATGGTCAAAGTGGTCATCGTGAACATCAGCACCATCGACATAATCCCAGTCAACATCATCATCTGTCACATAACTCTCAACAACATCTTCAACCTGAGCATGATCAGTACCCAGTGAATCAAAGAAATCGAGAAGTTGATGACTTTCCATCTAAAGCCGCTGAAGAAGTTGAAGATGAAGAACCTAAGTACAAGCCAAATCTGTGGCACATCGTTAATAAAGAGTTTTTAAGCTCAAGTGGCCATAATGATGATGATTATGTTGACACTGCCAAAGACATAACAACTGTCGACAATGACAAGGTCAACGAAGAGGATGAGGCTGATATGAATAATAACCTAGATGTCAAACCTGATTCACATCGAGAGAATCATAAAAAACAAATCAAAGCTGCACCGACGATAAAGTGTCCGAAATGCGAAACGACACATCGACAAAATTTTCGCGTTAGTGAGGAGGAGTTAACGCTTTTGCGTATAGAGTTTGTAAAGAGGCAGATACTAGAAAAACTTCGTTTGAAAGATAAGCCAAATGTGTCGGCTATAGGGATGCCAAAGCCTATTTATGAAGAAACAACAATACATCAGGATCAGCCCACAAGTTCGAAGGATTTAGATGATTACTATGCGAGGGCTAGTAAAAAATTTATAGTCTTAGAAAGAGGTGAGTTTTTTTTAAGATATTTTATGCTGTGATAATGTATAAGTAGAAGTAGCCTTTAGTAAAGCAGATTTCGATTCAACCTCTAAAGATCTCAAATCTTTTATTCAAAGGCTGGGTATTGGAAAAAATTTTGACTTTCGTTACTTGGAAAATTGAAAATATTTTTGCAACGCAAACGAGTACGTGTACTACTGAACCGCAAAAATTGAAAAAATCGTCTCAATAATTTTTATAAAAAACAAAAACAACAAAAATCGATAAAATTTTGTTAAACTGGGATGATTTTTCATTTTTTTGGCCCAGGCCAAATAAAAAGGCACAAAATGGTGGATATGTCATCTGCTAATCCAAGGTTTATAATACAAGTTGTCAAAAATTCTTAAAAATTTCGTTAATGTGTCTTGATGTCAATGCCAATGATACTACTTCACGTGATCAGTTTAATTAATTTTATTATTTATTTGTAACAAAAGTCATGACCTTCAGCCCGTCTTTTACTAGCTTAAACTGAATCTTTTATATATTTTGCAGAAAAACAAGAGTGTAATAACTTAAGCCAGCCTTCGATATGTTTCTCCTTCAAAATTGACGATTTGGATTTGGAAAGCATAGATGTTAGTAAAGCAGTTTTGTGGATTTTCAAAAAACGTAACTCGAAAGATCTTCTCAAGCAAACAATTGTTGTATCTGAGGTTGAACAAGGAGGTCATAATTCTAAATACCTTCCAAAAGTTAAACCAATAGCAATACAATCAGTCGATGTACAAGGTGAGATTTATAAATCGTCTTTTATTGTATACACGTTTCTCAAAAAACTTATTCTTAATCATCACAAACTCATAAGCTTTCATTTTAAATATTGTATGTTAAATTGAATATATTCTGACAAAATCAATTAATTAATAACGAGTATCATAGCTATTTCTTCACAAAGTCCGGGAGTTGTTTTGGACTTTCGTCTGAAAGTCGAATGAACCCAAGCTGTTCATCATATTATTATTTTTGCTTTACTAAGAAATCACTTAACGAAATCATGAAAACCCCATAAATCTAGAACAAAATGTGCTCGTGTCAATATATAATAGTGATAACTGCCTTTGCTCCACCCACAATCTGAATAAAAAAAATTTTAATAATTGATATAAAAAAAGCAATACTCCTAAGACCTTAAACTTTGATCTTACATTTTCAGAGGGCTGGAGGAAGATTGACATTGAATGGCCAATCAAACGCTGGTTTGGCATTCATGATCTCAGCCATTTAATTCACATATCCTGCCAATCATGTGAAATTGAGACTGCTGATGGTCTTATTTCGACGGAAAAGGATTATCGACCGTTTATTATGATTGATACACAAAATCGGCGTCGCGTTTCGAGGCAGAAACGTAGCGTTAATTGTACTAATGGTGTGACGGAATGCTGTCGGGAAAAGCTCTACATATCATTTGATGAGATCGGTTGGGGAGATTGGATTATCAGTCCGAGAGGCTATGATGCATATTTTTGCAGGGGATCTTGCTCTACTGTAGCGAGTATAGCTCAGAGTACGACACATCATAGTTCATTGATGAGGGTGAGTAAAATTTTAAAATTTGGTCTTTTCTTATCTTTTAAATTTTTATTGATTTTCAAAAAAAGAAATTCCATCTTCATGTTGCGTCAGATATATCAAGAGACAGGGGGTTTTTGTTTACAAAGCGAAACAGAATCGTAGAAGCAGTGTGAAATGAAAAAGAAAGTGTGATTGAAATTATTCACTTTTCTGAGGTTGTACAATGATGTTCTTAACTACAAACAAATCTACGCAACAAACTTATAATGTCAAATTTAACGTTATTTATCCTAAAAGTGAGAAGATGGAAACGATATTCTAGGACTACAAATTATATACTTATGCTCATATATGCGAGAAGGTGAACTGTGTGCGGTTCCATTGAAAAATTAAAAATGGAATTCATGAGCATATTGTCACCTCCGGCTTGTGCATGAGTACGTATCGTGACTGATTTTCCTATGATTCAAAATAGGTTTCTATAAATATGAAGATCACATGTCCCACTCCATTAGAAATCTTCTTCATAATGACAAAAATCTTCACAACATAGTGTTCATTTGAGAAATTGATTGTTTTTGCGATCAAAGTCCAATATCTCTCTCACGCAATGCAATATTATTAGCCACGCACATTATTCAGGTCGTTGGGAAGTCCCAGCGTTAAAAAAAAAACACAATCTCAATTTAAGAGATACTGATATTCTCTCTCTGGTCTCTGATTTGCAAAATATTTCCTACATCTTTGAATTATTCCTTTGCCTATCGCACTCATTACCATTTAAACTCTTCGTGTTAACATGAAACGCTAGCAATATATTATGTAAAAACAGTGGCATCGCCTCAACGACCTAAGCAAACGAAAATAAATACAAATCATAAATTAATATTGTGAAGTGGGGGCGAGGGTTTTTAATTATTTTTTTTTAATCATTTGCATTATCGCAAAGGAATATCACGTAAAATAAGCGTGTCTATTGAATGGAAATAATAACGAAGAAATAATTTATTATTATTTAATTTGTTTTTTTTTTTTTTTTTGCAGAAAGTTATTTCACACAGGGATACTGCCGGAAAAAAACCACTTGAGCTTATACCATGTTGTACAGCAAATCAGTACTCTTCTCTGGAGATATTTTTTAGAGATAGTAATAATACAGCGACGCTTATGAAATTTCCTAATATGGTTATTGAATCATGTGGTTGTATGTAAATTAACAAAAATTAAATAATTTATAAATATATTTAAAAAATATTTTTCTTCTTTATATTATATTTATTAGCTTAATCAATACGACACAAAAACACAAATAATCTGAATCTGTATTATGTTAATATATATTTTATTTATCATTTTCTTAAATTAATTTTTCATTTGTTTATAGTTTATAGTAGATGTTTTTTCGTTTTAATTTTTTAATATAGTTTTAAGTAAATTTTAAGCATAACAAATTTACTTAAGATTTATATACCAATTGAATTTTTGCTGCCTTTAGTTTAAAAGAAATGTTTATTTTTTTGTACAATGAAATTAGATAAGATTTATAAATTAAGAACAAATAGAAAGAAATGTATCCTTAGTTCTTTAATATGAAAAGAAACAGATATTTTTGTTAATTTTATTTCATTTTTAAAGATTTTGATTTCGGAAAAAGAGTAAAAATGGTAGGTACGTATGTCTTGCTATTTTTTTCATATAGGATGTCAAATGGTTTAAAAACGGTTCAAATTTGGATCCCCATTTCAATTTAAGTGAGGTAAGTCCGAATATAGGGATTGGATAAAATGAAAACTACCGACTGACTTTGTAAAGTCAATATGATTTTTGAGCCACAACCCCTTGAACGCATTGAGATAAAGTTATAGCTGTCATTAAAATAACTCTGTCAGAAAATAATTTTTATTAAAAATAAAATATATATATTATATATAAATTAATTATAAGAACGTTCCCATTGAATGGCTTTCTAAAAAGAGAGAAAAACACTAAGCGATCATCTGAAATGCAGCTTGTAGGGTGTTGCAAAAGTTAAAGTTGACTTAACTTTTGCTACAGCTACTTTCAATGCAACAGCTGCAGACTGACACTGGTAGCACTCTATATTATTTTCCTGCCTTTTTGAGTGTTCGCCAAGATCGCAAAATAATATTCGTATTGGCTTCATATTCGTTAATGTTAAAATGAAACAAATTTTATTTTATAATTTATTTTATGCTTGATTGGAAGTCAGGTCCAATTTTAACGACATAAAAGAAATACATTTAAATCAACTCGGCCAGTCGGATGGGGTTTTCCATTTATAAAATATGTAAATCAATTTTTTTATTTGGGTCTATCGAACTACCGATATTGACAATTTTTGTATTTCACTAGGAAAATAATTGATTTACTTCTCAATGTAAAGCTAATTTTGCAAATCAAAATTTTCTGGCAGGTTCATCCCTCCCTGTACTAACACCAAAATTACAAGCTACAAGGTTAAGATACTAAACTGTAAGCTTTCCTAATGTTTTAAATCATGAATATCTTGGACTATAAAACAAAAATCCAAAACTGAAAACTATTTACCGTGAAATACAGTTTTTTTCAATAACTATGAAAAAAAGGTATTAAAAATAAGAAAAAAAACGTTGAAACCAACGGTAACTTTTTATGTTTTTGCTCAAACATATTAAATTAAATGCAAGTTGATAGAAAATATTGTTATTAGCAATACAGTTTTTTATTTTCACTTTGCGACATACTGGGGCTGAGATATTAATTAAAACATAAAATCATAAAATGCGTGGTTGCGCTGACTTACCTATGTTCAATAATTTATTACTCGGCTTTCGTTCATCGTAGTGTTGATTTTTTTTTAAATTGTAGGGAATTACAAGAACTTTAATAATAAAAAATAAAATTTCGTCGTTAAATGAGCTTTTTTCTTAATAATCACGAAAAAGTGATTTTTAAACAACAACAAAATATTTTAACTTACTATAACTTTTTTTTCATTTGTTTAAACAAATGTTTTTTTTATAACATAATAGATAATGTTATTAGGAATAAATACATGTTTAATTTTTGTTTGTAGGAGATAGTGGAGCCGAGATATTCGCAAATGACCAAAAAATGACACAAAACACATTTTTACCAATAACTTTGGTAAAAAAAGTTGTCATGTGGTGCAAATTTGGTTTTAAGCTTTTCTTATAAGCACCTACCGATCCATAAAAAAAAGTAGACCATGCCTCTGCGCGCAATGTCAAATGCCGCTTTGACTGGACTAATGTTGAAATGTGTGAAAAAATCATGTTTACATCAACTGTGAAAAAAGGAAGGTTTCTGCTTTAATATTTCTCGATATTTAATAACAAACATTCCATTGGCATTTAACGAATGATTTAATCTACAAAGTCCAAATTTGAGAGAAATATTTTGTGTTTAGATTCAAAGCAAACGCATTTGCCATTCTGGAGTTCTTCTGTTTTTTCCATAGACTCTAACGGAAAGGACTAAAAAGCTAACTAAGAATAAGAACTTTTTACTGGATTAACACGACTACTGATATATCACCATGTCTTTAGATAAGTGGCAGACAGAACTATTGAAATTTTATACGTTCATTTGATTCACTGTACATCCAGTATGGAACATAATTGTTGCTCTTGGGTATGTGTTTCATTCAATAAGAATCGAATTTTGTCAGAACGATGTTTTTCCGTTTGAAGAACTCAAAAACTTGTTGCGTCTTTTCTTTTGTGCCGCTGAATGTTTTGCCACGTTATGTATTTCCTTTACACCCAAGGACTGTGTATTAGGTTTATTGATTTGACAAAATATTCGCAAATGTCACTGCACCTACCATCACATAAAACATACAACTTCAACTAGATCAGCAATGAGCTGGGTTAATAAGTTTATAAGTTGATTTAATATTTTTTGAGCTCTAACAAATCATGCAAATGCACTTAACCACAAAACCACATTCATGTACATTAGGGTGTGTCAAAGTGCTCACCTATTGTATTTTCAAATGTAATAGCTTTTAAAAGTTGCATTGCTTATCAAAATTAAATCCTGCGTTTATAATTTTCATTTTAATTAATATATTTGGCTCGCTCAAAAATAGGATGAAATCCAAAATATTTTGATTTTTCGAGATTTTTGAAATATGTATTGTTTTAAATTGCGCCGTGTGGATACAAAAAAATTATATAAAATATTTTTAGGCTTTCAAGTGAAAGATAAATCCAAGAAAACACTTTTATGCTTATATTTGTTTAAATTGAACACTTGATAAAGAAGCTATGAAATAATAAAAGAAGGAAGAAAAATCATTTTTTATGTAAAATTGTTTTTTTTTTACAAAAAAAATTCTAAAAAATCAACGGAACCACCTACAATTGATATCATCGTATCTATATCTTTTTGTAAAGACAAAAATTCTTTCTGTATTTTGTTTAGTTTTATTTTTTTCAGTATACGTAAAAAATAAAAAAAAATTAGCTGTAAATTAAATTTTTTTTTTCAACTTCAACCGATTTGAGCGAGCCAAAGACGAACGATATCTTATTGTTTTTTTTACATGTTCTTAAACCTCATACACTAATACAACTTTTGAGCACTATTACATTTAAAAATTAGAGTACTTTTTTGCGGCCATACAAAAGTGACACACCCTAATGTACATTCAACTAGTGGGATGTTGGGAACGCTACTTTACGTTGGTTTATGACCAGTAGCATAGTGTTGGTTTTTGCCCACCAAGTACCACGGTAACGACATGATTTTACTGTGTATTTGGTTCAATAAAAGCAAGTTAATGATTACATATAAAAATGAAAAAATTGTAATAGAGAGTATCCATTACCGCGCGTGGTGCAAGTGTGCTACTTGAACAGGTATAAGTAATTATCTAGAACAATTTGAATGGAAGTCACCAATAACAACATTTAAAAAAATAAGCTGTTTTTTTTTCAACAGAAGAACTGTATTTACACCTAAGTTCGGTATATTCTTTTTTTCAAAAATCTAAATGGCCTTATTTTTTTCTTTTATAATTCACAAGGGCTCAAGGGCTTATTGAGAGACCCTTATAATTTTAAACACAGAACGAGCGATGGAGAAATTAGGAGCGGGAGAAGAAAGGAGGTGTCAATGAACATTGGTCTTGAATGTTTGCAAATTGAAATGGTAAGGAAAAACCGTGCTGGCTAAATTATTCCATAATCATGTTATACGACTTAAAAACAAATCTCTGTATTTGACGGTACGACCAAAATTAGACTCGAGGGGGAACTGATGATGTTTGTACAGTAGTACTTTATATTGTTTATATTGTTATTTTGTTCAGCAACATTTAACCCATTCGAAGAAAAACGGGATTAATGCAAAAAAAAAAATATGAAAAAGGGAACAAGTACTTAGCGATATCAGAGTGGTTTCTTAAATTTCTATTACTTGGTATTCTAAAACTCTGTGTTTCAAAATTATGTAAATCATAATTCTATTCAAAATTTCAAAATTCTGTAGATCTAAGCTTTTATTTTAAAATAAAATAAAATAAAATAAAAATTTAAACGGGCGATGGCTCGTTGAACAATTTTTATCTAATGCCCAAAAATTACAAAATATTTTAATTACCAAGAATAACTTCAAATTAAAAAAGGAAATTCAATAATTTACTAACTTCAACATAAGGGAACTAGATCAAATTCTTGGCTAACCTTCTTACATATTCTGTGTATTAAGTCTATTTTAACAAAACCGTCGATACACAACTTATCACTGGCTTTATTAGATTTTAATATTTGCCATAATTTGCTTCCAGTTTAAAGTTAAATAATTCAATGAGCGTGGATACATGATGAGCATGAAGTGTGTAATCATTTCAATAACTGTAAGGTAAAAAATTAAATTCCTCAAGAATACTCCATTAGAATGAGTAAATACACATGTTAATTTTGTAAATGATAAAAAAATTGTTTTTGAATTTCGGAAACCGAATTTTGATAAATACAGAATTTTCACCGAAACCCAAATGACGCATTTACTAGTTGAATGAAAATAATATAATAAATCTCTCCTATTCCCTGCCTTAAACGAACAAAATATTTGCCGTCGCTTATAAGCTAAATTTTAGCCGAAAATTGTCAAGCGAAGGATGCCTTATAAAGATGTTTTTAAAAGGCTCTTGCTATTATCGGATCCTTTGGAAACCGATATGAGGAACGTTCCATTGTTGTTTATCTATAAAATATCTTTACTAGAAATTAAATCAGTTCTTATTAACCGTAAAAACCCGTTTAAAAAAAATATAGCAAAAAAAAAAAGTTTGGCTAAGTTTTATATAGTTTTATATAGAACCCATCACCATCTGGCTGTGCACTTTCTGGAACAGGCTTTAAAACAACACATACTTATGTCTATGTACATATTTACATCTGCCAGTCCAGATTGAATTAATCGATGAGTGCAGGTGGCGTCAGTATAAAGAAATTTTCAATCAACTCCACAAATACATAGTTCGTTTTATGATTGAGCGTAGTTTTGGGCATCCCTTAACAAATGAAGGACAAGAGCACTGGGCAGTGCTTTTCAAAGCATGCACATTCAACTAGTGAGGTAATGGGAAGGGTGCGCAGCGCATGACGAGGATACAAAACTGAAAAATAGATAAAAGCTCTTTCTCATATTTTAACATAAAAATTAAAGGTAACTTCAATTTTAAACTTTGGATACCTACCCCAACCTGCAAAAGCATACTGCAATTAAGAGTGTGGTAACTCATAGTATATCATCCGAAGAATTTTAGTTGAGCAATGAGGTTTCATTAGATACATTTATGTACATATATTTTTACTTGCGATATAGGTACTATAGGGCAAGTTCTGCATTTGGAAAAAAAATCGAACTCGAGATTTTGATCAAAGTTGACATTACGATGATAGCGAAGACGAATAAAGTGGGTCCGGCAATTCCGTATGTCTGTCTGTCTGTATGTCTGTACCTCGATCTAGAGCCTAAGCCACTGGACCTATTTTCTTCAAACTCGGTAGTTATGGGTCTTCGGTGATTCCCTAGAGGGGAAATTGAAATTTTTTTTTTAGCTCTAAAACTAACGGTACCCCTCATACACCCGTAATGCAAAATCTTATTTATCTCGAAAACGGCTCTAACGATTTTGATAAAAAAAATTAGGTGTGATATTATGGACATGGACTACGTTTTGGTAAAAAAAAATTTGGGGCAAAATGTTATTAACGGTACCTGTCATAGAACCGTTTTTTTGATTTTCGACTTTCTCATTAACGGCTCTTACGATTTTAACCAAAAATTTTCAGCAGGAGTCCCCCTAAGTTTAAAATAATATTTTATATAAAAATATTCGAAAAATTATTTGTTGGGTTTTTTTGAAAAAAATTTTTTTTTGAAAAATCAATATCTTCAAAACCTATGAACGATTATTTTTCGAAATTATTTCCAAAAATCAATATTATTAAATACTTAAAATTCGCATCCCACATTTTTTTCTTGAAAAATTTTAAAGAAATTTCTTATATAAAAAATTTATTTATTTAATAATAAAACGATTTTTTAAAGTTTGTTTGCATAAATTCATACTTTTCTAGAAATCAGACGGCAATTTAATTTTAAATTCATGTTTTATAATTATAAAATGTATCTTAAATTCCAAAGTACTTTTACATAAGAGCAAGTTCGTGCGATCCAGTCGTGCATTTTATTTTAATTCATTTACATGCGATTACGAGTACAAATCAAATTAAACAGCTATGCATATTGAAAGCTAGTATTTAAATCATCACTATAGTTCATATCAAGTCTCACATGCTGACTTCTCCCTGAAAGGTACGAAGAAAACCATCGATGTATAACACCTCTCAATCCGGCTTTGTACAATTTGTCTAAAAGTATATTGTGATTGACCATATCGAAGGCCTTAGTAGTATCTCCGAATAGAGCTATGGTTAGGCTGTCAGCAGGAGAGCTAACACACTTAAACCATGAGTTGATCCATCGTGATACTACATTGAATCTAGGAGACTTTCTCCCTAATCGTTAAACCAATTGGAGCTCCTTGTGAAGCGAACGAGATTGCCTATATCTAAATTTGCCACTAAATATTGTAGTCATTGTAGTAGAAATCTCCCAGATGGAGTACTTACAGAGAAGGTGAGGGATCGATTCCTGCCCTTCTTCATCCATGCCAGCTTCTGAAGAAATTGGGTTGAGCCGCGTTGCGTGTTTGTTTATCAAACAGTGTCTTGTTATAACATATTACGGATCATATATGCGATCTTCTTAAGGATATTAAACATTTGGAGCGCTTTAGCTTCAACATTGGCCAAATCTGATTTGTTGTCAAGCTGTTGGTAGTATTTATCCACCTAAGGTTTATTCTCTGCATAGCATCTTGCTTTTGCATAAGTTTCCACGAATATCTTTATTTGCCCTACTTTTGGCGAGTTCTTTAGCTTAAAAGTTTCCTGATATGTCCCTGTAGAGCTATAGAAGTATTATTTTTATTAAACCTATCATTTATTTCACTACATACTTTAAATCGTGAATCTCTTCTATCGAAAACCAAATTGTTCATTACTACTGTTTTGTTTAGAAAAAATTTACTAAATGTTTGTAAGAATAGAAATAGGTCTATATTGAGAAATTTAACTTCGATTACAATTGAATGATTTAGCCGTTTTTTAAGCAGCAGGAAAGATATCAAAATTCACACTTATGTTAAATAGATAACTTAATACGAGTACATGGACAATATATTGCAATATGCTTCAAAAGGCAGTTAGTGATATTATCGGAAGCACTTGGATTTTTGTTATCAAGGGATAAATTTTGTGTATGTACTTCCAATGAAGAAAAAGTATTAAAAGCAAAAGTTTTATCTTAAAATGCTCGTCAACTAAATCTTAAAATATATAACAGAAACAATTACTTTGTTAGGGAGGCTTTGATAGAATCGGGATAGATACAAAAAATATATTGAAATGATAAGTAATGGCCACGGGATCTGATATTATTTTGCCTTCAACTTCTATTTTAGAAATATTATCCTTCTGAGCTTGATTCTCAAGGATTTTATTGACAACTCTTCTTTTACGTTGGCTCTGCGGTTCTGAAGCTTATCAGCGTAGTAATTATCCCTACTCATTTTATTTATTTATTTTATTTATTTATTTATTTATATATTATATCTTTACTAAGACATATATTAATATTGCTGTAGAATGAATTAAAGAAACTAGAGCATCTTGAAAAAGGTTCTCTTTTACCGAACGAGGTAATATGAGAAATTTCGAATAGAAACGGTCGTTCTCGTAATAACCTTTCAGGAGCATATCTATATCTACATTCATTTTACTTAAAAGATATGGACAATCAATTGTTGAGCATAAAATGTCGCGAACAATCATAATACTGAACTCTTCTCGTTTCCGTTCCAAGGATTCTAAGCCTTATAACTGGTGTCTCTTATCATAATTAAGAGAAACTTCATTATCAGTAGAAAAACCTCGAAGAGCAAAACGTAGATAACATTTTTTTGGAACCATTTCCAATCGATTTGTGTGGCTGACAGGGCACCAGATGACAACATAATATTCTAAAATGGGATGAATAGGAGAACAATACAAAGTTTTTACGGTATAAGGATCCTTAAGATCCTTAAAATTTCTTTTAAGAAAACCCAGCATTGAATTAGCTTTCGAAATAATTCTATTTATATGCTGATCAAAAGAAAATTTGGAGTCAAAAATGACCCCCAAGTCCTTCATTTCATTAATTCACTAAAAAGGCTACCCTCGAGTACACCAGAGTATTCATTAATAAACTCAGAGACAAAATTACCAACTTTCGATCAACAAAAGATCGTGGTTTTGTTGGAGGTGTATTTGCCTCATATTAATGAAGTAAGCCACGCTCACTTTTTACTTACAGCTCGTCGAGCAAGTCTCGATCGAAATCTGAGATAAAAAACTAATGCAAGTTGAGTGCTCAGAGCCCTCCGAGCTTAAAAGTAACATTGTTATTTTTTTTTTTTTGACTGTTCAGTTCCCCATTCGGGGCAAAGAAAGACGAATACCTTTTAAATAAAAACAAATAGGACAGCAATAATTCAAGTATTATTTGTAGGTCTGCTGCTACCTATTTACCAGTAAATGGCAATACAAATATGCTTTTAAAATTTAATGAGATAAAAACAAGCTTTTAGTTTAAGAACAATTGAAACTTTAAAGAAATGTCATTTTAAGGTTTTGTTGGCGTTTAAAAATTTAAAAGCTCCATGAAATAGTAGAACAAAAAGTTATTTGTGGAATGTTAGCATCCCTGGTTATGGTAAATATAAATTTTCCCGTAGAAAAATTACCATACAGTAAGTTTGATTTCCCCTGATTTACGATATTTGATTTGTTTTTGCATCGAAAATTGAAAAGGAAAAAATGTGGGAGGAAAAATGGCATAGTGTAAGGTCGGCAAAGCAGTTTGTCGATAAGTTTTCCTTGTAGCTATAAGCCTAGTACGCAGATCGAGACAAGACAAATTTTATCTCTACTATTTTAATCTCTACAAAACTTTTCCAATTCTCGCGCAAAAGTTTGAAGTTGGAGAATTAAAAAATAATTTAATGTGTTTTGTAGTGTATCTCTGGAACGGGTTGTCTTACAAAAGTCGTTCATACCTTTTTGGAATCTTCTCTCGATGCTTTCAAGAAAAGCATCAACACCTTTTGACAAAATGTATAGATATAGATTTGTGAATAATAAAACGCACCTATAGCCTAGTACGCAGATCGAGAACAATTTTGTCTCCCATACATTTTTTTTCCTGGGACAAATTTTGTCTTGGATATTTTTCCGAGCAGTACGCAGTTCGCGCGTAAAATTCATACAATCTCCACTAAATTTTGCCAGGAAAAAGAATGATACAAGCATTATTATGCGGCACAAATTTTGACAGCCACCGTATTTCCGAAAGTAATTGTTGTCAAAACTGGTTTTATGTAAAAGGTGCTGATGGTTCTCTTGAAAGCATCAAGAGGAGATTCCAAAAATGTATTATGCTAGTCACGCGCTGGCAACTGTGATAGAAATCAAATAGTTTAATCACCAGTTGAAAGAGAACCGCGCACTGGCAACTCTTTACTCACATCCACACTCTTTTCTCTCTTGTTCTTATAGAAAACAACTCAACTGTTGCGAAGGCAATCGTTTAGTTTGTGTCAAAACACAAACTTTTTAGTTGCTCGAATCGAGTTGCTCTAAGGCCAGGCGCGCACATTCAATTTTTAGTTTCCCAACTGTTTAGTTGCTAAAATGAAACATATGGGCTTATTTGGGATACCGCGCACTTAGAGCAACTCGATTCGAGCAACTAAAAAGTTTGTGTTTTGACACAAACTAAACTATTGCCTTCGCAACAGTTGAGCTGTTTTCTATAAGAGCAAGAGAAAAAGAGTGTGAGCGTGAGTAAAGAGTTGCCAGTGCGTGGATCTCTTTCAACTGGTGATTAAACTATTTGATTTCGATCACAGTTGCCAGTGCGCGACTAGCCTAAATGCGCGGTGTCCCATATAAGCCCATATGTTTCATTTTAGCAACTAAACAGTTGCAAAACTAAAAATTTAATGTGCGCGCCTGGTCTTATGAACGACTTTTGTAAGACAACCCGTTCCAAAGATACACTACAAAACACATTATATTATTTTTTAATTCTCCAACTTCAAACTTTTGCGCGAGATTTGGAATAGTTTTGTAGAGATTAAAATTGTAGAGATAAAATTTGTCTTGTCTCGATCTGCGTACTAGGCTTAAGTCTATTCAAATAGGTATGTCTTCATACAAATACAAAGCAACGTTTTTATTTGGTTAGATAATATCAAAATTGAACAACGTTGCTTTGTTGCGTATTAAATAGACAAAAAAATATAAGAACAAAACACAGAAAATCCTTCAAAAGGAAAATACTACAAAACAAATTTGATTTTCTCATTCTCGTCTTTCTCATTGCCACGTGGCTAAGAAGTCTCCAACGTCAATTTTTTCCTCCGACAGCGCCATCACTAGAGCGTATTCCCCAACTTTTTGTTCTGTTCCATGAGAGTACTATAGATTTTATACAAAGCCTTACCTTACGTTACGTTAAGGAAATGGAAATATTTTTATTATTGTAAACACTTTTGATTATGTGGCACTGCTCGTGCGCGTTTTGTTTCTGTGAAACACCATCCCTTTAGAGTGATCCCCATATAAAACCTGTTTATTTATAAGTTTATTTCTTTTATTTACTTTTCTCTTTTTGTTAAAAGATTAATTTTTAATCGAATTGTATCCTCGAATTTTATTAAATTTTTTGTTAACAAACTATCTGATTTAAGAGAAACTCATTACTTCTTACAAGTATCTAAAGTACTTCTTTTTTTATTCATTATTAAAACTGATTGCTTCAATGTTAAATCTAAGATATCATAAGAGTTAACCATTAAGCATTTCTTATCTTTAAACTTAAATAAAATGATATGTGAATGAGATATTGTTGAACTTTTTTATTGAATTAAAGGCCAATGTATGCCATTATGAATGGAAAATACATCAGAAAGCATCTGAAACGTCCAATTTTCCATAACTCTTGGGCATAAATCAAGCTGAATTTGAACAATGGCATTGCATTGTTTGTTGGCTTCCAGGGCAGTGCTGGTTTGTGGTTTACAGACATAGACCTGTGTGTTAAGAAAAACCCACAAGAAGAAGTCTTTTTGTTTAAATCGCACAATCTCGGTGACCAATTCACATCGCCTCCGCGTGAGATAACCATTTTTGGAAATCGCTGTTGCAAAATACTTATTGTGGCACGTAGAACCGCAATGTTGAAAATACATAATATGGGGCGTTTTCCTAAGTGCAGTGTTGCAGCGTATCGTGAACTTTGATGGTTTTTTTATTCACTTGCTTCAATAAAATAACGTTTGATGATATGGACACAGACTATTGGCGTTTTCCTAAATGCAGTGTTGCAGCGCATCGTGGATTTTGATGCCCTCGCAACGTTTTTCTTCACTCTGAAATTCAATATTTACTTTTACAATTCATTAAAAAAAAACTAAAATTTAGAATTCGTATTTAAGAAGAAAAAAACTAAAATTAAGAATTCTAAATTTTAGTTTTTTTTAATGAATTGTAAAAGTAAATATTGAATTTCAGAGTGAAGAAAAACGTTGCGAGGGCATCAAAATCCACGATGCGCTGCAACACTGCATTTAGGAAAACGCCCATAGTCTGTGTCCATATCAACAAAGAAGTATAGATCGAAGATGCTGCTAGCCCAAATTCCACAGCAAACAGTAACTCTTTGGGTATCGGCATCGACAATTTCGCTTTTTGACGAACCCATTCATCCAGAAATGGGATATGGGCCTCGTTGCTCGTACAGAACAACTTTATCATTTTAATACGTTCATGAACCCCATTACTCTCATGTTGATTTGGCAAGACAGACCATTTGAAAGATGTAGCTTTAACAATATGGCCACTTACCTGTCAAAGTTCAGAAATCCCTTTATCTTAATTTTCTTATTAAACGATGGACATGCCCATTAAAACACCGCTATGCCTGCGTCGCATAACCATTTGAAATTATCTAGCTCTCAAAATTTTAAATCATGAATTTTTGAGCCGCTAAACTATACGAGGCCGTATTTTTGTATATCAAAAATGTCGCCATTTGAAAGGTTTTTTAGAAAAAGCTTCCAGGCCAGCGTTAAGCCTACTGAATATGTATGTAGGTATCTCTTGTTAAAGCAAAAGCAATGGTGTAATAAAAAAGTAAAGCAAATAAAAGCTACGTCTCGGTATCTACCGCGCGATACTCGCAATGAAAATTCCCCCTTTTGTGATAACTTATTATTAAATATTCAAACAAAAAGCAATAAATTGTAAAAAGAATTAATAATTATAAAATCCGAATCGTTTTGTCTTTTTTGTTTTATGTATACCCTCTTTGTTGTTAAAAAAACCAGCATTTCAAGAATTTCTGTGATCCTCTCATTTCAAAATAAAAAAAAATCGAATTTTGTTTCCTGTGTGAAGTAAGCAAACAAAAAGTTGTAGCTCAATACAATTTACACTGCATTCATTAGGAATTCCAGGTGAGTTTTTTGTTACTTCTTCGATATCATCCTTCTTTTTGTTATCAAAATTACACCAAATAAAACCTCGAATTTTGTATGAGAAAGACAATTATAAACAAAAAGTACCTATAGCTATTGAGAAATCAAATCGAAGTTGTGTCATGCCATACCAATACGGTGAAACACGTGAGATTGACACAAAGTAAGTGTAAAAGCTTTCGCTATGACGACTGTGTTCGGAAAATTGGCGTTGAAAAAACTCTTCAGATTTTATTGTCAAGAATTCTGTATTTCTTGTTTTCCATAAATATAATTATAATAATAATAAATAACAAAAATTAGATTAATAAAATAATTAATAATAAAAATAAGCAACACATATTACGGTTTTGCGAGAACTACTTCGCTTAGAAGCACTTCCTGTGGACCATTGATGGGCCAGTCTCATCGTATTCCTGTTTCGAGATCCACATCTGTTGGAAAGTGGGGATCGATGCCCAGATGGATCCACCGATCCATACGGAGTATTTCCTCTCAGGTGGTGCAATGACCTTAATTCTCATTGTTGATGGAGCCAATGCGATAATTTCCTTTTCCATACGATTAGCCATACCTGGGTACATGGTGGTACCACCGGACAATACTATGTTGGCGTACAAGTCCTTACGGATATCGACATCGCACTTCATGATGGAATTGTATGTGGTTTCATGGATACCGCATGCTTCCATACCCAACAATGAGGGCTGGAATAGGGCTTCGGGGCAACGAAAACGTTCATCACCAATAGTGACAACTTGACCATCGGGCAATTGGTAGCTTTTTTCCAAGAAGATAGATGATGCGGCTGTTGCCATTTCTTGCTCAAAGTCCAGAGCAACATAGCAGAGTTTCTCCTTGATGTCACGAACAATGTTACGCTCAGCTGTTGTGGTGAATATGTAACCACGTTCAGTAAAAATTTTTATAAGGTAATCTGTTAGATCACGACCAGCCAAATCCAAACGAAGAATGGCATGGGGCAAAGAATAACCTTCATAGATTGGCACAATGTGAGAAACACCATCACCAGAATCTAACACAATACCGGTGGTACGACCAGAGGCATACAGCGAAAGTACAGCCTGGATGGCAACATACATAGCTGGAATGTTGAATGTCTCAAACATAATTTGAGTCATCTTCTCTCGGTTGGCCTTTGGATTTAATGGAGCTTCAGTCAAGAGAACAGGGTGCTCCTCGGGTGCAACACGCAATTCATTGTGGAAGGTGTGATGCCAAATTTTTTCCATATCATCCCAGTTTGTGACAATACCGTGCTCCATTGGGTATTTGAAAGAAAGGATACCTCTCTTGCTTTGTGCTTCGTCTCCAACATAAAAATCCTTTAGTCCCATACCGACCATGACTCCTGGATGTCTTGGACGACCAACAATGCATGGGAATACAGCTCGTGGAGCATCATCTCCAGCGAAACCAGCTTTGCACATACCGGATCCATTGTCGATAACCAATACGGCTTCTTCGTCGCACATTTTGATTTTTTTTCGTTTTATAAAAAGCGCAAAATTCAGTATTTATTTAAAACTAATTTTTTTAATATAAAATCAAATCTTTCAGAAGGAGAGTCGCAAATCAGTAGCTATTATATATGTGTAATATATTCAAATAGCTTAAAAAGCGACGCAACTTCGAATATGAAATGTCAAGTGAGGCAAGGCCTACTTTACGCATGCATTCAAGGCTAGAAGTGTTTTCACTATTATTCCAGGAAAAATTTGCGGGTTTTAAGAAATTGTATCTAACGGTTCTCTAAATGGGTATAGGTGTGTGTTCATTTTTTTTTTTTATAATTTACGCGCACTAAAGGGATTATGACTACCCTTAAAATGTTTTAGCACAGTGCGAGCGTTTTAGGAAATTGGGAGAGGATTTAAGAGGAGATACCGATGCACATTGGTTTTGAATGTCTGAATATTACAATGGGAGGGAAACATAGAGTCGGGTAAAGCATTCCACATTCGTGTGGTGCGGCTGAAGAAAGAATCTCTGAATTTAACTGTACGTCCGAAATTGGGCTCAAGGGTAAACTGATGGGCATTCCTTGAAGCGCGTGTATTACGGTTAAATAGTTTAAGCTTACAAGGTACGTTTTTACGTACAAGAATAAATGAGATTTGCCCTTTTTGGTATTGACAGTCAAAAAAATTCTGTGTTCAATTTTCAATTGCGGTTGCGTGAAAGCCTCGAAAATTCAAAGTACGTATAGCAAATTTATTAAACTTCCTATTACAAGCAATTTGCAGACAATGAAAAGGCAAACAAATTAAAATGCACCTAGACCACGGGCACGGAAAAACTCCTACATAAAAAAAAAGAATTCTTTAATTCAACCTTTTCACTTTAAAATTGTTGTGAAGAATTAAATAAATAAACCAATTTATTCCTTTATTCTTGACAAATGTTATTCGGAACGAAATTGAAAACCTCAAATTAATTTCCATTTTTTGGCAAAAACATTTCAACATAATAATTCTAAATTTCTAGCCTTAAAATTCATATTATCTTTTGGTGAAAATGAAGTATTAGAGTATATAACTTTATGCACTAACTTTAATGCCTTTCAAAATAAAGCTGCTTTTGTATATCTTCGTATAATTTCATTATTTAAAATTGGTCTAAGAACGATTTCCTCTTGCTATAATCTTGTTTCCTCCTCGTATTTGTGATTTAGGAATGCATAGATAAAATTGTCTTATGAAAACAAGGAACTAACAAGCCCATAATTGTTGTGGTTTATTACTTTTGCTTCGTTTCTTTCACTTTTGGTTTCGTCAGTGAAGTGAACTGAAAACTGGTTTTGAATGTCTGTACATTGCAATGAAATATTGAGCTGGGTAAAGCATTCCACATTCGTTTAGTGCGGCTAAAAAAAGAATCTTTGTACTTGACAGTACGTCCGAAATTGGGCTGAGCATTCCTAGAAGCACGTGTATTACGTTTGAATTGTTTGAGGGGAGGAATAAAACTGGGTATTTCACTAGAGCACTGTTTATGAAAATAGCGGTAAAGTAATGATAGACATCATGAAACATTGCGGCGATGCTCGAGACATACAAATGTTTCAGTCAGACAACGGTCGCCTATCATTTTTATAGCTCTCTTTTGAATTCTGTACAAGAGACCCAAGTGGGTTTTTGAAGCACCTGCCCAAATATGGGAATTGTACTCAGTTCCCGGAAGAATAAAGGCTTTAAATATAACAATCAGACCAGATGGGGTAAAACATTTCTTACATCGGCGAGAGAAAACTTAAACGCAGCGTTTTTGGCGACGTCAAATATGTTATCACTCCACAAAAGATGGTCCGTGATGCACATACCTGAACTGAAAGCTGTTCAGTCTCCTTGATGCAAGTGTCACCAATAGAAAGTGGTATTGAGGGAGGGTTACACTTTAGCGTCAGTAAACAGCATTGAGTTTTCGAGGCATTAAATTCTACATGGTTTTTGATTCTCCGTTGGACAATCTACAGAATTTAATGAGCTTATGAGCCGAAGTCCACATCCGAAAGACAAGAGGATGTGAATCTAAAAACGAATATGAAAAGCTGAGGGTACTGTCCTGCTAAGCACTGTTCCAAAATGCAGTCGATGCTTTTTGCAAAGGCATGTGCGCAAAAAAAAAAATACGTTGCGCAATTCATTTACATTTACGTATTCTACGAGTATTATTCATATGTATATTTATATCTATTTTGCTTGTGTTTTGATTTGCAAATATTAGGGCGAAATGTTGGTCGAATTAGCATACGATGTTAAACCTATTTTAGTATGAAACTAGGTTA
The DNA here is from genome assembly GCA_911387755.1 of Chrysotoxum bicinctum. NCBI lineage: Eukaryota > Metazoa > Arthropoda > Insecta > Diptera > Syrphidae > Chrysotoxum > Chrysotoxum bicinctum. Next base: position 12,804,139 of record OU426991.1, on the reverse strand, counting down.
AAACGACGGTTTTGGAAATTTTAATCGAATATAACATCATACCTTCTATATCCTTTTATTAAAGTTAAAATTATTCTATTTTTTTAGTATCGTGCTAACTTCTGTCTGTTTACTTAGATTCTTGCATTGACTGCCATTACTTTAGGTGTGTTTCGAAGCAATTTATTAAGAAAATTGCTTTAGTACGATACTAGTTAGAAAATGTTTAAAATTGAGAATGAATTAGTAAACTACTTTAAAGTTAGCATACTAATACCTTAATAATAGTCTGTTTAAAATTTTGCGCCATTGTGTTTAAGAACTTGCCCTGCTTACTTAAGGGACCAATAATCATAATCTTGTCAGAATTATGGCTGAAAATATTGGTAACTAATACGTATAAACCATAGATTTTAATATATACCTAGATAAACAACATCGCTCGGTCACCATTTTGGTGGAGGCAAATACAACAACAATTCTATTGTGTTTTGTGTGCTGTTTCTTTTTTGCGGAGGTGATTTTTTCTAAAATTAAGTATTTTTATTTGTTCAATTCATTTGTTAAATGCATTTATTTCCATTGCTTACATTTTTTGCCTCCAACAAAATGGTCGTAAAGCTTCACTTTTTCTCTGTACAAAAGATCTCTATGGTATTTACACATATATATATATAATAACATATATATATATAATAACATATATATATATATATATAATCAATTTTGTGTACCCTTTCATTAACCACGGATCAATTTTAAAACTTTATCGTTAATGCCAATGGACTCTTATTGCTATTTCACTGGCAGTATAAATCACAACTAGAGTAACATCTCTAAGGTAGCAGTTTGTCTCACCCCATCACTAGCAAAAACATGAAACTTCAAATTGCTGATGACAACGGCTGCCGCCGCATTTGCCGGAGAGAAAAGTTAAAAGTTCGGCTACTTGTTCCGTTGCGTCCGTCGCATGCGACGCCTTTTGGTCGTCTCTTATGAAAAAGCGTATATTTAATCAAGCTGTCAGTTGAATACGGCACGGCAACGGACGCAACGGGTTTTATGGGTCGGCCCCTTTATTTGTTAAGCAATAAAAAAAACTTATTTGAACTAGTGTTATATTTTATGAGTGAAACATAGACTATCATGCGAGTAACATATTTCGACATCCAAGCTGTGAATCCATGAATGTTTCAATTTTTCTTGTCAGGTTATCATTTTTCTCGCCTACAATATTTACATTTGTGATAATGATATAGATGCAGGTAGGTCTATCCATTTTCTGTTGTATCGTCATATAGAAGAATAATTCATTTCAATTCAATTTTGTTTTATTGAACATACTATTTACAATTTGGCTTACAACTAATAAGATACTACATATGTATGAAAATTTACATTTGTTGGCTCGTAGGGGGCCTAACTATATACAGTGACTTAAGTTTAATATTATTTTTATATAAAATTTACATGACGAAAAAAATTAAATTTAAAAGGTCGGTTGATTGTATTGTCCTCAGGGTGTTCATTTCCGGTTGTCAGTGGTGATTTTTGTGGGTTGTGGGCAAGGATGGCGTTTTAGCCGCGGTAGTAGGCTGACCCAATGTCAGCGTTATACGAGACTACTTCCTCGTTGTTCATGATTACGTTGTCAGCCAGAGTTTCCATCACACTGAGGTACCTCGGTTGGGATGTCGTTGTTCTGTGGTCATCCTTCTCATAAGCTGATTCGGGTGGTCGAAGATGTAATATAGAAGAACACTACGAATATATGTTGCGGGTTGGGTAATTTCGAAGCATGGTTCAGAAATATGATTGCCTAGGTTGATAAAATTTGTCATCTCAAATGGTTACAGAAACTCTGTAAGCAATCCAATGGCAGATGTAGCTGGAAGGCCTTAACTTGGTACAGGATGGAGGTCCGTTTTAAGTAATTGTGATTTTGTATCTAGTCCCAGCTATAAACCCACAGAACCATAGAGTTGCTCAGTGGCGCATCGTTTATTTGGTTCAATAAAAACAAATTATTGATAAAATGTGAACAAATTCGTAACAGAACGATTTCATTATCGCGGGTGCAAGTTGAAATATGAACAGGTATAAATAATTATCTTGAAATATTTGGATGGAATAACAAAATTTAATAAGAAAGTAAGGAAAAAGCTCTTTTTTGATAAACAGTAAAATTGTATTACAGTTTTTCACCTACAACAAACGTCGGAAAATTTGCCGGCTTTTAATCTTTGCCACCTTCGGATGGATCACACGAACTTGCTCTTATGTACAATTCTTACGTAGAAATTGTATATACATAGATGTATAAACATCTATTTAAGAGAATAATGGTGAAATGCATTAAACATACTGCTGTGATTTCTGGAAAAAATATGAGTTTATGCAAAGAAATATAAAAAAGTAGTAAGAAGAGTTTGTTTTTTAATCAATTCATTAACAAATTCTGTGTAGGTATACGAAATTTTTTCAACACTTTCCTAAACATAAATTTCGTATGCCAATTTTAAGTACCTATTTATTAATATAATAATAATAATAATGAAATAATTTGAAAAAGCAATCGTTCTCTCGTTTTCAAGGTAACTAATTTTCAAAAAAAATGTTTCGAAGAATTTTATTTGCGATATTGTTTTAAATTAGAGAAGCTCCTGTATAAATTTCATATCTTTATTTTGAATTTTAAGTATTTTATTGTATACATTTAAGGAAATAATTCAAAAAACAATGGTTAATCCGATTTCAAGTAACATAATTTAAAAAAAAAAATGTTTCGAAAAATTATATATGCAATGTTATTTTTCATTTGGAAGAAGCTTCTATAAAAAAAATTGATCGAAATCGATAAAGCCGTCAATGAGAAATTCAAAAATCAGATAAAACTGTTCTATGAAATTAATACATGGCCAATTTTATAATTAATTGTATACCTGAGTTACGTATATCCTTTTTTCAAAACACATAAGGCCGTACCAACAATCAAATTAAGAGACGACTTTAATATTTGAGCGAAATGGACCATTATTTAAAGAGCTCTATAAAGTCAACCATACATGTTATGAACTTAATATTTATGTGAACTCTAAATTATGAACCATTTATTGTACGGAACCTAAAAACTAAAGTGCAACATATATGGTCCGTTATATAGAGTCCATCAAATAATGCTTCATTTCGCTCAACTATTAAAGTCGTCTCTTAATTTGATTGTTGGTAAGGCCCAGTATTGTTTTTATAAAATTGTTCATTCGTTATTTTGCAAATTAATAATGCATAATTATAATATTCTTTATTTATTAACATACGAGTATAAGAGGATTTCTTTAAATTTTACCTCTTCTCCTTTTTATCAAAGCCACATTTTTAATTATAGTTTCAATACCGATGTCCTCAGTGATTTCTTGGTCTATAGTTATGATACCAATATTTTTTTTAAGTGTCGACTTTAAACAATTCTGTTGATGGTGTTGATGGAGTATAAAAAACTCTCGTTTCGTCCAGATGGAATCATTTTCTTCAATGGAGTAACATCCTGAGATTTGAATTTTTTATTTTGAAATAATTTTAGTATTTTTTGGTTGTACCAAAATCGTTTCACAGTCCTAAGATTTTGATAGTCGCATAATAGGAATAGAAATTACCATAATACGAAAATAGTTTGAAAATATGGTAATAATTCGACCAAAATTCTGCGGCTTAATGTTTATTGTTAAGACTATAACACCTTCAAAGCTTGTTTCGCATGAAATATATATTCTTTTAGTTCTTGTTTTTAAAGCAATGAAAAACAACAAAAATTAATAAACTTATCAGTTAATTAATTTAGTACTTCCCGCCATTGTTATTTGTTATTGTTTTCTCTAAGCGGTGTACCTTATTATCTTTCGATGACCGGAAACTCTTTTTACATGATAACAACAATTCAATTCAGTTAATTTTCGAACAGAAACTCCATGATGATTTCAAATTTGTTTTTTTTTGTATCTCGTTGCGATAAATTGATTGAAATATGTAAAAATAAACTACTTTATCGGAAACAAGTTGTGTAAAGTATTTGTATCTATCTAAACATTCTAAAGATACACGTTAAAGACACGGATGTGCAATACTACAGTATTATACTTAAAAAAAATGTCATTGTTTAATTTGCAACATCATACAAAATAGGAGACATTTTGGTAGAGACTTCAAGGTTGATTGTTAATGCTTTCTAAAAGCTGACTGATTATCGAGTCACAAGGAGCAAGTTCAATGGAATCATCGAGTACTCTTTTTATCAAGAGAATACAAAAAAAACAAGAACAATACTTTTTAGTAGGTTTTGCATGGTCATAATCTTTTAACTGCTTACCTTCTCCCAACTTCAACTTTAGTGGTACTAAATCCTGTCCGTTAATACTACCTCAATAATAAATAATCCGGTTTCCACCATCATCATCATCATAATCATCATTAAATTCATCATGATCATAGAGTTTTTTCGAAACAGTGTGATATCTTGTTGAATTATAGACACGCACTTGTTTGTCAACTTATTTGCATCGTAACAAGCTGTGAATTGTTACGTATAACAGTGTGTCTATCCGATGTGTTTAATGATATACTAATTTACATACATAGTTATTGCAGTTGTTGTTGATCTTTAAAAAAAAAAATAATGAAAAAGAGAACTTGAATTTGAACAAAAGAAATATATTTTTATGAAAATTTGCTAACGGATTTTGTGTAGGAAAAATGTTAGGGTACACCAAAATTTGTAAAATTAATTTTAGTTATTAAATTCAGAATTTAAAAACACATTACAGTGACGACGGTGATGAGGCAGAGAAAGGCGGTTGCTTAGGCCGGTGGGGTGGTTTACGCCTTAGCGCCCTTATCTCCGTGTCAATTGGCGGCTGTACCGGTACATCTTCTCCAAGCATGCCGAAAAAGAGTACACTTGGAATGATACTACAGAATGTTGATTTTTTTTCACATTAAAACTAGTAGGTATAAGCTCCCATACGAAATGTTCCCTTAAATGTTTGGTAAGCTAAAATATATCCATGCCGTTTAGCCAACCAGTGCACAGGTCCAAGTAAATAATCAAATTTTTGGTTCCAACTTTTCAACTTTGGCAGAATCTGCCAAATTTTTATCATAAGTTTCTTAGTGACTTATGAATTAAAAAAAAATAATTCAGAACCTACTAAGGACTTATGAATTAAAAAATTTAAGTCATGAGAAAGTAAGTGACTTATGAATTAAAAAAAAAAATAATTCACAACCTACCAAGTGACTTATGAATTAAAAAAATTTAAGTCATGAGCAAGTAAGTGACTTAAGAATTAAAAAAAAAAATAATTCAAAAGTTACCTAGTGACTTATGAATTAAAAAAAAATTAATTCATAGACTAATGGATAAATTTTGATTAAGAAATGATTAATTGGAAAATTTATAAGCTGGCATGATAATTTTATGACACAAAAGCTTGAAATCTTCTTTTGTTAATAATTAAATAATTATGTCAAAACAAGCTTAAACATTTCCAATTTACCAACTTGCTTATGAATTAAATTTTTTTTAATTCATAAGTCACTTAGTAGCTTGTGAATTAATTTTTTTTTGTAATTCATAAGTCATTAACTTGCTCATGACTTAATTTTTTCTTAATTCATAAGTCACTTATAGGTAGTGAAATATTTTTTTCTTAATTAATAAGTCACTTATAGGTTAGGTTAGGTTAGGTTAACTTATAGGTAGTGAATTATTTTTTTTTTAATTCATAAGTCACTTATAGGTAGTGAGTTAATTTTTTTTTAATTCATAAATCACTTAGTAGCTTATGTATTAATTTTTTTTTAAATTATAAGTCACTAACTAACTTATGAATTAAATTGTTTTTAATTCACAAATCATCTATAGACTTATGACTTATGGTTTTTTTAATTAAATAATTAATTAATTAATTAGATAATTTGGACATTTCATTGAAGAAATACAATGGCAGTTCAGTGCTCAATTGTGTTTCTTAAATAGATAGTAGCGCTCAGATCATGCTCGGTTCGGAGCGAGCTCAGGCCTTATGTCAACTAATATACATAGGTCAGACAATTATGGGTTATGTTAACATGTACCCTACTACACATCAGTATTCGAGTATGCTTATTATGTAAGTAGGTAAATACTAAAATATCTAATTCCATATTGATTGATTGATTGATTTTATTTTTTTAACGAAATTATTAATTTACTTATCATAAATTTGAGTTTACAGTTATGTTCAATTGGCAATTTTTTAAACGAGTGGAAGTTAAAATCGGTTATATTTGAAGCTATATTGGTCTCTCTGTTGCAACGAGTTATAGACTAATTTAGAAGGAACTCTTAGCTATCGAGAAGGAGCATATACTATATCGATCAAAGACAGTAAATGTAAACAATTTATGTGAAACATAACGATATCTCTAATAAAAATTACAGCAAACATCTTGCGGCAGTTTTCAAAAATCTGAATATCAATAAGCAGACGTTTTGAATTATGAGACTGTATTCAATTTCCTATCGCTGCGTATTTAATATGAATCTTGTAAATTTCTTTACAACTCTTTCAATTCTAGTTGAAAGCTTGTTGTAAAACAGATAACATACAACCGAGCTATACCCGACTTGTAACACAAAAAAAAGGAATTCCCTAATCTAGCATAATTATAATTTTTAAAAACCAGAAGTACCTAGAAGTAGATACAGAAGATTGTAACATTCACAGCTAACACCTCGAATCAATCTGCGCGAAAAGCCATGAAACCAGGCAGACGCGAAAGACCAACAAGTTGACCTTAATAAACGAAATAAATCAAATAGCAACAACAAAAAAGTAATCATCCAACTCACAGCACAAGTAAGTAGAGTAGTAGTATAGGCACCTACCTATACAAAAGTTACTCTCACTTTTCAATCTCGAGAAGTTCCATTCTTCAGTTTTGGTTTCAGTTCAATTAACTGGGACTTGTATACTTGCAGCCAGCGCAGCGCACCCAGACCTGTATTAAAAAAAAACAACTTAGAACTAATTAATATGCAATTACAATAAAATTGACTATCAAGTTTATTCAGTTAATCGTCTGATGCTTTATATTTTTTGTCCATGTGGCCCTAGCATCGTTCTGTTATACATATCTCGGTACTCCACCACCAGGAAGGCACAAACTTTACTAATTAATTAGAAACAAAAATGTAACGAACTTAAAAGAAAAAAAGATAAAATAGCGGTTGAGTAACATGCTTCAAGACACAGGATTGTGCGCGTGGCATATACACTAAACAAGTTATACCGTCACCAATTCCATTAGCCCCGTCGTCGACCGATACAATCTGTGATAAGATATACTCAAACTCAAGGTATATTTGCCACAGAAAATGCACTCTTACGGTGTGTTTGGTTCTTTTCTCGTCTTCTTGGTGTGGCTTGGTGTTTATAACCATCGTAGTGGGGCAAAGGAATTTTTGCCCAACTACCTAGTTGCAAGTGGGTGGGTAATGGCGGTAATGTTTGTCAATTTTTATTACCAACAACAACAACAACAAACAAAAATACAAGTTAGTTAGGGTAGGCACTCTGTATACGTAAAGAAGGAAGGGTAATATTTCCACCACGTCGAATAAACCACTTTTGAGTTGGATCATTATGCTGTCTGTAGCTTACAGTGGAATAGAATAAACTTTAAGTTTGCAAAATAAAAGAAAATTGAATTTGTATTCATATATTTTATTAGAGGTAAAATCATTGAAAGTCTATTTTTTTTCTTTTTTGTCGTGCTTAGTTCATAAAACTCTTTCTTAATTTTCACAAACTGAGTATTAGCTTTGACAGCAAATTATGATAAAATATTTTAGAATCTTAATATTAAAGTTTCGATCACTAAAACTCCAGTTATAAAAAATAAAATGTGTCCTAGCATCAAATAATTCTTTATCACGATTAATGAAGTTTAAAAAAAAATATTCGCTGAAGTATACCTATACCCAATATGGACAGTTAACTATGAACACCTATTAGTTCAAATGTTTGTAAACATAAGTTTTTGTTAAAAATTTTCCATTAAATTTTTTATTTTTTACTTAAAATTTGACTCATATTATCAGAGATTCTTTTTGTTTTTTTTTAGAAAGTGAATTGCCTTACCCCGTTTAAACTTTTTCACTCTTTTAAATACTTTTTAATTTCATAAAAAGCTTAAGGCAGGCAAAACCCCCTTACAAGTTCTTAAAATGCTGGTGCAATAAAACTCAAAAAAACTCTGAATGTTTCCAATAACAATGTCAAAAAAAAAATGAATGAAAATGAATATAGTCTTTCATATTTTCTTTCAATCCAAACTCGTTTAATAATAAGAATGTTTAAACTTAGAAATCTATAGAACTTAACTAACTTTTATAATGCTCTGTTCTTGCTTCGAAAAATAGTTTAAATTGTCATCTTTATTTTTTTCTCAATTTTTTTCATTCTACCCCAATGTAGGCCCAACGCCACCGTCACCGCCACCGCGATCGCTAAAAATGCCTCTGTCTATAAAGACTTGCTAAATAATTATAAAAACTAAAACAAAAGAAAAATCCCGTCTACCATGATCATGATTAGTTTTTGTTTTTTTTTTTTTGTTTTGATTGCGACTTGCGAGTAATATACACCCAAAGAAATATCCCACGTACTCCATATTTTATCCAACGTACTTTTATAACCAAAACTCATTGTGATTCCAGCAGTTGAGGCGAGTGGTTCGTTCGTTTCGTTTCGATTTAGAGTTTGCTTTGGATATCATTTTTTGTTTGTTTGTTTTATCATTAAACTGTGTTCCGGTCGTGTTTCGTGGTCAGTTTTATTGTAACATTTAAAATTTTGTACTATTACTTGCAAATTTATTTTAATTGTAATTGTGTTGTTGTTTGGTACATTTTTTAATTTTTTTTTGTTTACCTAGATTGTTTACACAAAATTAATAAAATAAATAAAGATATTAAAGGTAAAAACAAAAATTTTCAGCAATATGAATTATTTGTTTTTGTTTAGAAAAAGATAAATCTTCAAACTTATTTTAATTAATTTAAATCTTTTTCAAATATTATATGTGGAATTGTAAACGTTATATTTTTTGCATTAACGTGGCAAATATTTCAATCTTATTTATTTTTATAAAAACAAACCCCTTTTAATAAGTTACATAAACAAAATATACAAGCACATCTGGGACTTAAAGTGTTGTTTTTCAAAACTTTTTTGTCCTTGTTAATTGTTTGATCTAAAGCAAAACAACAATAAAAAGTAACAGCATTGTTTTGCATTTTACCATATGAAATGTTTTGAAATTTGATCCTATTGTGACACCAATTTCAATATAATTTATTATGAACTGGTTGTTGCTGTTTGAACGAGTATGGTTTTGCATAAAGTTTATCAAAATCTATGAGTTTGACTAAATTGCTTTAATTATAAAGATTCTAAAAAAATTAAAAATTATCGAATTGGTGTTTTTAAAATCAAAATTTATGAAACTGCACAAGAAAAATTTTAGCTATAGTTCAAAATTTAAATGGGAAACAGTTTATCTTCAATGACAGACTTACGGAAATGGCAGAAAAACCAGGCTTTATATAATTTTGTATTTAATAATTATTACAATTAATAGAATTATCATAATTTGTAATTCATTTGAAATTGGTTCTTTGTTTTCAGTTCCAGTGGGGTGGATAATTATTACCAAGCAGCTTTCTTTCGTCGATTAACATTTTCGAAATCCTTGTTGGCAGTTAAACTCAGCTAAAATGTGTGGTAAGTATTAGTTATAGTTGTACCTGAACATCTTAGTAAGATATAAACACAGCAAAGTTGCAAGGAAATGTGGACATACATACGAATACCGCAAAATTCTTAATTAAAAAAAAATATTTATTTTCAAGCATTCACTATTTTGCTGAGTGAATCGGAACTAATTAATCCTGCAAATAAATTGAACTCAAGTTAATTTAATTAGCGGAGGATTAATTTTAATTTGTATTTGTGAAAAATCTATTGAAATCGAAGTGCGACACTTTTAAAATCGAGCTGACGACACTATGGAAATCAGCTCTTCCATATAGTGTCACACTTTGAATTCAATAAAATTTTGGAACCCATCGGTGCTAAATATCTTATCAGTTAGTAAGTAAATTGACTAGTTTAACAGCAAAACTAGAATGATCTCACACAGAATAACTGGGTCGTAATTGATCAGCCTTATTTTGACATTCGATTTCATTAGAAAGTATGTCGAATTCGAATAATTTGTATTTTGAGATTCGAACGATTCGAAAGTTCACCTTATCAATGGAAAGTTCATTTATCTTTCGAAAACTAAGCAAATTTTCACTTTCGAATCGTTCGAAAGAAATGTCATTTCATTCTCGTTCAATTTTTTCTGGCGAATAGATTCATAAAACATGTAAGTTTAGTATAATGTTAGTAGTATTGGATGCATAAAATGGATGTGATGTATCCATTATCCTTCTCCTATACAACTGCTCCTCACCGTTTTCTCTTTTCATACATAAAACAAATGCCATTTTGATCTTTTAACGTCTGGCTTCAATTTAACAATTATTTTCATAAAACAATTTACAAATGGTAGTTCAAAATTCAAGTGTGACCAGATTTGTGTAAATTAAGTGGCTTTGAAGTTGCCTTCTTTTTTTGTTTATCAGTTTGGAAAACAAAATTAGTTTACATGAAAATTAAAACATAAATCAAGTATTTTATTATTCAGGGAAGTTTTACCCTTATTTAACATCTTTTTGATATCAATAAACTTACCATACTGTTTTCTAAATGCTCCAAAATTTGAAAATGTCAGTTTTTATTGATGTATTCAAATTCAAACTAAACCGGGCCGTTAGCATCACTTATCTTCACTTTATTTTTCTTAAATAATAAAGTTTTATTTTTAACCATATTTTTTTTTGTGAAATAAAAATTATCAAAAAAAACAGCTTGGTCATACTAAATCAGATAGAAATATCAGTAAATTTCAAACAGCTGATTTCGAAAATGAATTTAATTGAGGTTCATTTTATGCAATCATTCGACAATGAACATTTTTCGTTCGAATGTCAAAATATGGATAGTTCATTCGAATGAAAGTATCTATTCTATCGAATAAGCTATTCGTTCGAATCTCAAAATAAGGCTGGATGTGTTTTTTGAAAAAGTGAATATCCAGATCTGAAAAGTTTAAGCACCCAAATAACAACAAAATTTAAAATGAATACAACTTCTTTCAGCCATTAGGGGAACATAAGGTGAATTTCAATTTTTGAAAGTTTAGATGTAGAAAAATGTTAAATGTGACATATTGACATCAAATGTCTTTGAATTTATTATGATCACCAACTTTAGTAAAATCTACGACTGGATCACAAGTACTTACTTTTATTTAAAAACTGTTGTCAAATATATAAAACATGGATTTAATTAGAGAAAAACCTTCAAATGCATAAAGTTGCATTCTGATTTCTAGAAAAATATAAATTTATGCAAACAAATTTAAGTATTTTATATGATAATATTCACTTTAGGAAATAATTTCAAAAACTAATCGTTTCAATTAAAAGTTTTGATTTATTTTTTTTCAAAGATCTAAAAAATAAGTTTTCCGAAAATTTGTGTGTACGATATTATTTTAAATTCAAAGAAGCTCCTGTATAATATAATTTTGGTCAAAATCTTTAAAGCCGTCAATAAACCGTTTTATGACAGCTACCGTTAATATCATTGGCACAAAATTTTAGTTCAATTAGTACGGTGTTAAAACTGTTTTAGTGTAAAACTAGGTTAACACAACGATTTTGCAAATTTTAGTCGAATATAGCATCATACTTTCTGTACCCTTTTATTTAAGTTAAAATCATCGAATACCTATTTTATTTTTTTAGTATCGTGCTATTTACAAACGCCACAAAAGGTCTGTTTACTTAGATTTTTGCACGAACTGTCATTGTTTTAGGTGTGTTCAGAAGCAATTTATTAAGAAAACTAGCTAAGTCCGGTACTAGTTTGTTTAAATGGTTAAAATTATGAATGAGTTAGTAAACTACTTTAAAGTTAGCAAATTGCTAAGTAGTATCATACTAATACCTTAATAATAGGCTGTTTAAAATTTTGCGCCATTCTTTCTTAAAATTTTTGTTGACCAAAATGTAGTTCATGTCTATAATACGATTATATTAAGATTTTTCATAACGGTTAGTTAGTTTGGGGATCTAAAAAAATGTTCACTTTCTCCTCTAGGATATCACCGAAGACCAATGTTAAGTAGCGAGTTTGAAAAAAAGGTAAACAAATTAATATTAAAAAGCATAGATGTTTTGCTCATTTTTAATTGCTGTGCTGGTTACAAGCTTCACCAATACTAGAATCAAGAATTTTAACACGCATCTGTCAGGCAGATATTTCAAACTTAACTCAACAACTTTATTAACTGAATCACATGATTCAGGAGTTAACTCTGGGTTAACAACGAAACTAAGATTATCTCACATTGAAGTAAAATATTAATTATTAACCTCAAGAAGAATTTTCAGAAATTATCTAGTCGTTACCCTCAAGAGCATCAAACAACAACACCCATAAAACGTCAGTCTAATCGCATGATCATGAAGTTCGAAGCATCGGGAGAAATAAATTAACAAAATTTCTGATAACTAACGCGGTAGATTTCGTAAAATCTTACGGAATAATGTCCGCGAAAAAATAGTTTAAAATTTCATGCTGCTTATAATGCATAATCTCTTATAGAACCTTGTTCAACAAGAGTAAGTTCGCACAACGTATTTTGGTAAATTATTTTATATTATTTGAAGTATTGATACATTTTGGATTACTCGTATCTACTAAGAATCCCTTATATACACTTATGTTCTAATCAAAAGCTCGTATTGATATTCGAACTATTATTTGTTTGTTTTGCTGCAAATGGAAAAACACTTAATAAAAAAACAAAATAAACAAAAACTATACGCATAAAATTGATTTTATAATTGACCGATTTTTCCTTTGGGATGTAAATATATTGCGTTTTATTGGTTGAATATGAACCGGCACGAAATCAAAAACTATAGAAATCCAGTTTATCCACATTACATAATCAGACATGGTTGTTTTTGGTTACCCAACATCTTGGCTTAAATTTCACAGCTTACAAGTTGTGTCTAGGTAATTTCTTATTCATGGGTTTCATGCGCAGAGATACCTACATACATTCATTTTTGTTTTTATGGTATTTACACGAACCGGGTGATAACTATCTTTGGTATAGGTCGTGGGTATCAGAAAATGGTTTTGTCAGTATAATTTGACCTTTAAAATTATTTTTTTTTTTAATGTTGTTTTGCTTGCTAAATTTTATTACACTGGTTTATTTTGACTGGAAATTTGAAGTAACATATTTCAGGAGATCATTTTTTAACCAACAAACTCTTGTGATAACTTTCTTTCGTGATGAATTTGTTGAAATTTCATCCCTTGAATGGACCTTCTTAAATGGCTAAAAATGCCAAAAACTCGTATTCTAAGAACATGATCAATATGGTTTGATTAAATATCAGAAATATAAAAGTCTCTCGAAAAAATTACTCATAAGAGATATAGACGGTAAAATTTAAATCTCAGTCGGAAAAAAAAGTAAGAACCGAAATAATAGAGATAACTGTATTTCAATTTTTGAGTTCATTGCTCTTAATTCAAATGAAAAAAAAATAATACAAAAAAATTCATATAACATTTGATTCGTCTAACACCATACAATTTGTCGAGTTATTTAATTAAAGATTCTTAAAACGTAGCAATAGTGCACGGTTGAAATTATCATCTTCTTTTCTTTTCAATACTAATTCAATTTATTTATTCCATTATCAATCCAAAGCAAAATTTTGAATTAACGCAATTTACAAGAATAACCTGAAAAACTCAAAAAGTATACTATTCTGTATGAATCTTTTAGCACACTCTTGTTCTGTTGAAATTAAAAAAAAATATAATTTGAATTTTATTGACAAATAGTCAATAAACTAATTTACATAATTTTTTAATACACAAACACAAGGCATTCAAATTATTTGAATATTATTATTATTCTCGGACCTCGAAGCCTTGACATTTAAAATGGCATTTTTATTAAAAGTTTATCCATGACAAAACAAAATATTGTGAAGACAGATTTATTTAAAGCATAAATGAATTTATTTAAATGAATTTTATAAAAAAGACTATTTCGGATTTGTTGGGCTTATGCCTAAATCTTAGTACCCCATTTCGTAAGGATTAGTTTGTTGGACTGGCGCCTGGATGTATGGTGTTTTTCTTGCAAATCCTCTTGTCATAAAAATGTGCTTCTCATTTTAATTGTTAGGACCCGGCGGAAAATTGCGTGTTTCCTGCGAGTTACACTATGACATCAAGAAAAACAATAGGCGTGTTTTGGTGAAAATTATTTAAAATGAATTAAACGCTCATACTCACTTTTATATTCATTATTTTTTAATTTAAAAGTTGCTAATCATAATAAATTCTATGTCAAAATCATTGCCATATACATATGTCACATCTGTCTACAATTAAATTGAGCGCAATCTAAACTCTCTAAACAATTTAAACTTACTTTATGTTCAGTCTGATCACTGGCTTTGCATTTTAAAATGAAGTACCTTTAAATTCAATTTTTCAAAAACACTGCTAATACCAAAAAGGTAATGACAATGAGGTAATGCAGAACTATCATCTAGACAATTTAAACGTGATTTCTTAAAAATTGTCATTTTTGAACATTTATGATTCCTGCATATAGGTGTTATATATGTATGTATTGAAAACAAGCAGTTAACAGCAGTTAACACAAAATTCCATATAGTATCTTATTATCTGTCTACTGCAAGTACCCTACAATTCATACTAGATTTAACAAAAAAAAAACTTAAGTTCTAAAGCAGCATCCATATTATGGTTATTTGGTAAATCAACATCAACAACGCTGAGTAAGTGTAGACTTGCTGACCAAGAGCGCCAATCAACTTTTGTTGACCCGAACGGAACCCGATTCAAATGTGTAGAAATCAACAAAATTGTGTCGACTAAACAATAATTTTCTACAGTCATCAACTCAATAGTAATAGTCAGCTGTCAGATATTTTTTAGTCTGCGGTCAGTGGTTTATTTTAACCTGTCGAATTTATTTTTGCTTTTTGTTCTGTTTTTAGTGTTTTCTTGTAAGCATATTCGTATAAAAATTATTCTGAAATTATTTTCAACACAAATGACACTCTAGAGGTCAACATTGACAGTTGACACGTACACACTTTCAAAGACTGTGCACAGGTTTATATAATAAAAAATGTTGATCGGCATATTGTGAACGCAGCCTTACATACAATTGCAGTTAAAATTAAAAATAAACAACAAAAATATTTAAATATTTTTACAGGAATATTCGCATACCTTAACTACATGACACCAAAATCTCGCCATGAGGTACTGGAATTACTAGTGAACGGACTCAAACGTTTGGAATATCGTGGATATGACTCAACTGGTGTTGCTATTGATTCTATGGATGGCAAAGATATTGTTATGGTAAAACGTTGTGGCAAAGTAAAAGTTCTCGAGGATGCAATTGCTGAAAGTAGGCTATGTCAACTCAAAAATATATAAACCATTTTTTTATTATTATTTTTTTTAAGAATTCAGTGGTCCTAATTTCGATGAACCAATTCAAACTCATGTTGGTATCTCGCACACCCGTTGGGCTACTCATGGTGTACCATCCGAAACAAATTCTCATCCACAACGTTCGGATGAATCTAACTCATTTGTTGTTGTACACAATGGAATCATAACAAATTACAAAGATGTCAAGACATTCCTTGAAAAGCGTGGTTATGTTTTTGAATCAGATACCGATACCGAAGTTATGGCTAAGCTGATACATCATTTGTGGAAACAACATCCTGGCTATTCGTTTAGAGAATTAGTAGAGCAGGTTATCCAGCAAATGGTAAGTTGATACATAAAACATGGTGCAAGAAATTTAAATAGAAATTTTATTACCAAATTTTATGGCTAGATTAAAATCTTTACAGTAAGAGAAATGAACCTTTTTAAATTTTCGTTCAAAAAGTCATTAAAATAATTCAAAATAAAACCATTCTGTTTTCGAAAGATTCAGAGCCGTACCAAGCTCTTTTAGCGTCCTAGGCAAATTTTGAAATAATCTGCTCTATCAGTTAAAATAATTCCATAATTGTTCCCGAATAATTCCTTCGAATAATGAGCTAATTTCTTTGTTTATTTATTCTTATATTCAACAGGAAGGTGCATTTGCAATTACATTCAAATCAAAGCATTTCCCTGGTGAGTGTGTTGCATCTCGTCGTGGTTCACCATTATTGGTTGGTATTAAGACAAAGACACGTTTAGCCACAGATCACATTCCAATTTTATATGGAAAAGGTAGGTTTATATATTTTTTTTCCACTTAAAAATCGAACAACTTTTTTATATTAAATTTTATAATTTGGTTATTTCGCTATAAATGTTTGTATGAATGAATGAAATGTGATTAAATAAATTCTTGACTTTAAGTTAAAGTACAAAATCGTCGATGAAACCAGCAATGGAACATTTCGTAACATAGATTTGTATGATCTAGTAGTGTGTAAGGAACTTTCATTCAAATTAAGAAAATTAGGAAATGTTTTCTTAAAGTGAATGTTAATGTATATATGTATATTCACTTTTAAAAATCTGAACAAAATTGTAGACACTGGGCCTTATTAGTAATCAATACCCGTTTATGTAAACACCAGTTTAAAACTTTAGAGACGAGTATATATGTATAAGTAACCAAGCTAAAGACGCCTATCACTATCACATGACAAGCTAGGGGCCTTAAAAATGAGTTTCTTCACTTTAAAATCAAAGGTGACGTTTAGCGTTAAGCTGACTATTAAACTGATAATAAATTCGGTTAATTTTTTAGACTGGACTTAAATATTTAAGTCAACTCTTAATTTGATTGCTGGTAAGGCCCAATATGTAATATCATCTCGAACAAAATTAACATTAATATCGTTTCACTTGAAACATTTTGTACAAAAAATTATGTGACCTTATGATTTTCATCTAATGTATGTATTTATAATTCGTCTATAATTTATTTTCTTATTAAATTTTAGTTTAAAAGTCTGGTTTGTTTCTCATTTATCTAACTTTAATGTTTTATTTTTTTATTTTATCTAAAAATGTTTTCTGTTTTATTTTTTTATTTTGGGTTGCTGTTTTATGTTTATTTCTTCCTCTTTTATGTTCGTGCTATGTGTTTGTTTCTAAAACAAAAATAAATAAACCTTTACCTGGGGAATCTAATGAAAAAAAAAAATCATTTAAATCGAATACCTGTGTGTCCTCCTCTGCTACACTACTATATTTCTACCTACTACCACAAAAACACATTTCTTCTACTACTACCTACCACTACTGCTTGAACCACTCTTCGATTAAATAACAAACAAAAAACAAAGATGATATTAAAACACAAACTGAAAAAGGTAGCTAAAAATCAATTTCAGATCTCAAAATGGTTCAGTATTTTTTTTTTGTTTTTTTTTTTTAGTTTTATTGAAATACATTTTTGGTATGAAAATTACTCTCACTTTTAGGAAAAAACATTTGTTTTTCATGTTCATTATTTTGAGAAAACTAATTTTAACCTTTTTTTTATATTTAATAATTTTGCTTTTTATAATTAACTAATTATGGAATTGATAATTTTAAAAGAAACTGAAAATATTTAATTAAGTTGAATTGGATTTATTTTAACAAAGGCATTCGAATTAATTAATTAAATTAAGAAATTACTGCAACCAAAGATCCTAAAAAATATCATAAATATTTTGTTTAACTGTCAGAAAAAAAAAATACTATAACCTTGAAAATTTCTTACTAATACCATTTTTTTAAATTTTATTTTTATATTTAAAACCCATATATATTATATTTTATTTTTTGTTTTGATGTTTATTTTCTTTTTTCCTCCCCAACAATTTTCAACAATTTAACAAAAAATATATAAAAAAAAAAAAAACAAACAAACAAAACAAATACTAAAAAAAAACAATAGAAACTGAAGCTGCTAGTACCCAAGGTAAACATTTTTTAAAATTTACATAAAACAATATCTTAATATGAATGATTTATTCACAAAATGGTTAAAGGGATAAAACCAAACAAATATACAATGACACGGCACAATAATATAAAATGTTTGGTTTTGAATTTAAAAGAAAAATGATTTTTAAATTGCGATAAAAATGCTGTAAATATAATTGCTAAATAAAAATTGGGTTTTATGGAATTAAAAACAAAATAAATACATATATGAATCAAGCTATCTCTATCCTCCTGCACAGATCTTATAGAGGCATAAATCATTAAATGGTTGTTTTCGATTAACAGAATTTGATCTCAGAACAATAACAATTACAATTTTGAATAGATCAGTTTTAATTTTACATTCACCAAAAAACCACTTTTTTAATGTATCGATTTGAATAATGATTTAAACGTTGATGCACACTCAAAGACATGCATGCCCAAAGCCCAAACGTCAATTATCACAACATGATTTAAAACAGTTACGTGAAGAAAAAACTGTCACCTGGCACGTACTAAATTCTAAAAAAATCAAATTTCGTTATATCTTGAACATATACGAGTATAACGAGATTTGATTTTTTAGATTTGATCTAGTTGATAAACAATGAATTTATAAAAAAGAAATGGAACACTTTGTTACATTTAAGTGTTTGACAGTTCAACTTCATAAATAATCTGAGAAAATGCTTTTAGATTTGATTTCAGAATACGAACCAAAACGATTTAAAAGTCAAAAGGTTTGTTCACTTATCGTGAATTTAATTTAAACTTTTTGAATGCAAAAACGTGAAAATTCATACTTTCACGTTTTTGCATTCAAAAAGTTTAAATTTGGACCGAAAAGGGCATTCGTGGCAGAGAAAATATATACGCTTTCTTTCAATTTGTGTCAAAATCTGTCAAATACAATTTTTTGTACAGAAAATGAAACCAATTAACGTATGAGAATTTGAATTTTTGTGCAAAGTTTTCCCCCGTACTTATTCATTTCACTTTTTCCTTTGAAAAGCTTTTAATTCCCAGGTATACAAATTTGGGCGTTTTTTAGTCGTCACAGTTTTTACATGAAGTCGACTAGACTGTACCCTTTTTTACATGTTTAAATGCCTTATTGTGCGGAATCCTGTAGTATTTACTACAAAAGGTTTAGTATTTACTACAAAAGGTGTTACCAAAAATATTTCTTACTTTTCCTGGAGTTGGTACCTATGTACTTTTTTCATTCTCTTGGTTTTGGTCTTTATTTTATTCAATTAATTTAAACATAATTCGAAATTGAATTTTTGTATGTATCGTATGGATTTTCTCTTGGTGATGGTGTATTGATTACTTAGCTTTATTTTTAAATATTTTTTTTTTAACACATTTTATACATAATAATAATTTTATATAATCAAAAAAATTAAATGATAATATACTTCATTCGCCTATGCCTTCGTTTACTTCATGCTGTACTCCGATATTATGCCTACATTAAAAAAATAAATAAATAAATTACACACACACAAAACAAACATCGTCCAACCGACATAATTAAACAACAACAACAAAAAAAAACGACCGACGATATATTGTAAATAAAATATCTGCATTTACACAAAAATCATTCAAAAACATTACAAACTAAAAAAACAAATGAAATGAAATAAAACAAAAGAACATCGTCCACATGGTACTGCTCGTGAATTGCCAGTTCTTCCACGTTCTGAAAGCACCTCAGAATTTATGCCACTAGAAGATAAGGAAGTCGAATATTTCTTTGCGTCGGATGCATCAGCTGTGATTGAGCACACAAATCGCGTCATTTATTTGGAGGTACATTAAAGTTGTATTTAATTAGATCAAAAATCAATATTTCGTTTTCAACAGGACGATGATGTAGCTGCTGTGAAAGATGGTGCTCTTAGTATTCATCGTCTGAAGCGTTGCGTTGATGATGCTCATGCTCGTGAAATTACCACTCTGAAGATGGAAATCCAACAAATCATGAAAGGCAACTACGATTATTTCATGCAAAAGGAAATTTTCGAACAACCCGAATCCGTTATCAATACCATGCGGGGTCGTATGAATTTCGTCAATCAAACCATTGTCCTTGGAGGAATTAAGGAGTACATTCCGGAAATAAAACGCTGTCGTCGTCTGATGTTGATTGGTTGTGGAACATCCTATCATAGTGCCGTAGCCACACGTCAACTGCTGGAAGAACTCACCGAATTGCCAGTTATGGTTGAACTTGCTTCCGATTTCCTCGATCGTAATACTCCGATTTTCCGTGATGATGTTTGCTTTTTCATCTCGCAATCTGGAGAAACAGCAGACACTCTGATGGCTTTGCGTTACTGCAAGCAACGTGGTGCTTTGATTGTTGGAATCACCAATACTGTAGGTAGTTCGATCTGTCGTGAATCTCATTGTGGTGTTCACATCAATGCCGGCCCTGAAATTGGGGTTGCCTCGACTAAGGCGTACACATCTCAATTCATCTCGTTGGTTATGTTCGGCTTGGTAATGAGTGAGGATCGCATTTCACTGCAACAACGTCGTAAAGAAATCATAGACGGATTATCGAATTTAGACAAACAAATCCGACAGGTTCTGCAGTTGGATTCTAAGGTACAAGAATTGGCTAAGGACTTGTATCAGCACAAATCTCTACTTATCATGGGAAGGGGATACAATTTTGCCACTTGCTTGGAAGGTGCCTTGGTAAGTTATCTCATTCCTGTCTCGATAGTTCAAAAAGTGTTAAGTTTGTTGTTTTGTCCTAAAGAAAGTAAAAGAGTTGACATACATGCACAGTGAGGGTATTATGGCTGGTGAATTGAAACATGGACCTTTAGCACTTGTAGATGGTTCCATGCCAGTTCTAATGATTGTACTCCGCGATCCTGTTTACATCAAATGTATGAATGCCCTACAACAAGTGACATCACGTAAGGGACGTCCAATTATCATCTGCGAAGAAGGTGATGAAGAAACAAAGTCCTACTCGTCGAGAAGCTTGGAAATTCCACGAACAGTTGATTGTTTGCAAGGTGTTCTAACTGTCATTCCTATGCAATTGCTTTCCTACCATATAGCCGTGATGCGTGGCTGTGACGTTGATTGTCCGAGAAATTTGGCCAAATCGGTCACTGTTGAATAAATAATTCTCCATTTATTGTTTTTTTTTGTCTTAATTTTTTTTAAATACATTTTTTCCTCCTAGTATTGAATCTATTACAAACGTACATTTCAATGTAAAACTCTCTTTTCATCCACTTCAGGATGAATATCTATGTGTTTCGTGTTGAAAGCATTTTTAAAATTTTAATATTTTATTTTTGTTGTTATAAAAATTTTATTTTTTTTATGTTATGTTTTTTGTTTCAATCATTTCTTGGTGAAACACATTTATATATGTATATAATATACATATTGTGTATTTTGATCTGAATAAGATCTCTCATGAATCGATAAATTATCCTGTTATCAAAATACATACTTACTATAATCTGCGACTTATTATTTTTAATTATTAATATTTTTTTACTACTATAAAATAAAAAATGTTATTTCAAAAATTTCGAAAAAATGTGTTGTTTTTTGTCCTTGGATACATAAATCATGACTTATGGTATGGATTACATAAACGAAGTAGCCTTTACCGATGGTTAAGTGAATTCGATCTTTTTTTCGCACAAAATAATCATCAATAGGCGTTTTTCTTTTTTAGTTCAGTATAGAGCTCTGAACAGAGTCCGAGCATGTCAAGCATGTTCCGAACATTCTCTGAACCAAGCGTGCTCTGAGCGCTCTGAGTATATTTTGAAACAGACCTGAACACTTATGTAGCTGTCGCCATTTTTTTTTAATTTCCATCTGTCAAATGCTTGTGTTAAGCATTTTACTCTGTCTGCTCAGTTGTTTTATTCTGAGCTCATAGAGCGCACTCTGAACACGCTCAGAACATGCTCAGAACCAAAAAAGAAACACATTTTCGAAACTCTGAACACTCTGAACTAAAAAAGAAACACAATTTATTTTTTGACAACTCAGGTTCTGTTCTGAACTAAAAAAGAAAAACGCCTAATAAATTGTGTGAAGAAAAATGTGTTTTCGTAAGCTGGTCGCGTTCGGGTACGTATCCAAAGGTATCCGGATTTGTTGGTGTTGTTGTAATCCCATAGGAAAAAACAACTGATTAACGAAACAGCTGATGTCAAGCAGTAATCCAAAGCTATCCAAAAATTGTTGGTATACTTAACTATCCAAGGGGAATTTTGAAGAACAGCTGACATTTCGCTGATCTATTTTCTTTTGTGTCGAGTACAGGGTTGGTCGAACTTTAACTTTTTAACATTTGTTGCGTCTAGCACTAATTTACTAATTGAGAAAAGTAAAGTTTGTTGCATTAGATCTCATTCGGATCCTACTGCTGCGCTCCTTAAAAATAAACAGTTTCAATATAATTACCAGTTCTTGGTTTTTATTATTTTTAAGAAGTTTTTTTTTGGTAATATTTATATGTACGTACCTTGAAACGACAGCGTCTGCTTACCAAATGCAAACAAGCACTAAAAGAAATCGTAGCTTAACTCTGTCGGCTTAAAGCTCTCCGCTAATTAAAATCACAAAAAAAAACCGCGTGAGATAATTTGTGGTTAAAAAATCTGCCCTTTTCAATTTACCTTTCCTCATTGCAGGATTAAATTATCAAAAATTTTAACTAAAAACTTAATAGACATTGGCCCTGAGTAATAGATCCGAATCTGGCCTAAGTTCGATTTAAACCAAACATTCGTAGAAATAAAACAAATTTCAATTATAAATACTTAAAAGCGGCTTTCCTGTAACTAAGTTAAATTTAAAATGATAGAATCACAATAGAACTTTACGAATCTGGTTAATAGAAATCTGTTTGTGTATCAGTTCACAATAACGAAATTATGAAAATAAGTCACAATTATTGGTATAAATAAGACTTTTGTAAATTTGATCTGTTACTACGAAATTTTAAAAGCAACTTTTCTACATCTAACAAAAAGTGACTTTAAAACCGATTCTATGAATGTCTATTACTAAGGGCCATTGTCAGTTGTAGATATTTATATAGTTGTATATATTTATATTATATTCTTAAATATTTAATGAATTATTATAATAAAAAAAATTCATAGGATTTGTAATCCAGTATACATACATATGTATAATAGTAATTGTTTGTTTTGCGGATTAGCAAATGGTCTCTTGCTGCAACTAAATCGTCGCAACATACCTTGTACAATAAATTCAGCATTAAAAAATATCTTTAAATCTTGTGTTCATAATCCAAATCCCTTGATTATGCCAAAGAAAATTGTTTGTCTCCAAAAATAAACTTCCCATCTATCATGTATAATTCCTACAATTCCTCATCCTTATGGTAAATGAAACATTTTCAGTTTTTGTACAAACCTTCATAAGATCATAAATGTGCAAAATTGTTTGGTTTCCATTATTCTATTTTTTTTATGAATTAACTACGTATGTAGCAGACGTAACAAATTGTAGTAAATTAGGCATGTAGTTGAATCGGCCAACCCTGTACGATTCCAGTCTTTTTTTGACTTTGACAGTAAATGTTACCTATCCGGTTTTGGTCGTTCGCCAACGTATCGGATACTAAAGTATCTTAGATACCCTATCGGTTTACGAAGTGAACGCGGCCTAACTCGTATTTTTGGAGACCACAGACAAATTTCGTTTCGTATCAACAGCTTCCAAGTCTTTCCAAGTCGTATTTCATCGAAGTAAAATTTTCTAAGATTTTTACGAAAGTTAAGAATTGTAAATCAGTGTGATAGGTGCTTTTCAACCAATTGATAAGTCTGACATAGCTCCGACGAAAATTTAAATGTGCGTCAAAAATGACAAAATCGAAGTGGTGCATGTCGAGTTTTTCGGTCCGATTATCTCCGAAATTAAATCAAAAGTAATTTTTTTTTCCACAGAAGTTGAATAAAATTAAAGAAGCGTCGGAGACCAAAAATTAACGCTGATCAAGAAAATTAAACGTAAGTACTTTTTTTGAAACTGAGAAGAACCTGATTAATAATTATGATTTAAAATTTTGAATTCTTTTTACTAAACAACTGTGTTTGGGATTTCGAAGATATTTGATTTTTTTCATAAATATTTTTTGCTGTTCTTTGCTCATATCTTTCGGATGGTACAAAAAAAGTGTGTACTGACCATGATTTTTAGTTGTGAGGATTTCTATTTATTTATTTGACATAATGTTTCATGTCAACTAGATAAGAAGGTACGCGTCTGTTTTATACTGTTTCGGATATCATGGACTTTTGTCTGATCGTAAATTTCTTCAAATAGAAATGATGATAGAGGTCATTATTACATATATAGAGAATCAACCAATACCAAGTTTTTGTAAGGCACAAGTTTTATATAGGTATGACCTCTCAAAAACTAGTCAAAATTCAGAGATGAACTAAACAAACACATTTTGAAAAATTCAATTCAAACATCACAAAATAAACTGATAGACATAAATCAAAAACAGCTGACATGCCAAAAATATCATTATTTAACAATATGACTGACATATATCTTTTTACATGTTAGCTGTTTTTGATTCATGTCTATCAATTTATTTTGTGAAGCCTAGTACGCATATCGAGACAAGACAAATTTTATCTCTACAATTTTAATCTCTACAAAACGTTTCCAAATCTCGTGCAAAAGTTTGAAGTTGGAGAGAATAAATCTAATTTAATGTGTTTTTAAGTGTATCTCTTAAACGGGTTGTCTTACAAAAGTCGTTCATACCTTTTTGGAATCTCCTCTTGATGCTTTCAAGAGAAGCATCAGCACCTTTTACATAAAACTAGTTTTGACAAAAATCACTTTCGGAAATACGGTTGCTGTCAAAATTTGTCCCGCAAAATAATGCTTGTATCATTCTTTTTCCTAGCAAAATTTAGTGCAGACATTTTGTAGAGCAATTCACAATAGTTTGAATTTTGCGCGCGAACTGCGTACTGTTCGGAAAAATATAAGAGACAAAATTTGTCCCAGGAAAAAAAATGTATGGGAGACAAAATTTTTCCCGATCTGCGTACTGGGCTTGATGTTTGAATTGAATTTTTCAAAATGTTTTGAATTTGATTTCCATAACCTGGTAGAAAACGAAAAGAAAAAGGCCAAGTCAACAAAATTGTAGGCAGATGAAATTTTGAAATATTACATTAATATTAAATTTGACAGTTGGCATCAAATAAACTAAAATCTCAAACGAAAATGTTCTGTGTAAATGCTTTACGGGTTTTTCAAAAACGTTTTGTCGAAAAAACGCTTTGACGGCTTTTAAACGAAGCAATATTACCTTGCGATTTTTAAGCCCGTTGGAGAGAGACGTGTGTGGTGGCGGGGTTACATAAGGCGGAAGATGACTCCAAAAGAGGAACTAAGATTAAAAATCGATTCCGTGTAAAAGCAGTATTTGTGAAAAGGCTAGAAAAACTCTTATTTTGTTCTCTTTTTTCACATCCACAAATACGTGTGAATGATTGTTTTAGCTTAAAAATGTGTGTTTCTAAAAGGTATAAGTTATAGCAAACAGAAAAAAACATCAGCAAAAGATAAAACAGAATAAAATTAAATATTTGTATGGTGGTGAACTGGAAAGTTCAGTCAGTTAAAACGCTGTCATTTGACATTTCTGATTTTAATTTCTTCAAGACGATTTCAACTTGATGTTTCTTGTATCCTAATGTCAGTGGAACAGTAAATAAAATTTGATGCACACATCAGTGGAAGAAATTGAAATTGGAGAATTGCGCGATTCTAGGCGTCTCAAAAATGCACCTTTTTCAACAAGTTAAACCTTTTTTAGCTACAGTCGCCATTTTTGCTTTATTCACACGTTTTTTAGACAAAGAAAGAAAAAGTAAAATAAGGGTGTTTTCTCTTTTCTTTCTTTCTTCGCTGTTATGATCTCGATGTCGAGGGGATCATAACTCTTCCACGTATCTGCTTCACACTAGTGATCCGCCTGTGGGGTTCGCCGGGTTGACCTCAGAAATCGGCGGCAAGCCTCCCGGTTTTGTATTGTTCCATTTCTGAGGCCAACTGAATGCTGGTGTTTTTGCATTTGTTTGTACCAGGAGTGTTTAGGCCTACCTTTCTTTTTATTCCGAATTGGAACGTTGTATGATATTGCCTTTTTGACGGGGTTCTCAGGATCTCTCCTTTGAACATGGCAATACCAACTGAGTCGGTCGTGTTCAATTTTTTGGGAAATGGTATTCTTAACATGAAGGCTTCCTCGGATCTTCGTACTTCTAAGTCGATCAAGCTTTGTAACTCCTGCTGTCATACGAAGCATCTTCATCTCAGCTGCCGTTAGCTTACTCTCATACTTTTTGTACATTGTCCAACATTGTGAACCGTATGTGAGTGCTGGACGCACAACTGAAGTGTAGAGCTTTCCTTTCAGCTTAGGGGGCATTTTTCGGTCACAGAAGATAGCAGAATTTTCCCGCCACTTCATCCACCCTACGCTTACGCGATGATTGATATCGTCATCACAAGTAGCTTCGTTATTTATCATAGACCCCAGATATTTAAACTTTTCACACTTGGGAAGCACTACTCCATTCAAATAAATGTCTGGAATAGGCCTGTGTGGATCAGAAAATGGGCATCATAGGTATTCTGTCTTTTTCGCGCTTATGCGGTACCCACTTCCTTCTAGAACATCCACCCATACGTCAAGTGCTCGTTGTAGGGATATCGGGTCTTCACTTATGATGGCTCCATCGTCAGCAAAGAATAACTGATGCACTTTTGGATCCGTCACTTTGCCTTCAAGCAGGTAATCAAGAACTGTAATAAAGAGCAGGGGACTCAAGACACTTCCCTGGTGTACACCTACTGTGATTTCGAATTCTTCGGTGACTCCAGCTGCGCATCTTACTTTAGTAACTGCTCCATCATACATGTCCATAATTATCCGCACATAGGTTTCTGGAACTCCTCGTTGCCTGAGGGCATTTAATATTAATTTGCGGGTGTTGGTACATCTAAGTAATAGACTAACATTGCACCCACTTATGTGCCACTTATGAGCCCGTTTCCAAAATAACAAGGCTAATATCTTATACAGGGTGGGTAAAAAGTTTCTTCCTAATTTAAAAATTTTGTCCTACGAAGTGTTATGGAAAACTTTCTAGAAAAACCCCGTCAGTGTGACCATGAAGCTGGTGCTCATTTGCGACATTATATTCCATACTTAGCCCAAGAAAATTTCCATAAATCATACTTTCTGATTCTGAAATTAAATCTATTAAAAATATCACTTAAAATTAGAAAGTCACTTTTAACCCACCCTTTAGTTTATCTTAAAACTTATTTAGCGCTAATTAAGTTATGCGGCTAAAAGGTTTACAGGTTACAACACTTCTAAAGTTATGAAAATAGTCTCCCGTTGTGTATAACACAACAACTATTTTAGTTCACTTAAAAGCCCTCTTTAATTAACGCCGTATGTTTAAATTTAAAAAAAAAACGATTTTATTCTAATAATAGGTTTTTTAATTTAAATTATTTTATATTTTTTTACATCTATATATAACGGTATATAAATAAGTTTCATATTATCATTCTAGGTTTTGTCTTTCAAATAATTTAATATTGATATTCTTATTGAAATATTTTTAATTTGAAAAAAAAAAAACGAAAAATTACAAAAATTGTTTTTTTTTTATTTAAAATTCAATATTCTTGTTTTTGTATTTAAATTAAAATTCATAGATATCAATCCAAGTGATTTAGTTTAACGTTTACATTTTTACTTTACATATTCAAAAGTATGAGATTTGTATATTCAAAACAATAAGTAATAAAAATAATAATAATATAAACAAATAAAAATTGTAAAAACAAAATATAACTTATAATATTTCTTCATTGCATTAAAATGTTTTTTTTTTTATTATTTTTGTCTTTTAATAAAAATTTGCTAATCACAATCTCTTACTATTCTAATATTGTACTGAAGTAAAACATTTGTTTCGTCGGCTTGCTCTCGACATAGATTCTGTAATATAATAAAAAAAAATGAATAAAATATATATTGAACAAAATAATTTTAAAGTAATTTGACAATTTAAACATAAAATAAATTACTAGCGTTTAGGTAATTTTGGAGAGTAATGTTTTTCAAGGGTAAGTATTGGTTTCATGTAAAAACCCTCTAGTTTCCAATTAAATCTTAAAAAATGATGTAAACAAAGCCTTAAGTCCAATCCAAAAAGACATTCATATGAAGCTGAAAATTAGTAGGAACTTTTGATTCATTATTAAAGTTTAAAACAAAAACCGAAATTTTTGCCATGTTGAACGGGCAGGTACTTTTGGTTTGTACCACCAAACCTATTTTCCGCAGAATTTTATTATATTTTGTCAGTCGTCGCGTCGGTCTGTTTTTATTTTAACATGTGATATACATAGGGCAAGTTTTTCATTCGGAAAAAGAAACAAACTCGAGATTTTGATCAAACTTGCATATGTGTACTTTAACCAAATGGGAATTCTGTAATGTCATAATTTATTATATCAGATGTCTACTTCATTCATTCTATTACTAATTAAAGGAGTATTTATGAAACAATGCATGTAAAAAAAATACAAATAGGTATTACATTTTTAAGTTAAATTTTCAAATGCAGAAGTAGAATTTCGAGAAATACAATTTTGAAAAGCAGAAACTTTGATCTTATCATTTTTTCAATCCTTCCCAACAGATTTATAAACAAAAAATGTTTCTATTTTTTCAAAATGTTGACTTTGAAAATTATTCATTCAAAAACTACCAATTCACAAAATTCAAAATTCATTAGCTCTCACAGCTCTTTAACTATTCCCCATTCTTCTCGATTCTTAGCCTATCTTAATTCTTAAGTTTCCAACGTCAGATTGTGTCGAGTTGGTAGCTAATTTTTCTGTTTCATCAGAGTACTATAGAGTTTATATATGCAATGATGTCAGTTTTTCTTCAATTCTAACCTAAAATGCCTAGAGTTGTTTGTTGTCCTTCGCTGACATGATCTTTTACCGATAAAACTTCTACAATGATTGCTTTAACTGTCTTGTTTAAAAAATATAATCATTCATGTTCGTTCCACTAAATGGAGAAGCTGAGGGCACGTACCCGTTCAATTTAGTAAGAGGGTGCTATTCTATTGGATTTTATAAATTTGAACCTGATTTGATTCAATACTGAATTTTTGCTTTTGCAACTGTATACATTTTTTATTGTACACCCCACACATAATAAAAAATCGATTTGTCATCATCTCTATTTTGTTCTTAAATATAAGATGGCGCTAACTATTTTTATTATATTTATTATTTATTGCTGCTAGTTATATAAATATACTTCTGTCAAATTTTAATTAAATTAATAAGAATAAAGAAAATTGAATTGAAATTGAATTGAATTCCGTACATATTTACGAAAACGGCCACTATTTTGTTTTTCTCGAACAGTTGCGCATTTTAATCCGCTTCAGAGAAGTCCATCAGTTTACCCTTGAGCCCAACTTCGGACGTAGTATTAAATTCAGAGATGCTTTCCTTGGCCAAACTTTAAGAATGTGGAATGCTTTACTAAGTCCTCCCCTGGCGATACTCCGACATTCAAAACAAATCTGCAACCGTACTTCTTTATAAATCCTCTTCAATTTTTCTAACGCTAGCCTTGTGCTTAAACATTTTAATACATTAATAAATACTAGCCGACCCAGCTCTCGAAATTCGAGTGCCAATGTATTTATTTAATTCATTATCATTCAATAAAAGACAGAGAATTCATGATTTTTTTAAATTGTTGAATGCAATGAGAAGTATCGTAGCCATCCTTTGATGGAATTTGACAGTTTATGACTTGACGAACAGAGGACGAATTCAGTTATGACGTACAAAGTGTATTTCGTACAAAATGTCAGCCGAAAGCCCTAAAATTGCTCTTTTCCGGAGCAAAAAATGAAATACCTTTTTTTTGGATATTTATAGACGTTTTTTAATCCATCGAAATCTTAGCCATCCTTTGATGGGATTTGACAGTTTATGACTTGACGAATAGAGGACGAATTCAGTTATGACGTACAAAGTGTATTTCGTACAAAATGTCAGCCGAAAGCTCTAAAATTGCTCTTTTCCGGAGCAAAAAATGAAATACCTTTTTTTTGGATATTTATAGACGTTTTTTAATCCATCGAAATCTTAGCCATCCTTTGATGGGATTTGACAGTTTATGACTTGACGAATGGAGGACGAATTCAGTTATGACGTACAAAGTGTATTTCGTACAAAATGTCAGCCGAAAACTTTTTTGACACTTTTTAATCCATGTACAAAGTAGCCATCATTCGATGTTATTTGGCAATTTATGGCTTACAATAATAGAGTATTTTGTGAGAACTATCAACGCCATAAGTCAATCTTATCATCCACAAAAAACATGTTTGCCGTTTTATTATATGATTCTATGGCCGGTATTCACCGAGCGCTCATAACTTAAGAAGCTCATAAACGTATTCACCAAGCAATATTAGTGAAGATCTACGAGCGCTCTTAAAAGTTAGGAGTGGTCCCGACCACTCCTAACTTACGAGCGCTCTCTTCGAAAATTTGTTCGCTTGTGCGTGTGCCACGCACTCATTTGACTCGAATCCATGTGAGCAATGCCAAGTAGAAGAGTATCCATTTGCTGTCAAGACCAACATTACACAACATTTCACAGTTTGGGTATGCCTGAACAAGAGAGAGTGGCTCTCATTTTCGAACTTCGAAAAACACTTGCGAGTGGTTGGTGAATACCGCACAGAAATTTCAAGTTAAGAGCCTCGTAAAGTTAAGATCCGTTTAGGAGCGCTCGGTGAATACGAACCTATATATTCTATGTGCAAAACATTGTTTAAAATTCGTTAAAGAGGTTAGGATGGATCTAAGTTCTTGATTTGGTATAGCATTTTTTTTAAATTCACACGCGCTTAAGGGTATATTAAGACCCCCTTAGCACGGGCGACTAGGGAAATCAGGGCTAAGAGAAAGGACGTGTCGATGAACATTGGTTTGAACGTTTGCAAATTGAAATGGCAAGTGAAAACCGTACCGGGCAAATTATTTTATAATCGTGTTGTACTTCTTAAAAACGAATCTCTATATTTGACGGCACGACAAACATTCCAACGAAGTTCAAGAGATGGGAATGAATCCATGATAGCTCTGTTTCCTATCACTTTTAACGCCCTATTCTGAATTCTATCCAGTAAGTGCAGAGAAGTTTGTGCTGCACCTGTCCAAAGATGTGAGTGATACTTGAGTTTTGGACGAATAAACGCCTCATAAATGGAAGCCAGATCAGAACGAATTTTGTTTAAATAAACCTAGGTAATAGTCAAGAGAGATGAATCGTCTTCATTCCTTTTCAAAATAAGTTGTTTCTAATCTAGTAGATTTGCGAATTATTTTTGTATAGTAAATCTTCGAGATTTGAAGAAGATTGAGGGTAAATCTGGAAAAGTACTATCATGATTTTTGAAAACTATAAAAGTGTTGAGCAAGGAAGTTTACTTTGAGTAAGAGCTTGAGGAGAATAGAAGCAAGGCCGCCGCAAACCCTTTGAAAAGCCGCACTTTCAAATTTAAATTTCATACAACCTTCTTAAAATCTTCCAGATTCAGTCACGACTCTTGAAGTTTAAGGCCGGTATTTACCGAGCGCTCATAACTTAAGAAGCTCATAAACCTATTCACCAAGCAATATTAGTGAAGATCTACGAGCGCTCTCTTCGAAAGTTTGTTCGCTTGTGCGTGTGCCACGCACGCATTTGACTCGAATCCATGTGAGCAATGCCAAGTAGAAGAGTATCCATTTGCTGTCAAGATCAAGACCAACATTCCACAACATTTCACAGTTTGGGTATGCCTGAACAAGAGAGAGTGGCTCTCATTTTCGAACTTCGAAAAACACTTGCGAGTGGTTGGTGAATACCCCACAGAAATTTCAAGTTAAGAACCTCGTAAAGTTAAGAGCCGTTTAGGAGCGCTCGGTGAATACGAGACTTAGGCCGGTATTCACCGAGCGCTCATAAGTTAAGAAGCTCATAAACGTATTCACCAAGCAATAGGTGTGTTTTATTCACTGCTGCATAGCTAGCGCAGCAAAATTTCCCTCGACAATCAACAACAATTTGATTGCTGGCGAAAAAGAAGCCAGTAAAAAAATGACAGTTGTGCTGGTGATAGAACTTTAAATTATTGAAATGAAAATGGCACTATGCATTAAATTTTGGAATTAAACATATGTACATACATGTTTTGACATCAGATTTTGATATTTTTTATAATAATGGATTACATTGAAATATAAATTGAAATTGACATATGGAGTAAGTTTGATCGTTTTATTCGCACTTGAATGCTGCGCTGGCTATGCAGCAATGAATAAAACACACCTAATATTAGTGAAGATCTACGAGCGCTCTTAAAAGTTAGGAGTGGTCCCGACCACTAATAACTTACGAGCGCTCTCTTCGAAAATTTGTTCGCTTCTGCGTGTGCCACGCACGCATTTGACTCGAATCCATGTGAGCAATGCCAAGTAGAAGAGTATCCATTTGCTGTCAAGACCAACATTACACAACATTTCACAGTTTGGGTATGCCTGAACAAGAGAGAGTGGCTCTCATTTTCGAACTTCGAAAAACACTTGCGAGTGGTTGGTGAATACCGCACAGAAATTTCAAGTTAAGAGCCTCGTAAAATTAAGAGCCGTTTAGGAGCGCTCGGTGAATACGAACCTTAGTCTTGGTTGGATATACATATTTCACATCGACTTAGTGAATGGGCTTATAAGTCCTATACTCTTAGTGGAGCTCGATAATTAATGGAATTAAACTCGAGTTATGGCATTGGATTAAGGGCGTGCGTTTAGTCCGAGACAAGTATGATCTCGCACTAGGAAACTCGACGAGCGTGGTTCTGCATTCAACGTATTCAACCTATTGCCGGAGCGATTCAGCTGGAAATAAATTAAAATAAACTTACCTTATTTGAGTCTATTGCAGCACGTAATTCAATTAAACGCTCAAAATGTCCATGGCCCGGAATAGTTAAATAAAATATTGAGACATTTTGACTTTTTTGAAATACTTTTCCATTATTAAGAGGATTTATAAAATTAGCGCCGTCACGTTTAGTCTTTTCTTTATTATTGCAAACTGTCCAATGAAGGGTTAGTGGAGCCCTATAAAAAAATAAAATTTAATAAACAAATTACTGTAGGAGATATTAAAATTATCTTACACAAAATGCAATTCAACATTTGTATCTTTTAAATATTTTGACAGTGGTATGATGTAAGTTATATTTAAACTATTTCCGCCATTCAAACAAATTTCCTCACAACCCAAAGAAACATTAAATGTGTCTGCTTGTAACCATGGGATCACAGTTGAACATTCTGAGGAGAGTCTTCGTTGTTCATTCACCGATTGTACTTCAACGGAATCTATTTTTCGTTTCGAGTCCTTGTGAGTTTGTTTTTTGTCTTTGAAAACTAAGGAAAGCTCTTCATGGTTATCACGATCGGTTTGAGGTTGTTGAGAGACTTCTTGGTCTTGATCGTCGTCAATTTCATCGGTTGGAATACGTTTCACTGAAACCGATGATAATGAATCGGCTGAAGCTGCTGTTAGCGATTGTGACTTGGGAATGTTGGGTTTAGTTGAGTTTCTAGCTGTTGTGGGTGAATTATTTGCATTGTATGAAGATGACGATGATGTTTCTGAAGTCGTATTGCCTTGTTTCTGAATATGTCGACGTCGGATTTCACTTTCTGAATTCTTAGACGATGCTGTAAGACTATTGTAATCTTCGAAGCAAGCCGACTGCAAGTAAAACAAAAGACTGAAACCTTATTCTGAGATAATTGAAGTAAAAAGTTAATTTACTTGACAATTGGATATATCTTCCAGTTTGATTTGGACACAGTGATCGGGAATGCCGATTGGTGCCAAAGCGAATGTTTTCTCGATCACTGGAGTAGTAGCCGTTTCGGAAAAACTCTGGTCATCAGACGAATCGTTGTTGGTGCCGAGGTTTTGTAAATCCGAGTCCTCAGTGTCAATGCCACGACTTTTATTAGTAATTGACGGAGTTTCAACGGTAAAATTTACCACTTGCTTGCTTACTGTGGTGTCATTTATACTTTTATTTTGAATGTTTTTATAGACGACGAAGATAGTGGAAGTCGATGACGATGATGTAGACGATGAATCGCCGCCACTATCAATTTTCTTAGCACCAACGCCAATAGCAGATACGGCAACTGCTCCTACCAGAACACTGTTTTCGCCAGCGCCTCCTCGACCATCACTTCTATTGGTGCTTCCACCACCATTGCTTGCTACATGTTCAACAGATGGATCTAACTTTTGGTTATTAGTTCCACCACGTACTTCAGGTTTCTGATCGGTTCCATCAATCGAATTGTTTTCAAAATCTGGATTCACAGGAATCGAATCGGCTGCCTTTTCGGACGAAGTCTCACTTACATTGAGATTCTCTTCAACTAATAGAAGCGGTTCATTAAAGTTGTTCGAGAAGGTTATAGCTGGCACAACAGTTGCCAATCCATCTGACGACGATGATGGTGGCCATTTGGATTTATTCTTGCTGCTTGCTGTTTTGTTATTGGTGTGACTAATTATTACAACAGGAAGAGCCAGTTTGTCTATTCCTGCTGCTAGCTCGTCATTGGGTAAGCCACCATAGTTATCGGAATTGATATATGAAGAACCATGAAAACTATTTTCTAGTGATCCAGCTTCAGCGGCTCCAGACGGAAACGATTCAGGAGGTATCACAGAAATTGGAATGATCGGCGATTGGGCGGCGGCAAGTAATGGAATATTGGACGACATCGGTGCTGAGTAGATTGGCTGCTGCAGTGGTACAGTCACTGTCGGTGCTGCTATAAGTGGACGTTGTGTATGAGAGTGTATAATTAGTTTACTATTTTTATTTGTATGATAGCCGTTATGGTTGAGATTCCTTGGGTTATTGTTGTTGTTGTTATTATTGTTGTTGTTGTTGTTGTGGTTGTTATTATTATTAACGAGTATTGCATCATGAGAAAATGGATGATGACTAATATCATAACGATCATAACGTTTCATATAACGTTGCTTATTGTGTTCGACAAAATACAATGTTGAAACTGCTACCAAGCTGGAAAATAATAGAAATACTCAATCAGCTTTGATTGAGAAGCAATTTATTGTCACTCAATAATTTACCATGTTGCCATTATTATCACTAAAATAATAATCATCATTTGAATTGTACGGTTCGAACATAGTTCGTCTTCCCCATTTATGATTCCATCGTCCAGCAGGAGATGCTTACATTTTTTTTTACTCCTTTCTATTTCTTGCATTCTCATCAAACGATTATTAATCTTTTCTAGCTGTTCAATGCGAGTTTCAAGGGAACCAGTTACTTTGCATAGTTCCTTGACAGCACCAATGTTTTCCATTAGAATACGATCCTGCAAGAAAACCTTAGCATTTTTACTTAAAACCACTATTATAAAACAAACCTTGTTAACAAGAAGAAAATTCTCAATAACCTGTCCACTGGGAAGAACAATACTTCCAGCTTCTGTGACAGCATCGGGTAGAACTTCCCGGACCTCTTGGGCTATTACGCCTGTGTCGATGATCTCTTCATTATCCTTGGCGGACTTAAGGCCCGAATGCAGAGCGAATTCTGGTTCGTAGCGATATCGAACTACTCGAATTTTTTGGAGATTTCTTAGTTGCACTGCGGTGTCGAGTTCGCTTATTTCCTGCTTCGCCCGACTATCACTCGGTTGAATTATATGGCCAGAGACTTTCAGATTGCCATGTATGACAAGGCTTTCGTCTGGTCGGTCAGTATTGATGCCAACGCGGCCTGCATGGAATATAGATTCTGGGGTGATTCCTCGCTGCCAACAGAGTTCGACGTCACTTTCAAATTGCCCCGGATTCGAGGCACGGACAATTATCCGCTCGCTGCCTTGACTCACTACTGGAAAGTGACCGGAGTGTGTGTGAACATGGAGACCAACAATTAGCTGAAAATACCGCTGTTCTGGGTTTGGACGGCCTTTCTTTCGCATGTTGTTGTTTGTTGTTTCGGAGAAATGAAGTCGACCAACCGTTACTTTACTGACCAAATGGCTTTGTAGATCGATTCTAGAAGAATACAGCAGATCAGATTGTTTGAAAAAAAAAATATGGAAAAAAACTTACGGAACTGGATAGAAGGGTTTCTTCGATCGATCCGATTGACTCTGTTCCACACGGATGGTTTGATTGGGAGCCTCAAGTTTCACTCCATAAAAGTGCAAATGGAAGGACTTAATCTTTTCCAGACCAGATGGAGTTCGGACGAATTTAGCATCGCCCTGCAGTCGAGCATGACAAGTTATTTGAAAGTGGTTTTTCTTTTGACAAACGAATGCGTCATCGGAAACGGAAAAATTGAAGCCTTTGTCAGCATCGACCCTATAATGCGCCATTGTTAGTTCTTGAAGACTTTGGTCGCATAGAGTATGCCAGTTATGCTGCTGGAACGGGCTGAAACGGATGCATTGCATGGGGGAAGATTCACTAGACGAATCTGTGGCATTTGAGCCAATGAAACTGGCTCCGTTTGGAGTTCCTGAGCCACCACCATCAAGGCTGTTGTTATCATTGGACATGGATAGGCTGGTGCCGGTAGGTGAGAGGGAAGATGAGGACGGTGAACCACTGCCGAGGCCTCCTCCACCTCCGATTTGTTGCATTTTTATGCTAACTGGAGAGGTTGGATTGAGATTCTGCTGGCACATTGGACTTAATGTTGCGCCTGCATGAAATAAAGGTATTTTTAAGGGAATTTTAATTGTTTTTCATACCATTTACCTGGTTCCGGCTTTATGGTCATCATGGACGCACAACAGTCAACCTGTGAAAGTTTCCGTTTACGCGAAGATGGTGGAACTGCTGATGTTGCTGATTCTATGATCGGAGCAGGAGTTCCCATGTACACATCGGATGGAATTATTGATGGGGCGTGTTGCTGATGCTGTGGTGTCATCATTTGTCGACTAAATGGAGGTCTTTGGGGCTCCATGTCTATTACTTCGCTCATACGAGTACTAGCCACATGGATGTTATTGTTCGGATGTGATGGAGCAGGCTGTTGATGCTGATGGCTATCGATAACCAATAAGCTATCCGGATGGTCTCTGGAATGATCGTGTCTATTGTCTGGACTGTATATGCCATTGGCTATAACTGACGATGGTGAAACAGTTGTGGTTGTTGGATCGACGTGATGCATCTGCTGCAAATGAGGTGCAGATGGTGCAAGCAACAAGGCATGTTGATCATTGTGTTCGACATAAAGATGATGTTGGTGAATATTGTGATTGTGCTGCTGCTGCGGATGTTGTTGACTCTGAATGAGGTTCTGTTGTTTCTGTTGATGAACATTTTCCCTTAAATGATGTGTCAGCGTTGTGTGGAGATCTGAAGGTGGTTTAACATTGTGCTGCCGCTGCACCAAAAGACTGTCGGCATCAATAAGAGAACCATCATTACTTGCCGCTGGACAGTTTGAGGTTGCTCTTGATGTTAGTGTGAGACCTTGTAAATCGGCTGGACTGAATGGTGGTTCTGAGCCGGAATCAGGTGGACTCTCTGGCAAGAGTGACTGAGCAGTGCCATTAATATTGTTGTTGTTGCTCCTATTGGTATTCGAAATTGCATTTGGAAGCACATTGCTTACGTCGACGGTCGATACATTTGGTGATACATCGCCACTACCCGTCGATGCGGTAACATGCATAAACTGTTCCAAATGACCAAAATCCAATGCCTCATTATCGATTCCACCTATAAAATCTGATCGACCTATATAGTGTGAGAAACAAAAAAAATTAATAATAAAATCTTAAGATAAGCTAATGGAAATTAAATTTTGAACTTTGTTGAATGCAAATTAGAATTTTTAATTTTAGTTTAAGCTCATATAAAACGAGTGTAGTTGCCATTAAAACGGTTAATGTTTATTCTCAATAACGGGTATAACGATGAAAATTTGTATTTGTAATGGCGTAAGGTCTATTCCCCCAAAAACAAACGGGTCAATTTTCATAATCCAAGAAATAAATGTCAGAGCCCTTGCTCATTCTTTTCTAAATTGAGCGTTTTTAGGCGACGAAACCGTATCCAACCTGTAGTGTTTAAAAGTTTATTACAATAAGGTTTTGAGCTTATCAAGTTATTTCCTATTTCTCCAAAACTGATCAAACGATTTTGTTTTATTTTAACAAACACGCATAACTTTATAAGTAACTGAAACAAAAACGGTGATTTTTTAAAGTGCATATCTGGGTTAGTAAATTTTATATCCAAACAACAATAAATTGAAAGTGAATACAATTAAGGTCAGCAATTAGATTGAACACAAAGCGAATTTACATTGTTGAAATGTTGAGAGTCTAGATGGTGATTAATTCAACTGTAGAAATGTGACATAAGTTTTAGCCACTGAATTTCACATCGAATGTCATTGAAATCATCATGTTTACCAATTTTGAAATTTAAAAATTGATTGCTGCACTGCTTTTAAGTTGCACCAAAAGACGCATTTTATTGGATTCCAAAATTTTTCGATTTTAGTAGACGTTTCTGCGGTGGATACACTCCAGGAATTATTGCTAGGACTTTTTAAATGGTCCTAAGAAGGAATTTTCATTCTTCGGCTTCATAGGTATACGGAGCCAATTTGTCCAAAATGTTCCTAAATGCCAGCAGAGTTGATTAGCCAAGGCATATATAATCAAGACTCTCAGCTCTATTCCGCTATTTATTGGGAGATTTTTTTGAAATTTCCATTCCTTCTTATTCTGCTATTCATTCGAAGCGAATCTGATTTACATCTTTACTATCCGTAATATTGTGCGTGATTTTCCTATTCACGTGAACATGTTGATGGCTCATAATTTTAAACGATTTGGTAATATGTCAAGGCCATTATAGTAAATTACTAAGGATTTTGCTAGTTTTAAACGATTTTAACATATTACTATCTTTTAACATTTTACTAAAGTTAAAATCACAAACTGGCTACTTTAACTTTTAGTAATTTGCTAAATCCATATGAATTCTGTCATTTTCGTCGAAAAAAAAACGAAAAAAATTTCTTGCCAATTTTATTTGAAAGAGTTAAATTTTGTTTTTTTTTTTTAAATGATTCGTGAGCTAATAATATAAAATGTTTTCGGAAGACAAAGATTTCGATATGTTTGAAGACCCAGCTTTGTGCAGAAAAGTGCGATGTTTTAAGTCCCGAGCAAATCCTTTTGAAGAGCTGGACGATGGAGAATTTTACTCCAGGTATAGATTTGACAAGACAACAGTTCGGTTCTTGGTTGGAAACCTGAAAATCCAAGACCGAATTACATGCCGTGGACTTCTAAGTTAACTAGAATTACAAGTACTATACTCTGTTTAATTTATATTTGCAGTACAGGGAAGATAAGATATTTGCCTTTCAATCTGACCATTATGGATTTCAATAAGCTATCTTTAGTTTAAAGCTCGTAGGAGCATTAAAAATTGCCGCAAATCTCAGAAAAATATTTGCTACCAAAAGCTCGAAAAAGCTTAAATCTTGAAAGTTACATAGCACAAACCAAAGAAAATGCTATATGAATTTCTATCAACTTGGCAATGGTAACTTTGATTCAGTTTTTTTTTTTAATAAACATAGTAAGGGTTGGTTGCAAATTGTCTCTTTTCCTTTCACCCATGGAGCAGATAGGTCATGGTGGGCTGTACGTGAGCTCAAAGAAGATTGGTTCCTTAAAAAAATAAGCTTTTATGTACAAAATTTTTAAAACATTTTTAAGAAAAAATTTTGGTACGCCAACTTTTTATTATTGCACGAATGAGAATTAAATTTCCAAGAAAAATACTAAGCCGTTTTTGAGATATCGAATTTTCCAAAAAAAAAAATGACTTTTTTTCCAAAAATTGAAAAAATATTTTTTTTTTAGGTTTTGAAATGCAATGTTTTTTAAATTTTTTGGAGCTTCTTTATAAAAAAAATTCCATTAAAGTCCGTTATGCCGATAATGAGAAATTGAAAATTCAAAAAAAATCGTAATATCTAGATTTCAATTTTTTTTTATTAAATTATAGATCGTAAAAATTAATTGAAAGAAAAAAAATTTAGCGAAATTCTCGGAACCGTTTTCGAGAAAAATACGGTTTTCGAAAACCATTTTTTAATACTTGTATGGAAGGTACCGTTAGCTTTAGATAAAACAATTTTTTTTCTTAAATCTTGTAGATTATGTTAAGAAAATTTTTATTTGTCAAGTTTGAAAAAAATTGAGCATGGAGTTTTCGAAATATTGTTTCCAAAAAAAAAGTGCAATTTTTTTTTTTAAATTCTAAAAAGTAAGAAATTGAAAATTTGGATTTGAAATAATATTCAAACCTTAGAGGAGCTTCAGCATAAGAAAAATGATTTAAATTGGCCTTACCGTTTTCGGTAAGCCCCCAGGGGGGCTACCAAAAATAACAATTTCTTGGAAAATTTTATTCAACCATTACCTAGTTTTAACTAAATGAAATTTTTCATTTTTTTTTTAATTCTGTGGGACAGTTTTTGAGAAAATAAAAAATATTTATAAAATTTCGAAACAAAAATCGTATGGCAGGTACCACTATTTTTGGTTTAAAAAAAAAAACGAAAAAACGTGTGGGAGAAAATCAATAATAGTGCTAAGTCTTCTACTTGGCTGATTTATTTCAGTAGTATATAGAATTTGTATTACAAAAACCTTCATATAGAAAATCAAAACCCATATCTACCAAGTTTGAAAAAAATCGGCCGAGCCGTTTAGGCTGTAGTCGAACAGACAGATGGACAGAATTGCGAGACCCACTTTTTTGGTCTTCGCTATCATGGTAATGTCAACTTTGATCAAAATCTCGATTTCGATTTTTTTTACGAATGCATAACTTACCTACAAGTCGCAAGTAAAAAAGGAAATTACAAAATAAATTGATGAGATGCCACAAATATACGAGTACGAATTAAAAAATAAATTGTAGGTTGTTCCTCAGTTTTTCCACGAACTGTCATTGTTCGGACGTGTTCAGATGCACATTTTTAATAAAAGGCAATTAGTAATTTAATAGTTAGTAAAACGAAAATGTTTAAAATTTTCTAAGAGCTAGTAAATTACTAAAATTTTAACAAATTGCTAACTAGTAAAATGCTAAGCCTTTATAATAATAGGTTGTTTAAAATTTTGCCTCATTCTTTTCATACAGATATGAACATATCCGCATGTAAAATGTTGCGGATTTATTATTTGTTATATCTATTGTTGGTCTGTTCGATCTATCATAAAATGTGAATATTAAAACAAGCATTTATCTACATCAGAAGTAGGTTGGTTCTATCAATTCGTCTACCTTGATATCGTTCTAGGATTTTTAATATCTGTTTCCAATGACAATGACCCCGTGAATTCCCTTCATGTGGAAGCACGCCGCAGTTGCTACAAATTGTCTTCTTATTATTTACACCATGAAAGCAAAAAATTATCATGGCTAGGCTAGTTTTATTGAGAAATCCAAAAAATTGTTGTCAAGCTGTAGCTTTAGTTCATACATAAGAATTCAATTGCACTTTCTCACCAAAAGATGCATATTGTCTTACATTTGGCAAAGAAGAACAACAACAAAAAGTAAACGCAACAAAAATTATTCGAGCAAATCACACTATGGGGGATGATCCACCTCCTCACGGATAAAAAGTTGTTAATAATCCGATTTTTTGTTGTTTTCATTTTCTGAAAACGAATCATCATGAAAACTGAGGAGATTGAACTCTTTTGTTATTTCGTCTTAAATTAAACGCACTTGAGATTAGCTAGGGGTGGGAGATAGTTATTCAATAATTCCTTCCATATACAGACGTGCAACATGAATACTCTGTTTTTTTTTATTTATTGTATTATTGCATTGAACTCATGAATATTTTAACACGCTTATTGGCTTATATTTGGAAAATACGAGTATAATAGATATTGTAATACATATTACAAACGGCCTGAAAGTCTTTTTTATCATCAGCATGTTGCATTACATAGATAGGGTACAAAAAAACAGTCTAAATGACTGTCGACTTTTGTTTTGCCTGATGGTTGACAAGTTTTGAAATATTCCTTAAATCATGAAGAATATTTATTGATCAAACAAATAAAGCCTCCAGGAAGTTGTTTATGGTGAATGGTGATGGATAGTGTGCAAAAAATAAAATGTAGATATATTTTTAAATGACAAGAATGTGACTAAAAATTTCGAATAAAGCTGGATCATTTTTCAACACAGGAAAAATATGTATATGGAATTTCTAAGATTCCTGAATTTGCTTGATATTTTATTTTATTAAAGTTAAAATTACTCGTACGTGAGTTTGAAATTTTGAATGGAAGTTCGCATCATTGTACTTCCCTACAAATGAAATTTACTAATGCGAATCTACGAAATATAATATAAAAAGGAACAAAATTACCATTAATACGGTTATCGAATATCAATTGATTGATAAGAGAAAGAACACATCAATTGATTGAAATTTCACTTTTATGGCTATCAATTTATACATTTTAATAAAACTGTGAATATTGAACAAACATAAACGTTGGTGAATTGATAGTAACATGACTTTCTAAATTTTCACGTGCAGAATTTTCTTAGTTTTTTTTTCTTTTAAATTTCATTTGATTATGGCCTCTTTGAAGTATGTTAATTCATCAAAACAACATTTGACATTTATCAACGAAATTGATGAACCGGTATTTTCCTTATCAAACACCATTTTTCTTTTATTTTGACAATGCTATTATTGTTATCAATAGAACTATTCACAATAGATCATAACTCTGGATACCATTTAAAGTTTATCAAAAAATTGGTGTTTGATAACGATAAAACCGATTTACCAATTTCGATGATAAATGCGTCAAATATCGTTTTGATATTTGACAACGGTAATAGGGTCCAATATTTCACAGCTTTTAAAGAAACTATTTGGCAAATGTCTTATTTTTAAGAGAGATTTCATTTGTATAGAATTACAATCACGGCCTCGAAATACAATATCTATCAAATGTTGGAAATAAATGCAGTGCATTTTATAGGAAGTAGGAGCAATATATGGAATTCCCACATGGAGTAGGTACCTGCTCTGAGCACATATTCTGTTTTGAAATTTCTTAACACAATTTAAAACTATTGTTCAAAAGTTAGGTTAGTACAATAATTACTCGTAAATGGTAAATAATAATAAGTTAGTAAAACTCTGGAACAGGCACTATTTTGATGATCAGAGCACTTTGCAGGATTTATTCTTTATTTGAGTATTTGATGTAATTAATATATAAAGAGGGCTTAAACTTTGCGTAGATTTTGACAGTTCAATCTGATGCAATTTACCATTTATTGTCCGCGTGTATTCCATAATGAGCTCGGATGAAATCTTGTTCTTATTAATTAAAATAGCATATTATAAATATTTTTTTAATTTTGTAGCTGCCTTCATTAATGGTCGTCACAAATATTGATAAGCACATCATTCTTGGGACACTTTTGCAAGATTTCCTTAAACTGTGATTTTTTTGCGTTTATGTTTGATACATTCACAATATAATTTTTGTCAATTTAAATTTAATATTTTTTCCAAACTGATAGCAGCACCTAACATGGATGGAACTTAACCGACTATAGTACTGTTTCTTTTTTTTTTAATTTTAATTTTTCAATATTTCTTTCACTGATGCATGATGGATAAGTTTTGAATTTCGTGCAACAATTTCATTGGCATGATGTGTGC
This sequence comes from Chrysotoxum bicinctum, assembly GCA_911387755.1. Taxonomy (NCBI): domain Eukaryota; kingdom Metazoa; phylum Arthropoda; class Insecta; order Diptera; family Syrphidae; genus Chrysotoxum; species Chrysotoxum bicinctum. The sequence goes on along the minus strand of OU426991.1, from coordinate 12,759,933 downwards.
ATTATGCGCATCTTTAACAATTTTTATTTTAAGGGGAAGGTGGGCGAGAGAGATCAATTTCATAAATCGTTATTGCCTCTCACTCACTTTTATAATCACACTTTTTTATTTTCATATTCATATATGATGATAATTATGATGATCATCAAGGTGGAAAATTCACATCACATGTCTCAAACGCTTAGTTTCGTCAAAAAAAAAAAACACAAGTTGAAATTTAAAGTTGAGGTTGATTTTCTTATTTTTTCTATTTTTTTGTCATAAGTTTTTTTTTTTTTAGTTGTTTGTATGTTTTATTATTTTCCATCACATTTTTCCGCCTTGGAAAATTTTAACGAATGAATGCAATTTTTTTACTATTTACAGACCTTAGTTACAAAATTAAAATAGACTTTGTGTATTTTTCTGGGGGACATTTAAAGATAAATATGTTATGTTTTTTTTTGTATATCGCTGTTGTTATATGAAGACAACGATTATAAAGAGAAACTAGTAGCGCATTGGTAAAAAGCAGTAACACACAACAGAGAGTTTAAAGGATACAAATGTCCTGGAAAATTAAAAACAACATCAAATGTGTAGAGCTTCCCCAATAAAAGTTGTTATTGATCAAACAGAAATTTAACAGCGGTGTGGCATTGTAGGTGTAGGTTGTTTTTAGGGTGAACATTCGTTCGATACTTAGAAGAATAATTTGTATTTATAAAAAAAAAAACAAATTATTGATATTTTATGAATGTTAGTTAAAAAGGCTTTCCAATCTTTTAAGCTTGTTCTTTAAAATGGAACAAAGTAAACATATTTCAAAATATCGTAAAGAAGTTCTTATAAGATATTAGGTTTGGATATGTTGGCTCCTTGGACGAACTTGTTAGAAAAATTGAATAAAATTGATTAAAACAATATCCCTTGGAATAAAGGTTATTGCGTTGAACTAACTGAAAATATTTTCCAGGGGTGTACTGTCTCATGCGAGGAATTGAAAAACCCTCGAAGAGTAAATCTTGTCAAGGAAAGTCATAATTATTATGTATTTAAATAAAACACACTGTAATATTAATAATTTATTTAATATATTATAAAGATCTTAATAGCTAGAAAGCACAAGTCAATCGTTTGGAGGTTGGAGCAAAAAGAGATCGAACTTCCTTTTCAATGTCATAAACTATACCGGCAAGGACGTGTTCAGAAAACTATATAAAATTAAGGGGATAACACAATTCAATAAGTTATCGAAATATATAACAACTTTCCCCCTTTTTGCTCAAGCCTTTCCATAATACAAAAACAAAATTACTTTAACTTTGGCTTTTCATAATCAGAGAATGTGAAACGCTTAGGTTTTTTCCTATCTCTTTGAGATCTTCGTAATGGAGAACTTAAGTCTTCTGAAACTAATTGTTTTTCAAGATTACATTTTTCGTTTTTAATCGTATCCAACTTAGGTTCTCTATTACAATTTTCATCATTTAAATTCAGAGTTTTAGTTTTCATATATACATTATCTTTTAAATGTTTTTTACGTAATTGATTTTGATGGACCAAGCGTATTCTATCATTTATGTTTGCTAAATAAGTTAGCTTACTTATAATCTTAACAATTCTTGCAGGTATCCATCGAATAAAATGTTTAAAATGATATTGATACATTACATCTTCTCCTTCTGTATAAACAAAATTATTTGTTTGTATTTCATTAACTTTACATTTTTTGTCAATAGAGATTTGAGAATTATGATAACTACGAGTACAATTTACATTATAATTATAATTGTTAATTCTATCTAAAATAATTTTCGGTTTAAACGAGAAAAGCATTTCCGATGGCGTTTTCGAGGTTGAGGAGCATATAGTATTGCGACTGTGCTGTAAATACTTAAAAATTTGATCTTGAATTGAAAATCTGTTACCATGATCTAAACAAAAACGCTTCAAAACTTTCTTCGCACTTTGCACACCGCGTTCTGCTAACCCGTTAGAAGCAGGGTGATAGGGAGGAGAATGCACTAACTGAATCCCTCTACACTGACAAAATTTTCTTAAAACAAAAGAGTTGAATGGCGGTCCGTTATCGGAAACTATTTTATCAGGCAGACCATACAACGAAAAAATTTCATTAAAAACTCTTATTACAGAATCCACGTTTGTAGAGTTCATAATTTTAATTTCGCAAAATTTACTGTAGGAATCTACCAAAATTAAAAACATCTTCCCTTTAAAATAAAAAAAATCTACGTGAACTCTTTGAAAAGGATATAAAGTTTCTGGCCAACTTGTTGTAACCACTTCTTTTTTAACATTTTGAGTTTGATCACAAACTAGACAACTTTTTACTTTTTGTTCAATATCCTTATCACATAATGGCCACCAAACATATGATCTGGCTAATCTCTTCATACTAACAATACCAGCATGGTTATCATGAATGATGCCCAATACTTTATCCCGAAGACATTTAGGAATTATAATACGGTTGGCATAAAAAACACATCCCCTATCCGTAGACAAACTACTTCTTTTAAGATAGTAAGGCATTACTTCTTCCTTTATAGGATGCGACCAAGACCTAAGTAACGACTCATGAACTGATTGTAAAATTAAATCATGTTTGTAGTGTTCTAAAACTGTGTTGAAATCTATCAATGGCTCTTGGGACTGAAAAAAATTTATAGGGGATTCCTCAACATTTGAACTTTCCGGAAGCGGCAGACGCGAAAGAGCGTCTGCGTGACACATTTGAGAACTACGACGGTATGCGATTTTATATTTATACATGGAAAGTAATATTGACCACCTTTGAAGGCGAGCTGCAGCTACCGGAGCAGTACCTTTTTTAGGATTGAAAATTTCCTTTAGAGCTTGATGGTCTGTATAAAGTTCAAACTCTTGTCCATAAATATAGTTATGGAACTTTTGCAATGCGAAGACGATAGCAAGAGCTTCTCTATGCAATTGAGAATAATTGCGCTCTGCTGGACTCAAACTACTCGAAGCGAAAAGCACGGGTTTTTCCACACCTTCAATCTCGTGGGACAAGACAGCACCCACACCGTAGGGACTGGCATCGGTAGCGACTATTATTTTTTTATGTGGATCATATAAAGCGAGAATATTATTACTAAGCAGGAGCTCTTTGCTTTGCTTAAAAGCTTTTGAGCACGAGTCCGACCAGACATAAATTGAATTCTTTTTAAGTAGACTATACAGTGGTGCCAAAGTTGTTGCTAAATTTGGCAAAAACCTTCCATAGTAATTAAGAAGCCCGAGGTAAGATTGCAATTCTGCAACATTCTTAGGAGCCGGAGCTTCCAGTATGGCCTTGACTTTTTCTTCATTGGGACAAACTCCTTTTTGTGAAATTGAATGACCTAGGTACTTAACGCAATTTTGCAAGAACTTTGACTTTTCTAAATTTATTCTGACATTATGACGACTTAAACGACTGAGTACTTCAAACAACTTTGCACGACAATCTTTCTCATCCACCCCGCCAATTATTATATCGTCTAGATAGCAAAAAACATATTTTAAACCTGTCAAAATTCTATCCATAACCGACTGAAAAATAGCAGGAGCCGAACTGATTCCAAGAATTAATCTTGTGTAAGCAAAAAGTCCCTTCAAAGTATTAATAACAAGAAGCTTACGAGAACTCTCTGAAACCGACAACTGTTGATATGCTCCCGTCAGATCTACCACACAAAAAACTTTACAGTCTGCGAGTTGAGCGAAAATATCTTCGATTTTCGGAAAATTGTAGTGAACTGTTTCTATACATTTGTTAATGGTGACACGACAATCAACACAAATGCGAATGCTACCATTCGCTTTGGGAACAATCACAACTGGACTGGCCCAACGACTTTGCTTAACTGGCACTAGAATCCCTTCTTCCACCAACCTGTCTAATTCCTTATCCACAATTTCCCTTAACCTGTATGGCACACTATACGCGGAGTGAAAAATCGGTGTTTGATCCTCTTTTACCACGATATCAGCTTCGTACCCGACAATAGGCGTATTTAATTTAGTACTTGTTATACCCGGAAAAGTTTGCTCTATCTCGTTAACTAAATTTTTACCACAACTTACTTGGTTAACTGGATTAACACAAAAAACGTTTCTCCAATTTGGATACAAATAATCAATCCAAGAACGACCCATAATGCATTTTGACGGCTTATCGCCTTCGATAATTATGAGCTGTAAATGATGTTCTCTTCCTCCAAACGCCACCTGAACTTTTACCGTGCCGATTTCTTTAATGAAATTACCTGTAACTGAACAAAGTCTATTATGAGATTTTTCTAAATTAAAATTAATAAATTTTTTTCTGTACTCTCCTTCGCTCATGACCGATTCTGTAGCCCCCGTATCCACTTCCATCTCGACGTTGATTCCATTTATCTTAACTGTGCTGAACACTGACTGCTTCTGCTGCTCTTCTTGGATGCTGTGTACGACTTTAATTGACTTGTTGTTCCGGCAGACCAATGACGTATGACCCATTCTCCCACACGAGAAACATTCCCACTGCTTGGCTGGACAATTTATCTCTTGATGATCGCGACCACATCTGTGGCATCGCTTTTTCTCTTTTACTAGACTTTGTATATTATTTGTTGACGGCTTTCTCCATTTAGGGTTAGACACGTGACTTTTTTGACTCGCCTGTTGCTTTGAATCGATATTGTTCTGTTTCTTATGATAACGATTTGTGACGTGGCTTGATGATATAGCATGAAGCGCATGTGGTTGCATGTTTTTCGATGCTTTTTCTGAGGCTTCCATATTCAAAGCTTTTTGACAACACTTTTCAAAATTGCAACTATCATCATTAAGAAGACACTGCTGGATTTTTTCGTTTCGTAGACCGATGATAAATCGATCGGTTAAAACATCATCCAAAATGCACGACTTGTATCTTCCAAGGTTACTGACTACTGTGGTGTTACTTGTAGTAGTGGGTTTTTCGCCTCGTTCATTGTCCAAGAAATCTCCAAACTGACATGATTGTACCAGCGACTTTAGACGGACTATATAATCTCCGATTGGTTCTCCTTCTTCTTGGCACGACTTGTAGAACTTATACCTTTCAGCTCTTTTATTTTCTGTAGGAGCAAAATGTGCGCGGAGAAGTTTGATGAGGGTTTCAAAGTCTTTGGTACTTGGTAGATCTGGAACTGTTAGAGACATGAGAATCTCATATATCTCAGCTCCCAATACAGTGATGAGTAATGGCGTTTGACCTTCTGCCTGGATATCATTTATTTTAAAAAACTGACGAAGTCTGTCCTCGTAGGCTTTGAAATTTCCTCCAGGTAAGAAAGGTTCAATATTCCCGACTAATGGGGCCATTTTATATTAAATATTCGCTGCACGTGACTTAACCTTACCAACGATTTGACAAAAAAAAAATTAACTTGTTACTTTCAATTACAGATTCTATATTTAATTTTCAATTTTACACGCGGACTTATTGAGTTTTCCTCGTCGCCAACTATTATGTATTTAAATAAAACACACTGTAATATTAATAATTTATTTAATATATTATAAAGATCTTAATAGCTAGAAAGCACAAGTCAATCGTTTGGAGGTTGGAGCAAAAAGAGATCGAACTTCCTTTTCAATGTCATAAACTATACCGGCAAGGACGTGTTCAGAAAACTATATAAAATTAAGGGGATAACACAATTCAATAAGTTATCGAAATATATAACAATAATACACAAAGAGTAGATACTCTTCGAGCCCTTGGTCTCTTATTTATTTTTAATAACGGTAAATGCGAGGATAAGACACAATGCATGATATATTTAGAAGAAAAAGAAACATTACTTACACCCTTTTTCCGTTATTCAATTTTTCAATTCTGTTTCCAAGAATGACAATAACTTGTATGTGTCTAAGAAGTTCAGCCAAGAACATTAGGGTTGCATGTGATTATCCTTATGATCTTCCATCTTATAACAACAGGCTAAGATTTATTGATATACCCAGTCTCGAGAATAGACGTTCCTATTTATGTTTTGTTTTCATTGTAAAATTAATCAATGGTAACATAGACTCTATGCACCTGTTGTCTCGTAATAACTTTAATGTTCCTCAAAGAAACTTGAGGAACATACCGGAGAGTATATTTATTTCAAACTACCGTAACAATTATAAAGAATGTTTGCCTTTAAATAAGCTGTTAAAGCTATTTTATTTTTACAATAATAAATATAATTATTTGATTGATGAAACAATATTTAATTCATGTAAATTTTAATCAGCATTTTTCCTTCCAAATATTTAAGATCTTAATATACACCTTTGTACGAATTTATTTTTTATAAAACTAGCAATTTAATTATGATAATAATAATAATAAAAATAATAATTAAAAATAATAATAATAATAATTAAATAAATAATTCTTGAATTATTTTATTTTCTGGGAAATAGGGTTTGAATTCATTTTCAATGCTTTTTTTTTTTTTGAGATTTAACCTACGGGGCATTTCACGTGAAGCGGACAACGAAAAAAGTGATGGGTGTTGAAATTCATTCATCTTTGTGTTATTTATACTTCATTTGAATCTAAAAATACATTTAGAAGGATTTTGAATTTTGAGGTCTGGTACTCCAGTTATGGACTTGTAAACTTTCGACAAGCAATGAGTAACGTTTTTTAAGAAAAATGTTGATAAATTAAAAGAAGCAATATAAAAATAATTTTAATAGTTGAATATATGGTAAAACAGATGTTCTTTTTATTTATGAAATCTAAACCGGAAATGAATTTTTTTATTTTATATAAAACCGGAAGTTAACATTTCAAATAAAATTTTGGTAAACTTGGCCCATTTTTATATTTTTTTTTTATGTCTCAAAATAAAGCCCACATATTAGAGAAAATACATGCCAAGTTTCAGAGTGGGATACCCATACGTTTAGAAGATACATAATTTTTAGTGCGTGGACCTCGTGCAAAAAACAGATTTATTATACCTATAGAAAACCGGATGTTGGCGATTCAATTTTAATTTTAAGTAGCTTAGACCATTTTGATATTTTTTTTCTTTTCTCTTATTGTTCTTTATATAATAAAGATTCCAAATACCAAGTTTGAAGATGGGATCTCCATTCATTTAGAAGTTACATATTTTTTAGTGCTAAGGTGGCAACTTCGTGTCATACGATAAGCCCCTCTTGGTCTAGATTTCTTGCCTTCTCATAGTATGAAGAGACGCCATCTGTTAGGAGTGTAACTTAAATGCTAGAAAAAGAAAGATATAATATGCGGCCACGTTACAATAATTTGTATTGTATGTTTTTTTGATTTAAGTTCTTGCTTTAAATGAATACAACGTTTAGTTAGTTCGCACTTGAATTTAAGTTTAATAATAAATAACACAGACCCACAAAAAAAAAACTTCTCTGACTCTGGGATGTGAACATGTGTCTCATAGGTTTTTCGGGTCGCTGATTTCAAATCCGGGGTCCGTTTGCCTCAATCAGGTCAGGTTTAAGGGCATTTGAAGGTCAAATCGCTAAATATTCGTTTACAAATCTGAAAACCTATATATATATATGTTTTTGGCATCGCTGAATTCGAATTTGGGCTTTTTTTGACCCCAACATGTAAAGGTCAAGGTCAAACGAAGGTCAAACCTCTGCAATCTAACGATATGATATTTTTGACCCCAGATTCTGAAAGAACGTAAAATTTTACTTCTAAATTCATCTAGATCTGTTGTTTGGAATGACCTCTGGAAGATATTCCAAGGTCAAATACTCCTTTTGGATCTCTCGGCTGATGTATCGAAAGTAAATCGGGATTTGGGCTCTCGAACCAGTTGATTCTTATGTTTTTGGAGTCACTAAATCCGAATATTTGAAGGTATCCATATAACTTCAGAAGTAGCCAATTCACAGCCAATACATAGGCCAAAATCTAAAAAACGAGTCTTATTTTGGATGACCGCTACATGACAGAGGTCGGTAAAAAAAAAGTCAACACATATTTGCACGTAAAATTTTACGTTCTTTCAGAATCTGGGGTCAAAAATATCATATCGTTAGATTGCAGAGGTTTGACCTTCGTTTGACCTTGACCTTTACATGTTGGGGTCAAAAAAAGCCCAAATTCGAATTCAGCGATGCCAAAAACATATATATATATAGGTTTTCAGATTTGTAAACGAATATTTAGCGATTTGACCTTCAAATGCCCTTAAACCTGACCTGATTGAGGCAAACGGACCCCGGATTTGAAATCAGCGACCCGAAAAACCTATGAGACACATGTTCACATCCCAGAGTCAGAGAAGTTTTTTTTTTGTGGGTCTGTGTTATTTATTATTAAACTTAAATTCAAGTGCGAACTAACTAAACGTTGTATTCATTTAAAGCAAGAACTTAAATCAAAAAAACATACAATACAAATTATTGTAACGTGGCCGCATATTATATCTTTCTTTTTCTAGCATTTAAGTTACACTCCTAACAGATGGCGTCTCTTCATACTATGAGAAGGCAAGAAATCTAGACCAAGAGGGGCTTATCGTATGACACGAAGTTGCCACCTTAGCACTAAAAAATATGTAACTTCTAAATGAATGGAGATCCCATCTTCAAACTTGGTATTTGGAATCTTTATTATATAAAGAACAATAAGAGAAAAGAAAAAAAATATCAAAATGGTCTAAGCTACTTAAAATTAAAATTGAATCGCCAACATCCGGTTTTCTATAGGTATAATAAATCTGTTTTTTGCACGAGGTCCACGCACTAAAAATTATGTATCTTCTAAACGTATGGGTATCCCACTCTGAAACTTGGCATGTATTTTCTCTAATATGTGGGCTTTATTTTGAGACATAAAAAAAAAATATAAAAATGGGCCAAGTTTACCAAAATTTTATTTGAAATGTTAACTTCCGGTTTTATATAAAATAAAAAAATTCATTTCCGGTTTAGATTTCATAAATAAAAAGAACATCTGTTTTACCATATATTCAACTATTAAAATTATTTTTATATTGCTTCTTTTAATTTATCAACATTTTTCTTAAAAAACGTTACTCATTGCTTGTCGAAAGTTTACAAGTCCATAACTGGAGTACCAGACCTCAAAATTCAAAATCCTTCTAAATGTATTTTTAGATTCAAATGAAGTATAAATAACACAAAGATGAATGAATTTCAACACCCATCACTTTTTTCGTTGTCCGCTTCACGTGAAATGCCCCCTACGCAAGCTTGTATTTGTATACAAATGTTTTACATTATTATTAAATATGGTATTGTTGCTTAGAAACTATTTACAATGAAAGTCCCATTATTGACTAGGAGGTATTTTTACCACTGGCAAACTTTTGGATTGTATTCTTTGGGTTCGAAAAATTAATTCATTTGAAGAAAAATGGACTAATTAAAAATGATGAAAAAGAAAACAGGTTGGTAATATCAAAATTGTTTTTTTTTTTTAATTTCTTATCGCCCGATTTTCCGTCACCAGGTAAACGAGCCTGTGCTCTCTGTCCCCACAGCCCATACGCAACTGCAACTACAGAAGTCTTGTTCGTTGTAAAATATGCTATTATTATGAGATATTGAGTAGAAATAGACGAAGTTTCAGCTAAGACTTGGTAAGTTTTTAAGTCCTAATTTATCGTTTACTCGTAAATAAGTTGTTTGCGACTCTTGAAAAATTGAATTTTCTGCTTTCAGAGGAATCAGAAGTACAGCGACGATATAAGGTGATTTCCGCTAAATAAAGCCAATACACTATCCATTACGTGATAAAAATGCATGTTTATCAATGTTCTCAAAGTTTAGTCAAAATCGTTCTAGTTATTTTTGAGAAAACTAAATATTACTAAGACCGTTGTATTGATGGTACACGTTTAAACGAACAAAAATATGTATGTATACAAAAGCCTTACGTTACGATGCATGTGCTTTGTTTTGACTAATTTGTTGTCTGTTTGCGTATGATGTCGTGTTAGTGTATTTTAATATTTGTTTTATATTTTAGGACATATTGTATGCCAATACTCTTAATAAAAGTATTATATTTTATTTAAGAGTATTTTTTTTATCAAAGACTGTCTTGTCTTTAATTTGTATGTTACTAGTGTTCCTAATTTATTTTCTACCGGGAATAAACCAACTACTCGGATAAAGTCAACTGAAGAATGCAGAATCTGCCAGAAAATGAAATGTCTAGATTTGACAGACATCTGACAATATTAGAAGAAGTTTGGTGTGCATTCTTCTAAAAGATGGATAAGGTTAGCATGTCGTCATAAAGTCTATGCAAGACCATGATGGAGGCAGTTGTTATTTTTTTTTATAATTAACGCGCACCGGCGCACCCAAGGGATTATGACTACCCTTTAAATGTTGGTTGAACACAGTGCGAGCATTTAGGAAACAGTGGGAGGATTGAGTAGGAGAAAGCGATGTACATTCGTCTGAAATTTCTGGACATTGAAATGGGGAGGAAAAACAGAGTCGGTTAAGGAATTCCACATTCGAGTCGTACGGCAAAAGAAAGAATCTCTGTACTTAACTGTACGTCCAAAGTTTGGCTCAAGGGTATATTGATGAGCATATACTGCGGCACGAGTATTACGGTGACATTTTTTTTAGGTGGGGGGGGGGGTGGGGGAATGCAACACGCTATTTCAATAGAACATTGTTTAATAAAACAGTAATAGACAAGAAACATCACCTGGACCTTCAATTGGTTCAGACATTCTGATTTTTAAACGGCTTAAGAAATCCTTGTCTCACATCGATGGAAAAAACGAGGAACTTCTGGAACTGACGACTGTTTTCTTAGGAGAAGTTCGTCTGAAAGGTGTATCATTAAAGTACCTGCTGGAATTTAACATCTAGCGAGCGTGCTAGATGGATCTCTACTCACCTTAAGAATTGTACATATACATATATGGCTAGTTAAGAACAGAATTGATCCAAGTACCATTTTGTGATTATTGAGATAATGAGCTATATATTTAACGCAATGCAGAAATGTCAAAAAGTGGAGTTTAATAGAAGAAATGTTGGATAACACTTGGATCTCTTTTACATTAACTGAATTAATGTTTTAGAAGTCCAATAACATACTTAGCTCAGTTTTTCAAAAAATGTTACTTGGGTTACTTCTGTTCAGAAGTCGGTTCAAACCAACAAAAAGAAAAGAACACGAAACTTTTGGCATTTGCCTCTTTGTTGTCAAATTAAGCTTCAGCTCTGCAGATTAATCTTAAGCTACGCAAAAAAAAATTAAAAAAAAAAAAAGTAAATGAAGTTTTTTTAACGGTTGCTCTTCAAAAGTTACTTGGCAACGTTTGGTTCTTGTGGTTTTCTTGATTCTGAGGGAATAAAATAACTGGATATTTCTTATATCCAGTGAAGGGGTTGGAGTATTTTGTTAGCTTAACAATCCGCAGGGTCTTCAATATCACAAGATTTCAAAGGAGTTTTTAACTAAGGATGTCTATTAGTGACCTGAGGATAAGATTTTCAATGAGCTTTGAGTACGCAACATGAAATTGGTATGGAATTTTTAGAGGATTTTTTTGTCATGAAAAGGAACAAATTGGCAGGTTGGGATGCTTAATTTTATCTAAGAACTTTTTTTTTGTATACAATAAGGTCATTGTTTATCATCTTATCTACTAAGAATAGAACGATATAAGAGAATATTCAAAAGTGCATTTCTTTAAAATACATATGTACATATAAATCTAGTAAAGTTAAAAAAAATCGCATAACTTACCGAAATCCGTAAAAATCGGATCAGTTAGGAAATCCATATCCTTACAAAATTCCTATTGATTCCATCGAAATAGCACATTCTTAGTGACATCTGCTTTTTTTAGATTGTGTAAAAATTAATTCAATTCTTTCTTTCTTTGATCGAAGTTTTTGACTATCAAAGTCTTATCACATACTCGTCACTCACTATACATAACTTTTGTGAAATAAACGAGAAATGCGATGGAATGGGCTCTAGAATGTTATTTTTTTTTATTTTGACGAAAACACGTTTCGATAAGTTAAACCTTTGCAAACAAACAACAACAACAACACAAATCTCAGTTGAAGATGGAGATATACCTACAATATTTTCTTCTATAAAAATTTAGATCACAAAAATCAAGGCAAAATATTTTAAGCAAAAATTTAATAAAAAAAAAATTAATAATTGTTGTCAGCAAACTAGCTAAATCCAAATCAATCAAATCTTATCATTTTATCACGAATAAAGAGCATTTTTGTTTCATTGACAACAACACTGCAAATTAATATACTTGTTTTCCTGTCCGTCCAAGATAAAGATATAACATTTATTATTTCAAAACCTGGTTTATAGAAGAAAGAGAAAATGTACACACAAAACAAAAACACGTTTATTTGCGAAAAAATAATAATAAAAACAAGTGGATTCGAAAAAATCAAATTTGAAAAAGGAAGATGTGTCTCTGGATGACAGATACAATACAATAACTAATAAAAATATTAAAATACTTTTTTTTAAATATTATTTCTAAATTTTTATCTGCCAAATGTGAGAAGAGATAAACCATAAAATTCCACAGTTAAATAAATCTTTGTTTTTCTTTCTCAATTAAGATACAAAACATGGAGCCCGGAGTAAAAAAAGAAAATCTATTTTTTTCTGTGTACGCAGATATGAGAATTTATTATCTGAGCGCTCTGTCATTCGGTGTGTTTATCTTCTTTTATAATGCGCGTTACTGATGCTGTATTTGTTTTGTGGTGTAAGTTTTTTCTTAATTCAAGTAAGGCTGGGTTTTGTGTAGAGTAAGCGCGGGTTAAAAAAACAAAAACCAAACACGAAGATTATCGGATATCTCTATTGGTTTAATTTACAGTGGGCACGGATTTGTAAATAAACTGTCTATTTTTTTTTTCTAATCAAAAACATATTAAAGATATTTCTCCTATGGAAGTTCCAGTAGCTTTTTGAATAAATAAATAGTATTTGAATTCAAATAGCTTCAAGTTTTGAATAAGCAGTCTTAAGGGTTATTCCCAGATTTATAGTAAATCCCTTAACTGATGTTCGACATTTACAAACAGGTCTTAGTATAGCTTAAACAAAATTGGATATCTAAACAACTTTTATTTATAACCACGGAATAGTGATTGTTGATTAAATTCAAGGTTTTATACCATTTAGTCCCATCGTACACAAATTTGAGAGAGAGACCAGACAGTGTCCAGATATAAAAAAAAAATAAGTTTTGTCATTCCGAAGTACGCTTACTTTTCAATTGAATTGAATAAACACACCAGAAACGCACGCAGGCGAAAAAAAAATAAATTCAAATAAAAAAGCAAAGAAAACCCATAAGATAGATTGTATGTACTTAACTATGCCTATTCTTTTGAATTGCAGTTATGTGTTATTTGGCGTTAAGTGGTGATTTTTTTCTGTTTTCTTATCTTCTTGTCATCAGTGATCAGTGGAATTTTCTTGGCAGCTTTTTCTTATACCGGAAATATAAATGAAAATTGATTTTGATTTGGGGGTCGCAATGGTAGATAAGTACATCAATTTGATTTTAGCCGTTGAGGTGAGGGGATAGTACCTATTAACTCTTTTGAGTTTCCAGGTGAGAAGGGTACTTCTTGCCCTCTTTTCTTCAAAACTGAAAATAGCGTGAGACAAAACATCCCCGTCTGCAAACGGAATTTCTATCAATATTCTTTCGACGAAAATTGTTCGTAATCGGCTACGCCGTCAACGAAAAAAGTTGAATCAAGGATCTTGATAAATCGTCTTGTTATGGACAAAAAAAAAGTACCGTATTTTCGCCCCTAAAAAATCAAACATTCATTTGCAGAATACCCAAGAAAGTCTAAGTTGATTCTTAGTTCGAAAATATGGAAATTGCGGGGCAGTTTTGTGATATGGTCTTCTTTTAATCGCTGTAAAGTCGTATATGTCGGACTATTCAAAACACGAAAAAATCTTAACAAAAGCAGAGTTAGAATATTCGTTTTTATCTTGAACTGCTTTAATTAATTGTGATAACTTGTATATTTCTGTAAGGGCTTCAGGCATATTTTTATAATTATTATCTACCTATTTAAAAAAAAAAATCATTTGTAAACATTTCTAAAATTTAAGCTCAAATAAAGTTACTTGATGGACAGTTAGACAGCCAATTGGGTTAGAATAGTGTTAAATTTGATTTGACACTTGTGGAATGGATAAATTATAGACTGGAAACGTCATAAACTAAGCAGGGATAGAATTTAACGAACATTTGTATATTTTTTAAACAGGGCTACATTTTTTGTTGGTAAGTTTTTATCTTTCTCTCTGCTTTATTTCGTTTTAATACCTCCTTTTTTGTATCGGCCTGGCTGGAATATATTTTATTCATATCATTTTGAGTACAACAAAAGAGCCACTAATTTGCATATTTTTTATCTATGAAGTGTCATCGTCTCTCTGGGTATATTGCACTAAGTATGAACCAAAACTCCGTTTTCAAACCCTTTTACCGATTTCTCTTTAAATATTTTTCAAATATATCTATCTACTTTTTTTGTGTGATTAATTAGAAAGAGTAGATATTTATCTAACCAATGTGCACGCACTTTTTTAAAATCAAATGCAGGTAAAAAGAGTAAAACCGGATAACCGGTTAGTTCAGTTTACGACGACTATGACACCGATGATGGTTATGGGGGATAGCGACGATCTTCTCATATCAATTTTGCATTTAGGTATAATCTTATATTTATGATTTTATTTTTATAGCCAATCGTTTTAGTTTGAAGTTTTGTATCTATGAGCTGAATTTGATGAATCTATTGTGTTTATTTTTATACGTGTTTATTTCTATAAGATATTAAAGGGAAATAAAATAAATTTTATAAAGGCGCAAAAACCGACGACGATGGCGACGAGTAACAGAACAGACAAATAACACGTACCAATAGTGATGGAGTTCCAACAACAACTGGAAACGTACCAATTTGTATTATAGGAAAACCATGACACATGAGAATAAAAAAGTGAGCTCAGTACGCGATGAAGAACGAATATGAGAAACAACAAACCACTGGCTTACAGATGGATTAATCGTCACCAGTTGATTTATACTTCGGATATTTCAAGCTAAAGGGTGTTTTTTTTTTCTATTTTCTTTTTAAAGAATAATTTAGGTTTAGATAGCTTTTTAAGTATAGATAGCTTTTGGTTTTAAGTGCATACAAAAGAAGCTACACCTTCATTTTGACTCTTGGGTCATGTATACATTCTGAGGTTGGGCCTCACTATAGAACTACGTAAGACTTAAAACCAAAATTAATTTAAGAAAATCAAACGAACTAAGAAGAAAAAAATATATAAACTTAGAAACAAAATTTACGCAGTTTAAATTTTGTATTGCTTTAAATATTTTTCTGAAGAAATTTTTCTTTTGGTTTTCTAAATAAAATAGTTCATAATTAGATATATTTAGTTTTAAAAATAGTCGTAATAGTTTTAACCGTTTATTTAGGGTTTTCTTTTTTTACAAATATTATTCATATTGTTGTCATATTTAACTTGCTTAAAACCATTCTTAAAGCTTAATTTAAATAAATTAATTTTTCCATTGAATTAAATAGTTATTGCAGTTCTTTGATATTTTTGCGAACAGAGCTTTATACTCCTACAGCGCCATCTGTCGGAAAATTGCATATCTACTTTATGGAAGAAACAAAAAGCTCTTTTCCAATGTCAAATGTATTTCCTCGTATTCCAACCATCTAGAACATTCCAAGACAAGAACCTTCGAGAACAACTAACTTGAGTATATACACGCGGTGATATATATATACGCGGTGAGCATAGACAGTTGATTTTTGATTACGGAAGTGTGCAAAACTCTGCTTATTGGATTTTGGAAAGTGTAAAACAAGTGTGATTAATTTGAATAAAGTATTTGAGTTGATTATAAATTGAGATTTATTGTTGTGATTTGGAAAGTAAAAATAAAGAAGAAATACTAGAAAGAGTAATAAGTTTTATTTAACGAACCTAGTAAAAATATTACAATATTTTCTAGGATAATTAGGCCATTTTTCTGTAAGTCTCTTATGATTTATTTTAGATAACGATCGGCGAAAACCCTCATCTGTTATTTCTATGATAACGTTAGCATTAACGTATTGAAATAAATATTGTAAGTTTAACGTTAGCATTAACGTATTGAAATAAATATGATTTTTAAATGAAGATCTTCGTTGAGCAGGACAATTCCGTATTGTATATTTTCTGAGTCTGTAAAATGTTATTAAGAAGCAAATTAGTAGATACAGACAACGGAAATGAGTTCAATTTTTTAATAGTTTCAGATTTGCAAATGCAGATGATGTCAAGATTATCTTGATCTTAATTATGTGAGTTCCTAAAATCTCACTCTTTTCAACTTTTATATTTTTCAATTTTTTTTGCAGATATTCGTTCATTCACTATGTCGCCCCTCTAATAATTATTGTTCTTAAGGCCCAACTATAACATGCATAAGCTATCATGCAAAATTGAACAAGTGAATACACATAAACCATAATTGCTTCCAGCTACTATTCGTTAAGTTTCGTTCAAATAAGCAAGTGTGATCCCAATCGCTCGGCGCATAATTGAATTTGACAGATTTGGCGGTGTAGAAATCCTTGCAACAGAGAAACACCCATCCAAACGTTACACTTTAGAGACATTGCACATAATTAATAACAAAAACAATATGAACCGCAAACAAGACACACAAGACATTTTCAAACAAACGATTTCATTTCGGATCCACGTAGTTGAGAACATATCGATGACAAACAAATAATTCTTCAAAACTGCGTTTTACCACTCAAATTAAAACTAGAACTAGAACACCAAGACCCCCTTGTCTATCTATAGCGAGAAAAGTTATTCAATTTTCTTACTCCGATCGAGTTTATTTCAGAGTAGTTAAGTGAGAGTCCCCCAACAAAACAAACAAAGAAAAACATTTAATTTATGATTTAAATAACATTTTCTTGCACTTGCATTCATCAATTGTTTATAAGTTATTAAAAAAAACAAAGCATCTATCGATAGATACAATGAATTTGCAAAGGAGATCGTGGTACACTTCATTTTACAAGGATCCAAGAAACACTGGTAAAGTAAGGTCAGTGAATTTTCTTTGAATTTTAGTCCAATTGATTCACGAGCGATGTAGCAAACCAATCATTTAATTCCCATATTTTCAAAAAAAATTCTTGTCATTAGGTGTGTTTTATTCACTGCTGCATAGCTAGCACAGCAAAATTTCCCTCGACAAACAACAATTTGAAAAATTTGTGACAGTTGTGCTGGTGATAGAACTTTAAATTATTGAAATGAAAATGGCGCTATGCATTAAATTTAAGAATTAAACACAATTTGACTTCTCAAAAACAAACCACAATAACAAGTTACAATGACAGGAGCCAACGCCGTATGTTTGTAGTAAAAGTACACTCTGAATATCAATTGTAAGTACAAACTTGTTTGAAGATAAAAAACACCATTTAGTTTCTAGTTGGAGATTTGCATTTCTTATTTTCATCAAAGTAATGACTGACCCTTTTTTCACAGCCTGTCCAACATTGGTGAAAAAATAAACAAATTATTTAAAAGTCGTGAAATATTTTTTTAATGAAACGTTATTTCAACATTACCGTTTCAAATTATTGTAATTACACCAAATTTGATTAAATACATTTTATAAAAATTTAATTTAATTTAATTATGAACTGTCAAAATAAGACAGACAAAGACAAAATCCCAATTAACGTTATGCCATACATCTTTCTATTATTTACATTATAATCGCAGGTAAATATTCAATCTCATAATTATTGCAGTGGTTGAAATATGAGAGTAAACTTTCTGGTATACTGCTAGTACTGTGGAATTTTTAGTGTGAATCTTTGCTAAAAATGCGATAGCCGACATAAAGATGGCGCTATAAAATGTTGAAAATCCTAGGTACTTTTTAGGGGGTGGAGAATCCAAGGAATGTGTTTTTGGAAAAATGAGTAGGTAGCAAAGTCAGCAAATTTAAACACGCAGAAAACATCAAAACAACAATTAAATACAGCATAGGTCATCAATGAGATTGAACGTTAAGTGCAGTTACATTGTTGAAATGCTGAGAGCTTAAATGGCGCTTAATTCAATTGTAGAAACATTTTAAATAAGGTATTTATGGCACTGATTTTGACTAAAAAGAGTGAATATAAAAAAGGCATGAACATTTTATTAACTTTTAGTTGTTGCGATGGTTACTAAGTTTAACCAAAACACGCCGTATAGTTCGATCGTAATAGTTTTGTGTGATGGGATTTAAATATTTACAGCCGTGTATATTAGATTTTCTTAAACTATATCTTAGAGGTTATTAAGTTAAGCATACTTAAATTCGATTTCTCATTGGTTTTTAACTACATTATGGTTGTGTCACGTAACGTAAAAGAATGTTAAAATCTAATACAACAAATGTTGCTTCATTTTATACAACACAGCTGGTTTGTGCCACATTGAATTAGTAAACATTTGAAAGATAAATTTTATATCTGTGAAATTAAGAAGAATGCGATGGAACACACACCCACCACCGTGTCGCCACAAACAACAGAAAAAGATCTGAAAATTGGGATGCTTCCAACAAGGAAACGTCTTTATTTTAAAATATGCAATAATTTATTAAAAAAAAAGAATCATTTCCATGCACAGATTCTCCTCCAATAGCGAGGACAAAAGTGTCGATTCAAACACTTTAAAGGCTAAGCGGGAAGCATTATTTGCATTTTATAATTCTCAAATACCACAACAGACAATACAAACTCACAATTTGAAACTTCAAAATTACAAAGATGACAATTGATATGTCAAAATACATTTTAAAATATCTTTAAGTGACCTTTAAACGCAGTGGATGGCGTTTAAGTTAAGAGGCCTTTAAGTAACGTTAGTTAAATGTGAAAATTGGTTATTATAGATACCGATTTTATGCTCATGGTAAAGGTAAGTACAGTCGGCTGGTAATCGCCTTTGTCAATAGCTATTTTCTTTTATTACAATTAACGGATTCAAAGGATTTCAGCTGCCTTTCCATCCAGTACCGTGAAGTACAAAATACTTGTCGATTGTCGCTCTTAATGCTTAAGGTATCGTACTATTCCGCTTTCTTTGCACACGAGATTTTCATTTTATAGGATAGCTTCTTTACAAATTAACGCATGACATACATTTATCATATGTAAATATATCTTGAGATATATTTCAAAGACTCCGAAAGTAATAAACGATGCAAATATAAACTCTGCTCATCCAATAAAATTACAGTCCACAATTGAACTGCATTTACAAATTATGAAATACCACTGGGGCCTATTGCACCATCTTACAAAATTGTGATTATAAGCATTTTTTTAACAAATTTGTAAAAAATCGAGATTTTTTCATCTGTAATTTATTTGTTAAACACAAATTTGTACTTGTAAATTACAAGTCACAAATTTGTTGACAAATAGAATTTTTCGTTGCACAAAAAAAAAAAATGTAATTGTTAATTACAAGCAAAAATTTGTGAAAATCGTTCTTTTTTTGTAGGTTTCTGTTGCACCATAATAAAGCGATCACAAATTTGTTTCAGTTTGTGAAAAAATTCTACAGGTGAAAGATCGTGTGTAGATTTTTCTACAAATTTATTTTCTCATAAATTTAAAATGTCTGCGTAGACGGCACAGCAGTAGCGACAGCAGTGATTCTGAAACGGTTTTTATTGTTCAAAAAAAGTGTATCGTCCACGTGTTAATTATAGTTTGAACAATTATTTTAATTTTAATGAAGGATTTCGACTAAGAAGTTCTAAAGTAGAAGAAATAATAAGCATAATTGGACCTGAGATACAACATGAAACCGAAAGGAATAAATTGCTCATATTTAGGTATGCCATGTGTTTTTGGATGTATTGATGGCACTTTAGTAAATATTGATGCATCAAATCATTATGAAGCTGCTTATGTAGATAGACATGGAAGTCACTCTACTTATAAGTTATATGTTGGTTTGTGGACCCGACTATACATTTTATAATGGCTATATTAATTGGCCCGGAAGTGTGTACGATGCCAGAGTTTTGTGAAGAAGTCCACTTTATTCCCAATTTGAAAGTGGTTTTCGCCCTTTTTCTGGCGCTGTATTACTTGGCGATACCGGATATCCGTGCAAGGAATGGTTACTGACACCAATTTTGCGAAATACTTGAAATTGAAAATTCGATTGGAATCTTAAAAGAGAAGTTTCGATATCTAAAGCACTTGAGATTACAACCCCAAAAAGCTGTACTTGTCATTAAGAGTTTCATTGCTTTAAATAACATTTCAAAAAATTCAGAAGACAGTACCTTCGAAGTTCCAGTTAATGAAGAAAATGAAATCAATAATAATCAGATTGAAGATGACGATGGAAGTGAAAATGCAGAACAAGATAATTTACATTACGCCTTAAGCAATTTCCAATAAAAACAGAGGGGAGTTAAAAAATGGAGGAGTACTGCTTATCAATCACCATGCCGCTACTTAATCATAAGAAATTAATATCCAACTCAACAGAATTTACCTTTAACTTTACAAATAAAATTTCTTTTTTATCTCTTATTAGAGATGCACAAAATTTGTTGTTTTGCATAATATTCATGAGTTTACCTCAACAACGATCAACTAAATTGTGAATAAAACTTGTAGCTTACAATATGTAAACATAAATGGTGCAACAGTAAATTGTAGTTGAACTGTACAATTTTGTAGTCTCTTTACAAATTTGTTAACACACTCATTAGAACATGGTGCAACAAAAAATCGTATACAAGATTTGTATTTGTGGATTACAATAACAAATTTGTGGTTATAAATTGTAAACTGGTGCAATAGGCCCCTGGTCAACTAACTAATTTGTTTTTGTTGTTTTTGTTATAAAAAAACTTACAACTTAACTAAGGATTTCTTGACAAAGAAAAGAGGTATTGTAAAGATTTAAACAGTTTCCTTCAGAAACCGTTAAGTTGACACAAATTATCCAAGTTATAATATTATTTCGGAAAAAGGAATATCTCAAAAACGTGACGTGTTAGAATATTACGAGTATTCGATCAAAATTTTGCAAAATCATTGTTTTAACATAGTTTCATGCTAAAACAGCTTTAACATCGTATTAATTCAACTGAAATTTTGTGCCATTGTTTTTAATAACCAAAGACAAAGATGCAATTATGAAGGCAATGACTCATTTGCTAGATGCAAAAAAACTCTTCAATGTGATATGTAATGAACTTGATCTCTCTATCCTCAGATTGGAATTTAAAATTAAATTAAAAAATATTATTTCTTGGGTTTAAGTTATAAAGTTATTTCCATAGATGAATGCATAAATAAATGAGTATGCAGAAAAATTTGAATACACCATATGCTCGCACTATGTATAACCTAAAACAGCCATACATATCATCCAGGGAGAGCCTTCATTGCAAACAAATTTAACTTTCAAAGAAAAAGACATCATTTTTTAGTTTAATTGTTTTTTTTTGTTTTGTTTATTTTTCTATTCGTTTTCAAATTACATACATTTCATTGTTTTGATATTAATTTTTCATGTGTTCGTTTTTTTCCTTTCTTTTATATGGTTTCAGTTTTTCTTTCTTTTTACATTTAAACATAGTATTTATTTTTGAATATTCAATTATTTTTTATATATTTTTTTTTATCATCTGTGTGTATATATAATGTGATTAGCTAAATTTTTGTTCTATAGTATTAATTTCCTTTTTATTTAAAATTATTCTTTTATTTTATTTGATTTTTTTATATATTTATTTTGTATAATTAGTTCGAAATTTATGTTTAGTTATATGTATACTTAAGAATAGAACGAAGTTTTTTTAATTTAACTTTCGTAGAATTATTTTCATTTCTTTTTTATATTTTATATATACACAGTTGTGGAACAAAAAAAAATAAAAAATATAAATATATAATATTCATTTCTTTATTGATTTAAATTTAAATTTTTTTGAACTAAATTATTAACTTTAGTTGTTTTTGTTTATTAATTTCCTATTTTAGTTCAAGGATATATATATTTTTTTTTCTTATATACTTAACATATAAATTTAAATATAACTTGTTATAGTAAATCCATTTATTTATTTTTTGTTTAAGGTTCATGTTTACAGACATTCATTCAAGTTTTATTTTATTTTAATTTTGCAATTGAGACATACATTTATTTTTATTAGTAGAGTGTTTTTTCTCATTTATCTAAGTTAACTTAATTAATAGTTATGTTTAAAGAAACAAACATTTTTAATAAAACTCAGTAAAGAAAATATAAGAGCTTCCCCTTTTCTAACTTGTCATCTACGAGTATTAAGGACGATTAATTTTTAGATTTTAAAAAGGATAGAAATTTTAAATAGTCTTTAAAATGTTATCGACTCAAATTCTATAAAGAATTGCTTTATAACTTGAACCTTCTCATTCTCTGTGCTCTAATATAAGGAAAGGAGTAACTTCACCCGCTAAATAAAATGCGTCCTTGTTCACATTAACTCTAAGATGCCATTCCCTTTCGTGTTATCAGTTTTGTGTATATGACATCGATTCCATACTTTATCTAGCATTTGAAGTTCGTTATTTTTAGTATTCAACAGCAGCAGGCAAGCTTTCTTTTTTTCCGTTTTGTTCTGAATCAGAAATCTTTGTTTTTTTGTTGAACCAGTATTCCAAGTAAGAAAGAGGATAAAAAGTACGAGATTAATGGATGAAGTGGATATGTCCGGACAAAAATCATTTTAAAAATCCTTCCTCTCTGGACCAAGGAGCAAGCAGGCAGCTTCTGAATGATGATTATTCTAGAGGAAGATGAATATCCATTCGGTGTGTGTCTTTTGTGAATGCAAAACGCCAACGTAATTCCAGGATCAGGACAAATAAAACAGCAAAAATAGCAACAAAACAGACATAGACGTACGAGCACGAGGACAACAACGCATCCATTCCAGGCCATGATTTTTTCTTCTTCTCCTTGGTCTATTGAGTGGCTCATCGTCTGGTTTAAATAAGAGGGTAACAAAATTACTCGTCGGAAAGGGGTTGATTTTTCTGTGTTCTTTTGTTTCTTTTAGTGAATATTGACAGTTTAAGGACCACACACGGGAGTAGGCAGTATTGTTTCCCTCCTGCCTCGATGTATTGTGTTTGTGATTTCGTAAATGCACGTGATTTTTGGAGAATATTTCTGCAATATTGCTTTGTAACTACGTACTGCTGTGAATTTAAAACGTTCGGAGGGTGGTGGTGTTTTCATGTAAAATATACCTACGATTTGAGCTCCAAACTATCGGAAGCAAGATACAATTTTCAATGACCATTTAGCAACAGAAGTTGAGCCTTGTAGTAAAAGAGTGCAAGAGACCTGACCAGGTCTCTGATTTCAATTCGATTTATTTGGCATATCTCACTGACATGGAGACAGTAGAGCAAACGTTGCAAACAATATTGGAATATTATTATGGCCGATTCAGCAGAAACCATATTAATGACTGAAAGTGTAAAAATGTTATTTGCAGCAATTGTGGATGTTTTGAAAGTGAATTTCGGTTTGGAATGTTGAATACAGAAACCATGATATTGCTTGTGGTGGCAGTTACTGAACAATATTCAATAGAATATGAATAAATTTGTATGTCAATGCAAGATAGAGAGGGGAAGACAGAGTTAAGTTATTCTGCGTTTGAAACCAAAATTTAGGGGACAAAAAAGAAGTAAATGGGCGTGTTTTTTTTATCATCCAGACTTAGCAACGTCATCAACATAACAAAAAGTCACACTATCTTCTCAGAGGTAAGCTGATACATAAGACTAATCAACCATTAAACACTAAAATAAAATAGGTTATGTTATCCTGACTATCCATGATGTTGTTCATGAGGTGGGTGTGGGAAAGAGGTGGGAGTGGATTGAAGGAAACTTTGTTATTAGATGCCTTTCAGAACAATCCTTAATTATGAATGAATTTTAGGATGTAAAAATATTCTTTGAGGGCTGCTTTTCTGGGCCCGTATGGAGTAAGCGATCGCTCAATAATTGATTGATGTTTTGACACTAAGCTGTCTTTATCATATCAATTAAGAAATAATCAACTATTGAGCGGTCGCTTTAGCCTTACGCGATTCGGGTCCTGGTTCTGAAAAGTCTTTTGTATTCAAAATAAAAGTGAGATAAGCCCTCACTCAAGATTTGGTTTAATCTTATTACACTCTTCTTAAAATTTTGGAATTAAAAGTTAATTGTTTGTTAAGCTTTTCAACTTCAGAATAATAACTGCGAAAGGCTATTCCATATACTCGTATGGTAATCGAACCATATCGCTTCATTTCTTTTCGTTCGTTTTTTATAGAACACATATGTATGTTTTCGTGTTTGGTTTGTATAAAGTAAGTTTAAAGAAATAAAGATGGTTGCAATCATTTGCGGAATCCTAAGGGCAGAGCTTAAAGTTAGTGTTTTATTTTTAACCCCTGCCTATCATACACAATTTTATTATATTATATTTATTGTCAGAATTTCAAAAATGTTTCATACAAAACTTAGTCATCAAAGTTTTTATAAATAAATAAAAAGACGACGAAGTTACAAATCTTTCAAAGGTATGTCTTGTCGATGAAAAGTACTTCTCATCATAGTCCATCGGACTCAGCAGATTGTAAGTCCCCTTCTGACGAAAATGTATTTTATTTTATAGACACAATTCCTCACTTTTGCTGTCGAGAAGCGATAGTGAATTTTTCATATTTGTTCCTCTATTATTTTCTGTTAAGTTGGGTCCACACGATCATGCCGATCAACAATGTATTTTTACATTATCCATTAGTCTAGGTAAGTGTGTTGTGTATACGTATCAATGATCATGACTTAACTGTCATTTGTGTTGAAAATAATTTCAGAAAAATGTTTGTACTTTTTTTCATCTGAGGAGAGAAAAACCACTTAATAAACTAAAAACAAAAAGAAATAATTAACTCCTTAAATTAGTAGGGTGCACTGATCGCACACAAAACTAATCTGACAACTTTCTATTGTTGTTGTGAAAGTTTTGTTCAGTCGAAACAACCTTGTTAATTTCTACCCATTTGAATCGGGTTGGGTTCGGGTCTAAGGCCCGGTGCACACAAGCGTTCTTTTGACGCGCGGTACCGCAGCCTGCGAGTCTTTTTACACGTAAAATAACGCGCGATACCGCAGCGTCATCGCACTCGTGTGTGCACCACTCAATTCATTTGTGAGTACTGTAAGACGCAAAGGCGGTGACGCTGCGGTACCGCGCGTCAAAAGAACGCTTGTGTGCACCGGGCCTAATAGTAAAAAAATGATTCTACATGAATCCGTTATTATTGAGCGGCTTCAATTTTATTCTATTTTGAATTTTCATTCAATTTATCAATTCATGAACTTCGAACAAGGTAATTTTTAACAGAAATTATTTTTTTTTATTGGGTCAGTCTTTCATTCATTACATACCTTCTGACAAAAATGCATGTCCAATTCAGTGATTTAAACTCCTTTTTGGGGATCGGATCCGCTCACACTACTTCGTTGCTGCGCGTAGGGTATGTGCACACCCCAGGCAGGTGCATATGTAGTCAGTTCGTTTAATTTACAATGCTGAATGTAAGTAGTTTATTCCTATGCGAACTTAAATTGTGTAAGGAGGGTAAATGTGCAGTTAGGTGGTCGAAATCTATCTATTTAACGAGAAGTTAGAGTTTTGTCATGGGTGATCGTTGTCAAAAAATTTTCAAGCATCTCCAAATATGGAAGAAAAAAATATTGATTTGTGAGCGAAAAATTTAATTCTGAAAGGAAAGAACTTTGTTTTTCGTAATTAAAATTTGTGTTAGGGTAACAGAGGGCAAATGTGCAGTTAGTTAGAAGTTTAGTTCTATTCTCAAAACAGAATCATACCTACATATATAGTGTTTTTTTTAAACGATAGATTTTTTTAAATATAAGAAACCTTTAATTTTTTTCAAAATTCAAAATTTCTAAAATATCGGGATATGGACGTTGGAGAATCGAAATTTCAAATAAATCATCAAAAATCAGTGTAATTGCGATAGTCAGAATTCATGTGAATGAAAAATCTTAATCCAAGTTTAACAAATTTTTGATCAAGGTTTTTGAATTAAAAAGATTTTGTGTGGTTTCTTAGTTTTTTGCTTCTTAAAGGTCCGTAGGATTCAAAAACAAAATAAGCTTCTAACAACCAACAAGGGGCTAAGCGAGAAGAAAAAAAAAATGGCTTATCATAAGGCTTTTAGGGCACCATAACTTACTGATTGCTTGGAGGAAATAATTCAAAACATATTTCGCCTAAATTTCAATAAGTCTGAATAGAACTAAAAGAATTATACATAAATATTAATATATCTACAATAATCAGAAAACAAGTCAACAACGAATTATTTACAATTTTTTAAATAAATTTATGATGATGTATTTATAGTGTTTGATAAATTTACTCTTAATTAAATTACAAATAAATATTTTATATTGATATACAGTCGAAAGTTATTATTATTATCTTTTAACTATTTTTCTTATCATTTTTCATTACACAGTAAAATTGTTTTTCTTTTTTTTTTACTTTATTTATTTATATAAATTGCTGTTATGATTTTGATTCATCTTAAAAGTACACACATATGCATACACATTGTGTCTTCAAATGCATACACATATACATATATATTTCTGTTTTATTGTGAATGAAAATTTCATAGTCCTTAAAAATTATTTTTATCCTTTGAGGATGCGCTATCGATTACAAATAATTACTTGTTATGTTTGTATAACCTCCTTCGACTTCGTCTCTTCTCTCGCTGTTCGTTTGTTTTAATACAATTTGTTTTTTAAATGTCCTGCTCCTTGCTGAAGTCATCTTGGATGATAAAAACGATCAATGGACGTTGTTTGTGATATGATTGATTGATGACATACCGCTATCGATAAAACACAAAGGATAACAATAGCTAAATGTGATGGGCTTGGTACGCCACTACTTGTTTGCATTGCAGCAGGATGTTCACCTAAGAAAGGACGAAATAAAAAAAAATGTAAACAACACGTGAATATAATAATAATTTATTCATTAAGCGACATCCTTCAGTTTAGTTTGAAGGAAGAGCAACATATTGTAGTTATTTGTGTTTCTGAGTTTCGACCCAAATTTTTGAGATTCGCACTCATGTTATACATACATGCAGCGTCAAACTTTATTTGATTTTTCTTTTCAGTCTTGCAAATATATAAAACCATTAGTTGAGGAAAAAAGGGCTGTAGCTGTAGTAACGCAGTAGAAACCGAGTGAATATCTAAAGTTGTGGCGAAAACAACAGAATTGAAAATGAATCATGAATATTAAAACGTTCGAAAACAACAAATGAGCGCGCCCCCTGCAAGCAAAAACTCTAACACAAAACCAAAATCCACTTGGGATATGCCTAACGAGGAACGTGAATTGTATAGCAAAGTGGAGACTGCCATGTTCTATGTTGTGAACCTTGGAGTCCATTCAGGCCTTAGCGTATATCAAATTTCCTAGGTAGAGCTTGGAGATGGAGTTGATGGTGTTGGAGGAGTTATTTGTTGCACAGGAAGGCGTTAGTGTACTTATTTTTCAAAAAGTGGTTGCTACTGCATGCAATGTGCTAAAAGACACAAAGTCTTTTTGGTATAAAAATGGCAACGGGAAATTAAATTTACATAGGTTCCATTCAAAAATGGACTTATTTTGTTGTAAAGCCTGAAGGACAGAGTTCACAATAGATTTTCTTTCGCCTTCTCTTTTTAAAAAGCTTCAATATAACCTTGGTTTTTTAGGAGCTATTAATATGGTTTTATATTCAAAAAAAAAAAAAAACTACCCAAATCTCGTGTGTATGCTTACACTAGCATTCGAAGAATAAAGCTCCAGGGTGCCTTTTAAATAATTTTCATTTTTTCCAATATTGTGTCAGCTGTAAGCTGTGAGGTCTTGCTTATCAACCCAAAAGGGATTTTGTGATTAATAAAATTAAAACCGTGTATACATTTTTTTCGATGACAAAATCTCGCAAGAAAAGACTACATAGAATATCAATATATAATGTTCCTTATTCAAAAGGCACACCAAGATATGATAGGGTTTGACATTTATGAAAATGCCAACTTTTAATTCTATAAAGGTTGTGAAAAAGGAAGTTTTAAGTTGTTTTCAATATTGAATATATATGAATTTCAACTTTTGAATAAAAGCGTTTGTTATGTTTCGAGAAGTAGAAGTAGCTTCATTATTAGAAATTTAAATGGCAGTATAATTTTTTAGGCATCGTAGATAGGCATGATGTCATCAACTTCAACATTGTAACCCTTTTACATCAACAACTTTGCCATCATTTATCAAAAAGTATACCCAAAGTATACCAGCTTTTTCCTACAAATTTATATCTCCGCAAGCCGTTAAAGATTCGCAGATTCACGTATGGTTTTCCATTCTTCATTTTTGTAATAAAAAAAAAGCGCAAAACTTAACCGATGGATGGCAACGTTGATTGGCTTAATTCGGATAATAATTGACCGATAAGCCAAGTAGAGACTATAAAAGTTCCCCGAAGAAATACTCTCCAAGATGGAGCCTAGATCTATAGAATAGAGCAGGTTACAGAAGATGAGGAATTGGAATCCATACAGCTTCTCCGAAAATCGTGTGAGTAAACGCAAGGCATTGCAACGTGTTTGCCTATAATACAGTTACAGTGTCCAGTTGCTGCAGTATTCGGAAAGATTTTTTATTTTTATTTTTGTACCGCAAAATCATTTGCTTAAAAAAAAAGGAATGTCGTGCCTACTATAACTAAAAATAATATGTAGCTACTTACCATTTAAAACGTGAACTTGTACTGAAGCTGGAATCGCTGCTGCCGGTACACAGGTATAATTGCCTGAATCTCGAAATGATGCTCGCGTCAACATTAGACGACTCGTTGTGCCAACATCAGTTTTTTCTGTTTCTAAACTAATGCCGCCACGTACTGAATCAAAATCAACTACAGAGGATCCATGGTACCTGAAAGCAAAGTGAAAATTGAAAAACGAATCTTTTTGAATTTGTTTCTATTCGAAAAGCTTAAGAAAATTTATTTTCACACCGATAGTGTCGTCGTTCTCGATTCCCATTACGCTGAAAAGGTCCGGGTCTTATATTTGAAATTGCTTTGTATGTAATACCAATTTTACCCACCCCCCATCTACTTCCATAAATCTATGTAGAGACTGAAAATATTTTCTACTCGTTTTCCCATGTAATTTTCTTCTTATATTTTTGAATGATGGAAACGTCACCTTTTTGACATGAATCCTTTTCCTCTTCCTTCCACCTTCATTTATTGATCTATACACATAAAAGTATAAACCTGGATAGGCAGGTATAGGAGCGAAACTAAGTGTATTTTGTCCTTTTTTTGGCTCAAGCCTGATACGGTTAACATACACGGCTATACGTAAATTGGAAAGTGTACAGAGTATGTGAGTAGAGAGGAGATGGATTTATTTTTCTCATCAATAATTTCTTAACATGTGCGTCACCTTCAATCTTCAAATAGAGATGAATACCTACAGAAAAAATTGGGACCAAAATTTACATTTTAATCAGAATTCTATGTTGGACAACCTTACATCCATATAGGTATATCTCTTCTCCTCCTAAAGGGTTGGATTTTTATTTTTTGATTTTTTTAGTTCATAAAAAATGTGCTTAGATACATATGCATGTTTATAGAAATGAGACCTTCTTCTGATGGAGAAGGACCTTTTTCGATATTTAATAAAAGTTTTTCATAATTAATTCATAATACCAAGCGACTCCTTTTGTTTTTTTTTTTTTAATTTATTTTATTTAGCAGGCATAAAGAGGTCGAGGATATAATTTAATAGAAGATGTCATAAACTACAAGAAATACATATGTATCTAATGAAGAGAGCTAACAGTCGGTGTTCTTTTCTAATACTATAAATACAAAATGTGTTTTAAGAATTACGCATTCAAGGGGACGTGAAGGAGCACCAGCCTAGATATGGAAATCTTGGTGGTTGGGAATACTCGTACTGAGGATAGAAAGTTTATCAGTTTTCTCGATGGTGCATGGACACGGGGTAGTTTTCACTATAGCCACAATAAAGGTTGGGCCAAATACAAGTTTCTTTTTAAAAATGCAATAAAATGAACAAACTTAAATTTGTTTCCATGTATTATGGCTTAATTAGTAAGAACAAACATTCCTATTAATTATTTAACACAACGTCGTTCAAGCGGATGGTCGTGCACCTTCAATTGCTGAGTCAATTGGACCTTATAAGCGAGATCTTAGTAAAGAATTCTCCTCAGGCCATGAACGTTGTCCACTAGCATACAAGTCTTACTTATTTTTTGCACAAACTTGCGTACAGTAGGCACAAACTTGCGTACAGTACAGTAAATGCTGGGTGCTTCACTTCGGCCAAAAACTTCTTTTCAAAAAAACACACTGCTTCGTCTACACAGCACTCACTTTGGAAATAAGTTTCTAATACTTATATCCCAACGTTGTTTAAGCGTAAGGTGACTCAATTTGTTCCGCGGAGGTATGATACTGACTTTCTATCAAGATTTCGAGCGGGAAAAAATGACAGTGTCAAAATAACCTATGATTTAGAAAGAAACCACAAGATGGCCCACTCTGTAGATAGCATTGGGTTTTTGAAATTCCTTATTAAATGAGCTTATGATATGTTGTCATTGGTGTTCCATATCTGAAGGACAAGCTGAGACAACTATTTATTAGATTAGAAGTTGTAATGAAGCATTACAACTCTGCCTCCCACCCCCCTACATACGGACCTGCCCTGTTGTTAATCCCAGTACCTCACCATAGCTAAACCCTATTCCAACCCCGAAGCCCTATCCAGCAAAATTCCATATTAACCCAACAAGGCACCCCCCATGCTACGGACCTGTGAAAAATAACATAAAACGAATACTTACCAAAGCGACAACATGCTCCCATAGCATGTGTCGACAGCAAGCCAAGGCCAGCAACTGATTACAAAGGAGCTTATCAGTGAACTTAAATCAATGGCACAATTACACCACACTGTCTACTCAGACACAACAACAACTACTAGGAGTGGTGAATTGATAGCAGGAATTTATTTACGAAGAAGGAAGAACTCCACTGAAGGCAGCAACTGGTTGACGATCAAGAACCTCGATGGTAGGTTTTCGAGCAATAAAAAGAGAGATTGTTCGTCCTCTTTCCCGTCGCCCCCTTGTATTTTATCAATCATAGCCTAGAAGCAAGATGGTGAGTTAAGGTTCATACAAGAACTGACTACCCTCCTACCACACACCGGCAGCCATAAGTAAGTGCAGAAAGAAGCAACAACGTATAGGTAAACATGATGCCACCCGTCCCCCCGCACCATTTAACGTAGGTGGAGGTAAGCAATGTTATTGACAGCAAAACCTCTGCCTTTGACAAAAGTCAATCAGAAAATGGCGCCTGAGCAGGGACGTTATCATTAACGTCCATCCAACATAAAAAAAAAGAACATCTTAGCTGAAATTGGTATCCAGAAGATCAAAACAAAGATGTTACCCGCAACCAGACCAGTAGAAGACTGAAAAAATGTTCTTACCCGAAACCAGTAACCTGAAGATCAAAGAATGGATCTTACCCGAAACCCGAAACTGGAAGAGACATTTTTTTTTATCTTGAGCAGAAACCCGAAACCTGAAGATCAAGATATAGATCTTACCCGAAACCCGAAATTCGAAGATAAAAATTTCGATCTCAACCCGAAACCCGAAACCTGAAGATCAAAATAGATCTTACCTGAAACCCGAAACTTGAAGATACAAATTTCGATCTTAAGTCGAAACCCGAAACCTGAAGATCAAAATTTAGATCTTAACCGAAACCTGAAACCAGAAGATCAAGCTGTAGATCTTAAACAAAACCCGAAACCCGAGACTTGAGGATAAAATTTTTTTTTATCTTAAGCTGAAACCCGAAACCGAAGATCAAAATTTAGATCTTAACTGACGATAAAGATATAAGTCTAAGCCGACCCGAGACAGCAGAGACTGAAATTAAGATAAGAAAATCAGATAAGAGAATAGTAAAAACAAAAATGTCTAACACTGAAGAAAGTTTTGACATTTTCGCCAGCATAGGTAGGATTTACCTACTCAACAAAGTGGAGTTGATTGAACGTATGACGCGCTTAGGGCTGAATACGGAAGGAACAATGGCTGCACTCCGTGTCCGTTTCAGCACCCACATAAAAGAAGCGCGGGCTCTAAAATCTACTCAAAATCTTTGTGAGGAACTAGGAAAACTCGTTACAGAACGAGAATATGCAGAAGAGCCCAGAAATTCAAAATCCGCCCAACATATAAGCAATTCAGAGAATATAGGTACGATGGAACACCTAGAATACAACAGTTATGTTCCCAGTATACCAGTGCACGGTGTTCAGACCTATAAGACTGCTTACCCGGCTGTAACTCCGTACGATCGATTAACCAGCTTTCCGAAATATAGAGAATGGTGCTATCCCCACAGTACTCGCCAGAACCAAGTCCCATTTGTAGCCAAGACTTCAGCATCATACCAGTTACCAGATCAAACCAGAACCCCGCCAGCTACTGCGCCTGTCGATTATTCATTACTTGACCGGGAAGTTGAAGTAATAAACATCGTTAGTAACTGGGGTCTTACCTTTGATTCATCTGGTAATGCCCTCGAGTTTATCAAACGAGTGGAAGAACTCGCTGATTGCTACAGGATTCACCTGAATGAGATGCCCCGAACCTTTCCTGTCATATTCAGAGGAAATGCTCTACAATGGTTCCGAATAAATAGGGAGAATTTCAGGACATGGTTGGATTTTTATCACGCCTTCTTGGGACATTTTCTCCCCGTACGCTTTGTTCACAAAATAGAGGAGGAAATTGCGAGAAGAAGACAAGGCCCCCGCGAAAGAGCGAAAGACTTTATCCAAGCCTTGCAATACTTGGTTCATCAGCACCCCACTATGCGCATACAGGAAAGCATCGACAGAATCTACGACCGGCTAAGACCCGAATATCATCTCTATATCCGCCGCAAAGATTTCAGGACTTTGGATGAACTAACTGGTCTAGTCGAAGAGTTCGAGCATATTCAGAATGAAAGTCGAAACCTGACTCAGGCCCCAGCTAAACCCATGCCAAGGAGCTTGCTCTGTGAAGCCAAGGGCCTGGTGCCAGCTCCAGAACAGTATGATCGCACGACCCATTGTTGGCATTGCAAACAGCGAGGGCATCCTAGAGTTGACTGTCAGAGACCGTTTCGATTGTTCTGCTCTTTCTGTGGAGAAGATAGGCGCACGACGAAAGATTGCCCTTGCCACACGCATAGAACATCTACGTTGCAAGCCCCACCAGCGGCTACCCCTGACCCCGAGATAGTTTCCCCGGAAACAAGGACCTGTCACCCCATTGATGGCATTCAGGTGACTCTCGATATCCCGACGAACGAAGAGCTAGCAGAAGATACAGCAGCAGATGTACGGGCAGCCTGTGTAAATGTTGTCACAAACTTGTTCAAAACGGAACCAGAGCTTTCACATAGTCAAGAATCAAGTGCCAACCCGCAGCCAATAGACCATGAACCCAAGAGTCTGATCAAAAAACGAGAAGCAAAGCCGCTACCAGTCTCGCCTACTCAAGAAATATTGAGAGATCCACGCGGGTTACTGCCTGTTTGTTTATACGGGCAAAGTGACTACGTTAAGGAATCGAATTTTGAAAACGCTGTTAGAGGTAGAGAAGTAACGACTACCCAAAATCTACGCCTTCAGAGGGGCAAGTCCCTTCCACGAGCACAAAGAAAGTTACCTACATATTTGCTAAGAAAGCAATTACCGATGTTCGAAAAACTGCCTAATACTACAAACGCTGTAGTATACAGGATACGACTAAAGTCAAATGCACCATTCCGTCAAAAATATTATCCCAGAAACCCCGCCCCGCAAAAGATAATAAACAAGAAATTCAAGAAAGTACTAAGAGAAAGTAGGGTTGAACAATCAACCAGAAAAAAAAAAAAAAAAAAAAAAAAAACCCGAGTTTTAGACGAGAAGGTTCTCGTCTCCAAAGAAGGAGGGGTTTGTAATGAAGCATTACAACTCTGCCTCCCACCCCCCTACATACGGACCTGCCCTGTTGTTAATCCCAGTACCTCACCATAGCTAAACCCTATTCCAACCCCGAAGCCCTATCCAGCAAAATTCCATATTAACCCAACAAGGCACCCCCCATGCTACGGACCTGTGAAAAATAACATAAAACGAATACTTACCAAAGCGACAACATGCTCCCATAGCATGTGTCGACAGCAAGCCAAGGCCAGCAACTGATTACAAAGGAGCTTATCAGTGAACTTAAATCAATGGCACAATTACACCACACTGTCTACTCAGACACAACAACAACTACTAGGAGTGGTGAATTGATAGCAGGAATTTATTTACGAAGAAGGAAGAACTCCACTGAAGGCAGCAACTGGTTGACGATCAAGAACCTCGATGGTAGGTTTTCGAGCAATAAAAAGAGAGATTGTTCGTCCTCTTTCCCGTCGCCCCCTTGTATTTTATCAATCATAGCCTAGAAGCAAGATGGTGAGTTAAGGTTCATACAAGAACTGACTACCCTCCTACCACACACCGGCAGCCATAAGTAAGTGCAGAAAGAAGCAACAACGTATAGGTAAACATGATGCCACCCGTCCCCCCGCACCATTTAACGTAGGTGGAGGTAAGCAATGTTATTGACAGCAAAAGCGATGACGTGACAAAAGAGATCATATTGCGTGGAAATGTGCACTTCCTAGCTTTACAGCTCACGCATGGTTTGGCTGAAAAGTGTAATAAAAGACCGCCATACATTCGACGAAAACACGGAGTGCGGTAGTCCACTGCCGAAGTAACATCGGAACACAGAGTGCGGAAGACCTTCACAGAGGTAACATCGTATAACAAAGTGCAGCGCAAGGTCCAAAATTCAGTCGGCATAAGAACCAAGGAAGGTAAGAAAAGTATCAAGTTGTAGACTTCCCCCCACCAGTGGTAAGGGGTCGCAACAAAGTAAAACAGGATTTGCCGGATTCGTCCGTTGATTTGCCAGATTCGTCTGTTGATTTGCCGGATTCGTCCGTTGATTTGCCGGATTCGTCCGTTGATTTGCCAGATTCGTCTGTTGATTTGCCGGATTCGTCCGTTGATTTGCCGGATTCGTCCGTTGATTTGCCAGATTCGTCTGTTGATTTGCCGGATTCGTCCGTTGATTTGCCGGATTCGTCCGTTGATTTGCCGGATTCGTCCGTTGATTTGCCAGATTCGTCTGTTGATTTGCCGGATTCGTCCGTTGATTTGCCGGATTCGTCCGTTGATTTGCCAGATTCGTCTGTTGATTTGCCGGATTCGTCCGTTGATTTGCCGGATTCGTCCGTTGATTTGCCAGATTCGTCTGTTGATTTGCCGGATTCGTCCGTTGATTTGCCGGATTCGTCCGTTGATTTGCCAGATTCGTCTGTTGATTTGCCGGATTCGTCCGTTGATTTGCCGGATTCGTCCGTTGATTTGCCGGATTCGTCCGTTGATTTGCCAGATTCGTCTGTTGATTTGCCGGATTCGTCCGTTGATTTGCCAGATTCGACTGTTGATTTGCCGGATTCGTCCGTTGATTTGCCGGATTCGTCCGTTGATTTGCCAGATTCGTCTGTTGATTTGCCGAACCCGTCTAGATTCAGCTGTGAATGCCAGATCCAACTAAAGACTGTCGACATCAAGCGTGAAGTACCAGCTGGACCCGTTCAACTACACTCATCCTGCGTACAGAAACTAGGCGAATGCACTGAAAGGATATCTACAGAGAATAAATCCACACCGAAGAACGGACCAAGGATACCAACAACGAAGACATTAATTATAAAAATTGTATATAAAATAATGTACGTAAATTAGTTTAAGATCACTTTTCGATGATTTTATAAATAAAGGAATATTGACGTTAAAATCTGAAGTTAGTACTACTTTAGATAGAACCCCGGTAATCCGGCGAGCAAAACCTCAGCCTTTGACAAAAGTACATCACAAAGTTTCGGACAGAAGATCAGTCCAGAACTACTTCTATTGAACGGTTTGAAAGGTAATTTCTAATCCATCGATGAATAGAGTCGTCGAAATTAAATGCCTGCATTTTCGATAGAAGAGATTGGTGATAAATGCTATTAATACTCTCCAAAATGATGTAAGGATTAGTTCCAGTGCTCGGTGAGATAGACCTTCATAATTTCGATCATCATTAGGCCATTTGATATGAAATCCAAACTGCCGATCATTAAGAAGCTTTCGTTCTTCGAGATATTTTATAAACTAAAAGTTGATGAGCTTATGTGACCTTGGAAAGAAAGGTAAAATGGGTCGATAGTTTGAGGGTAAGGGAGATTCGCCTTTTTTAGAAATAAACTGGAGAAATGCAGTTTTCCATTGACTTAGACCCTGATGCCAGCTTCAATGGCTACTGTTAGTACCTGAATGCTAAGTGCTTGGGGATTCCCATACGAGTTTGAATTAGAGATCTGAACTGATTACATCTATTAATTGGACAATATTAACCCAAACGCCTTCATATTGAGACATTGAATTTGTTTTACAAAAATAACTTTTGTATGTATAATTTAATAATTGAAAACATTTCAACGGAATTTAGTAACGATTTTTAAAAATTAAACTCAACCCCATAAATTCACCTTCAATAGAAATAACCAACCATCCTTAACCTATCTTACACCAACAAACACATAAAGCATAAATGACTGTGGGGCCGGCAAAAAACACCCTTTAGAAATTCGATTCATTTTTTGTTCGGGGGTTTGGTTATTCAAAGTTAAAGTATGGTATTGTACATACATCCTAGCTCCCCCTCCGCATGCAGAAAAGTTGACCACTTACCATGAAACAGACGATGCATGAATATTCACTGAGCACGCTAATGAAATTGTACTGTCGCGCTTCACATGAACTTCAGTCGATCCCAGAATTTTTGCTCGAGCAGCTGAAATTGAACAAAAAACATAAAATAAAAAAATCACATCAGATTTATTAACATACACATACATACAATTCGACCAAAACAAAATTTAATTAAATTAACATATTATAGCATTTGAATTTATTTTTCATTATTGAAAGGGCATCAGGAAATTTAATTTTTTTTTCCGGTAGATTGGGGAACAGGGGGAATACATTTTGAAATATTTACAGAATCGAGATATTTTTAAGAGATAACACCCAATAAAGGTATACGAAGGTCCAACGAGTCAAAATTGTGAGGATACAGGACACGGCAAAGCCAGAACTTTCGCTGCCGTTTTTCCAGAGGATACTTTTAAATAGGGGTAGTATTTGAGATTTTAATTGAGTTGCATAGCAGAAGAGTATGTGGGGCAAAAGAAGGCCAAACAAAAATTTTGTTTGCTTGTAATTTCTTCGTTTTCGTTTTCATTTTTATTTTTATTTTCATCGTCAGAGAAAAAATAGGACGAGATAAAGAGTTTTAATTAATTTACATTTTTTTAATTGCTGTTGTCCTTGAAAATATGTAATTATAAATTCTGGTCAACTGATGGAGCTATGTTCGTTCTCCAAAAACAACAAAGCACTTTAAGTATGATATTATCAGCATTGAATCAGAAAGTTTATGAAAGTAGGTGGGAAGGATTTTCTCAGCATTTATTTTATATATTTTTAGGGGGATGTAACTCTTCTTTTCAATTCAAATATTTTTTCAGCGTTGTCATATAACAACCTCAAAAATATTAAAATTAACGCCAGAACGCCTAACCTTCAGAGCTTTTCAATTTCAAAGGGGATGCTTTGGAAATCAGTATCAATCAAAACATCAATCAGGCATTAGTTGGAGGAAGTATTCCCAATGACTGGAGTATCAGCATTTCACCCATCTGCTGTTAACATCGATGGCACTACTTTTAACAAATCTTTCAAACAATTGGTGTATGCACATGTAAGGCTCTTTCGAAAGAAAAATTCTTTGACGGATATTGGTTCCTGCGTGCGAGGAGATTTGTATAAGTTTACCAAGATGTGGATGTAGGCAAAACACCTTGAAAACATTGGCCAAGAAATTCTTCGTATCCCAGCTCCCTCGAATCTGGGGTAATGAAGACCAAGTCTTCGCTTATGCCAGAGTGCTGCATGCTCGCGATCGTAGAGAAGAGAAAGCTGACATAATAGAAGTTTTTTTTCATTTGAGAATTGATTGAAAATGTTTTAATTCTAAGGTTTTTAAGCGGCTTAAATATCTACATACATATCTACAAAGCCATATTACACCTTCACACACAACTATACTATACAGACTGAGTTTTAATAAATGTTTCATTACAAGAAAAAAAAAAAACAAAATTATAGCTATGAGCATAAAATTTTCTCCTTTTGGCTTAAGGGCATAATATCGAAAGAAATAAAGTCGTATACACGAAATGGAGACAAAAAATAGAAATATAAAAACGAACTCATATCATGCAAATAATTTCTTCTTCTCCGTCTGCCACACTTAAAAAGTATCAGTATCTCAAGTGCAAGCAATTTAAGCAATTTCCCGGCAGTCATATTCTCGTATACTTGTGTATATTGTGTTGTAGATACATAACGCAACATAACATAAACCCCCTGATTATATGAACCCTAAAAAAGTAGGTTCTTCTTTATACACCAAAAAAAAAGTCCCTGTTTCAATGTCTATCCTTTACTTTTCATGTTTATTAACTTTCTTATCTTTAGAAACATATTTTCATTATCATTTCATTTGTTGGGGCTATTACTCTGAGTTTTTTGGGGTTGCTAAAGCTTTCAAATAAAATGGTTTAGGGACCTCCTTAAATGCATTAATAAATACATTTACTATAGTTACATATATCTATTTTCATAACTGTTGAAACATATTTCTATTTACACGCAGAGTTAGAACAAGCTAGAGTATTTTTGTTGATATCCTTTTGATCGACTTGGCATTTATATTGTTTTCCCATTTTATTATAAGGTTGCTTGTGTACATGGTAAGGCATATAACTTCAGCTGTTGCTTACAGATTTCTTCTGCTAGGCGAGCAAAGGGTAAAAAAAAAAACTTCACTTTGGTCAAACTTTTAAAATACAATTTAAACTTTATAAAATAAATGTGTATCTTAAAACAAAACCGTCTAATTAATTGATATTTCGTATCAAATAATCAAATCATTCCCAGGAATTATAACTACCCCCTTCCCTTTAAGAAACAACCGAACGTTATCTAAAATAAATAAATGAAAATTAATCAATAGTGAAAAATGTTTCCGATTATTTTCATGTGATTTAAAGAGCTTAATCTTGAAGACCCGAACTCAAGTTACATATATGTAGGTTCTAACTCGAAACACCTTTCCAAGGGATTATTCGCTATCTTCGAAAAACTGATACGCTGCCAATCGAAAGAAAACGTCACAAAGCCAAACTGGGCCATCGAAACACACGGAGTTTTTTAGCGTATTGATTGATTTGGGCGTTATAAGTTTTTTTTTGTATGGTTTTTGGCGAGAAGACAGCAGAACAGAAATGAAAAAAATTCCGGATTTTTAAAAATAAGGGAATTTATAAGATACATAATTTCCTCAAAAAAATAATCAAAATCCTACTTCCGTTGTAAGCGCCATTTATGGCCAAAAATTAAAAACAGAGTTTTATTGTAGTCAAAATGTGTCGTTTTCGAAGCAATTTGACGAAAACGAAAATGCTTCAACTGCAACTAACCGTCTTAGATGAGCCTGGACAAAAATTCGAATTTCACCTCTTGGGAATCATATACAAATCATCCTTACAAAAAGTTAAGCATTTTCGATAAGCTTGTTACAGGAAACAATTATACAAAGAATTATCTTAATAAAATCAATCAAAATTGATTCATTGTTAACAGCGTGAAAAAACCAACAACAGACACTGACGAAATTGATCAGTCCTATATTTGTATTAGGTACCTTGACCAATCATCAAATATTCGGGAGCATTTGCTCCTGCAACATAAACTACTGGTGAGAAGTTGGGATTAACGATAATGAATTTTCTTTTGAGTTTTGGGGGTTATGATGAAGCACCACATATGAGTGGGGAATTCCATGGTGCCAGGCATATTTACGATCCAGGTTTCCATTAGCAATATACATATGTCAATTGCTAAGCTTATAAGTATCTTAAATCCAGGCATACATTCAGCTTGCAATGTCGTTGGATCTTTACGCAACTCTTCACTATATATAGCTAAATAAGAAAAATAAAGAAACACTTTAAATTTATACTTTTTGATCTGCTTGTTTTATCTCTTGGACCGTGGTGACTCGGACATACTTTTCGATAACTCATTTTCAAAGACAATCACCCCTCAGGGGGCGGACGCAGAAAATAATTTCGGAGGGGGTTATGTTAATAAATATGTTATGACTAAATAATATTGGCTCTTAGGGATAGGAACAATTTCATATAGCTAATGTTGCAACGGATACCCATTTGGCAAATTTGAATAATGTTACCAAAAGTTAAAAAATATTCTTTTTTATAAATTTTTAGACATAGACTTTTACTACGGGCCCTGTGATGAACGCCATTATTTGGTAGTTGGTACATATAATATCATCAAAATTCTTAAAAAAATTTTAAGAAAAAATTTTGGTACGCCAACTTGTAGCATTTATTATTGTACGAATAAAAAATAAATTTACAAAAAAAATATTGAGCCGTTTTTGAGATAACGAATTTTGAAACGCAATGTTTTTTAAACTTTTTTGAAGCTTTTCCCTGAAAAATTTCATTTAAATCCGTTCTGCCTATAATGAGAAATTCAAAATTCGAAAAAACGATTCATTGTAGGTACAGTCAGTTATATCTTAATTTAAAAATTTTTCTTATTAAATTATAGATCGTAAAAATTAGTCGAAATAAAAAAAAACTTTTTCAAAATTTTCAAAGCTGTTTAGAAAAAAATATACGATTTTCGAAAAAAAAAAAAATTACATTTGTATGGTAAGTACCTTTATTTTTAGGTACAAACATTTTGGGGCTTCAAAAAAATAACTATATTTTTAACCACTGCCTAGATTAAACTGAATGAACTTTTATGAATTTTTTTTAATTCTGTGGAACAGTTTTTGAGAAAAAATAATATTTATAAAATTTCGAAAAAATCGTATGGGAAGGTACCATTATTTTTGGTCTAAAAAAAAAAGAAAAAAAACCTGTGGGGGGGGGGGAAATTCAAAACGATTTCCCTGTGACACGGGGGCATAATGGGGCAATATTGCTGTTTTTTATTTAATTACTTATAGTTAGATACTTATTGCATACTTTACTAGACATTTAAAGAAATTGTGGTATGAATATAATATAAATAAAGTTGTTAACTTTTGTCCTACTTTATAAATAAGTACAAGTATTGACTACAAGTTTTTGCTAATTTGAAAGAAAATTGCCTCAAATTTTTTTTATTTACAGGAACTCTTATTCTTGGGCCGTACGTTTATAATATTTGAATTATGGAAATTTTTTATGAAAAGATATAGAAGAATTTATGGCACGAAAATAAACTTTGTTTTTTTTTTTTTCTTAAAGAAAATGAATCCTTATTTTTTTATTCCACATGTTTTGGAGGGGGTTTGAACCCCCAAAACCCCCACCTGCGTTCGCCCCTGTCACCCCTATTACAGAATTCGGCGAATGAGCTAAAGTGACAGTTTCAATTAATTTCCAAACTTTTGCTATTACTGAATCCGACGAAAGAAAATTGAACGAATGTCGGTAACATGCCCTGCACCACCGACATTTTGTTCAACTTATCTGGTATTACCAAATTCGCAACCTATTCGCACTACATACAATTTCTATCATTTTACATTCGCGCCAATTTCGAGACGAATCTGAAGTAAATTTTTAATTAAATGAAAAAAAAAAAAAAAATAAACAATTGAAAGCACAAAAGTATAAGTCAAAAGTTTATCATAAGTCATAACGAATGTTTAAGTGTTTATTTAACAAATTTTTATAGAAAACGGACAACTAATTGAAAACAATTTAGAGAAGTGATGAAGACGCAACCGGACATAGCCAGAAATCAAACAATAAAGTCTCCTGACCAGCAACAAGAGTTTCTTCGAAATGCGCCTAATGGCATGGTTTCACCATAAATGTGCATGGTAAATCTTAGATATTTGAAGAAGATTTATGGTAAATCCACTCAAATTCAGGATTATTTCATGGGATTTTTGCATTCATCGCATCCAATGAGACCTGTAATTCTATTTTCTTTCTGCAAACATTTTTTTTTTCATTTCAAAAGTTTAAAAACGAAAATACCTACATACATGCAACTTTCATTCTTGTTTCATTTAAGTACATATATATGAACATGTACACCTATGTAAAACTATTTCAAAGGACAGGACACAAAAAAAAAACTTTTTTGTGTCCATAATAATTTTCTGTGTGTCTTGGTTGTTGTTTTTAATTTGTTGTCGTGTGTTTACATACACAATAGACAATTTAATTGGAACAAATTGGTCATATTAACAATAAAAAAATACACACAAACTCCTCCATCTTTTTCCTGACGATATTCCTCTCCGGATACCATCAGAAAGAGAACACAAAAAAAGAAAAACGACAATGTCGTGTGCTCGGAAAAATATGAAGGATATTTCTGGTGACGATGATGATGATGACGACAACGATGGTTGCAAGTGATAATTATGTGCGGCACACAAAGTGTACGAGTAGGTACCATACAGAATCTTTGAATGCTTGCTTTTAAACAAAAAAAAAAAGGTAAAAGGGATGTCTGTCTTGAATGAGAAAAAATATTATATCCA
Organism: Chrysotoxum bicinctum; assembly: GCA_911387755.1. NCBI lineage: Eukaryota > Metazoa > Arthropoda > Insecta > Diptera > Syrphidae > Chrysotoxum > Chrysotoxum bicinctum. Next base: position 12,716,798 of record OU426991.1, on the reverse strand, counting down.
GGCAGAAGTCGAGGAAGAAGGGTAAACACGGATGTAGCTAGGCGCTCTTCTTTATATGTTTAATATTAAGACGTTATCCCTGGGAGTAATTAATACCATGTTCAACATTTTTAAATTTTACTCACTTTAAAGTTGTATGCCGAGAAATAGCTTTAAGTAGAATTCTACTGCAAATAGATGGACCTTTATGCGAGTATTTTTGTGGTTGATGCAATTTATACATATTTGTAGATATGCATCTCGATACGAGTATCTGTGTTCATTGAGAAATTGTGCATTTTTCAGGATCTTTTTATCTTTTTTTGCAAGGACGTCTCGATCACAAAGCAGCTACCTATCCACAGTTCTGCGACGTGGTAGATTACGGAACCACCATTCTATGCTCGACCAGCTCTCTTTCTAACCAGAGGAATAATGTACTGGGCGCTTAGGCGCACACTTTCGTAGTATTCTTCGATAGGTAAATAAGTCTCAACAATTAAGCTGTTAGTCGAGGACATTGAACTCTTCCAATGTAACCCCAAATCTCGAATCAGCTTTACAAGAAAATAATCTATTCTGTTTACAACGAGTATGTTGTCTCTGTCGGATAGAACCTGGTTGGAATAATAATGTTATCCAAGTAAACGTCTAAGACACTGCGACGTTGAATCACATCGGAAATTTATAGGATATGTCTGTCGAAATACAAATACTGATCCCAACAGATACGAAAGTACTTTACTACACATTTACTCGGCACTGGCATACGTAAGTGTTCGAGTTAGGCTACATATAAGATCGCTGGTGTAAATGCTGACTAGAATCGGTAAGTTGACCGCTCCCTGCTGAAGACCATTTTTAACATCGAAAGGTGAGGTAGAAATTAAATTGCTGCTCTTGACAATAAAGTTTCTATATATTAAAATGGTTTACCTATGCCAAGTCAGGCCTGCTTATGATAGAGATACTCTAACCATATGGCGTTCAAAGCCAATATATTTGTTCCGTCGGATATCAGAGACCAGTTTAGACGCGGCAAAAATTGTGTCATGTGCCTTTAAACTGAACTGAGTATCAGGTACAATATTGTAGATAAGCATTATCTATTACAGCCTCTGAAAAAATTCTTGCATCGACCAGGAAAACCTAAGAACTTAGCAGCGTTTTTGGTGACGTCGAATATGTGATCATTTCACATAAGGTGGTCTGTGATACACAACGGCATTGAAGAGCATTGAGTTTTTAAAGCTTTAAATTCCACGCGACTTATGATTTCCCATAATGCTATCGAGCTGAAAGACAAACCAAAATAAGAACTTGAGAGTAATTTCGCTAGTAAATCAATTTAATGAATTAGAAGTTTCAGACAATATCATTGATGAATATGAGAAAGAGAATTGGAGAGTTGGAAAATCAGCATTAAATTTATTAATATTAGAATTAAAACCTTCTAATCGATAAGAGAGCTTGATATCTATAAAATGCTTTTGAAATATAAAGTGCAATGTTTTTAATTTCTCCAAAACGATGTTAGGATTCGCGCCACTATTCGGTGAGATAGACTATATTAGATCACCCGTGGACCTTTAATGTTTCTTGAGCTGATAATTTATCAGCGTTTCCATGAACTTGGAATGAATAGATGTAAGTGCAATTGGACGGTAGTTAGAAGGGGAAGATGATTCACGTTTTTTAGGGACAGGGTAGACAAATGCTGTTTTCTAACCACTCGGAAAGAGTAGAGTAGGATAGATGGAAAAGCTGATACAATGGTTTTGCTAGCGTTGAAGAACACCTCTTTAGAAAAATGAGAGAGACACTATCCCGCGGGCCAGCGGATTTGTATATATAAACATAATGAAGCCGATGCTTTTAAAAGAAATCAAAATCAATTTAGCGAAACATACATCCATAATGATGGAAACAAACAACATTGCACTAAATTGGTTATTTCTTGAATCTTGAATCCACACAGGTGAAAATAAACAATTCCGCTCCCGTCTATCTCATATTTATGCGATACATATATTTGTTACATACTTTTTTACATCTACACACATTCACGATTCGTCGCCATAAAACGTGGAATAAGTGAATGCTAATGATAAAAACGATATTAAAAAAAACACCGGGAAGAAAAACTGCATAGCCGCCAGCTTCGCTCCATAGAGTTTAAGTATATACATATGTACATATAAAAATGCATTTGATTTTTAATATAACCATCACATCAAAATATACATATCTGTGTATGCATAAAATTTACTGGCATTCTAAATAACTTTTCTATCGTTATGATTTTCATTCTATGGAACAACATGCCGATCCAGGGAATGACACTCCACAACGGAAATATAAAATGCCCGACATGATTGCACGCATCTACTCATATGATTCTCTGTAAAGTGGCTTAGCATTTATTTGTGAAAAAAATTCAAAAAATATCTGGAAAATTGTTGATTCTTTAATTTGAACACAACAAAAGAAAGAACACGTTTTCTTGTGCTGCGCGACACTTGTTTTCTAAATTTGAGAATTAAAAGAATAACTCAAAACACGTTAGAACCTAATTTTCGTTAAACAATCTGAAACGCAAGTTCATTCGAGTTACGTACTTTGGACGTACGAAGTTTAAAAAGGACTGTTTAACCCGTTTTCGAGAAGCACAGTACCCCTTGATGTAATAATTGGTTTATTCTGAAGGTCTGGGTATCCAAACCCATTCTATACCACCTAAAACAAGAGGCTAATGTCTCTTGCGAGAAAGTGGCGTGAAGAAATACGACTCACTCTCATCTTAGGCGTCCAGTTCGGCACAAAATAATTCTGCTTTCAAGGAAACACAACAATCTATGAATGTGAGTTGCCCATTCAAGATGAGCAGCCTAAACCTATAATGGAAATATTCCATTAAAATGTTCTGAACCGTATTTAAAACAACTTCATCTGTCTATTTCTTGGTTTCTAGATACACATAGGGACTCACTAGCATTCAGAATTACACGTCTACAGACCAATGGACGAACACCACTTAAAGAGTTTCTCTATCGCGTGGCATTGATGCAATAATTGTAGGTCTTCACTGCTAACTTAGAGTTGTGTCGATCTTCATTATAGGCACCATCCAGTTCTCAGTTCCAACAAAAAATAACTTAAAATTAAGCTTGAATTTGAAAACACGCTAGGATTTCTAGTATAAAGGTAAGGTTTTCTTAAAACCTCAAAACAAATTTTATCCGTGTGTCACGTGCGCAATCGCTACAAGTAGACCTTAATTACTTCTTTACCTGAAGTCAACATAACTTTCTTGAGCTTAATGTAAGCAAATGTCAAGCCATTACTTACTCTCGTAAGCGGACGCCCTTGCCACAACGTCAATACCTGATTAATAAACAACGAATTTCCATCGTCACTTCTATTCGTGATCTAGTTGTTATTTGCGATTGTCAACTTAACTTTCGTGAACATATTAGCAGTATTATCAACAGAGCTAATTCCACACCTGCATTCGTTAAACGCTGGTCCAAAGAATTTTCAAATCCCTACGTCGTCACCAAGTCCCTTTTCATCACCTTTGTAAGACCTTTTCTAGAATATGCCTTCCAGGTCATCAAATTCATATTCAACGTAATGCGGCGGTTCAGCGTAGATTTTTACGATTTGCGTTACGTGGCCTTAGTTGGGATGACCCATTCCACTTACCTCCCTATGAAAATCGTCTTAAACTTATAAATCGGCATACGTTATACCGACGTCGTGATAGTGCAGAAATTGTGACATCTATTGCCCAGCTCTATGAAAAATTTAAATGGAACGTAAGCCAACGTCATTTAAGAACCACGCCACTTTTATGTATTCCCTTCCATATAGAACTGAATACTACCAGAATGAGCCGATGACTAGATTGCATCGGAAAGCTGACAGCTCAACCATTTTCGATCCTAATCTCACCAAATCCTCTCTTCTAAGCGCTCTCCTTACTTAATCCTAAGTTTGTTATGTCCTTATTTCCTGGCTCCTTAGTTTTAATTTAGTCTTAAGATTTTAATTGTTATTCTAGTTTTAAGTATGTCGATTGTCGCTTTCTTAAATTAAGCTTATAATAATAAAAAAATAAAAAATAAAACTTTTGTTGACTGAAATACTTGACATTTAGAGTAAGTAAAATGATGAATTTAAAAAATTTAAGAATAGGTATGAGGATCGCGTTTCTAGAATGTAAAAACTGAAAATCTTGACTCCATGCATAACGACAATTTTAATAATAACTTTATTTTTGTCAGCATTATCGAAATGTATCCACTAGAGTGTCGTAAGCTTTAATAAGAGCTAAGGGCACTAAAAAAGGATGCGAACTATACGAGAAGACGATAACAACGACGACGATGATGACGCTTTCTACGATGATGCTATGATACACTCTTTATATATATATATATTTTATATATTTAAACAACAATTCTTTGCTCCTTTAACAATCAAAAGGCACGCAGGCAACAAATACATATAACAATATGTAGATGTAGAGATATCCTCGCATGTATCATTAGCTTTTGGATAGTAAAGTTGGAAGTTTTGAAAGTGAATTCATTTAAAAATATGGCAATGCCATAAAACAACTGTCGCAATGGAGTTTGTGAGTAATTATGTGTCATTAACTGTGACAAAAAGGCAATAAAAGAAGAATTTATACTCTGGAACTATTTATTTTTTTTCATTTTAAAATTAAATACACAATTCATTCTGGAAAATGTAAAATAAAAAAATATAGAATAATAAGTTTAACTGACGCAAAATGTAACTAACTTCATAGAAAAGTTTTATGTTTCCAAACGTTAAAAAAGTTGTTCGAACAAACTTGTCTTTAATTCAGATATGTTTAGAACCGCTTATTCCAACTCTAATCCTCGACTTTAATAAACCATGGAATTAGAGTTAGGTCCTTATATTTATACTTTTACAGTCATAAATTGTAATGTGACGTTTGGACGGTATAAGAAATCCGTAAACCTTTTTATAGTATCTATATATTATAATTTTTTAATTCAAAAATAATTTGCAAACTATGCAATTTTGTTTAATTTTTTGATAAAAAATTAACTGAAAAAGGTATTCGTTTGGGGTTTAGATTTTGGAAGACTGTTGTCTGGCAAAACAACTATAATTAGTTTTAAGATAAGTTTAAGAAAATATTTTAAACTTTATTTTTTATTTTATATTAATTTATTTACTTATGTTCGAAAGGAAAAACAAAATATATTTAAAAAAAATTGAAATTACTTATTTAAAGTATGAAATATAAGAAAAATGAAAAATCTTAAGATGCAGTATTAATTTAAAAATATAAATATAAAACTAAGTTTTTTTCTACAAAAATAAATCACAATTTACATACACCACACTACAGAAGCAAAAATGTATAAGAAATTGTAATCAAATTCAAAAATAATTATAATTTATCCTAACCTTTGACATCATAGTACTGGGGGTCAGAATATTTATCTCTAAGATCGGCCTCGGCTGGAATTAAATAAAGAAAAATAAAATAAAATAAGAATAGAATAATGTTAAAGAACATCTAAGGAGTTTTTCTTTTAATTTTAAAAATAATGAAATATTTTGAGCCAAAGTACTATTAAAGGTTTTAAGGTTTATATAATCGTTTTTGATTTATCAATTTGATTTTAATAAATTTCTAGGGGTACTACCAATACCACCACCCTCATCTGTGATACATATGTATACATATGTACTTTGGGTCGAGTTTTGTATTTGAGATTTTGATGAAAATTGACATTACGAGATAGAGAACAAAAGTAAGTCCGCTAATGTATGTGATGTGTATGTCTGTTTCTGTACCTAGAACTACCTACTGAAGCGCTGAAGCGATTTTCTTCAACTTTGTACTCAAGACATTTAAGGCCCTGCTTACATTGGGGATATTGCGTACTTTACACCGTGTTTAAATTGGAAACTTTGAGGCGCTTAAAAATAAATCGTGTACTCAGGCTCCAGGAGTCAAACTGAATATCATTCACATTCTCAAATATGTTTGACAAGCTGGATGACAAGTATATTTGAGAATGTGAACGCGCATGCTTGTCAAGCCTGAAGCGAATTTCATTTTCCATGAAGTTCATGGAAAAATGTTTTCGATATTCAACAAACAATGTTGACATTATGTTTGTATTATGATGTAAGTTTATTGGGTAGGTTCGATCATAAAAATTCTGCACTTAACCGTGAGTCCCGGTACACACACTTTTTTTTTCGAAAATCCCATACCTTGGGAGATGATAGGTATACATGCTTTTTTAATAGTTTTTCCATGTTTTTAAGAAATCAGACGGTATCCTATTTTTGAGCTCAAACTATTTAAGGAACTGATTTAGCATATTTTTGAATATTTTCCTCTAGTTATGGGGTGACCATAGATAAGAACGACAGGAGAAGAAATTTTAAGTACATATAAATATAATAATATAATTGATTATATTTTGATTATATTTGCCATTACCTATAAAGCAGCACACCATTCATATGGCGGCCTCGGCTGCGCTGGTTAGCGATAAGTCCAATTTTCGATGACTTGCAGGGTTATTCCGGTAATAGCGTCTCGAATTTTCACCTCTAAGGCTCGTATTCACCGAGCGCTCCTAAACGGCTCTTAACTTTACGAGGCTCTTAACTTGAAATTTCTGCGGGGTATTCATCAACCACTCGCAAGTGTTTTTCGAAGTTCGAAAATGAGAGCCACTCTCTCTTGTTCAGGCATACCCAAACTGTGAAATGTTGTGGAATGTTGGTCTTGATCTTGACAGCAAATGGATACTCTTCTACTTGGCATTGCTCACATGGATTCGAGCCAAATGCGTGCGTGGCACACGCACAAGCGAACAAACTTTCGAAGAGAGCGCTCGTAGATCTTCACTAATATTGCTTGGTGAATAGATTTATGAGCTTCTTAAGTTATGAGCGCTCGGTGAATACCGGCCTAAATCGTCCAAAGTGGTTAGCTTGTTTAAGGATTATTGACGTCGTTCTAGAGAAAATAATCAAAATAATGTCAAGTCGCAAGAACAGATTGATGAACGCTTGCCGTGAGATGACCCAATAACCAAATTTTTCCTACGTTCGGGTGTTGCATCGCTTGCATTGCTTGCAAGTCGTCTTGTTGGAACCTCTGTTCGGATATATAAATATAGCTTATCTATGGCCAAAGAAAGTCGGTTAAATCGCTCTATACCCGAGACTATTGGCGGCAACCATATCTCCTTCCTCCTTTTGAAAGAAATATGATCTGATGATGCCGTATGCCATAAACCGCACCAAACAGTCAATCTTTGGGGATGCATTGATGCTTAACGAACACTTGTTCATTGTGTTCGATCCAATAACGGAAAATTTTCTTTTTGACACAGGCGTTGAGCCAAAAATGGGCCTTGTTCGAGAAGATGGTTTTCCGGATCGCCGGTTAACATTTTCATTAGCGAACTAAACTCACGGTTGTGTCTATGGTCATCCGGATAAATAGAAAACTGAATACTTTGACAGCTGGATGTCATTAGGAACTTTGACAGGAGTGCTTAAAACAATTGGAAAAACTGTGATTCGTTTCTGTTCACACTTTATGTGCGGGCTTGTTGTCTTTGATGAAGGTGTTGTTTTTTTTATATCCTAAAGTTTTTTGAAAAGCAAACATTTTTAAAGCTAGTTTGTTGATGTTATTTTTGCCTGCAACTTTTGTTACTTTGATTAAAGCTTCAAGTTTGTTATGAAGAAAATTTCATGTATTAGAAACTTTTATAAAAGAATTAATTATTTCCAATTTTATTGATAATGTTTGATGAATATAAAAAATGTGTTTGTTCTTGAATTTTTGATGCATTCCAATTATAAATACTGCAGTATTCAGTTCTATTTGCCTAGTTTTTAAAAACCCATCATCTTAAAATAAATAAATTTTCTTAAAAATACGAGTTATGTTTTTGAGATTTCTTCTATCTAGGTATTTGTTCTTTTTAAAAACCCAAAACCCTCTAAAGTGCCGCTCAACTTCTTTATGGGGTTATAATGTTTGTGAGTTTTTGTGGACATCACAGCGATCATAAACAATAAGAAAACTATTGTTGTTCAAAAATAATAGAAAAATGCCGATAACACCCTGGAGAAATTTCTTCTTTTTTTTTAATCATTTAACTCCATTACGTTTATTCCACAGCACACATTCAATATTTGTCCTCGCTCCTATGAGGATTATTATATTTTGTCCTATCGATCTCTTGTATGTAATGTTATATGTATGTATATCTGTTGGAGTTAAACTTAGAAGAAAAAAAAAATAAATCCAATGAGGCTGAACGGGAATGAACATTTAATAATGGCGGAATTTCCATTTTATTCGGGTTTGGTACTTGTTTGTTAGTGATGCTGCCACGACGATTGGCAGCTAAATGGTATTCTCTTATTTTGTCAATGAAATTTTATTCATCTCCTTATGCCCCCTTGTCATTCCTATCACCATCATGCTCTATCCCTTTATCGTCGTTTTTTTTCTGCTCAACGTAGCCTCCCCCTCAAAATGCTGCCATTTCCCACATTACGATTTCACCTTTCCTAAGTTAAAATTTATAAAATTGAAATTGATTACACACACAGACAAAAACCAACACAAACATGCGGAGGCAAACAGCCACCTCAAGGAAGTACATAACACGGATATGTGCCTTGAGGATATGTAGGTACATATACATATACATTAAATTGATATTATTATTATTTTGTGTATTATGTTGGGAATGGCTTTGTGAGTCAAGTGGTTTCAATCGTAACGGGATTAAGGTAAAGAGAGTGTATGCGTAGCGTATCCACAACAGTAAATATGAATTAAGTACTTTTCTTCGAGCCTTCGGTTGGGATTGTGACACAAAATTTTTAAAGAAAAGAATATTTCAATTCAATTCATTTTATATGGAAACCTAAAAACGGACCTTTTCTGGGTTCCCTAAGTTTCGACCGAAATTGTAAGTTTTTTTTCGTACTTCAAAATGATGAAATATAGGTACCTATATTGTCTAATTAATCATTGCAGACTTTTGTAAGAACGATTTTTTTACATGCAGGCAAATTATTTTTTTCGTATGTGTGTATATACGAGCAGTGCCGGATTAAGCCAGCGCGGGGCCTGTAGCAAATTCTATCAAGGGGCCCTTAGACTGTTTGGGGTCAGGCACTTATCAAGTTTATGGTATTTGATAAAACAAAACTGTTACAAACAAACTTTTCTTGATTTAATTTGGGAAAATTTATAAATAATGCTGTTGATATCGACTTCTCGGAGTAAATCATGTTCAATATTCATTAAAGTGAGGAGATTAAGACGTTGTTGGAATATTCCGAAAATGCCAGCAATTTTATGATAACTGTTCATATACGTTTACCTAAAGCAGTGAGTACGTTATCAATGGTGACAATAAATACCTGAATTTCATACCGTTGTCCAATTTGCGTTTGGTGCGGTGCGAAACATGATTTTTGGTAAGACCAGCAGATAGAAAAATAAAATTTTAGTTGATCATTTTGATCCAAATATTTTCATCTGAGTAATTGTGACTAAATCTAATACATATGTAAATAATACTTTTTTATGGTCAGAAAAGGTTGGTGCGCAGGGCCCCCAAATGCGTGGGGCCCATAGCATTTGCTACTCTTGCTTCGTGGCTAATCCGGCACTGTATACGAGTACACAAAATCTTATGCAAACGAGATTCAAAAAACCTTACCGTGCTGATCGAATACATATACAATGAGATGCGGCGGCGCACAGGGTGGCCAAGGTGGAAAAAACTCGATTTTCCGAAAGTGCTAATTTCGATTAGCTGATTCATTTTTCTCACAGTAAATTAGCCAGAAAATCTGAGTAAACTAAGGATTTGGGCCAAAATTTAAGTCTAAACATCTAAATAGAAGCCTAAAGTCAAAATATTTGAAATTGTAAGGGAATTTGATTTAACTTTTCCTATGATGTTACGTCAATCCGTGGTGAACTAAAAATGTGATTGTTTATTTTTTTTGCTTATTTAGGATTCTTAATACCTTTGTAATACATACAATACAGCGTTCAAATTCAGCAACAAAAAATTGGAGTGAATTACGGTAGCACAATATATGTAAGACTCGTACGCAGTAATGGAAAGTTTTCATTTAAAAAAAACTCCACTTTCCTACGGTCTGAGATAAGTATTTCCTTGATGAACCAACGTCAAAGTTTACATTCATACAAAATTTAGCTGCAAATACCTGCAAATCAGGGTTCGGACTTTACTTCGATCGAAGTAGATCTACTTAGATTTTGAGAAAAAAAAATTAATCTACTTCCCTACTTCTCTTTTTTATGATCTACTTCTCTTTGAAATTCTTAGCCAACATATTTAAAAACAGCGCTGATCACTCTGTATTACATAAGAAACAACGAATCGCTTAAATGTAAGCACCGTGGAATAATTTAATATTTTCGAGAACACTTACACAAAAACGGAAAGATATTTATGAGCCACCTTTTTAATTGATAAAATTCATACAAAAGTACAAGTTGGTTGATGGAAAATTAACTTTAAAATAGTAATACAGTGGACGCTCGTTTCCTTGAACACGGACGAAACCAGGCGTGTTCAAGCTATAGGATTGTGAAAGTTACTGGATAAAGTTAAAAAAATGTTGTTTTTATTTAATAATGATTCATTTTTATGATTTTAAAACATAAATAATGATATTATTAATAAATACTTTTAATTGAAAAGTTTTTCGATTCCTAAATACGCATGTGTTCAAATTAAATTCAGAAATTCACCGATTATAAAGAATAAAACCTTATACGGAAATGCTAAAGAAATTTCCTGGGATTCCCCTTTACAAAAACCGTTTGCATTCTGTACCAACATCCCAGGTACCTTGCATAAATTAAAAAATTTAAGAAATTCAATATTAAACTTTGTTCAAGTTACAGAGTTCCTATAAATTTTACTTTTGTTCAACTTATAGAGTACTTAGGGGAAAAATTCAAGGTATTGAGTCTTAAGAATAGTCCGTTCAAGGTGTAGAATGCGTAAAGGGAAAAAATATTTGTTCAAGTTATTGGAATGTTCAAGTTATCGTATGTTCAAGTTAACGAGAGTCTACTGTATTAAATTAAAATTTGTTTACAAGTCTGAAATCAGAATTCACTTATATATATGTTAAGTTTATATAATTCAATTTCCTAAATCTACTTCGAACATTTTGGATCTACTTCAGTTTTTTTCCGTATTTACTTCGAAAATTTAAAACCCAAGTCCGAACCCTGCTGCAAATCCACACGAAATCTTGCAAACAAATCATTTTTTTCCTAAAAAGGAATATTTGTATTGTATTTGTATTTGCATAATCCTTATTCAATAATTAAGAAAAATTAAAAATAATTACTTACAGTTAGCAATATATGATAAAAATGTTGACTAAATAAGTGACATGTTTTATAAAAAAAAAAACAGAGCTAAATGTAACCTCAACAAGAATTAAGTGTAAAGTGGGCGAACTTTTATATATTTTTTAATTACTTAGAATTAATATTAATATAAATATAACTGTTTTTTGTATTCATGTTGTACTATTGGCAAAATTAAGAAAAACATTTTGTGCCTTGTTTTTTTGGTATTGCTTTGTTTGAAGTTTGCGCATTATTTGATACAAGTGTCATTAGTGAACACTTAACATAAAAAGTGTTGCTGGGTTGATGCATTCATGAAATGTAAATTTACACTCTTGTCAGCATTTAATGATTACATTATTTTTTCTTTGCATACACTCACTTTTGCTATATAAAAAAACATGAAAAACCGAATTTTAATAATTGTTCTCCGAAAAAAATAATAACATCGCTTTTGTCCATTAACTATGTACCTCATAAGAACACTGAAAGTCTGAACCTAAAAATAAATAATGATTCCATGTAGCAAGCATTTTATTTGATTTTTTTTTTTTGCGAAAATATATTTTTTTTTCTAACTACCAACTTTGGAATTTAGATAAACTTTTGTGTGGGAGTGTCAGTGGGTGGAAATATGTTGTTCTCATTTCTTAAACTATCCTTTATAATATTTGAAAATTTTATTAAAATCAGTTGGGAGGTTCGTATTTTATCGCACTAAAAAAGACTGCCAAGACAAGTACCCATTACAAGAAAGTAAAAAAAAAAATATTAAAAAACGCCCAAAAAGTGGGTTTGGAAAATTCTAAATGGCCAATTTTCTTCAAACAAAAAATAGCATCATCCTTAATCTTTACTTGAAACAAAACCTGGATTTGTATCAATTTTGACGATTTTTTGTTAGTGGGTGTGGCAGTAGGTGAAAATTAATTGTTGTGCTTACTTTCCAAAATTACTTTCAATTCTAATAATTTCATCCAGATCGGTTATGTGGTTCGGTTTTTATGGACTTTTTTCCACTCTCCCATACAAATGGCCCCAATGTGCGGCGGCGGCGCGGCGTTGCAACAATATCGCCGCCGCCGGCATCGGAAACGATTACGTAGGTTATTTAGAAATGACACAATACTTTAAAACATCCCTTTTCCTAGTAAGAAGATTAATAAGATTAATAAGATTTGCGAAATAAGATTAGGTTTAACTCGTATCGTTCTTCAAATGTACCTTAAATAAAGATTTTCGTGTTCCCGTGAAAATATAAAGGGTTTTTCAATAGGGATTTTAGAACTTTCACATGTGAATGCGGCCATATTGTTGAATCTGTAAAATTGGCTATCATTTATTAACTCTGCCTTGCCAAATCAACATGGAGAGTTATAGTGTTCAACAACATACAAAATGACTTAATTGTTTTTAAAAGTGGATCTTCTGTTCGAGCATTATTTCACGCGCTTCGGCCGAAAAACATATTCAGCGACTAGGCCCATTTATGGATAAATGGGACCGTCAAGAAACAAGAAGCTAAGCCACAAAATTGCAGTGCATCCAAAGAAAGTCATTTTTTGGTGTACGATGGCGGCCAGGTCATTACCGTCAACGACAAGCGCTTTAGGTCGATGATAGCCAATTTTTGTTGACCCGAATTGGATGTTATGAATACCGTCGGCATGTGGTTTCAACAAGATGGCGGCGCTATGTGCGATACAGACCATGCCACAATGGACATTTTGCTTGTTCTTGTTCTTTAGGAACCATAAAACGCGTAGAATTTAATGCTTCAAAAACTCAATGCTGTCTTCTGTCGTTGAATCTTTTGAGCACCGCCGAAATGTTTCTGTCATTATTTTACTGTTCTTTTAATATACAGTAATTCAGAGATTCTTTCCTTAGCCGTACTACGTGAATGTAATGTTTTACCTGACTCAATATTTTCCCTTTAAAATCCTCTCCAACTTTTTTAAAACGCTCGGCTTGTGCTCAAAATTTTAAGGGTAGTCATAATCGCCTTAGTACGCACAAAATTATAAACAAAATTCGTTCAGTCCATCGTCCGTCCGACAAAGTTAAGTACGAGGGCGGTCCGATAAGTACTTAGCCTCACCGCTCGATGGTGCTAGTATCGCAAGAGAGATTTACTATCGTCTAGTTTCTAGTACATTCTCTTAGTCGACTAAACTATCAAAATTTCAGCCAAATTGGACTCGTAATTTTGTTTTAACCACGTGCTGAAGCCAGCATGTCCGCGAATTTCAGAAAAATGCAAAACGAGCAATATCGGTTGGTGATTCGATTCTTATTTTTGGAAGGGAAATTGCGCAGCGAAATCAAATAGCGTTTTGATGCTGTGTACGGTGGCTCTTCTTCTTCGATGGCGACCGTCAAAAATTGGTATAACGAGTTTTTTTTGTTTGCAAACTTGAAAAATCACTCGCCGGGCAGAAATTTGATTCGAATGAGGAGTTCATCGCCGCCATGGAGGCCTATTTTGCTATGAATAGGTTGCGATTGCGATCTTAGCTATTAATATCTATAGATTGACTCCAAATGCACCGTGGAAGAATATCATGTCTAGTGAAAAATCCACTCTTCGTTAAACTGGCACAGTTTTGGGGTAATTATTTTTTTTATTTAAATCTGGAAGTAGAGCTTCGTATTTTCATAAAAAAATATGTAATTTACGTAATTTTGCATTTTATCTGGAGAGTGCGCCGCCTCTCTTCCACAATCTTACACTTAATACACAAATAAGCTTTATTTTTAAGATTATGACCTTTAAAGAAAACAAACTAACAAAATAATTTATTGAATATAAAACGAGCTATAGTAATTTTTGGGGTAAGGAGTGAAAGCGCTGCGCTGAGGCGGAACGTGAATTTAGAGGAACCTGATTCTTTTGGAAAATTGGTTCGAAGATTCACTACTTATCGAAAACTTGAATTAAAAAAAACCGCGTACCACTTTTTTGATGAATATCTTTCACAAAATTTATAATATTTCGTAAACATCTTAAGTACTATTATCCTGAGTATTTTATAGTCTTAAAAAGTTTTTGTAACTTAAAGACGTTAATAAATAAATAAATAAATAAAAATTGATAAGTTTGAAAATTTCTTATATCTTGTTACCTGCGATATAGGTAGATACTATAGGGAAAGTCTTACATTTGGGAAAATAAATGGACTTCGACATTGTGATCAAACTTGGCATCACGATAATGGAGAACACGAAAAAAGTTGTCCCCGAAATTCCGCCTGTCTGTATGCCTGTACCTCGACTTACAGCCTAAGCCCTTGAAGCATTTCCTTCACAATCGGTACTTAAGGTTCTTCGGTTTTTCTTAAATGGTGAAATATTTTTTTCTAGTTCCAAAAATAGCGGTTATAAAAATATTATTTTCTAGAAACCGGCTCTAACAATTTTGATAAGAAAAAATTTGGTCAACAAAAATTTTAGGGAAAAATGTTTTATCTAACGTTTCCTGTCATTTTATTTTCGATTTCCTCGTTAACGACTGTACCGATTTTTATCAAAATTTGTATACAAGAACATCTTCAAAATTGAAATAATATTCTAAATACAAATTTTCGGTAAAATATTTTTTTGGGATTTTGAAAAAAAAAATTGAAAATTCAATTAATTACTAAAAATTATTAGAAAATCAATTATAAAATATTGAAAACAGATTTTCTTCAGTTTTCCTAAAATCAAATTAAAAATTGAGATAGTTAAAATATATATGTATAAAAAAAAACAGTTTATATATTTCATTCATATAAAAAGAGAAGTTAAGTATTGAGTGAGAACGTTGAGCTCAAGAACGGGGAAAAGTATTTTATGTTTATTTGGCACAAAAAAAAAGTTTTTGTGTTGAAGTGAAATAAATAAACGTTAACAAATTGATATTTATTTTTAAATGCAATTAACAGCGTATGCCAAACAATGTATGAAATATATCCTTTACTCAATGAAGATACGAGTATCTATATGAAATACGAAAATTATTTCGGTTTAAGTGAAGTGATTGAATTTCATTCATTACTCCATGTGCGAAACGCACATTGGAGTTGAGGCCACTTGAGCTTTCAATTGAAGTATGTATTTTACAATTTATAGGCTTACTTACCCTTATGTACCGCTATTTATATACAGTTAATATCAAATGTCAGTTTTATCCGAATTTAATTAAAAACGCAGGAAATATACTAATGCAATAAGTCGATCCTGCAAATGCTTAATGTGACATTTTGCCAAATATCCTGAGAACACAAAATTTGTAAACATTTTTCAATAGCTAATTTGAATAGCATAAGAGTTTTTGTTACACAATAAAAATTTGTAAGTACAACTAGGCACAGACCTACCAAAAAGGAAGACCTTTTTACTGAAGTTAAAAATAAGTTAGGATTATCCTTTTAAACACAACCATTTATTGGTATACATTTTCGTTGGGTGCAAAATTTCGCCACGAAAGAAAACAAGAAACTCTTTTTTAGTAATTTCATTTTATCACTCAGAGTTCTACCTACTTAATTTTTTTTTCCACTCGGTACAATTATGTCGTTTTTGTTTTGGTTTCTTGTACTTCGTTTGTGGTGGGCGTGTAGTATATAACTACTAACCCTAAAGTAACAATTTAAAGTTTCTTGAAACTTAATTGATTGAAAACTTTCATTTATCCCTTTTTAACAAGTTTTCTCCTTTTTTTTTAATTTTCTACACAGACATAAAATGAGTGTAGAGGGTGAAATGCTATTTAGACGAAAGAGCATCCTTCTTTTTCCTTCCATCGCTCTTCGTAGGTACTTGGTTTGGTATTAAAAGGTATTGTTGGTGCTGCTTGAGCAAAATATTTTCCTTCATTTAGTAGGGACCATAAATTTCTCTATAGACACTTAAGCAAAAATAAGCACTTAAAATGTATTTATTTCTTTAATTATAAGAGAGCTATACCTAAATAACTATGCTTTATTGTTGTTGTTTAATTTTAACTTATGATGCTATCGCACAGAAAGGGGTTGTCGTGACTCTTCCTCTAAGTACATATAATTAACGGCAATAAAAGATATTTTGAGATTTCAAGTTTTTGTTTGTAATGCTACAAAAAAATTATACCTTATAGAAATGGAACTTACGAGATGAGTCTAAAATGTGTTTTATTAAAATTGTGTTTTTATTAAGGCCAAATATTTTAAAAATGTTACTAGATAGGATAGATACCCATCACTAGAAGAAACTCTTGGTTGAACAAAATCACCACTTGCCTGGCGAAAACAGATGCGGCCAAGGCACGATCTAAAGCCTTCTAAACGTCTGATAGCTTTAAACAGATTGCAGGTAAGCTCCATAATCAGTGTCACAACCGGGCCATTGGCACGCGACTTGGCGTCTACTCCAAAGATTTCTGCAGAAGCTGTATGCATGAAAATGAGGAGGAAAAAATTCTATGTGGATGACCTACTCTATCTCAGAGAAGTCGGATCCTATTGGTAGATTTCTAATAGTGGGTTGTGGTTTATTGGCATATACCTGTTACCTAAGAATACTTCACAAGACGAAGTGTAACGGGGTCATATCGCCTCCCCATGAGATAACCATGTTCCGAAACCGCTCGTGCAAAATTACCATTGTGGCACGGGCTGTGTGGAATGTAAGGTCGCCCTCCTGGAAATTTGATACCTTCGACTGATAGTGATCGCCGTCGAAGGTAATGTCACGGCCAACGTTGTTCTCGTCGTTTTTTAATATAGGGTAAGTGTGTATAAAAACGGCGGCCATGAGCAATCTTACTCACTGACCCTATCAGCTATGGAGAGCGCCGTTTTGATACAGTGAACTTGTTTGACCCGTTGCTTAAATGGAATATGAAAAGGGATTCAAGAGCTTAAAGTTTGGTAGCTCGCGGTCTTAACATTGACGAGAACTGAATGGAGAAGACGTCGAGGTTCATCTTAGAGCCACTTGGTCGCATTGAGAAAAAAATTAAGTCTTTGAACTATAGTTCAGATAGTTCGTTAAGGTCATGAAGGAATAACTTTCCGAACGATTGAGTTTCATTTTGGACATTTACAGAGAAAATTAACGACTGTTTTCCTTTTCCTACTGGTCCACACAACTACGATAACGCGCATGGAGTGGAAGGCTTCACTGTATGTTACCCTATTGGCCAGTTTCCTAAGCATGTTGCAACTACCATGGCTATGTCCTGCCTGGGTCTGCATATTCCGTCATTTGTTCGGGACTTATTATAGGTGGCCACAACTTTAAAGATGTGATGTAGTTCGTTAAACTGCTCCAAGCTCCACCTGAGCTTAAATTCTGTGAGAAAAATTTTACCCTTGATAACACCAAGAGGAATGTTACAATTGAGCTATGAAGGGTTGATCTTTGCCTGGAGAATTCGGTAGCCAGTTCATTTTCCTCCATTCCACTGTGACCCGGAACCCAAGATAAGAGTGACCTTGAAGTTGATGTTCACGCTTGCAAGCTCGTTCCGGCGTTACTGGACCAACTCAGAGGACGAATAAAATGGCCGAATTTCTGTATTTTACATGCTTCCCTTGTTGGGAAAGACACTAGCAAAATCAGGTAGTCAGACCTAGAGATATTAAAAGACTCTGAGAAAATTCATGGACCAGCCCAACAATCCATTTTTCGAGGCATGAGTAAAGATGGTTGTATCGAAGACTCTCATCACAACGTTATTCTCTCAGTTACCTATGTCTCCTTTTGTTGACAAAAATCAATACCAATCCGGATATAGAGGATTTTCGTGCCAGAAAAATAAAGATAAAGCCTTACACAAAACAAAAAATAAGAAACCTCCCAAACCACTTTTTAGTTTTATAATTTTTCCGTAACCCTAGAATTGATTTTTCCAATTATTTTAGTTAGGGTTTTTTTTTTTAAACATCCACCTTAGCACTTATTTTTGTTTCCGGATTCCTTTCTGGCGTCATTGATCCATGTGATTGTATTTTTGCAACAAAATATTAGATACTAAGATTTTGTGCGTGTGTTAAGGTCGCCCCGAACACTGTTTTGTTATTATTGTCATTTCGGTTTATATCTTGATATCGGATTTGTTACAACACTGTTATTCTAATACCCAACTTTACTATTACTAAATCCCAATTGAAAGGGTGAATTTTGTTTGGGAACTGTATGTACGAGTATGTGTGTATATCTATTTGAAAAATAAGGAGCTGGGCTGTGTAAGATATGATGCATGAAACTGTGTGCTAGGGAATAAAATTTCAACTGGAACTGTAAACCTCAAATACTTGATTGTTATTTCAATTACTAGGGTAGTGTATTTTGAAGGTATTCGTCGGCTTTCATTTTAATTGTACGTTAACACCAAAGCGTCATCGCTGTCGCCTTTCTGTGCTTATGTAAAGTATCGCCTTCATACATACTTAGGCCCTAGTTATAGCTTTCGGTGAAATGCATCATTGGAACAAATCAATGGAATGCTGACTTCATTTTTTTGACAAGCCAGTTATAGCAATCATTGAAAAATTGGTTTCAGTAAAAGATCCTGTCAGTGGCTGATTACAACCAATTCTATGCATTTGAGGTTAGAGTTGATCATTGAAAGGAAAACTGACATTTGAGAATAGAAAGAGAATCGAACATAAATCATTGGAACGATTGTGTTCCACTTTATTGGAACGAGAATCAGCTGTTCATTGAAAACGATTTTCATCATTGAAAAATTAAAAGTAGTTTTATGAGAAATATTTAACATATTTGCTTATTTTTATTTGCAAAAGTAAAATATATAATTGAATAGCTTCATTTTTATACCAAACATTCTCAATATTCGTAGTTTAACTACCCCAAAAAGTGAAAACTAAATTTTCAATGATAGCTAAAACTAGCCTTATGGAAAAGAAACAAACATCAATATGGTTCCCGTCTTTTTTTGTGTATAATTAGCGCGCACTTAAGGGGTTATTACTACCCTTAAAATGATTAACACAGTACGAGCGTACAATTAATCATATAAGAATTCCCATCTCAAAGAGTAAAAAACGATAATTACGGTAATTAAATACATGTATTATTTCCAAGAGAATGGCTTATAGTTGTATTTTACTGTCACGATGTCTGACACAGAAAATCGGTGCACGCACCAGCCCATACACAGCACACATTTCAGTGTACCGAGAGTTCGAGACCGACACCGACCGGTGCGCGGAAAAGTATGGTGTGTATAAATAGCAATTGTAACATGTCCAGACGTTGTTTTCCAGTGATTATTGCGTATCATATAAATAAAAGGGTTTGTAGAAATTTTCAACTTCTTCACTTTCTCCCATTTGTTAAAGTAATTTTAAAGGTCCAAAATCATGTACTCAAAAAATCCTTCTGGCCCTCGAAATTCCACCGCCCATCAACTCATTTAGGACGTCGAGAAATAGAAAAAACATGATAGTACTCAACACACACCCCTGTTTCACACGCATTGTTGTTGAAAACCATTCCAACATTATCTTTCCATTCCAAATTACTGATTCAGTTTCCAAATACGAGAGTTAAGGAATATTAATAGAAAAGCTTTTCTGAAGCCATGTGGTCAAATATTTTAGACAAATATTTGATTGAACGAATAAGTCAACATTATAAAAACATCATCTGTTAAATTCTTGTAGAACTCGAAAGGTATTCTATTTTTCACTTTGTCTTTGCAATAACTTCTTTGACTTGCTCCAAACTCATATCGCAGTCTAGATGGTCATTTTCTACTAAAGGACTGGTTTGCAGAAATTCTCTTTAAGAAAATTAGGGCCACAGCGAACTCCAATTGTGAAAAGCCTATCAGTTATTCCTCTTATAGTTTTCCAAAAACTTTGTGTATTGCTTGCGTTGGAAATCGACAACCACGCAGAGTCATGGAAAACGAGCATCCGTATGTTTCTTATGGCCCATTTTGCATCCTTCGTCCAATAGCCTTGATATATATACTAGCTGACCTGGAGAACTTCGTACCGCCTAACAGTCAATGAATGTCGTGTTACAGATTAGCTGAACTTAATTTACGATTTTATGAAAGTAATACAATGAATACAAAACATGTAATAAGTTCACTACTTTACCAAGAAAATTTCACAAAAATAAATAAAAAAGTACAAACATTAAGTACAAATATCAATCGCGTGTCAGCAAGACATGATTGAATTAAACTATTTACTCGATGCACTCGGTTTAATTCTCTTCAATGAAGCACCTTGTGATATATGAAATTTTTTGTTCTTTTATCAGGCGTAAGAACAAATAAAGTGGATGATTTACCGACACGTGAACATTCCACATACAACTGACCATGAGAAAAACATGGGTTTTCTAAGTTGAGACCACAAACAGTCAAGGAATGGCCTTGTGATTTGCTAATCATCATGGCAAGACGAATCGGGAACTGAATTCGTTTAAGCTCAAAGGGCATATCCGTTAGGATCATTGGAATCTTCGGAATGAGAACTATTTCATCTTTAAATTTTCCTTTGAGTATCGTTACGTGAATCACATTTCTCATCAGTTTTTTTATCACGTTCCATTGCATAGTTTTGGTTGGTTTAGATTTCGAAGCATGATGTCTACCAAGCCCGCCTTCAGTTGTAAATTGTGCGATGGTAAATCAGGCACATCCAAGGACTTTAAAAATTCAGTTGGATAATTAGTGGCTTCATCTTCGTTTTTTACACAGTCAATAGATTTTAATGAATGCAGAGTACCAACGATTTGATTCTGAATTATAAAGTTTAAGTCATTCACATCTTTATTCTTAGCCCCCAAAATTGCTCGCTCGATTAACCATTTGTTATTTTTGTGGTTAGCAATAATTTTCGGGAATACTTTGCCAGACACAGCCATTACCCATAGTCAGCGATTCCTCGGAGAAATCTTCAGCAGATGGGTCGTCCAACAATGCCACTCTCATAATTGCTGCCAGTTGAAGTTTCTTCACATAGCACTACAGATTCAATGACATGAAGAATGTGTATCCTGTTCTACCAGGGGCAAAAGCCACCATTTCCATCATCAATTACATTAATTAATGTATCATAGACGTTCTTTTGTTTTGGGCTCAACAGGGGTACATTCGATTGAACTGATTGGTCTAATTCATATCGACCATATACACGTCCATGTTCCAATTCTCTATTAAATGCATCATTCACTCTGCGATCTGGCGCTGGCATTACCAACCTGACTAACAAACTGCCGGCCACACATTAGGTTACACATATTATCTTCCACCAGGGCAATTTCTGAACGCACGCATGAATATTTGACAACCAATAAATATGTCACTCATTTTCACTACTCACATTATTCTATTTTTTTAAATTTAAAATACGTCATTATTCGAATATTATGGATATACCTTGTCGATTCGAAGCCTTTATTTAAATACGTTCTTTAATTTGAGATTAACATTAAATGTTTGACAGTTACGAAACCCATGAACATTTTGTATAGGAAAATGTTTTTTCTTTTATTTTATTTTCAGAGTTATTCTATCGAACAAGTGTTCGAACAAACCCGACTTTGTTTTATATATTAAGATATACATACATATATCTACATATAGCGTTGAAAAAAGAATATTATTTAATTATTAATTTCTTAAACAAAAATGTTCTTTTTCTTTATAAGATGACATTCATTTAAAGTAAGATAATTTTAATGTTCAATCAATTGTATGTCATCACTGATTTTTTTAAGATAGGCACCTTTAAAGAAATTATCTTAAGAAAAGTCTGGGTGAAATCGCTCTCTCTATATTTCTTTATTGATATGATGGAGACAGCTATAGTCAAAACGATAAGCACAATCAACTATCACCTTATGGCTAAAACACATGTGCAGCATTTTCCCTGCAGCGAAATTTAATTACACAGGTTCTTATGGGAGCAGAATCATTGAAAGTCTGCATGCAGCGCTGCGCTGCACGATGTCTCTATTCCTAAATTTGCTGCCTAGTTTCATTGCAGCCATAATTCTAAAACAAAAAATTCCAAATAATTGCTATTTGGCATTACTGATATTGACAGATTGTTGACATTGTCTGTCATATTTGCAAAAAAAAAGTTTGATTTTGTCTTTGGTGGAAAACTTGATATTGATACAATAATGGAAGAAAAAATAAAACAAATTCATTTATGACAAAACAAATCCGTACAATGAACAAGAAGTGAAAAAAATTTTGTTTTGTTTTTCATTTGTGCTTTGTATCTTCTTTTGCTTTTCCTACTTATCACCAGGAACAATTTTTGAAAGTATACGTGCAATTCTCTTTCATTTTCTGATTAATTAAATTTGTCCACGGCCTTGAAGTTTTGGTCTGAAACAAATTATATTCATTTAAAAACTTGAGGTATTTCTCATACACGGCAATCAAAATCAAAATTTTGTCCTTGTTTGTTGAAATATCCATTTAATTTAAAAAAAACTTTTAAAACTTTAAGTACAAAACAATTTAAGCAAACAAAAAGAATGAAAATTTGGCAGATGTCATTTTTGTTTTAACAGAACCAGGCATCATTAAAGTTAGGAAGTATGCGCATGTGTTCTGGCTGCAGCGCTGCATGCATCGCTGCGTGCAGACTCGCTGCACATCTGTTTTAGCCATTAGCCGATTCCACCCCTGAACTAAATTGATCAAAATTATGTTGAACGTAGGAAAGTATGTTGTGATATTTCATTTGGAACTGTTGTGATCCAATAACCATGATCCAAAAAATACCTTTAACATATCATTTTCCATTCTCTCTCTTTAACAGTACCTATCATTTTTGTTCTCGCTCGCGTAACCGACCTCCAAAAATCATTCAATCCAATAAATGTATCATCTTCCAGAGTCATTTAGTGTAACCTAATACCTACTGCAATTAATCAAATGTTGCCTTTTCTGCATCCGGACTATGTATTACTGCAGCTATAGCTACATATACATATGTATACAGGTACAGAACTATATGGGTCAGTATAAATGTACCAAGCTAAGGCAAATGGAAATGACCATGCATTTTTTTTACAATTCACACGCTCTCAAGGGTTTATTGAGAGACCCTTATAATGTTAAACATATCACGAGCGAGGGGGAAATTAGGCGGGAGGTATCGATGAGCATTGGTCTTGAATGTTTGCAAATTGAAATGGCAAGGGAAAACGGTTCCGAGTAAATTATTCCATAATCGTGTGGTGCGACGACTATGAAATGAATCTCTGAATTTGACGGTACTACCGAAATTAGACTCGAGGGTGTTCTTATGAGAATTCCTATTCAACTGGCTACTCCGAGTGAGCATTGTTTGTGAAAGAAGCGATGAAACAAGAGATGTGAATGATTTCATGATAGCTTGATAGTTGTTTTTGATCCCTTATATATTGCATTGGATGGTAAATGCAAGTGATGTTTGATTGTCGATGCAGATATTAAACAAGTGATTTTCATTGTGAGAATGCATTTTTCATCGAGAATGACTTACTTGCTATGAACATTTTATTGAAAGAAACTGAATCTGACTCTTGGTTCTCCAACTTTAAGCTCAAAAATCTAGAAATCCTCAACACCGATTTTCAAAATATTCGACATTTTGAAAGAGCTCAATACCAGCTTTCATTTGGTGCCTTATCTCATCTATGTACGCTCTGGATCGAAAAATGGGTCTTTTCTAATTTCGTGTTTAAAAATTGTTTTTATTTAATCTGTTTAAACATTTTGTAGATTCAAAAATGTATAGGTATGCGCATAACAAAAAAAATGTATTTGAAAATTCCATTTTAATATTATTCATCCAAATCAAATTTAGTTAATCAATTGGAACCTACCCATAGTTTCGGAATAGAAATGCCTCCACTGCAAAGACCCGACATCGGCGAATACATAAGGAGGCTCAAGAAAATGCTTCTATACTCAAAATGTTTTTTTTTTAAACTTCGCTCTCCACAACTCGCCACCTTGCTTGTTTGATTTGATTGCCGTAACGTGGAGCGTTTTTCATCCAAGTGGAAAGTAACAACTAACTATATATTGTTCTTTCATGATAACTGACTTTCTATCATTTATAAAAAAAATCGCTTTTATTTTTTTTTAAGTTGAAACAAGAAATCACATCACATTATACCACATGCCACATATTCTTGAGCCACACTCACACATTCATTTATAAAACATTACAACGCATTATGACAGAAAGAAAAAAAATTCCACCATTTGGAAAATGGAAAATGTGTGTTCAAAAAAAAAAAATTTAAATAAAAATGCCACCATTTCCGTTGGCTCGTGGATGCAAGAAAAGGATATAAAATCATCTGTAAACATTCTACTTGAAAAAGAAATGCGCTGAAATCGTTGCGTATATTTGAGCTCATTCGAATGCAAATGTTTCATTAATCCTGTGTTTCGTTTTTTAT
The DNA here is from genome assembly GCA_911387755.1 of Chrysotoxum bicinctum. Lineage (NCBI taxonomy): Eukaryota > Metazoa > Arthropoda > Insecta > Diptera > Syrphidae > Chrysotoxum > Chrysotoxum bicinctum. The sequence continues at coordinate 12,691,930 of OU426991.1, read as the reverse complement.
TTGAAGCATTCTGCTTCTGATGGTGTAGAAGGTGTAGAAGCTCGTTACTTATTCTCTATGGATGCAGATGATGGAGAATTCTACTTGAACCCGCCCTTCCCACGGTCAACCTTCCCACTCGCCGAAATCCCAACTGCGATGGGATTTATACTCTGCGCCATCAGCGGAAAAAAACCCAACATTCATGAATCACTCATAAAAATGTAAATGTGCCTGAGTGGTGAGCGTGTGTATTGGAGATTTTGATTTGTTTGCTTTTTTGTTCTTTGTCTCTTTTTAAGCTTAAAGGTTGGAATTGGACTCGTTTTTCTGCCAGAATAAGACGACGCAACCCGGAATCCTTTATCATCACATCCACAGAAAAAGATAGCGAGAGTGGGAGTCCCAGTGCAAAAAGGGATTAGGGTTTTAGTTGCTGGGTAGTGGAACAACTGTGACGGATTTATGGATTTGTTTGTTTTTGATGAGTGCAGGATCAGGTGTGTAACCATAAGTTTCAGAATAAATCATCTATTCTCAGCAAAAAAATAAACTTAGACAAAATAGAAACAGTACCACAAAGTGGAAACATATAAACAAAATATTTTACCACCATAGCAACCACCAGCCTCTAAGTCGATTGGGTACATCACAAACAGAATATACTGAACCACAAATGAAGTTATATTACGAGTATGTTGGGGAATTAATGTGGAAAATTAAGTCCCGGATTTATTTATATTTTTGTATGTATCTACCTATGTAGGGAAAAGATTTCACAAAAATCAATGGCGCAAAATTTTAATTGAATTAGTACGATGCTAAAGCTGTTTTAGTATGATAATAGGTTAAAACAACGAATTTGCAAATTTTAATCGAATATAGCATCATACTTTCCCTACCCTTTTATTAAAGTTAAAATCATCATACTTTATTTTTTTAGTATCGTGCAAGCTTCACATGACTCTTTGACATTTACAAACATCAAAAAAGGTTCGTGTACTTACTTTTTTACACGAAATGTCATTGTTTTAGGTGTGTTCAAAAGTAATTTAATAAGAAAATTCTTCTAGTACAATACTAGTTAGAAAATGTTTAAAATTAAGAATGAGTTAGTAAACTACTATAAAGTTAACGAATTGTTAAGTAGTATCATACTAATACCTTAATAATAGATTAATTTTCGAACAAGGATAGATATTTAAAAACAATTTTCAGATTCCTTAAGATAATTTAATAAAGAATTTTAAGGATGCTCAATTCGAGATGATGACAATTTTTAACTTTGAATTTGAAAGAAGTTAGTTTATTTAATACATGTTGATTGAACAATCTTCTTGATTTTGAACATTTTTAATTATTCTAAAGAGAGAAAAATTCAGTTTTTAGACCTCAGCACTCTTGGTATTTTTAATTTTAAGGATTTTAAGCTATATGCATATATACATATATGTAGTGTATAGATACCTTTAAAAAAATCAATTCAGATATCGAATTTCATAAGACTATAATTTTGGGATTTTGGAAGATTTTTTGTTCATACCTAGATAATAATATTTCGGAATTTAAAGTTTTCGGAAAGTTGTGTTTTTTAATTATTAATTTAAATATTCTAATGTTGACAATTTTCGGAGAATTTTGAATTTTGTTGAGAACTTTTAATTTATTTAGTTTTGAAATACTTAAGATTTTTAGTTATATTAGTTATATATATTATTCATCAAGCTATTAAAAATCTTAAAAATAATAAAGCTCCTGGGTACGACCTAATAAATGCTCGCGTGCTTAAAGAGCTACCCAGAAAAGCAGCAATTAAACTTCAGCAACTTATGAATGCGGCATTAAGGCTTTCATACGTTCCACGCCAATAGAATGGAAGTCGCAGAAGTTTTAATGGTTCCAAAACCGGGAAAGTCTCCGAACGAAAAGAAATCTTATAGACCGATTTCCCTCTTGCCACTGATCTCGAAGGTATTTGAGAAAATCTTATTTAAGCGAATGCTTCCTATTATCGAAGAAAAGCGGCTTATTCCTGACCATCAATTTGGTTTCCGAAAAAGCCATTCAACAATTGATCAGGTGTACAGGATAACCAATTAAATTGAGAAGTCACTAGAGAGAAAAAATGTATGTTCAAGCGCATTTCTAGACGTCTCTCAAGCCTTCGACAAGATCTGGCACGATGGCCTTAAGTTTAAACTAAGACAGGTCTTTCCGGATCAAATATATTACATCCTTGAGTCGTACCTCGAAGATAGGCTATTTGGAGTTAAGCAAGGGAGGGAATATTCGGATTTTAAGGAAATCAATGCTGGTGTTCCCCATCAGGGAAGTGTTCTCGGTCCGATTCTATTCGTACTATATACTAGCGATATTCCTCAAGAAGAAGATACCATAATAGGTACGTTTGCAGACGATACGGCTATACTCGTACTTGCAACATCCGATTCAGTTGAATCTGCAACCGAGAAGCTCCAACGAGCTTTAGATAAAATTTCGTTATGGACTAAGAAATGGCGAATAGTTCTTAATAAGTCCAAATCAACACATATTAATTTTACTTACAAACAAATTACCAATCTGCCCACCTACATTAATTCGGTGCAAATACCATATGCTAATGAAGCAAAGTACCTAGGAATGACACTATAGACGCTAAGCTTAAATGGAAAACTCACGTTAAAAAGAAACTAGATCAACTTGAAAATAAATTACGTGAAATGAATTGGCTTATTGGAAGATATTCCAAACTCAGCATCTACAATAAATTGCTTATCTATAAGCAAGTGATAAGACCAGTATGGACGTACGGTATACAACTTTGGGGTTGTACTAAACCAAGCAATAGACAAATACTACAATCTTTTCAGAGCAAAGTTCTTAGAGAAATCGTTAATGCTCCGTGGTACATTAGAAACAGTGATTTACGCAGAGACTTACGATTGCCAACTGTGGAAGATGAAATAGCAGTTTTCGCTTAAATAACCATAGCAATAGAATTATTCGACAAACAATTGATGAGACAAATCTTGTGCGCCGACTTCAAAGAACGAGACCGTTCGACCTAGCGCCATAAGGATTATCCGCTTTCAAATGTGGTATCCGAAGGTCCTCTCAGTGGGGAGTTTCCTACCAAACGTGATTATAATACATATAATGAAATTAAAACTATTTGATAAGATAACTTAGTTGTAGTCGCAAGAACAAAAGGGAGGTGTTTTTTAGTGTGTGTCTATGAAGATTTTTCACCTACCCACGAAAAAAAAAAAAAAAAAATATTATGCGCACACCCAAAAATATTCAAACGCATTGTGAGTTCTTAGGGAAATTGGAGAAGAAGATGTGTTCCAAAATATGGGAAAAAGGTTCTTATCAGCGGGATTGTACTTTAACCATCTTGTATCAAGAATATCCCAAAGAGCTTGCACCTTTGCAAATTTGTCATTTGGGCTAAATTATTATAATCGGCAACGTTAAATTATCGCAGCAATTCTTCGAACCTTTTTTTGTGGATATCTCAGTGCCTTCATTTTCTTGGAAATACAAGTGTTTCTAGGGATGTTTTCTCCTTTATGTGCTATCAATTTATCAATCACTTAAAAATAATAAATTGTGCTTATTCTTTCCAGATTTAAACTCCTTAAATTAGGATTTTCTAATCAATTCCTGTGAATTGCTCTTTATTGAGCAAAAATAGTTTTAAAAGATTAAGAAAGTAAAGCCTCTATTTTCTATTCTACTTTCATCTTTCAATCACGGCACCCAAATATTGTAATAAACGAAACCAAAACTCAACATGGTATCGCGTTTAATAGTAGGAATAGGAATAATAAAACAGTACACAACACTTGCCATATAAAGCCACCCACACATCAGGTTTCCATTATCTATGAACTCGAAAAAAAAAAACACAAAAATGGAATCGCTCATTCGAAAGAGAAGAAGCTTTTTCACACATATGCCCTCATTATGAACAAAGAAGAAGAGATTGAGGTTGTGATGAAGGGAATGAGGTTAGGTTGGTATCCGGACAAAGGCGCGCCAATGCCGCCAACCTATATTATCAAGCGCTCATATGTATGTGTTTGCCTGTGGGAATATTTTGTCAATCAAGCGCCAAATTACCATAAAAAGTCAAGCTCGAATTGGTTGATAGACGGTGACGAAGAGTATAACAACGCAAAGGAGGATATTTTTGGTATTTCGTGTTAAATCTATGCATGGGCGGTGATGATGACAATGAAAGAATCGAATAGAGCACGAAACACATAAAAAAGTCTGGCAAGCTTAGGTTCTCAAGATCTCCTGCTTGTTCAGAAATAAACGATTTATAATTTGATTTCAAGGTTATTTGCTGTGACTAAACTCAAAACACAGCGCAAAGAAGAGCCGGAGTACCATTTCGTCATCTTCCTTCAATACTGGCTTTGAGTCATATCAATCCATATGTGCAGATCATTAATGTTAAGGACCCAAGTTTCATCCATGAAGATAAAGGAAGGCGAATAGAAAAGGACAAGAATACACGCGTGTTTTTGTGCAGAGAAGTTATAAATCCATAGATATGTATGTAAGGCTTTCATCGTGCCAGCGTAATGTTTGAAGCAAATATGTATAACAATGAATCCCCGAGGACATGGATATAATATAAAAAATTAATGAGAGAAAATATACAAGTTGAAGTTAAGAGTAAAAGTTGCAGTTGGATTAGAAGTATGAATAGAATAATCGGCTATAGTTATAAGAACTTAAGAGAAAGTCATAGTCTGTACAGGCGTAAGAAAGACGTTAATCAAGTAGGGTTATGTGCAAACATAGGATACAACAATACCCCGTTGGTAACTTGGTGTTCATCAAATGAACTGTTTTTTTTTTTTATTATGTTATTGAGACCCATATATTCCTGATGGGACATGGGACATGGGACAGAAATTACACAATTTGTAACTTTAACATCTTGGAGGTAATACTCGTAAAAGATCTCATTTTAGTATTAGAACATAAATCAAATACGTATGCTGTCGCTCTTTTCTTTGAAAAATGCTGTGACAGACGTTTTTTCCCAGACATATTTATGTAGATTTATCACTTGGTTCAATGGAAATGGATTTTTGAAAGTCTGCATTATTTGCTGACACACAGGGAGAAGGGAAGTGCATTAAGCAACCTTTTTCGAATAGGGAGCATGAGTTAATAGTTGTTATTTCTTTAAAGATTTAAAAGAAGATATGTCCATGACATTAACAATTTCAAAAAACTCACCTGTAACTTCCAATAATTTTGCCAAATTTATCTTTGGCTCTGTGTTGACTTGACATTCATAAATGCCACTATCTCGTTGCTGAGCATATTCAATCTTTAAATCCCAATCATCTGTTCCGGGTGTGTGTATAACAGAAAATCGTTGATCACCAGTGTAGGTATAAATATTTGTAGTTAAAATGTGTAGATCTCGTTTTCGCATCCATGAAACCTAAATAAATTCTTTTGAATTCTGAACGAACAAAAACATTTTTTTTTTTAACACAACTTACAGTTCGATTTCCTTTATTTTTAACTCGACATTTTAGAATTGCCGTCTCATCAACAACTGTTGATACATTTCTTGGACTTATATCATCAAAATAAGGACGTTCGGAGTCGAGGAAACCTTGAAGAAAAAATATAAAAAGAGTTGAAAGGATACAAACCAAATAGAAATTTAAAAACAAATTATGCATTAAACTAAGTGGTAGTATGTATTTTTATTTTTGTATCTTTTTAAAAACATGTAAGGGAAGTAATAATATGAGGAGTTACCATAGCGATAAGGTAATATTAGCCACTATGAATTGTGGGAACCCCAAGTTCACTTTAATTAAAATTGGAAAAAAACTTATTATTTCTGGATAAAATAAAAAGTATTTAGTTTTATATCAGCAGATAAAAAAATGTTGGTCTGGTTCAAAGTGAACTATTTATAATCGACTGTCCCAAATGCAGAGAAGCATTAAAAAGACTATAGTCAAACAAGAACTTTTAATTATTGCTAATCATATTACCAATCTTGTCGGCAAAGTTAGTGATTTACTATCAAGCCTTTACATACTAGCCATCTTCTGTCTTCCTATTCAAATAAGGGTGGACTTCTGGGTTAGAAATATATTGGTTAAAATTGGTTGATTGTTGTCTAGTTTTCATTTTCATATCCGTCTAGTTTATATACGAAGATTTTTATTCACCACTTATAAGCAGATTATGGTATCGTGCTTCTTTATTTTTAAACACTTCATCAAATTTTCGTGTAGGAGTATTTTTATATTGAAAGACTATAGCTGACTCAAGATACTTTGCATTTCAATGTTTGGGAATACCATTATGATGAGTTTGGTTTTTGATTCGATGAACTGTTAAAAATCAGCAGGAAAAGTAATGCATAAAGTTAAGATGTTACCTGGGATTTCGTCATTGCCAATGTCCAGCAAGTGTTTTGAAATAACTCTTATTTTTTTATTTATTCAATTTACGGTACTTAAATCCACAGATTATCTTAATGCTTTAATTACGCGTACTTTTTACAGTATCTTTTATGAATAATAAAACAAATAAGCTTTAAATTGATATCTTATTGAATATACATGGAAATAATTATAATAAATATTAAAAAATCTACTACAGCGAGAAATAAGCTCATACTATCTTTAGTTTGTAGACTTTTAATATCTGTGTTTATGAGATCGCTTGGTTCATTATAGAAATATTCTCCTAGATGAAGTTTGCGTCTGTAAGAGAGAGCAGGGCATGTACAAAGAAGGTGTGGGATTGTCTCCTCTTCCTCCTCGTCCAAGCAACTCCTGCAAAAATCGTTTGATAGTACACCGAGTCGTGCGGCGGCGTGTCTACCTATGAGACATTGTCCAGTTATGACACCTATTACGGAGCTGATCTGAGATCTACTGAGGGACAATAGACATTTTGACCGTTTCAAATCCAGTTTTGGCCAGATTTGTTTGGTCGCCATACAAGTGGTAGTATTAAGCCAACTTGTGTTTGATTGTTCCAGAGCGATTCGTTTCAGCATAAGTTTACTTGTAGCTATGGGCATACCTATATTTGCCTTTTCGGGTAAGATAGGCATTTCCGTTCCAATTCTGGCGAGTTCGTCGGCTTTAAAATTCCCCGGAATGTCCCTGTGACCCGGCATCCAGAATAGGTGAATGTTAAACTGTTTGGCAATCTCCATCAGAGACGATCGACATTCTTGGACTGTAATGGAGTTTACAGAGACTGATGCGAGGGATTTCAAAGCAGCCTGACTATCTGAGAAAATACGGATATCCGTGCTAGATACCACGTTTTCTTTAAGCCAAGACAATAATTCCTTTATCTGCAGAATTTCCGCTTGGAATACGCTACAATGGTTTGGTAGGCGGAAGGAGAGGTTTAGTCCATCTGAGTACACTCCACCACCCACTCCGTTTTCAGTCTTCGATCCATCTGTAAAAAAGTGTACTGATTTATTTTCTGTCAAAGCCCCTTCCTCGCAAGCTGACCTTGAGGGAATGGTGACTTCAAAGTTTTTATCGAAAACCAAAAAGGGAGTGATGTAGTTAGAGTGACTTGGGAGAGTTCCGAATAAATTCAGAATGGTGGTGTGGCCAATAGAGTTATTGGTCCATTGAGAGATGGCTTTGAGACGTATGGCTGTGCTCGCGGCCATTTGTTTGCTGTAAATATCTAGGGGTGTCAGGTTGAGAAGTATGTCTAGTGCAGCGGAAGGTGTCGAGCGGAGCACATACACACTGAACGTTGAACTCTGCTTAGTTTATCGCGATTTGTCGCTTTATCTAAGGCCGTCCACCATACGGTCACCCCGTAAGTGAGTATCGGTCTGATGACCGCAGTATATAGCCAGTGAGTAATTTGTGGAGACAAGCCCCACTTGTTCCCTACGGCTTTTTTACAAGAAAAGAGAGCTACCGTGGCTTTCCTTACTCTTTCCTGTATATTAGGTTTCCAACTTAACTTTTTGTCTAAAATAAGACCCAGGACAACTTATTAAGAATATGAAATAATAAATAAAAATGAATTCCTTAATTACTTACTTCACCAGCTATGGCTTCAGAGATAAAATTTTGAGCTGAATTTCTTCCTATCTTCAGAACAGGAAGTCATTTGCTCATGCTAATGATACAATGGGTGATTTAAAGCTTTTAATAAACATTGACCTATATATCTTAGCAATTTGGTTTAAGCATCATAAATTTGTACTTAGCAGCAAATCTTAAGTAATGTGCTTCTCTCAAGGAAACGAGTATTTTATCGAAGGAGTTTCTATACATAACTTAAACTGTGATAGCCTCAACTCAACTGATTTCTGCATACATTTAGTCTGTTTCTGAATTAAAGTAATTTTAGTAGAAATAAAATTTAATAAATTGTTAAAAAAACTATTTATTTTGCTCTTGGTAAGTTATTTCCACCAAACTTACTTGCCTCAATCTAAGCAAACAATCGTTTGGAATATATGGTATTTATTAGCAATCTGCAGTGCCTCATTGCAGCCCAGATATGTACATATATACATATGTACATTGTATATCATATTTCTCCTTTTTATAAAAATTCCTAAGTTCGCAACCCAACTCACCGAACACAGTAAACTGTTGTGGAAACACCAAGAGGCGCTGCAGTCGCTTGTCATAATACCAGCCCGTTTTACCTAAAAACAAAAATGTTTTTCAAGAGTACTCCCTCTTGCGTGAAAGTTGCAAAACTTCTTAGAAAACTTCTAAGCCTTTCGAACTCGGCAGAAAATTGTTAGTCCTTTCATTCCTGGTTATCAATAACATGGAGACAGGATCGGTTGCGTGCGATTTATACAGTCACTAGTCACTACTTCTCCTCGAGCTATGCCACCAAATTTATTTCCTTATTTCTATAAATCTGTAATCTACTAATTGTATTTGCTAAACAAAAACTATTAAAACATTTCTCATTTTACAGTTTTCTCCTTTGAGTTTATTTTAACCCATTTTTTCTCAAATTTATTACGTATCCAATCTCCGACTCTGAAAGTAGTTTTCCAAATTGAAAGTGTTAGTTTAGTTTTTATTCCCCAAACTCAATTTCAATACAAAAAAAAAGCTACTGATTAAAAATAACCTTTGTATAGGTAGTTTTTGTTTTACCATTTGTTTCTATTCAAATTTCTCTGTTTTTCCTTTCATCTTCAAAATTCAAACGAAAATATATGAAAGTATCAAGGACGACGAGGGTATTTTATAACGGTTTATCAATTTTTTTATAGGTATTCAAAGATTAAAGATTTTGTTTTTATTATTTATTTTTTTTTCTGCATTTTTGCCTCTCTATATATAGATAGATACTTAAATGTATGTTTCTTGTTTGTAATTTACTTTTGAAAGAAGTTTTTATTAACAAGAAAAAGTATATCTTATATATGTAGGTATGATAGCGTTAAAAGTACAAGACAGCAAAATAATATACATACTTGTTGCAAAAGAATTACTTATTGATTAAAATGAAAATAGAAGAAGAAAAAAATGAAGACGACCCCTCAAAAATTAACCGTGGGATTATTGGTATAACAAGTCCCAGTTGTGTGTATCTTTAACAGCAAGTCGGAGAGGGATGATTTAAAAAATCGCATTTATAGACATTAAATGAATAAAAATATTCTTTTAAGGGAATCGGGAGAGAGGATTGTGGTAAAAAAGCAAAAAAATAAATAAAGATGAAGAAAAGAAAATCTTCAAGCTAAGGCAAAAAAAACATCAAGCGAATATTATTGTTTGAAGTGAATGTGATCCTGAATGTGAATTTGAATCTCTAAAATCTCGCATTTGCGTTTGTGCTAGTAAATTGTAAACATGTATACACTGCATACATTTTGTAGAGCACACAACAGTTCAACAGTTATTCCTAATTGGAATTTTATATCAAAGTATTTGGTTTCTCATTTGCAAATTAATTTCATTTATTTTACGAGTAGCAATACATTCGATTATTATCGATGGGTTTTCACTTTCACTTTCACCGCCAACGTCATATTTATTACCATCGCATTAATTTTTAATGAAATAATCATGAAATTTTTGGGTTTTAAGTTCTTTTCTTTCAAATTTGATAAGAAGGGTGGGTGTTCTTAAGGATATCTCGATTTAATTGAAAAAAAAATCTTAAAATTAATACTTGAACAAAAGATTAGGTTTCTAAGAATTTTCCCCTCTATTCCTGCTACCACGCACACTGGAATGATTGAAGTTTTTTATCCACGGCACAGGGAGTTTATCCTCATTCTTAAAATTTTGGAACTTATGTCCCTATTAAGTGGGGCAAAAAGTCCCAACAATTAAAATCGGTGGATATGTCCCGCTTTGAGCTGAGAACGTCTATGTTTAGTAGTCAGGCAATCGCCAAAATCAACAATTTTCTTGGACGACAGTAGCTTTGATGGTGAAGCAACCGAATTGCGTGAGTAGTAAGGACGGCCCAGAGAGGGAGAACCCGCGAAGCGGCCCACCCAATTTACTTTTGATATTATTAAATTTAATAATAAAATACAACATAAAGACAAAATCAAAAACATAAACCTAATATTTTAAATTTAGTTCCCTCTTATGTGAGACATAAATGCCAAAAATATAAATTTGCGGGGCTTGTCCTTGCGCCCATTATCTAAGGTGCAGTGTAATAAGACCCGCAAAAATAAAGCACATGGATCTTATCTCCCAAAATATTAAAAATATGTATTCCTTTTTGAAGTGACAACAGAAGCTGCGGGTTCTAATTTCTTATTATTCTGGGATTCAATTTAAATATATGTGTTGACGCAGCGGGTGGTGCAGTAAGCGACGACTCGAACGCATGGCATCAGTAAGCCGTCCGTCCCAAACCACACAATCCGCGCCACCTGCACCTTTTGGATGTAAATACCAATTCCGCAAACTTCTTCAGTAATGATTTTTTGTGCTGGACCTCATTGTCACTTCGAACAATATAAAAAGCCCGCCATTGTGATTATTTTGGCAAATAAATCATATTTCTTACAATCAAATCGTGTGCTGATGCTTATTTTTGCAATCAATTTTACAATTTTTTTCCTTTCAGTGTAGAAATCCCAATGTACCTATGTATGGTTGCAGTGAAGAAAGAAGAAAATAAAAATTAAAAAAGAAAACAAAAATTTATAAAGCTTTTATGGGTTTGAAGCGAGACAACCTTTTTAGAGATTCCTTTTCCTTGCGCTTCCGGGAAGATATTTCCATTTTCATGGCAAATAGGAATTTTTCATTATTTTCTTTATTTTTTGAAAAATCGTATTTTGTGCGGAACCTTACCGCAACACAACACGGTATCACTATGTATATTTATCGTTGATAAAAGCCTTGATTCTGCTCACATTTCTGATTTAAAACATTTTCTTTAGAATAAGAGGTAGTTTTTCTTACTTTTTTTTAAATTGTTCAACAAAAAAAAATTCCGAAGGAAAAGCAGCATTTTTTTTCTTAAATTACAGGTTTAAATTTATAAATCTACTTTAGCTCTTTATAAAAAAATAAATAAATATTACGAAGTGTGGAGGCAGTAATACAAAATATTGTATTTTATAAATTTATAATTTCTTTTTTTGCTTCTTGAAAGAAGGAACTTTGTTGTCAGCATTTATAAGCATTATATTTATATTACCTTAGAGGGCGTTGTTTCAGAATTTCTGATTGGTTCAGCATTTATTTTCTTTGTAAGGCCCGTCCAGTCTTTAATCTTACTGACTGCATAAACAGTGCTGCCGTTTTAGTAACTTTGTCACTATATTTAGCGGAATTTTCAAAAGTTTAGCGACAAAAAATTATTTTTTTTCACTAGATAATTCTAGTTACTTTTCTAGTGACTTTTTGTAAGAACATGTTTTTTGTTAATATTACGCCCCTGGTGATGGTACATCCCTGGCATTCGAGTTTGGCACTTATGAAATGATATTCGATTGACTCTCTTTTTACTACGACCACTAAACTGAATTTGAAACTTCACCACACAAAAGAAGACCGAAACGAGTGTGATTGCGAGTGAGCGGGTATTACACCCCGACTCCACAAGATATCTGTCTGACATCTCTATCTCTACAGTTTCTTATTGCTTCGCTGGGCAAATTATGTCATGATTTTTCATTTCTATCCCTACTGCACGGGATGTGTTTTGTGCGGACAACAGAAATTAGCAAAAGGTAAAATTAACAAAAATTATATACATATATTTGCAAGGAAAAGAATGCGCATCTACCTAAAGTATAAATAAATAACACCAAACATAACTTAACGCACGAACAAATGAATAACATGACACGTTAATATATTTACCTACAAAATAAAAAAAAAACATTTACCGACGGAATACTTGACAAGAACCAACCAAATGAGAAGACACGAAATAATGAGACAAAAGTACGAAAAAAAACCATCTGTCAAATTTCATATCAGACATCTATATCAGGACAAAACCGCTGACATAGATCGCTGACATCACATCGTAAGAGGAAATATCGCGCCTCCATTGGAGATTTCATATCATGATGAGCATCCTGAGAGAATTTATCTCCTGTGGAGTCGGGGTGTTATGTTTTAGAAACTAGACTACCTACTACCTAGTTATTTCGTTTCTATGATTTATTTTGTGTACAATTTAAACTGTAATACCCATATTAATAAAGATGGTTTAGTTGAGGTTTATCGTTAAGTCCTGGACTAAGTGCGAAATTTCATTAATAAAACAAATTTTCTGTTAAGTGACGTTTACTAATTATGATTAAGTTAAACCACCGAAGTAGGTGGTTTAGCGAAGGAATAATAAATAGAAATGTCCACAGTCAGACACAAGCAATTGATAATCAAATTAGGTAGCCACAGAATATAAAAAAGAGATTGCTTACTTTTGTAGAAGATTTTCTTAAAAAGATTTTTGATAAACGTCATTTTACTATTTCGGGAACATTTTGTTTTTATTAATGTAAATATTTAAGCCATGGCTTAACTCCTATTCCATGGTTTAGCAAAACCATGGTTTAGCAAAACCATGGAATATAGGTGGAATAAGCGTTTTTTATTAATACGGCTGTATAAGTTTTTCTTTACTATACAAAATAAATTGTTTGTTATAATTGAATGTTTTTTTGATATGTATGTGTACTGAAAATTTTTTCTAGTGACTTTTTTCAAAATTTTAGCAAATCTAGTGGACTCTTTTTTTTGGCTTGCGGCAACACTCTGCATTTTATAATTTTTTCTGTAGTCTTCGTAACCAATTTATCAGGCACCAATATTGCAGTACTATCAGCCAAGGTGGCGTTGATATTCACTGCAATATCCCTAGTATATAATAAATACGGCGGCGTTAGTCCTAGGACACTTCCTTGAGGTATACCAGCTTTTTGTTTTGTACCGAGTAATTTCGGTAAGATTTCAGAACTTCGTATTACCTTTGTGTATAACTTATAGTATTATCATGTAGTGTGATTTTATATTGCGAACGCTAGCCTGGTGGTGGCGCAGAAATTAGCGCACGCTTTTACAGTGGAGGGTAGGATAACATACAAAACAAGTAGTAAAAAAGAGAATATTTTGTTATTAAATTTAGCAATGACATATCTAGCAATTGCAGTCCCTAGCCTTAAGATGTCGCCACAATCTTTCGTCTTCTTGATAGTACTATAAGTTTTATATACATACAAAGGTATTACTGCCTGGTCTCTATGTAGTTTGTTCCCAAATTCTAAGTGTCAAACCTTGCTAAAAGCATGGTTGTAAGATGTTACTTCTGTTGGTGGCTTAGTAGAACAATGACTTCTGCGATTTTCCAGTTATGTGGCACATATATATATATATATATATTTTTTTATTATAATATGCAACTAACAGTTTAAAATAAAACAATTACAAGAATGCATTTGAAATTCAATAATTAAGCAGAGTAGATTTAAAGAAAAAAAAATATAAGTGTATTATAAAAATGAAAAAAAAGTTAACTAAACAATAATTGAATTTTATAAAATAATGTTTTTTTAAAAACAAGAAACAAAAGTGAGAAATAAAAAGTCAAAAATGAAACAGAAAAAGCAAAGGCAAACTAGAAGTGGAGAAATTAAAAGTGGAGAAATGACGTAGAGAAAGAGTGACGTGGTACAACTCTCAATAACTGGGATTTAACATTAATATCACTTACACCAGAGTTAAAAACATCAAACGAGAGGAAGTAGCGATTGTGATAGACCTGCATTCTTAAGATTGGTGATTTTAAGTATACAATTAGTACGAGCGCGAGGTGGTAAGAATGATTGCAGTGGCTCTCTATTAGGTCGAGATGACCAGCGTATGCATATTTCATTTGCCAGTAGGGACGATCGCACTTTTCCTACTATTACTTGTCTTAAATATGTTTCCATTAATATTAATCGGCGTTGGGATAAAGAATGAATTTTAAAAAGATCAATTCTATTCTCATAACTGCGATATATTTTGTATTGTAAATATTTGTGAATTTTCGTTGCACCGATTCTATAGCTAGTGAGTGCGGATACTATATATAGAAGACCAAACAATTGCACCGTATTCCAGGATACTTCTGCACAACAAGTTGAAAAGTTGGATGAAGGTTTTCGATTTTTTTAATTTTTTAAAGAATTGGAATTCTTATAGGGCTATGAAAGACATTTCTTTCAAAACCTGAGCTGGTATTAGAATGGGCCCTGCACACACTTGTGAATTTTTTTTTAAATATCTTGTAAATGATTACTAATTTTAATTTTCTGCATGTGCTGTGGTGTACACAGCCTTTGAAACAAAAAAAAACCAATTCAAGTGGTTCCAATTAATATCTCTTCAAACGGAAAGAAATTATTGTATCTACAAAAACATCCTTAAAACTTGTGTACCCAAAACTTTTGCAATAAAATACGTGATTGAGATAATCTAACCACCTTGAGGGGGAAACATCATTGACTTAAAGAATTAATTAAATCTTCATCTTATTTTTGGTAGGTATTATGCTAAACCAAGGTCTTATCAAATCTATTCTGACGAATTTTGAGTGCGATAATTGACTATTTGTGATGGCCAGGAGCATTATGGAGGAAATAAATAGAAGATGATAGAATTTGGATTTTTAACTGCGATTTAATTCAAATACAAACGAAATTCATTCCAATCTTGCCGCAGGATAAAAATTTGTATTGTTTGCCATACGTCGAAAGATAGAAAGATTTAATTGACATAACGGTGTTAGTTGAAAATAACTTCATATTTTTTGTAGGCATAAAAATAATTCCTTTATCAATAAAACCAAGAAAAAAAGCTAAACTTCTAACCTCTCTCAATGGAAATCCCATACCACTATAAAAACTTCCTTCAAAAAAACAGAAAATATATGAACTTAAGAGGACATTACAGTGCCTCTCGTTATTATTTTGTCTGCAGAATAAGTAGGAGGACGAACGCCGCGTCCGTGATTTTTTCGTTTTATGCTCACAAGCCTGAAATTATTATTATTATTAAAAGGCCCTAGCAGGGAATGTAAGTTCCAATCCTAAGCCCTGCTCCGTATAATACTCGTACCATTTCGATAATATTTATATGACATCAAATTGTAATCCAAAATGTAGTCGACAATCAGAATTCTGCTGCTGAATCCTCACTTACTCTCCACAGGATACAAATAAGATGGAGACACAAGTTATTCAATGTGTTAAGCAGTAGCAGCAACGAAGACTACGTAACTACTACGCACATGATGCTGACTTTGCATTGGTTTGTGTATTGGTACACTTTATTTTTCTTGGTAGAAGGAAAGTGGGCAATACACGTTGTTTTGAATGCAGAAAGGTAATTTAACTCCTCTGATTGTGTGTAGCAGTGTACTCACAGGACTCAATCTCTTTTGTGTGTATAAGTTAATACACAAGACAGCGGGCAGAAGTTTATTAAGTAATTTACTTATGGTATTTGCCACTCACTCTGTACACTATTCTCCCTTTTTTCGAAGATCGAAAGAAAAGTTAATTTCTCCAACGGTGTATAATGGGATAATGGGATTTGTGCTTGACTATTCGGATTAGCTCAAGGCATCGTTCAACAGCAGCATAAGTAGTTGGAAAAGAAATCTGCTTTAGTTAGTCCGACGCATTGTCCAATTAGCTTAGAATTTGGTAGAATTGTATTTGTTTTTCTTCAATTAAACTTTAAGTGAAGGAACGGAGAGGAATATAAAATGTTGAAATAAATATTTAATGTTTAGAAAGGGAACAATTATAAGAGCCTGGGTGAGCGGTCATGTAAAAATTTGTGTACAGCCTATAATTATTATAATTAGCATCACCCAATATACACACTGTCAATCTCTATTAGAATTCATATAAACATACCAATTAATTTGTGACAGAGGAACTCTGTACGTTAGAAACAAGAAACAAAATGAAAACGCAGAATTCATGTTCAAGTATTATTACGAAAATAACCAGTTCTTCTGCCATTTCTAGAAAGAGTGGCGTAGCGCGTGGCATGGCTGAGGTCCTTCGTCGTTTGATGAAAACCCTTAGGACATAATTCCACGCCTCCACAAGCAATAATACATTTAAAAAAATGAAGCATGCAATCAAGGTTTCCAACACCAAATTATATGAAATAAATTAGTTCATGAAATCGATTTCAGGGTTTTTTTCTTACTATCTCTGTGGCAATAAATGAAGAAATAATTTGACGTATAGTTTCGGTTTGACTGACAATTATCCTGATTTGCACCCTATGAGTAGCATACAGGTTGAAGATATTAGAATTTCACTTGGAGAATTTGATCTGTTATCAATCATATACATAGGCGTTCTTTGCTCAGCAACTAGATTATAAAAAGGATTTAATGCGATAATTTCCCCACTTAACTCAAAAATTAATATATCTGCAATCCTTGAAATAATAATAGAAATAAAAGTTGCATAGATACGTACGGTTACGTACGGCTCTAAATACTTAAGTTGTACACGTAAGTTTGTATACCTGCTCAAGAAAAAAAAAAAAAACACCCACAGATGAAGGGTTGTGTTCACAAGTCTTTACCACTGTTGAGTTTGACAGTTTTACGAAGTAGAATCCTTCAGAGCATTGACATACTAGATATGGACTGCCAGTAGCTGATTACAGAATGGTCCAACGGATTACCAAACGACACTAGCCCTCGTGCCGACACTGACGGAAAATTTGAATACTATGAAATGGAACCAGTGCTAAAGGGGCTAATGTGCAAATAGTCCAATTGCCAAATCTGAAAATTTCCCTTTTTAATTTTCCCTTTTTCATTTTTTTTTTCAACGTATAAATATATACTGCAATACAGTTTTCGTTGCATTTACTTGTATTATCTATTAACAAATATTATTATTGTTTGTAAAAATACTTTTATTAAAGCAATTAGTTTCACTTTTACAAATAATTTTAATTTTTATACTAGAAATCAAGAGATAAGCTAAGATCTTTTTGGCTAGAGCGAAAATATTTGCAAAAAAATTAGTTATGCAAATAAATCCTAAGTTTGATTTAAATTAACAACTCACTTTAGAGAAAAACCAATCCTACAATTTGTATCAAATTTACAAATTTTGACACAAACTAAACGATTGCCTCTCAACAGTTGAGCTGTTTTTTATAAGTGCAAGAGAGAAAAGAGTGCGAGCGTGAGTAAAGAGTTGCCAGTGCGCGGTTCTCTTTCAACTGGTGATTAAACTATTTGATTTCGATCACAGTTGCCAGTGCGCGACTAGCCTTACACTACCTTATTGCCATAAAAAGCCATCTACTCGCCAGTGTAATAACTGATTTTTGGATCTTTGAAATAGATCCCGATAGAAAACAGGATCCCAAATTGTTTTTGTAATATATGTTAAAACTTTATCCAGATCCGGATTCAGATAGATTTGTGAATAATAAAACGCACCTTATCTTAAACTAGAACTGTAAGGCTAGGCGCGCACATTCAATTTTTAGTTTCTCAACTGCTTAGTTCGAGCAACTAAAAAGTTTGTGTTTTGACACAAACTAAACGATTGCCTAAAATGAGTTCGCTATTTTGTGTAACATATAATTATATGCACCTGCGCGGACATAAAATCATTAAGTAAACCAAAATGATTCATAAAACATTTTAAAGGGGATTTTTTTTCGAGATCCCTTAGCACTATTCTCAGCCGATTATCTCTCTAATAATAGACTAGCACCGTTTCTTCAAAGCAATGTCAATAGATGTCCTTAGTTTCTATGAGTAAACATTTCTGTTGGCACTAGTAGAACAAGAGATGGCGTTAAAAATGTTGTTTATTTTTGCCACTAGTGTCGGCACGAGGGCTAGTTTCGATTGTATCCGTTGGACCATTTTGGTTGCAAATTTTGTATGAGAATTATACACAACTAGCAGTCCATATATAATAAGTCAATGCTTCAGAGACTTGATTCTTGTTAAAAAAAACTTCAATGCAATCCGAGTGCCACCTATATCTGAAGTAACTGAGTTTTCCAACAGCTCTCGTATTTCTGAATTAAGGCTCCGACCGAAAAATAGTAAAGATGGTGAATAGTCTTAGTGGTTTAGAATATTAAAAAAAAAAACTTTAAAAAATATAAATAAGAAACTAATTAAATTTCTTTTGTTTTTATAATCGCCTGACTTGTCTTCAAATACAAAACACCCGCCACAGGTATTTGAGTGTATGCATCTTCTCGCTCCTCAATTGATTTACTTATAATCTCTTGATGAGAAAGGAATAAAACAATGCTATTAGAAAAATGAAAAACAGAGAAACCCCCTTTGGCAGTTGAGCTGACAGACCTCCGTCAAACTATGCTTTTATTTCATATCGCTTGGAAGTGAACGCCAAGCAACGATTTTTGTGCATATTTTTTTCTTTTAGTGAAACGTTTAATGAATGAATTCTTAAACCCAAAACGACACAAATAAAAATCATTCTTTGACCAATATGCCGCCTTCACTATCCCCTTGCGCCTTTTCGGTCTTTGTTAGTGAAGGAAAAAATTTTTTTTAAATAAATGTGGGTAGTGGGTTGGTTGGCTTGGCTGATGGAGTGAAATTCAGTAAAGGGACAATATTGAAGAAAGACCCATATTAACAAAGGAACTCGTAACGGAAGAGCAGAGGGATGTAGTTAGAACACAAAAATAGGAGGGATTCCTAAAATAATGTTATTATGGGGCGATGTGGTCACACAACAGTCATCTTTTTGATTATTATGCCACCCTTCTCAGTTTTTTTTTTTTTTCTGTCCAACAATAAGTATACTTTTTCACCGCTGAATATTTTTAATTAAATTTTTAGACAAATGATGAATACGTTCAGGCGACTTTTCCTCTTCTGTTCCGTCCCGTCTACCCTATTTTTGTTTTAGATAGATAATGACGAGGATGAGATGAGAAGGTATAAGGAGGCAAGCGTAAACGAGAATATATAAATGTATTAATTTTTGTAAGCGATGACAAAGGATTATGATAAGACCCAGATAATAAAGCGATTGCGATTAGGGTGGATAGCTTATAGTATCCCAGTCATACCCAGGGAAATATAAAACTTTGACGTTTTTTCTTCTTTGTTTATTATTTTATTTAATTTCGTTTAATACGATCTCATTAAGTTCTTGGGGATTGAAAAAGTATCAGTTCATTCAAAGCGTTTCGTTTTTTGGCGCAGGGACATAATTCCACAGGACAAAAATCTAAAACTTTGGCTGTAGACTTATGTCCCATTCATGTTGATATAAATTCGTTTTTTTTTTACGCAAAACCGTAAAGTTGTATATCTGCGTTATTATTAAATAATCTAATCTAATATGCCAAATGCTGGTTTGTGTTCTTATTGAAAGCGTTGTGAAAAAATTTGGATTACTTAGGTTTTCCCATAAAACGCAGAACCGTGTATCCACAGTGCCTCCAAAAAGAACGTTTTAGGGACCATACATATAAAAATAGAATCAACTTGAAGAATCCATCCAATTTTAAATACACACTTATACTTATACTTATACTTATGTGTTTATAGGTGTACGCCAATGATGTGCAACTGTATTTAAGTATTTAATATTAATCAGGATCTTCAAAGCATCCATATTTGATCCCAGCAAAATGCCCTGTTTTTAAACCCTTCGAAAACTAAATGCTTATTCATTTCTAAAAAGGCACTTGATCCCTCATATTTCCCTCGCTTATTTCTTAATAACACGGCTATTCACAACAACGACTTCAATTTCCTACTTCTAACAGAACAAATAAATGTATCATTCCGCGACATACCTACCTAACATCAGAACGAAAGTTCTTTGTCAACGCCGCCATACACCTAATGATCTCTCTGCCAAATCACATAAGGATACTTGTTGATACTCACGTTTTTCAAAACAAATTAAAACTTTACTTTTATTCTCTTTAATTGAAAGGTTTTACCTCAACTTAAATTAATAAAATCAATGAAATAAGTAAACAATAGCTAATTTTGCAATATTGATAGATTGCTAACTTCCCAGTTTTCCATTATTCCATTTTTCCATTCTAATTTTAAAACCCATTAACGCCCAAAAAAGACTGCTATTGAAAATTATGTTTTAACTTTGTTTTATTTATTCCTATCTGTAACTACAAAAATAGGCATCCATTTTCGCATCAACGGTCAACTTAATTTCATAAAACACAGCAACCGATATTTATTTAAAATTCAAAATACTACTTTCCTGGAAATCATGCACAACCAGTTATAAAACGTTGATTGTATAGGTGTACTCGCGTGAGTACAGAGGGCGGTAATGGGCTAAATTTATTTGTTCAATTTTGTAAAATATGATATTTATTTTGCTATGTTAATTAAGTTAGCTTTTATACCTTAAAAGAACATTATAAGGTTATCACAATAAATATATTCGTGCAAAATTTTAAGGAATAAAACCGGCTCTACTTAAGACAGTCGCTTAGCTTGGAGACTTGGTCTAACTTTATCATAATTTTAAACACGTTAGAAAACTCTTCCAACTAATGTGGGTTTTACAACAGAACCTAAGTGAATTTACGTTGAACAACCCTTAATTTAACAGGTAAATAACTCCAAACACAACTACACAAACAACAAAAAATTAAAAAGAATAAAAACAACTTCAAACCAAATAATTTTTCGCCGAGAAAAGATACAGATTTTGATTGTTTATCCTTAGGCCAGGCGCGCACATTCAATTTTTAGTTTCGCAACTGTTTAGTTGCTAAAATGAAATATATGGGCTTATATGGGACACCGCGCACTTAGAGCAACTCGATTCGAGCAACTAAACGATTGCCTTCGTAACAGTTGAGCTGTTTTCTATAAGAGCAAGAGAGAAAAGAGTGTGAGCGTGAGTAAAGAAAGAGTTGCCAGTGCGCGGTTCTCTTTCAACTGGTGATTAAACTATTTGATTTCGATCACAGTTGCCAGTGCGCGACTAGCCTTGTTTAGATTATTTTAGATAGAAATGAAGTATATACCGCTAATTCATAAAATAAAACTTAATTTTGTTGTTGCAAGGTGCAAATTCATTTGGCAATACATGCATACATATGTAAATATGTACATTTGTAGGTACAGACTTGTTTGCCCATCGCCCGCCACAATAGGTGCGTTTTATTATCTACCGATCTATGTGGATCCGGATCTGGAATAGTTTTTATCATGTACCTATTACAAAAACAATTTGGGATCCTGATTTCTTAGATCTATTTCAAAGATCGAAAAATTAGTACTTTCTCTGGCGAGTAGATGGCTTTTTATGGTAAGGTAGTGTAAACTACAGTGTAAAGAAAAAAGATAAGAAACATTTGAAAATCAACAAACATAAGCAAAAGGGAGATAAGCATACAAGACAACTGTCTGTATCGTTTTATTTTCAAGAGTTAATCTATGTATAAGGATCATTGGCGATAATAAAACACGGCTAATATTGCAAAATTAAAGATCGTAAAGCACTTTTGTACGATTGTTCTGCATTTTTAATATTCAGTCTATTTACAAATCACATCTTTCAAAGAATCAAATAAAACATCAGTAAACATTTTTACTTAAATTTGCTTTGGTATGAAATCACCATTGTCAATATGGATAAATTATACTTTTAAGAGATAAACTAGCTATTTGCTGCTGTTAAAGTTAGACGAGCTATAGTTTATGTCGTTTAAAATTGACAAAATGTCGGTTCTCGTTTTGAACATAATATTTAGAGTCGACTCCCTTTCTAAAATTGATTAAGAGCAGGTTTTAAATGTTTAAAATTTTGCGCCATTGTATCTTAATGTGTATAGCAAATCGATGAAAAAGAAATAAATAATAATTATGTTACATTGCAAAAATGTCAAAGAGGTGTTATAAGTCATTGTGGACTTGTGTAAACTGGACTCAGGATCTGGGAAAAAGTTTTTCGAAGACTTTAAATTTTATTTTCAAATCAATTCTTTAAATATCAGATCTTTTAAAGTGTTGCAAGGAATAACCAGAATATAACTTACGTATGCTTTCTGGTGCCCAATTTTTGTGTGGAAAATCTCGCTTACCTGTAATAAACAATAAAACATGAAGAGATATATATTTAGTTTAAAAACTAGAGAAGTGATTTTTTAATATAATACAATAAAGAGATACGAATAAAAACTTAAACAAAAATGAAAATTGAATATTTGGCAGAGCATATTTTGATAGCACGACAGTGAGATCGTGGCGTATTATTTTACAATCCACAAATGCAATCGGCAATAGTGAGAAAAATCTTTCATAACGATGCTTTTGTGAGTTTTAAAAAGTTTTCTAAAATTGGAGTTGTTAATAATTATTTTTTCTTAGGAGTTTTTCATTTTGTTCCAAATTGAACAGCATTTCCACATTTGAACATTTTCATATATTTTCCTTAAAAATGCAGAAACCAAAATTTATTTTTTGGAAGATGTTTGCTAACTCGAATCCGAAGTCAGAAATATTCTATAATGTCAAGTTTCTGAGATATTCCCGTTTGAAAATTTGAAAAATCGTTCTTTTTCAAGAAATAATATAAATCATGGTCAGATGGAGTGCTTTTGCTTTCCCAATAGTCAGTAGCCAGTCGCACTCACGTAACTTCGTTGCTTCATTCAGGTTAGGGTATGTTCAATCGTCGGGCAGGCGCGTATGTCACCAGTTTGTCAACATTATTACCTACGGTACTGTTATCTACGAAAACTATTGTTAGAGACACCTGCCTTTCCCTTTACTTAAAGGCTTTTAACTTTTAAACTTCTTTTAGGAATTAATTGATTTTGGGCTTTTTAATTTTCCCAAGGAGTTTGTTTCACAAGGCAAACCAAATTCCATTTTTTTAAACATCGAAAATATCGTTTTTTTTTTTAACATTACTCGCTTGTGACTCAACATTTTTTTTTTTATTTGTATTGAATGTATTTAGTTGAAAAGGAAAAAAAAATATCACCCCTATTACAGAATTCGGCGAATGAGCCAAAGTGACAGTTTCAAGTAATTTCCAAACTTTTGTTGTGAACCCGACGAAAGAAAGTTGAACGAATGTCAGTAACATATGCCCTGCAGCACCGACATTTTGTTCAAATTATCTGTTAATACTAAACAAAAAGCATAAAATGTAAGTCAAAATGAATGTTTGAGTGTTTAACGAATGTTTATAGAAAACGAACAACTAATCGGGAAAAATTTAGAGAAATGGTTGAAATGATGAACACGCAACCGGATATAGCATATAGAAATCTAACAAAATGCCTTCTGGGCAGCATTCAACGAGATTTCCAAATGGAGAAAAGTAAACTAAACAAAATTTATGATTTATATTTATATGACACCAATTTTATTTTGCATTTGCTTGCAGATTTGAACGGACTACAAATTTCTGTTTTCGATTCATTTAAAGGTATCTGAATGACCCAACTAGAGGCAAAGTTATAGTCACTAGAAAAGAACAGAACCCAGAAAAATCTCATCGCAAATCTAGTCCTTTAGCAGACTGGTCTCGAAAATTGAAGAAAAAAGCAATCGAATCCATCTTTTGTTTGTTTTAAAATTCATTAAATAAATAAATTAAAATATTTCGCTACTTTGTTAAATGCTTAGATAGTGATATTGCAACCAAAATATCCTTCTTACTTCCAAACAATTTATTAATTATGATGTGTCCTTGCAGGAGGAGTTGGCCCTTTAAAAAAATGTTATTTTCTTATAACTCATGTAGGTACCTATAATGAAAAACCATCATGTTCGTGTTTATTTGGAGGTAAAATGATTTTCTCTTTTTTTAGCAATTTGGTATTTATGATTTTAACATTAAATACTATATAGAGAAGAGTAGAGCCCGTACTGCAGCCTGCCTTGGGCCTTTTTTGTAACCTAAGGCTTAAAGTAATTATGAATATGCCAGTAATCATACAAAATCTTAAAAGTTCTACTCAAATTGAGCTAAAGTCTGCGACCCATTTCTCCATTTCTTACGCAAGAAAATGACCGTATAAAGATCGTTCATTTATTATAATATTTTTTTTTCATGTGTTTTAAATATCCAATTTATTTATTCTCTCATCCTCGAGTCAGAAGAGTAATAATTCTTGTGAAGGACTTTTGTATACAAAAACAAAATCGTAGTACGTTTTGCTGCCTTCGTTCATTGGGTGTATTTTTTTTTTTAATTTTATGTGGTGTTTATTTTTTTTTTGTTCCCTTCTTAAAAGTGGTTTGATATTTTGACTAAGCGCAATACTTAATTTAATTGTAAACTTCCCCAAATATAACTTTTAATTTTTTTTTTCTCTTTTTCCAGATTTGTCCAGTTAAGCCACAGGGAGACAAATTAAAATGGATTTGCTTAGTTGTGGTAAGGAAAGGAAGATGAAATGAAAAAGAAAATGGAAGTAAGTGTTAATTTATTTTGATAAATATTTTTTTTTATTTAAACAAAATTTCATATAAAAACTGAGGAAGAATGGATTAAGAGCTTCGTACATTCAACAAAAAATGAATGAATGAATTTGTCTTATTCGTACATTCAAGAGTTTCAAATTCTTTAGCTGCAAACATCATGAAACAAATTGGGTTCAGAAGGGAAGTTGACAAAAAAGTGGATCGCTTAAGTGAGAGAACAATACTTTCATTCGATGTCGGAAAGTTCTTTTTTAGGTAGTACGGCAGATATTGAAGATTTTCTAAATGAACCTTTTTCAAATGAATCTTTATCCACGTTAAAACTTCGGTAATGCATTTAATAATTTTGTTTCCCATTACTAGACGATATTTTACTCAATCTTAGTACAAGCCATTGTCAGACTTTACAATATTATCAGACCTGTCAATGTCTGACTGTTGACGGAGAAATTTTCCGTCAAATAAAGACTGTAATTTTATAATTCAATTTTGATTTTATTTAAGTAAAAAATACTTATTTAAAGCAAAAATAAGAAAAACTAAAATGTTCGGTTTGGTAAGTTGCACTGGTTAAAATTCTAACCTCTTCTTTAAACCTCGTGAAGTTCTTTCTGCTGACGTTTGTTTTATGTAAGTAGTAACAAATTTAGATCAATATTTTTGGGGGGTGTGAGCGTTGCGAGGTTTGCCAACACTGACAGTGAGGTGAAATTGGTCATTTCAAACGGTTCAAGTGTTGCAAGCCCCAAACGAAAATATCTTATATTAAAGAAATTATCAAAAATATTTGCGCTAAAAATGCTTTAAGTTTTTTTGTTAAGATGATGTGTAAAAATAGAAAAGAGGGTCTAATAATATAAAGTGATAATACTAACTTAGACTTATGTTGACGTGTCTGTACTTCTGTAGTAGAGTTTCAAAGTCAAGGAACAAACCTATCTATTTCATAATTTAAATATTGTAAGAAATAGAACACACCATTGAACTCTGCTACGTAACGTAAGGTACTCGTATATTTGACTCATGTTTAAACAGGGATGTTGTTTGAGACAGCACTTGAATATCAAACAGAGGTGTTATCTGGATAGAAAATAGACTGTATTTACACGAAACCGATTTTTAATCTCTGTTTCTTTTTTCGCTTCCTTTCGATTGCATGGGTGCTTTTAAACACACAACCCGAATTTACTAACAGACTTGTAAGTGCTTTTCATGAATTTGAACAATGTACTCATATATCTGGCTTAACACTGCCACCACATACGTCTCTCGCAAACATGCTTACAAATTTCAGAGTGATATCGCATCGATTAAAATCAGTCATACTACAACTATTTGCTCGGAGCAATAATAGGGGCGTTCACATTCTCAAATTTGTTTGACAAGCACGACATGATGGATAAAAAAGGAGCTTTTACATACGTCAAACATCACTTCTCATTAGAATTTTGACTATGGCGGACAAACATGCTTGACGAACATGCGTTCACATTCTTAAATATGCTTGTCATGGTGCGAAAATGTCAAAACATTTTTTGTTTGACAAGCCACTAGATGGAGCGTTCAGCTTATCAAAATCAAGTCAATCCTCCAACTTTTTTTTTTTTAGGTTTCTGTACTTTATCTTACTCCCTTTGTCAGAGATTTATAAGCCGATTGACATCATTCCCACCTTGTTATGGAAATTGTTGAAGTAAATATAAGTGGCAAAAACTAATTTTTTAAATCCATTGAAGTCGTAGTCATCATCCAGTTCATGTCTTGATAAATGGAGAACGATCTATATATTTTGTTATAATATATAAAATGTTTAATTCGGGACAAATTGAATTTTGACGTATCGAGAATATTTCATTGCAGATGTCAACTGATTGCCCTGAACAACATTTTTCGGGTTTTTAAATGTCAACTCGGAAAATGCATTTTTTGGGAGCATAAAATAAAATGTAATTGTCTATCACTAAGGTGAAGTGGATTTGTTTAAGCCGCTATGAAATTTTACACCAGTTGTTTTGTCTTTCGTCTTTTTGACATATTGCTTTAGCGTTGAAGAAATGTTGGGGGATTGAATTTAGTTCTGGCCAGCAATGTAAAGTAATAAAATCGAGATTTAAGGATGCTGATCCTCTAATAGACGCAAAAAAGTTGTCTTTCATTGTTCACCATACAAAGTATTTGGACGGGTGTAACTGTGTTGATACGCAAGAACTTTATTAAAAAATGCAAATTCATTTTTATATCACCAGATGTCGATAGTTATTGCTTTAAGCAATGGATGACTTCGTCATTTCTGACAAAAATTAACAAGAAAAATAAAACTTTCAATTTTTTTAAAAAGCATCCCAGCAATCAAAGATTGCATTATATAAATAAATAAAGGTCAATTCATACTTTACAACACTTCTGGAAACAAATTAAAGAATTGGATATAAGAAATAAACCTTCTTTCAATGATGAATAAATAGAGACTGACAATTTAAATAAACAATTTGTTAGCTCCGTTTCTAACAATGAAAAGGGGAGCGTATCTGAATCCCGCTTTTCAAAAATCCCGAAAAAAAAGTTTTAAAATCCCGTCTGCTAAAATACTGCTTTTTTAAAATCCCGTCTTCTAAAATCCCGCTTGCTCAAAATCCCGATCCTCACTGCTTACACATCGTAATAAGAAAGGGGATTATAAAAAAACGGGATTATAAGAGATGGGATTTTAAAAAAGCGGGATTATAAGAAACAGGATTATAAAAAACGGGATTATAAAAACGGGATTTAAAAAAACGGGATTATAAAAAGCGGGATATCGTACCCAACCCCACTGAAAGCAGTGTCAAATCGACTTGACGGTGGTATGATTTCTACCATCAGATCAAATAGTATTCGTCTGGGTAACGTTAATTCTGATTTAATTTATATTCTCCTATTTAAGATTTCACCATTAATCAATTGTTGCTTCAATCTCAATGAGTGTGAAAACTTTTAAAACTATTTCCAATACCAAAGAACTCTGTTAAGAAAGTAGAATATAATTAGAAAAGTTTAAATTCATCACTGAAACCTTCCTATAATTCTGTGTAATCGAAGAAAGTACAATAACACTTTTAACTGTTCCTTATTTTTCATAAGAATATGATTCGGTTGAATCAACTAAAACTTTGAGAGCAATTTAATTTCTCTTATAATGCAGTTCAACTTGTGTATTCTCATTTGGAACACCACTCGCATGCTTTCTGCAACAAAGGGCGACTATCATCATTCCTAATGAAGATTCAATACTTGGACCTCTACTTTTTTCACTATTTACGAGCGATCGCCTATACTAGTTTTAAAATATTGTCCATATCCTAACTATATCCATGACGTTCAATTATAAGCTTCCGTTAAGGACTATTTAAAGATGCAAAACATATTATCTTTGTATACATTCTTCTTTGTATATATTCTTCCAGTTCTGACTTTTATAAAATAAATTAGAGAGCATTTCGGCTCGGAGAAAGCCTAAGCCAAGTGACTTACAACTCTCAACCATTCCTATTTGCGTATTATCAGGAATGGAGGACAAGTCCTTGCCGATTTCGAAGTATTAATGAGCGGTACTTTTCATGACTAGGGATACTCTTAAAGTATTTGTAACTTCTTCGCAAAAGCCATTATACTCCTGAAAAAATTTTCTGCGGCTGAGAATCTGGCTTTTGACTTTTGGTTGTGAAATATTTGCTGACTTGGGCTATTAATCACTTTCTTATGGCATTTAAGTTCGTTACAAAATTTGTGTATGATCATGTATTGAAATACTCCTAGGTTAAGCAAATTCGTGGATGCCTTTTGTTTACTTTTGCTGCTATTTTTCCTTCAAATGTCTGGTTTTACTTATCAAAATTAAAATAAACTTTCTACGTACAGGAAATCCTCAAGCGCAAATTTTCTCGACGTCCTGTTTTTATTTTTGGAAAAATTCGTCAGATTTTTAAAGTTTAATTTTCATTTTGTCACAAATTCTATTTACCTATCCTGCCAATGACGTAGTAAAATTCGCCATAAAATATGTAACTGGTAGAAAATAATTTAAAAAAAAAGTTTTAATTTTATCTAATTTTAATTATTTAGGAACTTCTCTTTGAGACTTCTATGATGGCACACGAAAGAATCAACCGATATATGATTTGAGCACATCAACGTACAGTCCTGCAGCCCATGTCAAATAGTCCAATGAGCATTGAGCCGATACTGGAATATGTCTCCCCCACAATGTTATGGAGAACATTATTTCCAAAAAACAACAAATTTTTTCTTCAAATAGACGAACATTTACAATCTCATAGTTTTTGTTGCTGATGTTCTGGTGGTAAATGGTAAGAAAAAAAATTAACATATTCATTGGGCATATGTATACATATATACATACATCCTACATATTTGGATAAATAAACTTGTTAAGCTTTTCGACAACTTCAATTAAAATAAATTGTTTCAACATACGAAAAAGGATACAAATACATAAATTCTGACAAAACCACCATTACCGCAACACTTTAAACACACCACATATTTTGCACCATGTCTTCTTCACTCCTTTTAATTTCTGTATGTACACAAACATACAATATGTCCTGTTCATGGTACTCATTTCATTTTATCACTACAAAACAAAACAATGCTAAGAAAAGGTTTCTTATGAATCAAAAGCAAGACATGTGACAAAGTAATAAACTGACGAATAAGCATTGAAGATTCAATAGACTTTTCGCATCAAACTCAAAACGGGGTTTCAAGCGAAGAGTTTTTAAAATCTCGTAAGGCATTCAGTCCGCACACATAAGACATACCACGAACGCATATGTGTTCATTTACTAAGAAATCCAATAAGTGAACTAAATCTCAAATTGGTATTTCAGTTGACTGGATATCGCCAGCTGTTTTTTTGGAAGCATCCCATCAGTTTACTTTTTGACATTAAATTAGTTTGTTTGTACATCTCTGGCTTTCAACCAATTTTGAGAGCTCTAATATAAAACTTATAATTTTAAGGAAAACTTGTGATTTATGGGAAAACTTGTGGTTTTGATGTAGGTTCACGAAACACTCGTTTTGAGTTTGATGTGAAAAGGCTTAGTCATATACCCACACAAAACTTTAGTATAATACAATAAAATACAAAGCAGCCATAACAACATTCATATATCTGTGGTGAATTGAATGATGGGATAATAATAGCTTTAAGTTACCTCCACTAATGTTTAAACATCTTTATCTTATAAATAAAACTTATTATAATCTCCTTTCATTTTGTGGAAACACTTCAATGTTGAGTTTGAATCTTTTCCTTAAATCCCCGATTATCTTTTAGTGAAAACGAAGTTTTACTCTTATGTATATATATATAGGTGGATGCCCGCATAACTCATTTGAATATGTTAGACAGGATCCAGAACAGAGTTCTTATTCACTCCAAATAATTCCGCCTTACTACTGATAGAAAGCTATGAATGCTCGTCAGTTTACCTTTAGTCTTACTTTATACTAGTTTTCCACTTGTATTGAACTCTTTAACAAGCGACGCATTTTCAAGTCAATTTACGAAATGACTTTAGTGTCTTTGAATTGACAAACACTGTTTGGATTGAATTGCAAGACATGATGAATATTTGAATGACAATCGATTTTTTTTTTAATTTTGAATTGTTTTTTGCTAATATAAAGGAACAAAATGGATATCTCGGTAAATATTTGTTGATTTCTGTTTGTTATCACTACTCATCGACTGGAAATGCGGCGTTAGGTTTGGTCTGGTTAGCGAAATATGGCCATCCAAAGTGATTTCACTGATTCCACAGATTTTTGAGCTTTAACTACCTAACAATGTGCTTGGGTGGCGATATTTCCGAAACCAGGCGTTGTAAAAGGTTGCGGTTTCCAAAATTCCTAGTCAATTTTGTAAGAGCTATTCACGGGTGAAAACCAGAAGGTTCTGCGAGGTCTGGTTATCGAAATATGGCCACCCAAAGTGATTTTACTGAAAATTGACCCAAATCTAAAAAAACTCATCGGATGCGGATGGAGATATTTCCGCAACCAAGGCTCGTAACGCGTTGCGGTTTTCAATTCTGAATAGAGAATTGACAGACCTTTCCATGGATGTGCCAAACTCAAAATTTTTTTTTTCAATTAATTTTGGGAAAAATCATGGACTAACCACTTGTCTATAAAAATCATTATTTTTTCGAAGTTCACCAATCCCATCGAGATATACATCAAACGAAAGATCTGTTCAATACCTACACACACCTGTAAGCCAAATCGTCCTGCGTGGTCTGGTTAGCGAAATATGGCCATCCAAAGTGATTTCACTGATTCCACAGATTTTTGAGCTTTAACTACCTAACAATGTGCTTGGGTGGCGATATTTCCGAAACCAGGCGTTGTAAAAGGTTGCGGTTTCCAAAATTCCTAGTCAATTTTGTAAGAGCTATTCACGGGTGAAAACCAGAAGGTTCTGCGAGGTCTGGTTATCGAAATATGGCCACCCAAAGTGATTTTACTGAAAATTGACCCAAATCTAAAAAAACTCATCGGATGCGGATGGAGATATTTCCGCAACCAAGGCTCGTAACGCGTTGCGGTTTTCAATTCTGAATAGAGAATTGACAGACCTTTCCATGGATGTGCCAAACTCAAAATTTTTTTTTTCAATTAATTTTGGGAAAAATCATGGACTAACCACTTGTCTATAAAAATCATTATTTTTTCGAAGTTCACCAATCCCATCGAGATATACATCAAACGAAAGATCTGTTCAATACCTACACACACCTGTAAGCCAAATCGTCCTGCGTGGTCTGGTTAGCGAAATATGGCCATCCAAAGTGATTTCACTGATTCCACAGATTTTTGAGCTTTAACTACCTAACAATGTGCTTGGGTGGCGATATTTCCGAAACCAGGCGTTGTAAAAGGTTGCGGTTTCCAAAATTCCTAGTCAATTTTGTAAGAGCTATTCACGGGTGAAAACCAGAAGGTTCTGCGAGGTCTGGTTATCGAAATATGGCCACCCAAAGTGATTTTACTGAAAATTGACCCAAATCTAAAAAACTCATCGGATGCGGATGGAGATATTTCCGCAACCAAGGCTCGTAACGCGTTGCGGTTTTCAATTCTGAATAGAGAATTGACAGACCTTTCCATGGATGTGCCAAACTCAAATTTTTTTTTTTCAATTAATTTTGGGAAAAATCATGGACTATAACCACTTGTCTATAAAAATCATTATTTTTTCGAAGTTCACCAATCCCATCGAGATATACATCAAACGAAAGATCTGTTCAATACCTACACACACCTGTAAGCCAAATCGTCCTGCGTGGTCTGGTTAGCGAAATATGGCCATCCAAAGTGATTTCACTGATTCCACAGATTTTTGAGCTTTAACTACCTAACAATGTGCTTGGGTGGCGATATTTCCGAAACCAGGCGTTGTAAAAGGTTGCGGTTTCCAAAATTCCTAGTCAATTTTGTAAGAGCTATTCACGGGTGAAAACCAGAAGGTTCTGCGAGGTCTGGTTATCGAAATATGGCCACCCAAAGTGATTTTACTGAAAATTGACCCAAATCTAAAAAAACTCATCGGATGCGGATGGAGATATTTCCGCAACCAAGGCTCGTAACGCGTTGCGGTTTTCAATTCTGAATAGAGAATTGACAGACCTTTCCATGGATGTGCCAAACTCAAAATTTTTTTTTTCAATTAATTTTGGGAAAAATCATGGACTAACCACTTGTCTATAAAAATCATTATTTTTTCGAAGTTCACCAATCCCATCGAGATATACATCAAACGAAATATCTGTTCAATACCTACACACACCTGTAAGCCAAATCGTCCTGCGTGGTCTGGTTAGCGAAATATGGCCATCCAAAATGATTTCACTGATTCCACAGATTTTTGAGCTTTAACTACCTAACAATGTGCTTGGGTGGCGATATTTCCGAAACCAGGCGTTGTAAAAGGTTGCGGTTTCCAAAATTCCTAGTCAATTTTGTAAGAGCTATTCACGGGTGAAAACCAGAAGGTTATCGAAATATGGCCACCCAAAGTGATTTTACTGAAAATTGACCCAAATCTAAAAAACTCATCGGATGCGGATGGAGATATTTCCGCAAACAAGGCTCGTAACGCGTTGCGGTTTTCAATTCTGAATAGAGAATTGACAGACCTTTCCATGGATGTGCCAAACTCAAAATTTTTTTTTTCAATTAATTTTGGGAAAAATCATGGACTAACCACTTGTCTATAAAATCATTATTTTTTCGAAGTTCACCAATCCCATCGAGATATACATCAAACGAAAGATCTGTTCAATACCTACACACACCTGTAAGCCAAATCGTCCTGCGTGGTCTGGTTAGCGAAATATGGCCATCCAAAGTGATTTCACTGATTCCACAGATTTTTGAGCTTTAACTACCTAACAATGTGCTTGGGTGGCGATATTTCCGAAACCAGGCGTTGTAAAAGGTTGCGGTTTCCAAAATTCCTAGTCAATTTTGTAAGAGCTATTCACGGGTGAAAACCAGAAGGTTCTGCGAGGTCTGGTTATCGAAATATGGCCACCCAAAGTGATTTTACTGAAAATTGACCCAAATCTAAAAAAACTCATCGGATGCGGATGGAGATATTTCCGCAACCAAGGCTCGTAACGCGTTGCGGTTTTCAATTCTGAATAGAGAATTGACAGACCTTTCCATGGATGTGCCAAACTCAAAATTTTTTTTTTCAATTAATTTTGGGAAAAATCATGGACTAACCACTTGTCTATAAAAATCATTATTTTTTCGAAGTTCACCAATCCCATCGAGATATACATCAAACGAAAGATCTGTTCAATACCTACACACACCTGTAAGCCAAATGGTCCTGCGTGGTCTGGTTAGCGAAATATGGACATCCAAAGTGATTTCACTGATTCCACAGATTTTTGAGCTTTAACTACCTAACAATGTGCTTGGGTGGCGATATTTCCGAAACCAGGCGTTGTAAAAGGTTGCGGTTTCCAAAATTCCTAGTCAATTTTGTAAGAGCTATTCACGGGTGAAAACCAGAAGGTTCTGCGAGGTCTGGTTATCGAAATATGGCCACCCAAAGTGATTTTACTGAAAATTGACCCAAATCTAAAAAACTCATCGGATGCGGATGGAGATATTTCCGCAACCAAGGCTCGTAACGCGTTGCGGTTTTCAATTCTGAATAGAGAATTGACAGACCTTTCCATGGATGTGCCAAACTCAAATTTTTTTTTTTCAATTAATTTTGGGAAAAATCATGGACTAACCACTTGTCTATAAAAATCATTATTTTTTCGAAGTTCACCAATCCCATCGAGATATACATCAAACGAAAGATCTGTTCAATACCTACACACACCTGTAAGCAAAATCGTCCTGCGTGGTCTGGTTAGCGAAATATGGCCATCCAAAGTGATTTCACTGATTCCACAGATTTTTGAGCTTTAACTACCTAACAATGTGCTTGGGTGGCGATATTTCCGAAACCAGGCGTTGTAAAAGGTTGCGGTTTCCAAAATTCCTAGTCAATTTTGTAAGAGCTATTCACGGGTGAAAACCAGAAGGTTCTGCGAGGTCTGGTTATCGAAATATGGCCACCCAAAGTGATTTTACTGAAAATTGACCCAAATCTAAAAAACTCATCGGATGCGGATGGAGATATTTCCGCAACCAAGGCTCGTAACGCGTTGCGGTTTTCAATTCTGAATAGAGAATTGACAGACCTTTCCATGGATGTGCCAAACTCAAAATTTTTTTTTTCAATTAATTTTGGGAAAAATCATGGACCCAAATCTAAAAAAACTCATCGGATGCGGATGGAGATATTTCCGCAACCAAGGCTCGTAACGCGTTGCGGTTTTCAATTCTGAATAGAGAATTGACAGACCTTTCCATGGATGTGCCAAACTCAAAATTTTTTTTTTTCAATTAATTTTGGGAAAAATCATGGACTACTTGTCTATAAAAATCATTATTTTTTCGAAGTTCACCAATCCCATCGAGATATACATCAAACGAAAGATCTGTTCAATACCTACACACACCTGTAAGCCAAATCGTCCTGCGTGGTCTGGTTAGCGAAATATGGCCATCCAAAGTGATTTCACTGATTCCACAGATTTTTGAGCTTTAACTACCTAACAATGTGCTTGGGTGGCGATATTTCCGAAACCAGGCGTTGTAAAAGGTTGCGGTTTCCAAAATTCCTAGTCAATTTTGTAAGAGCTATTCACGGGTGAAAACCAGAAGGTTCTGCGAGGTCTGGTTATCGAAATATGGCCACCCAAAGTGATTTTACTGAAAATTGACCCAAATCTAAAAAACTCATCGGATGCGGATGGAGATATTTCCGCAACCAAGGCTCGTAACGCGTTGCGGTTTTCAATTCTGAATAGAGAATTGACAGACCTTTCCATGGATGTGCCAAACTCAAAATTTTTTTTTTCAATTAATTTTGGGAAAAATCATGGACTAACCACTTGTCTATAAAAATCATTATTTTTTCGAAGTTCACCAATCCCATCGAGATATACATCAAACGAAAGATCTGTTCAATACCTACACACACCTGTAAGCCAAATCGTCCTGCGTGGTCTGGTTAGCGAAATATGGACATCCAAAGTGATTTCACTGATTCCACAGATTTTTGAGCTTTAACTACCTAACAATGTGCTTGGGTGGCGATATTTCCGAAACCAGGCGTTGTAAAAGGTTGCGGTTTCCAAAATTCCTAGTCAATTTTGTAAGAGCTATTCACGGGTGAAAACCAGAAGGTTCTGCGAGGTCTGGTTATCGAAATATGGCCACCCAAAGTGATTTTACTGAAAATTGACCCAAATCTAAAAAACTCATCGGATGCGGATGGAGATATTTCCGCAACCAAGGCTCGTAACGCGTTGCGGTTTTCAATTCTGAATAGAGAATTGACAGACCTTTCCATGGATGTGCCAAACTCAAAATTTTTTTTTTCAATTAATTTTGGGAAAAATCATGGACTAACCACTTGTCTATAAAAATCATTATTTTTTCGAAGTTCACCAATCCCATCGAGATATACATCAAACGAAAGATCTGTTCAATACCTATACACACCTGTAAGCCAAATCGTCCTGCGTGGTCTGGTTAGCGAAATATGGCCATCCAAAGTGATTTCACTGATTCCACAGATTTTTGAGCTTTAACTACCTAACAATGTGCTTGGGTGGCGATATTTCCGAAACCAGGCGTTGTAAAAGGTTGCGGTTTCCAAAATTCCTAGTCAATTTTGTAAGAGCTATTCACGGGTGAAAACCAGAAGGTTCTGCGAGGTCTGGTTATCGAAATATGGCCACCCAAAGTGATTTTACTGAAAATTGACCCAAATCTAAAAAACTCATCGGATGCGGATGGAGATATTTCCGCAACCAAGGCTCGTAACGCGTTGCGGTTTTCAATTCTGAATAGAGAATTGACAGACCTTTCCATGGATGTGCCAAACTCAAATTTTTTTTTTCAATTAATTTTGGGAAAAATCATGGACTATAACCACTTGTCTATAAAAATCATTATTTTTTCGAAGTTCACCAATCCCATCGAGATATACATCAAACGAAAGATCTGTTCAATACCTACACACACCTGTAAGCCAAATCGTCCTGCGTGGTCTGGTTAGCGAAATATGGCCATCCAAAGTGATTTCACTGATTCCACAGATTTTTGAGCTTTAACTACCTAACAATGTGCTTGGGTGGCGATATTTCCGAAACCAGGCGTTGTAAAAGGTTGCGGTTTCCAAAATTCCTAGTCAATTTTGTAAGAGCTATTCACGGGTGAAAACCAGAAGGTTCTGCGAGGTCTGGTTATCGAAATATGGCCACCCAAAGTGATTTTACTGAAAATTGACCCAAATCTAAAAAAACTCATCGGATGCGGATGGAGATATTTCCGCAACCAAGGCTCGTAACGCGTTGCGGTTTTCAATTCTGAATAGAGAATTGACAGACCTTTCCATGGATGTGCCAAACTCAAAATTTTTTTTTTTCAATTAATTTTGGGAAAAATCATGGACTATACTTGTCTATAAAAATCATTATTTTTTCGAAGTTCACCAATCCCATCGAGATATACATCAAACGAAAGATCTGTTCAATACCTACACACACCTGTAAGCCAAATCGTCCTGCGTGGTCTGGTTAGCGAAATATGGCCATCCAAAGTGATTTCACTGATTCCACAGATTTTTGAGCTTTAACTACCTAACAATGTGCTTGGGTGGCGATATTTCCGAAACCAGGCGTTGTAAAAGGTTGCGGTTTCCAAAATTCCTAGTCAATTTTGTAAGAGCTATTCACGGGTGAAAACCAGAAGGTTCTGCGAGGTCTGGTTATCGAAATATGGCCACCCAAAGTGATTTTACTGAAAATTGACCCAAATCTAAAAAACTCATCGGATGCGGATGGAGATATTTCCGCAACCAAGGCTCGTAACGCGTTGCGGTTTTCAATTCTGAATAGAGAATTGACAGACCTTTCCATGGATGTGCCAAACTCAAAATTTTTTTTTCAATTAATTTTGGGAAAAATCATGGACTAACCACTTGTCTATAAAAATCATTATTTTTTCGAAGTTCACCAATCCCATCGAGATATACATCAAACGAAAGATCTGTTCAATACCTACACACACCTGTAAGCCAAATCGTCCTGCGTGGTCTGGTTAGCGAAATATGGCCATCCAAAGTGATTTCACTGATTCCACAGATTTTTGAGCTTTAACTACCTAACAATGTGCTTGGGTGGCGATATTTCCGAAACCAGGCGTTGTAAAAGGTTGCGGTTTCCAAAATTCCTAGTCAATTTTGTAAGAGCTATTCACGGGTGAAAACCAGAAGGTTCTGCGAGGTCTGGTTATCGAAATATGGCCACCCAAAGTGATTTTACTGAAAATTGACCCAAATCTAAAAAACTCATCGGATGCGGATGGAGATATTTCCGCAACCAAGGCTCGTAACGCGTTGCGGTTTTCAATTCTGAATAGAGAATTGACAGACCTTTCCATGGATGTGCCAAACTCAAAATTTTTTTAAATTAATTTTGGGAAAAATCATGGACTAACCACTTGTCTATAAAAATCATTATTTTTTCGAAGTTCACCAATCCCATCGAGATATACATCAAACGAAAGATCTGTTCAATACCTACACACACCTGTAAGCCAAATCGTCCTGCGTGGTCTGGTTAGCGAAATATGGCCATCCAAAGTGATTTCACTGATTCCACAGATTTTTGAGCTTTAACTACCTAACAATGTGCTTGGGTGGCGATATTTCCGAAACCAGGCGTTGTAAAAGGTTGCGGTTTCCAAAATTCCTAGTCAATTTTGTAAGAGCTATTCACGGGTGAAAACCAGAAGGTTCTGCGAGGTCTGGTTATCGAAATATGGCCACCCAAAGTGATTTTACTGAAAATTGACCCAAATCTAAAAAACTCATCGGATGCGGATGGAGATATTTCCGCAACCAAGGCTCGTAACGCGTTGCGGTTTTCAATTCTGAATAGAGAATTGACAGACCTTTCCATGGATGTGCCAAACTCAAAATTTTTTTTTCAATTAATTTTGGGAAAAATCATGGACTAACCACTTGTCTATAAAAATCATTATTTTTTCGAAGTTCACCAATCCCATCGAGATATACATCAAACGAAAGATCTGTTCAATACCTACACACACCTGTAAGCCAAATCGTCCTGCGTGGTCTGGTTAGCGAAATATGGCCATCCAAAGTGATTTCACTGATTCCACAGATTTTTGAGCTTTAACTACCTAACAATGTGCTTGGGTGGCGATATTTCCGAAACCAGGCGTTGTAAAAGGTTGCGGTTTCCAAAATTCCTAGTCAATTTTGTAAGAGCTATTCACGGGTGAAAACCAGAAGGTTCTGCGAGGTCTGGTTATCGAAATATGGCCACCCAAAGTGATTTTACTGAAAATTGACCCAAATCTAAAAAACTCATCGGATGCGGATGGAGATATTTCCGCAACCAAGGCTCGTAACGCGTTGCGGTTTTCAATTCTGAATAGAGAATTGACAGACCTTTCCATGGATGTGCCAAACTCAAAATTTTTTTTTCAATTAATTTTGGGAAAAATCATGGACTAACCACTTGTCTATAAAAATCATTATTTTTTCGAAGTTCACCAATCCCATCGAGATATACATCAAACGAAAGATCTGTTCAATACCTACACACACCTGTAAGCCAAATCGTCCTGCGTGGTCTGGTTAGCGAAATATGGCCATCCAAAGTGATTTCACTGATTCCACAGATTTTTGAGCTTTAACTACCTAACAATGTGCTTGGGTGGCGATATTTCCGAAACCAGGCGTTGTAAAAGGTTGCGGTTTCCAAAATTCCTAGTCAATTTTGTAAGAGCTATTCACGGGTGAAAACCAGAAGGTTCTGCGAGGTCTGGTTATCGAAATATGGCCACCCAAAGTGATTTTACTGAAAATTGACCCAAATCTAAAAAACTCATCGGATGCGGATGGAGATATTTCCGCAACCAAGGCTCGTAACGCGTTGCGGTTTTCAATTCTGAATAGAGAATTGACAGACCTTTCCATGGATGTGCCAAACTCAAATTTTTTTTAAATTAATTTTGGGAAAAATCATGGACTAACCACTTGTCTATAAAAATCATTATTTTTTCGAAGTTCACCAATCCCATCGAGATATACATCAAACGAAAGATCTGTTCAATACCTACACACACCTGTAAGCCAAATCGTCCTGCGTGGTCTGGTTAGCGAAATATGGCCATCCAAAGTGATTTCACTGATTCCACAGATTTTTGAGCTTTAACTACCTAACAATGTGCTTGGGTGGCGATATTTCCGAAACCAGGCGTTGTAAAAGGTTGCGGTTTCCAAAATTCCTAGTCAATTTTGTAAGAGCTATTCACGGGTGAAAACCAGAAGGTTCTGCGAGGTCTGGTTATCGAAATATGGCCACCCAAAGTGATTTTACTGAAAATTGACCCAAATCTAAAAAACTCATCGGATGCGGATGGAGATATTTCCGCAACCAAGGCTCGTAACGCGTTGCGGTTTTCAATTCTGAATAGAGAATTGACAGACCTTTCCATGGATGTGCCAAACTCAAAATTTTTTTTTCAATTAATTTTGGGAAAAATCATGGACTAACCACTTGTCTATAAAAATCATTATTTTTTCGAAGTTCACCAATCCCATCGAGATATACATCAAACGAAAGATCTGTTCAATACCTACACACACCTGTAAGCCAAATCGTCCTGCATGGTCTGGTTAGAGAAATATGGCCATCCAAAGTGATTTCACTGATTCCACAGATTTTTGAGCTTTAACTACCTAACAATGTGCTTGGGTGGCGATATTTCCGAAACCAGGCGTTGTAAAAGGTTGCGGTTTCCAAAATTCCTAGTCAATTTTGTAAGAGCTATTCACGGGTGAAAACCAGAAGGTTCTGCGAGGTCTGGTTATCGAAATATGGCCACCCAAAGTGATTTTACTGAAAATTGACCCAAATCTAAAAAACTCATCGGATGCGGATGGAGATATTTCCGCAACCAAGGCTCGTAACGCGTTGCGGTTTTCAATTCTGAATAGAGAATTGACAGACCTTTCCATGGATGTGCCAAACTCAAAATTTTTTTTTTCAATTAATTTTGGGAAAAATCATGGACTAACCACTTGTCTATAAAAATCATTATTTTTTCGAAGTTCACCAATCCCATCGAGATATACATCAAACGAAAGATCTGTTCAATACCTACACACACCTGTAAGCCAAATCGTCCTGCGTGGTCTGGTTAGCGAAATATGGCCATCCAAAGTGATTTCACTGATTCCACAGATTTTTGAGCTTTAACTACCTAACAATGTGCTTGGGTGGCGATATTTCCGAAACCAGGCGTTGTAAAAGGTTGCGGTTTCCAAAATTCCTAGTCAATTTTGTAAGAGCTATTCACGGGTGAAAACCAGAAGGTTCTGCGAGGTCTGGTTATCGAAATATGGCCACCCAAAGTGATTTTACTGAAAATTGACCCAAATCTAAAAAACTCATCGGATGCGGATGGAGATATTTCCGCAACCAAGGCTCGTAACGCGTTGCGGTTTTCAATTCTGAATAGAGAATTGACAGACCTTTCCATGGATGTGCCAAACTCAAATTTTTTTTTTCAATTAATTTTGGGAAAAATCATGGACTATAACCACTTGTCTATAAAAATCATTATTTTTTCGAAGTTCACCAATCCCATCGAGATATACATCAAACGAAAGATCTGTTCAATACCTACACACACCTGTAAGCCAAATCGTCCTGCGTGGTCTGGTTAGCGAAATATGGCCATCCAAAGTGATTTCACTGATTCCACAGATTTTTGAGCTTTAACTACCTAACAATGTGCTTGGGTGGGGATATTTCCGAAACCAGGCGTTGTAAAAGGTTGCGGTTTCCAAAATTCCTAGTCAATTTTGTAAGAGCTATTCACGGGTGAAAACCAGAAGGTTCTGCGAGGTCTGGTTATCGAAATATGGCCACCCAAAGTGATTTTACTGAAAATTGACCCAAATCTAAAAAAACTCATCGGATGCGGATGGAGATATTTCCGCAACCAAGGCTCGTAACGCGTTGCGGTTTTCAATTCTGAATAGAGAATTGACAGACCTTTCCATGGATGTGCCAAACTCAAAATTTTTTTTTCAATTAATTTTGGGAAAAATCATGGACTAACCACTTGTCTATAAAAATCATTATTTTTTCGAAGTTCACCAATCCCATCGAGATATACATCAAACGAAAGATCTGTTCAATACCTACACACACCTGTAAGCCAAATCGTCCTGCGTGGTCTGGTTAGCGAAATATGGCCATCCAAAGTGATTTCACTGATTCCACAGATTTTTGAGCTTTAACTACCTAACAATGTGCTTGGGTGGCGATATTTCCGAAACCAGGCGTTGTAAAAGGTTGCGGTTTCCAAAATTCCTAGTCAATTTTGTAAGAGCTATTCACGGGTGAAAACCAGAAGGTTCTGCGAGGTCTGGTTATCGAAATATGGCCACCCAAAGTGATTTTACTGAAAATTGACCCAAATCTAAAAAACTCATCGGATGCGGATGGAGATATTTCCGCAACCAAGGCTCGTAACGCGTTGCGGTTTTCAATTCTGAATAGAGAATTGACAGACCTTTCCATGGATGTGCCAAACTCAAAATTTTTTTTTCAATTAATTTTGGGAAAAATCATGGACTAACCACTTGTCTATAAAAATCATTATTTTTTCGAAGTTCACCAATCCCATCGAGATATACATCAAACGAAAGATCTGTTCAATACCTACACACACCTGTAAGCCAAATCGTCCTGCGTGGTCTGGTTAGAGAAATATGGCCATCCAAAGTGATTTCACTGATTCCACAGATTTTTGAGCTTTAACTACCTAACAATGTGCTTGGGTGGCGATATTTCCGAAACCAGGCGTTGTAAAAGGTTGCGGTTTCCAAAATTC
This sequence comes from Chrysotoxum bicinctum, assembly GCA_911387755.1. Taxonomy (NCBI): domain Eukaryota; kingdom Metazoa; phylum Arthropoda; class Insecta; order Diptera; family Syrphidae; genus Chrysotoxum; species Chrysotoxum bicinctum. The sequence continues at coordinate 12,649,405 of OU426991.1, read as the reverse complement.
CTAGTCAATTTTGTAAGAGCTATTCACGGGTGAAAACCAGAAGGTTCTGCGAGGTCTGGTTATCGAAATATGGCCACCCAAAGTGATTTTACTGAAAATTGACCCAAATCTAAAAAACTCATCGGATGCGGATGGAGATATTTCCGCAACCAAGGCTCGTAACGCGTTGCGGTTTTCAATTCTGAATAGAGAATTGACAGACCTTTCCATGGATGTGCCAAACTCAAAATTTTTTTTTTCAATTAATTTTGGGAAAAATCATGGACTAACCACTTGTCTATAAAAATCATTATTTTTTCGAAGTTCACCAATCCCATCGAGATATACATCAAACGAAAGATCTGTTCAATACCTACACACACCTGTAAGCCAAATCGTCCTGCGTGGTCTGGTTAGCGAAATATGGCCATCCAAAGTGATTTCACTGATTCCACAGATTTTTGAGCTTTAACTACCTAACAATGTGCTTGGGTGGCGATATTTCCGAAACCAGGCGTTGTAAAAGGTTGCGGTTTCCAAAATTCCTAGTCAATTTTGTAAGAGCTATTCACGGGTGAAAACCAGAAGGTTCTGCGAGGTCTGGTTATCGAAATATGGCCACCCAAAGTGATTTTACTGAAAATTGACCCAAATCTAAAAAACTCATCGGATGCGGATGGAGATATTTCCGCAACCAAGGCTCGTAACGCGTTGCGGTTTTCAATTCTGAATAGAGAATTGACAGACCTTTCCATGGATGTGCCAAACTCAAAATTTTTTTTTCAATTAATTTTGGGAAAAATCATGGACTAACCACTTGTCTATAAAAATCATTATTTTTTCGAAGTTCACCAATCCCATCGAGATATACATCAAACGAAAGATCTGTTCAATACCTACACACACCTGTAAGCCAAATCGTCCTGCGTGGTCTGGTTAGCGAAATATGGCCATCCAAAGTGATTTCACTGATTCCACAGATTTTTGAGCTTTAACTACCTAACAATGTGCTTGGGTGGCGATATTTCCGAAACCAGGCGTTGTAAAAGGTTGCGGTTTCCAAAATTCCTAGTCAATTTTGTAAGAGCTATTCACGGGTGAAAACCAGAAGGTTCTGCGAGGTCTGGTTATCGAAATATGGCCACCCAAAGTGATTTTACTGAAAATTGACCCAAATCTAAAAAACTCATCGGATGCGGATGGAGATATTTCCGCAACCAAGGCTCGTAACGCGTTGCGGTTTTCAATTCTGAATAGAGAATTGACAGACCTTTCCATGGATGTGCCAAACTCAAAATTTTTTTTTTCAATTAATTTTGGGAAAAATCATGGACTAACCACTTGTCTATAAAAATCATTATTTTTTCGAAGTTCACCAATCCCATCGAGATATACATCAAACGAAAGATCTGTTCAATACCTACACACACCTGTAAGCCAAATCGTCCTGCGTGGTCTGGTTAGCGAAATATGGCCATCCAAAGTGATTTCACTGATTCCACAGATTTTTGAGCTTTAACTACCTAACAATGTGCTTGGGTGGCGATATTTCCGAAACCAGGCGTTGTAAAAGGTTGCGGTTTCCAAAATTCCTAGTCAATTTTGTAAGAGCTATTCACGGGTGAAAACCAGAAGGTTCTGCGAGGTCTGGTTATCGAAATATGGCCACCCAAAGTGATTTTACTGAAAATTGACCCAAATCTAAAAAACTCATCGGATGCGGATGGAGATATTTCCGCAACCAAGGCTCGTAACGCGTTGCGGTTTTCAATTCTGAATAGAGAATTGACAGACCTTTCCATGGATGTGCCAAACTCAAAATTTTTTTTTCAATTAATTTTGGGAAAAATCATGGACTAACCACTTGTCTATAAAAATCATTATTTTTTCGAAGTTCACCAATCCCATCGAGATATACATCAAACGAAAGATCTGTTCAATACCTACACACACCTGTAAGCCAAATCGTCCTGCGTGGTCTGGTTAGCGAAATATGGCCATCCAAAGTGATTTCACTGATTCCACAGATTTTTGAGCTTTAACTACCTAACAATGTGCTTGGGTGGCGATATTTCCGAAACCAGGCGTTGTAAAAGGTTGCGGTTTCCAAAATTCCTAGTCAATTTTGTAAGAGCTATTCACGGGTGAAAACCAGAAGGTTCTGCGAGGTCTGGTTATCGAAATATGGCCACCCAAAGTGATTTTACTGAAAATTGACCCAAATCTAAAAAACTCATCGGATGCGGATGGAGATATTTCCGCAACCAAGGCTCGTAACGCGTTGCGGTTTTCAATTCTGAATAGAGAATTGACAGACCTTTCCATGGATGTGCCAAACTCAAAATTTTTTTTTCAATTAATTTTGGGAAAAATCATGGACTAACCACTTGTCTATAAAAATCATTATTTTTTCGAAGTTCACCAATCCCATCGAGATATACATCAAACGAAAGATCTGTTCAATACCTACACACACCTGTAAGCCAAATCGTCCTGCGTGGTCTGGTTAGAGAAATATGGCCATCCAAAGTGATTTCACTGATTCCACAGATTTTTGAGCTTTAACTACCTAACAATGTGCTTGGGTGGCGATATTTCCGAAACCAGGCGTTGTAAAAGGTTGCGGTTTCCAAAATTCCTAGTCAATTTTGTAAGAGCTATTCACGGGTGAAAACCAGAAGGTTCTGCGAGGTCTGGTTATCGAAATATGGCCACCCAAAGTGATTTTACTGAAAATTGACCCAAATCTAAAAAACTCATCGGATGCGGATGGAGATATTTCCGCAACCAAGGCTCGTAACGCGTTGCGGTTTTCAATTCTGAATAGAGAATTGACAGACCTTTCCATGGATGTGCCAAACTCAAAATTTTTTTTTTCAATTAATTTTGGGAAAAATCATGGACTAACCACTTGTCTATAAAAATCATTATTTTTTCGAAGTTCACCAATCCCATCGAGATATACATCAAACGAAAGATCTGTTCAATACCTACACACACCTGTAAGCCAAATCGTCCTGCGTGGTCTGGTTAGCGAAATATGGCCATCCAAAGTGATTTCACTGATTCCACAGATTTTTGAGCTTTAACTACCTAACAATGTGCTTGGGTGGCGATATTTCCGAAACCAGGCGTTGTAAAAGGTTGCGGTTTCCAAAATTCCTAGTCAATTTTGTAAGAGCTATTCACGGGTGAAAACCAGAAGGTTCTGCGAGGTCTGGTTATCGAAATATGGCCACCCAAAGTGATTTTACTGAAAATTGACCCAAATCTAAAAAACTCATCGGATGCGGATGGAGATATTTCCGCAACCAAGGCTCGTAACGCGTTGCGGTTTTCAATTCTGAATAGAGAATTGACAGACCTTTCCATGGATGTGCCAAACTCAAAATTTTTTTTTCAATTAATTTTGGGAAAAATCATGGACTAACCACTTGTCTATAAAAATCATTATTTTTTCGAAGTTCACCAATCCCATCGAGATATACATCAAACGAAAGATCTGTTCAATACCTACACACACCTGTAAGCCAAATCGTCCTGCGTGGTCTGGTTAGCGAAATATGGCCATCCAAAGTGATTTCACTGATTCCACAGATTTTTGAGCTTTAACTACCTAACAATGTGCTTGGGTGGCGATATTTCCGAAACCAGGCGTTGTAAAAGGTTGCGGTTTCCAAAATTCCTAGTCAATTTTGTAAGAGCTATTCACGGGTGAAAACCAGAAGGTTCTGCGAGGTCTGGTTATCGAAATATGGCCACCCAAAGTGATTTTACTGAAAATTGACCCAAATCTAAAAAACTCATCGGATGCGGATGGAGATATTTCCGCAACCAAGGCTCGTAACGCGTTGCGGTTTTCAATTCTGAATAGAGAATTGACAGACCTTTCCATGGATGTGCCAAACTCAAAATTTTTTTTTCAATTAATTTTGGGAAAAATCATGGACTAACCACTTGTCTATAAAAATCATTATTTTTTCGAAGTTCACCAATCCCATCGAGATATACATCAAACGAAAGATCTGTTCAATACCTACACACACCTGTAAGCCAAATCGTCCTGCGTGGTCTGGTTAGAGAAATATGGCCATCCAAAGTGATTTCACTGATTCCACAGATTTTTGAGCTTTAACTACCTAACAATGTGCTTGGGTGGCGATATTTCCGAAACCAGGCGTTGTAAAAGGTTGCGGTTTCCAAAATTCCTAGTCAATTTTGTAAGAGCTATTCACGGGTGAAAACCAGAAGGTTCTGCGAGGTCTGGTTATCGAAATATGGCCACCCAAAGTGATTTTACTGAAAATTGACCCAAATCTAAAAAACTCATCGGATGCGGATGGAGATATTTCCGCAACCAAGGCTCGTAACGCGTTGCGGTTTTCAATTCTGAATAGAGAATTGACAGACCTTTCCATGGATGTGCCAAACTCAAAATTTTTTTTTTCAATTAATTTTGGGAAAAATCATGGACTAACCACTTGTCTATAAAAATCATTATTTTTTCGAAGTTCACCAATCCCATCGAGATATACATCAAACGAAAGATCTGTTCAATACCTACACACACCTGTAAGCCAAATCGTCCTGCGTGGTCTGGTTAGCGAAATATGGCCATCCAAAGTGATTTCACTGATTCCACAGATTTTTGAGCTTTAACTACCTAACAATGTGCTTGGGTGGCGATATTTCCGAAACCAGGCGTTGTAAAAGGTTGCGGTTTCCAAAATTCCTAGTCAATTTTGTAAGAGCTATTCACGGGTGAAAACCAGAAGGTTCTGCGAGGTCTGGTTATCGAAATATGGCCACCCAAAGTGATTTTACTGAAAATTGACCCAAATCTAAAAAACTCATCGGATGCGGATGGAGATATTTCCGCAACCAAGGCTCGTAACGCGTTGCGGTTTTCAATTCTGAATAGAGAATTGACAGACCTTTCCATGGATGTGCCAAACTCAAAATTTTTTTTTTCAATTAATTTTGGGAAAAATCATGGACTAACCACTTGTCTATAAAAATCATTATTTTTTCGAAGTTCACCAATCCCATCGAGATATACATCAAACGAAAGATCTGTTCAATACCTATACACACCTGTAAGCCAAATCGTCCTGCGTGATCTGGTTAGCGAAATATGGCCATCCAAAGTGATTTCACTGATTCCACAGATTTTTGAGCTTTAACTACCTAACAATGTGCTTGGGTGGCGATATTTCCGAAACCAGGCGTTGTAAAAGGTTGCGGTTTCCAAAATTCCTAGTCAATTTTGTAAGAGCTATTCACGGGTGAAAACCAGAAGGTTCTGCGAGGTCTGGTTATCGAAATATGGCCACCCAAAGTGATTTTACTGAAAATTGACCCAAATCTAAAAAACTCATCGGATGCGGATGGAGATATTTCCGCAACCAAGGCTCGTAACGCGTTGCGGTTTTCAATTCTGAATAGAGAATTGACAGACCTTTCCATGGATGTGCCAAACTCAAATTTTTTTTTTTCAATTAATTTTGGGAAAAATCATGGACTATAACCACTTGTCTATAAAAATCATTATTTTTTCGAAGTTCACCAATCCCATCGAGATATACATCAAACGAAAGATCTGTTCAATACCTACACACACCTGTAAGCCAAATCGTCCTGCGTGGTCTGGTTAGCGAAATATGGCCATCCAAAGTGATTTCACTGATTCCACAGATTTTTGAGCTTTAACTACCTAACAATGTGCTTGGGTGGCGATATTTCCGAAACCAGGCGTTGTAAAAGGTTGCGGTTTCCAAAATTCCTAGTCAATTTTGTAAGAGCTATTCACGGGTGAAAACCAGAAGGTTCTGCGAGGTCTGGTTATCGAAATATGGCCACCCAAAGTGATTTTACTGAAAATTGACCCAAATCTAAAAAAACTCATCGGATGCGGATGGAGATATTTCCGCAACCAAGGCTCGTAACGCGTTGCGGTTTTCAATTCTGAATAGAGAATTGACAGACCTTTCCATGGATGTGCCAAACTCAAAATTTTTTTTTTTCAATTAATTTTGGGAAAAATCATGGACTATACTTGTCTATAAAAATCATTATTTTTTCGAAGTTCACCAATCCCATCGAGATATACATCAAACGAAAGATCTGTTCAATACCTACACACACCTGTAAGCCAAATCGTCCTGCGTGGTCTGGTTAGCGAAATATGGCCATCCAAAGTGATTTCACTGATTCCACAGATTTTTGAGCTTTAACTACCTAACAATGTGCTTGGGTGGCGATATTTCCGAAACCAGGCGTTGTAAAAGGTTGCGGTTTCCAAAATTCCTAGTCAATTTTGTAAGAGCTATTCACGGGTGAAAACCAGAAGGTTCTGCGAGGTCTGGTTATCGAAATATGGCCACCCAAAGTGATTTTACTGAAAATTGACCCAAATCTAAAAAACTCATCGGATGCGGATGGAGATATTTCCGCAACCAAGGCTCGTAACGCGTTGCGGTTTTCAATTCTGAATAGAGAATTGACAGACCTTTCCATGGATGTGCCAAACTCAAAATTTTTTTTTCAATTAATTTTGGGAAAAATCATGGACTAACCACTTGTCTATAAAAATCATTATTTTTTCGAAGTTCACCAATCCCATCGAGATATACATCAAACGAAAGATCTGTTCAATACCTACACACACCTGTAAGCCAAATCGTCCTGCGTGGTCTGGTTAGCGAAATATGGCCATCCAAAGTGATTTCACTGATTCCACAGATTTTTGAGCTTTAACTACCTAACAATGTGCTTGGGTGGCGATATTTCCGAAACCAGGCGTTGTAAAAGGTTGCGGTTTCCAAAATTCCTAGTCAATTTTGTAAGAGCTATTCACGGGTGAAAACCAGAAGGTTCTGCGAGGTCTGGTTATCGAAATATGGCCACCCAAAGTGATTTTACTGAAAATTGACCCAAATCTAAAAAACTCATCGGATGCGGATGGAGATATTTCCGCAACCAAGGCTCGTAACGCGTTGCGGTTTTCAATTCTGAATAGAGAATTGACAGACCTTTCCATGGATGTGCCAAACTCAAAATTTTTTTTTCAATTAATTTTGGGAAAAATCATGGACTAACCACTTGTCTATAAAAATCATTATTTTTTCGAAGTTCACCAATCCCATCGAGATATACATCAAACGAAAGATCTGTTCAATACCTTCACACACCTGTAAGCCAAATCGTCCTGCGTGGTCTGGTTAGCGAAATATGGCCATCCAAAGTGATTTCACTGATTCCACAGATTTTTGAGCTTTAACTACCTAACAATGTGCTTGGGTGGCGATATTTCCGAAACCAGGCGTTGTAAAAGGTTGCGGTTTCCAAAATTCCTAGTCAATTTTGTAAGAGCTATTCACGGGTGAAAACCAGAAGGTTCTGCGAGGTCTGGTTATCGAAATATGGCCACCCAAAGTGATTTTACTGAAAATTGACCCAAATCTAAAAAACTCATCGGATGCGGATGGAGATATTTCCGCAACCAAGGCTCGTAACGCGTTGCGGTTTTCAATTCTGAATAGAGAATTGACAGACCTTTCCATGGATGTGCCAAACTCAAAATTTTTTTTTTCAATTAATTTTGGGAAAAATCATGGACTAACCACTTGTCTATAAAAATCATTATTTTTTCGAAGTTCACCAATCCCATCGAGATATACATCAAACGAAAGATCTGTTCAATACCTATACACACCTGTAAGCCAAATCGTCCTGCGTGATCTGGTTAGCGAAATATGGCCATCCAAAGTGATTTCACTGATTCCACAGATTTTTGAGCTTTAACTACCTAACAATGTGCTTGGGTGGCGATATTTCCGAAACCAGGCGTTGTAAAAGGTTGCGGTTTCCAAAATTCCTAGTCAATTTTGTAAGAGCTATTCACGGGTGAAAACCAGAAGGTTCTGCGAGGTCTGGTTATCGAAATATGGCCACCCAAAGTGATTTTACTGAAAATTGACCCAAATCTAAAAAACTCATCGGATGCGGATGGAGATATTTCCGCAACCAAGGCTCGTAACGCGTTGCGGTTTTCAATTCTGAATAGAGAATTGACAGACCTTTCCATGGATGTGCCAAACTCAAATTTTTTTTTTTCAATTAATTTTGGGAAAAATCATGGACTATAACCACTTGTCTATAAAAATCATTATTTTTTCGAAGTTCACCAATCCCATCGAGATATACATCAAACGAAAGATCTGTTCAATACCTACACACACCTGTAAGCCAAATCGTCCTGCGTGGTCTGGTTAGCGAAATATGGCCATCCAAAGTGATTTCACTGATTCCACAGATTTTTGAGCTTTAACTACCTAACAATGTGCTTGGGTGGCGATATTTCCGAAACCAGGCGTTGTAAAAGGTTGCGGTTTCCAAAATTCCTAGTCAATTTTGTAAGAGCTATTCACGGGTGAAAACCAGAAGGTTCTGCGAGGTCTGGTTATCGAAATATGGCCACCCAAAGTGATTTTACTGAAAATTGACCCAAATCTAAAAAAAGTCATCGGATGCGGATGGAGATATTTCCGCAACCAAGGCTCGTAACGCGTTGCGGTTTTCAATTCTGAATAGAGAATTGACAGACCTTTCCATGGATGTGCCAAACTCAAAATTTTTTTTTTTCAATTAATTTTGGGAAAAATCATGGACTATACTTGTCTATAAAAATCATTATTTTTTCGAAGTTCACCAATCCCATCGAGATATACATCAAACGAAAGATCTGTTCAATACCTACACACACCTGTAAGCCAAATCGTCCTGCGTGGTCTGGTTAGCGAAATATGGCCATCCAAAGTGATTTCACTGATTCCACAGATTTTTGAGCTTTAACTACCTAACAATGTGCTTGGGTGGCGATATTTCCGAAACCAGGCGTTGTAAAAGGTTGCGGTTTCCAAAATTCCTAGTCAATTTTGTAAGAGCTATTCACGGGTGAAAACCAGAAGGTTCTGCGAGGTCTGGTTATCGAAATATGGCCACCCAAAGTGATTTTACTGAAAATTGACCCAAATCTAAAAAACTCATCGGATGCGGATGGAGATATTTCCGCAACCAAGGCTCGTAACGCGTTGCGGTTTTCAATTCTGAATAGAGAATTGACAGACCTTTCCATGGATGTGCCAAACTCAAAATTTTTTTTTCAATTAATTTTGGGAAAAATCATGGACTAACCACTTGTCTATAAAAATCATTATTTTTTCGAAGTTCACCAATCCCATCGAGATATACATCAAACGAAAGATCTGTTCAATACCTACACACACCTGTAAGCCAAATCGTCCTGCGTGGTCTGGTTAGCGAAATATGGCCATCCAAAGTGATTTCACTGATTCCACAGATTTTTGAGCTTTAACTACCTAACAATGTGCTTGGGTGGCGATATTTCCGAAACCAGGCGTTGTAAAAGGTTGCGGTTTCCAAAATTCCTAGTCAATTTTGTAAGAGCTATTCACGGGTGAAAACCAGAAGGTTCTGCGAGGTCTGGTTATCGAAATATGGCCACCCAAAGTGATTTTACTGAAAATTGACCCAAATCTAAAAAACTCATCGGATGCGGATGGAGATATTTCCGCAACCAAGGCTCGTAACGCGTTGCGGTTTTCAATTCTGAATAGAGAATTGACAGACCTTTCCATGGATGTGCCAAACTCAAAATTTTTTTTTCAATTAATTTTGGGAAAAATCATGGACTAACCACTTGTCTATAAAAATCATTATTTTTTCGAAGTTCACCAATCCCATCGAGATATACATCAAACGAAAGATCTGTTCAATACCTTCACACACCTGTAAGCCAAATCGTCCTGCGTGGTCTGGTTAGCGAAATATGGCCATCCAAAGTGATTTCACTGATTCCACAGATTTTTGAGCTTTAACTACCTAACAATGTGCTTGGGTGGCGATATTTCCGAAACCAGGCGTTGTAAAAGGTTGCGGTTTCCAAAATTCCTAGTCAATTTTGTAAGAGCTATTCACGGGTGAAAACCAGAAGGTTCTGCGAGGTCTGGTTATCGAAATATGGCCACCCAAAGTGATTTTACTGAAAATTGACCCAAATCTAAAAAACTCATCGGATGCGGATGGAGATATTTCCGCAACCAAGGCTCGTAACGCGTTGCGGTTTTCAATTCTGAATAGAGAATTGACAGACCTTTCCATGGATGTGCCAAACTCAAAATTTTTTTTTCAATTAATTTTGGGAAAAATCATGGACTTCACTTGTCTATAAAAATCATTATTTTTTCGAAGTTCACCAATCCCATCGAGATATACATCAAACGAAAGATCTGTTCAATACCTACACACACCTGTAAGCCAAATCGTCCTGCGTGGTCTGGTTAGAGAAATATGGCCATCCAAAGTGATTTCACTGATTCCACAGATTTTTGAGCTTTAACTACCTAACAATGTGCTTGGGTGGCGATATTTCCGAAACCAGGCGTTGTAAAAGGTTGCGGTTTCCAAAATTCCTAGTCAATTTTGTAAGAGCTATTCACGGGTGAAAACCAGAAGGTTCTGCGAGGTCTGGTTATCGAAATATGGCCACCCAAAGTGATTTTACTGAAAATTGACCCAAATCTAAAAAACTCATCGGATGCGGATGGAGATATTTCCGCAACCAAGGCTCGTAACGCGTTGCGGTTTTCAATTCTGAATAGAGAATTGACAGACCTTTCCATGGATGTGCCAAACTCAAAATTTTTTTTTTCAATTAATTTTGGGAAAAATCATGGACTAACCACTTGTCTATAAAAATCATTATTTTTTCGAAGTTCACCAATCCCATCGAGATATACATCAAACGAAAGATCTGTTCAATACCTACACATACCTGTAAGCCAAATCGTCCTGCGTGGTCTGGTTAGCGAAATATGGCCATCCAAAGTGATTTCACTGATTCCACAGATTTTTGAGCTTTAACTACCTAACAATGTGCTTGGGTGGCGATATTTCCGAAACCAGGCGTTGTAAAAGGTTGCGGTTTCCAAAATTCCTAGTCAATTTTGTAAGAGCTATTCACGGGTGAAAACCAGAAGGTTCTGCGAGGTCTGGTTATCGAAATATGGCCACCCAAAGTGATTTTACTGAAAATTGACCCAAATCTAAAAAACTCATCGGATGCGGATGGAGATATTTCCGCAACCAAGGCTCGTAAAGCGTTGCGGTTTTCAATTCTGAATAGAGAATTGACAGACCTTTCCATGGATGTGCCAAACTCAAAATTTTTTTTTTCAATTAATTTTGGGAAAAATCATGGACTAACCACTTGTCTATAAAAATCATTATTTTTTCGAAGTTCACCAATCCCATCGAGATATACATCAAACGAAAGATCTGTTCAATACCTACACACACCTGTAAGCCAAATCGTCCTGCGTGGTCTGGTTAGCGAAATATGGCCATCCAAAGTGATTTCACTGATTCCACAGATTTTTGAGCTTTAACTACCTAACAATGTGCTTGGGTGGCGATATTTCCGAAACCAGGCGTTGTAAAAGGTTGCGGTTTCCAAAATTCCTAGTCAATTTTGTAAGAGCTATTCACGGGTGAAAACCAGAAGGTTATCGAAATATGGCCACCCAAAGTGATTTTACTGAAAATTGACCCAAATCTAAAAAACTCATCGGATGCGGATGGAGATATTTCCGCAAACAAGGCTCGTAACGCGTTGCGGTTTTCAATTCTGAATAGAGAATTGACAGACCTTTCCATGGATGTGCCAAACTCAAAATTTTTTTTTCAATTAATTTTAATTTTGGGAAAAATCATGGACTAACCACTTGTCTATAAAAATCATTATTTTTTCGAAGTTCACCAATCCCATCGAGATATACATCAAACGAAAGATCTGTTCAATACCTACACACACCTGTAAGCCAAATCGTCCTGCGTGGTCTGGTTAGCGAAATATGGCCATCCAAAGTGATTTCACTGATTCCACAGATTTTTGAGCTTTAACTACCTAACAATGTGCTTGGGTGGCGATATTTCCGAAACCAGGCGTTGTAAAAGGTTGCGGTTTCCAAAATTCCTAGTCAATTTTGTAAGAGCTATTCACGGGTGAAAACCAGAAGGTTATCGAAATATGGCCACCCAAAGTGATTTTACTGAAAATTGACCCAAATCTAAAAAACTCATCGGATGCGGATGGAGATATTTCCGCAAACAAGGCTCGTAACGCGTTGCGGTTTTCAATTCTGAATAGAGAATTGACAGACCTTTCCATGGATGTGCCAAACTCAAAATTTTTTTTTTTCAATTAATTTTGGGAAAAATCATGGACTAACCACTTGTCTATAAAAATCATTATTTTTTCGAAGTTCACCAATCCCATCGAGATATACATCAAACGAAAGATCTGTTCAATACCTACACACACCTGTAAGCCAAATCGTCCTGCGTGGTCTGGTTAGCGAAATATGGCCATCCAAAGTGATTTCACTGATTCCACAGATTTTTGAGCTTTAACTACCTAACAATGTGCTTGGGTGGCGATATTTCCGAAACCAGGCGTTGTAAAAGGTTGCGGTTTCCAAAATTCCTAGTCAATTTTGTAAGAGCTATTCACGGGTGAAAACCAGAAGGTTCTGCGAGGTCTGGTTATCGAAATATGGCCACCCAAAGTGATTTTACTGAAAATTGACCCAAATCTAAAAAACTCATCGGATGCGGATGGAGATATTTCCGCAACCAAGGCTCGTAACGCGTTGCGGTTTTCAATTCTGAATAGAGAATTGACAGACCTTTCCATGGATGTGCCAAACTCAAAATTTTTTTTTTCAATTAATTTTGGGAAAAATCATGGACTAACCACTTGTCTATAAAAATCATTATTTTTTCGAAGTTCACCAATCCCATCGAGATATACATCAAACGAAAGATCTGTTCAATACCTACACACACCTGTAAGCCAAATCGTCCTGCGTGGTCTGGTTAGCGAAATATGGCCATCCAAAGTGATTTCACTGATTCCACAGATTTTTGAGCTTTAACTACCTAACAATGTGCTTGGGTGGTGATATTTCCGAAACCAGGCGTTGTAAAAGGTTGCGGTTTCCAAAATTCCTAGTCAATTTTGTAAGAGCTATTCACGGGTGAAAACCAGAAGGTTATCGAAATATGGCCACCCAAAGTGATTTTACTGAAAATTGACCCAAATCTAAAAAACTCATCGGATGCGGATGGAGATATTTCCGCAAACAAGGCTCGTAACGCGTTGCGGTTTTCAATTCTGAATAGAGAATTGACAGACCTTTCAATGGATGTGCCAAACTCAAAATTTTTTTTTTTCAATTAATTTTGGGAAAAATCATGGACTAACCACTTGTCTATAAAAATCATTATTTTTTCGAAGTTCACCAATCCCATCGAGATATACATCAAACGAAAGATCTGTTCAATACCTACACACACCTGTAAGCCAAATCGTCCTGCGTGGTCTGGTTAGCGAAATATGGCCATCCAAAGTGATTTCACTGATTCCACAGATTTTTGAGCTTTAACTACCTAACAATGTGCTTGGGTGGCGATATTTCCGAAACCAGGCGTTGTAAAAGGTTGCGGTTTCCAAAATTCCTAGTCAATTTTGTAAGAGCTATTCACGGGTGAAAACCAGAAGGTTCTGCGAGGTCTGGTTATCGAAATATGGCCACCCAAAGTGATTTTACTGAAAATTGACCCAAATCTAAAAAACTCATCGGATGCGGATGGAGATATTTCCGCAACCAAGGCTCGTAACGCGTTGCGGTTTTCAATTCTGAATAGAGAATTGACAGACCTTTCCATGGATGTGCCAAACTCAAAATTTTTTTTTTCAATTAATTTTGGGAAAAATCATGGACTAACCACTTGTCTATAAAAATCATTATTTTTTCGAAGTTCACCAATCCCATCGAGATATACATCAAACGAAAGATCTGTTCAATACCTACACACACCTGTAAGCCAAATCGTCCTGCGTGGTCTGGTTAGCGAAATATGGCCATCCAAAGTGATTTCACTGATTCCACAGATTTTTGAGCTTTAACTACCTAACAATGTGCTTGGGTGGCGATATTTCCGAAACCAGGCGTTGTAAAAGGTTGCGGTTTCCAAAATTCCTAGTCAATTTTGTAAGAGCTATTCACGGGTGAAAACCAGAAGGTTCTGCGAGGTCTGGTTATCGAAATATGGCCACCCAAAGTGATTTTACTGAAAATTGACCCAAATCTAAAAAACTCATCGGATGCGGATGGAGATATTTCCGCAACCAAGGCTCGTAACGCGTTGCGGTTTTCAATTCTGAATAGAGAATTGACAGACCTTTCCATGGATGTGCCAAACTCAAAATTTTTTTTTTTTCAATTAATTTTGGGAAAAATCATGGACTAACCACTTGTCTATAAAAATCATTATTTTTTTCGAAGTTCACCAATCCCATCGAGATATACATCAAACGAAAGATCTGTTCAATACCTACACACACCTGTAAGCCAAATCGTCCTGCGTGGTCTGGTTAGCGAAATATGGCCATCCAAAGTGATTTCACTGATTCCACAGATTTTTGAGCTTTAACTACCTAACAATGTGCTTGGGTGGCGATATTTCCGAAACCAGGCGTTGTAAAAGGTTGCGGTTTCCAAAATTCCTAGTCAATTTTGTAAGAGCTATTCACGGGTGAAAACCAGAAGGTTCTGCGAGGTCTGGTTATCGAAATATGGCCACCCAAAGTGATTTTACTGAAAATTGACCCAAATCTAAAAAACTCATCGGATGCGGATGGAGATATTTCCGCAACCAAGGCTCGTAACGCGTTGCGGTTTTCAATTCTGAATAGAGAATTGACAGACCTTTCCATGGATGTGCCAAACTCAAAATTTTTTTTTTCAATTAATTTTGGGAAAAATCATGGACTAACCACTTGTCTATAAAAATCATTATTTTTTCGAAGTTCACCAATCCCATCGAGATATACATCAAACGAAAGATCTGTTCAATACCTACACACACCTGTAAGCCAAATCGTCCTGCGTGGTCTGGTTAGCGAAATATGGCCATCCAAAGTGATTTCACTGATTCCACAGATTTTTGAGCTTTAACTACCTAACAATGTGCTTGGGTGGCGATATTTCCGAAACCAGGCGTTGTAAAAGGTTGCGGTTTCCAAAATTCCTAGTCAATTTTGTAAGAGCTATTCACGGGTGAAAACCAGAAGGTTCTGCGAGGTCTGGTTATCGAAATATGGCCACCCAAAGTGATTTTACTGAAAATTGACCCAAATCTAAAACACTCATCGGATGCGGATGGAGATATTTCCGCAACCAAGGCTCGTAACGCGTTGCGGTTTTCAATTCTGAATAGAGAATTGACAGACCTTTCCATGGATGTGCCAAACTCAAAATTTTTTTTTTCAATTAATTTTGGGAAAAATCATGGACTAACCACTTGTCTATAAAAATCATTATTTTTTCGAAGTTCACCAATCCCATCGAGATATACATCAAACGAAAGATCTGTTCAATACCTACACACACCTGTAAGCCAAATCGTCCTGCGTGGTCTGGTTAGCGAAATATGGCCATCCAAAGTGATTTCACTGATTCCACAGATTTTTGAGCTTTAACTACCTAACAATGTGCTTGGGTGGCGATATTTCCGAAACCAGGCGTTGTAAAAGGTTGCGGTTTCCAAAATTCCTAGTCAATTTTGTAAGAGCTATTCACGGGTGAAAACCAGAAGGTTCTGCGAGGTCTGGTTATCGAAATATGGCCACCCAAAGTGATTTTACTGAAAATTGACCCAAATCTAAAAAACTCATCGGATGCGGATGGAGATATTTCCGCAACCAAGGCTCGTAACGCGTTGCGCTTTTCAATTCTGAATAGAGAATTGACAGACCTTTCCATGGATGTGCCAAACTCAAAATTTTTTTTTTCAATTAATTTTGGGAAAAATCATGGACTAACCACTTGTCTATAAAAATCATTATTTTTTCGAAGTTCACCAATCCCATCGAGATATACATCAAACGAAAGATCTGTTCAATACCTACACACACCTGTAAGCCAAATCGTCCTGCGTGGTCTGGTTAGCGAAATATGGCCATCCAAAGTGATTTCACTGATTCCACAGATTTTTGAGCTTTAACTACCTAACAATGTGCTTGGGTGGCGATATTTCCGAAACCAGGCGTTGTAAAAGGTTGCGGTTTCCAAAATTCCTAGTCAATTTTGTAAGAGCTATTCACGGGTGAAAACCAGAAGGTTCTGCGAGGTCTGGTTATCGAAATATGGCCACCCAAAGTGATTTTACTGAAAATTGACCCAAATCTAAAAAACTCATCGGATGCGGATGGAGATATTTCCGCAACCAAGGCTCGTAACGCGTTGCGGTTTTCAATTCTGAATAGAGAATTGACAGACCTTTCCATGGATGTGCCAAACTCAAAATTTTTTTTTTCAATTAATTTTGGGAAAAATCATGGACTAACCACTTGTCTATAAAAATCATTATTTTTTCGAAGTTCACCAATCCCATCGAGATATACATCAAACGAAAGATCTGTTCAATACCTACACACACCTGTAAGCCAAATCGTCCTGCGTGGTCTGGTTAGCGAAATATGGCCATCCAAAGTGATTTCACTGATTCCACAGATTTTTGAGCTTTAACTACCTAACAATGTGCTTGGGTGGCGATATTTCCGAAACCAGGCGTTGTAAAAGGTTGCGGTTTCCAAAATTCCTAGTCAATTTTGTAAGAGCTATTCACGGGTGAAAACCAGAAGGTTCTGCGAGGTCTGGTTATCGAAATATGGCCACCCAAAGTGATTTTACTGAAAATTGACCCAAATCTAAAAAACTCATCGGATGCGGATGGAGATATTTCCGCAACCAAGGCTCGTAACGCGTTGCGGTTTTCAATTCTGAATAGAGAATTGACAGACCTTTCCATGGATGTGCCAAACTCAAAATTTTTTTTTTTCAATTAATTTTGGGAAAAATCATGGACTAACCACTTGTCTATAAAAATCATTATTTTTTCGAAGTTCACCAATCCCATCGAGATATACATCAAACGAAAGATCTGTTCAATACCTACACACACCTGTAAGCCAAATCGTCCTGCGTGGTCTGGTTAGCGAAATATGGCCATCCAAAGTGATTTCACTGATTCCACAGATTTTTGAGCTTTAACTACCTAACAATGTGCTTGGGTGGCGATATTTCCGAAACCAGGCGTTGTAAAAGGTTGCGGTTTCCAAAATTCCTAGTCAATTTTGTAAGAGCTATTCACGGGTGAAAACCAGAAGGTTCTGCGAGGTCTGGTTATCGAAATATGGCCACCCAAAGTGATTTTACTGAAAATTGACCCAAATCTAAAAAACTCATCGGATGCGGATGGAGATATTTCCGCAACCAAGGCTCGTAACGCGTTGCGGTTTTCAATTCTGAATAGAGAATTGACAGACCTTTCCATGGATGTGCCAAACTCAAAATTTTTTTTTTCAATTAATTTTGGGAAAAATCATGGACTAACCACTTGTCTATAAAAATCATTATTTTTTTCGAAGTTCACCAATCCCATCGAGATATACATCAAACGAAAGATCTGTTCAATACCTACACACACCTGTAAGCCAAATCGTCCTGCGTGGTCTGGTTAGCGAAATATGGCCATCCAAAGTGATTTCACTGATTCCACAGATTTTTGAGCTTTAACTACCTAACAATGTGCTTGGGTGGCGATATTTCCGAAACCAGGCGTTGTAAAAGGTTGCGGTTTCCAAAATTCCTAGTCAATTTTGTAAGAGCTATTCACGGGTGAAAACCAGAAGGTTCTGCGAGGTCTGGTTATCGAAATATGGCCACCCAAAGTGATTTTACTGAAAATTGACCCAAATCTAAAAAACTCATCGGATGCGGATGGAGATATTTCCGCAACCAAGGCTCGTAACGCGTTGCGGTTTTCAATTCTGAATAGAGAATTGACAGACCTTTCCATGGATGTCCCAAACTCAAAATTTTTTTTTTCAATTAATTTTGGGAAAAATCATGGACTAACCACTTGTCTATAAAAATCATTATTTTTTCGAAGTTCACCAATCCCATCGAGATATACATCAAACGAAAGATCTGTTCAATACCTACACACACCTGTAAGCCAAATCGTCCTGCGTGGTCTGGTTAGCGAAATATGGCCATCCAAAGTGATTTCACTGATTCCACAGATTTTTGAGCTTTAACTACCTAACAATGTGCTTGGGTGGCGATATTTCCGAAACCAGGCGTTGTAAAAGGTTGCGGTTTCCAAAATTCCTAGTCAATTTTGTAAGAGCTATTCACGGGTGAAAACCAGAAGGTTCTGCGAGGTCTGGTTATCGAAATATGGCCACCCAAAGTGATTTTACTGAAAATTGACCCAAATCTAAAAAACTCATCGGATGCGGATGGAGATATTTCCGCAACCAAGGCTCGTAACGCGTTGCGGTTTTCAATTCTGAATAGAGAATTGACAGACCTTTCCATGGATGTGCCAAACTCAAAATTTTTTTTTTCAATTAATTTTGGGAAAAATCATGGACTAACCACTTGTCTATAAAAATCATTATTTTTTTCGAAGTTCACCAATCCAATCGAGATATACATCAAACGAAAGATCTGTTCAATACCTACACACACCTGTAAGCCAAATCGTCCTGCGTGGTCTGGTTAGCGAAATATGGCCATCCAAAGTGATTTCACTGATTCCACAGATTTTTGAGCTTTAACTACCTAACAATGTGCTTGGGTGGCGATATTTCCGAAACCAGGCGTTGTAAAAGGTTGCGGTTTCCAAAATTCCTAGTCAATTTTGTAAGAGCTATTCACGGGTGAAAACCAGAAGGTTCTGCGAGGTCTGGTTATCGAAATATGGCCACCCAAAGTGATTTTACTGAAAATTGACCCAAATCTAAAAAACTCATCGGATGCGGATGGAGATATTTCCGCAACCAAGGCTCGTAACGCGTTGCGGTTTTCAATTCTGAATAGAGAATTGACAGACCTTTCCATGGATGTGCCAAACTCAAAATTTTTTTTTTCAATTAATTTTGGGAAAAATCATGGACTAACCACTTGTCTATAAAAATCATTATTTTTTCGAAGTTCACCAATCCCATCGAGATATACATCAAACGAAAGATCTGTTCAATACCTACACACACCTGTAAGCCAAATCGTCCTGCGTGGTCTGGTTAGCGAAATATGGCCATCCAAAGTGATTTCACTGATTCCACAGATTTTTGAGCTTTAACTACCTAACAATGTGCTTGGGTGGCGATATTTCCGAAACCAGGCGTTGTAAAAGGTTGCGGTTTCCAAAATTCCTAGTCAATTTTGTAAGAGCTATTCACGGGTGAAAACCAGAAGGTTCTGCGAGGTCTGGTTATCGAAATATGGCCACCCAAAGTGATTTTACTGAAAATTGACCCAAATCTAAAAAACTCATCGGATGCGGATGGAGATATTTCCGCAACCAAGGCTCGTAACGCGTTGCGGTTTTCAATTCTGAATAGAGAATTGACAGACCTTTCCATGGATGTGCCAAACTCAAAATTTTTTTTTTCAATTAATTTTGGGAAAAATCATGGACTAACCACTTGTCTATAAAAATCATTATTTTTTTCGAAGTTCACCAATCCCATCGAGATATACATCAAACGAAAGATCTGTTCAATACCTACACACACCTGTAAGCCAAATCGTCCTGCGTGGTCTGGTTAGCGAAATATGGCCATCCAAAGTGATTTCACTGATTCCACAGATTTTTGAGCTTTAACTACCTAACAATGTGCTTGGGTGGCGATATTTCCGAAACCAGGCGTTGTAAAAGGTTGCGGTTTCCAAAATTCCTAGTCAATTTTGTAAGAGCTATTCACGGGTGAAAACCAGAAGGTTCTGCGAGGTCTGGTTATCGAAATATGGCCACCCAAAGTGATTTTACTGAAAATTGACCCAAATCTAAAAAACTCATCGGATGCGGATGGAGATATTTCCGCAACCAAGGCTCGTAACGCGTTGCGGTTTTCAATTCTGAATAGAGAATTGACAGACCTTTCCATGGATGTGCCAAACTCAAAATTTTTTTTTTCAATTAATTTTGGGAAAAATCATGGACTAACCACTTGTCTATAAAAATCATTATTTTTTCGAAGTTCACCAATCCCATCGAGATATACATCAAACGAAAGATCTGTTCAATACCTACACACACCTGTAAGCCAAATCGTCCTGCGTGGTCTGGTTAGCGAAATATGGCCATCCAAAGTGATTTCACTGATTCCACAGATTTTTGAGCTTTAACTACCTAACAATGTGCTTGGGTGGCGATATTTCCGAAACCAGGCGTTGTAAAAGGTTGCGGTTTCCAAAATTCCTAGTCAATTTTGTAAGAGCTATTCACGGGTGAAAACCAGAAGGTTCTGCGAGGTCTGGTTATCGAAATATGGCCACCCAAAGTGATTTTACTGAAAATTGACCCAAATCTAAAAAACTCATCGGATGCGGATGGAGATATTTCCGCAACCAAGGCTCGTAACGCGTTGCGGTTTTCAATTCTGAATAGAGAATTGACAGACCTTTCCATGGATGTGCCAAACTCAAAATTTTTTTTTTCAATTAATTTTGGGAAAAATCATGGACTAACCACTTGTCTATAAAAATCATTATTTTTTCGAAGTTCACCAATCCCATCGAGATATACATCAAACGAAAGATCTGTTCAATACCTACACACACCTGTAAGCCAAATCGTCCTGCGTGGTCTGGTTAGCGAAATATGGCCATCCAAAGTGATTTCACTGATTCCACAGATTTTTGAGCTTTAACTACCTAACAATGTGCTTGGGTGGCGATATTTCCGAAACCAGGCGTTGTAAAAGGTTGCGGTTTCCAAAATTCCTAGTCAATTTTGTAAGAGCTATTCACGGGTGAAAACCAGAAGGTTCTGCGAGGTCTGGTTATCGAAATATGGCCACCCAAAGTGATTTTACTGAAAATTGACCCAAATCTAAAAAACTCATCGGATGCGGATGGAGATATTTCCGCAACCAAGGCTCGTAACGCGTTGCGGTTTTCAATTCTGAATAGAGAATTGACAGACCTTTCCATGGATGTGCCAAACTCAAAATTTTTTTTTTCAATTAATTTTGGGAAAAATCATGGACTAACCACTTGTCTATAAAAATCATTATTTTTTCGAAGTTCACCAATCCCATCGAGATATACATCAAACGAAAGATCTGTTCAATACCTACACACACCTGTAAGCCAAATCGTCCTGCGTGGTCTGGTTAGCGAAATATGGCCATCCAAAGTGATTTCACTGATTCCACAGATTTTTGAGCTTTAACTACCTAACAATGTGCTTGGGTGGCGATATTTCCGAAACCAGGCGTTGTAAAAGGTTGCGGTTTCCAAAATTCCTAGTCAATTTTGTAAGAGCTATTCACGGGTGAAAACCAGAAGGTTCTGCGAGGTCTGGTTATCGAAATATGGCCACCCAAAGTGATTTTACTGAAAATTGACCCAAATCTAAAAAACTCATCGGATGCGGATGGAGATATTTCCGCAACCAAGGCTCGTAACGCGTTGCGGTTTTCAATTCTGAATAGAGAATTGACAGACCTTTCCATGGATGTGCCAAACTCAAAATTTTTTTTTTCAATTAATTTTGGGAAAAATCATGGACTAACCACTTGTCTATAAAAATCATTATTTTTTCGAAGTTCACCAATCCCATCGAGATATACATCAAACGAAAGATCTGTTCAATACCTACACACACCTGTAAGCCAAATCGTCCTGCGTGGTCTGGTTAGCGAAATATGGCCATCCAAAGTGATTTCACTAATTCCACAGATTTTTGAGCTTTAACTACCTAACAATGTGCTTGGGTGGCGATATTTCCAAAACCAGGCGTTGTAAAAGGTTGCGGTTTCCAAAATTCCTAGTCAATTTTGTAAGAGCTATTCACGGGTGAAAACCAGAAGGTTATCGAAATATGGCCACCCAAAGTGATTTTACTGAAAATTGACCCAAATCTAAAAAACTCATCGGATGCGGATGGAGATATTTCCGCAAACAAGGCTCGTAACGCGTTGCGGTTTTCAATTCTGAATAGAGAATTGACAGACCTTTCCATGGATGTGCCAAACTCAAAATTTTTTTTTCAATTAATTTTGGGAAAAATCATGGACTAACCACTTGTCTACAAAAATCATTATTTTTTCGAAGTTCACCAATCCCATCGAGATATACATCAAACGAAAGATCTGTTCAATACCTACACACACCTGTAAGCCAAATCGTCCTGCGTGGTCTGGTTAGTGAAATATGGCCATCCAAAGTGATTTCACTGATTCCACAGATTTTTGAGCTTTAACTACCTAACAATGTGCTTGGGTGGCAATATTTCCGAAACCAGGCGTTGTAAAAGGTTGCGGTTTCCAAAATTCCTAGTCAATTTTGTAAGAGCTATTCACGGGTGAAAACCAGAAGGTTCTGCGAGGTCTGGTTATCGAAATATGGCCACCCAAAGTGATTTTACTGAAAATTGACCCAAATCTAAAAAACTCATCGGATGCGGATGGAGATATTTCCGCAACCAAGGCTCGTAACGCGTTGCGGTTTTCAATTCTGAATAGAGAATTGACAGACCTTTCCATGGATGTGCCAAACTCAAAATTTTTTTTTCAATTAATTTTGGGAAAAATCATGGACTAACCACTTGTCTATAAAAATCATTATTTTTTTCGAAGTTCACCAATCCCATCGAGATATACATCAAACGAAAGATCTGTTCAATACCTACACACACCTGTAAGCCAAATCGTCCTGCGTGGTCTGGTTAGCGAAATATGGCCATCCAAAGTGATTTCACTGATTCCACAGATTTTTGAGCTTTAACTACCTAACAATGTGCTTGGGTGGCGATATTTCCGAAACCAGGCGTTGTAAAAGGTTGCGGTTTCCAAAATTCCTAGTCAATTTTGTAAGAGCTATTCACGGGTGAAAACCAGAAGGTTCTGCGAGGTCTGGTTATCGAAATATGGCCACCCAAAGTGATTTTACTGAAAATTGACCCAAATCTAAAAAACTCATCGGATGCGGATGGAGATATTTCCGCAACCAAGGCTCGTAACGCGTTGCGGTTTTCAATTCTGAATAGAGAATTGACAGACCTTTCCATGGATGTGCCAAACTCAAAATTTTTTTTTTCAATTAATTTTGGGAAAAATCATGGACTAACCACTTGTCTATAAAAATCATTATTTTTTCGAAGTTCACCAATCCCATCGAGATATACATCAAACGAAAGATCTGTTCAATACCTACACACACCTGTAAGCCAAATCGTCCTGCGTGGTCTGGTTAGCGAAATATGGCCATCCAAAGTGATTTCACTGATTCCACAGATTTTTGAGCTTTAACTACCTAACAATGTGCTTGGGTGGCGATATTTCCGAAACCAGGCGTTGTAAAAGGTTGCGGTTTCCAAAATTCCTAGTCAATTTTGTAAGAGCTATTCACGGGTGAAAACCAGAAGGTTCTGCGAGGTCTGGTTATCGAAATATGGCCACCCAAAGTGATTTTACTGAAAATTGACCCAAATCTAAAAAACTCATCGGATGTGGATGGAGATATTTCCGCAAACAAGGCTCGTAACGCGTTGCGGTTTTCAATTCTGAATAGAGAATTGACAGACCTTTCCATGGATGTGCCAAACTCAAAATTTTTTTTTTCAATTAATTTTGGGAAAAATCATGGACTAACCACTTGTCTATAAAAATCATTATTTTTTCGAAGTTCACCAATCCCATCGAGATATACATCAAACGAAAGATCTGTTCAATACCTACACACACCTGTAAGCCAAATCGTCCTGCGTGGTCTGGTTAGCGAAATATGGCCATCCAAAGTGATTTCACTGATTCCACAGATTTTTGAGCTTTAACTACCTAACAATGTGCTTGGGTGGCGATATTTCCGAAACCAGGCGTTGTAAAAGGTTGCGGTTTCCAAAATTCCTAGTCAATTTTGTAAGAGCTATTCACGGGTGAAAACCAGAAGGTTCTGCGAGGTCTGGTTATCGAAATATGGCCACCCAAAGTGATTTTACTGAAAATTGACCCAAATCTAAAAAACTCATCGGATGTGGATGGAGATA
Source organism: Chrysotoxum bicinctum (assembly GCA_911387755.1). Taxonomy (NCBI): domain Eukaryota; kingdom Metazoa; phylum Arthropoda; class Insecta; order Diptera; family Syrphidae; genus Chrysotoxum; species Chrysotoxum bicinctum. The sequence goes on along the minus strand of OU426991.1, from coordinate 12,625,216 downwards.
TTTCCGCAAACAAGGCTCGTAACGCGTTGCGGTTTTCAATTCTGAATAGAGAATTGACAGACCTTTCCATGGATGTGCCAAACTCAAAATTTTTTTTTTCAATTAATTTTGGGAAAAATCATGGACTAACACTTGTCTATAAAAATCATTATTTTTTCGAAGTTCACCAATCCCATCGAGATATACATCAAACGAAAGATCTGTTCAATACCTACACACACCTGTAAGCCAAATCGTCCTGCGTGGTCTGGTTAGCGAAATATGGCCATCCAAAGTGATTTCACTGATTCCACAGATTTTTGAGCTTTAACTACCTAACAATGTGCTTGGGTGGCGATATTTCCGAAACCAGGCGTTGTAAAAGGTTGCGGTTTCCAAAATTCCTAGTCAATTTTGTAAGAGCTATTCACGGGTGAAAACCAGAAGGTTCTGCGAGGTCTGGTTATCGAAATATGGCCACCCAAAGTGATTTTACTGAAAATTGACCCAAATCTAAAAAACTCATCGGATGCGGATGGAGATATTTCCGCAACCAAGGCTCGTAACGCGTTGCGGTTTTCAATTCTGAATAGAGAATTGACAGACCTTTCCATGGATGTGCCAAACTCAAAATTTTTTTTTTCAATTAATTTTGGGAAAAATCATGGACTAACCACTTGTCTATAAAAATCATTATTTTTTCGAAGTTCACCAATCCCATCGAGATATACATCAAACGAAAGATCTGTTCAATACCTACACACACCTGTAAGCCAAATCGTCCTGCGTGGTCTGGTTAGCGAAATATGGCCATCCAAAGTGATTTCACTAATTCCACAGATTTTTGAGCTTTAACTACCTAACAATGTGCTTGGGTGGCGATATTTCCGAAACCAGGCGTTGTAAAAGGTTGCGGTTTCCAAAATTCCTAGTCAATTTTGTAAGAGCTATTCACGGGTGAAAACCAGAAGGTTATCGAAATATGGCCACCCAAAGTGATTTTACTGAAAATTGACCCAAATCTAAAAAACTCATCGGATGCGGATGGAGATATTTCCGCAAACAAGGCTCGTAACGCGTTGCGGTTTTCAATTCTGAATAGAGAATTGACAGACCTTTCCATGGATGTGCCAAACTCAAAATTTTTTTTTTTCAATTAATTTTGGGAAAAATCATGGACTAACCACTTGTCTATAAAAATCATTATTTTTTCGAAGTTCACCAATCCCATCGAGATATACATCAAACGAAAGATCTGTTCAATACCTACACACACCTGTAAGCCAAATCGTCCTGCGTGGTCTGGTTAGCGAAATATGGCCATCCAAAGTGATTTCACTGATTCCACAGATTTTTGAGCTTTAACTACCTAACAATGTGCTTGGGTGGCGATATTTCCGAAACCAGGCGTTGTAAAAGGTTGCGGTTTCCAAAATTCCTAGTCAATTTTGTAAGAGCTATTCACGGGTGAAAACCAGAAGGTTCTGCGAGGTCTGGTTATCGAAATATGGCCACCCAAAGTGATTTTACTGAAAATTGACCCAAATCTAAAAAACTCATCGGATGTGGATGGAGATATTTCCGCAACCAAGGCTCGTAACGCGTTGCGGTTTTCAATTCTGAATAGAGAATTGACAGACCTTTCCATGGATGTGCCAAACTCAAAATTTTTTTTTTCAATTAATTTTGGGAAAAATCATGGACTAACCACTTGTCTATAAAAATCATTATTTTTTCGAAGTTCACCAATCCCATCGAGATATACATCAAACGAAAGATCTGTTCAATACCTACACACACCTGTAAGCCAAATCGTCCTGCGTGGTCTGGTTAGCGAAATATGGCCATCCAAAGTGATTTCACTGATTCCACAGATTTTTGAGCTTTAACTACCTAACAATGTGCTTGGGTGGCGATATTTCCGAAACCAGGCGTTGTAAAAGGTTGCGGTTTCCAAAATTCCTAGTCAATTTTGTAAGAGCTATTCACGGGTGAAAACCAGAAGGTTCTGCGAGGTCTGGTTATCGAAATATGGCCACCCAAAGTGATTTTACTGAAAATTGACCCAAATCTAAAAAACTCATCGGATGCGGATGGAGATATTTCCGCAACCAAGGCTCGTAACGCGTTGCGGTTTTCAATTCTGAATAGAGAATTGACAGACCTTTCCATGGATGTGCCAAACTCAAAATTTTTTTTTCAATTAATTTTGGGAAAAATCATGGACTAACCACTTGTCTATAAAAATCATTATTTTTTCGAAGTTCACCAATCCCATCGAGATATACATCAAACGAAAGATCTGTTCAATACCTACACACACCTGTAAGCCAAATCGTCCTGCGTGGTCTGGTTAGCGAAATATGGCCATCCAAAGTGATTTCACTGATTCCACAGATTTTTGAGCTTTAACTACCTAACAATGTGCTTGGGTGGCGATATTTCCGAAACCAGGCGTTGTAAAAGGTTGCGGTTTCCAAAATTCCTAGTCAATTTTGTAAGAGCTATTCACGGGTGAAAACCAGAAGGTTCTGCGAGGTCTGGTTATCGAAATATGGCCACCCAAAGTGATTTTACTGAAAATTGACCCAAATCTAAAAAACTCATCGGATGCGGATGGAGATATTTCCGCAACCAAGGCTCGTAACGCGTTGCGGTTTTCAATTCTGAATAGAGAATTGACAGACCTTTCCATGGATGTGCCAAACTCAAAATTTTTTTTTTCAATTAATTTTGGGAAAAATCATGGACTAACCACTTGTCTATAAAAATCATTATTTTTTCGAAGTTCACCAATCCCATCGAGATATACATCAAACGAAAGATCTGTTCAATACCTACACACACCTGTAAGCCAAATCGTCCTGCGTGGTCTGGTTAGCGAAATATGGCCATCCAAAGTGATTTCACTAATTCCACAGATTTTTGAGCTTTAACTACCTAACAATGTGCTTGGGTGGCGATATTTCCGAAACCAGGCGTTGTAAAAGGTTGCGGTTTCCAAAATTCCTAGTCAATTTTGTAAGAGCTATTCACGGGTGAAAACCAGAAGGTTCTGCGAGGTCTGGTTATCGAAATATGGCCACCCAAAGTGATTTTACTGAAAATTGACCCAAATCTAAAAAACTCATCGGATGCGGATGGAGATATTTCCGCAACCAAGGCTCGTAACGCGTTGCGGTTTTCAATTCTGAATAGAGAATTGACAGACCTTTCCATGGATGTGCCAAACTCAAAATTTTTTTTTTCAATTAATTTTGGGAAAAATCATGGACTAACCACTTGTCTATAAAAATCATTATTTTTTCGAAGTTCACCAATCCCATCGAGATATACATCAAACGAAAGATCTGTTCAATACCTACACACACCTGTAAGCCAAATCGTCCTGCGTGGTCTGGTTAGCGAAATATGGCCATCCAAAGTGATTTCACTGATTCCACAGATTTTTGAGCTTTAACTACCTAACAATGTGCTTGGGTGGCGATATTTCCGAAACCAGGCGTTGTAAAAGGTTGCGGTTTCCAAAATTCCTAGTCAATTTTGTAAGAGCTATTCACGGGTGAAAACCAGAAGGTTATCGAAATATGGCCACCCAAAGTGATTTTACTGAAAATTGACCCAAATCTAAAAAACTCATCGGATGCGGATGGAGATATTTCCGCAAACAAGGCTCGTAACGCGTTGCGGTTTTCAATTCTGAATAGAGAATTGACAGACCTTTCCATGGATGTGCCAAACTCAAAATTTTTTTTTCAATTAATTTTGGGAAAAATCATGGACTAACCACTTGTCTACAAAAATCATTATTTTTTCGAAGTTCACCAATCCCATCGAGATATACATCAAACGAAAGATCTGTTCAATACCTACACACACCTGTAAGCCAAATCGTCCTGCGTGGTCTGGTTAGCGAAATATGGCCATCCAAAGTGATTTCACTGATTCCACAGATTTTTGAGCTTTAACTACCTAACAATGTGCTTGGGTGGCAATATTTCCGAAACCAGGCGTTGTAAAAGGTTGCGGTTTCCAAAATTCCTAGTCAATTTTGTAAGAGCTATTCACGGGTGAAAACCAGAAGGTTATCGAAATATGGCCACCCAAAGTGATTTTACTGAAAATTGACCCAAATCTAAAAAACTCATCGGATGCGGATGGAGATATTTCCGCAAACAAGGCTCGTAACGCGTTGCGGTTTTCAATTCTGAATAGAGAATTGACAGACCTTTCCATGGATGTGCCAAACTCAAAATTTTTTTTTTTCAATTAATTTTGGGAAAAATCATGGACTAACCACTTGTCTATAAAAATCATTATTTTTTCGAAGTTCACCAATCCCATCGAGATATACATCAAACGAAAGATCTGTTCAATACCTACACACACCTGTAAGCCAAATCGTCCTGCGTGGTCTGGTTAGCGAAATATGGCCATCCAAAGTGATTTCACTGATTCCACAGATTTTTGAGCTTTAACTACCTAACAATGTGCTTGGGTGGCGATATTTCCGAAACCAGGCGTTGTAAAAGGTTGCGGTTTCCAAAATTCCTAGTCAATTTTGTAAGAGCTATTCACGGGTGAAAACCAGAAGGTTCTGCGAGGTCTGGTTATCGAAATATGGCCACCCAAAGTGATTTTACTGAAAATTGACCCAAATCTAAAAAACTCATCGGATGCGGATGGAGATATTTCCGCAACCAAGGCTCGTAACGCGTTGCGGTTTTCAATTCTGAATAGAGAATTGACAGACCTTTCCATGGATGTGCCAAACTCAAAATTTTTTTTTTCAATTAATTTTGGGAAAAATCATGGACTAACCACTTGTCTATAAAAATCATTATTTTTTCGAAGTTCACCAATCCCATCGAGATATACATCAAACGAAAGATCTGTTCAATACCTACACACACCTGTAAGCCAAATCGTCCTGCGTGGTCTGGTTAGCGAAATATGGCCATCCAAAGTGATTTCACTGATTCCACAGATTTTTGAGCTTTAACTACCTAACAATGTGCTTGGGTGGCGATATTTCCGAAACCAGGCGTTGTAAAAGGTTGCGGTTTCCAAAATTCCTAGTCAATTTTGTAAGAGCTATTCACGGGTGAAAACCAGAAGGTTATCGAAATATGGCCACCCAAAGTGATTTTACTGAAAATTGACCCAAATCTAAAAAACTCATCGGATGCGGATGGAGATATTTCCGCAAACAAGGCTCGTAACGCGTTGCGGTTTTCAATTCTGAATAGAGAATTGACAGACCTTTCCATGGATGTGCCAAACTCAAAATTTTTTTTTCAATTAATTTTGGGAAAAATCATGGACTAACCACTTGTCTATAAAAATCATTATTTTTTCGAAGTTCACCAATCCCATCGAGATATACATCAAACGAAAGATCTGTTCAATACCTACACACACCTGTAAGCCAAATCGTCCTGCGTGGTCTGGTTAGCGAAATATGGCCATCCAAAGTGATTTCACTGATTCCACAGATTTTTGAGCTTTAACTACCTAACAATGTGCTTGGGTGGCGATATTTCCGAAACCAGGCGTTGTAAAAGGTTGCGGTTTCCAAAATTCCCAGTCAATTTTGTAAGAGCTATTCACGGGTGAAAACCAGAAGGTTCTGCGAGGTCTGGTTATCGAAATATGGCCACCCAAAGTGATTTTACTGAAAATTGACCCAAATCTAAAAAACTCATCGGATGTGGATGGAGATATTTCCGCAACCAAGGCTCGTAACGCGTTGCGGTTTTCAATTCTGAATAGAGAATTGACAGACCTTTCCATGGATGTGCCAAACTCAAATTTTTTTTTTTCAATTAATTTTGGGAAAAATCATGGACTATAACCACTTGTCTATAAAAATCATTATTTTTTCGAAGTTCACCAATCCCATCGAGATATACATCAAACGAAAGATCTGTTCAATACCTACACACACCTGTAAGCCAAATCGTCCTGCGTGGTCTGGTTAGCGAAATATGGCCATCCAAAGTGATTTCACTGATTCTACAGATTTTTGAGCTTTAACTACCTAACAATGTGCTTGGGTGGCGATATTTCCGAAACCAGGCGTTGTAAAAGGTTGCGGTTTCCAAAATTCCTAGTCAATTTTGTAAGAGCTATTCACGGGTGAAAACCAGAAGGTTATCGAAATATGGCCACCCAAAGTGATTTTACTGAAAATTGACCCAAATCTAAAAAACTCATCGGATGCGGATGGAGATATTTCCGCAAACAAGGCTCGTAACGCGTTGCGGTTTTCAATTCTGAATAGAGAATTGACAGACCTTTCCATGGATGTGCCAAACTCAAAATTTTTTTTTCAATTAATTTTGGGAAAAATCATGGACTAACCACTTGTCTATAAAAATCATTATTTTTTCGAAGTTCACCAATCCCATCGAGATATACATCAAACGAAAGATCTGTTCAATACCTACACACACCTGTAAGCCAAATCGTCCTGCGTGGTCTGGTTAGCGAAATATGGCCATCCAAAGTGATTTCACTGATTCCACAGATTTTTGAGCTTTAACTACCTAACAATGTGCTTGGGTGGCAATATTTCCGAAACCAGGCGTTGTAAAAGGTTGCGGTTTCCAAAATTCCTAGTCAATTTTGTAAGAGCTATTCACGGGTGAAAACCAGAAGGTTATCGAAATATGGCCACCCAAAGTGATTTTACTGAAAATTGACCCAAATCTAAAAAACTCATCGGATGCGGATGGAGATATTTCCGCAAACAAGGCTCGTAACGCGTTGCGGTTTTCAATTCTGAATAGAGAATTGACAGACCTTTCCATGGATGTGCCAAACTCAAAATTTTTTTTTTTCAATTAATTTTGGGAAAAATCATGGACTAACCACTTGTCTATAAAAATCATTATTTTTTCGAAGTTCACCAATCCCATCGAGATATACATCAAACGAAAGATCTGTTCAATACCTACACACACCTGTAAGCCAAATCGTCCTGCGTGGTCTGGTTAGCGAAATATGGCCATCCAAAGTGATTTCACTGATTCCACAGATTTTTGAGCTTTAACTACCTAACAATGTGCTTGGGTGGCGATATTTCCGAAACCAGGCGTTGTAAAAGGTTGCGGTTTCCAAAATTCCTAGTCAATTTTGTAAGAGCTATTCACGGGTGAAAACCAGAAGGTTCTGCGAGGTCTGGTTATCGAAATATGGCCACCCAAAGTGATTTTACTGAAAATTGACCCAAATCTAAAAAACTCATCGGATGCGGATGGAGATATTTCCGCAACCAAGGCTCGTAACGCGTTGCGGTTTTCAATTCTGAATAGAGAATTGACAGACCTTTCCATGGATGTGCCAAACTCAAAATTTTTTTTTTCAATTAATTTTGGGAAAAATCATGGACTAACCACTTGTCTATAAAAATCATTATTTTTTCGAAGTTCACCAATCCCATCGAGATATACATCAAACGAAAGATCTGTTCAATACCTACACACACCTGTAAGCCAAATCGTCCTGCGTGGTCTGGTTAGAGAAATATGGCCATCCAAAGTGATTTCACTGATTCCACAGATTTTTGAGCTTTAACTACCTAACAATGTGCTTGGGTGGCGATATTTCCGAAACCAGGCGTTGTAAAAGGTTGCGGTTTCCAAAATTCCCAGTCAATTTTGTAAGAGCTATTCACGGGTGAAAACCAGAAGGTTCTGCGAGGTCTGGTTATCGAAATATGGCCACCCAAAGTGATTTTACTGAAAATTGACCCAAATCTAAAAAACTCATCGGATGTGGATGGAGATATTTCCGCAACCAAGGCTCGTAACGCGTTGCGGTTTTCAATTCTGAATAGAGAATTGACAGACCTTTCCATGGATGTGCCAAACTCAAATTTTTTTTTTTCAATTAATTTTGGGAAAAATCATGGACTATAACCACTTGTCTATAAAAATCATTATTTTTTCGAAGTTCACCAATCCCATCGAGATATACATCAAACGAAAGATCTGTTCAATACCTACACACACCTGTAAGCCAAATCGTCCTGCGTGGTCTGGTTAGCGAAATATGGCCATCCAAAGTGATTTCACTGATTCTACAGATTTTTGAGCTTTAACTACCTAACAATGTGCTTGGGTGGCGATATTTCCGAAACCAGGCGTTGTAAAAGGTTGCGGTTTCCAAAATTCCTAGTCAATTTTGTAAGAGCTATTCACGGGTGAAAACCAGAAGGTTATCGAAATATGGCCACCCAAAGTGATTTTACTGAAAATTGACCCAAATCTAAAAAACTCATCGGATGCGGATGGAGATATTTCCGCAAACAAGGCTCGTAACGCGTTGCGGTTTTCAATTCTGAATAGAGAATTGACAGACCTTTCCATGGATGTGCCAAACTCAAAATTTTTTTTTCAATTAATTTTGGGAAAAATCATGGACTAACCACTTGTCTATAAAAATCATTATTTTTTCGAAGTTCACCAATCCCATCGAGATATACATCAAACGAAAGATCTGTTCAATACCTACACACACCTGTAAGCCAAATCGTCCTGCGTGGTCTGGTTAGCGAAATATGGCCATCCAAAGTGATTTCACTGATTCCACAGATTTTTGAGCTTTAACTACCTAACAATGTGCTTGGGTGGCAATATTTCCGAAACCAGGCGTTGTAAAAGGTTGCGGTTTCCAAAATTCCTAGTCAATTTTGTAAGAGCTATTCACGGGTGAAAACCAGAAGGTTATCGAAATATGGCCACCCAAAGTGATTTTACTGAAAATTGACCCAAATCTAAAAAACTCATCGGATGCGGATGGAGATATTTCCGCAAACAAGGCTCGTAACGCGTTGCGGTTTTCAATTCTGAATAGAGAATTGACAGACCTTTCCATGGATGTGCCAAACTCAAAATTTTTTTTTTTCAATTAATTTTGGGAAAAATCATGGACTAACCACTTGTCTATAAAAATCATTATTTTTTCGAAGTTCACCAATCCCATCGAGATATACATCAAACGAAAGATCTGTTCAATACCTACACACACCTGTAAGCCAAATCGTCCTGCGTGGTCTGGTTAGCGAAATATGGCCATCCAAAGTGATTTCACTGATTCCACAGATTTTTGAGCTTTAACTACCTAACAATGTGCTTGGGTGGCGATATTTCCGAAACCAGGCGTTGTAAAAGGTTGCGGTTTCCAAAATTCCTAGTCAATTTTGTAAGAGCTATTCACGGGTGAAAACCAGAAGGTTCTGCGAGGTCTGGTTATCGAAATATGGCCACCCAAAGTGATTTTACTGAAAATTGACCCAAATCTAAAAAACTCATCGGATGCGGATGGAGATATTTCCGCAACCAAGGCTCGTAACGCGTTGCGGTTTTCAATTCTGAATAGAGAATTGACAGACCTTTCCATGGATGTGCCAAACTCAAAATTTTTTTTTTCAATTAATTTTGGGAAAAATCATGGACTAACCACTTGTCTATAAAAATCATTATTTTTTCGAAGTTCACCAATCCCATCGAGATATACATCAAACGAAAGATCTGTTCAATACCTACACACACCTGTAAGCCAAATCGTCCTGCGTGGTCTGGTTAGCGAAATATGGCCATCCAAAGTGATTTCACTGATTCCACAGATTTTTGAGCTTTAACTACCTAACAATGTGCTTGGGTGGCGATATTTCCGAAACCAGGCGTTGTAAAAGGTTGCGGTTTCCAAAATTCCTAGTCAATTTTGTAAGAGCTATTCACGGGTGAAAACCAGAAGGTTCTGCGAGGTCTGGTTATCGAAATATGGCCACCCAAAGTGATTTTACTGAAAATTGACCCAAATCTAAAAAACTCATCGGATGCGGATGGAGATATTTCCGCAACCAAGGCTCGTAACGCGTTGCGGTTTTCAATTCTGAATAGAGAATTGACAGACCTTTCCATGGATGTGCCAAACTCAAAATTTTTTTTTTCAATTAATTTTGGGAAAAATCATGGACTCACTTGTCTATAAAAATCATTATTTTTTCGAAGTTCACCAATCCCATCGAGATATACATCAAACGAAAGATCTGTTCAATACCTACACACACCTGTAAGCCAAATCGTCCTGCGTGGTCTGGTTAGCGAAATATGGCCATCCAAAGTGATTTCACTGATTCCACAGATTTTTGAGCTTTAACTACCTAACAATGTGCTTGGGTGGCGATATTTCCGAAACCAGGCGTTGTAAAAGGTTGCGGTTTCCAAAATTCCTAGTCAATTTTGTAAGAGCTATTCACGGGTGAAAACCAGAAGGTTATCGAAATATGGCCACCCAAAGTGATTTTACTGAAAATTGACCCAAATCTAAAAAACTCATCGGATGCGGATGGAGATATTTCCGCAAACAAGGCTCGTAACGCGTTGCGGTTTTCAATTCTGAATAGAGAATTGACAGACCTTTCCATGGATGTGCCAAACTCAAAATTTTTTTTTCAATTAATTTTGGGAAAAATCATGGACTAACCACTTGTCTATAAAAATCATTATTTTTTCGAAGTTCACCAATCCCATCGAGATATACATCAAACGAAAGATCTGTTCAATACCTACACACACCTGTAAGCCAAATCGTCCTGCGTGGTCTGGTTAGCGAAATATGGCCATCCAAAGTGATTTCACTGATTCCACAGATTTTTGAGCTTTAACTACCTAACAATGTGCTTGGGTGGCGATATTTCCGAAACCAGGCGTTGTAAAAGGTTGCGGTTTCCAAAATTCCCAGTCAATTTTGTAAGAGCTATTCACGGGTGAAAACCAGAAGGTTCTGCGAGGTCTGGTTATCGAAATATGGCCACCCAAAGTGATTTTACTGAAAATTGACCCAAATCTAAAAAACTCATCGGATGTGGATGGAGATATTTCCGCAACCAAGGCTCGTAACGCGTTGCGGTTTTCAATTCTGAATAGAGAATTGACAGACCTTTCCATGGATGTGCCAAACTCAAATTTTTTTTTTTCAATTAATTTTGGGAAAAATCATGGACTATAACCACTTGTCTATAAAAATCATTATTTTTTCGAAGTTCACCAATCCCATCGAGATATACATCAAACGAAAGATCTGTTCAATGCCTACACACACCTGTAAGCCAAATCGTCCTGCGTGGTCTGGTTAGCGAAATATGGCCATCCAAAGTGATTTCACTGATTCCACAGATTTTTGAGCTTTAACTACCTAACAATGTGCTTGGGTGGCGATATTTCCGAAACCAGGCGTTGTAAAAGGTTGCGGTTTCCAAAATTCCTAGTCAATTTTGTAAGAGCTATTCACGGGTGAAAACCAGAAGGTTATCGAAATATGGCCACCCAAAGTGATTTTACTGAAAATTGACCCAAATCTAAAAAACTCATCGGATGCGGATGGAGATATTTCCGCAAACAAGGCTCGTAACGCGTTGCGGTTTTCAATTCTGAATAGAGAATTGACAGACCTTTCCATGGATGTGCCAAACTCAAAATTTTTTTTTCAATTAATTTTGGGAAAAATCATGGACTAACCACTTGTCTATAAAAATCATTATTTTTTCGAAGTTCACCAATCCCATCGAGATATACATCAAACGAAAGATCTGTTCAATACCTACACACACCTATAAGCCAAATCGTCCTGCGTGGTCTGGTTAGCGAAATATGGCCATCCAAAGTGATTTCACTGATTCCACAGATTTTTGAGCTTTAACTACCTAACAATGTGCTTGGGTGGCGATATTTCCGAAACCAGGCGTTGTAAAAGGTTGCGGTTTCCAAAATTCCTAGTCAATTTTGTAAGAGCTATTCACGGGTGAAAACCAGAAGGTTATCGAAATATGGCCACCCAAAGTGATTTTACTGAAAATTGACCCAAATCTAAAAAACTCATCGGATGCGGATGGAGATATTTCCGCAAACAAGGCTCGTAACGCGTTGCGGTTTTCAATTCTGAATAGAGAATTGACAGACCTTTCCATGGATGTGCCAAACTCAAAATTTTTTTTTTTCAATTAATTTTGGGAAAAATTATGGACTAACCACTTGTCTATAAAAATCATTATTTTTTCGAAGTTCACCAATCCCATCGAGATATACATCAAACGAAAGATCTGTTCAATACCTACACACACCTGTAAGCCAAATCGTCCTGCGTGGTCTGGTTAGCGAAATATGGCCATCCAAAGTGATTTCACTGATTCCACAGATTTTTGAGCTTTAACTACCTAACAATGTGCTTGGGTGGCGATATTTCCGAAACCAGGCGTTGTAAAAGGTTGCGGTTTCCAAAATTCCCAGTCAATTTTGTAAGAGCTATTCACGGGTGAAAACCAGAAGGTTCTGCGAGGTCTGGTTATCGAAATATGGCCACCCAAAGTGATTTTACTGAAAATTGACCCAAATCTAAAAAACTCATCGGATGTGGATGGAGATATTTCCGCAACCAAGGCTCGTAACGCGTTGCGGTTTTCAATTCTGAATAGAGAATTGACAGACCTTTCCATGGATGTGCCAAACTCAAATTTTTTTTTTTCAATTAATTTTGGGAAAAATCATGGACTATAACCACTTGTCTATAAAAATCATTATTTTTTCGAAGTTCACCAATCCCATCGAGATATACATCAAACGAAAGATCTGTTCAATACCTACACACACCTGTAAGCCAAATCGTCCTGCGTGGTCTGGTTAGCGAAATATGGCCATCCAAAGTGATTTCACTGATTCCACAGATTTTTGAGCTTTAACTACCTAACAATGTGCTTGGGTGGCGATATTTCCGAAACCAGGCGTTGTAAAAGGTTGCGGTTTCCAAAATTCCTAGTCAATTTTGTAAGAGCTATTCACGGGTGAAAACCAGAAGGTTATCGAAATATGGCCACCCAAAGTGATTTTACTGAAAATTGACCCAAATCTAAAAAACTCATCGGATGCGGATGGAGATATTTCCGCAAACAAGGCTCGTAACGCGTTGCGGTTTTCAATTCTGAATAGAGAATTGACAGACCTTTCCATGGATGTGCCAAACTCAAAATTTTTTTTTCAATTAATTTTGGGAAAAATCATGGACTAACCACTTGTCTATAAAAATCATTATTTTTTCGAAGTTCACCAATCCCATCGAGATATACATCAAACGAAAGATCTGTTCAATACCTACACACACCTGTAAGCCAAATCGTCCTGCGTGGTCTGGTTAGCGAAATATGGCCATCCAAAGTGATTTCACTGATTCCACAGATTTTTGAGCTTTAACTACCTAACAATGTGCTTGGGTGGCGATATTTCCGAAACCAGGCGTTGTAAAAGGTTGCGGTTTCCAAAATTCCTAGTCAATTTTGTAAGAGCTATTCACGGGTGAAAACCAGAAGGTTATCGAAATATGGCCACCCAAAGTGATTTTACTGAAAATTGACCCAAATCTAAAAAACTCATCGGATGCGGATGGAGATATTTCCGCAAACAAGGCTCGTAACGCGTTGCGGTTTTCAATTCTGAATAGAGAATTGACAGACCTTTCCATGGATGTGCCAAACTCAAAATTTTTTTTTTCAATTAATTTTGGGAAAAATCATGGACTAACCACTTGTCTATAAAAATCATTATTTTTTCGAAGTTCACCAATCCCATCGAGATATACATCAAACGAAAGATCTGTTCAATACCTACACACACCTGTAAGCCAAATCGTCCTGCGTGGTCTGGTTAGCGAAATATGGCCATCCAAAGTGATTTCACTGATTCCACAGATTTTTGAGCTTTAACTACCTAACAATGTGCTTGGGTGGCGATATTTCCGAAACCAGGCGTTGTAAAAGGTTGCGGTTTCCAAAATTCCCAGTCAATTTTGTAAGAGCTATTCACGGGTGAAAACCAGAAGGTTCTGCGAGGTCTGGTTATCGAAATATGGCCACCCAAAGTGATTTTACTGAAAATTGACCCAAATCTAAAAAACTCATCGGATGTGGATGGAGATATTTCCGCAACCAAGGCTCGTAACGCGTTGCGGTTTTCAATTCTGAATAGAGAATTGACAGACCTTTCCATGGATGTGCCAAACTCAAAATTTTTTTTTTCAATTAATTTTGGGAAAAATCATGGACTAACCACTTGTCTATAAAAATCATTATTTTTTCGAAGTTCACCAATCCCATCGAGATATACATCAAACGAAAGATCTGTTCAATACCTACACACACCTGTAAGCCAAATCGTCCTGCGTGGTCTGGTTAGCGAAATATGGCCATCCAAAGTGATTTCACTGATTCCACAGATTTTTGAGCTTTAACTACCTAACAATGTGCTTGGGTGGCGATATTTCCGAAACCAGGCGTTGTAAAAGGTTGCGGTTTCCAAAATTCCTAGTCAATTTTGTAAGAGCTATTCACGGGTGAAAACCAGAAGGTTATCGAAATATGGCCACCCAAAGTGATTTTACTGAAAATTGACCCAAATCTAAAAAACTCATCGGATGCGGATGGAGATATTTCCGCAAACAAGGCTCGTAACGCGTTGCGGTTTTCAATTCTGAATAGAGAATTGACAGACCTTTCCATGGATGTGCCAAACTCAAAATTTTTTTTTCAATTAATTTTGGGAAAAATCATGGACTAACCACTTGTCTATAAAAATCATTATTTTTTCGAAGTTCACCAATCCCATCGAGATATACATCAAACGAAAGATCTGTTCAATACCTACACACACCTGTAAGCCAAATCGTCCTGCGTGGTCTGGTTAGCGAAATATGGCCATCCAAAGTGATTTCACTGATTCCACAGATTTTTGAGCTTTAACTACCTAACAATGTGCTTGGGTGGCGATATTTCCGAAACCAGGCGTTGTAAAAGGTTGCGGTTTCCAAAATTCCTAGTCAATTTTGTAAGAGCTATTCACGGGTGAAAACCAGAAGGTTATCGAAATATGGCCACCCAAAGTGATTTTACTGAAAATTGACCCAAATCTAAAAAACTCATCGGATGCGGATGGAGATATTTCCGCAAACAAGGCTCGTAACGCGTTGCGGTTTTCAATTCTGAATAGAGAATTGACAGACCTTTCCATGGATGTGCCAAACTCAAAATTTTTTTTTTTCAATTAATTTTGGGAAAAATCATGGACTAACCACTTGTCTATAAAAATCATTATTTTTTCGAAGTTCACCAATCCCATCGAGATATACATCAAACGAAAGATCTGTTCAATACCTACACACACCTGTAAGCCAAATCGTCCTGCGTGGTCTGGTTAGCGAAATATGGCCATCCAAAGTGATTTCACTGATTCCACAGATTTTTGAGCTTTAACTACCTAACAATGTGCTTGGGTGGCGATATTTCCGAAACCAGGCGTTGTAAAAGGTTGCGGTTTCCAAAATTCCCAGTCAATTTTGTAAGAGCTATTCACGGGTGAAAACCAGAAGGTTCTGCGAGGTCTGGTTATCGAAATATGGCCACCCAAAGTGATTTTACTGAAAATTGACCCAAATCTAAAAAACTCATCGGATGTGGATGGAGATATTTCCGCAACCAAGGCTCGTAACGCGTTGCGGTTTTCAATTCTGAATAGAGAATTGACAGACCTTTCCATGGATGTGCCAAACTCAAAATTTTTTTTTTCAATTAATTTTGGGAAAAATCATGGACTAACCACTTGTCTATAAAAATCATTATTTTTTCGAAGTTCACCAATCCCATCGAGATATACATCAAACGAAAGATCTGTTCAATACCTACACACACCTGTAAGCCAAATCGTCCTGCGTGGTCTGGTTAGCGAAATATGGCCATCCAAAGTGATTTCACTGATTCCACAGATTTTTGAGCTTTAACTACCTAACAATGTGCTTGGGTGGCGATATTTCCGAAACCAGGCGTTGTAAAAGGTTGCGGTTTCCAAAATTCCCAGTCAATTTTGTAAGAGCTATTCACGGGTGAAAACCAGAAGGTTCTGCGAGGTCTGGTTATCGAAATATGGCCACCCAAAGTGATTTTACTGAAAATTGACCCAAATCTAAAAAACTCATCGGATGTGGATGGAGATATTTCCGCAACCAAGGCTCGTAACGCGTTGCGGTTTTCAATTCTGAATAGAGAATTGACAGACCTTTCCATGGATGTGCCAAACTCAAAATTTTTTTTTTCAATTAATTTTGGGAAAAATCATGGACTAACCACTTGTCTATAAAAATCATTATTTTTTCGAAGTTCACCAATCCCATCGAGATATACATCAAACGAAAGATCTGTTCAATACCTACACACACCTGTAAGCCAAATCGTCCTGCGTGGTCTGGTTAGCGAAATATGGCCATCCAAAGTGATTTCACTGATTCCACAGATTTTTGAGCTTTAACTACCTAACAATGTGCTTGGGTGGCGATATTTCCGAAACCAGGCGTTGTAAAAGGTTGCGGTTTCCAAAATTCCTAGTCAATTTTGTAAGAGCTATTCACGGGTGAAAACCAGAAGGTTCTGCGAGGTCTGGTTATCGAAATATGGCCACCCAAAGTGATTTTACTGAAAATTGACCCAAATCTAAAAAACTCATCGGATGCGGATGGAGATATTTCCGCAACCAAGGCTCGTAACGCGTTGCGGTTTTCAATTCTGAATAGAGAATTGACAGACCTTTCCATGGATGTGCCAAACTCAAAATTTTTTTTTTCAATTAATTTTGGGAAAAATCATGGACTATAACCACTTGTCTATAAAAATCATTATTTTTTCGAAGTTCACCAATCCCATCGAGATATACATCAAACGAAAGATCTGTTCAATACCTACACACACCTGTAAGCCAAATCGTCCTGCGTGGTCTGGTTAGCGAAATATGGCCATCCAAAGTGATTTCACTGATTCCACAGATTTTTGAGCTTTAACTACCTAACAATGTGCTTGGGTGGCGATATTTCCGAAACCAGGCGTTGTAAAAGGTTGCGGTTTCCAAAATTCCTAGTCAATTTTGTAAGAGCTATTCACGGGTGAAAACCAGAAGGTTCTGCGAGGTCTGGTTATCGAAATATGGCCACCCAAAGTTATTTTACTGAAAATTGACCCAAATCTAAAAAACTCATCGGATGCGGATGGAGATATTTCCGCAACCAAGGCTCGTAACGCGTTGCGGTTTTCAATTCTGAATAGAGAATTGACAGACCTTTCCATGGATGTGCCAAACTCAAAATTTTTTTTTTCAATTAATTTTGGGAAAAATCATGGACTAACCACTTGTCTATAAAAATCATTATTTTTTCGAAGTTCACCAATCCCATCGAGATATACATCAAACGAAAGATCTGTTCAATACCTACACACACCTGTAAGCCAAATCGTCCTGCGTGGTCTGGTTAGCGAAATATGGCCATCCAAAGTGATTTCACTGATTCCACAGATTTTTGAGCTTTAACTACCTAACAATGTGCTTGGGTGGCGATATTTCCGAAACCAGGCGTTGTAAAAGGTTGCGGTTTCCAAAATTCCTAGTCAATTTTGTAAGAGCTATTCACGGGTGAAAACCAGAAGGTTCTGCGAGGTCTGGTTATCGAAATATGGCCACCCAAAGTTATTTTACTGAAAATTGACCCAAATCTAAAAAACTCATCGGATGCGGATGGAGATATTTCCGCAACCAAGGCTCGTAACGCGTTGCGGTTTTCAATTCTGAATAGAGAATTGACAGACCTTTCCATGGATGTGCCAAACTCAAAATTTTTTTTTCAATTAATTTTGGGAAAAATCATGGACTAACCACTTGTCTATAAAAATCATTATTTTTTCGAAGTTCACCAATCCCATCGAGATATACATCAAACGAAAGATCTGTTCAATACCTACACACACCTGTAAGCCAAATCGTCCTGCGTGGTCTGGTTAGCGAAATATGGCCATCCAAAGTGATTTCACTGATTCCACAGATTTTTGAGCTTTAACTACCTAACAATGTGCTTGGGTGGCGATATTTCCGAAACCAGGCGTTGTAAAAGGTTGCGGTTTCCAAAATTCCTAGTCAATTTTGTAAGAGCTATTCACGGGTGAAAACCAGAAGGTTATCGAAATATGGCCACCCAAAGTGATTTTACTGAAAATTGACCCAAATCTAAAAAACTCATCGGATGCGGATGGAGATATTTCCGCAAACAAGGCTCGTAACGCGTTGCGGTTTTCAATTCTGAATAGAGAATTGACAGACCTTTCAATGGATGTGCCAAACTCAAAATTTTTTTTTTCAATTAATTTTGGGAAAAATCATGGACTAACCACTTGTCTATAAAAATCATTATTTTTTCGAAGTTCACCAATCCCATCGAGATATACATCAAACGAAAGATCTGTTCAATACCTACACACACCTGTAAGCCAAATCGTCCTGCGTGGTCTGGTTAGCGAAATATGGCCATCCAAAGTGATTTCACTGATTCCACAGATTTTTGAGCTTTAACTACCTAACAATGTGCTTGGGTGGCGATATTTCCGAAACCAGGCGTTGTAAAAGGTTGCGGTTTCCAAAATTCCTAGTCAATTTTGTAAGAGCTATTCACGGGTGAAAACCAGAAGGTTCTGCGAGGTCTGGTTATCGAAATATGGCCACCCAAAGTTATTTTACTGAAAATTGACCCAAATCTAAAAAACTCATCGGATGCGGATGGAGATATTTCCGCAACCAAGGCTCGTAACGCGTTGCGGTTTTCAATTCTGAATAGAGAATTGACAGACCTTTCCATGGATGTGCCAAACTCAAAATTTTTTTTTTCAATTAATTTTGGGAAAAATCATGGACTAACCACTTGTCTATAAAAATCATTATTTTTTCGAAGTTCACCAATCCCATCGAGATATACATCAAACGAAAGATCTGTTCAATACCTACACACACCTGTAAGCCAAATCGTCCTGCGTGGTCTGTTTAGCGAAATATGGCCATCCAAAGTGATTTCACTGATTCCACAGATTTTTGAGCTTTAACTACCTAACAATGTGCTTGGGTGGCGATATTTCCGAAACCAGGCGTTGTAAAAGGTTGCGGTTTCCAAAATTCCTAGTCAATTCTGTAAGAGCTATTCACGGGTGAAAACCAGAAGGTTCTGCGAGGTCTGGTTATCGAAATATGGCCACCCAAAGTGATTTTACTGAAAATTGACCCAAATCTAAAAAACTCATCGGATGCGGATGGAGATATTTCCGCAACCAAGGCTCGTAACGCGTTGCGGTTTTCAATTCTGAATAGAGAATTGACAGACCTTTCCATGGATGTGCCAAACTCAAAATTTTTTTTTTCAATTAATTTTGGGAAAAATCATGGACTAACCACTTGTCTATAAAAATCATTATTTTTTCGAAGTTCACCAATCCCATCGAGATATACATCAAACGAAAGATCTGTTCAATACCTACACACACCTGTAAGCCAAATCGTCCTGCGTGGTCTGGTTAGCGAAATATGGCCATCCAAAATGATTTCACTGATTCCACAGATTTTTGAGCTTTAACTACCTAACAATGTGCTTGGGTGGCGATATTTCCGAAACCAGGCGTTGTAAAAGGTTGCGGTTTCCAAAATTCCTAGTCAATTTTGTAAGAGCTATTCACGGGTGAAAACCAGAAGGTTATCGAAATATGGCCACCCAAAGTGATTTTACTGAAAATTGACCCAAATCTAAAAAACTCATCGGATGCGGATGGAGATATTTCCGCAAACAAGGCTCGTAACGCGTTGCGGTTTTCAATTCTGAATAGAGAATTGACAGACCTTTCCATGGATGTGCCAAACTCAAAATTTTTTTTTTCAATTAATTTTGGGAAAAATCATGGACTAACCACTTGTCTATAAAAATCATTATTTTTTCGAAGTTCACCAATCCCATCGAGATATACATCAAACGAAAGATCTGTTCAATACCTACACACACCTGTAAGCCAAATCGTCCTGCGTGGTCTGGTTAGCGAAATATGGCCATCCAAAGTGATTTCACTGATTCCACAGATTTTTGAGCTTTAACTACCTAACAATGTGCTTGGGTGGCGATATTTCCGAAACCAGGCGTTGTAAAAGGTTGCGGTTTCCAAAATTCCTAGTCAATTTTGTAAGAGCTATTCACGGGTGAAAACCAGAAGGTTCTGCGAGGTCTGGTTATCGAAATATGGCCACCCAAAGTGATTTTACTGAAAATTGACCCAAATCTAAAAAACTCATCGGATGCGGATGGAGATATTTCCGCAACCAAGGCTCGTAACGCGTTGCGGTTTTCAATTCTGAATAGAGAATTGACAGACCTTTCCATGGATGTGCCAAACTCAAAATTTTTTTTTTCAATTAATTTTGGGAAAAATCATGGACTAACCACTTGTCTATAAAAATCATTATTTTTTCGAAGTTCACCAATCCCATCGAGATATACATCAAACGAAAGATCTGTTCAATACCTACACACACCTGTAAGCCAAATCGTCCTGCGTGGTCTGGTTAGCGAAATATGGCCATCCAAAGTGATTTCACTGATTCCACAGATTTTTGAGCTTTAACTACCTAACAATGTGCTTGGGTGGCGATATTTCCGAAACCAGGCGTTGTAAAAGGTTGCGGTTTCCAAAATTCCTAGTCAATTTTGTAAGAGCTATTCACGGGTGAAAACCAGAAGGTTATCGAAATATGGCCACCCAAAGTGATTTTACTGAAAATTGACCCAAATCTAAAAAACTCATCGGATGCGGATGGAGATATTTCCGCAAACAAGGCTCGTAACGCGTTGCGGTTTTCAATTCTGAATAGAGAATTGACAGACCTTTCAATGGATGTGCCAAACTCAAAATTTTTTTTTTTTCAATTAATTTTGGGAAAAATCATGGACTAACCACTTGTCTATAAAAATCATTATTTTTTCGAAGTTCACCAATCCCATCGAGATATACATCAAACGAAAGATCTGTTCAATACCTACACACACCTGTAAGCCAAATCGTCCTGCGTGGTCTGGTTAGCGAAATATGGCCATCCAAAGTGATTTCACTGATTCCACAGATTTTTGAGCTTTAACTACCTAACAATGTGCTTGGGTGGCGATATTTCCGAAACCAGGCGTTGTAAAAGGTTGCGGTTTCCAAAATTCCTAGTCAATTTTGTAAGAGCTATTCACGGGTGAAAACCAGAAGGTTCTGCGAGGTCTGGTTATCGAAATATGGCCACCCAAAGTGATTTTACTGAAAATTGACCCAAATCTAAAAAACTCATCGGATGCGGATGGAGATATTTCCGCAACCAAGGCTCGTAACGCGTTGCGGTTTTCAATTCTGAATAGAGAATTGACAGACCTTTCCATGGATGTGCCAAACTCAAAATTTTTTTTTTCAATTAATTTTGGGAAAAATCATGGACTAACCACTTGTCTATAAAAATCATTATTTTTTCGAAGTTCACCAATCCCATCGAGATATACATCAAACGAAAGATCTGTTCAATACCTACACACACCTGTAAGCCAAATCGTCCTGCGTGGTCTGGTTAGCGAAATATGGCCATCCAAAGTGATTTCACTGATTCCACAGATTTTTGAGCTTTAACTACCTAACAATGTGCTTGGGTGGCGATATTTCCGAAACCAGGCGTTGTAAAAGGTTGCGGTTTCCAAAATTCCTAGTCAATTTTGGAAGAGCTATTCACGGGTGAAAACCAGAAGGTTCTGCGAGGTCTGGTTATCGAAATATGGCCACCCAAAGTGATTTTACTGAAAATTGACCCAAATCTAAAAAACTCATCGGATGCGGATGGAGATATTTCCGCAACCAAGGCTCGTAACGCGTTGCGGTTTCCAATTCTGAATAGAGAATTCACAGACCTTTCCATGGATGTGCCAAACTCAAAATTTTTTTTTTCAATTAATTTTGGGAAAAATCATGGGCTAACCACTTGTCTATAAAAATCATTATTTTTTCGAAGTTCACCAATCCCATCGAGATATACATCAAACGAAAGATCTGTTCAATACCTACACACACCTGTAAGCCAAATCGTCCTGCGTGGTCTGGTTAGCGAAATATGGCCATCCAAAGTGATTTCACTGATTCCACAGATTTTTGAGCTTTAACTACCTAACAATGTGCTTGGGTGGCGATATTTCCGAAACCAGGCGTTGTAAAAGGTTGCGGTTTCCAAAATTCCCAGTCAATTTTGTAAGAGCTATTCACGGGTGAAAACCAGAAGGTTCTGCGAGGTCTGGTTATCGAAATATGGCCACCCAAAGTGATTTTACTGAAAATTGACCCAAATCTAAAAAACTCATCGGATGTGGATGGAGATATTTCCGCAACCAAGGCTCGTAACGCGTTGCGGTTTTCAATTCTGAATAGAGAATTGACAGACCTTTCCATGGATGTGCCAAACTCAAAATTTTTTTTTTCAATTAATTTTGGGAAAAATCATGGACTAACCACTTGTCTATAAAAATCATTATTTTTTCGAAGTTCACCAATCCCATCGAGATATACATCAAACGAAAGATCTGTTCAATACCTACACACACCTGTAAGCCAAATCGTCCTGCGTGGTCTGGTTAGCGAAATATGGCCATCCAAAGTGATTTCACTGATTCCACAGATTTTTGAGCTTTAACTACCTAACAATGTGCTTGGGTGGCGATATTTCCGAAACCAGGCGTTGTAAAAGGTTGCGGTTTCCAAAATTCCTAGTCAATTTTGTAAGAGCTATTCACGGGTGAAAACCAGAAGGTTCTGCGAGGTCTGGTTATCGAAATATGGCCACCCAAAGTGATTTTACTGAAAATTGACCCAAATCTTAAAAACTCATCGGATGTGGATGGAGATATTTCCGCAACCAAGGCTCGTAACGCGTTGCGGTTTTCAATTCTGAATAGAGAATTGACAGACCTTTCCATGGATGTGCCAAACTCAAAATTTTTTTTTTCAATTAATTTTGGGAAAAATCATGGGCTAACCACTTGTCTATAAAAATCATTATTTTTTCGAAGTTCACCAATCCCATCGAGATATACATCAAACGAAAGATCTGTTCAATACCTACACACACCTGTAAGCCAAATCGTCCTGCGTGGTCTGGTTAGCGAAATATGGCCATCCAAAGTGATTTCACTGATTCCACAGATTTTTGAGCTTTAACTACCTAACAATGTGCTTGGGTGGCGATATTTCCGAAACCAGGCGTTGTAAAAGGTTGCGGTTTCCAAAATTCCCAGTCAATTTTGTAAGAGCTATTCACGGGTGAAAACCAGAAGGTTCTGCGAGGTCTGGTTATCGAAATATGGCCACCCAAAGTGATTTTACTGAAAATTGACCCAAATCTAAAAAACTCATCGGATGTGGATGGAGATATTTCCGCAACCAAGGCTCGTAACGCGTTGCGGTTTTCAATTCTGAATAGAGAATTGACAGACCTTTCCATGGATGTGCCAAACTCAAAATTTTTTTTTTCAATTAATTTTGGGAAAAATCATGGACTAACCACTTGTCTATAAAAATCATTATTTTTTCGAAGTTCACCAATCCCATCGAGATATACATCAAACGAAAGATCTGTTCAATACCTACACACACCTGTAAGCCAAATCGTCCTGCGTGGTCTGGTTAGCGAAATATGGCCATCCAAAGTGATTTCACTGATTCCACAGATTTTTGAGCTTTAACTACCTAACAATGTGCTTGGGTGGCGATATTTCCGAAACCAGGCGTTGTAAAAGGTTGCGGTTTCCAAAATTCCTAGTCAATTTTGTAAGAGCTATTCACGGGTGAAAACCAGAAGGTTATCGAAATATGGCCACCCAAAGTGATTTTACTGAAAATTGACCCAAATCTAAAAAACTCATCGGATGCGGATGGAGATATTTCCGCAAACAAGGCTCGTAACGCGTTGCGGTTTTCAATTCTGAATAGAGAATTGACAGACCTTTCAATGGATGTGCCAAACTCAAAATTTTTTTTTTTCAATTAATTTTGGGAAAAATCATGGACTAACCACTTGTCTATAAAAATCATTATTTTTTCGAAGTTCACCAATCCCATCGAGATATACATCAAACGAAAGATCTGTTCAATACCTACACACACCTGTAAGCCAAATCGTCCTGCGTGGTCTGGTTAGCGAAATATGGCCATCCAAAGTGATTTCACTGATTCCACAGATTTTTGAGCTTTAACTACCTAACAATGTGCTTGGGTGGCGATATTTCCGAAACCAGGCGTTGTAAAAGGTTGCGGTTTCCAAAATTCCTAGTCAATTTTGTAAGAGCTATTCACGGGTGAAAACCAGAAGGTTCTGCGAGGTCTGGTTATCGAAATATGGCCACCCAAAGTTATTTTACTGAAAATTGACCCAAATCTAAAAAACTCATCGGATGCCAAATCGTCCTGCGTAGTCTGGTTAGCGAAATATGGCCATCCAAAGTGATTTCACTGATTCCACAGATTTTTGAGCTTTAACTACCTAACAATGTGCTTGGGTGGCGATATTTCCGAAACCAGGCGTTGTAAAAGGTTGCGGTTTCCAAAATTCCTAGTCAATTTTGTAAGAGCTATTCACGGGTGAAAACCAGAAGGTTCTGCGAGGTCTGGTTATCGAAATATGGCCACCCAAAGTGATTTTACTGAAAATTGACCCAAATCTAAAAAACTCATCGGATGCGGATGGAGATATTTCCGCAACCAAGGCTCGTAACGCGTTGCGGTTTCCAATTCTGAATAGAGAATTGACAGACCTTTCCATGGATGTGCCAAACTCAAAATTTTTTTTTTCAATTAATTTTGGGAAAAATCATGGGCTAACCACTTGTCTATAAAAATCATTATTTTTTCGAAGTTCACCAATCCCATCGAGATATACATCAAACGAAAGATCTGTTCAATACCTACACACACCTGTAAGCCAAATCGTCCTGCGTGGTCTGGTTAGCGAAATATGGCCATCCAAAGTGATTTCACTGATTCCACAGATTTTTGAGCTTTAACTACCTAACAATGTGCTTGGGTGGCGATATTTCCGAAACCAGGCGTTGTAAAAGGTTGCGGTTTCCAAAATTCCCAGTCAATTTTGTAAGAGCTATTCACGGGTGAAAACCAGAAGGTTCTGCGAGGTCTGGTTATCGAAATATGGCCACCCAAAGTGATTTTACTGAAAATTGACCCAAATCTAAAAAACTCATCGGATGTGGATGGAGATATTTCCGCAACCAAGGCTCGTAACGCGTTGCGGTTTTCAATTCTGAATAGAGAATTGACAGACCTTTCCATGGATGTGCCAAACTCAAAATTTTTTTTTTCAATTAATTTTGGGAAAAATCATGGACTAACCACTTGTCTATAAAAATCATTATTTTTTCGAAGTTCACCAATCCCATCGAGATATACATCAAACGAAAGATCTGTTCAATACCTACACACACCTGTAAGCCAAATCGTCCTGCGTGGTCTGGTTAGCGAAATATGGCCATCCAAAGTGATTTCACTGATTCCACAGATTTTTGAGCTTTAACTACCTAACAATGTGCTTGGGTGGCGATATTTCCGAAACCAGGCGTTGTAAAAGGTTGCGGTTTCCAAAATTCCTAGTCAATTTTGTAAGAGCTATTCACGGGTGAAAACCAGAAGGTTATCGAAATATGGCCACCCAAAGTGATTTTACTGAAAATTGACCCAAATCTAAAAAACTCATCGGATGCGGATGGAGATATTTCCGCAAACAAGGCTCGTAACGCGTTGCGGTTTTCAATTCTGAATAGAGAATTGACAGACCTTTCAATGGATGTGCCAAACTCAAAATTTTTTTTTTTCAATTAATTTTGGGAAAAATCATGGACTAACCACTTGTCTATAAAAATCATTATTTTTTCGAAGTTCACCAATCCCATCGAGATATACATCAAACGAAAGATCTGTTCAATACCTACACACTCCTGTAAGCCAAATCGTCCTGCGTGGTCTGGTTAGCGAAATATGGCCATCCAAAGTGATTTCACTGATTCCACAGATTTTTGAGCTTTAACTACCTAACAATGTGCTTGGGTGGCGATATTTCCGAAACCAGGCGTTGTAAAAGGTTGCGGTTTCCAAAATTTCCAGTCAATTTTGTAAGAGCTATTCACGGGTGAAAACCAGAAGGTTCTGCGAGGTCTGGTTATCGAAATATGGCCACCCAAAGTGATTTTACTGAAAATTGACCCAAATCTAAAAAACTCATCGGATGTGGATGGAGATATTTCCGCAACCAAGGCTCGTAACGCGTTGCGGTTTTCAATTCTGAATAGAGAATTGACAGACCTTTCCATGGATGTGCCAAACTCAAAATTTTTTTTTTCAATTAATTTTGGGAAAAATCATGGACTAACCACTTGTCTATAAAAATCATTATTTTTTCGAAGTTCACCAATCCCATCGAGATATACATCAAACGAAAGATCTGTTCAATACCTACACACACCTGTAAGCCAAATCGTCCTGCGTGGTCTGGTTAGCGAAATATGGCCATCCAAAGTGATTTCACTGATTCCACAGATTTTTGAGCTTTAACTACCTAACAATGTGCTTGGGTGGCGATATTTCCGAAACCAGGCGTTGTAAAAGGTTGCGGTTTCCAAAATTCCTAGTCAATTTTGTAAGAGCTATTCACGGGTGAAAACCAGAAGGTTCTGCGAGGTCTGGTTATCGAAATATGGCCACCCAAAGTTATTTTACTGAAAATTGACCCAAATCTAAAAAACTCATCGGATGCGGATGGAGATATTTCCGCAACCAAGGCTCGTAACGCGTTGCGGTTTTCAATTCTGAATAGAGAATTGACAGACCTTTCCATGGATGTGCCAAACTCAAAATTTTTTTTTTCAATTAATTTTGGGAAAAATCATGGACTAACCACTTGTCTATAAAAATCATTATTTTTTCGAAGTTCACCAATCCCATCGAGATATACATCAAACGAAAGATCTGTTCAATACCTACACACACCTGTAAGCCAAATCGTCCTGCGTGGTCTGGTTAGCGAAATATGGCCATCCAAAATGATTTCACTGATTCCACAGATTTTTGAGCTTTAACTACCTAACAATGTGCTTGGGTGGCGATATTTCCGAAACCAGGCGTTGTAAAAGGTTGCGGTTTCCAAAATTCCTAGTCAATTTTGTAAGAGCTATTCACGGGTGAAAACCAGAAGGTTCTGCGAGGTCTGGTTATCGAAATATGGCCACCCAAAGTGATTTTACTGAAAATTGACCCAAATCTAAAAAACTCATCGGATGCGGATGGAGATATTTCCGCAACCAAGGCTCGTAACGCGTTGCGGTTTTCAATTCTGAATAGAGAATTGACAGACCTTTCCATGGATGTGCCAAACTCAAAATTTTTTTTTTCAATTAATTTTGGGAAAAATCATGGACTAACACCACTTGTCTATAAAAATCATTATTTTTTCGAAGTTCACCAATCCCATCGAGATATACATCAAACGAAAGATCTGTTCAATACCTACACACACCTGTAAGCCAAATCGTCCTGCGTGGTCTGGTTAGCGAAATATGGCCATCCAAAGTGATTTCACTGATTCCACAGATTTTTGAGCTTTAACTACCTAACAATGTGCTTGGGTGGCGATATTTCCGAAACCAGGCGTTGTAAAAGGTTGCGGTTTCCAAAATTCCTAGTCAATTTTGTAAGAGCTATTCACGGGTGAAAACCAGAAGGTTCTGCGAGGTCTGGTTATCGAAATATGGCCACCCAAAGTTATTTTACTGAAAATTGACCCAAATCTAAAAAACTCATCGGATGCGGATGGAGATATTTCCGCAACCAAGGCTCGTAACGCGTTGCGGTTTTCAATTCTGAATAGAGAATTGACAGACCTTTCCATGGATGTGCCAAACTCAAAATTTTTTTTTTCAATTAATTTTGGGAAAAATCATGGACTAACCACTTGTCTATAAAAATCATTATTTTTTCGAAGTTCACCAATCCCATCGAGATATACATCAAACGAAAGATCTGTTCAATACCTACACACACCTGTAAGCCAAATCGTCCTGCGTGGTCTGGTTAGCGAAATATGGCCATCCAAAATGATTTCACTGATTCCACAGATTTTTGAGCTTTAACTACCTAACAATGTGCTTGGGTGGCGATATTTCCGAAACCAGGCGTTGTAAAAGGTTGCGGTTTCCAAAATTCCTAGTCAATTTTGTAAGAGCTATTCACGGGTGAAAACCAGAAGGTTCTGCGAGGTCTGGTTATCGAAATATGGCCACCCAAAGTGATTTTACTGAAAATTGACCCAAATCTAAAAAACTCATCGGATGCGGATGGAGATATTTCCGCAACCAAGGCTCGTAACGCGTTGCGGTTTTCAATTCTGAATAGAGAATTGACAGACCTTTCCATGGATGTGCCAAACTCAAAATTTTTTTTTTCAATTAATTTTGGGAAAAATCATGGACTAACACCACTTGTCTATAAAAATCATTATTTTTTCGAAGTTCACCAATCCCATCGAGATATACATCAAACGAAAGATCTGTTCAATACCTACACACACCTGTAAGCCAAATCGTCCTGCGTGGTCTGGTTAGCGAAATATGGCCATCCAAAGTGATTTCACTGATTCCACAGATTTTTGAGCTTTAACTACCTAACAATGTGCTTGGGTGGCGATATTTCCGAAACCAGGCGTTGTAAAAGGTTGCGGTTTCCAAAATTCCTAGTCAATTTTGTAAGAGCTATTCACGGGTGAAAACCAGAAGGTTCTGCGAGGTCTGGTTATCGAAATATGGCCACCCAAAGTGATTTTACTGAAAATTGACCCAAATCTAAAAAACTCATCGGATGTGGATGGAGATATTTCCGCAACCAAGGCTCGTAACGCGTTGCGGTTTTCAATTCTGAATAGAGAATTGACAGACCTTTCCATGGATGTGCCAAACTCAAAAATTTTTTTTTCAATTAATTTTGGGAAAAATCATGGACTAACCACTTGTCTATAAAAATCATTATTTTTTCGAAGTTCACCAATCCCATCGAGATATACATCAAACGAAAGATCTGTTCAATACCTACACACACCTGTAAGCCAAATCGTCCTGCGTGGTCTGGTTAGCGAAATATGGCCATCCAAAGTGATTTCACTGATTCCACAGATTTTTGAGCTTTAACTACCTAACAATGTGCTTGGGTGGCGATATTTCCGAAACCAGGCGTTGTAAAAGGTTGCGGTTTCCAAAATTCCTAGTCAATTTTGTAAGAGCTATTCACGGGTGAAAACCAGAAGGTTCTGCGAGGTCTGGTTATCGAAATATGGCCACCCAAAGTGATTTTACTGAAAATTGACCCAAATCTAAAAAACTCATCGGATGCGGATGGAGATATTTCCGCAAACAAGGCTCGTAACGCGTTGCGGTTTTCAATTCTGAATAGAGAATTGACAGACCTTTCCATGGATGTGCCAAACTCAAAATTTTTTTTTCAATTAATTTTGGGAAAAATCATGGACTAACCACTTGTCTATAAAAATCATTATTTTTTCGAAGTTCACCAATCCCATCGAGATATACATCAAACGAAAGATCTGTTCAATACCTACACACACCTGTAAGCCAAATCGTCCTGCGTGGTCTGGTTAGCGAAATATGGCCATCCAAAGTGATTTCACTGATTCCACAGATTTTTGAGCTTTAACTACCTAACAATGTGCTTGGGTGGCGATATTTCCGAAACCAGGCGTTGTAAAAGGTTGCGGTTTCCAAAATTCCTAGTCAATTTTGTAAGAGCTATTCACGGGTGAAAACCAGAAGGTTCTGCGAGGTCTGGTTATCGAAATATGGCCACCCAAAGTGATTTTACTGAAAATTGACCCAAATCTAAAAAACTCATCGGATGCGGATGGAGATATTTCCGCAACCAAGGCTCGTAACGCGTTGCGGTTTTCAATTCTGAATAGAGAATTGACAGACCTTTCCATGGATGTGCCAAACTCAAAATTTTTTTTTTCAATTAATTTTGGGAAAAATCATGGACTTAACCACTTGTCTATAAAAATCATTATTTTTTCGAAGTTCACCAATCCCATCGAGATATACATCAAACGAAAGATCTGTTCAATACCTACACACACCTGTAAGCCAAATCGTCCTGCGTGGTCTGGTTAGCGAAATATGGCCATCCAAAGTGATTTCACTGATTCCACAGATTTTTGAGCTTTAACTACCTAACAATGTGCTTGGGTGGCGATATTTCCGAAACCAGGCGTTGTAAAAGGTTGCGGTTTCCAAAATTCCTAGTCAATTTTGTAAGAGCTATTCACGGGTGAAAACCAGAAGGTTCTGCGAGGTCTGGTTATCGAAATATGGCCACCCAAAGTTATTTTACTGAAAATTGACCCAAATCTAAAAAACTCATCGGATGCGGATGGAGATATTTCCGCAACCAAGGCTCGTAACGCGTTGCGGTTTTCAATTCTGAATAGAGAATTGACAGACCTTTCCATGGATGTGCCAAACTCAAAATTTTTTTTTTCAATTAATTTTGGGAAAAATCATGGACTAACCACTTGTCTATAAAAATCATTATTTTTTCGAAGTTCACCAATCCCATCGAGATATACATCAAACGAAAGATCTGTTCAATACCTACACACACCTGTAAGCCAAATCGTCCTGCGTGGTCTGGTTAGCGAAATATGGCCATCCAAAATGATTTCACTGATTCCACAGATTTTTGAGCTTTAACTACCTAACAATGTGCTTGGGTGGCGATATTTCCGAAACCAGGCGTTGTAAAAGGTTGCGGTTTCCAAAATTCCTAGTCAATTTTGTAAGAGCTATTCACGGGTGAAAACCAGAAGGTTCTGCGAGGTCTGGTTATCGAAATATGGCCACCCAAAGTGATTTTACTGAAAATTGACCCAAATCTAAAAAACTCATCGGATGCGGATGGAGATATTTCCGCAACCAAGGCTCGTAACGCGTTGCGGTTTTCAATTCTGAATAGAGAATTGACAGACCTTTCCATGGATGTGCCAAACTCAAAATTTTTTTTTTCAATTAATTTTGGGAAAAATCATGGACTAACACCACTTGTCTATAAAAATCATTATTTTTTCGAAGTTCACCAATCCCATCGAGATATACATCAAACGAAAGATCTGTTCAATACCTACACACACCTGTAAGCCAAATCGTCCTGCGTGGTCTGGTTAGCGAAATATGGCCATCCAAAGTGATTTCACTGATTCCACAGATTTTTGAGCTTTAACTACCTAACAATGTGCTTGGGTGGCGATATTTCCGAAACCAGGCGTTGTAAAAGGTTGCGGTTTCCAAAATTCCTAGTCAATTTTGTAAGAGCTATTCACGGGTGAAAACCAGAAGGTTCTGCGAGGTCTGGTTATCGAAATATGGCCACCCAAAGTGATTTTACTGAAAATTGACCCAAATCTAAAAAACTCATCGGATGTGGATGGAGATATTTCCGCAACCAAGGCTCGTAACGCGTTGCGGTTTTCAATTCTGAATAGAGAATTGACAGACCTTTCCATGGATGTGCCAAACTCAAAAATTTTTTTTTCAATTAATTTTGGGAAAAATCATGGACTAACCACTTGTCTATAAAAATCATTATTTTTTCGAAGTTCACCAATCCCATCGAGATATACATCAAACGAAAGATCTGTTCAATACCTACACACACCTGTAAGCCAAATCGTCCTGCGTGGTCTGGTTAGCGAAATATGGCCATCCAAAGTGATTTCACTGATTCCACAGATTTTTGAGCTTTAACTACCTAACAATGTGCTTGGGTGGCGATATTTCCGAAACCAGGCGTTGTAAAAGGTTGCGGTTTCCAAAATTCCTAGTCAATTTTGTAAGAGCTATTCACGGGTGAAAACCAGAAGGTTCTGCGAGGTCTGGTTATCGAAATATGGCCACCCAAAGTGATTTTACTGAAAATTGACCCAAATCTAAAAAACTCATCGGATGCGGATGGAGATATTTCCGCAAACAAGGCTCGTAACGCGTTGCGGTTTTCAATTCTGAATAGAGAATTGACAGACCTTTCCATGGATGTGCCAAACTCAAAATTTTTTTTTCAATTAATTTTGGGAAAAATCATGGACTAACCACTTGTCTATAAAAATCATTATTTTTTCGAAGTTCACCAATCCCATCGAGATATACATCAAACGAAAGATCTGTTCAATACCTACACACACCTGTAAGCCAAATCGTCCTGCGTGGTCTGGTTAGCGAAATATGGCCATCCAAAGTGATTTCACTGATTCCACAGATTTTTGAGCTTTAACTACCTAACAATGTGCTTGGGTGGCGATATTTCCGAAACCAGGCGTTGTAAAAGGTTGCGGTTTCCAAAATTCCTAGTCAATTTTGTAAGAGCTATTCACGGGTGAAAACCAGAAGGTTCTGCGAGGTCTGGTTATCGAAATATGGCCACCCAAAGTGATTTTACTGAAAATTGACCCAAATCTAAAAAACTCATCGGATGCGGATGGAGATATTTCCGCAACCAAGGCTCGTAACGCGTTGCGGTTTTCAATTCTGAATAGAGAATTGACAGACCTTTCCATGGATGTGCCAAACTCAAAATTTTTTTTTTCAATTAATTTTGGGAAAAATCATGGACTTAACCACTTGTCTATAAAAATCATTATTTTTTCGAAGTTCACCAATCCCATCGAGATATACATCAAACGAAAGATCTGTTCAATACCTACACACACCTGTAAGCCAAATCGTCCTGCGTGGTCTGGTTAGCGAAATATGGCCATCCAAAGTGATTTCACTGATTCCACAGATTTTTGAGCTTTAACTACCTAACAATGTGCTTGGGTGGCGATATTTCCGAAACCAGGCGTTGTAAAAGGTTGCGGTTTCCAAAATTCCTAGTCAATTTTGTAAGAGCTATTCACGGGTGAAAACCAGAAGGTTCTGCGAGGTCTGGTTATCGAAATATGGCCACCCAAAGTGATTTTACTGAAAATTGACACAAATCTAAAAAACTCATCGGATGCGGATGGAGATATTTCCGCAAACAAGGCTCGTAACGCGTTGCGGTTTTCAATTCTGAATAGAGAATTGACAGACCTTTCCATGGATGTGCCAAACTCAAAATTTTTTTTTCAATTAATTTTGGGAAAAATCATGGACTAACCACTTGTCTATAAAAATCATTATTTTTTCGAAGTTCACCAATCCCATCGAGATATACATCAAACGAAAGATCTGTTCAATACCTACACACACCTGTAAGCCAAATCGTCCTGCGTGGTCTGGTTAGCGAAATATGGCCATCCAAAGTGATTTCACTGATTCCACAGATTTTTGAGCTTTAACTACCTAACAATGTGCTTGGGTGGCGATATTTCCGAAACCAGGCGTTGTAAAAGGTTGCGGTTTCCAAAATTCCTAGTCAATTTTGTAAGAGCTATTCACGGGTGAAAACCAGAAGGTTCTGCGAGGTCTGGTTATCGAAATATGGCCACCCAAAGTGATTTTACTGAAAATTGACCCAAATCTAAAAAACTCATCGGATGCGGATGGAGATATTTCCGCAACCAAGGCTCGTAACGCGTTGCGGTTTTCAATTCTGAATAGAGAATTGACAGACCTTTCCATGGATGTGCCAAACTCAAAATTTTTTTTTTTCAATTAATTTTGGGAAAAATCATGGACTAACCACTTGTCTATAAAAATCATTATTTTTTCGAAGTTCACCAATCCCATCGAGATATACATCAAACGAAAGATCTGTTCAATACTACACACACCTGTAAGCCAAATCGTCCTGCGTGGTCTGGTTAGCGAAATATGGCCATCCAAAGTGATTTCACTGATTCCACAGATTTTTGAGCTTTAACTACCTAACAATGTGCTTGGGTGGCGATATTTCCGAAACCAGGCGTTGTAAAAGGTTGCGGTTTCCAAAATTCCTAGTCAATTTTGTAAGAGCTATTCACGGGTGAAAACCAGAAGGTTCTGCGAGGTCTGGTTACACTCAAAGAAATTTCCTGGTCACTGTTATCAAATTTCCTGTATTATTCTACCAGATTACCGGATAACTAGATTCCGTCAAGACATCTGGTACAATATACCAGACATCCTGGTAGCCAATACAAGGAATAAAAATTTCCCCTCCGAAATAATTAAATCAGAAATCCTGGTAGTATGTATCTCCCTCCTGGTCCAATCTACCATGAAAATATAAATTGTGTCCTGGTACCTGTTACCAGGAAAATGGTAGCAATTACCAGAAATGTTTAGTTTTTTTCTGGTTCCTGCTACCAGGAGAATGGTCATATTTACCAGCGATAATACATTTTTCCTGGTAAAATCTACCAGGATTCCGGTAAAATGTACCAGGATTCTGGTAGAATATGCCAGGATTTTCGATGTTTTTACTGGTAGCAGGAACCAGGAAAGTGGTAATACTTACCAGGAATATTTTTTTTCCTGGTTAAATGTACCAGGATTCTGGTAGAATATACCAGGATTTTTTTCGTTGTTACTGGTAGCAGGAACCAGGAAAGTGGTAGTATTTACCAGGAATATTTTTTTTTCCTGGTTAAATGTACCAGGATTCTGGTAGAATATACCAGGATTTTTTATGTTTTTACTGGTAGCAGGAACCAGGAAAGTGGTAGTATTTACCAGGAATACTTTTTTTCCTGGTTAAATGTACCAGGATTCTGGTAGAATATACCAGGATTTTTTATGTTTTTACTGGTAGCAGGAACCAGGAAAGTGGTAGTATTTACCAGGAATATTTTTTTTCCTGGTTAAATGTACCAGGATTCTGGTAGAATATACCAGGATTTTTTACGTTTTTACTGGTAGCAGGAACCAGGAAAGTGGTAGTATTTACCAGGAATATTTTTTTTCCTGGTTCAATGTACCAGGATTCTGGTAGAATATACCAGGATTTTTTATGTTTTTACTGGTAGCAGGAACCAGGAAAGTGGTAGTATTTACCAGGAATATTTTTTTTCCTGGTTAAATGTACCAGGATTCTGGTAGAATATACCAGGATTTTTTACGTTTTTACTGGTAGCAGGAACCAGGAAAGTGGTAGTATTTACCAGGAATATTTTTTTTCCTGGTTAAATGTACCAGGATTCTGGTAGAATATACCAGGATTTTTTATGTTTTTACTGGTAGCAGGAACCAGGAAAGTGGTAGTATTTACCAGGAATACTTTTTTTCCTGGTTAAATGTACCAGGATTCTGGTAGAATATACCAGGATTTTTTATGTTCTTACTGGTAGCAGGAACCAGGAAAGTGGTAGTATTTACCAGGAATATTTTTTTTTTCCTGGTTAAATGTACCAGGATTCTGGTAGAATATACCAGGATTTTTTATGTTTTTACTGGTAGCAGGAACCAGGAAAGTGGTAATACTTACCAGGAATATTTTTTTTCCTGGTTAAATGTACCAGAATTCTGGTTTAATATACCAGGATTGACGATTGTTTTACTGGTAGTAGGTACCAGGAGAGTGGTAGTATTAAGCAGGAAAAAAAATTCCTGCTTAATACTACTACTCTCCTGGTACCTACAACCAGTGAAAATATCGGCAACCCTGGTGTATGTTACCAGCACTCTGGTACATTCAACCAGAATAAACGATATTTGTACTGGTAGTAGGTACCAGCAGAGTGATAGTATTTATCGGGAAGAATAAAATTCCCGGTAGATACTACCAGAGTAAAAGATACATTGTACCAGAAAAACACTATTCCCAGTAAAAACTACCATTATCCTATTAGTAGATGCCAGAAAAAAGTTGCGAAAATATGAACATTTTCTGGTATCAACTGCCAGACGAATGGTAGTATCTATCAGAAATTGTATTTCACTTGGTCAAATGCATCTGTATCTGTATGGGAGAAATTGCTCATTAAAGAATTAATTAATGCTTAATTCAATTATTTTATAACTTTTATACTTACCATCTTAAGTCTTACTGGCACCCAAATCTATAGAAAACGAAAAGAAAAGAAATCCACCCAAGGAAGAAACAAAATCGAAGCAATTGACCTTTATAAAAATAAAAAATGAAGCGTAAAAATTATTATAAAATATTAGTTTTTATTGATGTTAAACCTAACAGTCTTATTAATAAATGCTTTCATAATTGCAAGCTTTTAAAATACTAAAATGTATACTTAAAAACTAAAACATAAATTACCAGTTTTTTTGAAATCAAATAAAAATATATAACATTATACATTTTTAAAGCATTATCATATCTACTAAATACCGATGGTAAGATATTTTAATGGAAGATTTATAATAAAAATATATAAAATCTTTTACGGAGTGTTTGCTTGCATATCATCATTTTGGGCTGATTTGGACTTCAGGAATTTCAATAATGAACGAACTTTTGAGTTTGTTCCGGCTTTGTTGATTTGGTAGAAGTATAGGTCTATAAATTCCCAGAAGCTTTCGCATTGCTTTGGGTATGCAATATTTAACGAGAAGAATGTTTTCAGGCATACATCAATTGCGCGCTCGAATGTGAATAACTTAAAGTGGCAGTTGTCAAAATCAACATGGATTTCTTCAACTTTTTCTATCGAGCCAACTATTGTTATTACTGGTGGTTGGGATTGCAGGGTTGAGGCAGCCAATGCATTTTGATGTTCTTTGTAGTCTTGCTGTAGACTGAAAACTCTTATTGATGCTTCTTGGCTATCTGCAACCGTGAAACGCTTTTTGCTTTCCCTGCCGCTTGGTGGCAAGAGATAATGCAAGTGCGTAAAAACCATGGCGACTCTAGAATCTAAAATAAAAATAAGGTGTTTATGATAGTAAGGCTTAATTGGCATTTAGATAATAATTTCTAACTACATAAAAAGAAAAGAAATTATATATCGTCGTCGTTTTATGAAAACTCCTTAAGTCTATTTACAAAAAAATTGACTTAATTCTTATCTATTTTATTGCACAATGGCTACGCCAAGTCCATTCTTCAATTGAAGCTCAAGATCGTGCTATTCTGATAATTTTTTGATTTTCGTATATTAATTTCCAAGTTTAAATGCAAATGTCTCAAAAAACAAAACATAGCCTTATGGAGTTTTCATAGAAAGACGACGATATAATACATGTCATTTTTGATAAGTTATAGATAATAATTTATTCATGTTTTTTTTTTTTATTACAAACTTTTAGAAATAGTGCTCGTATGGGGATCGGACATGCACTTTAAGTTGAAATCCTGTAATTTACTCCGTATCTCGGTGTTTGCAATCAGTTCCGGGAAAACGTTTTTGAGCATCATATTGCAAAACTCAGTCATCTTGGTACTATCCAGAATAGTGTCCTTGTTCCCAAACATTTTGTTAAAATCTGATTCAATCTACAAAAAAAAATTAAGCATACATTTTATGTTTTTTTAATCGTTTCCATACATAAAGAAATAAAAACTACTTTTTACGAGTACATAACTAAAGAAATATGCTTTATGCGTGACGTTAAATAACCAAAATTTAGCTTTATTTCATAAGCCATAGCGAAAAATGGTTGCAAAAGCTTAAGACACTTGTTAGCTTAAGCTCGGCTTTAATTTATAAGCTAGTAACTGACTAATGAATTATATTTCAATCAGAAGTCAGTTGGTGACTTATGAATTAAAAAAAAAATTATATCATCACCTTCTTAGTGACTTATGAATTAAAAATTATTAATTAACAACCTACTAAGCGACTTATGAATTAAAAAAAAAATAAGTCATGACCAAGTGACTTATGAACTAAAAAAAATAATTCGCAACCTTTTATGTATGTGACTTATGTTATGAATTAAAAAAAATTCAAAATAAAATGAACGACTGGTCGTTCGAACTTGCTCCTATGTAATAGACTAGGATTTCTAAAAACGAATGTATGTTATTAAAGAGAACGGTTAATAAGGATCAAATTTATTTCTTAAATTATTTTGGTGGTAAGAGAATGCTATGCAAATATGAATTTATGCAAAAATTTGAAAATTTGAATTTCGAAAAAACTAGCTTTTTTTAATTAATAATTTTGGTGCGTCAATTCAAATTTTTATTATTCTACGAATGAAAAATAAATCAAAAAAACAAATTAGGTAAGCCGATTTTGAGATATCGAATTTTTCAAAAAAAAATTTCTTTTTTTCCAAAAGTTTCGAAATGCTATGTTTTTTTAATTTTTGAGAAACATCTTTATTAAAAATGTCATTAAAATACGTTATGTCCATAATGAGTAATTCAAAATTTGAAAAAATGGTTCTATGGTAGGTACAAGCTGTAATATCTTAATTTCAAAATGTTTTTATCAAATTAAAGATCAAAAGAATTTATTGAAAGAACACAATTTATCAAAATTCTAGGCGCCGTTTTCGAGAAAAAATACGATTTTTGAAAATCATTTTTAAATTTTTTTAAATTTGTATGGTGGGACCTGTTTTTTAGGTAAAATAAAAAAAATTGTTTTCAGTTCTTGTAGACTATATTAAAAAACTTTCATTTATGAAGTTTAAAAAAATCTAGTATGGGGTTTTCAAAATATCGAGTTTTGAAAAACAAATTTTGAAGCTTTTTAAGAAATCAAAAAAAAAAAATATTTTTGAAAATTTTAATACACAAATTTAAATTGTTGAAAAGCCTTAGCATACAAAAATTATAAAATTCGGTTGTACATAGCGTTGCAAATTTTTGAATTAAAAAATCCATAAGTCAGAAGTCTGTAGATGACTTGTGAATTAAAAAAAAATAATTCCTAAGTTAGTTAGTGACTTATGATTTAAAAAAAAAATTAATTCATAAGCTACTAAGTGACTTATGAATTAAAAAAATTCAATTCATGAGCAAGCTAGTGACTTATGAATTAAAAAAAATTCAATTCATATACTAATGGATGAATTTTGATTAAAAAATTATTAATTGGAAAATTTATAAGCTAGCATGATAATTTTACGGCACACAAAAGCATGAGCTCTACTTTCGTTAATAATTAAAAAAAATTTAAGTCAAAACAAGCTTAGACATTTCCAATCTACCAACTAGCTTATGAATTAAATTTTTTTTAATTCACAAGTCACTAACTTGCACATGACTTAATTTTTTTTTAATTCATAAGTCACTTAGTACGTTCTGAATTATTTTTTTTTTAATTCATAAGTCACTTACTTGCTCATGACTTAAATTTTTTTAATTCATAAGTCACTTAGTAGGTTGTGAATTAATCTTTTTCAATTCATAAGTTACTAAGTTACTAGTAGCTTTATCTAAATGATTTTTGTTGTATCTTCACTTTTTAAGTTTCTGAGAAAAAAAAATATTTATAAAATTAAAAAAAAAATCGTATGACAGGTACCGTTATTTTTGGTCTTAAAAAAAAAGAAAAAACGTGTGGGGGGAAACATTAAAAGTGATACCTACCAAGTTTAAAAAAATCGACCTAGCCGTTTAGGCTGCAGTCGAACAGATCGTAATGTCAAATTTGATTCGATTTTTTTATGAATACATAACTTGCCTTATAGTACCTATAAGTCGCAAGTAAAAATTAGTCATGATCAAGTTAGTGACTTATGAATTAAAAAAAAAAATCACAACCTGCTAAGTGACTTATGAATTCAAAAAAATATATTCATAAGCTAATATTTGAATTCTGATTAAAAATATATTAATGGGAAAACTCATAAGCCAGCATGATAATTTTATGACACACAAAAGCTTGAAATTAGCTTTCGTTAATAATTTAATAATAATGTAGTCAAAACAAGCTCAAACATTTGAAATTTACCAACTAGCTTATGAATTTAATTTTTTTTAATTCACAAGTCATCTACAGATCATGACTTAAATTTTTTTAATTCATAAGTCACTTAGTAGGTTGCGAATTATTTTTTTCTTAATTTATAAGTCATTTAATTTGTCATGACTTAAATGTTTTTTAATTCATAAGTCACTTAGTAGGTTCTGAATTAATATTTTCTAATTCATAAGTTACTGAGAAGCTTATCACCCCTATTATGGTTGTCAATTATCAATTGATTTGATTAATAATGAAATTTGGTACTTTTAAACGCAATTTTATTTAAGAAACTATCTGACAATATTAGTCAATTTTCTTTCTGTTCACAATGGTAAGCATCATTATCAATGACCAAAACTTTTTTTAATTGGGTTATTAACACCCCTATTATGGTTATCAATTATACAAATTAAAATTAGACATTTAATTACCCAATGAAAAAAAGTTTTGGTCATTGATAATGATGCTTACCATTGTGAGCAGAAAGAAAATTGACTAATATTGTCAGATAGTTGATAGTTTCTTAAATAAAATTGCTTTTAAAAGTATCTACCAAATTTCAATATTAATCAAATATCAATTGATAATTGACAACCTATCAATAATCAAATAGGTACCTATTTAATGTTTTTAGTATCATGCTATTTACAAACTACAAAAATGTCTGTTTATTTAGTGCACCAACCGTAATTTTTAATTGTGTTCAGAAGCAAATTATTAAGAAAATTGCTTTAGTACGATACTAGTTAGAAAATGTTTAAAATTAAGAACGAGTAAGTAAACTACTTTAAATTTTGCAATTTGTAAGTAGCATCATACTATTATACCTTAATAATAGGATTTTTAATTTTAAATGTTCAATGTTAATGAAATGATAAATGTTTTATATAAATAATTAACATATGTACATAAATGTTAAATAAAATAAAAGCGAAATTTCCTGAAGAAGTTAAAAAAAAAAACATCGAGAACTAATGAAATAGTCTTATTTGCATTCGGAAACCACGGATCTGTAAGTCTGTCCCTTTTAAAATTTATTTATTAAATTAAACACCAGATAACCTCCAACGGTGCCGTGATTTAAGGCCAAGTGACATAAGGCCAAATTAAAAAATTTGGCCTTATGTCACTTTACAAAAGCGACAGAAGCCCATTTTTTTTAATTTGGCCTTAAGTCACGGTACCATTAAAAAAATCATTTTATGTTCACATAAGATTTTTTTAAGTATTTCGCAATTTTTTTAAGTATTTTATCTTATGTCGACTTAAGGATTACTTTTGTTTCTGTTTGCGAAAATATCTTAAGTCAACTATGATTAACGAATAGAAAAGTCTTAAGCCAATATAATCTTAAGTCTATTTTAGGTATTAAAATTAAGCAGAACACACAATCTTATGTGGACTTAAGATATTTTACCTCGTGTAGAGATGCATCTTTTGAACATTAGATGAAATTGTTTTTGTCTATAAAAAAAAGCAAAGGATGCCGATAACACAGAACTGTAGCCTATTAGAATGGAACTGAGGATCAACAGAAAAACGCGAAATATCTTTAGTCGACTTAAGTCAATTTTGATGATTTTTCAGTGCAAAAAACACTTCAATGCTGCCTCCCAAAAAATCTTTCAAATGTATACTTTATTCAACTAAGCATTTATATGTAAAATTTTATGATCTTTTTTTGAAATTAATTTCAAAAAGATATTTTTAATATTTCGGCTGTTATAAGGAAAAATATGACTTAAGATAGTTTGGCTTTTCCTTAAATTGAATATTATATTAATTTCCAAAATCTTAAGTTGAGATAAGATATTTTGCCTTGCGTTTTCGAAGGACTTTTTCAATTCTTATGTCTATTTAAGATGAGTTGCGTGTGTAAAAGTGGAAAAAAAGAGATTTAAGATGATATTTAATATGAAAAAATCACATGTGTTCTATTGAGATTTAGTTATAAAGAAAAAAACAAACGCTTGATTTTCTTGAAAAAAAAAAAAAAAAAATTACAAAGAGAAACAGTTTAGTTTTATTTAACTTTGTTTTTAAAGTCAATGCAAACTTAAAATTAATAAAAAGGAAATAAACCAAATTACAATTCATTGGTGATAACTAGAGCAGAAATTGAAAATTGGTTCTACCTCCAAAACTAACGGTACCACACCCGTAATGTAAGATCTTATTTATCTCGAAAACGGTTCTAACGATTTTAATAAAATAAAAAATAAGTGAGCTATTATCTATGGTCATGAACTATATTTTGGTTAAGACACCGTTTTTGTTTTCGTTTGTATTTTCGTCTTTCTCATTAACGGCTGTAACGATTTAAACTAATTTTCTTAGCAGGAGCTCCGAAGTTTAAAATAGTATTGCATATACAAATATTCGCAAAAATATGATTATTTTTTTTAAATTATTTCCTAAAATCAATGGCTCAAAATTCTAACTAGTACGATGTTAAAGCCTTTTTAAATCAACGATTTTGCAAATTTTATTCGAATTTAGCATCATACTTTCTCAACACTTTCATTAAAGTTAAAAGCATCGTAAAAGTATCGTGCTTTTAGAAACGCCACCAGAGGTCTGTTTACTTAGTTTTTTGCACGAACTGTAATTATTGATTTATGTGTGTTCAGAAGTAATTTATTAAGAAAATTGACGATACTAGTTAGAAAATGTTCAAAATTATGAATGAGTTAGTAAGCATATTAAAGTTAGGAAGTTGTTTATAAGTATCATACATAGACCTTAATAATAGGCTGTTTAAAACTTTGCGCTATTTTTTTTAGAATTGACATGTAATTATTTAATTGAAAATGGTATCCCAAATTATACTCTTGAAAATGTTTTGAGAAATTTCTTTATGAGCTTTATTTGCATATTAAATTCGAAGTTTTCTGGCTAAAGACGGCAATTTCATACATTTGAACATTTTGATCTCATTATATCTATGTTTTATATTTATAAAATGTATTTTAAATTCCAAAGCTCTTTTACATAAGAGTAAGTTCGTGCGATGCAGTCTTGCATTTGACCTATTTTTGGTTGTATGTATGAGTTTCATTTGTAATTATTTTTCAATAGTGTATGAAACAACACTGCCTGAAACACTAAATGAAAAAAGAACTGAATTATCAACTCATCCACTATAAACGTTCGCAAAAAAGGAAATCCAGAACCAAACTATGCTTAAAAATATCTTATGTCCTTGTTATAACGGGCATTTTGTTAGCTTTGCAAACGCTAAAATATCCTATGACTACTAAGGAGAGACAAATTTCAGTTTTAAATTTAAAAAATCATTTTATGTTCAAATAAGATGATTTGCGTTTTCACACTTTTTCGGAATTTTTTTAAGTATTTTATCTTATGTCGACTTAAGAATCAATTTTGTTTCTGTTTGCACGCGCGAAAATATCTTAAGTCAACTTAATATGATTTATGATTTCACAATAATAAAAAAGTCTCAAGTCAATATAATCTTAAGTCTATTTTAGGTTTTAAAATTAAGCAGAACAAACAATCTTATGTGGACTTAAGATATTTACCGCGTGTAGAGATGTGCTTTTTGAACATAAGATGAAACTGTTTTTCCCCATAAAAAAGCAAAGGAGTGAGATAGAAAGATGCCGATAAGACAGAACTCTAGCCCTATAGAATGGCACTGAGGATAAATAAAAAAACGCGAAATATCTTAAGTCGACTTAAGATACTTTACCTTTTCAGTCGAGATAAGTATTTGGTGTGAGATTTTTCAAAAATAAATTTCATCTCAAGAACAATATCAGTTTTTGAAAATTGATATATTTTTTTTTAATTTGCAATCATTCTCTATTTGTTTTTATGTTGTGTTATGTTCTTTATGCAAATTATTTCTTAAGGTAAATTGTGTTATTTATATTATTTTTATATACATATATGAAAACGACTAGAAAGGGAAAAATAGTTTAAAGAAATGCCTACTCAAATAAAATTTACTTTGTTTGTTTTTTGCTTACGTATTCAAAGCCGTTTGAAAAGCTTATGAAGTGCCATTTTTCGTAAAACTCATTCCAAGTGATTAATTTACGGTTCGCATTTTTAAGATCTGTTTGCCGAATATTAAATGTGTTCTCCCATGCGTTTTCCTTTTCTTGTGCGTTCATTGTAAGAAAATCATGTCTCATTTTAGTACAGAGCTTCTCTGCATCTGCTGAATTTTCTGCGTCGAATTTTATCTTTTTTATAGAATCTGACAAACACACCTGATTTATATAGCGATATTTTCCACGAACATTGTGAAATTTGTTTGCAAGTGTGCCTTTTGCATTTTTCGCACCTTTCTTGAGGTAAAAATAATCAAGCTATGTGCATAAAAGAAAAATAAAAGCATACATTGACAAATGATATGCTACATAATTACTTACTGGATCTTCATTGAAAGTAGTATGTATTTCTTCAGCAAGCTGTATCAAGTCCTTTGTAGTAAAATTTGTGTTATTTGTGATTGAGTAATTCACAATCAAGTTCACAAGCAGGCTGCGTACTACTTTGTTGTCAATGTTTTTATTGTTCTTGTAATAATTTTTAATTGTTTCTCCATCATTGCAATACAAAATATCCACCAATTTTTTACTGCCATTCGATGGAATGGGAGAAGAATGTGAAGTTGTTGGTGTCGACGTAT
Organism: Chrysotoxum bicinctum; assembly: GCA_911387755.1. Classification (NCBI taxonomy): domain Eukaryota; kingdom Metazoa; phylum Arthropoda; class Insecta; order Diptera; family Syrphidae; genus Chrysotoxum; species Chrysotoxum bicinctum. The sequence goes on along the minus strand of OU426991.1, from coordinate 12,580,786 downwards.
TTTGAGATGCTGAAAAATCATCTGCTAGTGTTTCGTATGAAATAGCAGAAGAAAGACGAATTTTCCATTGTTGCCACATATCGAAGAAAACGATTCTACTTGCAGTTGTTATATTTAATGTGTTCAAGAATCTTTTCATGAAAAACGGATCTGCAACTTTCAACACGGGCACAAAAAGATTTTCATCTGTAAAAACAACTTTTGGGTTAATCTCAAAATATAGAAAAAAAAAACAAAATTTTAAATTTACCAATAAAATATTGGTGATGCTGAATCGGAATCTTCCACGAATTCAAAAGATTTTGTAGAGCTTCGGTTTCATTGTCACAATCCAAACAATAAGAATTTATTAATTCTGTAAACGAAACGTTTTCTGCAACTTTCTTGACTTTTGGAAAATCGTTTCCTGGCAGAATTTTTCCACTGTGATCTTCAGAAACAGGCTTTTCAAATGATACGTCAGAGCTCAGTATTTTGTCGCTTTCCTCTACCAACGTATATGCAATAAGCGATGGCAGTACTTCACTTGATGAAATAGTTATAACTGGTGGTTCTCTATTTTGAAGAGGTGATATCGTTTTCTCCTCCATGGTCGCTGATGAATGTGGCTCTAATGTAGTACAGTAAAACCCGCTTAAGAGAATCTTTATTTCAATTAAGCGGGTTTCTCACTTAAACGAACCCCGCTTAAGTGAAGAAAAATTTCACTTAAGCGGAGTTTGGATAAGTGAAAAAAAATGTTCACTTAAGCGGATTTAAAAATTCCATTAAGCGGAGATTTAATGCTTGAAACAATATTGTTTTTATCTTTTGGACTCGCCTTGAAAGAAGTTAAATAAAATAACGATTTAATAACACAAAAATAGTTTATTTAAAAATGAAAACCAGCAAATTTTTGTTCTGTTCCGATTCAATTTTTTTTTCACAAGAGTTTTTTTCAATGAAAAATATTAAAAATTAAGTAAGTTATCCGGATTTTTCGCTTAAGCGAGTTTCACTTAAGCGAAGTGTTTTAAGGGAAATTGGCCGGAAAATTCTTGGGGATGAACAAGTGTTTCAGGCAAGCGGGTTTTTCTCTTAAGCGGGTTTTACGTATCATAATTTTTCTTTGGTGACGACATCTTCATTCTTATACAGAAAATAAATATCAATAGATTATTTTTGGCCTTATCATCAGCAAACCACGGGATATTTTGTAAAAATTCATTGGAGGGCTTTTACAATGGTCGATTCGCTGTAAATGATACGATATGTATTGAATTGGTGTAGTTGCATTACCTATTTCGATTGCAGCGTAATGTTTTCGAAACGAATTTATTTTTATCCGCTGACACACCAAAAACGGAAGTGGTTCCTCAGAAAATTTAACTACCTCTTCAATTCGAAATACAAATGTATTTTCGCATGTATTATCTAGTAATTGTGTTATGAAGTACCCCTTTTTGAAAAGTTTTCCGTAATAAATACATTGAGTATAAGTAGCGAAATTTGAAAAAAATCCCTGTTGTAATTTGTAATTATTTATCAAGTCGAATTGGCATGTATTAACGATATGGTTATTAGCTAACGATACTGTTTCAGGAGTTGTCTCGTCTAAGAGCGATTGAGCGAATTTGAATTGAAATTTAAATGATAACGTAAGTGGAATATTTCGCCGGCTGTTTGTAATTCGGGCATATTTTTTAAACTCTTTATGCTTAGCTTCATACTGAAAGCACCAAAAATTACGAGGCACGCCTGACATTTGAATTACCAAGGGGTAATGAACCATAAAATGATGCTTGGGCTTTAAAGTATCGTTAAACAATCTCACATAATCAAGGTGATGCTGTCGTATGAGTTCTCTAAGGTGTTCAATTATATCATTAGAAATATTGAAATCCAGAAGAATTTCAATGATTTCTAGAAAATTCAAAAAGAAAGCCCAAACCTCGTCGTTTTCAGGTATGCGATCGGCTACCATCAGAGGAAAATGATATACAAAAGCCATCATTTCACGCGCCGTTTTTTTTAAATGCATATTTTTTAAATTATCATTCGTAATTGGTTTTAATGAAATATTTCCGATCTCAATTTCTCCATAGTTAAATGAATTAACTCTATCATTGAAAGCTTCTAAATTTAAAAAAAACTTCATGTCAAGAATATATCGAATGATGTGACAAATGTTGTAATGACAAACACCCTCAAATATATCATGCATTACATCAACTGCATAGTTAGAAGTTACGTTAAATGACGTTATAGAATTGAAAACTGAATCGTGATGTATGCCAGTTTGTTTGTAATCATTTATTGCCACATCTTCTAAATAGTTTTGCTTATTACGTAACATATTTTCAATTTCACATGGTGCTGTAGAAGTTTCTTTTTTTGGAAGCTTGCAAATCCGGCAAAAATAAGTACTAGAGCACGAAGAAAAACCTAGCATTGCATTCAAGCCTAAATTATCCCCAATTAATAAACCCAAAACAAAGTGAACCTTTTTTATTCTTTAGACGTCAATATTTCAATACCAGTTTCTTCCAAAAATTTAATTTTTTCTATAAGTGAGTGAAGACATTTTTTATTTCCATACAACTTATAGTCCTGAGCTTTAAAAAGAGCAGCTAAAAATATATCGGATCTATTCGGAACAACGGGAAATGAATAATAAATAAAAGATATGGGATCAGCGTGAGAACCTAATGGATTATTTATTTCTGCATCATCCATGTATATAAAGTACGGTATTACAATTTCATGAGCAGAGAATAAATTGCGTTTTTCCTGCCATGCCTTTCCCTTGATGTAATGGGAAAAATTGTTTCTATCATTTGAAATTTGGTTCATTTCATCAATTGTTTTAATTAAAAGATCATTTTTTTCGAAAGTTTTTCTGAACTGAAACTCGAGCGGTAGAAGCACTCCTGTCGTTATGTGTTCTTCGTGGCAATTAATTCCCTTTCGATACACATTTTTTAACTCTTCATTAATTGTGAATTCATTCGCAACGCAAAAATAATCATTTTCTGTTAGCCAATGTATTAGTTGGTGATCAGTGCAACATGAATCGAAGGGATTTTCCACTGCCGAAATTAATGCTGAATAACGTAAGCGATCTTCGACCGAGTTTTCGGTTTTAATGTTAAATAATTTGAAAAGTCTTAAAATGGGTTCATGTATGGATTCTTTGACCATTGTAATAATTTTAGCCGCATCTTTACGTGATAAATTGTCCATGCTGTACAATTTTAAAGCAAAATCAATTCCAATATTATTAATATCAATATCATTGTCAATACAAGGAAGATCATTTTTAGCATAAGAATGATTAGTGTCAAGAGAACATGAAGGCAAATCTGCCACCGAAGATGAAGCCGGAGGAGAAAACGATTTCGAAGAACCTTGCAAACAAGTTGGCAAAAAAGAACTCGCATCAATATTTGAGCTTGACGAAAATAATGTTAGCCCGTCTTTTATGTGCGTTTTGCAGTGACGTGAAAAGTTTGAAAACGTGGAAGTAAATGACATGCATTCATTAAAAGCACACCGATAAACACCTATTCCATCCAATTTATGAACCAATTTGAAATGGTTAGATATATTTTTTAAGGAAGAGCAGTGTTGTTTGCATATAAAACAATCCATTTTGTTTTTTTTTTTATAATTTTCCTAAAAGTCAGAATATGTATTGGAGATGATCTTTAATATATAATTAAGTTCGACTTGGTTTACAAAATAAATTTACAAACAAGAAAGTGTAACTCACCCTTGATTTATTTAAATGTACCAAATGATGACGCTGCTTTTCACTTGTGCTGAAGCTGATTTGCTGTTTAAACGGTTGACTCTTTTTTTTCAATTTTTGCTCTGGATCTTTTACCTCTGGGAGTTTCTTTATAGTATCGTGTTCTGCTTTAGTTTTCTGGTTTTGCTGGTATGGGGTTTGAAAATCGAAATAAAACATTATGTAAAACATGAAATGGTGTACATTATCTACTTAAAGTTTTTATACAGTATATTAAAAACTGTTTCAACAAAGACTTTTACATTTTCTTACTTTTGTATTAAATCATATAGTAAGTTATAGTTAACACAAAAGTAAGAAAATCTAAAAGTAATTGTTGAAACTGTTTTTAATATTGTATTTATTATATTATTAGATTAAATACATACAAAACCCCTTATGAAGTAAGGAATTCTTATAAAACGTTGGGTAAAGAATGGAATAGTCTTTTATTCGTATTGAAAAATAAAATGTATGTAAACTGTAAGAGGATAAGCTTTGGATTTTCATGCGAATGCTATTTTTATAAGAAAATTTAGAAGAAGTCTGTAGATTAGGTTATCTTCACAAATTTACTGGTAACTGGCAGTTAATTGTTTAACTCATTATAATTACACAATTTTGCGCTGCATTTTCAAATAAAAATTGCAAATAAAATTTCGATGCCCATAAAATTTATTTTAATTTAATTAAATATATATTTGAATTAATAAATTTTGATTCTTAAAAACTTTAAAACTTATATGCAAAAATAGCATGTGAACATTTTAAAAAATTTGAGAAAATCACTTACATATTTCGAAAAATGTTTTAAAGTTCTTTCCAGTGCACATATATTTTATTTTTATATATATATATATGGGCTTATCCCTGTAAATTTTAACTTTTGAGTTTGAAAAAAAAAAAAAAAAACAAAAAAAAAATTAAGGCACGCATGTAAATTTGAGTTTTTCTTCAATTATAGACCACGAATAAATAAAAAACTTCAAAATAACTCCTATGTATTGCTTGTTGAAAATTATAAAATAATAAAGTATAGAAAAATGAATTTAAAATAATTAATTTTAAAAGACGATCTAATTGATTTGATTTTTATTTTTTAATCTTCACAGCCTCTTTTTTTCAAACTTATTTGTTTAACACTTTTACCATTTTTTTTAGAGTTTCTAGAGCTTAAATTACGCTCATTGTAAAAGTATAATCAAAGAATGCTTTGGAGTGCTAGTAAAAAATGTGCCTTTTTTGAAACAGTTTTGTTAACTTCATAAAATTTGTACATGGAGACCATAAAAAAATGCCCCATGATCAATGTTAAAAAAATAGACACGAAAATTTGTGACAATTAAAGATTTACGAAAAATCACGCAAGGCAGTTTTTTCTAAAATTTATATCATGTAGGATTATTTATAAGGAAGGCACGCACTCAAAATGATTTCAATTAATTTTGACCTTCATTTATCTGAAAAAACAAAAATTGTACTAGGTAATCTTATGTTAAACATTATTTTTGCAATAATACAAAACGTTAATTATCCACGCACGCATCCAAAAGTCTCAATATTCGATGATTTTTTCGATTTCAAACACTTTCGCACTATATCGATGGTTCATTTTATAAATTGAATAGTTAAAACTCAATGATATATGTATATAATATTATAAGTTCCAAAACCTGAATATTTAATAATAATGTCTATATATTTCGACGCATGGTAAAAGTTAAAATTTGCACGGATAAGCCCATATATATATATGTATATATTGCTTTTGTTTATTAAAAATAATTCAAAGTTTATTGCTCAAAACTGAATTTTTTAAATTCAATTGTTAATCAAATAATGATGTTTAACTTTTGTGGGTGTATTAAATTCCTAGCCATAAAGAACTACATCGCAGAGCCCAATATTCTTTTCTGTCAATCCTTGTCTCAAAACTACGGTTGATTTGCGACAGAATTAATTTAAATGCAATACATGTGTATGTTTCAAATCATATTTAAGAAACAATTTCTTAAAAAAAATATAAGCGTCTTACATGTTTTTGTATTATTTTCTCTCTTTATAGTATTACTACTTTTTTAATTTTTTTTATTTGAGTTCTTACAGCAGACGGCTTATCAAGCCATGGTTTGTAAATCTTTTTAACACAACTATTATACTTTTAAATGATTGAAAAAATAAAGAATTTATCTATCTATCTATCTACATATATTTTCGGAAGTTGAGGAAACCAGAAGAGAATCGTAAGTTGAAACTGTCAACTTTGAGTCAAGAAAAACAAAATCACAAGTTGAGAATAAAAATCCTCAAGTTGCGGTCAACTTCTAATGAAGAAAATGGCCCTTGAGCTATTTCGCGGTTTTTTGTCGATCCTCAGTGCCATTCTAAAGGGCTACAGTTCTGTGTTATCGGCATCCATCTATCTCACTCCTTTGCTTTTTTATAGACAAAAACAATTTCGCGTTCAAAAGATTCGTTCAAAGATTCGTGTTCAAAAGACACAACTCTACACGCGGTAAAATATCTTAAGTCCACATAAGATTGTCTATTCTGCTTAATTGTAATACCTAAAATAGACTTAAGATTATATTGGCTTAAGACTTTTCTATTATTGTGAAGTCTTAAAAGCAACTAAAGTCATCCTTAAGGCTAGCCGCGCACTATCAATTTTAAGTTGCGAAACTGTTTGGTTACTTATAGAAAACAGATGAACTGTTTGGTTGAATGTCCGTGCAGTTGCAGATAACAATATGTTCAATAAAATGGCGAACTCATTGTAGGCAATCGTTTAGTTTGTGTCGAAACACAAACATTTTAGTTGCCCGAACCAAGCAGTTTCGCAACTAAAAATTGCTAGTGCGCGGCTGGCCTAAGTCAACATAAGATAAAATATTAAAAAAAAAATTGCGAAAAAGTGAAAACGCAAATTAATCATCTTATGTGAACATAAAATGGTTTTTTTGATTCGAAACTGACATTTTTCTCTCCCTAAGTAGTCATAAGATATTTTACCGTTTGTAAACCTAAAAAAATACCCGTAATAATAAGGACATAAGATATTTTTAAACGTAGTTTGGTTCTGGATTTCCTTTTGTGCGAACGTTTTTCTTTTAGTGAATGAGGTGATAATTAAGTTCGTTTTTCATTCAGTTTTGTTTCATACGCGATTGAAAAATGAAAACAAAATGATACACTATACACATACGTATACAACATGCCGAGACAACTACAGCCAAATGAATTTGCACCTTGCAACAACAAAATTGAATTTTTATGCTGTGAATTAGCTAATATATACTTCATGTCCATCTAAAATAATAGACTAAGAGCCCACAGCAATTTTTTGGTGTGATTGATAACAACAAATAATTAGCAGAATTTTGTTGCAAGGTGCAAATTCATTTGGCTGTAGTCGTCTCGGCATGCAAATATAACATATGTATGTGCATGTGCACAATTTTCAATTTCTCCTCGAAATCATTAAAGGCGCTCGAGTCCTTTAGGCTAGGCGCGCGTTTTTAATTTCACAACTGTTTGGTTGCCAAAATGTGACTAATGGGGCTATTTGGTTTAATTTTCCGCGCAGGTGCATATAGTTGAATCGGTCATTTCCAAAACCGCATAAGTCATTCAATTAGAATTTTTCAGGAATCAATAAAAACTGTATCATGCACAAAAATTACCACTAAAATACTTAATTAAGCATACAAAAAAGTCGTTTAAAACTCATTTGTTTGTGCATGAAACAGTTTTTATTGATTCCTGAAAAATTTTAATTGAATGACTTATGAGGTTGTTGGAATGACCGATTCAATTATATGTATTTTAGGCAATCGTTTAGTTTGTGAATTCAATAATAATAAATAATTTCGTGGCCTTAAAACGAATATTTATAAAAAATATTTCTGAGGCAAGATTTCTGTCTTATTGCCATGGAATATTCAGTTTTTTTTTATGTCAATACATTATGAGAGAAACTTTGACCATAATTCACGTTTCCAGTTTTCGGCGATGCTAAAAATTCCGTGGAAAATTTTTTCCACGACAACCCCCAATGAATTATGAAAAAATTTTACTCAACAACGAAAAAAAGTTTTAGTTTGAAAATGTTTCAAGTAAACTGCAAAATTTTTTCTTTTACAAGTCACAACGCGCCTAAAATCAAAATGCATGCCGCATGGCGACTTGAGAAATCTTGCCTTAGAAATATTTTTAATAAATATTCGTTTTAAGGCCACGAAATTATGTATTATTATTGAATTCACTAATTGATTCAAATTTATAAACTAATTATTGATATATTTTATTTGATATGCTCACAAATCACAAAGTCCCTAAAATCAAAATGGATGCCGGCTCAAGAAATATGAAAAAATTGTTTCACAAAAAGAAGAAAAAAACTTTCTTCAGTCTATTTTCTTACTTTTATGCATATTTTTTTATAAAATATTGATAACAAACTACGTATAAGTATTACTTACCAATTATTTTGTCACTGCAGTAATTTTTTTAATGTTTTTTTTTACGTTTTTTTTAATGTTTTTATTAACAGGGAACGACCAACGAGAACGACCGCGCACGCACAAGAACAATTAACCAACTAACTAAACTAATGACGCGACGGGGATATGATGAATGAGAATGACGATGGCGATGTGAAACATAATGCCAGGGCTGTTTTAGAGGCTTATGGTACAAATTTTTAATCGATGCAAGAAAATTATTTTTACATGTAATTTGTAACAATATTTTGTTTGATAGAAAATTGTTACAGGTATTATTTCTGCGAAATAATTATACAAAAATGCAATAGATATTTTTTGTAAAAAATTGCAACCATTTTAAAGTTATATGTGAAAGAGGTTTCATTTTGAGTTCGATTTAAGACCAAACCGCACATTTTTTGTGTATTTAATATCCGTAGAAACACATTTGTCTCATGTGGTGTGCCGGCCGTATATAGTATATTTCCATGAAATATGAAGGGACAGACATACTTCACTCCACAACATGACACGTGAGATAAGTGTGGTTCTGACTTTTATTCATAGTTATTTTTTTTATTATCACGTCAAATAAACTAAGAATTGAACTTGAAGCGTTTTTAAAAAAATAACTCGTATAGCTATAACTGGGTATTTTTAAAATTAGCTATATTATGTGTTCAATTTATGGCTAATGAAGCCACAGAGTCAATAAACATTTTATGAAATTTTGTCAACTGTGTAAAGTCTTTTAACTGCATACAAGTATCATGATTTTAAGAATAAGTTTCGACTAGGCCAAACAAATTTACTTAATTTTGACATTCATGAATTTTGCTTGTGCAATGGGATTTGGTCCATGTTTGTTTAACACTTAACCCAGGGGCTTCACTGGCAATATTTGGGGCAATATTGCCCCACCATCGATCGATAGGCAATAATCGCAGTTCCATTTCTGAGGCAATATATTTTTATGATTCACCTTTTCAGAATGGCTTCTCCGTGATTTTGGGTACCCTCTACGTTATTTTGAAACTAAATCTAAAAATAATGAGAAAAATTAAACATTTTTTTGAGTTAAACTTGTAAATTATGAAATTTAAACAGAAATTGCCTGGCGACGAAATGCCTATCAAAGTTATAAATTCCCCATTGCTAGTGAAGTTGCTATTGTCCTTAATATTGCTATTGGAGCTAAAGCGTTAACTACAAAAAGGGCCCATGATTAAGTTGTAGATTGTAACAAACCAACTTTCAAGTCAAATTTAAAGGTATTTGAAGTGTCTTTATGCAAAAAATATATGAATCCCCTTAAATAAATATCGATATTATTTTCATATCCATCAGTGTCAATTAAACGCAAAACCTACATAACATCTCTGTATAAACGTTTTTGTATATTTGCACATTTCTGATGGCGTCACTGATAATATAAACCAGGAACCTGGTATCTGTTACCAGTGCAAATGTTTTTTGTTCAGCGAGGGAAAGGGAAAAATACATAAAGAGGCTTACTTCTTTCTTCCACTCGTTTAGTTTTCCTGGTAATATTAATCAGGGGAATGGTACTATGAACCAGGCTAAGTTATTTTAAGCGGGAGAATACAGAAAAACAGGGTTGTAAAATGCTGAGTGCAGAACAGTCTGCGTTTTATAAATATTAAACTAAATCAGACTTATATATTAGTTGTATTTTATTTTCCCCCAGATCTGATCCAGATTGGATCTTTATTCGAAATTACATGTATAACAAAAACAACACAAGGCCCAGTTTTGTGTGTATTTGTTGTTATACGTGTTATTTTGAAAACGAAATCCAATCCGGATCAGATCTGGGGGAAAATAAAACGCAGCTATTATATTAACCTTCCGATGGCAAGCGGGGTTACCGATCACCCTACTACTTGAGAAAAACCATAATATCTAACAGAAAATGATTGCCTCTTTCGCTCGTTTATTATGTCTTAGATTTTAAAAAATCTAAAAAAAAGACTTTTCTCAGTTTCCTATTAATGTTAACATTCGATCTCATAATAAAAAAGAATTATTTTTCAGTTTAAATATTGTTTTATCTAAAATAAAAAGTGGTGGGGTGATCAACAACCCCAGTGGCTTTTCAAGTAGGAAATAAGCCTTGCCTTCAGAAAGTTGAACTATAACAAATGAATCTTAAGTTTAGAAAAATACACGCGTCAACATTTAGAAATACGAGGCACATTACCATAGTGCATTATCTCTTGTTAATTGGCACTTTTGGCTTAATGGCATTATGGCTGTTATCTGTATTAGTGAAGTTGCTTTATTCTCTAATATTGCTAATGAAGACACAGCGTAAACTACAAATAAGTGTAAATCATTAAGTTGTAAATTGTAACACCAATTTTCAAGTCGAATTTAAAGGTTTGTGTAAAAATTATCAGAATCTACTTAAATATATATCTTATCCACCAGTGTCAATTAAACAAAATACCTACATAACATCTCTGTTTAAACATTTTTGTATATTTGCACATTTCTGTTGGCGTCACTGATAATATAAACCAGGAGACTGGTATCTGTTACCAGTGCAAATGTTTTTTGTTCAGCGAGGGAAAGGGAAAAATACATTAATAGGCTTACTTCTTTCTTCCACTCGTTTAGTTTTCCTGGTAATATTAATCAGGGGAATGGTACTATGAACCAGGCTAAGTTATTTTAAGCGGGAGAATACAGAAAAACAGGGTTGTAAAATGCTGAGTGCAGAACAGTCTGCGTTTTATAAATATTAAACTAAATCAGACTTATATGGGCTTATCCGTGCAAATTTTAACTTTTGCCATGCGTCGAAATATATAGACATTAGTATTAAATATTCAGGTTTTGGAACTTATAATATTATATATATCATTGAGTTTTAACTATTCAATTTATAAAATGAACCATCGAGATAGTGCGAAAGTGTTTGAAATCGAAAAAATCATCGAATATTGAGACTTTTGGCTGCGTGCGTGGATAACTAACGTTTTGTATTATTGCAAAAATAATTTTTAACATAAGATTACTTAGCACAATTTTTGTTTTTTTCAGATAAATGAAGGTCAAAATTAATTGAAATCATTCATTTTGAGTGCGTGCCTTCCTTATAAATAATCCTATATGATATAAATTTTAGAAAAAACTGCCATGCGTGATTTTTCGTAAATCTTTAATTGTCACAAATTTTCGTGTCTATTTTTTTAACATTGATCATGGGGCATTTTTTTATGGTCTGCATCATTATTTAAGCTATCTAGAGTAAAAAAATCTTTGGCTTCAATGCGTGCTTCATTATGTACAAATTTTATGAAGTTAACAAAACGAAGGTAAAAAACGTAACTGTTTCAAAAAAGGCACATTTTTTACTAGCACACCAAAGCATTGTTTGATTTTACCCTTACAATGAGCGTAATTTAAACTGTAGATATTATAAAAAAAAATGGTAAAAGTTTTAAACAAATAAGTTTGAAAACAGAAGCTGTGAAGATTAAAAATAAAAACCAAATCAATTAACTCGGTGCTTAAAATAAATTATTTTAAATTCATTTTTCTATACGTTATACCCTTATACTCTTTAACAAACAATACATATGAGTTATTTTGAAGTTTTTTATTTATTCGTGGTCTATAATTGAAGAAAAACTCAAATTTACATGCGTGCCTTAATTTTTTTTTTGTTTTTTTTTCAAACTCAAGAAGTTAAAATTTACAGGGATAAGCCCATATATTAGTTGTATTTTATTTTCCCCCAGATCTGATCCAGATTGGATCTTTATTCGAAATTACATGTATAACAAAAACAACACAAGGCCCAGTTTTGTGTGTATTTGTTGTTATACGTGTTATTTTGAAAACGAAATCCAATCCGGATCAGATCTGGGTTAAAATAAAACGCAGCTATTATATTAACCTTCCGATGGCAAGCGGGGTTACCGATCACCCTACTACTTGAGAAAAACCATAATATCTAACAAAAAATGATTGCCTCTTTCGCTCGTTTATTATGTCTTAGATTTAAAAAAATCTAAAAAAAAGACTTTTCTCAGTTTCCTATTAATGTAAACATTCGATCTCATAATAAAAAAGAATTATTTTTCAGTTTAAATATTGTTTTATCTAAAATAAAAAGTGGTGGGGTGATCAACAACCCCAGTGGCTTTTCAAGTAGGAAATAAGCCTTGCCTTCAGAAAGTTGAACTATAACAAATGAATCTTAAGTTTAGAAAAATACACGCGTCAACATTTAGAAATACGAGGCACATTACCATAGTGCATTATCTCTTGTTAATTGGCACTTTTGGCTTAATGGCATTATGGCTGTTATCTGTATTAGTGAAGTTGCTTTATTCTCTAATATTGCTAATGAAGACACAGCGTAAACTACAAATAAGTGTAAATGATTAAGTTGTAAATTGTAACACCAATTTTCAAGTCGAATTTAAAGGTTTGTGTAAAAATTATCAGAATCTACTTAAATATATATCTTATCCACCAGTGTCAATTAAACAAAATACCTACATAACATCTCTGTATAAACGTTTTTGTATATTTGCACATTTCTATTGGCGTCACTGATAATATAAACCAGGAGACTGGTATCTGTTACCAGTGCAAATGTTTTTTGTTCAGCGAGGGAAAGGGAAAAATACATTAAGAGGCTTACTTCTTTCTTCCACTCGTTTAGTTTTCCTGGTAATATTAATCAGGGGAATGGTACTATGAACCAGGCTAAGTTATTTTAAGCGGGAGAATACAGAAAAACAGGGTTGTAAAATGCTGAGTGCAGAACAGTCTGCGTTTTATAAATATTAGATACACTAAATAAGACTTTTATAATTATTAAACTCTAAAAAATGAAACTTAATTTTAGAAAAATTAATTAAATTTAGAAATACGAGGTACATTATCAAAATGTATTATATCTTGTTAGTTGACACTTACGGCTTTATGGCATTATGGCTGTTATCTGTAATTAAGTATTTTTTTTTTCATATGAATGAAACATAATAAATGAAAAATATTATTCTGTTTACTTAAGTGAATTTTCGGTATTTTCCCACTTAAATGAAAAACTTAAATGATGAGTAAAAACACCGGTAGTACACTTAAGTGAAAAAATCATTTGTCCCTCATATACATTACTTAGAAAAATTGTGCAAGGACGGAACCATAATGTACTTATACAAAAATAATCTTTTTTTCTAACTTAAGTTAAATTTTATGGCACACAATTTTAAACATATGAAACGTTCTCTAAATCAATTTTAGAATAGGCGACGAATCTAAATATTATGTATAAGACGAGAACCAACTTAATGGTAGTTTTAAAGGATATAAACTATACTTTAATGTTAAAGAGCTCGTCTTACTTTAACACCAGCAACTAGCTAGTTTATCTTTTAAAAGTATACTTTATACGGATTGACAATGGTCATTTCATGACAAAGCAAATCGAAGTAGAATATTAACTGATGTTTTATTCAATTTTTTAAAAGATGTGCTTTGTAAATAGACTCAATCATTGAATATTTGGATATAAGAAATTCGAAACAATCGTACAAAAGCGCTTTACTATCTTTAATTTTATAAAATAGCGGCTGGCGATGGAAAATGAAATCTACAAACAAATGTACACATGTTATGTATGCATGCGGCATGCCGAGACGAGTATAGCTAGCCAAATGAATTCGCGCATTGCAACAGCAAAATTCAGTGAATTGTGTGCTGTGAATTAGCTATATATGTATATATGTATTTCATTTACATCTAAAATTATGTAAATAACTTTTAAAAAATCAAAATATGTATCTATCTAGGTAGCATATAAAATCTTTTATTCAATTTCATATTTACTGGTAAATAGAACCAGAAACACTGGTAAATACTACCAACAGTTTTGGTAAAGTAAACAAAAAATCTTCCGAATAATTTTTATCAGAAGTCCGATAATATTAACCATAGCTTCAGATTTCATTTTAGTGGTAAATATAATCAGGGTTCTGATACATGCAACCAGGAGGATTTTTTTTTAATTTATTGTTTTTTTTTTATTATTTACCATGACTTCTGGTTCCAGGTACCAGGAAATTCTAATAAACCCTACCAGGAATATTACATATTTAATCAGGGTACTGATAAAATCTACCAGGATACAGATTTTTTGTTTTTTATCAAAAAATTCTGATAATAGTTACCAGTTTACCAGGATTCATTTATTTCCTGGTTCCTGGTATGGGTTATCAGATTCAAGGTAAATCTACTTTAGCAAAAAAAACTAAAATTTTAGTGGGGATTTGGTAACTTTTACTAGGAAAATAATATTAATTAAAAAGTCCAATAATATTTGTATTACTTTTAAAAAAATTAAAAATACATCCTGTTACTGGTATCTGGAACCAGAAATCCTGACAAATGAAACAATTTCATGTTTACTGGTAAATGGAACCAGAAACACTGGTAAATACTACCAACAGTTTTAGTAAAGTAAACAAAAAATCTTCCAAATAATTTTTATCAGAAGTCCGATAATATTAACCATAGCTTCAGATTTCATTTTAGTGGTAAATATAATCAGGGTTCTGATACATACAACCAGGAGATTTTTTTTATTCATACAAATTTTATTTTAGATGTTTACCGTGACTTCTGGTTCTAGATATCAGAAATTTCTGATAAACTTTACCAGTAATGTTACACTTTTTTATCAGGATTCTGATAAATACTACCAGGATACGGATTTGCTTTTTTATCAGAAATACCTGGTAACATTTATCAGTTTACCAGGATTCATTTATCTCCTGGTTCCTGGTATGGGTTATCAGATTCAAGGTAAATCTACTTTAGCAAAAAAAACTAAAATTTTAGTGGGGATTTGGTAACTTTTACTAGGAAAATAATATTAATTAAAAAGTCCAATAATATTTGTATTACTTTCAAAAAAATTAAAAATACATCCTGTTACTGGTATCTGGAACCAGAAATCCTGACAAATGAAACAATTTCATGTTTACTGGTAAATGGAACCAGAAACACTGGTAAATACTACCAACAGTTTTGGTAAAGTAAACAAAAAATCTTCCGAATAATTTTTATCAGAAGTCCGATAATAATAACCATAGCTTCAGATTTCATTTTAGTGGTAAATATAACCAGGGTTCTGATACATGCAACCAGGAGGATTTTTTTTTAATTTATTGTTTTTTTTTTTATTATTTACCATGACTTCTGGTTCCAGGTACCAGGAAATTCTAATAAACCCTACCAGGAATATTACATATTTAATCAGGGTACTGATAAAATCTACCAGGATACAGATTTTTTGTTTTTTATCAAAAAATTCTGATAATAGTTACCAGTTTACCAGGATTCATTTATTTCCTGGTTCCTGGTATGGGTTATCAGATTCAAGGTAAAATTGATCTTACCAGTAAATCCGATAACATACACCACGAATCTGATAGTCTTTACCAGGATTTCCCCTACCTTTTTTTCTACCAGGAAATCTGGTAGCAAAACTAACTTCCTGGTTCCTGGTAGGGGTTACCAAGATACAGATAAACACATTTTTACCACGAAATCCGATAACATACATCAGGAATCTGATAATATCTACCAGGATTTTCCCTACTTTTTTCTACCAGGAAACCTGGTAGCAAAACTAACTTCCTGGTTCCTGGTAGGGGTTACCAAGATACAGATAAACACACTTTTACCAGGAAATCCGATAACATAGACCAAGAATCTGATAACATTTACCACGATTTCTCCTGGTTGTATTATACAGAAAACCCGCACCAGGAAAATTTTTTGAGTGTATCGAAATATGGCCACCCAAAGTGATTTTACTGAAAATTGACCCAAATCTAAAAAACTCATCGGATGTGGATGGAGATATTTCCGCAACCAAGGCTCGTAACGCGTTGCGGTTTTCAATTCTGAATAGAGAATTGACAGACCTTTCCATGGATGTGCCAAACTCAAAATTTTTTTTTTCAATTAATTTTGGGAAAAATCATGGACTAACCACTTGTCTATAAAAATCATTATTTTTTCGAAGTTCACCAATCCCATCGAGATATACATCAAACGAAAGATCTGTTCAATACCTACACACACCTGTAAGCCAAATCGTCCTGCGTGGTCTGGTTAGCGAAATATGGCCATCCAAAGTGATTTCACTGATTCCACAGATTTTTGAGCTTTAACTACCTAACAATGTGCTTGGGTGGCGATATTTCCGAAACCAGGCGTTGTAAAAGGTTGCGGTTTCCAAAATTCCTAGTCAATTTTGTAAGAGCTATTCACGGGTGAAAACCAGAAGGTTCTGCGAGGTCTGGTTATCGAAATATGGCCACCCAAAGTGATTTTACTGAAAATTGACCCAAATCTAAAAAACTCATCGGATGCGGATGGAGATATTTCCGCAACCAAGGCTCGTAACGCGTTGCGGTTTTCAATTCTGAATAGAGAATTGACAGACCTTTCCATGGATGTGCCAAACTCAAAATTTTTTTTTTCAATTAATTTTGGGAAAAATCATGGACTAACCACTTGTCTATAAAAATCATTATTTTTTCGAAGTTCACCAATCCCATCGAGATATACATCAAACGAAAGATCTGTTCAATACCTACACACACGTGTAAGCCAAATCGTCCTGCGTGGTCTGGTTAGCGAAATATGGCCATCCAAAGTGATTTCACTGATTCCACAGATTTTTGAGCTTTAACTACCTAACAATGTGCTTGGGTGGCGATATTTCCGAAACCAGGCGTTGTAAAAGGTTGCGGTTTCCAAAATTCCTAGTCAATTTTGTAAGAGCTATTCACGGGTGAAAACCAGAAGGTTCTGCGAGGTCTGGTTATCGAAATATGGCCACCCAAAGTGATTTTACTGAAAATTGACCCAAATCTAAAAAACTCATCGGATGTGGATGGAGATATTTCCGCAACCAAGGCTCGTAACGCGTTGCGGTTTTCAATTCTGAATAGAGAATTGACAGACCTTTCCATGGATGTGCCAAACTCAAAATTTTTTTTTTCAATTAATTTTGGGAAAAATCATGGACTAACCACTTGTCTATAAAAATCATTATTTTTTCGAAGTTCACCAATCCCATCGAGATATACATCAAACGAAAGATCTGTTCAATACCTACACACACCTGTAAGCCAAATCGTCCTGCGTGGTCTGGTTAGCGAAATATGGCCATCCAAAGTGATTTCACTGATTCCACAGATTTTTGAGCTTTAACTACCTAACAATGTGCTTGGGTGGCGATATTTCCGAAACCAGGCGTTGTAAAAGGTTGCGGTTTCCAAAATTCCTAGTCAATTTTGTAAGAGCTATTCACGGGTGAAAACCAGAAGGTTCTGCGAGGTCTGGTTATCGAAATATGGCCACCCAAAGTGATTTTACTGAAAATTGACCCAAATCTAAAAAACTCATCGGATGCGGATGGAGATATTTCCGCAACCAAGGCTCGTAACGCGTTGCGGTTTTCAATTCTGAATAGAGAATTGACAGACCTTTCCATGGATGTGCCAAACTCAAAATTTTTTTTTTCAATTAATTTTGGGAAAAATCATGGACTAACCACTTGTCTATAAAAATCATTATTTTTTCGAAGTTCACCAATCCCATCGAGATATACATCAAACGAAAGATCTGTTCAATACCTACACACACGTGTAAGCCAAATCGTCCTGCGTGGTCTGGTTAGCGAAATATGGCCATCCAAAGTGATTTCACTGATTCCACAGATTTTTGAGCTTTAACTACCTAACAATGTGCTTGGGTGGCGATATTTCCGAAACCAGGCGTTGTAAAAGGTTGCGGTTTCCAAAATTCCTAGTCAATTTTGTAAGAGCTATTCACGGGTGAAAACCAGAAGGTTCTGCGAGGTCTGGTTATCGAAATATGGCCACCCAAAGTGATTTTACTGAAAATTGACCCAAATCTAAAAAACTCATCGGATGTGGATGGAGATATTTCCGCAACCAAGGCTCGTAACGCGTTGCGGTTTTCAATTCTGAATAGAGAATTGACAGACCTTTCCATGGATGTGCCAAACTCAAAATTTTTTTTTTCAATTAATTTTGGGAAAAATCATGGACTAACCACTTGTCTATAAAAATCATTATTTTTTCGAAGTTCACCAATCCCATCGAGATATACATCAAACGAAAGATCTGTTCAATACCTACACACACCTGTAAGCCAAATCGTCCTGCGTGGTCTGGTTAGCGAAATATGGCCATCCAAAGTGATTTCACTGATTCCACAGATTTTTGAGCTTTAACTACCTAACAATGTGCTTGGGTGGCGATATTTCCGAAACCAGGCGTTGTAAAAGGTTGCGGTTTCCAAAATTCCTAGTCAATTTTGTAAGAGCTATTCACGGGTGAAAACCAGAAGGTTCTGCGAGGTCTGGTTATCGAAATATGGCCACCCAAAGTGATTTTACTGAAAATTGACCCAAATCTAAAAAACTCATCGGATGCGGATGGAGATATTTCCGCAACCAAGGCTCGTAACGCGTTGCGGTTTTCAATTCTGAATAGAGAATTGACAGACCTTTCCATGGATGTGCCAAACTCAAAATTTTTTTTTTCAATTAATTTTGGGAAAAATCATGGACTAACCACTTGTCTATAAAAATCATTATTTTTTCGAAGTTCACCAATCCCATCGAGATATACATCAAACGAAAGATCTGTTCAATACCTACACACACGTGTAAGCCAAATCGTCCTGCGTGGTCTGGTTAGCGAAATATGGCCATCCAAAGTGATTTCACTGATTCCACAGATTTTTGAGCTTTAACTACCTAACAATGTGCTTGGGTGGCGATATTTCCGAAACCAGGCGTTGTAAAAGGTTGCGGTTTCCAAAATTCCTAGTCAATTTTGTAAGAGCTATTCACGGGTGAAAACCAGAAGGTTCTGCGAGGTCTGGTTATCGAAATATGGCCACCCAAAGTGATTTTACTGAAAATTGACCCAAATCTAAAAAACTCATCGGATGTGGATGGAGATATTTCCGCAACCAAGGCTCGTAACGCGTTGCGGTTTTCAATTCTGAATAGAGAATTGACAGACCTTTCCATGGATGTGCCAAACTCAAAATTTTTTTTTTCAATTAATTTTGGGAAAAATCATGGACTAACCACTTGTCTATAAAAATCATTATTTTTTCGAAGTTCACCAATCCCATCGAGATATACATCAAACGAAAGATCTGTTCAATACCTACACACACCTGTAAGCCAAATCGTCCTGCGTGGTCTGGTTAGCGAAATATGGCCATCCAAAGTGATTTCACTGATTCCACAGATTTTTGAGCTTTAACTACCTAACAATGTGCTTGGGTGGCGATATTTCCGAAACCAGGCGTTGTAAAAGGTTGCGGTTTCCAAAATTCCTAGTCAATTTTGTAAGAGCTATTCACGAGTGAAAACCAGAAGGTTCTGCGAGGTCTGGTTATCGAAATATGGCCACCCAAAGTGATTTTACTGAAAATTGACCCAAATCTAAAAAACTCATCGGATGCGGATGGAGATATTTCCGCAACCAAGGCTCGTAACGCGTTGCGGTTTTCAATTCTGAATAGAGAATTGACAGACCTTTCCATGGATGTGCCAAACTCAAAATTTTTTTTTTCAATTAATTTTGGGAAAAATCATGGACACCAATCCCATCGAGATATACATCAAACGAAAGATCTGTTCAATACCTACACACACCTGTAAGCCAAATCGTCCTGCGTGGTCTGGTTAGCGAAATATGGCCATCCAAAGTGATTTCACTGATTCCACAGATTTTTGAGCTTTAACTACCTAACAATGTGCTTGGGTGGCGATATTTCCGAAACCAGGCGTTGTAAAAGGTTGCGGTTTCCAAAATTCCTAGTCAATTTTGTAAGAGCTATTCACGGGTGAAAACCAGAAGGTTCTGCGAGGTCTGGTTATCGAAATATGGCCACCCAAAGTGATTTTACTGAAAATTGACCCAAATCTAAAAAACTCATCGGATGCGGATGGAGATATTTCCGCAAACAAGGCTCGTAACGCGTTGCGGTTTTCAATTCTGAATAGAGAATTGACAGACCTTTCCATGGATGTGCCAAACTCAAAATTTTTTTTTTCAATTAATTTTGGGAAAAATCATGGACTAACCACTTGTCTATAAAAATCATTATTTTTTCGAAGTTCACCAATCCCATCGAGATATACATCAAACGAAAGATCTGTTCAATACCTACACACACCTGTAAGCCAAATCGTCCTGCGTGGTCTGGTTAGCGAAATATGGCCATCCAAAGTGATTTCACTGATTCCACAGATTTTTGAGCTTTAACTACCTAACAATGTGCTTGGGTGGCGATATTTCCGAAACCAGGCGTTGTAAAAGGTTGCGGTTTCCAAAATTCCTAGTCAATTTTGTAAGAGCTATTCACGGGTGAAAACCAGAAGGTTCTGCGAGGTCTGGTTATCGAAATATGGCCACCCAAAGTGATTTTACTGAAAATTGACCCAAATCTAAAAAACTCATCGGATGTGGATGGAGATATTTCCGCAACCAAGGCTCGTAACGCGTTGCGGTTTTCAATTCTGAATAGAGAATTGACAGACCTTTCCATGGATGTGCCAAACTCAAAATTTTTTTTTTCAATTAATTTTGGGAAAAATCATGGACTAACCACTTGTCTATAAAAATCATTATTTTTTCGAAGTTCACCAATCCCATCGAGATATACATCAAACGAAAGATCTGTTCAATACCTACACACACCTGTAAGCCAAATCGTCCTGCGTGGTCTGGTTAGCGAAATATGGCCATCCAAAGTGATTTCACTGATTCCACAGATTTTTGAGCTTTAACTACCTAACAATGTGCTTGGGTGGCGATATTTCCGAAACCAGGCGTTGTAAAAGGTTGCGGTTTCCAAAATTCCTAGTCAATTTTGTAAGAGCTATTCACGGGTGAAAACCAGAAGGTTCTGCGAGGTCTGGTTATCGAAATATGGCCACCCAAAGTGATTTTACTGAAAATTGACCCAAATCTAAAAAACTCATCGGATGCGGATGGAGATATTTCCGCAAACAAGGCTCGTAACGCGTTGCGGTTTTCAATTCTGAATAGAGAATTGACAGACCTTTCCATGGATGTGCCAAACTCAAAATTTTTTTTTTCAATTAATTTTGGGAAAAATCATGGACTAACCACTTGTCTATAAAAATCATTATTTTTTCGAAGTTCACCAATCCCATCGAGATATACATCAAACGAAAGATCTGTTCAATACCTACACACACCTGTAAGCCAAATCGTCCTGCGTGGTCTGGTTAGCGAAATATGGCCATCCAAAGTGATTTCACTGATTCCACAGATTTTTGAGCTTTAACTACCTAACAATGTGCTTGGGTGGCGATATTTCCGAAACCAGGCGTTGTAAAAGGTTGCGGTTTCCAAAATTCCTAGTCAATTTTGTAAGAGCTATTCACGGGTGAAAACCAGAAGGTTCTGCGAGGTCTGGTTATCGAAATATGGCCACCCAAAGTGATTTTACTGAAAATTGACCCAAATCTAAAAAACTCATCGGATGCGGATGGAGATATTTCCGCAACCAAGGCTCGTAACGCGTTGCGGTTTTCAATTCTGAATAGAGAATTGACAGACCTTTCCATGGATGTGCCAAACTCAAAATTTTTTTTTTCAATTAATTTTGGGAAAAATCATGGACTAACCACTTGTCTATAAAAATCATTATTTTTTCGAAGTTCACCAATCCCATCGAGATATACATCAAACGAAAGATCTGTTCAATACCTACACACACCTGTAAGCCAAATCGTCCTGCGTGGTCTGGTTAGCGAAATATGGCCATCCAAAGTGATTTCACTGATTCCACAGATTTTTGAGCTTTAACTACCTAACAATGTGCTTGGGTGGCGATATTTCCGAAACCAGGCGTTGTAAAAGGTTGCGGTTTCCAAAATTCCTAGTCAATTTTGTAAGAGCTATTCACGGGTGAAAACCAGAAGGTTCTGCGAGGTCTGGTTATCGAAATATGGCCACCCAAAGTGATTTTACTGAAAATTGACCCAAATCTAAAAAACTCATCGGATGTGGATGGAGATATTTCCGCAACCAAGGCTCGTAACGCGTTGCGGTTTTCAATTCTGAATAGAGAATTGACAGACCTTTCCATGGATGTGCCAAACTCAAAATTTTTTTTTCAATTAATTTTGGGAAAAATCATGGACTAACCACTTGTCTATAAAAATCATTATTTTTTCGAAGTTCACCAATCCCATCGAGATATACATCAAACGAAAGATCTGTTCAATACCTACACACACCTGTAAGCCAAATTGTCCTGCGTGGTCTGGTTAGCGAAATATGGCCATCCAAAGTGATTTCACTGATTCCACAGATTTTTGAGCTTTAACTACCTAACAATGTGCTTGGGTGGCGATATTTCCGAAACCAGGCGTTGTAAAAGGTTGCGGTTTCCAAAATTCCTAGTCAATTTTGTAAGAGCTATTCACGGGTGAAAACCAGAAGGTTCTGCGAGGTCTGGTTATCGAAATATGGCCACCCAAAGTGATTTTACTGAAAATTGACCCAAATCTAAAAAACTCATCGGATGCGGATGGAGATATTTCCGCAACCAAGGCTCGTAACGCGTTGCGGTTTTCAATTCTGAATAGAGAATTGACAGACCTTTCCATGGATGTGCCAAACTCAAAATTTTTTTTTTCAATTAATTTTGGGAAAAATCATGGACACCACTTGTCTATAAAAATCATTATTTTTTCGAAGTTCACCAATCCCATCGAGATATACATCAAACGAAAGATCTGTTCAATACCTACACACACCTGTAAGCCAAATCGTCCTGCGTGGTCTGGTTAGCGAAATATGGCCATCCAAATTGATTTCACTGATTCCACAGATTTTTGAGCTTTAACTACCTAACAATGTGCTTGGGTGGCGATATTTCCGAAACCAGGCGTTGTAAAAGGTTGCGGTTTCCAAAATTCCTAGTCAATTTTGTAAGAGCTATTCACGGGTGAAAACCAGAAGGTTCTGCGAGGTCTGGTTATCGAAATATGGCCACCCAAAGTGATTTTACTGAAAATTGACCCAAATCTAAAAAACTCATCGGATGCGGATGGAGATATTTCCGCAACCAAGGCTCGTAACGCGTTGCGGTTTTCAATTCTGAATAGAGAATTGACAGACCTTTCCATGGATGTGCCAAACTCAAAATTTTTTTTTTCAATTAATTTTGGGAAAAATCATGGACTAACCACTTGTCTATAAAAATCATTATTTTTTCGAAGTTCACCAATCCCATCGAGATATACATCAAACGAAAGATCTGTTCAATACCTACACACACCTGTAAGCCAAATCGTCCTGCGTGGTCTGGTTAGCGAAATATGGCCATCCAAAGTGATTTCACTGATTCCACAGATTTTTGAGCTTTAACTACCTAACAATGTGCTTGGGTGGCGATATTTCCGAAACCAGGCGTTGTAAAAGGTTGCGGTTTCCAAAATTCCTAGTCAATTTTGTAAGAGCTATTCACGGGTGAAAACCAGAAGGTTCTGCGAGGTCTGGTTATCGAAATATGGCCACCCAAAGTGATTTTACTGAAAATTGACCCAAATCTAAAAAACTCATCGGATGCGGATGGAGATATTTCCGCAACCAAGGCTCGTAACGCGTTGCGGTTTTCAATTCTGAATAGAGAATTGACAGACCTTTCCATGGATGTGCCAAACTCAAAATTTTTTTTTTCAATTAATTTTGGGAAAAATCATGGACTAACCACTTGTCTATAAAAATCATTATTTTTTCGAAGTTCACCAATCCCATCGAGATATACATCAAACGAAAGATCTGTTCAATACCTACACACACGTGTAAGCCAAATCGTCCTGCGTGGTCTGGTTAGCGAAATATGGCCATCCAAAGTGATTTCACTGATTCCACAGATTTTTGAGCTTTAACTACCTAACAATGTGCTTGGGTGGCGATATTTCCGAAACCAGGCGTTGTAAAAGGTTGCGGTTTCCAAAATTCCTAGTCAATTTTGTAAGAGCTATTCACGGGTGAAAACCAGAAGGTTCTGCGAGGTCTGGTTATCGAAATATGGCCACCCAAAGTGATTTTACTGAAAATTGACCCAAATCTAAAAAACTCATCGGATGTGGATGGAGATATTTCCGCAACCAAGGCTCGTAACGCGTTGCGGTTTTCAATTCTGAATAGAGAATTGACAGACCTTTCCATGGATGTGCCAAACTCAAAATTTTTTTTTTCAATTAATTTTGGGAAAAATCATGGACTAACCACTTGTCTATAAAAATCATTATTTTTTCGAAGTTCACCAATCCCATCGAGATATACATCAAACGAAAGATCTGTTCAATACCTACACACACCTGTAAGCCAAATCGTCCTGCGTGGTCTGGTTAGCGAAATATGGCCATCCAAAGTGATTTCACTGATTCCACAGATTTTTGAGCTTTAACTACCTAACAATGTGCTTGGGTGGCGATATTTCCGAAACCAGGCGTTGTAAAAGGTTGCGGTTTCCAAAATTCCTAGTCAATTTTGTAAGAGCTATTCACGGGTGAAAACCAGAAGGTTCTGCGAGGTCTGGTTATCGAAATATGGCCACCCAAAGTGATTTTACTGAAAATTGACCCAAATCTAAAAAACTCATCGGATGCGGATGGAGATATTTCCGCAACCAAGGCTCGTAACGCGTTGCGGTTTTCAATTCTGAATAGAGAATTGACAGACCTTTCCATGGATGTGCCAAACTCAAAATTTTTTTTTTCAATTAATTTTGGGAAAAATCATGGACTAACCACTTGTCTATAAAAATCATTATTTTTTCGAAGTTCACCAATCCCATCGAGATATACATCAAACGAAAGATCTGTTCAATACCTACACACACGTGTAAGCCAAATCGTCCTGCGTGGTCTGGTTAGCGAAATATGGCCATCCAAAGTGATTTCACTGATTCCACAGATTTTTGAGCTTTAACTACCTAACAATGTGCTTGGGTGGCGATATTTCCGAAACCAGGCGTTGTAAAAGGTTGCGGTTTCCAAAATTCCTAGTCAATTTTGTAAGAGCTATTCACGGGTGAAAACCAGAAGGTTCTGCGAGGTCTGGTTATCGAAATATGGCCACCCAAAGTGATTTTACTGAAAATTGACCCAAATCTAAAAAACTCATCGGATGTGGATGGAGATATTTCCGCAACCAAGGCTCGTAACGCGTTGCGGTTTTCAATTCTGAATAGAGAATTGACAGACCTTTCCATGGATGTGCCAAACTCAAAATTTTTTTTTTCAATTAATTTTGGGAAAAATCATGGACTAACCACTTGTCTATAAAAATCATTATTTTTTCGAAGTTCACCAATCCCATCGAGATATACATCAAACGAAAGATCTGTTCAATACCTACACACACCTGTAAGCCAAATCGTCCTGCGTGGTCTGGTTAGCGAAATATGGCCATCCAAAGTGATTTCACTGATTCCACAGATTTTTGAGCTTTAACTACCTAACAATGTGCTTGGGTGGCGATATTTCCGAAACCAGGCGTTGTAAAAGGTTGCGGTTTCCAAAATTCCTAGTCAATTTTGTAAGAGCTATTCACGAGTGAAAACCAGAAGGTTCTGCGAGGTCTGGTTATCGAAATATGGCCACCCAAAGTGATTTTACTGAAAATTGACCCAAATCTAAAAAACTCATCGGATGCGGATGGAGATATTTCCGCAACCAAGGCTCGTAACGCGTTGCGGTTTTCAATTCTGAATAGAGAATTGACAGACCTTTCCATGGATGTGCCAAACTCAAAATTTTTTTTTTCAATTAATTTTGGGAAAAATCATGGACACCAATCCCATCGAGATATACATCAAACGAAAGATCTGTTCAATACCTACACACACCTGTAAGCCAAATCGTCCTGCGTGGTCTGGTTAGCGAAATATGGCCATCCAAAGTGATTTCACTGATTCCACAGATTTTTGAGCTTTAACTACCTAACAATGTGCTTGGGTGGCGATATTTCCGAAACCAGGCGTTGTAAAAGGTTGCGGTTTCCAAAATTCCTAGTCAATTTTGTAAGAGCTATTCACGGGTGAAAACCAGAAGGTTCTGCGAGGTCTGGTTATCGAAATATGGCCACCCAAAGTGATTTTACTGAAAATTGACCCAAATCTAAAAAACTCATCGGATGCGGATGGAGATATTTCCGCAAACAAGGCTCGTAACGCGTTGCGGTTTTCAATTCTGAATAGAGAATTGACAGACCTTTCCATGGATGTGCCAAACTCAAAATTTTTTTTTTCAATTAATTTTGGGAAAAATCATGGACTAACCACTTGTCTATAAAAATCATTATTTTTTCGAAGTTCACCAATCCCATCGAGATATACATCAAACGAAAGATGTGTTCAATACCTACACACACCTGTAAGCCAAATCGTCCTGCGTGGTCTGGTTAGCGAAATATGGCCATCCAAAGTGATTTCACTGATTCCACAGATTTTTGAGCTTTAACTACCTAACAATGTGCTTGGGTGGCGATATTTCCGAAACCAGGCGTTGTAAAAGGTTGCGGTTTCCAAAATTCCTAGTCAATTTTGTAAGAGCTATTCACGGGTGAAAACCAGAAGGTTCTGCGAGGTCTGGTTATCGAAATATGGCCACCCAAAGTGATTTTACTGAAAGTTGACCCAAATCTAAAAAACTCATCGGATGTGGATGGAGATATTTCCGCAACCAAGGCTCGTAACGCGTTGCGGTTTTCAATTCTGAATAGAGAATTGACAGACCTTTCCATGGATGTGCCAAACTCAAAATTTTTTTTTTCAATTAATTTTGGGAAAAATCATGGACTAACCACTTGTCTATAAAAATCATTATTTTTTCGAAGTTCACCAATCCCATCGAGATATACATCAAACGAAAGATCTGTTCAATACCTACACACACCTGTAAGCCAAATCGTCCTGCGTGGTCTGGTTAGCGAAATATGGCCATCCAAAGTGATTTCACTGATTCCACAGATTTTTGAGCTTTAACTACCTAACAATGTGCTTGGGTGGCGATATTTCCGAAACCAGGCGTTGTAAAAGGTTGCGGTTTCCAAAATTCCTAGTCAATTTTGTAAGAGCTATTCACGGGTGAAAACCAGAAGGTTCTGCGAGGTCTGGTTATCGAAATATGGCCACCCAAAGTGATTTTACTGAAAATTGACCCAAATCTAAAAAACTCATCGGATGCGGATGGAGATATTTCCGCAAACAAGGCTCGTAACGCGTTGCGGTTTTCAATTCTGAATAGAGAATTGACAGACCTTTCCATGGATGTGCCAAACTCAAAATTTTTTTTTTCAATTAATTTTGGGAAAAATCATGGACTAACCACTTGTCTATAAAAATCATTATTTTTTCGAAGTTCACCAATCCCATCGAGATATACATCAAACGAAAGATCTGTTCAATACCTACACACACCTGTAAGCCAAATCGTCCTGCGTGGTCTGGTTAGCGAAATATGGCCATCCAAAGTGATTTCACTGATTCCACAGATTTTTGAGCTTTAACTACCTAACAATGTGCTTGGGTGGCGATATTTCCGAAACCAGGCGTTGTAAAAGGTTGCGGTTTCCAAAATTCCTAGTCAATTTTGTAAGAGCTATTCACGGGTGAAAACCAGAAGGTTCTGCGAGGTCTGGTTATCGAAATATGGCCACCCAAAGTGATTTTACTGAAAATTGACCCAAATCTAAAAAACTCATCGGATGCGGATGGAGATATTTCCGCAACCAAGGCTCGTAACGCGTTGCGGTTTTCAATTCTGAATAGAGAATTGACAGACCTTTCCATGGATGTGCCAAACTCAAAATTTTTTTTTTCAATTAATTTTGGGAAAAATCATGGACTAACCACTTGTCTATAAAAATCATTATTTTTTCGAAGTTCACCAATCCCATCGAGATATACATCAAACGAAAGATCTGTTCAATACCTACACACACCTGTAAGCCAAATCGTCCTGCGTGGTCTGGTTAGCGAAATATGGCCATCCAAAGTGATTTCACTGATTCCACAGATTTTTGAGCTTTAACTACCTAACAATGTGCTTGGGTGGCGATATTTCCGAAACCAGGCGTTGTAAAAGGTTGCGGTTTCCAAAATTCCTAGTCAATTTTGTAAGAGCTATTCACGGGTGAAAACCAGAAGGTTCTGCGAGGTCTGGTTATCGAAATATGGCCACCCAAAGTGATTTTACTGAAAATTGACCCAAATCTAAAAAACTCATCGGATGTGGATGGAGATATTTCCGCAACCAAGGCTCGTAACGCGTTGCGGTTTTCAATTCTGAATAGAGAATTGACAGACCTTTCCATGGATGTGCCAAACTCAAAATTTTTTTTTCAATTAATTTTGGGAAAAATCATGGACTAACCACTTGTCTATAAAAATCATTATTTTTTCGAAGTTCACCAATCCCATCGAGATATACATCAAACGAAAGATCTGTTCAATACCTACACACACCTGTAAGCCAAATTGTCCTGCGTGGTCTGGTTAGCGAAATATGGCCATCCAAAGTGATTTCACTGATTCCACAGATTTTTGAGCTTTAACTACCTAACAATGTGCTTGGGTGGCGATATTTCCGAAACCAGGCGTTGTAAAAGGTTGCGGTTTCCAAAATTCCTAGTCAATTTTGTAAGAGCTATTCACGGGTGAAAACCAGAAGGTTCTGCGAGGTCTGGTTATCGAAATATGGCCACCCAAAGTGATTTTACTGAAAATTGACCCAAATCTAAAAAACTCATCGGATGCGGATGGAGATATTTCCGCAACCAAGGCTCGTAACGCGTTGCGGTTTTCAATTCTGAATAGAGAATTGACAGACCTTTCCATGGATGTGCCAAACTCAAAATTTTTTTTTTCAATTAATTTTGGGAAAAATCATGGACACCACTTGTCTATAAAAATCATTATTTTTTCGAAGTTCACCAATCCCATCGAGATATACATCAAACGAAAGATCTGTTCAATACCTACACACACCTGTAAGCCAAATCGTCCTGCGTGGTCTGGTTAGCGAAATATGGCCATCCAAATTGATTTCACTGATTCCACAGATTTTTGAGCTTTAACTACCTAACAATGTGCTTGGGTGGCGATATTTCCGAAACCAGGCGTTGTAAAAGGTTGCGGTTTCCAAAATTCCTAGTCAATTTTGTAAGAGCTATTCACGGGTGAAAACCAGAAGGTTCTGCGAGGTCTGGTTATCGAAATATGGCCACCCAAAGTGATTTTACTGAAAATTGACCCAAATCTAAAAAACTCATCGGATGCGGATGGAGATATTTCCGCAACCAAGGCTCGTAACGCGTTGCGGTTTTCAATTCTGAATAGAGAATTGACAGACCTTTCCATGGATGTGCCAAACTCAAAATTTTTTTTTTCAATTAATTTTGGGAAAAATCATGGACTAACCACTTGTCTATAAAAATCATTATTTTTTCGAAGTTCACCAATCCCATCGAGATATACATCAAACGAAAGATCTGTTCAATACCTACACACACCTGTAAGCCAAATCGTCCTGCGTGGTCTGGTTAGCGAAATATGGCCATCCAAAGTGATTTCACTGATTCCACAGATTTTTGAGCTTTAACTACCTAACAATGTGCTTGGGTGGCGATATTTCCGAAACCAGGCGTTGTAAAAGGTTGCGGTTTCCAAAATTCCTAGTCAATTTTGTAAGAGCTATTCACGGGTGAAAACCAGAAGGTTCTGCGAGGTCTGGTTATCGAAATATGGCCACCCAAAGTGATTTTACTGAAAATTGA
Source organism: Chrysotoxum bicinctum (assembly GCA_911387755.1). Classification (NCBI taxonomy): domain Eukaryota; kingdom Metazoa; phylum Arthropoda; class Insecta; order Diptera; family Syrphidae; genus Chrysotoxum; species Chrysotoxum bicinctum. The sequence continues at coordinate 12,550,601 of OU426991.1, read as the reverse complement.
CCCAAATCTAAAAAACTCATCGGATGCGGATGGAGATATTTCCGCAAACAAGGCTCGTAACGCGTTGCGGTTTTCAATTCTGAATAGAGAATTGACAGACCTTTCCATGGATGTGCCAAACTCAAAATTTTTTTTTTCAATTAATTTTGGGAAAAATCATGGACTAACCACTTGTCTATAAAAATCATTATTTTTTCGAAGTTCACCAATCCCATCGAGATATACATCAAACGAAAGATCTGTTCAATACCTACACACACCTGTAAGCCAAATCGTCCTGCGTGGTCTGGTTAGCGAAATATGGCCATCCAAAGTGATTTCACTGATTCCACAGATTTTTGAGCTTTAACTACCTAACAATGTGCTTGGGTGGCGATATTTCCGAAACCAGGCGTTGTAAAAGGTTGCGGTTTCCAAAATTCCTAGTCAATTTTGTAAGAGCTATTCACGGGTGAAAACCAGAAGGTTCTGCGAGGTCTGGTTATCGAAATATGGCCACCCAAAGTGATTTTACTGAAAATTGACCCAAATCTAAAAAACTCATCGGATGCGGATGGAGATATTTCCGCAACCAAGGCTCGTAACGCGTTGCGGTTTTCAATTCTGAATAGAGAATTGACAGACCTTTCCATGGATGTGCCAAACTCAAAATTTTTTTTTTCAATTAATTTTGGGAAAAATCATGGACACCAATCCCATCGAGATATACATCAAACGAAAGATCTGTTCAATACCTACACACACCTGTAAGCCAAATTGTCCTGCGTGGTCTGGTTAGCGAAATATGGCCATCCAAAGTGATTTCACTGATTCCACAGATTTTTGAGCTTTAACTACCTAACAATGTGCTTGGGTGGCGATATTTCCGAAACCAGGCGTTGTAAAAGGTTGCGGTTTCCAAAATTCCTAGTCAATTTTGTAAGAGCTATTCACGGGTGAAAACCAGAAGGTTCTGCGAGGTCTGGTTATCGAAATATGGCCACCCAAAGTGATTTTACTGAAAATTGACCCAAATCTAAAAAACTCATCGGATGCGGATGGAGATATTTCCGCAAACAAGGCTCGTAACGCGTTGCGGTTTTCAATTCTGAATAGAGAATTGACAGACCTTTCCATGGATGTGCCAAACTCAAAATTTTTTTTTTCAATTAATTTTGGGAAAAATCATGGACTAACCACTTGTCTATAAAAATCATTATTTTTTCGAAGTTCACCAATCACATCGAGATATACATCAAACGAAAGATCTGTTCAATACCTACACACACCTGTAAGCCAAATCGTCCTGCGTGGTCTGGTTAGCGAAATATGGCCATCCAAAGTGATTTCACTGATTCCACAGATTTTTGAGCTTTAACTACCTAACAATGTGCTTGGGTGGCGATATTTCCGAAACCAGGCGTTGTAAAAGGTTGCGGTTTCCAAAATTCCTAGTCAATTTTGTAAGAGCTATTCACGGGTGAAAACCAGAAGGTTCTGCGAGGTCTGGTTATCGAAATATGGCCACCCAAAGTGATTTTACTGAAAATTGACCCAAATCTAAAAAACTCATCGGATGCGGATGGAGATATTTCCGCAACCAAGGCTCGTAACGCGTTGCGGTTTTCAATTCTGAATAGAGAATTGACAGACCTTTCCATGGATGTGCCAAACTCAAAATTTTTTTTTTCAATTAATTTTGGGAAAAATCATGGACTAACCACTTGTCTATAAAAATCATTATTTTTTCGAAGTTCACCAATCACATCGAGATATACATCAAACGAAAGATCTGTTCAATACCTACACACACCTGTAAGCCAAATCGTCCTGCGTGGTCTGGTTAGCGAAATATGGCCATCCAAAGTGATTTCACTGATTCCACAGATTTTTGAGCTTTAACTACCTAACAATGTGCTTGGGTGGCGATATTTCCGAAACCAGGCGTTGTAAAAGGTTGCGGTTTCCAAAATTCCTAGTCAATTTTGTAAGAGCTATTCACGGGTGAAAACCAGAAGGTTCTGCGAGGTCTGGTTATCGAAATATGGCCACCCAAAGTGATTTTACTGAAAATTGACCCAAATCTAAAAAACTCATCGGATGCGGATGGAGATATTTCCGCAAACAAGGCTCGTAACGCGTTGCGGTTTTCAATTCTGAATAGAGAATTGACAGACCTTTCCATGGATGTGCCAAACTCAAAATTTTTTTTTTCAATTAATTTTGGGAAAAATCATGGACTAACCACTTGTCTATAAAAATCATTATTTTTTCGAAGTTCACCAATCCCATCGAGATATACATCAAACGAAAGATCTGTTCAATACCTACACACACCTGTAAGCCAAATCGTCCTGCGTGGTCTGGTTAGCGAAATATGGCCATCCAAAGTGATTTCACTGATTCCACAGATTTTTGAGCTTTAACTACCTAACAATGTGCTTGGGTGGCGATATTTCCGAAACCAGGCGTTGTAAAAGGTTGCGGTTTCCAAAATTCCTAGTCAATTTTGTAAGAGCTATTCACGGGTGAAAACCAGAAGGTTCTGCGAGGTCTGGTTATCGAAATATGGCCACCCAAAGTGATTTTACTGAAAATTGACCCAAATCTAAAAAACTCATCGGATGTGGATGGAGATATTTCCGCAACCAAGGCTCGTAACGCGTTGCGGTTTTCAATTCTGAATAGAGAATTGACAGACCTTTCCATGGATGTGCCAAACTCAAAATTTTTTTTTTCAATTAATTTTGGGAAAAATCATGGACTAACCACTTGTCTATAAAAATCATTATTTTTTCGAAGTTCACCAATCCCATCGAGATATACATCAAACGAAAGATCTGTTCAATACCTACACACACCTGTAAGCCAAATCGTCCTGCGTGGTCTGGTTAGCGAAATATGGCCATCCAAAGTGATTTCACTGATTCCACAGATTTTTGAGCTTTAACTACCTAACAATGTGCTTGGGTGGCGATATTTCCGAAACCAGGCGTTGTAAAAGGTTGCGGTTTCCAAAATTCCTAGTCAATTTTGTAAGAGCTATTCACGGGTGAAAACCAGAAGGTTCTGCGAGGTCTGGTTATCGAAATATGGCCACCCAAAGTGATTTTACTGAAAATTGACCCAAATCTAAAAAACTCATCGGATGTGGATGGAGATATTTCCGCAACCAAGGCTCGTAACGCGTTGCGGTTTTCAATTCTGAATAGAGAATTGACAGACCTTTCCATGGATGTGCCAAACTCAAAATTTTTTTTTTCAATTAATTTTGGGAAAAATCATGGACTAACCACTTGTCTATAAAAATCATTATTTTTTCGAAGTTCACCAATCCCATCGAGATATACATCAAACGAAAGATCTGTTCAATACCTACACACACCTGTAAGCCAAATCGTCCTGCGTGGTCTGGTTAGCGAAATATGGCCATCCAAAGTGATTTCACTGATTCCACAGATTTTTGAGCTTTAACTACCTAACAATGTGCTTGGGTGGCGATATTTCCGAAACCAGGCGTTGTAAAAGGTTGCGGTTTCCAAAATTCCTAGTCAATTTTGTAAGAGCTATTCACGGGTGAAAACCAGAAGGTTCTGCGAGGTCTGGTTATCGAAATATGGCCACCCAAAGTGATTTTACTGAAAATTGACCCAAATCTAAAAAACTCATCGGATGTGGATGGAGATATTTCCGCAACCAAGGCTCGTAACGCGTTGCGGTTTTCAATTCTGAATAGAGAATTGACAGACCTTTCCATGGATGTGCCAAACTCAAAATTTTTTTTTTCAATTAATTTTGGGAAAAATCATGGACTAACCACTTGTCTATAAAAATCATTATTTTTTCGAAGTTCACCAATCCCATCGAGATATACATCAAACGAAAGATCTGTTCAATACCTACACACACCTGTAAGCCAAATCGTCCTGCGTGGTCTGGTTAGCGAAATATGGCCATCCAAAGTGATTTCACTGATTCCACAGATTTTTGAGCTTTAACTACCTAACAATGTGCTTGGGTGGCGATATTTCCGAAACCAGGCGTTGTAAAAGGTTGCGGTTTCCAAAATTCCTAGTCAATTTTGTAAGAGCTATTCACGGGTGAAAACCAGAAGGTTCTGCGAGGTCTGGTTATCGAAATATGGCCACCCAAAGTGATTTTACTGAAAATTGACCCAAATCTAAAAAACTCATCGGATGCGGATGGAAATATTTCCGCAAACAAGGCTCGTAACGCGTTGCGGTTTTCAATTCTGAATAGAGAATTGACAGACCTTTCCATGGATGTGCCAAACTCAAAATTTTTTTTTTCAATTAATTTTGGGAAAAATCATGGACTAACCACTTGTCTATAAAAATCATTATTTTTTCGAAGTTCACCAATCCCATCGAGATATACATCAAACGAAAGATCTGTTCAATACCTACACACACCTGTAAGCCAAATCGTCCTGCGTGGTCTGGTTAGCGAAATATGGCCATCCAAAGTGATTTCACTGATTCCACAGATTTTTGAGCTTTAACTACCTAACAATGTGCTTGGGTGGCGATATTTCCGAAACCAGGCGTTGTAAAAGGTTGCGGTTTAAAAAATTCCTAGTCAATTTTGTAAGAGCTATTCACGGGTGAAAACCAGAAGGTTCTGCGAGGTCTGGTTATCGAAATATGGCCACCCAAAGTGATTTTACTGAAAATTGACCCAAATCTAAAAAACTCATCGGATGCGGATGGAGATATTTCCGCAAACAAGGCTCGTAACGCGTTGCGGTTTTCAATTCTGAATAGAGAATTGACAGACCTTTCCATGGATGTGCCAAACTCAAAATTTTTTTTTTCAATTAATTTTGGGAAAAATCATGGACTAACCACTTGTCTATAAAAATCATTATTTTTTCGAAGTTCACCAATCCCATCGAGATATACATCAAACGAAAGATCTGTTCAATACCTACACACACCTGTAAGCCAAATCGTCCTGCGTGGTCTGGTTAGCGAAATATGGCCATCCAAAGTGATTTCACTGATTCCACAGATTTTTGAGCTTTAACTACCTAACAATGTGCTTGGGTGGCGATATTTCCGAAACCAGGCGTTGTAAAAGGTTGCGGTTTCCAAAATTCCTAGTCAATTTTGTAAGAGCTATTCACGGGTGAAAACCAGAAGGTTCTGCGAGGTCTGGTTATCGAAATATGGCCACCCAAAGTGATTTTACTGAAAATTGACCCAAATCTAAAAAACTCATCGGATGCGGATGGAGATATTTCCGCAAACAAGGCTCGTAACGCGTTGCGGTTTTCAATTCTGAATAGAGAATTGACAGACCTTTCCATGGATGTGCCAAACTCAAAATTTTTTTTTTCAATTAATTTTGGGAAAAATCATGGACTAACCACTTGTCTATAAAAATCATTATTTTTTCGAAGTTCACCAATCCCATCGAGATATACATCAAACGAAAGATCTGTTCAATACCTACACACACCTGTAAGCCAAATCGTCCTGCGTGGTCTGGTTAGCGAAATATGGCCATCCAAAGTGATTTCACTGATTCCACAGATTTTTGAGCTTTAACTACCTAACAATGTGCTTGGGTGGCGATATTTCCGAAACCAGGCGTTGTAAAAGGTTGCGGTTTCCAAAATTCCTAGTCAATTTTGTAAGAGCTATTCACGGGTGAAAACCAGAAGGTTCTGCGAGGTCTGGTTATCGAAATATGGCCACCCAAAGTGATTTTACTGAAAATTGACCCAAATCTAAAAAACTCATCGGATGCGGATGGAGATATTTCCGCAACCAAGGCTCGTAACGCGTTGCGGTTTTCAATTCTGAATAGAGAATTGACAGACCTTTCCATGGATGTGCCAAACTCAAAATTTTTTTTTTCAATTAATTTTGGGAAAAATCATGGACTAACCACTTGTCTATAAAAATCATTATTTTTTCGAAGTTCACCAATCCCATCGAGATATACATCAAACGAAAGATCTGTTCAATACCTACACACACCTGTAAGCCAAATCGTCCTGCGTGGTCTGGTTAGCGAAATATGGCCATCCAAAGTGATTTCACTGATTCCACAGATTTTTGAGCTTTAACTACCTAACAATGTGCTTGGGTGGCGATATTTCCGAAACCAGGCGTTGTAAAAGGTTGCGGTTTCCAAAATTCCTAGTCAATTTTGTAAGAGCTATTCACGGGTGAAAACCAGAAGGTTCTGCGAGGTCTGGTTATCGAAATATGGCCACCCAAAGTGATTTTACTGAAAATTGACCCAAATCTAAAAAACTCATCGGATGTGGATGGAGATATTTCCGCAACCAAGGCTCGTAACGCGTTGCGGTTTTCAATTCTGAATAGAGAATTGACAGACCTTTCCATGGATGTGCCAAACTCAAAATTTTTTTTTCAATTAATTTTGGGAAAAATCATGGACTAACCACTTGTCTATAAAAATCATTATTTTTTCGAAGTTCACCAATCCCATCGAGATATACATCAAACGAAAGATCTGTTCAATACCTACACACACCTGTAAGCCAAATTGTCCTGCGTGGTCTGGTTAGCGAAATATGGCCATCCAAAGTGATTTCACTGATTCCACAGATTTTTGAGCTTTAACTACCTAACAATGTGCTTGGGTGGCGATATTTCCGAAACCAGGCGTTGTAAAAGGTTGCGGTTTCCAAAATTCCTAGTCAATTTTGTAAGAGCTATTCACGGGTGAAAACCAGAAGGTTCTGCGAGGTCTGGTTATCGAAATATGGCCACCCAAAGTGATTTTACTGAAAATTGACCCAAATCTAAAAAACTCATCGGATGCGGATGGAGATATTTCCGCAACCAAGGCTCGTAACGCGTTGCGGTTTTCAATTCTGAATAGAGAATTGACAGACCTTTCCATGGATGTGCCAAACTCAAAATTTTTTTTTTCAATTAATTTTGGGAAAAATCATGGACACCACTTGTCTATAAAAATCATTATTTTTTCGAAGTTCACCAATCCCATCGAGATATACATCAAACGAAAGATCTGTTCAATACCTACACACACCTGTAAGCCAAATCGTCCTGCGTGGTCTGGTTAGCGAAATATGGCCATCCAAATTGATTTCACTGATTCCACAGATTTTTGAGCTTTAACTACCTAACAATGTGCTTGGGTGGCGATATTTCCGAAACCAGGCGTTGTAAAAGGTTGCGGTTTCCAAAATTCCTAGTCAATTTTGTAAGAGCTATTCACGGGTGAAAACCAGAAGGTTCTGCGAGGTCTGGTTATCGAAATATGGCCACCCAAAGTGATTTTACTGAAAATTGACCCAAATCTAAAAAACTCATCGGATGCGGATGGAGATATTTCCGCAACCAAGGCTCGTAACGCGTTGCGGTTTTCAATTCTGAATAGAGAATTGACAGACCTTTCCATGGATGTGCCAAACTCAAAATTTTTTTTTTCAATTAATTTTGGGAAAAATCATGGACTAACCACTTGTCTATAAAAATCATTATTTTTTCGAAGTTCACCAATCCCATCGAGATATACATCAAACGAAAGATCTGTTCAATACCTACACACACCTGTAAGCCAAATCGTCCTGCGTGGTCTGGTTAGCGAAATATGGCCATCCAAAGTGATTTCACTGATTCCACAGATTTTTGAGCTTTAACTACCTAACAATGTGCTTGGGTGGCGATATTTCCGAAACCAGGCGTTGTAAAAGGTTGCGGTTTCCAAAATTCCTAGTCAATTTTGTAAGAGCTATTCACGGGTGAAAACCAGAAGGTTCTGCGAGGTCTGGTTATCGAAATATGGCCACCCAAAGTGATTTTACTGAAAATTGACCCAAATCTAAAAAACTCATCGGATGCGGATGGAAATATTTCCGCAAACAAGGCTCGTAACGCGTTGCGGTTTTCAATTCTGAATAGAGAATTGACAGACCTTTCCATGGATGTGCCAAACTCAAAATTTTTTTTTTCAATTAATTTTGGGAAAAATCATGGACTAACCACTTGTCTATAAAAATCATTATTTTTTCGAAGTTCACCAATCCCATCGAGATATACATCAAACGAAAGATCTGTTCAATACCTACACACACCTGTAAGCCAAATCGTCCTGCGTGGTCTGGTTAGCGAAATATGGCCATCCAAAGTGATTTCACTGATTCCACAGATTTTTGAGCTTTAACTACCTAACAATGTGCTTGGGTGGCGATATTTCCGAAACCAGGCGTTGTAAAAGGTTGCGGTTTAAAAAATTCCTAGTCAATTTTGTAAGGGCTATTCACGGGTGAAAACCAGAAGGTTCTGCGAGGTCTGGTTATCGAAATATGGCCACCCAAAGTGATTTTACTGAAAATTGACCCAAATCTAAAAAACTCATCGGATGCGGATGGAGATATTTCCGCAAACAAGGCTCGTAACGCGTTGCGGTTTTCAATTCTGAATAGAGAATTGACAGACCTTGCCATGGATGTGCCAAACTCAAAATTTTTTTTTTCAATTAATTTTGGGAAAAATCATGGACTAACCACTTGTCTATAAAAATCATTATTTTTTCGAAGTTCACCAATCCCATCGAGATATACATCAAACGAAAGATCTGTTCAATACCTACACACACCTGTAAGCCAAATCGTCCTGCGTGGTCTGGTTAGCGAAATATGGCCATCCAAAGTGATTTCACTGATTCCACAGATTTTTGAGCTTTAACTACCTAACAATGTGCTTGGGTGGCGATATTTCCGAAACCAGGCGTTGTAAAAGGTTGCGGTTTCCAAAATTCCTAGTCAATTTTGTAAGAGCTATTCACGGGTGAAAACCAGAAGGTTCTGCGAGGTCTGGTTATCGAAATATGGCCACCCAAAGTGATTTTACTGAAAATTGACCCAAATCTAAAAAACTCATCGGATGCGGATGGAGATATTTCCGCAAACAAGGCTCGTAACGCGTTGCGGTTTTCAATTCTGAATAGAGAATTGACAGACCTTTCCATGGATGTGCCAAACTCAAAATTTTTTTTTTCAATTAATTTTGGGAAAAATCATGGACTAACCACTTGTCTATAAAAATCATTATTTTTTCGAAGTTCACCAATCCCATCGAGATATACATCAAACGAAAGATCTGTTCAATACCTACACACACCTGTAAGCCAAATCGTCCTGCGTGGTCTGGTTAGCGAAATATGGCCATCCAAAGTGATTTCACTGATTCCACAGATTTTTGAGCTTTAACTACCTAACAATGTGCTTGGGTGGCGATATTTCCGAAACCAGGCGTTGTAAAAGGTTGCGGTTTCCAAAATTCCTAGTCAATTTTGTAAGAGCTATTCACGGGTGAAAACCAGAAGGTTCTGCGAGGTCTGGTTATCGAAATATGGCCACCCAAAGTGATTTTACTGAAAATTGACCCAAATCTAAAAAACTCATCGGATGCGGATGGAGATATTTCCGCAACCAAGGCTCGTAACGCGTTGCGGTTTTCAATTCTGAATAGAGAATTGACAGACCTTTCCATGGATGTGCCAAACTCAAAATTTTTTTTTTCAATTAATTTTGGGAAAAATCATGGACTAACCACTTGTCTATAAAAATCATTATTTTTTCGAAGTTCACCAATCCCATCGAGATATACATCAAACGAAAGATCTGTTCAATACCTACACACACCTGTAAGCCAAATCGTCCTGCGTGGTCTGGTTAGCGAAATATGGCCATCCAAAGTGATTTCACTGATTCCACAGATTTTTGAGCTTTAACTACCTAACAATGTGCTTGGGTGGCGATATTTCCGAAACCAGGCGTTGTAAAAGGTTGCGGTTTCCAAAATTCCTAGTCAATTTTGTAAGAGCTATTCACGGGTGAAAACCAGAAGGTTCTGCGAGGTCTGGTTATCGAAATATGGCCACCCAAAGTGATTTTACTGAAAATTGACCCAAATCTAAAAAACTCATCGGATGTGGATGGAGATATTTCCGCAACCAAGGCTCGTAACGCGTTGCGGTTTTCAATTCTGAATAGAGAATTGACAGACCTTTCCATGGATGTGCCAAACTCAAAATTTTTTTTTCAATTAATTTTGGGAAAAATCATGGACTAACCACTTGTCTATAAAAATCATTATTTTTTCGAAGTTCACCAATCCCATCGAGATATACATCAAACGAAAGATCTGTTCAATACCTACACACACCTGTAAGCCAAATTGTCCTGCGTGGTCTGGTTAGCGAAATATGGCCATCCAAAGTGATTTCACTGATTCCACAGATTTTTGAGCTTTAACTACCTAACAATGTGCTTGGGTGGCGATATTTCCGAAACCAGGCGTTGTAAAAGGTTGCGGTTTCCAAAATTCCTAGTCAATTTTGTAAGAGCTATTCACGGGTGAAAACCAGAAGGTTCTGCGAGGTCTGGTTATCGAAATATGGCCACCCAAAGTGATTTTACTGAAAATTGACCCAAATCTAAAAAACTCATCGGATGCGGATGGAGATATTTCCGCAACCAAGGCTCGTAACGCGTTGCGGTTTTCAATTCTGAATAGAGAATTGACAGACCTTTCCATGGATGTGCCAAACTCAAAATTTTTTTTTTCAATTAATTTTGGGAAAAATCATGGACACCACTTGTCTATAAAAATCATTATTTTTTCGAAGTTCACCAATCCCATCGAGATATACATCAAACGAAAGATCTGTTCAATACCTACACACACCTGTAAGCCAAATCGTCCTGCGTGGTCTGGTTAGCGAAATATGGCCATCCAAATTGATTTCACTGATTCCACAGATTTTTGAGCTTTAACTACCTAACAATGTGCTTGGGTGGCGATATTTCCGAAACCAGGCGTTGTAAAAGGTTGCGGTTTCCAAAATTCCTAGTCAATTTTGTAAGAGCTATTCACGGGTGAAAACCAGAAGGTTCTGCGAGGTCTGGTTATCGAAATATGGCCACCCAAAGTGATTTTACTGAAAATTGACCCAAATCTAAAAAACTCATCGGATGCGGATGGAGATATTTCCGCAACCAAGGCTCGTAACGCGTTGCGGTTTTCAATTCTGAATAGAGAATTGACAGACCTTTCCATGGATGTGCCAAACTCAAAATTTTTTTTTTCAATTAATTTTGGGAAAAATCATGGACTAACCACTTGTCTATAAAAATCATTATTTTTTCGAAGTTCACCAATCCCATCGAGATATACATCAAACGAAAGATCTGTTCAATACCTACACACACCTGTAAGCCAAATCGTCCTGCGTGGTCTGGTTAGCGAAATATGGCCATCCAAAGTGATTTCACTGATTCCACAGATTTTTGAGCTTTAACTACCTAACAATGTGCTTGGGTGGCGATATTTCCGAAACCAGGCGTTGTAAAAGGTTGCGGTTTCCAAAATTCCTAGTCAATTTTGTAAGAGCTATTCACGGGTGAAAACCAGAAGGTTCTGCGAGGTCTGGTTATCGAAATATGGCCACCCAAAGTGATTTTACTGAAAATTGACCCAAATCTAAAAAACTCATCGGATGCGGATGGAGATATTTCCGCAAACAAGGCTCGTAACGCGTTGCGGTTTTCAATTCTGAATAGAGAATTGACAGACCTTTCCATGGATGTGCCAAACTCAAAATTTTTTTTTTCAATTAATTTTGGGAAAAATCATGGACTAACCACTTGTCTATAAAAATCATTATTTTTTCGAAGTTCACCAATCCCATCGAGATATACATCAAACGAAAGATCTGTTCAATACCTACACACACCTGTAAGCCAAATCGTCCTGCGTGGTCTGGTTAGCGAAATATGGCCATCCAAAGTGATTTCACTGATTCCACAGATTTTTGAGCTTTAACTACCTAACAATGTGCTTGGGTGGCGATATTTCCGAAACCAGGCGTTGTAAAAGGTTGCGGTTTCCAAAATTCCTAGTCAATTTTGTAAGAGCTATTCACGGGTGAAAACCAGAAGGTTCTGCGAGGTCTGGTTATCGAAATATGGCCACCCAAAGTGATTTTACTGAAAATTGACCCAAATCTAAAAAACTCATCGGATGCGGATGGAGATATTTCCGCAACCAAGGCTCGTAACGCGTTGCGGTTTTCAATTCTGAATAGAGAATTGACAGACCTTTCCATGGATGTGCCAAACTCAAAATTTTTTTTTTCAATTAATTTTGGGAAAAATCATGGACTAACCACTTGTCTATAAAAATCATTATTTTTTCGAAGTTCACCAATCCCATCGAGATATACATCAAACGAAAGATCTGTTCAATACCTACACACACCTGTAAGCCAAATCGTCCTGCGTGGTCTGGTTAGCGAAATATGGCCATCCAAAGTGATTTCACTGATTCCACAGATTTTTGAGCTTTAACTACCTAACAATGTGCTTGGGTGGCGATATTTCCGAAACCAGGCGTTGTAAAAGGTTGCGGTTTCCAAAATTCCTAGTCAATTTTGTAAGAGCTATTCACGGGTGAAAACCAGAAGGTTCTGCGAGGTCTGGTTATCGAAATATGGCCACCCAAAGTGATTTTACTGAAAATTGACCCAAATCTAAAAAACTCATCGGATGCGGATGGAGATATTTCCGCAACCAAGGCTCGTAACGCGTTGCGGTTTTCAATTCTGAATAGAGAATTGACAGACCTTTCCATGGATGTGCCAAACTCAAAATTTTTTTTTTCAATTAATTTTGGGAAAAATCATGGACTAACCACTTGTCTATAAAAATCATTATTTTTTCGAAGTTCACCAATCCCATCGAGATATACATCAAACGAAAGATCTGTTCAATACCTACACACACCTGTAAGCCAAATCGTCCTGCGTGGTCTGGTTAGCGAAATATGGCCATCCAAAGTGATTTCACTGATTCCACAGATTTTTGAGCTTTAACTACCTAACAATGTGCTTGGGTGGCGATATTTCCGAAACCAGGCGTTGTAAAAGGTTGCGGTTTCCAAAATTCCTAGTCAATTTTGTAAGAGCTATTCACGGGTGAAAACCAGAAGGTTCTGCGAGGTCTGGTTATCGAAATATGGCCACCCAAAGTGATTTTACTGAAAATTGACCCAAATCTAAAAAACTCATCGGATGCGGATGGAGATATTTCCGCAACCAAGGCTCGTAACGCGTTGCGGTTTTCAATTCTGAATAGAGAATTGACAGACCTTTCCATGGATGTGCCAAACTCAAAATTTTTTTTTTCAATTAATTTTGGGAAAAATCATGGACTAACCACTTGTCTATAAAAATCATTATTTTTTCGAAGTTCACCAATCCCATCGAGATATACATCAAACGAAAGATCTGTTCAATACCTACACACACCTGTAAGCCAAATCGTCCTGCGTGGTCTGGTTAGCGAAATATGGCCATCCAAAGTGATTTCACTGATTCCACAGATTTTTGAGCTTTAACTACCTAACAATGTGCTTGGGTGGCGATATTTCCGAAACCAGGCGTTGTAAAAGGTTGCGGTTTCAAAAATTCCTAGTCAATTTTGTAAGAGCTATTCACGGGTGAAAACCAGAAGGTTCTGCGAGGTCTGGTTATCGAAATATGGCCACCCAAACTGATTTTACTGAAAATTGACCCAAATCTAAAAAACTCATCGGATGTGGATGGAGATATTTCCGCAACCAAGGCTCGTAACGCGTTGCGGTTTTCAATTCTGAATAGAGAATTGACAGACCTTTCCATGGATGTGCCAAACTCAAAAATTTTTTTTTCAATTAATTTTGGGAAAAATCATGGACTAACCACTTGTCTATAAAAATCATTATTTTTTCGAAGTTCACCAATCCCATCGAGATATACATCAAACGAAAGATCTGTTCAATACCTACACACACCTGTAAGCCAAATCGTCCTGCGTGGTCTGGTTAGCGAAATATGGCCATCCAAAGTGATTTCACTGATTCCACAGATTTTTGAGCTTTAACTACCTAACAATGTGCTTGGGTGGCGATATTTCCGAAACCAGGCGTTGTAAAAGGTTGCGGTTTCCAAAATTCCTAGTCAATTTTGTAAGAGCTATTCACGGGTGAAAACCAGAAGGTTCTGCGAGGTCTGGTTATCGAAATATGGCCACCCAAAGTGATTTTACTGAAAATTGACCCAAATCTAAAAAACTCATCGGATGCGGATGGAGATATTTCCGCAACCAAGGCTCGTAACGCGTTGCGGTTTTCAATTCTGAATAGAGAATTGACAGACCTTTCCATGGATGTGCCAAACTCAAAATTTTTTTTTTCAATTAATTTTGGGAAAAATCACTTGTCTATAAAAATCATTATTTTTTCGAAGTTCACCAATCCCATCGAGATATACATCAAACGAAAGATCTGTTCAATACCTACACACACCTGTAAGCCAAATCGTCCTGCGTGGTCTGGTTAGCGAAATATGGCCATCCAAAGTGATTTCACTGATTCCACAGATTTTTGAGCTTTAACTACCTAACAATGTGCTTGGGTGGCGATATTTCCGAAACCAGGCGTTGTAAAAGGTTGCGGTTTCCAAAATTCCTAGTCAATTTTGTAAGAGCTATTCACGGGTGAAAACCAGAAGGTTCTGCGAGGTCTGGTTATCGAAATATGGCCAACCAAAGTGATTTTACTGAAAATTGACCCAAATCTAAAAAACTCATCGGATGCGCATGGAGATATTTCCGCAACCAAGGCTCGTAACGCGTTGCGGTTTTCAATTCTGAATAGAGAATTGACAGACCTTTCCATGGATGTGCCAAACTCAAAATTTTTTTTTCAATTAATTTTGGGAAAAATCATGGACCACTTGTCTTTAAAAATCATTATTTTTTCGAAGTTCACCAATCGCACCGAGATATACCTCAAACGAAAGGTCTATTCAAAACCTTCACACACATGCAAGCTAAATTGTCCTGGGTGGTCTTAACACCACGACACCGTGAAGATGCGACGCAAACATAACACCGCCATCTGATGAGCCATATCAATGACCATCGGGAAGAAGGGCCATTAAATTTTTTCAAAATCTGAAAAATAATTTCCGGGCAAATTCTACATTCATTGGTGAGCTTTACAAAGATATACATACATGTCGATTACAGAATTTGCAGAATTTTACTCCCGGTGAGTTGTCTCGAACCCTTGACCTTTTGCATCCGCTGTAAAACTTAATTATGAATATCGCCGGATGAACTACATTATCATCATTTATGAAATTTCGTATCGACACTGTCAGCTACAGACATTTAGTCAACCGGCCGCCTAGGCTTTGATAATAGATAGTATTGCTATCAATAACCGAAATCAAGCATCGTTTTGAGTGGTTAGTACTTGGATGGGGGACGGTTCAATACCAACCGTGTGCTCTCTCTTTTTTTTTAGATTTCTGGCTCTCCGGTTGCGTTGTTAGTTCTCCGTTTTCTATTAAAATCTGTTAAACAAACACTTTAACATTCAGTATGATAAGCTTTTGGCTTACATTTTTGTGCTTTCAATTGTTTCTTTTCGTTTTTTTTTCCTTTAATCAAAAATTCACTTCATATTCGTCTCGAAATTGATGTGAATGTAAAATGATAGAAATTGTATGGAGTGCGAATGGATTGCGAATTCAGCAATACCATATAAGTTGAACAAAATGTCGGTGGTGCAGGGATTGTTACCGACATTCATAAAACTTTTAATTGGTCGGATTCAGTAATAGTAAAAGTTTGGAAATTAATTGAAACTGTCACTTTAACTCATTCGCCAAATTCTGTAATAGGGGTGATAATTTCCCATCATCGCCATATAGATCACATAGGTGGACAGACTGAAGGACGGAATGAAAAAACCACTTTTCTATCATCGTAATGATGGATTTTATTAAAACCTCAAACATTTGTCCTTACTGGCACTTGACTTATGGAGCAAATAAGAAATTTATAATAGGAAGCTTAAGTCGACTCACTGAAAAACATGAAAATATTCCAATATTATTTTCCATGGAAAGTGCACCCTTAATCGTACTTATATTATTTTTCTTAAGTGCCAGAAGGATACGCAATTCCATTTCCCTTTAACATGCACACACTCGTATGTCTCAATTGCTCTAAGGTAAAATCTGAATAGATCCTTCAAGGGACTAGACATTCACCTTACTTGGGACGGAACTCTGTTCAAGCATTTTTTTTTTCTTTCAAGCTCGCATAACTTGAAAGAGATATTACCTAGAAGTTGCTTCTCAAATCAGAACTGATCTTAGATCCCAGAAGATTAAATATGTTTGTACATATGTTTTATTATGTTATAAACAGAAGCATTCATCTCTAGGCTTCATAGCGTTGTTAATATGCGAATGGAAATTTGTATCTTTCACTTCATAGTCGAAGGGCCTGCCTGCTCCGGCTCCTCCAAAATATGATGGTCACAGCTTATATCTGCTCTTTTGATTTCCATAAGTAAAATTAACATGTAAGATTTATGTCTGTTCATGTACACACATACGCAAAGTGTAAGGATGTTTCGAAACAGAAAATTTATATCCTTTGGCTGAGAGGGAGAAATGTATCCCCTTAAGTTTTACCCCAACTTTGAAGTGTAATCGTATTCAATCGCGTTAACCACAAGAGTTTTTCAAAAGTTATTTGTAACTTTATAACGTTGGTTGTACTGGTAAGTATTCGTAAATTTACTGTTTGCAATATAAATACAAGCGTAAGAAGTATGTATGTAGCTTCTTAAAGGCAGACAAAAAAAATCTAATTAGACGAACCAAAAACCAAAGGGAAAAGCTAAAAATATAAAGATGTGTAACCTGCACCCACCGCACCACACCGCCACAATTGTGTAACCCAACCTCATCACCATCACCCATATCAAACCTGCTGGTTAAAAATAGACAGAAATATATTGTGTTTTTCATGAAAACTCATTGAAATTTATGTTCCCTAGGGGCGGTCTTTTCGGGTTTTTGTTTTTGTCTTTCTTTTTTTGTGTGTTTCTGGTTAAAGGGATTTTTCACTTTCTGTTTTCTCAAAAAAATAAAACCAAACCTGAAGTGGACGATGGAATAACGACCATGACTAGTATAAAAGATGCAGTTACTACAAATGATACAGAGAGAACGAAAATTCAACTTGGAACTACCTACATTATATAAAATTAACGGGTTCAGTTCGTATAATTTGGAGTTTGTTCGGTCAGTCCGGACTGAGGTAAGAGAAATTTTGATTTTTTATGGATAGTAGCTTGAAATTGAGGAAACTGTGCGCCGAATTAATTCAATTGGTCGGAAATGATGTGGGTAAAATTTAACAGCACACGTATTTTTTTCATTTTTAATTAATTTTTATTTACTTATAGCTATCTTAAAAGTTCACAAAAATTCATAAAAGCAAACGTACTCACAACCTCTATGCGTGATTAATGCTTATACCTTTCGGCCCATGAACTAAATTATTGCTAAAAATCTTATAAACTTTCGGTTTTTAGTTTTCACCGAGAAGAAATCTCGGTTATCATATTAATTCACGTTACGTTTTTAACAATGACACCAAACAATTTGGTCAGCAAAAGGAAACAAATTGAGATGAAACCTGATTTCTTGGATTTTGTTTGTACACAGAAAAAGTTTTAAGAGAATGTCAATTGTTTTATTTTTAGACATTAGCAGCGAAAATGTTCCCTTTAAATAAATTCTGAGAGGTATTTTTTTGTGTGGGATTTAACCGTCGAAATTTTAATTTCAACACGTTTAAGTTCTATGATTCGTATTCAAGTGGCCATTCGTCGTCAGTCTCATTGCCGTAACTAACATTATTGAAATTTACTGAATCTTTTATAATAATATCAAAAATCCACAGTTTTTCATGAATTTATTTTCTAACATTCAAAGTAGGTGACACTAGATCGGACTCTAAAATAAGACTTTCGTCAATCTCGAAATATTTTGTACAATCCAAACAACATAGACATAATCTACATATACACATAGCTGGGCACCGTTAATCAAACAGTTAACTTCGTTAATCGTTAATCCGCTACTTAAAAAGTTAGCTTCGTTAAACGTTAAAGCGTTAAATTTCGGAAGAATTAACGCAAGTTAACGTTAATCGTTAATCCGTTAACATGTGATAAAAATTGCATTTTTTATATTTTTTTTCTCTACGCACCGGCGGCGCTAAGTAATGCCGGTCGTCCACTAGGCGATCAACGCACAAATTTCGAATTCAACGCATTCAACTCTAATGTACGGTGCCTTCAATTCTGTTCAACCAACGGGTTGGATCTAGTTGTTGGCCGTTGCTCAACGAATTGCGCAACAAGTACGAGTACGAGCTCGTGTTGCTCCTTGAAAATGTTCGATCAACAAGTTGAGCCACATTTTCAAGGTAATGTGTTGCACATTATTTGTTCAACGCGTTGATCAACTTTTTAATTTTCTTTGGGATTTCTTGACGTAATATTGTGTTGCGTTGCGTTGGCTGCAGTGAAATGTGTCTACGTGGTTGAACTATTGCGTTGCCATGAACTTGCAGTTGTTGCAACTTGCAAACTGTAGTTTATTTTGGTTTTTCGTCATGGAAGGTGATAAAAAATCAGAGTGGACCACAGAATTAATTTTGCAAATGATTTCAGCAATTGAGGAAAAGCCCAATATATGGGACAATAAGAGCCCCTCTTATAAAAATCGAGATGCTAGGGAATTGGCTTGGTCTCAAATTTCCTCGAAAATGCAATTGCCTAAACTTTGAATTCGAATTCACGGGCGCGGTGGGATCAGCCCACTTTTTTTTTTTCTTAGAGGAAATCATACTCATACGGAACAAATTTAAGAATATTTTAAAGCGAAGGAGTGCGTCGACAATAAATGTATGTACCGAACTGAAGTCAAAATTATTTCAGGTTTGACGTTTGAGTTTTTTGTTTATCGTGGTGCGTTCAAAGCATTCCCCAACGAGTGATCCTTGGTTCCTTGGTTAAGTGTACGAAGGTATCAACTCGTTCATCAACTGGTTAAACAACAATATCGAAAACGCAGTTGATCAACTCGAACAAGTTTATCAACTAGTGTACGAGGTTATTCAACATTTGAGTAAGTTGGTCAACTAGGTGTACGGAACTATTCAACACTGGAATAAGTTTTAAGAGTTGATCAACTAGGTGTGCGAAATTAATCAACATATGGGAAAGTTGGTCAATTATGTGTACGGGGTTCCGAACGCATTTTGTTCAACTTTAGTTGCTAAATGTGAATTACGTATGTTACTGCACTAGTGCAAGAGGTTGTAAATTCGTTTATCCAACGAAAGAGTTGAATAAAAAGTTGAACGAAGTTGGTTGAACTTATCGCGCACATAGTGGACGACCGGCATAATGAAATGATCAAACGAAACGAATCTCCTCGCAGTTTTCTTACTCGCACGCGCCGCCAAATTATAATACGTACTTAGCTCTTTTTGTTTCACCCGCGGCACGCGCCGCGCGGCACTTGTCTCTTACTTGTCTGAACCTGTTTTTCGCGCCGCGCGGTAAATAGTAGGCATTGGATTAACGATTAACGGACTCAACGTGGATTAACGGATTTAACATGTCCGTTAACATTTTTAAAAGTTAACTTAAAAGTTAATCCGTTAATCAAAATTTTAACTTCGTTAATTAACGATTAACGGATTAACGAGTTAATGCCCAGCTATGCATATACATATATGTACGAGTGAACATGAATTCTGTCTATACTCTGTCGAACAAAAATTGTCAGTACATGGAAAATAGAAATAAAATAGAATAGAAAATCAAATTGACCAAAGCTAACCTTAACATCAAATTTAATAAAAAGTGCCTCAAAAAACAAATCATACCAAAATATGCTCAAATTAAAATAAAATATAAAACTACAGCCGCCATTAAAACACAAAAAATAGCACAAAAAATACGAATAAAAGAAGAAATCAAATACCTATACACCAAAAAAACAATATTAAACAACAGACTATACGATACACATCTACAACTATACAATAAATTACATTTCATCATTGCTGAAGAATACACAAACCAAATAAACCAACAAATTAATAAAATTGCCAAAGAGATAAATATAAAACAATCACAAAAATTAAAATTACTCAGCCACAAAAAACCAATAAATAAACCGAAAACACACCACATATTTTATCCAAGACTAATAAATAAAACAAACATACAACTCACACAAACAGAAATAGAAACTCTTAACAAAGGACTTAAATACAGCATACCAATTTTTAACAAAAACAACATTACACACGAAGTGATAAATGCAGAAGCTGCTATCAAAACAATAACAACACAAGAAATACAAAACGAAACAAGAACCATAGTCAACAAAAAACTTAAACATATCCTTAAAAATAACCAAACAATTAATAAAATACAAAACAAATATAACAAAGACATAAAAAACTTGAAAAATATTAAACAAAAATTAACCAATAACAATGCCATGATAACTAAGGCAGATAAAGGAAATACCATCGTGATCATCGAACAACAAGAATACATAGACAAAACTTTACATTTTTTTAACAACAACAACATTAAGAACATACAAAATGACCCGACTAAAATCTACTTAAAAGAAATTAATAAAGCAATAAACGATTGCAACCATATATTAAGCAACACATACAAATCAAAATACAAACAAATAAATGCACAAGCACCCATATTCACAGGACTACCCAAAATTCACAAAGACGGAACACCAATAAGACCTCTCATCAACTACAAAACTGCACCATGCTATAAAATCGCTAAGGAACTTCAAAAAATAATAAAAACAAACATAATATTGAAAAATAATCACAGCATCAAAAATTACACAGAATTCATAAATAAAACCAAAAACATTAACATACTACCAAAATACAAACTTATTTCCTTTGACGTCACCAACATGTACACCAACATACCAATAGATGACACAGTTAAAATAATAAAAGACAACTTAACAACTACCGGAAAATTAAACAATCAACAAATCAACGAAATCATAATACTTCTACAAATAACACTCAAACAAAACTATTTCAAATTTAACAATAAATATTACACACAAGAAGAAGGTCTAGCCATGGGTTCCCCACTAAGCGGATTGATGGCTGACATATACTTAAACAACTTTGAAAATAATCACATACTAAACAACAGAAACACACAATACCAAAAAATTATATTCTACTCGAGATATGTCGACGACACCTTCGTCATCTTCGATGGAACCAACAGACAAATTGACATGCTACAAAAATATATAAACAATATTAACAACAAAATAAAATTCACCACTGAAATTGAAAATGAAAATTCAATTAACTTTTTAGACCTTAACATTTATAAAAACAACAACAAATTAAATTACAAAGTTTATAGGAAACCAACAACAACAGATATAACTATACACAAAAATTCCCACCACCCACAAACACAAAAAATGGCAGCATACCATGCTTTTATCAATAGACTATTAAATATACCAATGACTAAAAAAGATTACGATGAAGAAGTAAACATAATCAAACAAATTGCAACAACAAACGGCTATACATCAGAATTAATAGACAAACTAATAAACAAAAAGAAAATTAAAAACAAAAACAAAAAATCAACAGATGAAACCATAATAGACAACAACAACAAATACATTTCGATAGACTACACAAATATACTACCACACATTCTACAAAATGAATTAAAGAAAATAAACATAAACATTTCATTTAAAACCAGAAATAATATCCAAAAAATACTCCAAATCAAAACAACAAACGACACAAAATCCTCATCAGGTGTATACAAAATAAATTGCGATACTTGTGATAACTTTTACATTGGACAAACAGGTAGAACATTTTATGACAGATTTATGGAACATAGACCGAAACAAAACACCAAATCTACATTTGCACAACACTTAATAGACAAAAATCACAATTATACTGACTTTGAGACGAACTTAATACCCCTTCACTTTTGTAAAAAAGGAACAAAACTAGACGCACTAGAAGAATATGAAATATACAAATCGTACAAGACTGAACAAGACAACATACTAAATGACAAGTTAACAATTAAACCAAACATACTGTATAACACAGCCATTAAATACCAAGACAGTCAACAAAGTTAAAGCGAGACAAATGGACCATCAACATAGCCACGATCAACAACGAGCAACAACGATACACCACACAAGGTTAAGCTTAGCAAACAGCGCACAAGTGAGAAGTCAAGCCCGAAGATGGATGCATAAGATCCGAAACGCGTCGCTTACAATTAAATATAAAATTAATGTTGTGCTTAAAATTTGTCGGAAACTAAATAAATAAAATAAATTATATACAATTCTAAAATTTTTTTATCGATTTCACATTTATTACTAAGAAAATAGAACGTTTGTCTCTTATTCTGGTTGCATTGCCATGCATAAGTATGTCGCCTTTTAAAGCTCTCACAGGGATTCCGTAGTTTAAATTATAAATCGCCGCAAATGAGAGTAAAAACACTCGTAGGGCTACCGTCTGCCGATTCAAAACGACTAAAAACAATATTCAATTTTCCTTTTCCCACAACGCCAAGTGTTAAGATAATAGGCGCGTTTTTTTTAAGTTGAAAAGCAATACGACAACACTCAACATACTCATCTTCTTAAAATGTGTTCTCAAAAGCTTCAAATCCCAAAAGCTCCTTAGTAAAAACCACTGAAAAAGGTCCTTGCTTGCAATTGAGAATGATAATGGTAACTCTGTTTTGATGTAGATAAAGAGCGCACGATCGTATTGAGTGACACTTGACACTCTTGACACTTGACAGTATCTCAAATCTCATCAGTAGTGGGATACGACGGTCGTGTTGGGGTGTACAACTTTTTGCAAAGAATTATAACAACAATTCCTTAAGAAAAGTCAGTGGCTTGCTCTTTTCTTAGTGGCATTTCTCCTAACGCATTGTAGTGAGGGTACACTGCTTTAGAAAAAGCTCTCCCATAAGGCCTGTACTGATAATTTTTGTTGGACAGAGTATAGTTCTTTTTAAAGGACCTAAGGACCCGACGTAAGTATGTAACTCGGCGATTTCACCGGAATAACTGAGGCTTAACGCTGGTTTAAATATGTAATTGGCTTTTATGGCATAATTTATTTTAAAAGAAAATAGCAAAGCAAGAAATTTCAAACAACTGTGTGCGCACTTTTGCCGTCATCGATTTGGTATGATTTTCTTACAGTTAATATGAGAAATCATAAATAATTTTCATCATATAGCGGATTTGCCGGAAATTGGTCGTTTCTCATAAGAACGGGTGTATTTAATCTAGTTGTCTACGCCGAAGGAAAGCTTGCAACATACTCTATGGGTTCCCCGCTTAAAAGCAAATTGTTTTCATCTTTTTTCTCGTTTGAAGGGAACGGACTATGCTATACTTTAAATTAATTTGTGTATTTATATGTTGAGGTTAAGCAGTCAAAATTGTCGATCGACATTTTAACCTGTCTTTATAGTCTCTGTTAGTGTGGATCTGTCAATGTTGACGTCTATAGAGTGTTATAATATGTGTGTTGAAAATAAGTTCAGAATACAAATAAAAACGTTATTTTCTCATCACAAACAAACACGAACAAACAATTAAAAAGTAATATTATTGTTTAGGCGACAACACTTTTTTAAATTCTACTCATTCGAATTAAGTGCTTACCTACTTTTATTCGGCGTTTAATAAAAAAGGAACCAATATCTCGACAATAAAAAAAAATAATTTATCTTCCTCTTGAACTCTTATGGATGTTTGCTTTAATAGATTCAAAACCAAAACAAGAATAATATAAGAACTATTTTAGTCTGTACATCATGAAGTACTTCAGTACTTCGTAATTTACTTCTGCTGGAAAATATACCAACTTATTTTTGCTCAGAAAATTCCAATTAAACATTCTTGCTCCGAGTTCTTTCCTACTGAACTCGTCACAACTCTTCTTACTCGCATAACTCATTACCTATTCATATTGTTCTTGAGAGGTGAATACATTCTGGGTCATTTTATTTGATGCGCGTGTGCATTTGGAATATTTTTCTCGGGATATAATTTTTGCTTAGATCGAGACCTTATTAATTTTACTTTTATAAACACAAGCCTCTTTGTCTATCTTTTTTGAAAGTTTCAAAAGGAGTGCAAGGGTTTGGATTACAAATGAGAGCCGATGCACATTATTTTTTAAAGTTTTGATAATACAAAAAGTCGTTACTTCATTGAAAGTCAAACATTGGACTCGAGGTTAAATGATGAGCAAAATATGAAAATGTTTAACTTTTCAATTCTTGTGTTTTTTTTTTTATTTCCATAAGCCCCCATCAAGTGACGCGAAGTGTATTCTAGCTCCTTCGCATGTTCATAACACAAATCCATTTCTATATGAACGATATGAATATGCATATCTGCATCCTTATACTAATTCCTTGTAATACTGAATAAGTTATTGTACCAAAAGAGAAGATGGTGTACATTTATAATGGTGCGATATAGTTTACAATACATCCCTGAGATGCATATGAATGTTTTTTGATTAAAATGCACATATGCACACACACATTGTGCTCTGTGCTCTGATGCAATGCACTGCACATACGTCATACACACTTGTAAATTTAGCTTTATTGGCCCCCAAGTCATAGATCGATTGTTGATGATGAGTTGTGCTGGATTATCTTGGATGCCTCTTGCCTGAAGATAGAAGTTTTGTTCCTCATAAACTTAGCTCAAAGAAATTCCTAAGTGTGTTCTCGTCTCTCGGTACTAACAATATTGGTTTTGCAGGAAAGGAATCGACAGATATTAATATTCATCGATAAAATTCATCAAATGTATAAATTTACTAAAAATATAAAATAATTAAAACGTGTAGTCACTGGAGCATGAACTCCCATTTTAATGGGATATAAGTCCCAAACATATTTCGGTTGGTGTTTCACCCGGACCGGTGGGTATAAGTCCCAACATCTTTCTTGGAGACTTGTATTCCCTTAGGAGTGAGAAATTACCTCCGACTTATGCATGTATGTCCCACTGAAATGGAAAATAAGTCCTTAATTTCTTGGTGCAAAAACGCAAAAATTATCAACACAAGAGTAAATTTATGTTGGAAAGTGAATAATAAGAATCACAGAACAGTGAACACCTCACTTTTGTAAAGCCCGAGTTTTCTGTTTCCGCAATATGAAATGAAAACACAAAGATTTGCGCATACCGTATAATGTGAACCTGAGTTTGGGTTATTCGGTTAAGTAACACAGGTCTATTGTCTTTGGCAAATGCAAGCCTTTTCAAGGCCAATTGGACTTGAATCGTCATTCCAGAATCCTATTAATCAAATTTGCTGTATAAAACACTAGACGAAGTATGTAATGAATATCCTGAACATAGACCATTTAAGTTTCCAGATTAAGTCCTGCAAGTTCCAGAAACAAAACAGATTCATCCTGTTGCCATTTAAAACTATAGCAGCACTTGTTTCTTCTTGTGTGGGTTTCCTATACCAAAGTTAAGAAAAAAAAAGAGAACATTTTATTTTATTTCAAAAATTACGAATGTGTCTGTCCCGAATAGCCATAAAAGATTTCATTAAAATTCATGTCAAGCATTCAAACAGATGGAGTCTGTATGACCGATCAGAAATCACAGATTTTCTCAATAGGCGAAGCTAAAACACACACAGAAAAGTGTGCGCATGTGACCCATCATCGACGACGACAAACGACATGGCAGGATTCCTTCTTCGAATTCGAAGGATGCCATATTAAAACACGATGTCCTGCATACAAATACTACATATATGTAGATATACGTCATAACGACTGAAATTGAATCTAGTTCTATGTAAATCACTTAAATGGCATCCTCAAGTCAGGAAGTCCTTGGTCGCTTGGTCGAAAGATCCAAATCCTGATCTCAGATCCAAGGCGAACACGAAGGCAGTGACAAAGTCTTTCAGCGTTCAATATATAATGATTTCTAATTTTATTTCAGCGTTTTGTGTCAACTTCGCTCGCTAGTCGCTACACGACTTAAATCTTATATGGTGAAAGCTTATTTTTTTTTGTATATTTGTTGTTGGGAAAATGGGTTACAGCTCACACCGCCCGTCGTCATTGTTATCGTTGTCATTGCGTTCCTTCTATGAAAATCTTCGGAAACTGCAGGACTAGGAAAGCAATAAAGTGATGTGCACCAATGCACATAGATTTACTTACTCCATCCTTCCTCCTTCTCCCCAAGGACGTGCATGAAATTATGAATGAACGAATAGCAGGGTATTGTTTTCAAAATTCAGAAAGTGTATCCATGTTCCATGAAAAAGGAAAGGATATATATATTTCGTTCATCATCTCAAAGTTTTTTTTTAGCCTTGTTCTAGTTCATGGTGAGTGTATATATATTTTGATTTTATTTTCCTCGTTCTAAGCGCAATAACTATTGAAATTCCAGGTATACTAATGGGCAGCCAGGGTGGCTCAGAAAAATATTTGCTTAAAAAAAAATCACAAAAAATAACATGCATGACCAAAAACTCAAAAACTGCAAGCGGTTAGTGTTCTCGGTTTTGAGTAAAATAAATTAAAATCAAATGGGGATTTTAAATAAAATTATTTCTGAGCTCATGGAAACTCGTCCCTGTTGCAGGAGACATCCAATTTTGTTTTTGAGATTTTTATTTGATATCGAACTTAGTTACTAACAAAGATTTTTCAAAAATAATAGCGGAAGTAAATAATAATGGACATTCTCTATCTTCTTAAGAAAAAAAATATTTTGAATGGGGTGACAGAGTCCTGTCTTCCTAAATGAATAAAATTTTTTGCAATTGATTGCTTTTAGAGCTTTAACCCACCCAACTAAAGTTTGTAGTCAAAACTCACTTTTCTATAAAGGAAATAAATCTCTGCCTGATAATATGAGATATCAAGACTCAGTGTGGAATTTTAATAATTTTTTTTAAATTAAAAATATCAAGAAAAAATATTATAATCAACTTAACATTCATTTGTTTATTTATTTCATTTGTTACTACATACAGGAATGTTTTTTCATTTATATTTTACGCACACTCAAAGGGTTATGAATACCCTTATAATGTTAAACACATTGCGAGCCCTTAGACTAATTGGAGACAGGTCTATTACGGAAACTTTTGTTTCTCCGATACACATTAGTTTTGAATGTCTTCACGTTGAAATGAGTGGGAAACATTTCGCCGGGTAAAGTACATCCGAAATTGGGTTCAAGGGTAAACTACTGATGAAGCATTAATAGAAGTACGGGAATTGAGATTGAATTGTTTGAGGGAAGGAATGTTATGTTATGTTAGGGTGGTGCTACAGTCCGGGGTGGACCAGGGCTTCAACTAACAAGCTTCTCCAGCTAGCTCGGTCCCTAGCTAGCTGTCTCCAGTTTAGCACGTCAAAGTTGGTTGAGGTCCTCTCCCACTTGTATGCGCCATATAATGACGTTTTGTCCAAGACGTCGTCGGTGTTGTGTCTTGTGTGTCCTTTCTTGATGACAGCATATACTTGGTCTTGCCCTCATTTACAGCTTAACCCATCTTCTTCGCTTTCGTCTCAAGCTCACAAATGCGCCACTGACATCACACCTTGAAAATTTAATGATGCCTCATTTTTATTACACGAACTAAATGTTCTTGTGCAGTAAGTAAATGACCAAAGATTTATAATTCGAACCACCCCAACTTTTAATGCCATACTGCAACTAAGAGTGAGCCAGGCCATAATAAATTTTCTTCAAGACTTGCTTGAAACAGGATATATTTTTTGTGTCACCAGTTACATATGGGATTTAATGAATTGTATCTGAGTTTTCCAACTCATATTGTAATCGATTATAACCCCTAGATATTTGTATCGCCGCGCCGCCGTCCAAAGAGATTTAACTCGTTCCACTGATTTTCGACCTCTATCCACCTAACAATACCTTTGTATTTTGTATTTGTATTTATTGATATCAAATCATAGGCATATTAAAACATGGTGTCTTTTTGTTATGCTTAGTACATTAATTAATTAAAAACAATTATAATATTAAAAAATAAAAATAAAATCGATTTTCTAATATAAAAGAAATGTGTACATAAGAGAGAATTACTTATATACGATAAGTTAAAGAATTAAACAAAAGCTTAGAAAAATTTTAGCATCTGTAGTGATTTTTCAAAATAATCTCAAAAGTCTTATAGCTGTTTAGTCCTCTCAGGTCAGCAGGTAGGGAGTACCAAATGCCAGCCGCATGCACAAAAAATTGTTGCTTAGAGTTTCTGTATTTAAAAGTAGGTAAAATAAGAACTTTACTTCTTTGTGATACAGGATGTATGCAGGATTTTTACTATGCATAAGTTTAAAAAGAAATATCAGTACTATAAAATCTACATATTTGTTTAATGGCATATCAAAGACATTTTTAGCATACATAGAAACACGGTCAAAGCGACGCAAGCCATATACAAATCGGATGGTGTTGTTAAATGCAACTTGAAACTTTCTTCTACTCACATAATCCAAACAGCAGAAAATAAGGCTATCATAGAACAAAGCGGGAAAGACAAGGGTTTTGGCAATCGTCATTTTTGTTGCAATTGGCAAACAACAACCAGACAGATGTAACATCCCAAGGGTGACATATGTTCTTCCAAGAGCACATGCTAAATGACTATCCCATGTCAGAGTTTGATTAAAAGTCTGTGTGGCGATATTTCCGAAGTTATGCTTTGTAAAAGGTTGCGGTTTTCAGAACTTTTTCAGAGATATCTTTAGGTGAAACCCAGAAGGTTCTTGTTGGTTAGGCCTGGTTGTCAAATACTCGTATGGCCAAACAAAGTGATTTTACTGAAAATTGGCCAAAATTTAAAAAAGTCATCGGATGCGGATGGGAATATGGAATATGGGAATATGGGATCATGGACTAAACACCATCCCATCGAGATATACATCAAACGAAAGGTCTGTTCAATACCCATATAAGTTAACGACACAAACATTCAAATATCAAACTGCTGATGTTTGGCTTTTATCATTCCTATGAACAACAAACTGCTGACATTCCGAGGAATCAAAATTCAATAAACAACATCGAACACCATCGTGGAGAACAAAGGAACAACTGCAGTGCGGATTAGGCAGAAAAATAGTATCTAAGATTTAATTTTTAAGAATAATTTGTCAATTGTATAGAAGGCAGAATCGCTGCCGGTTTGAAAATTAAATAAATTTTAAATTTTTTTACTTATACACATGCAAGTCAAAACGATCTGCGTAGTTTTGAAGCCTCGTCTATCCAGATTTTGGCTGAAAGTGATGGAAGATAATGAAACTCTGGATTTCAACGAAATCTCAATGAAATATTGCTACACTTATTTAAAGTCGCAATATTTGTCAGCTGAAATCTTAGATTTCGGTTTGGTGGGAATATAGTAAGTATAAATCGTGTTCACTTTTGCTCAATTCTTTGTATTCCATTCGTGTAGTTGCACCTTTGAAAACTATAAAATCAATATGTGCACAAAACTCTAATTTATGTAAAATCTAACAATCAAGCCTAAGTCTTTTTTCAACTTTACCTGAACTTTACTAACGAACTGAGAAAGGAGCAATCTCATCTCGGTTGGCTTTTGGATACGCCCATTAGTATAGTTTGGCTCGGTCGAATGGGGGCTTTGGGAACTTAAATCAAAAATACAACATTTTCCATACATTTTCGGTTAACCACAAGTTGCATATTAATCTTTTAATAAACATTTTGTGTATGCTTGTCACTGCTAACATATCGATGTCCAACCAACGTAAATAAGATATTATTAATTACTTAAATGTCAAAGTCTTGGTTGAGACATTCATCAATAGAGGATTACCTACCGTTTGTTTATGTCAATTATTGTGTTCTCGGATGTAATAAATCATTTAATTCTGACTGTGGAATGCTATTTTTCAATCAGAAACAAACGCTTCTAATATTATGGATTTTTATAATAAATAAAGTAAATATTATCTTAACGAATCAAATGTCAATAAATAATCCCAAAATTACAAAGGGCTCTTAACCAAATCATACGTCAATATATAAATACAGATATACCTACTTAACTTTTCTATGAATTGAATTGTCAGAGGCAAATGCAGGTAATTTTCTATTTTATATGTACCTACGAATGTAAGTCTTTGAGTATGTATCTGAATATGTGTAATCGGAAGATAACAGAACATTTATTTAATATTGATTCCTAGTTCTTTTCTGCAGGAAAATTCTTCTAGGTTTCATTCCTAAGAATACAATACCTTTGTAAAGGGAAGTTAAAAGATTTCCAAACATAAAGCTCCAGGTTTTACAGCAATGACAATGGATGATTTGTGCCCATGATTCCTTTTTGTCGTCTTTCATATTCAAAGACGAGATGATTCCTCAAGGTAAATAGATAGGTACATAAATATACAAAGGATAATGTCTTAAATAAATTGATGAATTTAAATATTAACAGAATTGCATTATGTAGGGAGGCAAAGAACTTTAGAGACAAACATGTAAAATTTTCGTTTACATTAATATTATCCTATATGATTACGTAATCTACAAGTCTTCAAAAATGTTATTGTTTTTTGTTTGAGAAAAAAAAAAACCTTAATCTTTTCCAAGTATTCCTCATAGTTATCACATCTACGTGTATAATAATGTACGTTCGTTTAAATTTTTCATACGCCGCAGACCATTAGAAATCTGAAACCATAAATCCCTCCTTGAAACGTTTTATAAGAGACAGCATAAGTGCATTTAATATAGGAATTGTAATGTGACGTAACGTATGAATATAACTACATGCCAAAACACAAATGAATGGTAAAACCCATCTATGTACATATGACATCTCATTCAAACTTTCACACCGCTGCTACCGCAGCCCGAAGCACACATAACTATGAATCCGCTGCATAATCTTCAGCAGTGTGAGTTTGATAAAGCCGGAGATGAGATGGGAGGGAGGTGAAAGAAATCTTGGAGAATAATATTTAATCATGCAGCGAAATTAAATGCATAACACGAAGATAGAAAACAGTGTAAGAAGAAAATCAGCTTAATATCATAAGTTGCCTTAAAATTTAAACACTCTTACCGAAATAGTATGTGGGTACCTTATAGAATCTTGGGTGAAGACGGATGTTTTCCTGAGCTGATGATTTATCAGTGATTCAATGGAAAGAAGGGACGTAAGTTTAATTAGTCGATAGGTGGACGGGGAAATGCTGTTTTCCATCTTCTATGGAAGATTCCAGAACAGTAGGTGCTATGGAAAAGCTTTCGCAATGGTTTTGCCAGCGATGAAGAAGAATGGGGGGTATACCATCAGGACCTGCGGATTTGTTTATATCAAGATCTCGGGCAATGTCGCTATCAGGCAAAGGAGAGCCTTTATCTAAAGAGCTAGTTATCGGTTTGTCATTGTAATTGTAGATGAGCCTTGAAACCGAAGATGAAGTTGAATTTTTTACGTTCTTGCCAAATGACTAGAAATTTCTATTGCCTTTGGGACATTGTAGGATTTCTTGCCTTAATTTGGTTCTTTTTATAACAGCGTTGCATTGGTTTCTGACTTTATTTTCAACTTTTTCCGATTTTCCTCGCTTGGTTAGGCTTTGTAAGAGTGGAAATTTACTTCTCTCAACCTGATAGCCTTTTTACAGCTTGCATCGAACAAAGACTTTTTTTAGGCTTTATACTCTTAATTCATTAAGGAATAAAAGTACGCACCCCAAGAAAAATCACTTCTGTGAGCATATCAGCACTGACATCAACGTCACTATCGACGAAATATAGTGACCAGTTTAAAATTCTTAAAAAAGTTATTCAGACCGTCCTAGTTGGCTTTCTCGTATTGCCAAACGGTGCTAGTGGGATGCTTCTCCTTAACTGATGGATGAATGGGACTGGAGAAATTGGATGATATTACAGAATGGTCTGAAGTGCCAAATGGAGAGTTTACTTATCAGTGTTAGAAGTAAGAAGCGTTTTTCCCAGCAATAATGGATGAAGTGCTTGCGGACAGTAAACTTGAGCCACATGAAGCTAAAGTTCGTATTGAGGAAGGCTCTGGCAAGCAACAAGTAGACCCGACACGGAACTTTGCGCACTCCCGGTGGATTGACATCCTTGCTAGTTTCGTCACTGAGTATAGGTAGTGACCAGCTAAATTTCCTGAAGAAATCATATAGACCGTCCTAGTTGGCCTTCTCGTATAGCTAAACGGTTCTCTTGTTGATGTGCTCTCAAACTAGGTTTGGCTGGCACGAGAAATTAGCAGTTATGACACAATGGTCTGATGTACGAGTACCTTCAGGCGAGAATACACTCAAGTTTATTTATCAAGAAACAAATCAAGTGCGTTTGCGGATTGACTTGACCTGCATCGTCAGGAATTAGAGTAGGGTTACCCACAGCAAAAATCTCTGCATACCTTCGACAGAATATTGTCTGACCTGACCTGGCTGCGTTAGCCACGAATAATTTTGTATGTACATTGAAATCACCGGTAACAACGATTTCGCTGCGTAGAAAATGAGAAATAATTGTTTTGGATAGAGTCGGACAGCGCGTCGAATTCGTCAGTGGTCGAGTTACTATCGAAACCTGGTCTGCGATAATTAAATCATGTATAAATGATGTGTTTATGGACTGTGCAGTTAAACAACAGGAGCTCAAAGTGTGTATTTAAACAAAATGCCATATGCAACTGATAATCTGTATCTCGCAATTCTGTCTGTCCGAAAAATGTTTATTAATGGTACCTACTCCACTAGAACCTTTTTTGTTTTTGATTGCACTAGGGCAGTTCCTTGCACCCCCTCCCCTGGTGACCCCATTCATATTCGAAAAAAAATTAATCATCAAAATACTTACATAAAAACGTATGGCTATTTTCGTGTTTGAGTGTACTTCTTCCTTCAATTAATCTCACATTTGTTGTAAAAACGATACTCGAAGTTGTTGTTTGTCATTGGAAATCCTTTGCTGCTTTTTTTCTTTATTTATGTACATAAATATATACGCCAATGTATAGGTATAATTTTTTTCTTGCTTCCATATCGGCAGAATACAAGAAAGGACCCAAAATGGAGTAGAATAGGGCGCAAAGAATTCCAGGAATGAATAACACAAAAATATGGAAAATGAATAATAACTCCGGTATTCCCAACCAATACCAATGCCAATTCCAAGCCGAAGCAAACCGATAGGAACATAACACAAGGCCATCATCGATATAGAAGAAGAAAAGGACAACAACAAAGAAATAAAACGGAAATAGGAAATGGAAATCTTAAAGGAAAAGTCATTAAATTTAATAAACGATAATGACGGTTATTTTGTGAGCGCAAGTGTGCCCTGTTGTTGTTGTTGTTGTTGTTTGATTATGGTTGCTTGTGGATTCTCTGGTGCTTGTGCTATGGTTCAATCTTCTATTTTTAAGAAGAGAAGATGGGTTCGTTTTGGTTCTCGTTACAAAGCCCTTTGTGTTGTTTTATTGTATGAAATTTGATGATTCCTAATGGCAGATAGAAATTTGATTTTAATTTGATTATACATATACATATGAAGTTTAGGCTGGTTGTATTGATATTGTACATATGGATGTATTCATGAAAGACGAGAATAATTGACGGTTATAAAAGATTTCAGCTTGATGGCACAAAAGACACATTATGATCCCGCGTTACTTAAGAAATCAGATTAGACAACAAAATTTATATTAATCGCAAAAACAAAACGAACAAATTTTTCTTTATACTAATTTGTTTTGAAGCTAATTAACCAGGCAATTAAATTTCCACGCTAAGTACCTATAATAGCTTTTGAAGGATTAGCTTAACTTTTTAATGTCTGATGATGAAGATTTTCACAATCAGATACCTATTTTATGGTAGCTGAAAGTCGAGTAAGAACTCGTATCTACAGAAGCTTGAGAACCTATGCTAAATGCAGCATGAATAATGAATTAGATCGAAATTTCTTCTACTGTTGGGCATTTAGAAAAGATTTCATTCAAGAGTAGAGAAACCAATCATCAGATAAGCTGGCGGTTTTCAGTATGCTGAATAGAGAGACAATTACATAAAATTGAAGGTTTGCGTGTGTTTGAGTTCATAAATTTAATTTCGATTCTAAGCATTACTTTAATCTGAACAGAACTTTTATGTCAATGCCATTCCCCCTTTCACCATTTAAAGTGGATTAAATTCTCACCGGGAGGGAGAGAATTTAAAAACACCCTTAATGTTTGAAATTGTTTCCCACCTAATATCTAAGGGAAAATACCCATCCCATTCCAGGTATCAGAAACAGACATTCATAACCTTTGACTGCTCACCAAATTTAACAGCTATATATGTAACCTTTTCACACCGAATTCAAAACGTGGTTTTTGATGAAAAGTTTTCAGTAATTCCTAAAGCATTCACACCTAACACTAACACGTTTTCATTTGACATTTAGATTTACACCGACTGCCAAAATATGTATTGATGTCTTTTTTTTCTCGTTCTCTACCATGCCCTGGAAATATACACGTTTATTATTTATTTTATAGCTAGCTACACTCTAAGAAATATTCGAAAAAATTACTACAATAAGTGTTTAACTTTTTTCAACACCAATTGAATTTTACTACAATTATTGTAGTAACGAAATGGAAATGTAGTAAAAATAAACATTTGCTTAAAAGTCAACACTTTTTTGTTGAAAACTACACATAATGTTGAATTTTCAACATAATTAAACACTTTTTGAACAAAATAACGCATCGCTGTTGAAAACTCATAACCGTTTGTTTGATATTTAATAGATTGCTTAAAAATAAGAACGGAGATGAATTTTCAACACGATCTTTTTTTTTTGTTGTCAACGATTATGTATGTTGGGTTTTCAACGAATACATAGTAAATTTCATATTATGTATGTTAGTTTTTCACCGAATATTGATATACGATATTACGATATACGATTAAATGTTACTTTTTATGTTGATGAAAATTCAACATTTTACCTTTCAACAAGATGTTGAAAATTAAAGACCGAAAATTTCTGTTGAAAATTGCTACAATTATTGTAACGGACCGGTTGCCTACAATAATTGTGGTAATTTTCAACAAAAATTTTTTAGAGTGTATGTATTTGAACAATATGGTTTACCACGGACAAATATGATTTCGATTGTCAAGAAAGATGCAGAGTTTTTAAGAGATCTGTTTGTTTAGTTCATTTCTGAATTACTACTAGTTTTTCATGGGTCTCATATAAAATGCGTGGTTTGCGAAAATTAGTTCTTGATTTTTTATGTAGTATTTTCTCTAAAACCAATATTTTCGCGAAAACCGCATTTTGGTTTGTGGTGTAAAAAGGCCATTAGTATGTGCGTCTACTTGAATATTGAGTTTATGCAAATGGAAATATTTTCTTGCAGAGGATTTTTATGTTATAACTGAGAAGAAGATCGGCCTAGAACTGAGCTATTGCTGCTCTGCCCCTTCCGGTTCTATAGTCCTCATTTAAAAGCTTCGTTTCCATTAGAATTTTGGGGAAAAAAAACAGGCTCGCTTGAACGTACCGCGATGGCGCGATGGTTGTGTGCTCCCCATGATCACAGGTTCGATCCCTGCCGTCTTCTATGTCGTCTTTAATTCCATTAAAGACCTTCCTAAAAATTGACATCAATGGGTTGCTGGTTGGCTCATTGCATGTTGTCAGTCTTATAGACTTCAAAAAAACTTGAATTGAACGATCAGAAAGGTATAGCCCAACCAGGAATAGACTCATCAATACAAAATGCACACGCTTTTCATAAGAAATCTTTGTGTCAAGCTATATACAATATACCCTTCAAAATGATGTAAAGATTGCTTCCATCACATCACCAGGCCTA
This sequence comes from Chrysotoxum bicinctum, assembly GCA_911387755.1. Classification (NCBI taxonomy): domain Eukaryota; kingdom Metazoa; phylum Arthropoda; class Insecta; order Diptera; family Syrphidae; genus Chrysotoxum; species Chrysotoxum bicinctum. The sequence continues at coordinate 12,514,651 of OU426991.1, read as the reverse complement.
TTGCTACCAAAGACCTTTTGTTCTTCAAGATATTCCTAAATATATGAATATGAATATGATTTTAAATTTAAAAAAGGAAAATAATTTGTCAGTATTTCCTAGATTGGTTCTGATTCCCAAGTGGTTTTTGTGTAGTAGCGACTCTAACTTTTACACTTCCTTGTACACAATATTACCATCAGTCTTCTGATTGCCACCTGCACAAAGATCAAATGTAACTCTGATTTCTGCAGTCCAAGCCATTCGGTCATTCTATTTGATATTTAGAAATAAAATACATCACTTACATTTGAATTGAAATCTCCCTTTGTTTATTTAAAAGATTTATTTCTACCTGTATACGAAAATTAAAAAAAAAATAAACCACTGATACGATTTAGTAATTTACATAAAAACACCCTAATCAAAATACATGAACAGTATTAAACTCATTTCCTTTGTAAAGAATATGTACCTTCCTACATATTATTTATGTAGATTCAAGTGAAAATGCTAAGCAAACAAAAAAAAAGTTAAAAGTTTTGGAAAACTTTGATGTTTTCCAGTGAGGTCAAACTTGATTTCGATTGCATACCTAATACGAATAAATAGACCAATATCCGTTTTCGTTACTTTTAGATATCCTTAACAAAAAAAGGTACAAATTAAAAAAAGAAAGAAAAACGAAAATGTTAGAGTCAAGAAACCATCAAGCCATGGAAAGAGAAGAAGTGAAAATAAAATGTACTTCTGGGTCGCACGTACTTGCTTTTATATAAAGCTAGTTTCAAACTATAAAAATGTTGGACATGTATCGTTTTTAATTATTTCCATAGAAGAAAGTATGAAAAAGCCCAAAGAGCTAAGCAATTAATTTAAATTTTGATTTTCATCTTTAAATATTTTTCCGAAAAATGACTGTATTTAATATTAATTAGGCTTTTTAAATACCCACCTGTTAATACAATCAAACTTTCCTAATTGCTGCACTGTGTTTAACATTATAAGGGTATTCATAACCCCTTGATTGCTCGTATAATGCAAAAATTGGGTTTTATATTTTCAAAATAATATTCGTATAAATGAATTTCCTATATAGCCGAATATAGGGAAATTCCCGAAGATTACACAAAGAAAAATTCAATTTTTATAGGAATTAGCCGTGTTCAATTGGTTAGTGAATACACTACATCGCAAAATTTAACATGGAAAACAACAACAAACGATTAGTGAATAAAAATAAGCTAGTAATTGAAATGGATAATTTAGTTAAGATGGACTTTCGGATGTTGAAATGTAGGAGGTGTTTAGGTGGTGTCCGAAAAAATATATGTGGCATACTTGAGGGTGTGTTCGTTGGTATTTATTTTGTTATACTTTGCCTTTACTAATCCAAAGTGTGATCGCTCCGAAATTTACAAAACAAATATTTTTTCAAATGCAAAACTTTAATTCATACCATAATTCCAGATTTACACTACTGCCATTAATTTTGTCATACAATATTGAATCAATTTACGCGAAGGCGATTGGTTTCGATTGATATGTTTTATCAGTTCACTGGCATTTGTTCAAAAATGTCATGTAATTGCGGCATTATGCTGAATTTATATAACAACTAAAAAAATTGCACATTTTAGTTGAATTAATACGATATTAAAGCTGTTTTAATATGAAACTAGGTTAAGACAACGATTTTGCAAAATTTAATTCGGACGCAGCATCATACTTTCTCTAAACTTTTATTGAAGTTAAACTCTCAGAATACCTATTTTATTTTTTTAGTATCGTTCTAACTTCATTATGACTCTCTAACATTTAAAAACGTCAAAATAGGTCTGTTTACTTAGTTTTTTGCACGAACTGCTATTGTTTTAAGGTTGCTCAGAATCAATTTATTGCCTTAGGCTAGGCGGTTTCGCAACTGTTTCGTTCAAGAAACTAAAAACTTTGTGTTTTGACACAAACTAAACGATTGCCTTAAATGAGTTCGCTATTTTGTGTAACATATAATTATATGCACCTGCGCGGACATTCAACCAAATAGTTCATCTGTTTTCTATAAGTATCCAAACAGTGTTGTGCAACTAAAAATTGAATGTGCGCTCCCAGCCTTAGGACGATATTAGTTAAAAAATGTTTAAAGTTAGAAAACTACTTTAAAGTTAGGAAATATATAAGAAGTATAATACTACTACCTTAATAAGAGGCTGTTTAAAATTTTGCGCCAATGTCATTTTATTGAGTACTATGTTTTTTTTCTCCAATACTCAGTATATATATATATGCGATATATTTTCGCACTTTTGTAAGTTTTAAATCAATTTTAACAGTGAGAAAAACTCTAAATCAACTCGATCTGCATTTTCATGAATATTTCAACTCAATCTGCATTTTCAAGAATATTTCAACTCCAGCTTAAAAATGAAATACAGATCTTTCGAACACATCCGTGTAAGTTAATTCAACAAGTAGGAAGGAAGAGTGAGTTAAAGAGTGAATAAAGCGTTTTTTTGGTGCTTGTATTACTGCGCTAGATATAGATTACCAATAAAAAGATGTTTAAATAACTTTTTGACCCAGTGAATGTGCTTGTCTGATGATGTGTGTTTGGTGGACAAGGTCAAGTTGTTCCTTGACAACGACAGCGATATAATGAAAATCATCTCAATTTCTACGAAACCAATACGTGTCACTAAGAGTTATTTAAAATTAAGGACAAACCAAAGATTGGAAACTTTTTTAATAAATATCGAAGATTTTTAATTTTCTTTTATCCTTGATGCGATGTTCAAGTTTGTGTAATTTTTTTTTCTTTTGTTTTTATTCTTCATCGAATGCAATCGCTTTTGATTCGATTATCGACTTGGTGTAGATAGAAAAAGAACTTGGTAAAAAATTTAATTTATTCCCATTGAAGATCTCCCATTCCATCGGGGGTCGCCTGTTTATAATTGCCTCCTTATTTTAAATACTTATCACACGCCCACATGCCACTCTTAAACACTCCAGGAAGCCAAGTTTAGTTGACACCCACAACAAACAATTAAAATCAGGTGCTTATAGTCCTTATCCCTGTTTTGTGCTGTGGTAATTGAAAATCAGAGAAGGAATTATTATAGGAATTCATTGTCCTCTATTTATATCAGTTTTGGGTTTCAGATGTGAGTAAAGAGCTTGAACTTACCATTGTTTTATTGTAAATACTCATATCAATAGGTTTCTCAGGAATTTTAGAAAACGGATTTTTCTTAAGAAATTATATAATTTAGATCAATAACTTAAACGTTTGAAATTTTTGTTTATTATTATATGCTCTTCTTTAATGGCTTTGGTTTTGTTCCCTTTTTTAACTTTTTATTATTTTCATAATGAATTTTGTAAAATATAAAAATGAATTAGTTCGAATTATTAATTTATAAAATTGAATTTCGTTTTATTCAAATAAAAAAAAAACACATATCGCTCTATATTTAGAAAATTGTGGAAAATTAGTTTCCAAAGGTGTGTCTTTTGCCTTTCTAACAAAAATTTGGTCTCGCGAAACAAAACTGTGTGTATAATGAAATACTATTTCTCTGGGCAATCCATTAAAAATCAGCTTGGCTCTTAGTTTCAGCAAATATTTTTTTTTAAATAGCGTCGAAATATACGTTTTCAAAAAACACGGTGGAAATGTTTTGTTCAATCCTACATCCCATTTCTGACACTATGTAATAAGCAGAAGATTAATTAAAAAAAATAACAAAATTATTTCATAGAATTGTTGTTGTTTGCTCAGAGACATAATCACTCGAATAAGCGTGTTGATTATTAACGTTGAGGTTCAACTGAATATAAACCTCAGTTGTCATATATGTACATTACATACCTATGTCATATGACTTTTCATATCCATTTGTTTCATTTTAAGTTAATGAAAATGCAGCGCTCAAATTAAATATCCCAAAGCTTATTCGTTAGAATTTTTGAAAACTGACAAAAAAAACTTAAAATAGTACATCCGAAATGTTACACAATTTTTAAATATCCAGTTTAATGCGAACCTAGAATTACCAACAAAAAAGACACTAAGTTCTTGTGCAAATATAATTCCTATGTTTGATATATTATTGTAATCTTAATCCTTTTTTGTTTTGTATCCAACCACTCTGCCACTAAGTACTCCACGAGCATTATCAGCAAGCTGGTTACAACTCACCTAATTTGCAAACCTATTTAAAATTCGAAAATACTATACAGATCCTCTTCTTCTTCCAAAAAAAAAAAAAAAAAAAAACGGAAAGTCGTAAATTCCACGTCTCTCTGATTTTTTCCTTCGTTCTATGAAATTAAAGACGCAGGATATGGCGTATCCTTGTTCGGCTTTTATTTCTTTTCATGCCCAAGAATAAAACGATTGCAACTGAAAACCTAATGCAAGCGCATAATAGAACCTCGTTCTTTTCAAGGCTAAATGTGTATGTACTACATATAAATATGTAGACTAATATTTTCTTTAGAGTTTTCCATTTCACAGAAAAAGAGGAAAAAGAAAATTTCTTCGCATTTCACTTGCTATTCAAAACTATTCGCACAGAAGTTTTTTTTTAAATTTGTTTTTGGCGTTCGTCTAGTGAAAGTTTTTCTTATGTGGGAGACATCGTTGTCATTCTGCTCTGTTTAGTCTCTGTTCTCTGCGCATCACCAAAAATTATATAAAAGGAAATCTGCTGAAGGAAATATACTTCGAAAGAAGGAAAGTTAGGTCAAACAACCACCCGGTTTGCGCACCCGCATCACACACCCAACAAGGCACAATTGCCACATATTCACTTCTTGAGTTTTTGCACATGCAGGAATTCTTCAATTTTAATATTAAATAAAAAAACTGCAGCGCTATACTTATATTCTGTGTATACCAAATGGAGTTTGACAATACGGATTTTATGTTTTAAAACAACATCGTCGGATTGCCGTCATGGGATATTTCCTTCTAGAGCCTGTTTTGTGTAGAGTTGTTGTTGAAACCCCCCGACTTAAGCTATCTCATAGAAGAAAGTTGTACTTGCTGACTAATTTTTTGGAAAAAATGTCTCTTTGCTTCTTCATTCAAACTTTAGCTGTGTGTGAAGCGCCCCCTTTTGCTTTTTTTTTTTTAATTTTGGGCACACGGAATGGATTATGACTACCCTTAAAATGTTTAAGCACCATGCAAGTGTGTTTAGGCAAGTCCGAAAAGATTTAAATGAAAACACCGACACCCGAAAGTTTAGATATCGCATACCAGACATACCATATCAGTATTCTGCATTCGTATAGTGAGGTAAACTAAGGAGTCACTGTTACTGTAAAGGTAATGGGGAACATAGAGTTCTATACGAGTAGAAGTCGAATTACTATCCAAACTTGGACTGCGATAAATAAAATATGTGTGCATCATGGCAAGGCAACTCCGTGTAGTCAGATTTTTACTTGCTGCATTTGGAAAAAAAATGGAACTCGAAATTTTGATTAAAGTTAACATTACGATGATATAGCGAAGACGAAAAATGTGGTTCCGGCAATTACGCCTGTCTGTCTGTAAATCTGTATTTCTGTATGTCTGTACCTCGATCTACACCCTAAGCCAATGGCTGAATTTTCTTCAAAGTCGGTACTTAAGGGTCTTCGGTAATTTCCTAGAGGGGCAATTGATTTTTTTTTGTTTTGATTTGCAAATTTTACATTTAAGGACGGAACCGAATTTTGTTTAACGTGGATACCTGCCATGTAAGGCTTAATTCCACGTGTCCAAGTGTCTTGCGACACAAGAAACCACCTCCATCTTCTGGGCACTATCTCCCGTATTACCAGAATATAGCTTCCGGTGGAGCATCGCGACCGTGAAGGTCACTTCTAGATGAGTTCCACAAAACTCGAGGCCTAGCAACCTCGGATGCGCACACCCAGTCATCGACCAAAGCAGAAGCCAAGCTAAGCGTACACACCCAAACACACAAACACAAACCTACCTATGGTCCTGCACAAAAAACTACCTGAACCCCTCGACGAAATCAGATGGAGGCAAGCACCATCCGAGTCGATCAACAACAGGTAAGTCTCCCAGAAGGCGGCGCATGCCGATAGCAAACGCAGCCGCCCTGAGACCCAGAAATAGACAAAATGGACAAAAACTACAAGGACAAATAAAAACTACCACCACTAGCTGAATCGGTAAGAACACGCACGAGTCGCAAGTCACTATGCAGCCCCAGATCGTAGTACCTTATTCAGGCACTGTGGATCAGGATAACCAAACACACATATTAGGCACCCCCAGCTCCATGCACGTTATACCACGGGTCAGGCCCCAATGCCACCAAGTCAAAGACTCAGAACAAAGAGCGCAATCACCACAGCAGGGTGCGCGTTGGAGTGAGCCTATGACAGACGAGTTTGAAGAAATTCACTTCAGCGGTTTAAGGTGAAAGTATAGACAATTTCGGGACCCACTTTTTTCGTATTCTTTATCATTGTAATTATTTACAGCTTGATCAAAACCTCGAGTTCGATTTTACAAAATCTTTTTCTCAGGTTAATTCTTTTTGGATTTTTCTCAAAAAATCAGTTAGACCTCCCGACCAATGGCCTTGCCAATTTCTCAACGCACCCTGATAGTGCTATAAACTTTTAAAATTTCTTAAATTAGGTCTTCCAACCGCATTTCATTTTACAAAATCTTGTTTTCACTCATAATCAAAACCAAAATGAAGAAGTTCTACTCTACCTCCTGTTTTTTGAAATTTCCTGATTTTCACATACATTAGAATTTCTGGACATTTTCAATTTCCTTCTTTGGGCAAGCACTTTCCTTCGACACACGCACCATAGTTCAACATTCATATGTAGTAGGTAAATGTGTACATTTGTTCTAATTGTTGCACCCGGAATCTTTTGCTTTTGTTAGATTGTTAGTCGCCTCTTGAGCGTTCATTCATTTTTACTTGACCACTATGGCTCATTCTGTGGCACGAAAACTTATGCTACATATTTCATATCCGTTTTTTGGATTGCTTGATTTCTTTTTACCTGGAACTGGAAGTGGAATTGGAATACAAATGATCATCCTAATATGGCACACAAATTCCAGGAAAAAAAAGTATGATGAAAAAACACATTACGTACGTGTATATGTATATGAAAATAAATATTTTCACTAATGTCTCCCAAGAGGGAACTGAAATTGGTTCCGAAATCTGTCCATCGGTGTTATTTCGTCGTCACCGCCACTTCTACCATAATTTAGAATTTGAGTTTTGGGAATCTTTTATTGGATAACATCTGTGTTCTGTGTTGAATGGAAAGGTCAAAGCAGCTTAGGGAAAAAAAATCCGACACACACGCATAAATATCGCAATTTGCGGCATGCACGGTCCGTGCGTGTCCCATAGGACTTCTCATCGTTTGAGAAAAGAGGACTCGTTTTGTTTTTTCTTCTTTTGACGTAATATAGGAGCACCTGCCCTTAGATATGCGAGGATTGTGCCCAAGCTTTGGAAGAATGTAAGGTGATATGAAGTGGAGAAACGTTTCTTGAATCGGTAAAATAATCTTAAAAACTTCGGTAAAGTTCTTGGAGCGTTATTTCGCACATAAAATATGTGGACATTTATTTCAGAGAAGGTGATGTCAGTAACTTACATATATACCGGGAAAGGTTTTAACTCAACTCAATGCAGTGGATGGCTTAGACAACAAACTTTTTAAAAAAGTCAAACGGAATATGTACCTGCATTAGCATTTACCGAATTTCTTAATTTCGGACTAACTCAATTTGAACCATGGAAAGATACACAATCGAGCAACGTGTAAAAGTTATTCAGGCTTACTATGAAAATGAGCGTTCAAACCAAAATGCATATCGTGCACTTTGTGATTTTTTCGGTCAATTTAATCGTCCAAATGTGCGTACAATCGGGAAAAATCGTGCAAAAATTTGAGCAAACCGGGTCTGTAGGAGATGTGAAAACACCAGTGCATGTTCGTACAGCTCGTACTGCAGAAAATATTGCTGCTGTTCGCGATAGTGCCGCTGAAGAAACATCCACCTTAACTCGTCATCGTGCCCAAGAATTGCACCTCTCACGCTCGTCGTTGATGAACATTATGCATAAAGACTTGCATTTACACGCTTACAAGGTGCAATTGACTCAGAAACTAAAGCCTCTTGATCATTTCAAGCGTCGTCAAGGGTCAGAATGGTGGCAAGAAATGGCAACAGTGGATGATCAATTTTCGAAGAAAATCATCTTCTATGATGAGGCACATTTTCACCTCTGTGGATTCGTCAATAAAAAGAATTGCCGCATTTGGGCGAATGATAATCCAAGAGTGATTGCCGAAAAATAAATGCACCCACAAAGAGTGACTGTTTGGTGCGGTTTATGGGCTGGCGACATCATCGGTCCGTATTTTTTCCAAAATGAGGCCGGTCAGGCAGTTACTGTGAATGGTGTTCGCTATCGTGAGATGATAACGAACTTTTTATGGCCCGAATCGGAAGATATGGATGTGGACGATATCTGATTTCAACAGGACGGTGCCACTTGCCACACAGCTAACGAAACAATGGCTCTTCTGCGCGACAATTTGAATGACCGTGTTATCTCACGTGGTGGCGATGTCAATTGGCCGCCAAGATCATGTGATTTGACACCGTTGGACTTCTTTCTTTGGGGTTATTTAAAAGAAAAGGTGTACTTCGATAAGTCAGCATCAATTCAAGAGCTAAAGGATGAGATAATTCGGCAAATTAACGGCTTAGAACCTCAATTATGCCTCAGCGTCATCAAAAATTTGGATCATCGGATGGAGGTGTGCCGCTGAGGTCGCGGCGGCCATTTGACCGATATTTTGTTCCATACATAATTGAACCATACCAAATTATCATAATAAAAAGAAATGACAATAATTTCCTAAATAATTTGTGTTTTATTCAAAATCAACACCGGCCCTTAAAATTTAACCACCCTTTAGAACGGGAAAATTCTGGAAATTTTTAATACAGAATATCATAAACTTCAACTTAAAGCCCCTCTCCAACGTTTAGCAGAAAACATACCTGTAAACCAGTGTTGGGACTTCGCAGAAGCTAAAGAGTGGTAGAAAGGTTGTCAAAAAAGTGGTAGAAATTAAAAGCCATTTTTATGTAGCAAATCGTATATTGAAAATAAATTTATTGAAAATAATTCAAATACAAAAATAAAAGAAATAATATTTCGGTTCTTTATGTTTCAAAGATTACATTATTATCTGGAAGAAAGTCACATACATACATATTATACAATTTCATTTTAAACTCGTTCCAAACCAAAAACTTATATGTCATTTTCTAATGAGTACCTTTCAAAGAAAAGGCCAAAATACAAATGAGAAAATGGTAAATAGTTTTCAGGGTTTCTTACATTTGTGTTTATATTAAGATTTTCTGACTTTACCAAATTTTTCCTTATATTTAGTTTTTTAAGTATTCATACTTTCGATCAAAAAGTGTATTTTTGTGTTCTCAGATTGAAATATTCTGTTTAACTCAACTCATTTATAATTTTAAGATTTATTGACAAAAATTTCCAAGAAACTTAATTGCCTTTATTTTAAAAAGAATGAGAAATTTGTGAAGCCTTAGAATTTTCTGTTTGCCACGGTATACATTTATAGTCCAGGAAAAATAGCTTTCTGCAAGGAAAAAATTAGATCCTGGCTGAAAATTGGCACGATCATTGGTAATTGGGCTCTTAATAAAATGAGAGAGTTCCTCACCGATCCGATGACCGCTACGTAAGTTATTCAAGGTCAAATGTCACGAAAATGGGTTTTTTAAAATTTACTCAAAAACGGTTTGTTTTAGAAAAAAAATTTGTTCCACAAATATGTTGCTGAGGCAATTTCAAACAAAAATGGTTGTAAAAGTTTTGTCCGTAGCATTTACCGTTAAAAAGTTATAGCACTTTAAAGAATCGTAAGTATCGCCATATTTCGCATTTTCTCCCACATTACTGATAATTACTTAAAAAACCAGTTTATTTAAAAAAAAAATTGTAGTACAAACTTGTAGATGAAGAAATTTTCACAAAAACGGCTTTAAAATTTTGTTCGTAGCACGTACCGTTAAAAAGTTATAGCAATTTACTGAATACATGGACCATAAAAATTAATTTGATTTTAATTTTTGGGGCCAAATATCTGTAACCAATCAGAGAATTTGGTGAGAAAATTTAACTCAAAACCGGGTTTTTTTGGTAATCATAAAGTTTAAAGCTACCCTTTTAACTGTCAACAGTTCGATAAAAGTGCATGGTGAAAAAGTTATAATTGATCCGCTGTTACTTTTTCAACGAATAGGTATAACTAAAGAATTTGAAGACCAACTGCAGACATTTTTAACATACGAGTTGGCTCCTTATCCATTGTCACTTTTTGATGAGGTTGGTATACGAAAAAATAAAAAATCTTCCCTTTATGAATTGTTGGAGCCAGTTGAAGATAACATTGATTATAATGATGTTACATACATCATCGATGGAGGATTTTTACTGCATCGTGTTTTATGGAATCGAGAGAACTCATTTCATGCAATTTTTGATAGCTACATTAACTATGTACAAAAGCATTTTGGCAAAGATGTCACCATTGTTTTCAATGGTTATAAAGATCAAGGTAACAATATAAAAGCTTCAGAGCAGCGTCGTCGGTGTGCTTCAACTCCGTCATCAGCTGACATTTTGTTCGATGTATCAATGAAGGTCTCAACTTCCCAACAACAATTTCTTGCTAATGCAAACAACAAAAGTCGATTCATTGCTATGCTTTCTGAGAAGTTTAAGGCTGTAAACATCCTAGTGAGGCAAGCCAAAAATGATGCTGATGTTTTGATAATCGAAACAGCCATAGAGAAAGCTCAGAAACGCACGAGTATTGTTGTAGGAGGGGATGTCGACCTACTAGCAATACTGATAGCACGCGCTCCTCCAGACAAAAAGATCTATTTTCGGAAACCAGGTAAAGCTTAAATGGAAAATAAATTATACTGTACTCACAGTTTAGCCTCTTACCCAAAGCACATTTGACAGAAGATAATATCGATGCATCAAGATATTCCACATTTGTCCGACTGACTAGGCTCAACAAGGTTGTACAATTATCTTCCCTTCCTCCAACATCTGCTGCTGCTCAACAACACCTTTTTAGAGTGTACTATCAAGTTCAAGCTTAGTTGGGAAGAGATAATATTAATCCGGAAAGCTGGGGATGGGCATTAAGAAATAATGTTTTGGAGCCTATAACCACTCTGCTTCAACCAGCACCGGAAGAACTTCTTACAACAATATTTTGTAACTGTAGTAAAGTTTGCGGTTCTTGTGGTTTTCGAAAAGCGGGATTAAGTTGTTCTTTAGTTTATGGACAATGTCATGGAAAGTCATGTACAAACTCAGTTCAAATTGATCCATATGCTGAGGACGCTAACGACGAATCATTACTTAACATGCCTTTGCCAGATGTTAATTAATAATTTTAACTAAATTTTGTTTGCTAAACACAGTGGAATAGGCCTACGGGCGATACCACATAAAAAAAAACGCGCCTGGCACTTGACCTCTGAGGTGGTGTGGAAGAATGTGCAAAATAGGGCTACTTTTTGCGACACTTACAATTCTATAAATTGCTATAACTTTTTAACGATACGTGCTACGAACAAAATTCTAAAGCCGTGTTTGTGAAAATTTCCTCATCTACAAGTTTGTACTTCAAAATTTTTCTCTAAAACAAATTGGTTTTAAGTAATTATCAGTAATGTTGGAGAAAATGCGAAATAGGGTGATATTTACGATTCTTTAAAGTGCTATAACTTTCTAACGGTAAATGCTACGGACAAAACTCTTACAACCATTTTCGTTGGAAATCGCCTCAGCAATATATTTGTGGAACAATTTTTTTTTTCTAAAACAAACCGTTTTTGAGTAAATTTAAAAAAACCCATTTTCGTGACCTTTGACCTTGAATAACTTACGTAGCGGTCATCGGATCGGTGAGGAACTCTCTCATTTTATTAAGAGCCCAATTACCAATGATTGTGCCAATTTTCAGCCAGGATCTAATTTTTTCCTTTCTTTGGCATTTTTTTGTCTATTTTTCCTGGACTATTAGCAGCATAAGCGGAGCACAAACTTAAATTATGACATGTAATCGTTACAATATTAGGATTAATATTTGGGATAAATTTTAGGAGTGATTTTGGTCGTATGGTACATACATATATGGTAAAGTAGAAATATACGAGTAGGTGAAATCTGAGTTGCAAAAAGTGGTAGAATTAGATTTTTAGGTGGTAGGTTTTCATGAACAGCAAAAAGTGGTAGAAATACCACTTAAGTGGTAAACACATTTTCTATAAAATCAGAGACATTCCTGTATCTTGATGCATATGTGTATCTATCACACTCAATGAGTGTACCAATAGTATACCGACACACACATACGCATCCTGGGTAAAATGATTTACACTTAACTCCAGTGGGCGAGGGAATCATTTTCAATACAATACGAGTACGTACATATATGTACAAAGGTATTTAAACGTAGTTCACTCTCGCTTCCATTCCTTTTCATTATAGGTAGTGAGATACTCGTAATATTTTTGTACTCATATTTTAAAAAAATCTTCAACCTTATGTAAACCGAGTGGTTTGACTAGTTCAGATTTAAAAATTCAAAACGCAAAGTTTAAAGTTGCCCAGGTCTTGCAGCTACTCGTACAATGGCAGCTCCGTTGCATTGTGCTCAGCCAGTTAGATGGTTATAAAAGGCTAGATGTCTGTTAGTCACTGCCTAGACTCACCCCAAACCTCAGCGTAACAATTTAATTATGTATTAAAACAAATTTTATAAATGAAATTCGTATATGAAAAGAATTTTTGTCATGTGGTCCTTTCTATAGAAATTTTTTTGTTCATTATTATTTGCTTATCCTTGCTCGGCATAATGTCACACCCATGCTACTCGCATATTTGAGGATGTTCAGGGAAGTCTATAAACAATAAAGACACTATTCGTCGTAATAGCACATTTTCATCACATGCACGCACATTCGTTTGAAGGGATCGTTGAAAGCATTCAAATAAAAATACGAGAGAAAACAAAATTGAAGCAAAACAAAAAATGTAGAAGGAAGAAAAGCACTCACCATTTACGGCAGATAACGTTGACGCGTCGACATAGTGATGGAAGCATAGCGTCAGATGAAGAAGAAAATATATAATTGGCCGCAATTTGATTGAAGTTCCCATTTCTTTCAAATCTGCTCCTCCTGCTGATGCTGGTGTAGTTTTTTCTTTCATTTTTTCTTTGCTTTATTTTTTTCTATTCTGTTTGGTTTCTGGATCGTTTTTCTATCTTAAGGTTTTGTGTTGGGGTTTTAGTTTTTTTTTTTTTAAATACAAGCAAGTCTACTGCCTTTCGTCCTTACATAGTCTTTCTAAGTCCTGACCACGTATGTGTTTGTCTATGATTGAAATAGGTCCTGGGGCGTTGGTAGATAGTTAAATCAATCCTTTAGATGATAACGTTGATGGTGTTGCATTGGGATCTTTAGTTTTTTGTGTTTTTCTTTTGACATCGCGTTAACGAAGGACGACAAGTGATGGTATATGTGATGGATAAATGGAAAACTTCTCAAGAAGACAACTATGTAGGTAGGTATAGATAATTTTTTGTGAACACAAAAATTGCAGGATAATTGAAAATAATTACACAACCCAGCCTTGTATGTGTATACTTGTGTTTGTTGGTTAGATGGTGGGTGGGTAGATATCTAGATGGACAGCACTCCTTGTCCCTCTAATGTTTCGTCGTGACATGGAGTTCTGGACAACAAGGAAAGTCAATTAGGCAGATTTGTTGTTAATAGACATGATGGTAGATCGTGGTCCTTTCAAAATCTGCAAAGAAAAAAAAAGAAAACAAATTATAAAAACAGAGGCATGGCCAAAAAAACTTATGTTTTTGTTATGAATATATAAATAGAAAATAATGTGTTACGATTTCTAGCCGTGCTTCCGTACTGGTACGGGAAGAGCAGAAACGGAGAGTTGAGTTAAGATGAAATTAATTAAAGAAATAGTCTTGTATTTGTATTTATTTGTATTTATTATTTGTATTTATTTCTCTCTATTGTATTTAAAATAATAAGGCCCGCTGTCTACGGCAGGGCTGCGACCTTATTGTTTAACTATTCGAATATCAACTCTGGTCTTCTCCTCATTCGGTTCCATATTTATAATTTTTATCATCATTCATTTCCCACCACCATCCAAACTCACTTACCATCCCAAGAACCATGTCACTTCAGTTCGCAAGAACCAGGCCACACACCAAGGTCATAATTCTTCGTATATTGTTTTGTCTAAACCTTTGTGCTGATCATATGGTGACCCACTCAAGTACTTCTAGGTGTGTCATCATCGATCGCAGTTCGCAGGTGTCATATTGCATATTGTACTTGACATACTCTAATGTATTGCAGTTGTTTATTTACATTTCTGCATTCGCATCGTATTGCACTTGACATGCATTCGTTACATTAGAGTCGTACATTTGGCTTGAGTCATTATGACGTGCAATAAGCAAGGCATTGTTCTATAATTAGAACGAAGCGAGAATTATGCCTGGTTGGTGTCTGATTTCGCTATTCATTGGTTGGGTGACTGTTTTACGGGAATGGGCTCTGAATAAATGATGTTGAGAATGAATGATTGGGCTTTGAGAATAGTTGTGGCTCTCGGGTCACAACATCCTCCCCCTCTTGAAAAAAGAAAGTTCGTAGCCTAAGAAAAAAAGGTTAGGAACTTTCGCAAAAACGCGTAGAGTTGAACCAAGTGAGAAGAAGTCGAGGTTTTACAATATATTTCTTAAACAATATTACAATATTATTCTTAAACAATTGTTCCTTTACTGTTTTATGATTATAAATAAAGACATTTTTTTTTCAAATTGTGTGTATTATATATGTATGTATATAAACGCCCATATTTTTTTTTTTTTTACATAATTTTAATGATTTTTAATATAGTGATATAATACTTAAAAAAGTGGATGACATTAAAATCTTAATTATAATAATTTATCGTTAATAATGGTATAATGACAATATATTTTTTTTTTTTTTTTTTTTTTTTTACATATATGATATAATTTTTCTTATTTATCATTTCGAATTGACTTTTTTTTTGTAATTTCAAAATGTGTTTTTTTTTTTCTCGTTTAATTGCTTAACACAAAAATTGGTGTTTCGTTTTCATTTTTGTTCATCTGGACAATATTACCCCTTCCTAAACTCTTTGTTTTCTCTTGTTTTAGTTTATACGTATTGTATCGTCTGTAGCAAAGTGATATTAAGAGAATCGTGAAGATTATATAAATAACCGTATAGTGATGTAAGTCATGCTTGTCTATTGTTAAAAAGGGTGTTAGTTCTTTAGTTTTTTGAAATTGTATATTCTTTGATAGAAGTTTTAGTTCGTCTTGACTAGAGTATTTAATGAATGTAACCTCGGGTTTTGGTTCGTGTTTGGGATAGTTATTCTTAATTTCGGAAATATTTAAAGCAGGGATGAAGGAATTGTAAACGAAAGTAGATTTTTCGATTTTAGACCGTATAGTGATATCTTTTGATTTTAGGAAACAGTTTCCAGTGAGTTCTAAAATAGCTGTTCCTTCAAGAGTATGTGTTACAACAATATCCTGGCAAATTTCGTCTATTATATATTTTCCTAAAGAAGAAAATAGCCATGTATTGTGTTGTGATACTTGTATCCAAACAGTTGAAACGTTTGACTCTTTAATCTCGCAAGAAGTCGGAAAAGATTGAATTCTTTGCAAAAGTTGGATTTCACATTTGGGGTTATTGCTATTTGTACTAAATAATGGATGTGTCATTTCGCATAAAAAGTTGTTATTCAAATTCTTACAATGATTCAGGTCTTCACTTTCTATGTTATAGTAGTGTTCCTTTTTGTAATCAATGATAAGATATTTTGAAGTTGGTTGTACAAATACAAGTTTGTTATTTAAACGGGTTGGTAGAGGGATAACTTTATAAAGTTGGAAATTTTCTCTGAAGGGTAAGGGAATTTTGAATTCATAGATTACTTTTTCTTTTCTAATGGTTGCACTCATACTGCTTATTTCGTAGAGTGGTAGAATATCATTCTCGATGCCCAAGTATGGTAACTGTAGGTCACCAGGAAGTTCCTGTTTTATTTTTAGCAAAACATTTTTAAGCTGATCCGGTGTAATGATAGTCGGATGCGGTGTACCGTTTTTTGCGTTTACTAAGACATCGAGGATGTCAGAAATAGTATTTTGGTATCTTATGATGAGGAGTGTTAAAAGTGAGGTAAGAGATTCTATTTTTAATATTGTAGACTGATCTGAGGTTTGATTGACGAGTCCGTCAACTGCGTCTTTCACGTCTTCGATTTTTGAATCTATAGCTTTAAATTGAGATTCAATAGTAATTTCTGATTTGTTAAACATATTGGTTGTTGTTTCTATTATAAGCGTTTGGTTCTTCACGAGTTCTAGAAGGTAATTTTCATTGTACTTTAGTTTCTCTATCTGTTTGTCGTAAAACTTAGCATCATCTTCATCCATTGTTCCGAACAAAGATTTACTAATCGTTCCTATAACATTCACTAATGCCCTTTTGTTCCTAAGTTTATGTTTGGGTTGTATTAAGCTGAATTTTAGTTTTATATCATTCATTAAGTGCGATACTTCCGCTACCGCGCTACTACAGAGAAGGTCGAAATTTGGTTTACCTTCTAATTGTTTACACAGACTGTTTATCTCGTTGACATAAAATTCTGCTTGTGTTAGAGCTCCATTGAACGATGTTAGGTCGTAATATGCTATAAGCTTCCATTGTGTTGTAAAGAGTTCGACCTTGCCCATCTCCTCGAAGTAGATTCCCGGATTATGATCGATTTGGCTTATTTTGAGAGTTGCGCTGGTCAACAATGGTAGTAGAATGAAGTACAATAGTGGACCCATGATCTATAATTCCAAAGAAAATGGTTGGTTTCCTGTATTTTGTATACTAACTCCTGATTTTTGTTTTTGACTTAGTGTTTTCTTTGTAATGTTACGTTTTCTTTATGTGTGTAAAAGTGTTTTTGTATGTGTTTGGTGTGTAAAAGTTGCATGTAGTTATTCGTTAAAAGGTTGTAAATTGTTGTTGTGAATTAGTTTTGATTTCTTACCCACTCTTACTATAGTATTTTCATCTGAATGGATTCTTATGACTTCATATGGTCCGTCCCACAGAGTCGAAAGTTTATTCTGTCTGGTTTGATTCTTTATTAGGACTTTATCTCCTACGTTAAATATTTTTGGCCTAGCATTCTTGTCGTAAAGAGTCTTTGATTTTTCCTTTTTCTCTTTAAGGATTGAGTTTGCTGTCTCATATCCGTATTGTAATCTAGCCTTAAGTTCGTTAATGTAGTTATCATAGTTATAAGAAATCTTGGGTTTTTGTGATAGAATACTTGGGATATTAGCGGGGAATCCGTATAGGAGTTCATAGGGTGAAAATCTAGTACTACTGTGTGGTGTTGTATTGTATACAAACATAGAATAGGGGATCCATGTATCCCATGACAAAGGATCTTGGTTCACATAGTGTCTTAGGTATTCGGCTAACGTTCTATGGCTTCGTTCTAATGCTCCATTTGTCTGTGGATGGTAAGGCGTTGTATTCAACTTTCTTATCTTCATTAGACTGCACATTTCTTTGAAAAGGTCACTTAAGAAGTTTGTTCCTTGATCAGTCAAAAGAGAGAGAGGGATTCCGTGGCGACAAATTATGATTTCCACGAATGTTCTAGCTACAGTTGAAGCTTCGGCGTTTTGTATTGGCATAGCTTCCGAAAATTTTGTCAAATCGTCCTGGAATGTGAGTAGGTATTTGTTTCCACCGTAGCTAATAGGAAGTGGTCCAACTATGTCTAGAGCGACCCTTTCAAATGGTCTAACACTAGTAGTTGTAATTTTCATGGGGACAGGTGGGTTTTTTCTACTTTTATTCCGTTGACAAGATGTGCATATGCTCACATGCTTTTGTACATCAGCTTTCATGTTTGGCCAGAAGTATTTCGCCTTTAGCCGGTTATACATTCGTGAAACACCTTGGTGACCTCCGAATGGGGAATCATGATACTCTTTCAGAATCTTCGAAATTGTCTCTGTATCATTCAAGGAAATCCTTTCATCAATGTGTAGGTATATGTCTAATGTCATATCCCTGAAAACTTCATTCAATATTCTTTTGAAGGTGTGTCTAACTGGGTTATCTGCGACAGGTAGTGAAAAAGAAATAGTTTTTTCAACCTTAGTTTGTTTCTTAATTGTTCGGAGACTCTTTTCGGTTATTTCTTCGTCCATTGTCGTACGGAACGGTAAGGGTAGCGTAACGACAATCAAAGAATTATATACATTAAATTTGCCTAAAGGGGGTTTTGTAAAGTTTTGAATTCTTTTTACTAAGGATTGCTCATCTGTTGAGTCTATTAGGGGTAATATAACGATTTTGTAGTTGGAATTTTTATTTGTAAAGATAGATTCGAATTTTTCAATAATATTACATTTGGGTCTTGCGTCAGTAATAGATGCTGTAGTTTCATTAGTTTGAATGTTATCTTCGATCTGTCTTTGTTTTTGCCCTCGTGTTACAACCATTATTTTATTTTCTATATTTCCCTCCGATTCACCTATGTTCCGACTTAAAGCATCTGCATTTAAATTAGTTTTTCCCGGTTTATGCTTAATGGTATATTCATATTCTGATAATAAAATTTTCCATCTTGCTAGTCTGGACATAGGATCGGTGCGAGAAAATAACCATTGCAGAGGTTTGTGGTCAGTATAAATAGTGAAAGGTTTACCGTAAAGGTAAGGACGGAATTGTTGTATACCATAAATGATTGCAAGTAATTCCTTTTCTGTCGTACTATATCTGATTTCCGTATCATTCAGAGTCCTACTTGCAAAGGATATCGGTTTGTCTTGTCCGATGGAACCTTGTGACAAAATAGCTCCTATTCCGACATCACTGGCGTCTGTGGTAACAATAAATTCTTCTTTAAAATTGGGGTAGGCTAAAACTGGAGGGTTTATTAGTTTATTTTTCAGGTTTCGGAAGGCCTCATCGCAGAAAGCATCCCATTTAAAAACGCAATTTTTCTTTAGCAGCTTCGTAAGAGGTTTTGCTATCGTAGAAAAGTTTTCTATAAACTTCCTATAATAGCCAACGAAACCAAGAAAAGATTTTATACCCTTAGCGTTTTTAGGTGTAGGATATGTTCTGACGGCTTTAATTTTTTCTGGATCTGGTTTTAGTCCATCTTCCGAAATAAGATGACCCAGATACATGAGTTCGTGCTTAAGAAAATTGCACTTTTCTGGTTGTAGTTTCAGATTATGTACATTTAGTTGATTGAGGACCTTTTTCAGCTTGGAATTATGATCCTTAAGATCATACCCATATAGAACTATGTCGTCCATATAGACGAAGCAATCGAACCCTTGCAAGCCTGTGAGAACATTGTTCATCAAGCGTTGAAAGGTTGCAGGAGCATTTTTTAATCCAAATGGCATTCGATTATACTCATAATGACCAAATGGGGTGCTAAATGCAGTCTTGCATCGATCTTTCTCGTCCATCAAGATTTGGTGAAATCCTTTAGCCAAATCCAAAGTGCTGAAATATTTAGCCCTACCCAGTTGATCGAATATGTCACTAATATTTGGTAATGGGTATGCATCGCCAACTGTTAATTCATTCAGTTTCCTGAAATCTACAACTACCCTCCAACGTTTGCTTCCATCACTTCCGGGTTTCTTTGGAACGAGTAGCAAGGGTGAGTTCCAGGGACTGGAGCTTGGTCGTACGATGTCATCGTCTAACATTTCTTGAACCTGCTTATGGATTTCCTCTTTTTGGCTTTCTGGGAGTCGGTAAGGTTTTATGTAAAGGGGGGGTTTACTCTCATCGGTACCGACTTTATGTGTAATGGAATCGGTGTTGGTGAGGTGATCTCCCTCTAGATAAAACAATTCGTTGTACTCTTTACAAATCTTGAGGATCGATTCCTTCTCTTCAGTGTTGCAATGGTCTAACATCAACATTGATTCTAGTCTCTCTATTCGTTTTTCTATTTTATTGTGGAAGTTACTCATATCGGCTTGGTCGTACTCATCTAAGTTGTCATAATTCAAGTTTATATTGTTTATTTCTATCGTTTTTTCAGTTTCTAGGGTATTCATTGCTAGTACCTTTATTCTATCATTTTCTGGTCTAGAAATGGTTTCACCAAGATAAACACCTGGGATGATTTGTTTTTTTTTTAAGACAATGTTTTCGGAAATATTATCATATTTATTAAATGGAATCTCAATCATTTGCTGACTACGGGGTGAAAGGGTTATTATTGAATTTGAAAAATTGTTTATATTGATACTTTTGGATGTATCCTCATTTAAAATCTTTTTAATTATTGCTTCAGTTTCCTTGCCTTGTTGACTTTCGTTTTCTGAAGTATTTTTAATTTTTGCTTCAGTTTCCTCGCCTTTTTGGCTTTCGTTTTCTGAAGTCTTTTTTATACTACCTGCTATCAGTGTAGTCTTATTGGTAGTTTGACCTTCTTCTTTTAACAAAGACGTCGGCGATGTTTCTCTGCTGCTGGAATTAGTATCCATGTTATGCTTATCGGAATTTCGGTTGATGGTGGCTTTATTAGGTTTTAGAACAGAATCGTTCTCCTCAGCCTTTTCATCGCCTTTCGATTCCAAATCGTAGCCCGTAGGCACCGCCTCGTGAGGGGTAGCTTTTTGGATACGTTTTTCTGCCACAGAGTCATCACTCAGACTCATGTCGTTAATTTCTAATATCCCTTTTTTGTAGTTCACCTTACATTTGTGCTTACTGAGGAAGTCGTTCCCCAGTATGCCATCGTAGGTTAAATTAATTCTTTCCGTTAAAACCTGGAAAGGATGTTTTAACGAAAGACTCTTTTCTTCATCTACTATAATTGAACCTGTTATTTCACCTAGGGTGAAGACTGAACTACCCGATATTGTGGATAACGAGCAGGATTTTGCTTGTTTCGCGTTTGCCCCCAGTCTGTATTTATACAGGCTGACTTCCGCTCCAGTGTCTACTAAGAATGTGGAGTATTTTTTGTCGGAAGGCTGAAATTGAATTCGTACGACAGGTTCGTAGAATTCAGGGCAAAGTGAAATTTTTAAACATTTTATTTTTAGTGTTGTGGGTCGGTTGTCAACTCTAGTCGGGATGGATGACCCATCTCTTCCTCCCGAGCATAATCGTTTTCCGAATTTTGAGGATAAAAGTCCTCACCAGAACTCCAATTCTTATACCCCTGTCTAGTGTTGTATTGCCGGATGTTGTTGTGAGGATTTTGATAGGGTTTGTTCTGCGAGCTGTCCCTAAATGGGTTAGGGTTGCTCTGGCCGAGTTGAGACCGTTTTAACCTACAGTCTGCTTCTCGATGATTAAGCTTTTTGCAATACCCACAGGTAAGCCGTTGTACTTCCCTTTTTATATTTGTGGGTTGGTTTGTATTGTTTGATCTCCTGTTAGGATTACTATAACAATGTGTACTTGTATGACCCACTTTGTTACAGAATTGACACGTTGGACGTATCGAAGGTGAGGAGTTTGTATAGCTTGTAGAAGGGCTAACCCGTTCTAGTCGGTTCGAATGCTCTTCTGCGTAGAGAATGGATTTCTTTAAATCCGTTTCTCCATGAGCCTGAACCATAAACCTAAGGTTTTGGTTCCGGATGCCGTCCTCGAAAGTTTGAATGGCTAGTTTGTCATTTTCCTTGAAAAGGAAATTCCTAACTGACTCTTCCGTGGAACTGGCATAGGTTGCTGAGTTGAGGGCATTTAAGAGTTGACCGACACGGTCACCAAATTCCTTAAGTGTCTCCCTTCCCCGTTGCCGAGCTGAAATCAACTCGTTTTGGGCTGAGGACCGAGACTTTACCGAGGAATATTCCTTCTTTAAAAGTAAATGAAGATCTTCCCACTTCTCTACGGTTTTGAATTGGATGAATTCGAATGCTGGTCCTTCAAGCCTAGTTTTCACTATGCTGAGGAATAGTTTTTGCTCATCGGCCCTTACCGATTTAAAGAGTATATCCCCGCATGCAAGAAATTTTGCGAGATTCTCTGATTTTCCATCGAAAATTGGGACGATATCTATTATGTCCTTTAGATTCATTTTATATTCTGTCATTTTAGTTTGCAAGTTAACAAGCGTATGAAAGGGTAAGTTCTTGAAAAGACTAGCTTTAAGTTTTTGATTACGGGTAGTAATTTTGGAAATTTATTTATTTTTCAGGAGAGAGTAAAAAGAAAAAAAACTATTGGTCCAGGTAGAACAAAACGAAAGTTGTACAAATGAAAAAAAAATGTTTTTATGTGTATGTACTCGTATATAAAAAAAATTTTTTAGCAACGATCTTATATTGTACGTAAATTAATATTAATATTGCATGTAAATGAAATTTAAAAGGTATTTAAATTTAATATATTTAATATTTAAATGTATTTGTATATATATATTTTTTTTTGTTTTTAAATTTACTTGTGTTGTTGTTGTGGTTGATGCCGCTGTTGTTGTCGTGGTTGATGCCGCTGTTGTTGTTGTGGTTGATGCCGCTGTTGTTTGCCAGGCAGGCTTCACGCCCTATAGCTGATTATTACGGCCTGGTCTTTTTAACTGCCTAAATTCTGCCTCCGGCGTCCGCTTGGGAATTCGCCAGGTCTTACTTTTATAGGGCTTTTTTTTTTTCACTGCCTAAATTTTTAGGACTTTTTTTTTTCACTGCCTTATTTTAAGAAATTTTCACTTAATTACACAACTTTTTTTTTCCTGGTGTTTAGCCCCAGGTAACGCCTCAAGAAAAAAAAACTTTTGTTCTTGTGTTTGGTAGGGAGTATCCCACCGCTGCCACCAATGTTACGATTTCTAGCCGTGCTTCCGTACTGGTACGGGAAGAGCAGAAACGGAGAGTTGAGTTAAGATGAAATTAATTAAAGAAATAGTCTTGTATTTGTATTTATTTGTATTTATTATTTGTATTTATTTCTCTCTATTGTATTTAAAATAATAAGGCCCGCTGTCTACGGCAGGGCTGCGACCTTATTGTTTAACTATTCGAATATCAACTCTGGTCTTCTCCTCATTCGGTTCCATATTTATAATTTTTATCATCATTCATTTCCCACCACCATCCAAACTCACTTACCATCCCAAGAACCATGTCACTTCAGTTCGCAAGAACCAGGCCACACACCAAGGTCATAATTCTTCGTATATTGTTTTGTCTAAACCTTTGTGCTGATCATATGGTGACCCACTCAAGTACTTCTAGGTGTGTCATCATCGATCGCAGTTCGCAGGTGTCATATTGCATATTGTACTTGACATACTCTAATGTATTGCAGTTGTTTATTTACATTTCTGCATTCGCATCGTATTGCACTTGACATGCATTCGTTACATTAGAGTCGTACATTTGGCTTGAGTCATTATGACGTGCAATAAGCAAGGCATTGTTCTATAATTAGAACGAAGCGAGAATTATGCCTGGTTGGTGTCTGATTTCGCTATTCATTGGTTGGGTGACTGTTTTACGGGAATGGGCTCTGAATAAATGATGTTGAGAATGAATGATTGGGCTTTGAGAATAGTTGTGGCTCTCGGGTCACAACAAATGGATGCTGTCTTATTTTGTTTTTTTTTTGTCTAAGAAGCCCAAAACCTTTGGCTCAAATTTCAAATTGATGTCTTGGAAGTCGATGAAGAAATGCAAAAAAAAGTTTTTTTGTAATTGCTGTCACAGCAACCAAAGACATTGAACTGCCAAAATATTCAGTAAGGTTTCCCATTTTTCACGGCCATAGAACACACTGTGAGTTTGCTAATTATACACTGGAAATGTTTGCCGAACGTTCGGATTTTGGTCAAAAATCATCATGCTCGAAGTTGTGAAGGAGAAATTTGTCGAATAGATCATCTCATGGCGTGCGTTCATCGATTGGCTGCCGCTATCATACGACTTGAATACACTCGATTATTTTCTCTGAGGCTACTTCAAGTCTTTAGTCTACGGCTTACCACTTTGAACGACGAATAAGGCAGCGAGTCATCAAAAATAGGATCGACCTTTTAACACCGCTTGCGAGGCCCAGGCAGACATTTAATGATATTCCATACATTATGGCGTGAATACCTGTATTTGGATATAGGGGCATAGAAATCAGCGATATCTGAGTAACTTGCTGTTTTTAGTGCTAAAGTTCAAACTGAACATACGTAAACCTATCATTAATTTATTGTTTATGATTCATTAACTTATTCTTCACCAAGCAAAAGTTTCTATATTTTAATAGCTCAAGTACTTCACATTAAAATTTCCAGAGAGAAAATTCCTACTGCTAGCCATTAACCCAGATTTGTTATACATTCCTCAATTCTACGCAATTATTCGCTTTATTAATGAGCAAACCCCATCATATTACTCGTACAACACCAAATATCAACACACATCATTGCTATAGCAGGTCTCTTTAACTTTTCTGTCGTTAATATTATTTTTAATATATATTATCGGCCTTTCTCTTTCCTTTAGAGAAGCAGATATTTACAAATTTTTTGTTTTGGAAAATCCCATTAAAACCATGCAATGAAATTAATTTCGAGTGAAACACCAATAAATCGCATTAATGAAAATACGCCACGTTATTAACTTGGAAACAGCAATAAAATTGTTTAATAGCATCAACTTTCATGCCAAAAACACCCAACTCTCCTCTGTTAGCAACAATCTCTCTCACCCTCGCCCTCTTGGTTGGTCTGTTCCAATCTTTTCGTGGAGATTTTTTTTGCCATCTCTGTGACTTGATGTATCAAAAGCTTAAAAAACCTGATTTTGGACGCAAAAATTTATTCATCAACGACACAGACCGTCATATGTCGAACGCAATATTGAAGTATTCCAAAAACTTTACAACTTCCAAAACCTCTAGCCCTCAGGTGCTGGAGCTCATGTTTTATTAAAAAAAAAACAAATGCCAACCCTGGAACTTGGAGGAAACAGTTTGGGAAAATTACCAAATTTATACCACCTAAATGATGATTAATAAAAAATTATTAAAAGATTTATGTCGTTGCTTAATTCCTTCGTTCCTTTCTTAATGTCCTTTGGCGATATTGAAACAGTTCCAGATTTTGTGAAACTTTAATTTGCAAAACGGCTTTTGTTTTTGAGTAGGTACTTTTTTGTTTCTCGGAACGTGTTCCTTCAATGTTTACTAGTTGTATTTCGCTTTTCACTTAATATAGAAGCAGGGCAAACAAAATAAAAAATGTTTCCTTTATGTAAATAAAATATTCATTCTAAGTCACGCAAGGAATGTTTATTGATAATTTTTTTTTCATACGCGCATCGATTTTCTTGCGTGTTTAATGGTTTTCCTATTTTTATTTAATTTTGCAAGAAACGTAAGCCTTAAGCAGTACATGTTAAGGACGACACCTGTGTCGTTGTTTTCAAATGTAGGGTGCGTCCCGGTGTCTGCACCGATTTCTCTGTATCGATAAAATACTTATTATTAACAACAGGTCGTCGTAGTAAGATACGACATGAAACCTAATCGCGGTAATGCGTATTTAAGATCGGGTTGTTCGAACAAGTGTTTTCAGTAAACACACAGTTTCTACTTGGATTCTGATTCAACGCGTGGAACGTGTTTTTTTTTTTTTACCAAAAATCAACGTAAATTAATCGTCTCGGAAAATTTTACACGTTGAGAAGTTTTGGTCGCACATTTGGAGCCTACATCTACTCTGAAGGTACGTGTTTTTGAAAAAGTCGCTAAATGTATTCTGAGCTTGAGACTTTTTTTGTCTATTGTCAATATTTTAGCAAATCGTCTAAGTCCACAAAGCGAGTTTGAGTTCACAATGAGTACCGTTGAAGCCCCAAAACTCAATGCGATTGAAATAACACCTAGCGTTCGTTTTTATTTTGTATATGGGGCACCCTGTCATTATGTTCTACCACATGTGAATAGTATTTGGTATTTTTCTTAGCTTTTTTAAATTTTAGGGGTCCTTACCACCTGGTTGAGGTTTGTAGTATTAAAAAATGTTTATTTGCAACAAATATAGGGCTTTAATAATTTTAGAATAAATACAGCTTAAAAGAATAAATAGGTTTGCCATCTATCGCAAGACCAATGAATACAAAGAAAAAAATTGAAATGGCGGAATTCCAGGAGATTCGCGAAAGTGTTAAAAATTTCGCAAAGGCAGACACGCCTTACATGCAATCAAAAACATGTGATAAGGCTTAGAAAATTTGCGAAGAGATAAAGCAAACTCTTCACTCGATAATGACTAAGGACGATCCCCTTCGACTTTCCAAGGAAGCTCGCACTGTGTCTAAATATTTTAAGGGTAGTCATTATTCCTTTAGTGCGTGCAAAATTATAAAAAAATAAATGCACGACACGAAATGACGAACTTGCTCTAATGGAAAAGACTAAGAATTTTAAAAATCAATGATATTAGAGAAAACTATTTATAAGCATAAGTTAAATTTCTTGAACTCTTTTGGTAGTGAGAGATAAAACAGAATGCCGTGCGATTTTTAAGCAAATATGAATTTATGAAAGAGAAAAAAATAAGCTTTTTTACACAATATATTCAAAACATTTTCAGGAAAATATTTTGGTACGCCAACTTTAAGTTCTTATAACTGTACGAATAAAAATTAAATTTCAAAAAAAATATTGACCCGTTTTTGAGACATCGAATTTTACAAAAAAAAAATAGATTCTTTTTTCAAAAATTCAAAAAAAAATGTTTTTCAAGTTTTGAAATCCAATGTTTTTCAAATTTTTTAGAAGCTTGTCTATACAATAAAATTTCATTAAAATCTGTAATGTCGATACTGAGAAATTCAAAATTTGAATAAATGGTTCCATGGTGGTATAGTCAGTAACATTTTAATTTCAAAATTTGTTTTATTAAATTATAGATCGTAAAAATTAATCAAAAAAAAAACTTTATCAAGACTAGGTTTTACAGAAAAATACGATTTTTGAAAACCATTTTTTAACATTTGTATGGTGGGTACCGTTATTTTTAGGTAAAACTATTTTTTTTTTTCAAACCTTGTAGATTATATTGAGAAACTTTTGTTTGTCAAGTTTTAAAAAAATCGAGCATTGCGTTTTTGAAAACATTAAGTTTTCAAAAAAAAAATTTTTAATTTTAATATGAATTCACAATAATATTCAAACTTTTGGGTAGCATACAAAAATTATGAAAATCGGTTGTACCGTTTTTGAGAAAATCAAAAACAAAATTGGTTCCAAGGGGGTACCACACTAATAACCAATTTTGGGAAAATATTTTTCAACCTAGCTTTTGTTTTTGTGATTTTTTTGTTTTGAAAAAAATCTGTGGAAGTAGGTATTTGAAAAAAAAAAAATATTTATTCAATTTCGAAAAAAAATTGAATGACAGGTACCGTTATTTTTGGTATTAAAAACAAGGAAAACTAAAAAAATACCATCTACCAAGTTTTAAGCAAATTAACCCTGCTAAGTGTTTTGTGCCTATTGCCTTGTCACTGAGCTTTTACTTCTTTTACAAAAGAATGTCAAGATTAATAATAATGCAACATTTTTATGTACTGACTAAAAATTAACTCGTCATCCAGATTGCAATTTGTGCCGACGAATTTGTATTTATCTTATTTTAACAATCAAAACGCTAATTTTATTAGTTTTATACCATTTTGTCTAGTTTTCGTAAGAATTTAGGCTTATAAATTTGTAACTTGAATCCCATTTATTCGTCGATTTTTGGCTGCTCTTATGTGAATAGTCCTTAATTGTTGTCTTCAATGCTTCACCATAGTTTCGCATTACTGGATAATTGTTGTTACCATTTTGTTTATATTCCGTATCAGCCAGTATTATTGCTTTTCGACTTTTATAAATCACACATACATGCATGCAAGGTAGGATTGTGATACCTTCACTATATGTATATTTAATAACGTATCCTCTCCACCCCAAGGAACTTTTAATGTACCCCAATCCCGATCTTTACATATTTATGCCCATAACTATATATCTAAATAAAGAAATAAAGATGTATAGAAGGAAATTTCCCGGATGTTGTATCTTTTTGATATCTCTCCCTTATAAGCTTCATTAACTATTTTTCCCTTTCAGCATCGTCAAAAGTCTTGAATTCGGGAAACTCGCTGGATCTTGAATTCTCATTAGTAGACTGCGCGCTCTACATACAGATGTACATACTCGTACACACAAACACGTATCTGTTTCGCATTATTTCTTAGAAAAGCATGTTTCGTGTTCGATATTCACTGCCGATAGTCATTAGGATGGGATTTCCTTTTTCCGTCTTGGTTCCTTGGCTGCCAACCCCCTCCATCGTCACGCCAACACATTCTATTAGGAGACATTGCTGAATTGCTGATGTCGTAGTCGTTATTGTCACTTTACCTTTCCCTCTTTCTCCACATTTCTTTTCAAGGCATCTTATCTTTTCTAAATGGCATTGATTTAATGGATTCTAATTGGAATTTATTAAAGCTTGATTTCGTGAGGCACATCATCATCATCATCATCTACATCTACATACATAGGTATGTGCGGCCATCATGTAGAGAATTGTCAGGATAGGGTGTTGAGTCCAATAGCATTCTCTTAATTTTCCCCGGGGGTTTTCATTAATAGTATAACAATTCTCGCGAAACGGAAGTCAATTAGACTCTTGGTACCTTCTATGTTCTTTTAAGATGTTATCTAGTGAATCCTTTTGATGTTGTTGCTGCTCTCCTTGGAAGTCGACATTTTTAATTTAATTCTCGTGGAGCGTTCCCAATTAACATTCCGCTACTTCAATACCAAACTAATGTTCTTTTTTTGTATAAAAAAATGAGCTCTGTGGTGAAATTTGAAAACCTACCTTTCGAAAAGGTATTTAAACAAAATTATGTTTTAAATGCTTTGCTTTGAATGCGAAATGACAGTTCTGACTTCTTTGACGGCTCGAGGGTTGAACATTTTAAAAGCTTGATAAAGAATCAAATATGGTAAAATCCTTTTATATCTTTTCTTCTTGCAAAAAATCATATCAAAACGAAAAACGAATTGAATGTGCACCAAGAGGAGACATAAGAAACACATAGTTTCCACATTTTGTGTAGGAAAACGATGAGGATGGTGTCTTTCTTCGATGGTTGTTGATCAATCGATACTTTCATCTGAATGATTTGATTTATCGTATTTTCTTTTTCAGTATCCAAGTGGGATTTAAATGGGAAATAAAAAAAATTAAACAAAAAACCAAGATCTCACATATTAAAAAAAAATTCAATCGAAAACTTCACAGACTTCTTTCTTCTACAGATTGAAAAGAAAATCCTTACAAAATAAATACAGCTCGCAGATTTCTTACTCATAAAGAAATTACCTATAAATTTAAGCAAATGTTAAAAAAGAAATAAATTTTGTCTTGATACTTATGGCGAAAAAACGTCATTACTATATATCAAATTATATTGAAAACGACTCTTACGATTTTGATTAAATTTTGAACGTGAAGTCTTCAAAGTAATTATCATAAAACGACGGGGTTTCAGACTTCTTCACAGAAATAAGTTATGGTATCAAACTGAAACTCCTCACAAACTTCTGGTACGACTTACGAGCTGGGTTAAAACAAATTGACTGTTAAGTGAGTTTCAAGCTGGTTGCAGGACAAGGTATTCAACCGGTGACAGAATCTTTGTGCAAACAAAAACTGATAGAATTTAACTTTGCAGTGGAAACTTTATATTCCTTTTCGATAGGCCTTCATTTGAGTGATTGAAAGAACACTTTTTCTTAAAATAAGAAATATTGTTCAACATATCCGGGCATTACATAAGGTTGTAAGTCGACTTTTCTCGTTTTTAGATGATCTCTTACGGTCCTTAACTCAAGGAAAAATTTTTAACGATGTTTCGGTAAAAGGTTTGTTGTTTGTAGATGACATTGTTTTGCTGGCAGAATCTTCAAACATATGCTTCAATTGAATTGTCATATTGGTTCAACAAAGTCAAAGGTCATCGTATTAATAAACTCCTTAAGCCAACTGCAACTTTACAAAGTAGCAAAAGATCCACGTAAGTGATGAATTAAGAGTAGAAATGTCTCTTTGCCGGAAGTATAGACCCACAGCATTGGACAATATTCTTCATAAACTTGTAGGAAATTCACACTGGATTTCTGAAAGAAACATCAAATAGCTTAGTGAAGGACCTTAACTGCAAAATACTAAAACTTATTAGAACACAATTGAAATCTTCGCACTAAATTAAAGCTAAAAATCAGGCAAAAAATAAATAAGATCGATTCTGAGTGGAGAGCATGTTGAACAGAGGGTTTTCATTCTCAAATCAAAAACGGTTGAGTTGTTGCCTTTCCGAAGCATTCTTTTCATAGTTTCGTTTTGGCAACACTCAGTACGATGGAAAGGGATCGTTAGTCACGAATGGAAGTGTCTATCGAAACTGGTTGGTTATTGACCACTTATTGACATTGTTACAAGAGAGGGCGTTTGCGAAAATAATTAATGGCTTGACACTTATTAACATTCAAATCAAGAAAATTGTGTTGACTCCCGCGGCATCTCCGGTGTTTCGAGATCCGGTGTTTATCTCGGGGTCAGAGCCTGTAAGAATTAGTTCTAGTTCATTAATATAGTTATTAAGAAAAGCAAAGATTATAACTGAATTCGTCGCGGGAAGCCCGATGCTGAACTTCTAGGTTTGGAAAACCCGATGATGATGACAAATGAGATCAACTTTATAAAAAGCTTCTAGGGTTCATACCTATAGTATTAGATGCATACTCTGTAAGATTTGTGATCGTAGATTTACTTTAAAAAAATCCATGTTGGTTTAGAGAAAAGAGTTGTTTACGGTTAAAGGCCAAGCGATAATTGATTAAACTTTCCGAATTCCAGGCATGCGAGACAGTTGGTCGATTGGGTATAGTGAGAGACACCATTCTTACATCTTTGTTAATGAACGAGAGTTTCCATTTTTTATAAAATACGCCGCACTTAATAGATGGTTGAAAGATAGCAGTACTCCCGGTACCTAAACTTCCTATATTTAAAATCACTCACACTTGAATTTTATCAAAATTATGTTTTTGTTAAACTTTAACTCGTGCAGTTATTCATGTCTATTACGGAATTCGCAGAATTTTACTCCCGGTGAGTTCACTCGATTCGCATCCGCTGTAAAACTCAATTATGAAATTCGTCGGATGAACTACATTGTCGATTCCTAAAATTACCTTATCATTTATGAACTTTCGTATAGACACTATCAGCTAGAAACATTTATTCAACTGGCCTAGGCTGTGATAATAGTATCGATTTCGATCAACGAAATCAAGCATCGTTGAGAGTGGTTAGTACGAAGATGGAGGACGGTTCAAAACCCACCGTATGTTCTTTTTTTTTTTTTTTTTTTAGATTTCTTGCTTTCTGGTTGCGTTGCTATTTGTGCGTTTTCTATTAAAATTTGTTAAACAAACACTTTAGCATTCAGTATGATAAGCTTTTGACTTACATTTTTGTATTCTCCATTGTTTATTTTCGTTTAATCAAAAATTCACTTCAGATTCGTCTCGAAATTGGTGCGAATGTAAAATGATAGAAATTGTATGGAGTGCGAATGGATTGCGAATTCTGTAATACCATATAAGTTGAACAAAATTTCAGTGGTGCAGGGATTCGTTCAACTTTCATTCGTTCAACTTTCATTCGTCGGATTCAGTAATAGCAAAAGTTTGGAAATGAATTGAAATTGTCACTTTAGCTCATTCGCCGAATTCTGTAATAGGGGTGATTAAATCATTTAACATTCATCATCCATTATCTTACAAGTTATATTTTGGATTGAATAATTTATTTTCGAACGAACTTAATTGTAACAAACACAAACGAAACAAAATCTAACAAGAATGCTGCTGCCGGGTTTTACTTTTGACATTTGTGTATGTGCTCATAGTACCCCAAGTAGTAGTTACCCTTGGCATAATGGTAAGTGCGTTGGACTGTCATGCGGAAGGTCTTGAGTTCGATTCTCAGCCGCTGGAAGAAAGTTTTTTTCAGGGGCGTACTGATTCTTGATGCGAGGAATTGAAAAAATCCTCCAAGAGTATCTCTTGTCACGGAAAGTGCTGCTCATTAGCCGTTCGGAATCGTCAGAAAATTGTAGGTCCCCTCCGTTCCTGGTAACACGCACAGAGGAATGTTTGAGAGTTGTAAGTCACTAGGTCCTGGTTCACTTCGAGCTTGTGCACCACCAAATTAAAAACAAAATAAAATGCACGACTGGATCGCACGAACTTGCTCTTATGTAAAAGTACTTTGGAATTTAAGATACATTTTATAAATATAAAACATGAATTTAAAATGAAATTGCCGTCTGATTTCTGGAAAAGTATGAATTTATGCAAACAAACTTTAAAAAACCGTTTTATTATTAAATAAATAAATTTTTTATAAAAGAAATTTCTTTAAAATTTTTCAAGAAAAAAATGTGGGATGCGAAATTTAAGTATTTAATAATACTGATTTTATGAAATAATTTCAAAAAATAATCGTTTATAGGTCTTGAAGATATTGATTTTTCAAAAAAAAAATTTTTTTCAAAAAAACGCAACAAATAATTTTTCGAATATTTTTATATACAATATTATTTTAAACTTAGGGGGACTCCTGCTGAAAATTTTTGGTTAAAATCGTTGGAGCCGTTAATGAGAAAGTCGAAAATCAAAAAAACGGTTCTATGACAGGTACCGTTAATAACATTTTGCCCCAAATTTTTTTTTTACGAAAACGTAGTCCATGTCCATAATATCACACCTAATTTTTTTTATCAAAATCGTTAGAGCCGTTTTCGAGATAAATAAGATTTTGTATTACGGGTGTATGGGGGGTACCGTTAGTTTTAGAGCTAAAAAAAAAATTTCAATTTCCCCTCTAGGGAATCACCGAAGACCCATAACTACCGAGTTTGAAGAAAATAGGTCCAGTGGCTTAGGCTCTAGATCGAGGTACAGACATACAGACATACAGACAGACAGACAGACAGACAGACAGACGGAATTGTCGGACCCACTTTTTTCGTCTTCGCTATCATCGTAATGTCAACTTTGATCAAAATCTCGAGTTCGATTTTTTTTCCAAATGCAGAACTTGCCCTATAGTACCTATATCGCAAGTAAAAAATTGTATGTTTAAAGGTTTTGACACCTACCTTCGGGAAAAAAATATAGTTCTTGATTGTTTTATAATGACTTAAGGAATATTTTTGGGTTCAGTAGGTTTTTTATGTTGGTACACTGCATTGTATCTGTTTACACTTTGTTCTTAATGTCAATTTATTCTAACTTTAGCTCTAAGTAACTTTATTGCCTTGGACAGTTAATTTTATTTTCAAACGTTTAAAAAAAAATGCAATCCTTGGATCAAATTCTCCAAACTAAGAAATTATTTACACCAAAATCAATGCTCTTTCTTTTTCAAATTATATTTTTTAGTTTTAATATCCACAAAACAAGAATACATATTTCTAAAAAAGGAACATTTTCTCAATTCTGTTTAAAATATTTCTTTCTTCTATCTTATTATATTTTCCGTTGAAGAAACCAAAACTTTCTCCCTTCCCTTTCCCGAACCGAAACCCGAATCTGTATTCTGAGCTCAACAACTTGGTCCTTCTCTTTTATTTCTATCCTCGACAGTCTCTTCGGCAGTGAATTCTGATGCCACCAGTAACAATTGAAAAACTATGTTTTCAGTTAACTAATTGTATGGCTTTTTTGTTCGTCTTGTTGTTGGCCTTAATTTTTTTCTTTTCTTGCAAGAAGTTTTTACTTTTACACATTTTCCCTTCACATTTAGATATATATCTAAGGAACAAAATATCTTTTTTGTTTGTTTTTTAAATTTCAAGGATAGTTTCTTATTGAAGTCCTGGAAGTGTATATCCTATTCTGTTTCCATTATTGAAAGGAAAACAAAAGGTTATTTTTTTCATAAGAATAAAACCCACATAAATAAAATAATGGACAATACATATGTATACATATACAAGACAGATTTTATTTTGTAGGTAGGAGCATAATATGATGACAAAATAGATAGAATTCGTTAGGAATATTGGAAAAAATAATGAGAGAAAAAATAAAGAACCCTTTTTGGGAAGAAAAAGACGGATAGAGAGACAGAACACAATTTATAGACCTTACCATACCTTCTCTACCTCCTGTAATTTCTTAAGCTATGTAAGGGATTTTTGCGCTTGTTGACAAGGAACCAAGAAAAAAATTATTCATGAGGACATCATCATCATCATGACTTACAAGATTAACCACTCAAGAAATACAGAAACGATTGTGTGTATATGTATTTGTATTTATTCTTTTTTTTTTTTTTTAATACATATACTTGGGTAAATTTTGTAGCGGATAGGGCAGAATTATATTTTGTGGGTTGTTTTCTTAAAACTTAGGTTAAGTGGTTTTTCAAAAGCAAACATCTTTTTTAAAATAGTGTATATATTTGCATCAGAAATTTACGATAAGATGTTTCGTTTTTTTTTTTTGATTGGTCTTTATGAGATTATAGTTCCAAGGGAACTTGAACTTATTAACTCGTACATAAACTCCTTTATCGGTTTCAATAATATGCAAATATAGTGCTTCAAACTTAAGAAATTTAAACGTTATGCTAGGCCTTGAGATATTCATGTCTATTACAGAATTCGCAGAATTTTACTCCCGGTGAGTTCACTCGATTCGCATCCGCTGTAAAACTCAATTATGAAATTCGTCGGATGAACTATATTGTCGATTCCGAAAATTACCTTATCATTTATGAACTTTCGTATCGACACTGATTTATTCAACTGGCCTAGGCTGTGATAATAGTATCGATTTCGATCAACGAAATCAAGCATCGTTGAGAGTGGTTAGTACGAAGATGGTGAACGGTTCAAAACCCACCGTGTGCTCATTTTTTTTTTTTTTTTTTAGATTTCTTGATTTCTGGTTGCGTTGCTATTTGTGCATTTTCTATTAAAATTTGTTAAATAAACACTTTAGCATTCAGTATGATAAGCTTTTGACTTACATTTTTGTTTATTTTCGTTTAATCAAAAATTCATTTCAGATTCGTCTCGAAATTGATGCGAATGTAAAATGATAGAAATTGTATGGAGTGCGAATGGATTGTTGAATAATATATAATAATAAGTAATAGCAAAAGTTTGGAAATGAATTGAAACTGTCACTTTAGCTCATTCGCCGAATTCTGTAATAGGGGTGATAATCTCTATTGCAGACAGGTTTTTAATTTGTGCGTGCATTCTTAAGGGGTTTTGACAACTCTTGAAATGTTAAGAATAGAGAAGGATCTAAGCAGCGACATAAATGCACATTGGTTTTCAAGTCCTCAATATATCGAAGTAGAAGGAAAAAACAGAGGTGTGTTAACCAACACATTCGTGTTGTGCGGATAGAGAAATAATCTCTGTACTTGACAGCATGTCCGAAATTGAGCTCTAGAACCACAAGTGAAATTGCTTTGGTGGAGGAATATAACTGGTTATTTTATTGGAACGCTGCGCTGTTCATGAAAATATCTATAAAATATAATGAGAAACTTGGAATATTACGGTGGCGCTCAAGCGATGTTAATGTTTCTTTTCAGTTTGTTCGGTACAAGTGTCGCTCAAGACCAGCATAGCATGGATAATTTGTACCGCTTCAACCACAGGAGACACCATTGAGTTTTTAGGGCATTAAATTCCACTCGGTTTTGATTCCCCATTGGACATTGTGCTGTGGAAAACAGATTTCATTGAGCTGCGGGTTCAGTTCCTGATGTGAATCGGAGAACGAATATAAGAATCTGAGTGAAGTGTGGCGTGAGCACAACAATGCAATGGAATAGAAG
Organism: Chrysotoxum bicinctum; assembly: GCA_911387755.1. Taxonomy (NCBI): domain Eukaryota; kingdom Metazoa; phylum Arthropoda; class Insecta; order Diptera; family Syrphidae; genus Chrysotoxum; species Chrysotoxum bicinctum. Next base: position 12,478,502 of record OU426991.1, on the reverse strand, counting down.
TTTTAGCCAGGAGTCATTGAAGAATATGATAAAGAGAGTCGGAGACAAAACTGAGCCCTGGGGAACCTCAGCATTTACTTTGTGGATACATATTAGATTCAAAACCATTCAGTAGGACTTGAAATATTGAAAGCTTTATAATCCAGGAATAAGACAAGATTCATCAATACCAACCTTGATGCCAAACTCTATCGAATATCAAGTAGAGTATTCTTAATTTCTCCAAAACGGTGTAATGATTTGTACCACTGTTTGTTGAGATACACAATCAGGTCAATAAAAAAGTATCGAGACGTCCTTTTTCTAGTATGCATTACGTTTGTACCGAAACCAAATGTTTACCTTTATTCTCTCTTCCATTGACTTGGGCAAGACGATGAGGAAAAAAGTATAGGAAATAATCTAAGGCTTAGGGTGTGTATGATTATTATGAAAACACAGTGAAATAGATATTTAAGAAAAAAATCAAGAAGAACCAAGAACCAAGAAAGAAGCTACCTACAGAATATTCTAAGTCCTTAAAATCGATTCCTTTTACAAATTCCGCTCTATGTGTCCTTGCAAACAAAGTATATTTTCATTTAAATATTGTTTCTATTTTATTTTGTGTTTCCTTCTGTTTTTTTTTTAGCTACCCATGAGCAGGACGACATTCCCTCGACCATCGACCAGAGTCGTCCTCGCAGCAAGCTTTTCTCAATCAATTACCATGAATTATTCAATTGGAATTAAGAGAATACGAGGGAAGGTACTATCATTTTTATTTTTAGGTATTTAAAAACACTTAATTCTAAAACACTATATTATACATAGATACATTTATAGAACACTAAAAGATACATTTCCACATTGCCTCTTTGTCTTTCATCCTTCGTCCTCATTGATCCCACACGCCGAACTTTTTTTTTATTTTTTAACTACTCGTGCTTCTTATACATACAATTTAATGACTGAGTTATGATGTGTATCTTTTGAGAGAAAAGGTTTTTATTTTTTTAATTTTTTTTTTGTTTCCATTTCCAATATTTGTTGCTTTCGGAAATGTATTATTGTGTCTCCAAGAAACTTTTTCAATTTTTTGTTTGCAGCTTTTTCCGGAGGGAGCATTTCACTCCGTTAAGTGCTTGAAAAGTTGTTCAATTTTTCGTTATTTTGAGAAACCAAAAGTAAAGCCTTTCAATGTGAAATAAGTTGTGTGTCCTTTCCGTGGTTTGTTATAAAGTGGTAAAGTTTATGCGGCACTGTGTGTATATTTTTTTAGGATTGGGATTGAATTTCTTGTTCATGCACTTTGTTTTAATTCTTGTGAAATACATAAGGAAAGGACTATCAAGGGTTATAGTGATAGAGACTGAGAGAGAGTTAAAGAAAAAGCGTGGAGACGGGCGGGCTACATGCCAAAAGTGTTACAAGAACAAGTCTTCGATAATAAAGTTTCTCCTCAATGTGCATAAAGTGCACACAAATAATAAACAAGTATAAAACATAAAACTCTAGGGAAAAAAACATGGGAAATCAATGAATGAGACATTATTTTGTAAAGTTGTATAGCATAGCATAAGAGCGGAAGTCATTTTGCTGATGTGCCAGGACAAATGGAAGTGTTTTGTCCGGTAAGTTGTTCCTTTTTACTGCTTTGTCATAAAAATGTTGCTTTGTAGGGAGTTTTTGTTGTTGTCGGTTGTCATAATGTCTGTCAGTTTTGTTTGACTTTCTTGTTCTCTATCGGTCTGATATAAGGATAAAAGCTAACATGTTATTGAATTGCGAATCAATTATTGTGTCTTGAAACATTAAAACATGCATTGATGGCATGATATTTTTCTCTCATAATATATTTATCATATTATTGATGTGATACGCATATTATATGTTACATAATGAAACAACCACCCCAAAAAATCGTTACGGAGACTAAAAATCTTACCTCTTGAAGAATCGTTTAGGTTAAACAATCTTTTTTAGTTTACTTTGGTAGCATATTTCTTAGTCTTTTCCTATGTCCTACTAAGGTGAGACATAATTTACCCCACTTAATTGAGACCCAAAAATAAAAAATTGGAGATTATGTCCCTGCGCCCGAATGATATCAGGATCACTTCCTTTAAGACTTATTGTAAACTCAAAAAATAGGATATCAAAAATAAAATGAAGAATTGAGCTCACAAAATAGCCTCAGTATTTTTTTTTTGTTTGTTTCTGTGCTTCGAAAATCGATTTATTTATAATTAATCCCACAGTAGTATCAGAAGAAATAACATTTCAAACATAAATCTATAAATTCTATGCCATTCTATTAGTAGGGAAATTTACAGTTCATACTCAGATGATTTTAGAAAATCATTATTAACGTACTCGTAGGTACTTGCAGATATACAAATGTGAAATAGTCTTTTGCGGATTGACAATGAGCAATATATTTATTAGGCTTGAGATTTTGAACCTCTTCAAATGTCAAGAGAATTATATGTGGTGTTTACATTTATTTATGAAAAGAATATGACAACACATCATGATCTCTGACAAATTGCCAGCTCTCCCCCTTTACGGTCCAACCTTCCTCCTGCTTTTGTTAATTAATTCATTGTGTCTATAATTAAGTGATGATCCTCCAGAAGCTAAGTTTTCTCGTACTTCGATGATATGAATCTATTCAGGTTCGATTTAACTTATCTCTGTCCATCACCATCATCAAGTGGTGAGGATTGAATGGCATGTCCAATATGGCAATATAGCAAGAAGAACACGTACCATGGAGTTAATATTCAAATTGGTAGTATATACTGTATTATATACATCTACTCGTATGGTTGGATTGTTGGCTATTCCCAATTCAATAAGACATTTCTAATTCTAATTCATTTGGTCATTCTGCCATTTAACATCATCTTTCTCTTCCAAAAACCAAACTTCGACTTTCAATAATTCGACTTTGAGAGAGACTTCGATTCATGGCTCAGGGGATTTGATCCTAATGAATTGACATTTATGGACAAAATTTAATACTTATATGCGATTGGTCATTGCCATGTACCTTCATCTCCATATCCTTACATCCCAAGAAGGGATAAAGAGGAGCTTTTCATTATTAATTTCGACGTGAGTCGAGTCCAGTCAAAGGGTATGTATGAGAGTGTGTGTTCGTTTGCCTGTCCTGAAGATGTGAGATATAACAAATCAATTCGATTTATTGCCTTAGATTCTTAAACAATAAGAATATATACACTCGCTCATTTACTACCATATATCCGGATGAATGCATTCCTAGGAAACTGCAATCTGTCCCTAGATGAATTGACGCTTGACTTTTTTTTAGATTCTGAAAATGTGAAAATGCGGAAAAGCTATCGAAACGAATGTGACAGTTAAATATTTTTTTTTTTAAGAAAAAAAAAATTAGAAATAGGAGCAGGAATTTCCCACTGCTAGGCTTAATTCAAAAAAAATCTTGGCAACTAAAACAAAAACACAAATCAGTTTTTAAAGTTCTTAGTTGGATTCTCTGTACAATGACTTGATACATTTTTAAATGTACCTAGGTATAGTTGAAGTGGGATTCTGATTCCAGATAGAAAATTTATAAAAGTTAGGATCAGAGCAGGCCTCGAAGGGAAAGATTTTTAAGTGAATAACTGTTAACAAACTGTAGCTTATTTGAATCCAAGATAATGTAAAGGAGGCAGAAAAAAGGTTGTACAGATACAAAACTAACCTAAGGAGGATTAACGATGTCTATAGAAAGTTAAAAATATTGCTGCATTTCCAAAATTTTAGAAAAAGGGATGAAGCTATTATATTGATTGATTGTTTTTTTTTAATTGAATTTATTAATATATTTAAATCCCATACAACTTTAGCTAACGTGATTTCATACTTTTTAATTTTTTTATTTCCCTAGGAAAATGATAAGTCCTTTGTGATATGGGTCGAAAATTTCAAAATTTCTGCGATCAGGTGTTTAAAGTCTAAAAAACTTTCTTTTTTTTTATCATTTTATCAAGTTATACCCTTCGTCCAATGTAGAAAAAAGGTAAAATAATTGTATTAATGTACATGAAGAAGGAACAACAATGGCGACTAAGCTTATTTAAGGAGTTGTAGAAAGTTAAGTTAAGGGAATTTAAGTGATTTTTCCAAGTAACATTTTCATTTCCTTGTTTGAACGGGTTTTGGATGGCGGTTTGCAAAAAAATAAAACATCTATCTGACAACCAGTGCGGGTTTGCTTTATGTATACTTAAATCAAGCATACACGCATTTTAGAGAGAAAGAATCAGAATGGCTAAATATCATGGTCATGTACATGATAGAGAAACTCAAAACGCATGTAAGATGCCCCCAGTTACTCACCCAAGATTTCCCAATCAATATTAATGTGCACCAGGAAAACGTCTTGAGCCCTGTGCTCCTTGAAGCAGTTCTTGACTTTCTGTTTGGGGGTAAGGTGACGTGTAGATGTTCTGGAAGGAAATAGCTATACCCATGCACTAGTTAATTATATAAATTGCAATTGCGAAGGATCATGTGATGACAATAACAAATATCACGTAAGCGTAGGATGGATGGAGTCGCGGGAAAACTCTGCCATCTTCTGTGATTAGGAAACGTCCCTAAATCTGAAAGGAATGTTTTTCAGTGCAGTTGTTTGTCCAGTGCTTGCATAGGGTTCACAATGAACAAGACTTATGAGAGTTAATTGATGGGTACTGAAATGAAGATGATTCGCATTAGAACAGTAGTGGCAAAAAGATTCGACGGATAAAAATACCTAAAAAAATTCTAAATCCTTGTAATCCAGTAGACTTTCATCAGTCAACGTAAAAGTGCAGTGAATTATTTTTTTCTATATTCAGTACATCTTTTGGTGCTTTGGTACATTCTTTTTCAGTACCAGGCTTCTCGCTTAAAAATTGCAAAATTCTTACCTATTTTGGACTATTAGTTGTTTTGCCTTATTAAAGCAGCAAGTACATATTATTGAAAAAATATAACACCCCTATTACAGAATTCGGCGAATGAGCTAAAGTGACAGTTTCAATTCATTTCCAAACTTTTGCTATTACTGAATCCGACGAATGAAAGTTGAACGAATGTCGGTAACAATTCCTGCACCACTGACATTTCGTTCAACTTAAATGGTATTACAGAATACGCAATCCATTCGCACTCCATACGATTTCTATCATTTTACATTCGCACCAATTTCGAAACGAATCTGAAGTGAATTTTTGATTAAACGAAAATAAACAATGGAGAGTACAAAAATGTAAGTCAAAAGCTTATCGTACTGAATGCTAAAGTGTTTGTTTAACAAATTTTAATAGAAAATGCACAAATAGCAACGCAACCAGAGATCAAGAAATCTAAAAAAAAAAAAGAGCATACGGTGGGTTTTGAACCGTCCTCCATCTTCGTACTAACCACTCTCAACGATGCTTGATTTCGTTGATCGAAATCGATACTATTATCACAGCCTGGGCAGTTGAATAAATGTTTGTAGCTGACAGTGTCGATACGAAAGTTCATAATTTTAGGAATCGACAATGTAGTTCATCCGACGAATTTCATAATTGAGTTTTACGGCGGATGCGAATCAAGTCAACTCACCGGGAGTAAAATTCTGCGAATTCTGTAATAGACATGATAATAAATACTTACATTGAACTACTTGTTGCAGAAAAAGGGGTGAAATGAAAGACCTTTCCAACGAAATATAAGTCCTTGGTATCAGTTCATAAGCAAGCTTTCGTATTTTTTTTTTATAATTCACTCGCGCTCAAGGGTATGTAAGGAGACCCTTATATTGTTAAACACAACACGGTGAAGGGGAAATTAGGAGGGGAGAGAAAGGAGGTGTCGATGAACATTGGTCTTGAATGTTTGCAAATTGAAATGACAAGGGAAAACTGTGCTAAAAGACGAATCTCTATATTTGACGGTACGACCAAAGTTATGCTCAAGGGTGAACTTTTGACTTTTGTCCGTTTTTTAAATATTTGAAATATATGGTTTCCCAGCTACTTGAGTAGCACGTCAACTCCATCTAAAAAAAAACAAATTCCATACGCGGAGGCTTAACTATAGTAATACAACCTGGTCGACGACAACGAGGACCTCACCGAACACCTGATATGGTCGATGCTGACAGTTGATTAAAAAAAAGGCTGGTCACTAAAAACACACATACAAAGATGCATGGTATAAAATTGCTCCGAGCTTAATGGAGTTTCTTTTTACTCTCCCTTTTTTATTTTAGAAACACACAAATGAAATTCTGCGAAATCCTACATGCATCCATCATTTTTGCAAACAAACTTCCATACCATTATTCATAGGCGATAAGCGTTTTAAATGCTATATACGTGTGGGTGATGTATAAAAAAGCGAATGCAAGAAAACTAAAGCAACAAAAAAAAAAAAAAAACAAGGATTAGTTTATCCTGCCCTAGGAAATTGCTTTCAAGATGGATGGAATGTTTGCGATGGAAAGTGTCCATAAACGACACCAGGTGTTAAAATTTCCTAAAGTGGACGTGACAATGCAATTATGTAACATTTTTCTTATAAATTTCAAGAGCTTTTATTTAAGGGTCTAATACAAGTCTTATGGAATCCTCATTACAATTCAAGGCCTTCTAATTTATAATAAGGAAGCTATTTAATGCTAAGCACAAAAAGTTTTGATGGCACTGTGATGACAGTAACCAGCAACTTATAACCAGCGCAACAACTTAAAGCCAATAAAACGCTTATTGCCAATTTTATATTCACTTTTGTTATTTCAAAGTTGGTAATCATAACAAATTCAAAGACATTACAGTTCAAAATTAGTGCCCTATAAGTCACATTTAATTTGTATTTGTTACAATTGAAAAAAGCGCCACCAGAACTCTTAACATGTCAACAATTTAAACTGACCTTATACAATTATTTATGATTTTGTCTTCTTGTTAATTCTTTTCGGCTTAGAGGTTATCCGAATTATTTGAACCTTCTCATTAAATTAAAGTTATATTAGCTATAAGTCTTAATTTAAAACTTTAAGTTGATAAATCAACAATGTTCACTCTGATTGCCGACCTTCACTTTTCTTTTAGTTTTAATGTTGTTTGCGTGTTAAAATTAGCTGACCTTGCTAATGAAATTTCTTGATGTCAGTAGACTCATCATAGATTTATAATCCACAGTAACGACTTTGTTAAATATCAGACCTTCAAAACCGATATGCATCCCGATGCTGCTCGTCAATCCTTCCCTACTTTCCTAACACTCGTACTGTGTCTAAACATTTTATGGGTAGTCAAAACTGCTTTAGTGCACGCTTTTTATAAAACATCTGTTTTACATTATAGAGCATATCTATATGATTCGTCGAACTGTATTATTTGAGAGAGAAACGCTTGTTTTGCTTTATCTAATCAGTATTTTTGCTCTTGTCTTGGATGGGCAAAAATTTGTTTTTTAGGGGTAATAACTCTTGCGAGAAAATGTGAAAATCACAAATCCTCCTGGTTAGGAAAATGCTGCTCGACTCAGCCGATTGGCTGCATTCCTGCCGAGAAATAATTCACAGAAGTGGTCGAGAGTTGTTAAACACTAGGTCTGAGCTGTAGCCTGCTAAGATTTTCTTTTTATAGAAAATGTTTCCCTTTGAAATTTATTTCATATTTTCCGAACTTAAGACGATCGATCTTGATTATGTGAGTCAACATCAAAAAATGATTGGAACCTGAAAGAACTCTTCCTACACAATGTTCCTCTAGTAGTCATTTTGTTGGGAGCGGGAAAATGACTTCTATACTCTTATTCTTTGAATAAAGAAAAATATTTAAACAACAGATTTCACTTCGTTTCTCATTCATTTAGCAGCTACACCTTGTTCGTAGTCAGAGAGACTACCTTTTCAAGCCAATTAATTCTGAAAACAACAATCTTTTAGTTTTTGTTTTGTTCCCTACACTTCAAGACTCCTCCAGTTGAGAGTGAAGAAATTACATCCATAGCTAGGTGTAGGTACTTCGAAATCGATTTGCTTGCAGAAAAAAGACGCATCCATCCTAGACAAGGCGAAGTATTTTCAACGCCAAACGTTTCACTGATAATTAATCAAATATAACATAGACAGATGTTTATACCAGCTTAGAAAATAAAAAAAAAATATTAAAACACAGAGTGAAGTTGAAAAAATAGAAGATTTTTTCCCCTCGAAGAATAACAAAGCATCAAGGACGTATACCTCTAATTTTTTCTCGTGAAGAAAAAAAAAAATAAAAATACAAAAAACAACCTACCAAAGAGCAAATTACTAACAACGAAGAAAAATAAATTTTCTATTAACAAGAACTGCACACACACACATTCACTCCCACCCACTATTCCTTCCCGACCCCACCAATATTTTGCTCTTATCCCTCTGCATGTGTACATGACACTCCCATACCCTTATGAATCCACTTCCGTATCCACTTAAGCGCAGCAGGCAAAAAATCCTTAGCTCCATCAACTACCACTGTATACGGCAGCAGTTAACATAGGAATAGCAGCGCAGCAATAGCAGGACGACTCTTCATCTGAAGCGCACCCGGTAATAACTCCAGAAAAACACACACGTCATATGTGCACCACACACATAAATGAGTAGGTATATGAACAGAATTATGAAATGAAGACAGTTTCACCGCTGCTGCTGCTGGTGTTTCTGAAAACGAAAAAGGGACCAGTCTCCAACAAGGAGCAGGACATGCAGAACGACTAAGGACGTTAAAATGCTCGTGCATAGATACAAAAAAAAAAAAAAACAATGAAAAACATTGTTTGCACCCATCAAGCTTATGGAATTGCCATCAGAGCTGGTGCTTTACAGCCACATACACTCCTCATTCCCTCAAGTAGTCATCACAGGGCCGTAACCATCGCGACAATACTAATTTTTTAAAAATCTTTACACGAATGTAATTCACAGCATCTTCTTTTATTAAAATGACTGCAATTTTGAATGTGAAGGGTTTTCCAATAAAGGCAGGTAGGTGTTGTTGCGACAACAATAGAATAACACCACACACAGCATATTTCCTTACATTACATTTTTTGTATATTTGTACATTTTGTTTAGAAATAATTTATTGTAAGATAAGCATTTATTTTGTATAAAAGTAGGATTGTGAAGGGATCGCACTAGTGACCATTTATTATCTCGAGCTTCGATAATTGAAATCTCCCAACGTACGCATAGCGCCATATCAACTTAAATCATTTAATGTGTATCCATTAAAAATACGTTGCTCATCTATTCAATGTGATAAGCATTCACATAAATATAAATATAAATATTCTCCAAGTATTAAGGGTTCATGTTACCACCAAACGTATCTACTGCATGGCCCTCGTCGTTAAATATATGAGGAACATAGACAATAATGCTGATATGGCGATATGCTAGAGCAAGGTGTGAAGTGATTGGGGTTCAATTGTCGAAGGCCGTGAAACTAAGAAATTGAATTAATAGTTGAATGAAAATTGAACACTAATTTCTGTATAAAGGACAAATGAAAATCCTAAATAAATGTAGTCACTTCTCAATCGCCAACCAGTGTGTTTTATTTCCAAGAGCAACTCGCTAGATTTAAAACATACTTTTAATTCAAGATTGTTCCTTTTTAAAGAGCTACCCGCTCAGATTGGAACTATCTTCATTATTCTCTGCTCGCTCTATAATATAGCGTTATCGCTTATAGAGGTAAACGACGGCGTAATAGCCAACGTTTTGAGTACGAGACGAACCTAAACAATTACTGAATTGTCGACTTAACAGGTGTTGAAATAGAATAAAATAAGTTGTGAGTGAGGTATTACTGAAATCGTTCAAGAGTCCGCACGGTTGCACGGATTTGACAGGTCAAATTTTCAATGACTGCCGCATAGATCCGGTTGAATTTAACCTATGAAATGGGTTGTTTTGGCTTTGAGGGCATAGTTCGATTGAAGATGTTTTGCATAGACATAGGACTTCAGAAGAAAAAGTCTAACGAAATCAAATCGCACGATATTGGTGGTCAATTTACGTCATCTACGCGAGAGTTATCCCTACTCTCAAAGTGTTCATGCAGAATATCAATTCGCTGTGTAGAACGTAGCGCCATCCCAAAGAAACCGAATATCGTCCACGTCATTGTTCAATTCGGTCCAAAAAATTGGTAATCATTTATTTTTAGCGGTCATCAGTGATGGTGAATCCCTCATCAACTTCATTTTCAAAGAAGTAGGAACCACTTTTAAGTCTGTGAAAGACCGAGTTCTCGTTCACGGCGAGGTATCAACTGCCTCGGTTTCTCATGAACCCTTTCTAGGATAGCATGCAATTTCTCCGTTGATCTGCCGTTACTTAAACGATTGCTTACTGAACTGGTCGTCTCCAATTTAGCCACTAAACCTTGGAGAGTTTTAATCATTTCGAAGTTCTGCCCAATCGTATAACTTCTCATGGTGATTGGGCCTCATTGAATTTAAAATAACGGATTTAACAAACGCCATCAGAGCCCGTCAACACCCAACCATCCCTATCGGAAAGCACTTTATTTTGTTTCTACGAAAAATAAGCCAAACTTTTTCATCACGTAATACTACTGTTTTTATATTTTTAAATAAAAGTGGTGAAATTCAAACGTGCTATGGTATGTTTTCCATGTTTTTTATTACTCATTGTATATGTCAAGAATGTGGCCCACTTTCTGTTTCTATAATTTTAATAAGACAGTGGTGTTGCGGTTTCATTGTTCTACTTTCTTGGGATGCAACCATAGCTAGAGAAATTTCTTAAAGGCCCCTTACGAATCGATACGACCCTGCCATATCGTATTTACTCATTCTATAGCTTATCCCAGCAGCAGCAGCAGAACCAAATGGATGAGAAACAAATTTCAATTTGAAGAAAATTAATTTCACAAAATGAAGCGCAAGAGAGGAAAAGCGGAAACAAAAACTATGCAAGTTACACTTTTGTGAATTTGCACAACTCAAAATGGGAATGGGAATGAGAATGGCGGGAGGAAATTGAAGTGAAAGAACACATAAGTACGATGGCGATGAAAACGACAAGGACGACGCGACGTTCACACAAAATATCATTTATCATGGTACGAAACGTTAATCTGGTGTTTTGTGCTTCAGTGTCAGTTTAAAGAATAAAATATAAAAACAAATATATAAGTATGTAATAATTGTTTTTGTTGGGGAAGCTGGCAGCAATGGTAGGTACTCGTATAATGTTGTCTCTGCGTTATGAAGAAAACATGTAGATCGAGAGGAAATTGTAATCCAAGCTCGGAAAATTGAAGAGAATGTTGCGTGCCCTCCAACTGGGCAGAGGCAGTTGGGCTGGGAGACGACACTAGAACGATTAAAAAGATTTTTTCTAAGGAGAAATGATATTTCATGTTTCAAATAGTAAGTTTTATAACGTGAAAGTGAAATTGAATCGAAGTCGGGTGGCGAACATGCCAACAATAAAGAACCTTGGCTGCCACTCTGCCAGAGCCAAACAATGCCAGAGCGAATAATGGTGCTGCAAGTAGTCAAAAATCGACATGCTAGTGGGAGTAGGAGCTGAAAGTCACTCGTGGATTCTTATGGTGCGATAATTGGAAAGGTTTATCGGCTGGGAACACAACTTAATTCGAATGTTAAAAATTCAAACAAAAAACATGGCGAAAATCAGCGTGAAACAGTGTTACCGAAACTGTGTTACACGTATCCTTGTTTTGTGGAGTTACCTTGTTTCCTTCCTAGAAACACGAGCAGCAATATTGTTTTTTTGTGTGGTACATCACTTGACCCCGGCCGGTCGAGTCACAATATACCGCCGTTCAATTTAATTCAGTGAAAAATAAAAATCATAGGTACTCTCTCTTTTCATCTCCTTGCAGTTGAAGTGGGAGATCGTAATTTGTATTGAGACAGCTTTTCATTATGTATTGTGAAAATTAAAAGTATGTGTGTACTTACATACTGTTGCGAACAGAGCTTTATACTCCTACAGCGCCATCTGTCGGAAAATTGCAATCTACTTTATGGAAGAAACAAAAAGCTCTTTTCCAACCATCTAGAACAGGAGTCGGCAACGAAGTGACCGCGGGCACCAAGGTGCCCGTGAGATAGTCTTGAAATGCCCGCATTATGATATTTTAAATTATATTTTTAATTAAGTGAGTTGTTAAGTGAGTTGATGAGAAACAGGAAAAACAATTTCTGAGCAATAAAACAGTGTATTTTCAATAAAACTTTATAAAACTGAGTATTACAACTTTAAAACTATTTTTATCACACCTTTTGATTCTGAAAAATGTCATGAAAGGGATATTTGGTGCATTGGATAGAAGAATCCATATTTATAGAAAAAAAACGCCAGCAGTGCTTGAGAAACATTATACTAGCGCACACTAGCTTTTCGTCTTTCGGGCCCCAGCTTTTGCGTGATTTTTTTGTTTCTGCCATTTTCTGTAAGTTGTTATTTTAATTAAAATAATTAGATAGTTCTTTTCCGTATAAAAACTTATATTTTGTCCTATAAAGTGTCTGGCCTTTTAGTAAATAACCAAACACAACAAGTTTGACAGATATTTCTATTTTGTGTTGATTGTCAATAAAGAAAGTGGGGCTTACTCGTGCATAGGTGAGTTCTACAAAATAAGGTTTGTTTGTTTTGCAAATCTTCTGATTGCGAGAAGATTTCAAGGAGATTTGTTTTAAATCTTCATTTGAGGTGATTTAAAGGAGATTTAACTTAAATCCCGGATTTACTCTTGGTGAAAACGCAGTAATAACTGATTTAACGTTAAAATTAAAAGAACTAAATTTGACATTACAAGGAAGAAATCACCATATTGCTTCAACGATAAGTGCTATAAATTCATTTGAGGTGAAATTAAAACTCTGGAAAACACATCTGGAGAAGGACAATTGTTCCAATTTTCCAAATTTAAAAGTAATAGTTCAAAACTATTGGGATGGAAAAGCCTTAATTCATCAATTTGCCAAACATTTTGATTCTTTATTGTAAGAATTTAATAACCGATTTGAAGATTTCAATAATTTAGAAAAAATCGTTATATTCTTCATTAACTCTTTTACCCAACTGGATGACGATATTGCTATTAAAATTTCAAACTATTTCGATATTTCAAATAAAGAGGACCTAGAATTGGAAATTATAAATTTGACAAATGACATCGAATTAAAGTCATTTTATCATTTTAAATTGTGCTTTAAAATTGAGCTCTCTTTGCGCATCCACATATTTTTGGGAATGTGTGTTTTCAAATATGAAGTTCATAAAATCGAAGTACCGAACGACCCTTGCAGCTGCTCATTTGGACCAATGCCTAAGAACTGCCATATCGAATTATGAGCCAAATTATAATGAATTAGCTTATAACTTGCAATGTCAAACTTCACATTGAATTTAAGTAATAAATGAAATAAATTTAATTTTATTATTGCCATATCAAAAAATTGATTTTTCATTGGGTCATGCCCGCTGAACTTTTGGATTTCAAAACTGTGCCCGACTACTTAAAAAGGTTGCCGACGGCTGATCTAGAACATTCCAAGGCAAGAAACTTCTCGAACCACTAACTTGAGTATATACTCGTAAGTCCCCTATTACACGATGTCTCACGAGACGAGGCTCACGTAAGTGCGAAAAAGAAAGCAGATATGAGGAAATGAGATGCAAAAAAATATTCCCGGTGAGTACCAGGCTGATTTTTAGTAGTCTCATTTTGACGTTTCTTTTTCTCAAATTCGTTTTATGTTGTGTTGTGCATTAAAAAATACGAACAACAGTCAAATTTGAAACATGATTCTCATGAGACATGAGTCAACGTGTAATAGCTTTTGCCTCACGGGATACAAATTTAAAAGGAAAGTCAAAAATGAGACATGTCTCATAAGGCAAAGTGTAATAGGGGACTAAGAAAGTGTTCGCGGTGAGCACAGGACAGTTGATTTTGGATTGTGTTATTAAACAAATACGAGTATTATTTAAATTTCAATAAAAGTATTTCAGTTGATTATAAATTGAGATTTACTGTTTTGAATTGGAGAGTGTAAATAAAGAAAAAATACTAAAAGAGTAATAAGTTTTATTTAACGAACCTAGTAAAAATATTACAATACATAATTAAAAGAAAGAAATACCAGGCTACTTGCCGCAACCACGTTTGTATCAAGAGCTGGACTGAGAATGAAAAAGTAAAGATTAAAAAAACCGAAAATAAGAAAGTACGACTTTTGTATATAAAACTTATAGTACTATCAAGAAGACGAAAAATTGTGGCGACATCTTAAGTATAGGGACAATACTTGCTAGATTTGTCTCTGCTAAATTAATTAATAAAATATTCTCTTTTTTACTACTTGTTTTGTGTATTATCCTACTCTCCTACAAAATCACGCTCCATGATAATACTTTAGGTTATACATATATACAAAGGTTATTCCATGCATTGTAATTGATTGAATCAAATCTTTATAGGATAAATTGAATGTACGAAATATTACTTGGTCTTTGGTTCCTACGATCGTCTTTTATGTCAACTCACAAGAAAAAGCCAGTTTGCTTGCAGCACAGTTCGCTAAAAGTTTGACGCTCCCAAAAAGTGTTATTTTAAGGGACAAATCTTCTTTTGCACTCGTGCAGATTCAAAATTACTCAATGATATCGATTTTTTTTTCGTATTCCATTCCTCCTACTCAACTTGTCCCTTGACTTTCGTACAAGAATCCGCAGCATATAGCGTCTTAAGGCTAAGTCATACTAATACCTGGAAAAACAGCTCAATAGGACATGCTCAATTTCTTCAGAAATATCTGGGTGATAATATCATTAAAGATTATACAACACCCAAACTTGACTTTTATAAACCATTCCAAACTGCCTTTCCAAGCAGAGAAGAATGGTTGAACAACCAACCCTACACCAGTGAATCAGCAAAAGCAATCTATACTGATGGCTCCAAAATGGACACGGGTGTTGGTGCAGGCTTTTTATCAGAACCTCTTGAGCTAAGCAACTCACTTAGGCTCCCAGATTATAGTAGTGTCTTCCAAGCGGAGGTCCTGGCAGTGACAACAACTGCTAGACAGGTATCAATGATGGCGATACGTACCACGGACTGATATGACTTTTTACATTGATAGCCAAGCGGCAATAAAAGTAATTTCTGCCACTGTAATAAAATCGCAGCTTGTCTCTTGCTGCCGCGAAGAGCTTAACATGCGGTCTCCACTAGCGATGAATCCAGAGCATGCTTTAAAGCATGCGTTCATTATCGCAAGTAGAGACCACCATCGCAGCTATATTTTCATCGCTTGCGATAGAAAGTATGCTCTCATCGCATACCATTCATCGCTTGCTTTATCGCAAGGAGAACTGTCATATTGTTCTGGCGTACCCAAATTTAGTTTAACTGAGTTTGAGTTTTGCGTGCGAAGAAAGCTTTTGCTTGGAGTTTACGTTTTTCTAACAAAATAAAAAAAAATCTGATTTGAAATTGTCCATAGAACTCATTTATATCCATTAAAATTATTCACTATACTAAAAAAGTATGCGATGAAATGCCCAGCCACAAAAATCTGACAGTTCTTCTGCTCTCTGCTTTCTGCTTTGGCTATTGCGATTGCGATGGATTTATCGCTAGTGGAGACGGCGTGTAAGGTTCTTGGCACGCAGCACAATATTAGACTCTGCTGGGTCCCGGGATACAGCGGCATACCAGGTAACGAAAATGCCGATGAGTTGGTAACACAGGGATCAGTGCTTGACGCTAGATGGTAAATATCACACTCTGCAACATTAAACAGAAAATTTCAGATTTATTCCTAAAGAAATCCAATGAAAGGTGGAGTCTACTTGACACCTGTGATACTCCTAGGAAAGTATGGCCTTGCTTTAACAAGCAGAGGACCGACAAAATTATGCAACTTAGTAAGAAGTGCCTTCGCTCTCTTACGAGCATAATCACCGGACATAATTTATTGAAATACCATAAATTTAAAATGAAACTAAGTACAGATGACCTATGCAGAGGATGTGGTGATGAAGAGGTACATGAAGACACATCACACTTTCTCTGTCATTGCCCTTCACTATGCCACCAGAGAAGAAAATGGCTTGGTAGTTACTTCTTTGACAATCTAGAAGATTTTTCCAATATTTAAGGAATTCACATATTGAACTTGGTGATCACTCAAGTGTGACGATAACGACATCAATTGTCGGCCCAACAACCTAACCTAACCTGTCCCTTGCCGACTGGATAGAAAATAGCATTTGTCCAGCCTGTCCCAATTGCACTTACGTCCCTTCTTTCCATGGTCATGGAACAGCTGATAATTTATCAGCTGAAGAAGTATGTTGAGAATGAAAGTTCCTCAATGACCGGAAGTATGCTGTTCGTGGAAATAGGTCCACTGGTGATCTCATGGTATATCTCACCGAACTTTGGTACAAATCTAACATCTTTTTTGAAAGTAAAAGTGAGATTATTGCACTTGATATTTTAAAAGCATTTGATAGAGTTTGGCATCAAGCTCTCTAACCGAAAATGCGTGCATTTGGTATTGATGAATCTCTGCTTCCATGGATTAGAAACTGCCTTTCGAACCGCTCAATACAAGTTGTGTTGGAGGATTTTAAGTCTGGTGTCCCACAGGGCTCAATTTTTTTTTTTTTTTTTTTCAAAATTCAATATCTTGAAAACAAGTGCAAATTTTCGGAGAAATTTCGTTTGTAAAAAATTAATTTAGATATTGATAAAATGATTTTTTAAATTTTGTTTGCATATGTTTCCAGAAATGAGACTGCAATTTGAAGAATGAATTCTTTGCATTTGAACACTTTTCTCTTATAAAATCCATGTATTTATACATATTTGTATACATTTTTAAAATTACAAGTTACCTGTACGTAAGAGTCGTGCATTTTTTTTTTTTTTTAAATATCAGTTTCATTCTCTTTTAATTCCTGTATGTTGGATATGAAAGGATCGATGTTTGATAAAAATACACTTTGGCATGAGAAACTGTACAATACAACAAAAAGGATAAAATATCAGGAATTATATTGATTTTTTTTGTGATGTAAGGAAAATAAAATTCACAACAATGCATCAGTAGAAGACGACGGACGATGCCGACGGAGGTATTTACTTTCTAAATATATTTCTTCTCCTTCTTGTATTTTGTAATGTTAGTAGATATTTCTATAAATTATTGTTGTTTTGGTGACATTTTGACTCTTTAAGAATGGAGAGGAACAACATCCGCAAGAGATTTTGTACCGAGAGCTAGATACTGTTAGAAATGCAGCACGGATGATGGTGACGACAATTGTGTTTATTCTTCACGATTAACCGTATTTTTCCTTTATATCATGTTACTTGCATCCTTTTTAAAGGTTAATTCTTATAATATACTACATATATTTCTGATAGGTACTGTGCTGTGCAAAAGTCCACCAGGGGGTCTTGGTGCTATGTTGCCTGCACAGGTTAAATACGCAAGTATCCATTTCAATTTTATTCACAAAAGTGTTCATTACAGAGAGAGCGACAAGGACTTGTTATAATATCCTCGTGTGTGAGTGATGTTTCCAAATCGATTAACTCATAATTTATAGATGAAAAAATACAATTTCCTTATAAACGATTATTTCCATGATACATGATACAAGCTGCATGTTTTGAACCATACATAACCAAATACCCAACAAGAAAAATAGTTCTCTATATGTCTATGTACATATCTTTCTATTCAATTAGGGTAATGGAGAGGAAAAATGTTTGTAACTTAATAAAGAAAAATAAAAACAATTTTTATAGAAAATTTTGAATAATACTGGGATTGAAATTTATACATATATGCATATAAATGGGGTTGTGAATACCCTTATAATGTTAAACACTGTGGGAACAGTTAGGAAAGTAGGATAGTATTAGAAAGGAGATACTGATGCACATTGGTTTTGAATGTCTGTGCATTGCAATGAGTGGGAAATATTGAGCCGGGTAAAGCATTCCACAATCGTGCAGTGCGGCTAAAAAAGAATATCTGTACTTGACAGTACGTCCGAAATTGGGCTCAAGGGTAAACTGATGACCATTCGTTACTATTAGCTTTAGCAACCAAGAAATCCACGTGGGAGGTGGAACTTGGAATCGAATATTACTTCAAGGTCTTTCTTTTATCTAAGCTCAATAAGTTTTGTTTTTTTATCGATTTCATATTCATTTCTTCCGTATAAAGGGGTAAAGAAGAACGACTTGGAACATTGCCTTGTTGTAAGTAAGGTACGGCTGTAACTCTGTATTTAAAGTCCAGCAAAACCTCTGGAGCTGATGGAGCGGCCGAGCTTTTGAAAGAGGCAGGCCATGACTTAGTTACGATTATGCACCTGCTCATCTACAAAATATGGTCGGAAGACCGCATCCCCGATAAATGGAACCTCAGAATTTCTCAAGAGAAGAGACCCATTGAACAAGGCCAACTAGAGATATAGTAATCTTTTGAATATCGCCTAAAAGAACGTCTGAACGTCAACAACCTGATATCTCAATATCATTGGAGCTTTAGACCAGGAAAGTCCAGCACCGACCAAATACCCAAAACCAACCGGAATCTTCAAATCGATACCTTCCACGATTTCTAAGCAATGTCTAGTTTTATAATCCCTGGCAAAACTTGTCCGTTTGTGCAAAATAATAATTAAGAATGCACTCTGCTCCATTAAATTTGGAAAAAATCTCACCAATACCTGTCTAATGTCCTGATTGATGGTGGGTAAGTGTCTCAATAGACCCTTAGTCCGTGTGAATTATAAGAAAGAGAACACTAATTCAGAGAATGTCACCAGCGTTAAATCATCCCAATAGCTGAGTCTTTGGACTAAGATGGCAACCGGATAGCAACTAGCGACAAGGACACCTATCATTCCGGACATTATGTATCGTACATAGACATGGACCTTTTCAAATGTGGATAAGAACACTTTAGGATGTTTCATGAGGAAAATTCTCCGTGTGATTTCTCGTCGTCCAAAAAGTCTTCGAAGTCAATCCCGAGGTACGGCGGCGCAGTAAAAGGAGACCGCGATTGATAGCTCGCTAGAACCCGAGCTGGCTGGCGATTCTTGTCGGTTAAGGCCCTGGTCCAACCCAGACTGTAACGCCATTCTAAGTAAGATAGAGTTTGGAATTTTGTTTGATGCCTTTTCTCCACCCTTTTATTCCTGACTAGTTTTGTAAATAGCTTTCCTCATGTTATCATCGTACAAAAATTCTTTTCTATTATAACTCCAGGGTAATTACAAATTTCATCTTCTATTACCTGAAATAAATGAAACGCACCTCGGGTTACAGGCAATGCAAATATTTTATTTCTGTATGTTTGTTTATTTCTACTTCATTTCATGCTAAGGATATTGTCTATATACTCGTTTCGTATCCTATGGAGCTAAAATCCCCAA
This sequence comes from Chrysotoxum bicinctum, assembly GCA_911387755.1. Taxonomy (NCBI): domain Eukaryota; kingdom Metazoa; phylum Arthropoda; class Insecta; order Diptera; family Syrphidae; genus Chrysotoxum; species Chrysotoxum bicinctum. The sequence continues at coordinate 12,458,983 of OU426991.1, read as the reverse complement.
CCAAATCTCAACCATTCCGCTCTAAGTAGGTAAATAATGCCTTAGATATCTGCAAGCTTTTCGTTTGCTTGTTTTTTTTTTTTACTCCTGTGATGCTTGTTTTTGCGAACAAGGAAGGATTAATCAGATATAAATAGCAGCAGCAGTAGGTATCCTTAAACAGCAAAAAGGGTCAAATATACCACATTTTTCAAGTTTTGGAAAATCAACCTCATCAACATTAAAATGAAGGTAACAAAAAATCGGAGTATAATGATCATAATAATAATAACAACAAAAACAAGAACTACAAGGAACAGCTGAAGCTGCATGGTAGGACAAAAGTTATAAGTATCTATGTAAAATTTGATCCTGGAAAAAGTTTTGTTGGTCGGGAAAACCGCCAAAACAAGGCAACGGTGGAAAATGTAGATGGCTCACAGAATAATTTACCAAAAACTTCCTTTTTAATTCAAGCAAGTGTGTATGCTTGTGTATGTATGTATACCTATGTAGGTAGATCTATGAAGGTGTATCTATACAATATGAATGATGTTATTTGAGAAATAGCCACGTTTAACATTTCGTTGAGGAAGGAGAACCTTAAGGGTTACTTTGGCAACTATCCCTTGAAAAATGACAGCTTCTTCCTCCAACAATCCACACCTAAGCATCCACCTTACATCACGCATAGAAAAGTTTCTTTTTGCCGTCCTTCAAGATGAACAAGATAAAATAAAAAAAAAAAAACAAAATTTCAAACAGGAATATTGCGCTACTTCTCCTTCCTTTTATTTTTCATACATTTTGCCATCAGGGTAAAACTTTTAAACTTTTAACAAAGATTTTTTTGGTTCCAAGAATTTGTAAAGTTTTTTTTTTTTTTGTTAAGATATTGCATCACAAACCCAAGGAGCATATAAACAATTTTTTTTTGGTTCACAGGATGAAAGATATAGTAAACACGCTAAGTAAAGAGGGTCATCAACTATGGGATAACACGTGGGTCAAATAGCACATTGGACTGGTGATGGTATTTTTGTTGATTTAAGTTGTTGGTAAAATATTGTATATTTGTATATAACGCCCCACGGACGAGATATATTAGATAGAATACTGAGAAAATAGATATTGATTTATAACCAATTAGAGTTATTAACAAAATATATGATTAACAACAGCAAGCGCCATATGATAAAATTGATGGCGATAATTGAAATCGTGTCGGTAAATTTAAATATCTAAAGGAGTTGTCGGTTGTCACACTACATAATTTTTACAGGAGCAAACTCAGGCGAGAAGTAAGAGAAATTCTAAGTTTTGATATATAATTTTCAAAGTTTTTAAGAAGATTTCATTAAAATCCGTTTATACCGCGGCATGCCGCTAAGCGAAAGAAAAAAAAATATCAAAACTTAAGGTGCCGTTCTTTGAGAATAACACTATCTACGAAAACCATTGTTTAACATTCGTATGTTAGTTGACAAAATTCAAAGAAATAGGGCATGGGGTTTTCGAAATACGTATAAAATTAAAAAAAAAAAGGAATATAAAAAAAATAATCTATGGAAGGTTACTACTATAATATTCATTTTTATAATTTTTTTTTAACCATTAGCTAAATTTAACTAAATGAATTTTTTTTAACCTTGAAGTAAGTACATACAAGAAGACAGATCGAAAATTTGAGATTTTCTATTCAGGGGGCGTGTCATCTACCCACTTTTTTTTTAAATATATAGAACACTTCCGATTGTTGTTGTATGATGAAATTTTGGTTTTTGATTTGATATTAAAGTTCATAAACTTAGAACGTTGACGTACTTTTAAATATCACAACTTTTCACGGCTGACTATAGTTACACACAGCTTTTGTACATATGAGGACTTCACCCTCTATTTTTTTAACACATATGATTTTTGTTGTCATATAGGTATCTAAAAGAAATTACGGACTCGATTGAATAAAAATTACATTTCTATGTTCCAGCCTTAAGATTATGTCTCCCAAGTTTGCATTATCACTTCAAAATTTCAACGAAGTTATAATAACCCTGGTAATGCTAACTTGAAGGTCAAGTCAAGTCCAAAAAACACTTAAACAAAATATTATCCATGTGGTGGTGCTGGATTTAAGAGAAAGTGCTGTTTTGGGGACTTTGTGTATATTTAATGAATTTTTGGAGAAAAAAGGACGCGATAATGTTTTTTCCTTTTACGGCATATTTACGACAAATTTACGACAATTTATTTACACGGTTCTTTTTCTTTTACAAGTTCATTTCCCCTATTTTGAGGGATGGCAGCACTAACTTGACTCTCAGGCTAGCATTACCATGCGAAGTTTTTTTTTTTAAATCAGGTGCGACATTTAATCCAATACATCCAAATTTCGGTTACTCGAACTGCTATGAGGCACTCAAAAATTTGACTTTTCAAGACTCCGAGTTTTACAAAATTGTTCATGAAAATTAAAACACATTTTAATGGGAAACTAAATAAATGTCCGAAAACATAATGTATACAGGGTGTCCGGTAATTCATCTGCCATACTTTAGGATGTGATTCTTGCTCATATTCTAAGAAAAAAATGGTTTTACAGTAAAGTCTGATTTTCAACTTTGACATCACTTTTTGACGATTTAAAAAAAGGCTAACTTTGGTGTACCCTGACCCATGCTAAGGCCAATTTCTCTGTCAGTACTAATGGTAGGGACCTCATTTTGGATTTTTTTTAGTAAAAATACTAATCTTTAAAACTACGTTTAAATTGAACTGATATGTTTTCAGGGTTGCCAGATATTCAATTTTAAATGGTGTTCAAATTTTCTCGCCCGAGCAAAATTTTGACTTTGATGTCAATTTTTTTCAAAAAATGCGTAATAAACATAAAGTTTTCTTGTTTTTACTTGATGATAAACAATAATAAAAAAAAATCATTAATAACTGCACCCAAAAACCCATACATTTTATGATAATTGGGAAAATCTAAAACAGATAAAAAATCGATTTTTGGGTATTTTACCTACTTTTATTGCAGCACTTGACAATATTGGAGTGGTTTTCTGAGAATTGATAGTTTTTAGGTAATTTTTAAGCCCGTGTGCACTCATGAAAAGTGTTAAAAGTGTACTTATCCCTTTTTGAATTGCTGTAAAAACACTAATTACCTTATCTCTTATCAGGGAGAGTTAAATTTGGGGTATGAATGCTTAATGGATAAATTAACTAAATAAGTGGTATAAAAGAATAGAAAAACAAATTCATTCATCAAATTATCAAGTTAAGTCACGATTACAGTAACGTAAATGAATGTTTTTCCATTCTCTTATATTATTAATTTTAGGTTTAAGAAACACTTAGTTTTTAAGATTTTGCTTGCATTAAGCTTATAATAAGTAAATTTTTAAACACACCCTACAACTTTTCTTATTAAAACTTGTCAATTTCAAAACATTAGTCAAACTTTACAATTTTATCGTCTCATCAGACAAGTGCTGTTAGGTATTTGGGTCAAAATAATTACTATTGAATGTTTCTGAGTCAATGAGACAATGCACCGGTTGAAGTACGAAACATATTGAAAACATTGTTGAGTGAAAAGCAGGCTCTCTTTATTACAAATTAGATTCCACAAGTTGCTCGAGTTCATTGAGGCATTGAGGAATGCTAGGCCTACGTTCTTTTAACAAAAAAAAAATACTTTTAGTCTCCAGAAACGCTACAATTCATGATAAACCGACTTCCTGATTGCCTTGGAACTTGTCAGTAAGCCTAGACAAATCTAAGATTATATACTTCAAAAAAGGAGGGGACATGCGTGCAAGGAATGAGTGTTGGCATTATGGTAAAGAAAATATAGATGTGGTGAAAGAGTACTTTTACCTGGGTCTTTCTATAACGCCTTCACTGAATTGAGAGAAGCAACTGTGGTTGAAGAATTGGAAAGAGCATGCAATTCAGTGCGGCAAGACGTGTGAACTTAATATCAAAACGTAGAACAATGCAGAGGGAGGTTCTATTATATCATTGCGACAAAGTTATGATGCAAAGATGTGGACACTGAAAACACAAGACAATCAGTGCATCGTTAAATTTTAAATTAAATTAAACTCTGAATTATTTACTCGGAAACAAGTCTTACCGGTTCGATAAAGAAATCATCTCAACAACAAGGAAGATAGTCACTGAAATTAGAAACTAGCATAAAGAGGATCTGCCGCTTATTTTTAATATATTGTAATGCGGGTGTAAGAGAAAATACCATCCACTGTCTGTGACTGTAATACTAGAGAGTCAACTATCTCTAGCAATATTTTGACATACTAAACCGAAAAAATTAGTTGAGATAATTCGAACTGTGCAAGAAGCTTCTGAGTTTTCGCTATAGAAAAACCAACGAACATTTTTTAACACCTAGTGTATTTTTTCGAATTTTAAACTTTTATTCACAAAAATGTTTCACAACTTAATTTTTCTATCCTAACTACCGTCCTTTCGACAGTGAAAGTAAGCGCCTCCAGGCAGAAATAGCATTTAAATAAATACTCGTATATCAATAAGTCGTCGATTTCTGCTCTGAGGAATTTCTTAAACGATAAGATAAAACATTTTTCTTTTTTTTTCAAGAAAGAAAGAAAACTTGATATTTAAAGGGAAATCTGAATTAATCTGCCTAAGTCTCTCATCCTTTAGTCAAGAAACATTCTTCTGAAAAGGCTTTTCTCCATCACAACACCGTGTAGTCATAATAGGTACTTTCTCAAAAATAATGCGCTACTGGTAACAGTTGGCTGCAATTTAATTTTCTAAAAACTTTTCTAACTGGAGAAGCGCTATGACATTAAGGTTTAAGAATCAACGAGTTACGAGAAAGTTTTTTAACTGATTGACACGTCGGCGTTTCGTCGTTGCGTCTTGGAAAGTTTTGGTCGATATTATGTAAAATACCGACACTCATACTTTCATATTTTCCCTCCCCTTTTCGCGAAGAAAAGCTTTTTATAAGAATCATTGAATTTCAGATGATGCTATACGAATATGTATATTTTATAATTTATAACGCGTGACGCAATCCTCTTGATATTTTCGACAAATAGAAACCACAGTAAGAAGTAAACAACACTGTGAGACAGTATCTCTGTTTGATTTACCTTGACCTAAGACCTTACTCATTGAAATTATTCTTCAGAAGGTTTGAGCTTAGGGGATTTCTTTTAATCAATCACTCGTTCTTTTCTTTTAAGGATTAATTTGTGCCTATGCAGACTTTTGCTCAGTCCGATTACAATACCATAAGATAATTAAATCAAAATCCGGCTTTAATCGGATAAGATTTGTTGTCACTTAAAAATAATTAAATTGTGTGTATTGTTAGTTGGCGGGAATGGGTGGCAACTACAATGTTTTGTCGAAGAAGAACAATGGGGAACACATTGACACTGGAGAGCTGAAAATTGATCCCATATATCTTCCAGCTCACTAAATAAGATAAGATAAAATAAGATAACACAAGAAAAGATAATATAAGATAAGATAAGATACGATAAAATAAGATAAGATAAGATAAGATAAGATAAGATAAGATAAGATAAGATAAGATAAGATAAGATAAGATAAGATAAGATAAGATAAGATAAGATAAGATAAGATAAGATAAGATAAGATAAGATAAGATAAGATAAGATAAGATAAGATAAGATAAGATAAGATAAGATAAGATAAGATAAGATAAGATAAGATAAGATAAGATAAGATAAGATAAGATAAGATAAGATAAGATAAGATAAGATAAGATAAGATAAGATAAGATAAGATAAGATAAGATAAGATAAGATAAGATAAGATAAGATAAGATAAGATAAGATAAGATAAGATAAGATAAGATAAGATAAGATAAGATAAGATAAGATAAGATAAGATAAGATAAGATAAGATAAGATAAGATAAGATAAGATAAGATAAGATAAGATAAGATAAGATAAGATAAGATAAGATAAGATAAGATAAGATAAGATAAGATAAGATAAGATAAGATAAGATAAGATAAGATAAGATAAGATAAGATAAGATAAGATAAGATAAGATAAGATAAGATAAGATAAGATAAGATAAGATAAGATAAGATAAGATAAGATAAGATAAGATAAGATAAGATAAGATAAGATAAGATAAGATAAGATAAGATAAGATAAGATAAGATAAGATAAGATAAGATAAGATAAGATAAGATAAGATAAGATAAGATAAGATAAGATAAGATAAGATAAGATAAGATAAGATAAGATAAGATAAGATAAGATAAGATAAGATAAGATAAGATAAGATAAGATAAGATAAGATAAGATAAGATAAGATAAGATAAGATAAGATAAGATAAGATAAGATAAGATAAGATAAGATAAGATAAGATAAGATAAGATAAGATAAGATAAGATAAGATAAGATAAGATAAGATAAGATAAGATAAGATAAGATAAGATAAGATAAGAGTATCAATCAGTGGTGCAGAGCTTAGAACATACCATACATATATACATATGTGTATGCTATAAAAGCAATCATCCATTGCTTTTCATTAGTACTTGTCATTCCGCTATCTGCTTACTAATAGATACACACTGTGTATGCAATTGTGTGGGTGCGTTGGAGGTCAGAGATGTTATTTTTTTTACTAACACCAAAAGAATATTGGACCGAGGACATGATTTAGAATTATTCAGAATAAATATAAATGTATTGTATATTTTAATCGCAGATAAAAATTTCTATAACATATACACGCAACACCGAGTGCTTCGCTCTGCCTATACGCACATAAAAAATAAGAAAAAGTATATAAAGAGAATTATTGTCGTTGCGATTTTGACCAAATGAATTCTCAGGCACGCATTCTCATGACCAAATCCATCCGATATAGAACCATTTATTTATTGACATTTCTTGATGATGCATAGAAAAAGAACAAGAGTTCTGCTCCTAACTATAAATGAATAAAGAGAAGTAGATACATTCACACACATGCTGCTACTGGAGTAGGCTGTTTGTGTTTTTGGAAGGATATGAAATTAATCAAGCTGTGCACAGCATATGTATATATACGGATAGAAGGTAGGACATGGGAAGAATGATGGGGTTGTACAATGGAATTGTGACGGGCATTCGAAGCTCTTGGGGCGATAAAGATACCCGGATTTTATGGAATTGCGGTTTATATTGTGCTGTGCTTGTAGAAATGTTAATTCATTGCATACACATTTTTAAGCTAGGGTTATAGATATGTATATGGTTCTTAAAGTAAGAGTGATAAATAAATGTATGTATGTGGTTCGAATTAAAAAAAAAAGTGTGTGTACTCTGTACTGACGAACGCGCGCTAGAAGAAGTTCGAACAAAGTGATATAGATAATATATTTTTGTGAAGTTAACTTGGGCCTGAGTAAATAATTTTTTTTCTTAGTTATTCGCCTGTTTTGGTTTTGCAATTTTTAGCGGAAAATACCTTAGACCTGTTCCTTGCCTCTGACTTTGGTAAATACAATTTAAGTTTATTACCGCCTCTGAAACGTCCGACCATTGTTCCATATCTGCAAATTTCTCTTTCCAACAAAATCCAGTCAAGGTAAAAACTCCATTGAGAACCGTTTGACAACACGAGAGAGCGAACTGTGGCGGCCTTTATAGGGTTGAATGTATGAAACTGAAAAAATTCATAATTTGATTCGAGCTGTAAGGAGGCTATCAAGGTTTAAAAGCGAGTTCCATAGAGGAAAACCTGAATAATTTTAAACAAGCTAAGAAGACTTCTAACGCTCATATTCGACGTACTTAATTTGTACATAACAATCAATTAAGGCAAAAAATAAAAATATTCGAAAAACTCTTTCGTCTTCGGTTCCAATGCTCGTCTTCAACGGCAATCTCTTTGTTAGCTCTCACGCGAAATTTTATTTTCTTGCGAGGCAGTTCTCCCCAAACTCTACGCTTCAAGAAAGTGTCATGACTCCTCCGGTACTTGAACGCAGCACAATGATACCAATCGTCTTTCGCACTCGTGCTGTTTCAAGAGTCCTGAAAAACCTTGACATACACAAATGCTCTAAAGGAGGATTTTTCCACACTGGCAAAACCACTGCGCAAGCTTTTCTATCTGTTCTACTTTTTTTCACCCTCTTATTATCGACCGATTAGCGTTGCGTCCCCTCTTTCAAAATCATGGAAATGCTGATCGACTTCCAGCTTGAGAATTATCTCCAAGAACGAAAGCTTTTTAATTGAAACATTTACGTCTCTTGGACATCGCCGTAATGTTTGCTGCCTCCCGATATTTTATCGTTTCTTAAATAGACTCTTGTGAAATGACGTTCCTGGTTTTAAAAAATTCAACCATAACACTCGCGCCCATTTGCGGACCTACTGTTAGGTACAGAAAAAGAAATTCATTCTTTAGCCGCGCTAAACGGACGTACAATTGCTCTCCCCAGCTCTGTTTTTCCCTCTCATAATGATATACAGAAATTCAAAAGCAACGCGTATCAGTACATCCTTTTTAATCCACTCCACTTCCCCTAATGCTCGAGCAGTGTGTTTGTCTAACTTATAAAGGGTATTCATATCCCCTTGAAAATCAAAACGTCAAAAGTTTGAAAAATATTAAATTCAACCTCGAATCGCACTAGGCATAACGTATGCCCTTTCACAACCTCAAACTGATTTCACTTTTTTTTGTTTCTACACCCAAATCGTGCCATACAAAAATAGACATACCAGCAACAAACTAGAAGGGATGTCTTTCTAACTAGAAAATGCTGCCTTCAACGCTGCGATGCGTTAATCGAGAAACTTGTAATCCGGTGAATGCGATGGTTGTTGTTTATAATGCCGAATACAAAATTTACTACTTTACTGCAATTCAATCTATCGTCATCTTCAGAGTACGAAGGGAAGTCCTGTCCTTGTCGTCGTTGCCATCGTTGTCATCGTCCTAATGTGCCATCCTCCTGCATGCTACACGCTACACCCTCACAACACACATGACCTAATTACCTAACTAACTTTTGCTGCATTCATTGCTTGCAAATACTAAATGGATATTTGCATAGCAGCAGCAGCTCATGATGTCCGTTCATGTTTCCTCTATGCCTATCCGTTAATTTTGGAAATATTTCGTGAGAAGTAGCTGGTCGTGGTCCCAATTCGCCACTACCAACTACCCTATATACCACACCGCCATCACCATGCCAATTCGAAAAAGCATCAAGACCACAAAAGCAGAAAAGATATGTGTTGGCAGACCATCAGTTTTGACTGCTCGCACAGCATAGCACAGTCCGACCGACCATCAACATTTTTTGATGAACAGTTAATGCTTGAATCCATTATGTGCCATTTACCACACTTTACAGTTGTGTATATTTAATGCTGCTTTGTTTAGTAAAAAAAAGTAGAAACAAAAAAATAAAACCCTTACCCTTAAGTGAAAATACAAATTGCAAAAAAAATGAAAGGCACAGGAAAAAAATAGTGTGCTCAATAAGTTCCATCCATTCAACACTAAACACCAGCCCCCGCCACCCATCGCTTATTAGTGGTTCACCAGCAAACGATAGGCGTATATTTATGTATTCCTTGTTGCATGGGTGGTATGTATTTGTGTGTGCGTGTATGCGAGTATTTATTGTAATTCATGTTTTGCAATCATAGTGCAACATTTAAAACTTACTGCTCTAATTTCCAACGATTGCGGATAGAAAAAGTGTTGCCAACTTTCAAGTATCGATTCCTACATAACTGGACAACTTTGAATTGCCATTGTGATCGCACCTTAAGCCAATGATCAAACTGCCAATAACAATACATCCAGTAAAAACAACATTTTTATCATGGTGAAGTTCACAAACAAAGAACGTTCAAAAATAAATAAAACTTATTGGCGAAATTCCGAGACGGTGACGCCAAATTTTTTATCTTAATTCGCGTAAGCAAATTTCATAAATGACTTCATCAACAAACAGGCTATATGTTATTGGTCAAGTTCTGGTGAAAATCCTCATGTGCTTCAAGAAACACCATTTCATGGGTTGAGATAAGGGAAAGAAATTTAACATGTTCAATTTTCTTCAATTTTATAAAAATCGGTTTTAATTGGTTAGAATTAGATTTATTTTACGAACATGGCTAACTTTGGTTTCAGTTGTCAAAAAAACAAAATGCACGACTGAGTCGCATGAACTTGCTCCTGTGTAATAGACTAGGAATTTTAAGAAAATTTAATTTTATTTTAAGATTTAAATTTTAATTTTAAAATTTTATTAAAGAAAACTGTTCATAAGGATAAAATGATTTTTTTAAATTCTTTCAGTAGTAAGAGATAAGAACAGAATGCTATGCAAATATGAATTTACGCAAAAACAAAAATTATAAGTCGTTGTAGTGGTTCCTTTAAAAAATAAGTAAGTTTTTATTATTGTACGAATGAGAATTAAATTTCCAAGAAAAATACTAAGCTGTTTTTGAGATATCGAATTTTCCAAAAAAATAATACCTTTTTTTCCAAAAATTGAAAAAATATTTTTCTTTAAGTTTTGAAATGAAATAGTTTTTAAGTTTTTTAGGAGCTTTTTTATAAAAAAAAATTCATGAAAATCCGTTACGCCGATAATGAGAAATTCAAAATTCGAAAAAAAAACGTTTTATTGTAAGTACAGTCAGTAATATCTTGTTTTCAAAAATTTTCTTATTAAGTTATAGATCGTAAGAATTAATTGAAAGAAAAATACTTTTAGCAAAATTCTCGGAACCATTTTCGAGAAATATGCGATTCTCGAAAACCATTTTTTAACATTTGTATGGAGGGTACCGTTAGTTTTAGGTAAAATATTTCTTTTTTTCTCATATCTTGTAGATTGTATTAAGAAACTTTTATTTATCAAGTCTTACAAAAATCTAGCATGGGGTTTTTAAAATATTGAGTTTTTAAAATTTTTTTAAAAATCAAAAAAAAAAAAAATGAAAATTTTAATACACAATAATATTGAAACTCCTGAGGAGTCTTAACATAAGAAAAATGATCAAAATCGGTCGCACAGTTTTTGAGAAAATCAAAAACAAAAACTAAATTGATTTATTTTTTAAATCTGTGGGACAGTTTTTGAGAAAAAAAAATATTTAAAAAATTTCGAAAAAATTCATATGGTAGGTACCGTTATTTTTGGTCTTAAAAAAAAGAAAAAAACATGCGGGGGGAGAAAATTAAAACCCATATCTACCAAGTTTGAAGAAAATCGGCGAAGCCGTTTGGCTGTAGTCGAACAGACAGACAGACAGATAGAATTGAGGGATTGATGGGGTTTTTTGGGCGATTGTGATTGTGCCATCCTTCAAATGGAAGCTATACATCTATAAATTACCCGTAATCCATGAAGGCACAGAATGTTTTTTGATAAATAAACAATATTTTGGAAATGTATGAAGCCTTTTTTGTTGAGTTAAGCAACTTGTATTTCTGCCGTTGAAGGTCAATCCACCAACATCCTAGGCTTGTCTCTTACCCGTGCAACTTTTATAGTGTTATAATGCTTCAAAGCACATCGGACTAATATTGCGTCATATGCAAATGTCTGGTGTCCATAAAACCCAGTTAGAGAAACAAAGAGGAAAACTGACTCGCAATACGAAAAAGCCAAGTAAGGCGGTTTCAATGTTTCTTTTAGTAACTTTAACTGGTCACTATGCTTCCTTGATAGCGACGAAGACTCTAGTATAATTACAAATTTAATTCCTTTCCTAATGAGAGATTATATCCCAAATAGGTAAAAATCCTTCAAAACCATCGGTTTACCCTTGAGGGCCACTTAAGGCATACTGTTAAGTTCAGAGATTCTTTTCATTGCCGCACTTCAGGAATGTAGAACCCTTAACCATCCATTGCGATGTAAATCCTCTTCAACTTTCTTAAACTCTTGTGTTATGCCCAAACATTTTAAGGGTAGTCATAATCGCTTTTGTGTGCGCAAAAAAAAAAAACAAATACAAGTTTCTGCGATTAGTATTAACATGAGACAGATTAGGACTTTTCTAAAACACTCGGCAAATGATATCCACATCGGAGATACTCGTAGATCTTTTCTGTAGAATCCATTTCGTCTTAGAACATGACCAAGAATCATTTCTCAAAGTATTACTTATTAGTTTCAAGACACCCTGTATATTTGGTAGCAAGTCAACCTTAAAAAAATTCTAACGCGAAAACCATTGACAATAACAAAATAACTTAGGCTCGAGAATTTTGGGTATAGCGGATCGCAAGACTACAATCACATAGAAGTTCAACTGTGATTACAAGAAAAAAATCGTATTATTCAGAATTCAGGATATGACCTCCATTATATGGAAATTGCAACGGAATTGTTGATACAAGAAAGGATTCAAATTGCATATATTCATAAATTTCTTCAGTTAATCGAAATATTCATAGGGGCTACCGTCACCGCTGCCGCCACCGAGGTGAGCCTGAAAATTCAACTTTAGCTAATCGAGTTGATTTCATGCATGTCCTCAAATCCCACCACCATCACTACCAGATGAGTTTTTGGAGATAGATTTATATTTGTCAAATGACAGAATACAAACCAGCCATCACAGAGGAGAACTCAGTTCTGGCATCCAGTGTGATGTTGAAGAAGACGCTTTAAAAAAAAAGCTTATTCATCGTGTCAAACTGTATTACACTGTGTGCAATTATAAGATTTGAATGTGATGCTATACTTCATTGAAGGAGGATTCCCCCTCACCTCCCATAAATAACCACAAACTTTATCCCGTAAGATATGGTTTTCTGCTGAACAGCAACAGGGATACGTTTTAGAACGTCACGAGGGAAATGACGTATGTTGTCAGATTTCTTTAAACTATAGTATTTTACCGGGTTCCCTGCCTCGTCCTTGCCTTCTTCTTCGTCGTCGTCGGTGTCGTCCGTGGGATTTCGTTCGTTTTCTCAAAACCACTCGTATAACTACGACACCACAAATCCTTGAATTCCTGAGCATCAGAAATCATTCTAAAGAGTCCTCTCCGAAGCTGTGTGTAGTATACATATGTGTAGCGGCTTATGGATGAAGTCTGTCTGCCTCACCGAAGAATGGTTATGTTGTAAAGCCACTAAACGTGTCTTTGTCAAACTGTCTTGATGTCTTAATGAAATCAATAAGTTTCCAAACCGAAGTTAGTCATATAACTCAAAAATCAAGAAGTCACAAGGATAGCACTAGTTTTCAAATTTAATTTAGCAAACTTTGTGGATGAATAATTTGTAATTTGTAAAAGTGTTCAGATAAATAATATATTATCTCGAGTGCAAGAAAAAATAATGATTTGTAGAAATATAAAATGCATCACAACTAGGTCGCACGTACTTGTTCTATAGGTCAGGTGGTTTTGAGTTTTAAATGATTCTATATATAAAGATTCTACATCTAAAGTGTAGTAATGATAGTTTTTCTAATTGTTATGTTTCAGCCAGCTATCAAAGTTATCAGTAGAATCCAGCTGTCAAAATATCGGTATGGTTTTTTAATTCACTCGGACGACATAGACTTAGACCGTAGACGTAGAGTTGGCTAATTAGGAGCTTACAATGTTGGCTGCAAATCCGAATTTTGATCAAAAAATCATCTTCTCGGACGAGGTCCATTTTGGGGTCATTGGCTGTGTCAACAAGCAAAATTTCGGTTCTTAGAAATACTCGTAGATGGACAGACACAGGACAATAATTCCAATAGAGCTTTCATCATATTTTGAACATTTGAAAACTTGGCCTTATGTTACTTTACAAAAGCGACATTAGACCAAATTTTAAGAGTTGGCCTTAAGTCTGTAAGAAATTTATATTCCGATACCAATTTTTGCGGCAACCAGAAATTTAAGAAGTTTTTCATTTTAACGACAAATAGATGACGAACGTATATTATGAAAGTTTTGCAAATGCTGTTGGCAAAAAATTAGAAATATTTCGTCATTTTTCGTTTTATTTCGGTGTGGGTTTTTTATTCGTGTTAACCTCTAAATTTAAATTTATCAATTAATCAGGTTTTTTTCTTTCCCCCATATTCTAAGTCGAACATGCACCCTAAGAAAACTAAATAAAACAACGCATATATAAGTGGGAAATACGAGTTGTAACCCAAGAAGTCTTAGAAAACTTAATTTGGGGAGATCCATAATGAATGAAGACATTAACAAAGCTGATGAAATGCGTCTTTCAGTGACTGCTATTCGTAAGCTGATAAATTGCTAAGAGCGATGCGGATAAGGGAGAGGTCTTGCTATATAGTTTCCCTTTGCAAATACCTACCTCTTCTTAGACGAAGAATCTTCGTAACAATTTGCTATAAGATGCAAAGGTATTTCCCAATTCAACTTTTTCTTGAACATCATCCTATTATCTTAGCATCTTATTGCCACCATCTTCATCATCGCCAACGCACTCATCTTCAACATTCTATCCAAATAATTGCCACCAAATTTAAGTTAAAAGAAAACAAAAACCAAAAACAAGTACGAGTAGTATATTACATTTTCTTTTTCAGTAAACCAATCTATAAGGAAATTCAGAAGAAAATTCCACAAAAGGTTTGAGTTACAGCGGCACCGTTATAAGAAGTTGAGGAGGACGAAGAGGACAAAGCCAACTATCCCGCCCTAGCTACGACGACGACGACGGATTCATGGTGCTTCCCTATAGTAGTTGTAATTTCTTCCAATTACTGCTTGTCAGACTCTCAAGAAGTACTTTTATATTCCTGACTGAGCAGGTGCGGATTCAGGAGTTCTCTGAGAAGGCCTCCACCCAGTTGTACCTGTGATGGTGGCTTACTCCGTCTTTTTTCTCGAAAACTTGATAGTTATAAGTTCGTCTAAGACTCAAGGCTTTCAATTGCCCTCCTTTTCCCACTGTTTTTAGTCCGTGCCTGTGTCTGTGGGAGCATCCGCGAACGAGTAGAGAATTCTGGTGCACTTTTGAAATTTGTGACTAACTTTTTGTTTTCAAGCCTTTAATTGAAGCACATTGAAGATGGGGATAAGAAATAGAAAAAAAAACTACGCTGCTCCAAGGAGAAGATGATGATGGCAGAGGCGGGAAATGTACACACCAATAGAGGAAAACCCCACGAAATGTTGTTCTCAAAGGTGCACCGTGCACTACGGAACGAAGCATAAGGACGATGGAGAGGCAGTAGATGACGACAATAAAGACGATGATTAAGATGACGCGAAACGAGGGTGTCGAAGAAGTTAAGTGCTGTGTGCAGCCTCTTTTGCTGTGTCACTGTTTACACAATTCTCCAGTAATTTTACAAACATAAGCTTACACACTAATGTATACATACGCCCACATAAACATACAGAAAAATAAGAAAAGACAGTTGAAGTGATGAAGCCAATGTGGGTTACAAAAAAAAAAAAAAACACAAACCTTTCCCTTCTGGCAAATAAAAATAAAGGTTATGTGAAAAACCAAGGGTTCTTTGAAAACGAAAGAAAACCAACGAATAAAGAAAAGACTCCAGACAACAGGAAATATCTGAAGAATTGCATTTCTTTCAAACCAATGAGATGAAAGTAAAACAAAAAGACAAAAGTATGATCGAGGTCATGGGGTGTTTGTTAAAATCATTTTAAGGCCCAAACTAAATTAAATAGCTAAATTTATAAATCGATTTCTTAGTTGTGCGTATTTGATCTATCTGCACCTTACGACACACAAATAGGAGGCTCTTCCTGAATTTTCGGAACATAGCCCTTTTGAGCGGAATTTTTCCTGGATCAATCCTAAATTTATTAAATTCTTAAGACCGGATTCAGACTAAGGAGCTGATGCTGATACAATCTTGATTTCTTAACCTCTTGTTGCGTGCCAGAGTCACGGATTCCTTTCTCCAACGCCAGGTTGAAGAGAAGGCAGGCCAAACCGTCCCCTTGTCGGAGTCCATTAAAGATGTTGATTGGTCTGGATAGCAATCCGGCTATTTTTACTTGTCTTGTTACGTTGGTCAAGGTCAACCTACATAGTCATGTCAATTTATTTGGGATGCCGAATTCTCTCATGGCTTTGTAAAGTTCTACCCTGGCTATGCTATCATAGGCGGCCTTAAAGTCTATAAACAGATGGTATGTTGGGATATTAAATTCTAGACATTTTTCCATCGCCTGCCTAAGGGTAAAGATCTGATCAGTTGTTGATTTGCCTGGAATGAAACCACACTGATATTGTCCGATGATGGTTTTAGCGTATGGGGTTATCCGGTCTTGTAGGATAGAGGAGAGTATCTTATAGGCGGTACTCAACAACGTGATACCTCTACAATTGGTGCACGTTGTGACATCTCCCTTCTTATGTATGGGGCATATTATACCTTTTCGCCAGTCTTCTGGCATTTCTTCCTGCTCAAATACGGTCACTATAATATCATGAATTGCTTGACGTAAGGCTGGCCCGCCGTGATGAAATAATTCGGCTGGTATGCCATCGACTCCCGGGGCTTTGTTCTGCTTCTTCTATGCTTCTTCTTGAAGTAGTGGAGCCTCCACTTCTGCAGTGAGCTGACCATTTAGCAATTCATTAAAGTACACTTCCCATCGCTCCAGTATGCTTTCAGGATCAGTGATCAGATTTCCCGCTCCGTCCTTGTAGTATGTGCAGCGTGGTGTGTACTGCGTCATGTAATCATGTTTCGGACGGATTGGTAGAACTTCCGCGCCTGGTGCGGACCTCGCTCTCGGCTATTTTCTATTTCACAGATTAGGTTCTTCTCCCAGGCTGATTTTTTTTGTCTATGAAGCCGTTTTTCTATTCTTTGTTTATATTCCTCTTCGCGTGCCCGCGTTCTATGAGATTGTTGCATTGCTCGGTACGCAACATTCTTATGTTCAGTCGCTAGCTTGTATTCATCATCAAATCAGTCGTTCCGATTTTTACGACTGCTGCCTAAGAGCTAAGATGGAGTTGGCAGTACTGCTGACAGTATTTTTAAGACGTGTCCACTTCTCATTTACGCCCAGCATACTGGCTCCAGGACTTATTCTCCCTAAATCGAGTGATTCTAGGGCGAGTCCTAACGCATTACCAAAGGTGTTACTGGTGTGCTCATTGCGCAGGGCAGCAGTGTTGATTAGAACCTGATCGCCGGATGCAATACGTCTTCGCAAGGCAATCCGCCCTCGGATAACCATACCAACAAGATAGTGATCCGAGTCGATATGGGCAACTCGGTAGGTTCGTACCGTCATCAAGTTCGAGTAGTGGCGACGGTCCATCAACACGTGGTCTATTTGGTTATAAGTGACTCCATCAGGTGATACCCAGGTGGCTCTGTAGATATCTTTACGCGGGAACCTGGTACTCGCAACGACCATGTTTTTCGATGCTGCCAATTCTAAGACTCGAAGTCCATTGTCATTAGTGTTCTCATGCATACTATGGGTGCCTGCGTAATGCCTGAATACCGGCTCCCGACCTATTTTTGCGTTCAAATCCCCAAGGATGATTTTAACATCATACCTTGGACAGGAATTGAGGGCCCTCTTGACTTGTTCGTAGTAAGTCTCTTTTTATTCGTCTGAGGACTCCTCCGTAGGTCCGTGAACTTAATGAGGCTGATGTTCGCAAATCTGCCTGGCACGCTTATAACGTTAAAGCTGATGATGGTAGACTTCATTTTTTCGCTGACTAGAAGAATGTATAGTTTACGGAAATTCGTCCACTTCCTATATAAAGTTCGGTAGAAAGAACGTGTGGTCTAATATGAATTGAGTAGCAAAGCTTCACTCAAACTTCTCAAAATTTTTAGAAAATACAACATAGATTTAAGCAGAAAGAATTTGTGTTGCTTCACAAACAAAAAGTATAAGGCCTTATGGAAAATCAAACAATGAAGGTACTATAAAGGTATTTCAAGTAATCTTTCTACGAGTAGTATCAACTCTGTGAAGGGTGTTGGAAACTTGCCACTTTCAAAATTCCAAATTATATAAAGGGTAATGCGAATTTTACATCCTACAATTTATCAAAATTTACAAATAATTCACCACTTTGATCTTAGACCGTTTATCATGGATTGAAGTCAACAACATACTAAATGATTACGTGGAATTGCACTTTGGTTAAGTTTTAGGAAAAAGTGTACCAATCTTTTACTGATCGTGCTCTCAAATCCACACAAGTTCTCAAATTCATGTACGAGTACAATGATAAATTGTATCGTAAAATCGAGAGGTGCAGAGCTGCAGTAATCTATCTATCTTACTATCAACGTAAGCAACGTTTTTATTTTTTGATTCTTAAATCGATATTACTCTGCTGAGCAAGTATAACAAGCACAACATGAAACCTATTCGCGCATTACATTTTTTTATGAAATTTTGTCACCCATAATGAGAATCCGTCTTAAGTCCAAACTTAACCTTAAGGAGAGAAGAAAATGGACAAAAGTATGGGAGATTAAAACAAAGAAAAACAAACTAAAACAAGAGGTGAAGCAAAAAATTTAACCTAAAACAATGGTTAAAATTTTTGCAATTGAAGGCTTACCTTAAGGAGCTGCAGGTAGCACGAGAAATCCTTTTTCTTCATGGTTCTCTGAGAATATAGGTGGTCATTGAATGTTATTATTTTATTCAAATATTCATATTCTACCTCTTTATACAATTTCTCATTTTATCTTGTTTGTAGGTATATTAATCCAAAGAGAAAATAAAAAATACTGAAGGATATCTTTCCTTAGTGGGCAATTTTCGAAAGAAAGCTATTCTACTTCACAGTCCAGAGTACTTCTTAGAAAAAATATTACTTCTTTCTTTTTTCAATTGATTATGTTCATGAAAGTCAGTCTTGTTTTGGAATTCAAGATATCGAAGGAACAAAGTGGATACAAAATGATGCTAAGTAACGGCATACCCAGCTTTAATTTACCTACAAACTTAAAACGTTTTATGTTTTTTCTGATTGGTTTCATATTTTAATTCATTGAACAAGTACTAAATTATAAACTATTCATAAAATTTGAAGTAAAAGAAATTTGATAATCGTATAATTTTTAACAACAAGCTATAATAGTCTATATTACGGTAATCCATGGAACGCTATCAGATAACCCAAGCCATATACAAATAAAATAAATGTAGCCCAAACGAATTGTATACACCTCTTAACAAACCTCATAATTATTGAACAGCGAAAATAATTAATTTTGCATGTGTCATCATACAAAACCCTCACTCACATTCCAACTGGCTATCATGGACTCCTCGAACCATTCATCGATACCTTTACCACATAGACGCAATTTACATTAAATATATTCTAAATATAGCAGCCTGAAATATTTATAGCCACAGAACGCAACAATTACACCCGAACAATGGCCAACATTTTAGTTCTCGATTTCTACCGCTATCACCACGATTATTGATATTCACCCTCTGTCTACAGTGATGTCTCTCTAGGGCGTATAATAAGAAAAGTGTAATTGTATGCCCCAAAATAACCCTATTTTAACAGTCAAGTTAGCACTTCCTACCTTCAAAAAAGTTTAAAACAAATTCGAGTAAAAGTACAACGTTAATAATTGTAATAAATTTGTCGTTAGAAAGTCGTTAAGGGGATTTTTTGGGAAAATATTCAAAGACGTTTTACGACAGTTGTTTAAACAAATTCCATAGCAAAAACTGAGTTATAATATATACTTCTAGTTTGGTAGTACTAGATCTAATGAAAATGAAAACAAGTTATAATGGCTCCGTTTTCAACAAAGAATAAACTTTTGGGTCCGTCACCGTCAAGCAGAAAGTCAAGGAATGTAATAAAGAACAAAGGACTCAAGACACTTCCCTGGTGCACTCCAACTTGACTCGAAATTCTGTATATCTGTCGTTCTGTTATTTTGTCGTTAAAATCATGATTTAAGCTTAATTTAGTACAGGACGTTTCATTGTGCAATACAATTAATTGATACTTTTGTCTTTGAATAAGATGAGTTTCAAAGAGTAACATAATCGAAATAATCGAAATAAATTCTCCAGAATTTAAAATAACATTTCCATCTAAACAACTGTGCTTAGTAGAGTTTCGACTGTTTTCACTACATATTTTATTATGTCATTGTTATGTTCCTTTGATACATTTTTTACCACAATTGCCAAAATAGTGTGTGGACTTGTAGTCTCATAGGACAGTGTTGATCTATCTATCTATCCCTCTATGGCTAACCCACCGCAGCATGTCGGTCAAAGCGCATACAAAACATGATATCCTGCATATAATACAAAGCGCTAGCATAACAAAAGTATCTGTTGAAACCGTAAAATTACAAAATTTAACAAATTAACAAAAAAACTATGAATACAAATTGTATGTGTAATCTTCCTCTATCCCCTCAAAAATATAATTAATAAATGCGTAGTTTGTTTATTTTTATATTAAACAATAAACGTTCTACCAGTGGGAGCGGTTAAACAAAAAAAAAAACTTGTTCACCACATTCGAAACATTCGCTGATGCCGATACAATATTAAGCAGAAATATTCTTCCGAATTCTGATGGCGGCATGTGGTTAGATTGCTTTACTCTGTAAGCCAGTTAAATTTTTCCGCCGAAAAATCCTGGATATGCATAAAACCTATGCTATTTGAATCATAAAAAAATAACCACGAATTCGTTGCGAACCAGCAAGGATTTTTTAATCAGTATGTGATATTTTATAGTAATCAGTTTTTGAAATGATAAACGCCATTCTAATATCAATTGATTTTCATTAAATCCTTCATTTGAGGTTTTTTTTAACGTGAATTCTTCTGTAATTGCGAAATAAAGTATGTATTTTAAAATTCTGTTGGTTTGACTTCATTTACACCATTTGACTTCATTTACACAAGGGAATGGAGGAGACCTACAATTTTAAATTGTCATATATTGGAAATTGATCGCCAGATCTTCATTTGATGAGAGTTCAACGCACTAACCATTACACAATGCGGTACTACATTTTAGAAAGCTAACATATTTACTTTATTAAACATACCTAGGCCCTTGTTGGGAGTGTCGTTTGTTAGTCGATAAACGACTATTTGCGAAAATCAATCAAAGAGAGTCTGGAGGGTTCACACTACTTTTGTGTCTGAACTCTGAACACGACAGGGTGGCCTTACGTCAAAATAAATTGGTTGAGTAAGTCCAATGTGAACACCGTCTATGATGCATATTTTATCAAAGCGAAAATGGCAACTGTCAATATTTCATTCCTTATTTTAAGGTATACTATCGATGTCAGCAATGCGAATGCCAGAAAAAAGCTCTTTTATTATTTTTTTGTTTGTTTTTTGTTGTGGTTCAAATTCGAAATTTAAAAATTCCTGTGTGTTTTTAAGGTGTG
Source organism: Chrysotoxum bicinctum (assembly GCA_911387755.1). Lineage (NCBI taxonomy): Eukaryota > Metazoa > Arthropoda > Insecta > Diptera > Syrphidae > Chrysotoxum > Chrysotoxum bicinctum. The sequence continues at coordinate 12,437,579 of OU426991.1, read as the reverse complement.
TCAAGTAAGCACAACCACTTCTAAATGTTAACAGTACAGTGATGATTTTTTTTTAATAGATAACAACATCTGGTTAATATTCGCAATCCTAAATATAGGTGAACTAAGTTCCAAAAAAATTTCTGGTAAAATTGTGATTTAAAAAGAAACAGCATTACATTTTATGAATAAAGCTGGAACTACACTTATGTGTTATGTCGCGTGGTGTGTTGTTTTGAAATCGATCGTGTTCCGATTCCGCGCGCCATACAACACTGCGTCGCTGACGTTTTCTAATGTGTGTGAAACTGAGAAATAGTGCTTTCGAAAAGAGAAAAAAATACTTTGTTCAACACTCGCGCTTGCAAGTACATCACAGCAAGTTTGACCCAGCCGATGGCATTCACACGACTTCACACCACACCACACGAGATACATAAAGTGTGCCTCCTGCTTAATTGTCGGTTATCTGTGGTAGCTAGGTAGTGGAAATATGAAATTATTATGTAATACAAAAATTTGGGCTCCTTTCTCTCAGAAAAAAGTTTCTATTTGATTTTGTTTCGTCAATTTTCTTTAAACATCCACCGGTTTTTCTATCTACAATCAAATAATATCTAATCTTATTTAATCTTTAATCTACAAAAGTTAATCACTCACTGGCCACGTCACACATAAATATGCCATCAATTTTCAATGGAACCAAGAAAATCATTTCAACGGTGTTCTACGTTTCGTTTCCGTGTGGAATTATTATACTGAACTTTTTACAAAAAAAAAAACACGAAACACAAACGAAGCGTTACAAAATTCTCTAAGAAGAGTCAACATTAGAGAAATTCGCCACGCATCGTCATCCTATGAAGAGGAAGTTGGTGCTTAATATGGTTGGATTATAGTGAAGGAGGAAAATTTCAATCAGTCCTGCCATTTTCTCCCCAGAGAAGAGGAGTGGGGTAAAAGGAAGACAGATAGAGAGAGATATTAAATATAAAATGCACGATTGGGTCGTACCTTATCTACCTTTTTGCTTTATAAGGATGTATTCTAAGAACGAGTCCACTGAGATATCTAAGACGAAAATGTAAAGAAGGTAAAATTACTCAAACTTTTGATTTTTTCGTTGAAAAGAATATACTTGGGTTAATTCTCCGACTCCTCCGGTCTTAAAGGAGAAGTTGTTTCTGGATTACTAGCAAAAACATAAATCTAGAGCAACTGCTTCCCATATCATATATCGCGAAAAACTCGTATATTACTCAAATTTTGCCTTTTTGAACAACTTTGATTTTTGAATAAAGCCTTTTTTACATAAAGTCAAAGAATTCGAAACGCATGTTGTTATGAAACTTTAAAAAAATTTAAAAATAAAAATCGAATTTTCATCGAACTTTCTCAACTCTTTTATTAAAGGTAAAATCATCGAATACCTATTATAATTTTTTAGTATCGTGCTAACTTCATATGACTCTTTGACATTTATAAACGTCATAACAGGTCAGCATGAATTGTCATTATTTTAGGTGTGTTCAGAAGCAATTTATTAAAGAACATATACTTAGCACGATACTAGTTAGAAATATTTTAAAATTATGAAAGAGTTAGTAAGCTACCTTAAAATTAGCAAGTTGTTAAGTAGCATCATACTAGTACGTACCTTAATACTTAGGCTGTTTAAAATTTTGCACTATTGCATTGTTATGCACACCACCGACACAGAACTTTATACTCCTATAGCGTACAGCGCCATCTGTTGGAAAATTGCATATCTACTTTATGGAAGGAACAAAAAGCTCTTTTCCAATGTCATATGTATTTCCCCTTATTCCAACCATCTAGAACATTCTAAGACGAGAACCTTCGCGAACTGGTTTCGAGAACAACCAACTTGAGTATATAAGGGAGTGTTCACGGTGGGCACAGGACAGTCTATTTTTGATTATGAAAGCGTGCAAAAGCTTTGCTTATTAGATTGTGTTATTAAACAAGTGTGATTAAATCTGAATAAAAGTGTTTGAGTTGATTATAAATTGAGATTTATTGTTTTAATTTGGAAAGTGTAAGTAAAGAAGAAATAATAAAAAGAGTAATAAGTTTTAACGAACCTAGTAAAAATATATACAGGCTTAGTATTATTTTTAAAAGATAGCAAGTTAATATTTATATTTTATGGTCTTCTTTTTTAACAAATACTAATTAAAGAAGAATGTGTCTTGAGTTGTTCCTGTCTTTCTTGTTGATAATGGGTCTTTTGATTTTGTTAGAATTTTAGATGCAGCACAAATAATTTTGGTTTTCAAAAGTTTCAAATGTTTTTGATACTTTAAACAATTTACACATTTTTAATGTTTAGTGACCTTATAGCCTTGAAGAGGAAGTTTCTTGCGAACCAGCTGTGTAATATAGAGACATTTTTATACAAAACCTATACTATCCCTTTAGAGAAGAAAAAGTTAAGAGATGTCTAACTTTCCGACTGGCAGCAGGTTTTTGTTCCAAAACAATTCAAACCGGCACCCTTCATAATGACTTGCTGGAACAACAAGAATGCGAGGCAAGGATTTCATGCTGGACCGACACAAAAGGACGCCGACCGACTCCCGTCGCCACCGACCAATATGACGGTAGAGAGATTGGCAGAACAAAAACAAAATGTAAAAGTTGATTTAAAATTGAAGAAAACTTTTATATTATAGATTAGTGTTCGGTTTTAATTTATATCTAATTAAATGTTTTTCTTCGCTGTTGTTGGTTGTTGCTTTTATCTCCTTTATAAGTCTGTTTTTTTTTTTTTTTTTTTTTTAACGTACAGCATTGATTAAAAATTGAGAGTTGAATTCAAAAGCAGCTTCTTCCTTCTCTATAGATTGTTCTGGATTGAAAAATAATGACAAGGAACTTTTTGTTCTTTATGTTTCCTGAATGAGAAGTGTGCGAATGGCCGTGAAGAGTTTGTAATAGGTTGACAGATAATTCGATTTAAGAGTTACGAGGAAATGAAGTGTTTTTGATTTTGTTTAAAAAACCCACACAAAATCAATTATCGGATTGTTTGCTTCATTGTTTATTTTAATTTTTTTTAAGCTTTTTGCCTTGAGTATTTCTTTCGGAAATATGTTTGTAGTTCTAGTATTTTGATAAGCTTAACATAAGATTTATTTCTTATTAGGTTTTTTTTTGCACTTAGCACTTACTGAAAAATCAACGAAGAGTCTTTAATTCTTCAAAAATGTACATATATATAGTCGATATCTTATAAGCTTTGAAATTTTGTTGCTTTAGTGATTTAAGACCGCAATTCAGTGGAATGCCTTCTGATATGGGTGAATGTGGTATGATGGTGATGGGTGGTTTCGTATATGTGGGCAGATTTCACGAACTGTTATTTGGCATATATGTGTATGTACGTTTGTACATTCTCATGGTACTGCCTTTATCCGATTATACCTACGGAAGCAAATGAGAAATCTGCGGTTTAATATCAACTATTGCTCTATCCTAGATAAGGTGTGTGTGGGTAGGTGCATATGTATATGGTCTTAGATGCTGGTATATCTATCCATCCCTAGAGCATTTTCGAAGTCTTTAATACAAACGGGTACATGGGGGCCGTCGGATGATGTAATCTGACTGGTTTGTATGTGTAAACATATTTTGAAGATAAATCTGGTTAAAAGACGCTGAATGATTATTATTTAATTGATCCTAGAGATATTAATCTTCGTATGGTTTATTTTGAGAAAATCTGTTGTTGTTATTTGAGAAGCGGAACATTATTCAAAAGGCTGAGCTATATGGATAACAACTATCTAGTCTTATAATAAAATAGTAAATATACACATGTGGGATTCAAGTGGGAACAAATAACGTGTGACATAAAAGGAGTCAATAATAAGGACCAAATACTTTCCGCTCTTTCAGCAAGAAAAGGTTATTACTACGAAATCAATCTTTAGCTTTATTGAAGTTTCTGAGAAAAAAGAATACATCGAGCTTGAAATCCGGAAGCTAACAAAGGCTATAAGTGTCACTATCATACTCTGGCAAACAATTGGAAAGGGCATTGAAGTCGATGGAGAGTTGTTTTTTATCACAGCACGAGGCTTCCAGGCGTTATAAAATTCCAAGAAGGAAATTAAGAGACCACATACAAACTGGTTAAACCAAAAAGAAGATGGGAAGATCCGCAACAATTTCACCTGATCAGGAGGAGAACCTTTCAAAAAGAATAATCAGGCTAGCTGAAGTGGGTATGTCACTTACGCCAAAAATGTTGAAATACCAAGCCGCCACGTTTTGTACACCCAACAATATTTCTAACAACTATTTCCAAATCGCAAATGATGAATCCAGCAAGAGCCATAAAACTATACAGATGCATAGTCGATGATCACTTTAAGAAAGTGAAGAATCTGTTAGAAAAACTAATGATTGAGAACAGACCGGAATGCGTCTTTATCATGGATGAAAAAGGCTGCCGAATTTCCTTGCACCACTAACAAAATGTTTTAGCTCTCAAAGGGGCGAAAAGAGTTCACCAAACTTCAAATGAGCATGCGGAAAGCGTTAGCATTGTTGGATGTGTGAACGCCGTGGAGTTTGATTATTTTTAAAGGCAAGAGACAGAAGCCCGAATTCATGGACAATCTTCCACCTGGTTCCATCGTTAAAATGACACTCAAGGGATAAATAAACCATTCAACTTTTGTTGATTTTATAAGTCATTGGAGTAAGTACAAAACTGCAGGACCATGTCTTCTTATTTTTGATGGTCCGAAACGCATACCTCACCGAATTTCAACTCTTGACCATTAGTGTTTCCTGAGATATAGGACTTCGAAATCGCTAAAACGGTTCACGCACAGGTCATCAAAGCTATGGAGTACAACCCGACTTGGTAGAACCCTGTAAATTCGCACAAAGGTATGACTTGATATGATATGAATTTGGAACTTCCACTGTCTCCAAATTGAAAGTGTGTGATAATAATAACAGTAGGTACAATCGAGTTGCGATTGCAACAAGATGGTGCGACATACCACACAAGTGACGCAACGAAGTTGTTAAGGAGACATTTAGCTACCTGATGGGTAATCTAGCGGCGAGCGTACATCAATTTTCCGCCGCAATCATGCGATCTAACGCCCCTCGCTCATTTTCTCGCTGACAAGCCAACTACTTTAGTCGAGCTTGAGACGCTGAAATATCACACTATCACAGTGATTCGTTAAACATTGGACTGATCACTTGAAGCACTTCCATGAGGGGAGCCAACGCGACCATTTGAATGGTGTGCTGTTCCATAGATAATGGCATGAATATAAATTGAAAATAAATTTAATATAAAACCAATTTTATATCCCACTCCGTTGTTGTTTTAATTAAATTTCTTCCCCGATCATCCTATATTTATTTTTGTAGATACCTATTGAATCGCCCTTATATTTCGATAAAAAATAAGCTTTGTCCCGTCTCATAAGAATAACTCTCTGAAAACCATTTTTGTTTTCCTTTTGAATATTTATATTTTGAAAACTAAATTTTGCTAGAAGAATTGGAATTAATAAATATATTTTTTTTGAAACTTTAACAAAACAAGGACTTTTAAATTGTCAACACACAATAGGAAGAGGTAGTATAAAAGGATATGCAATTCTCGTACACCCAGGTAAATAGTAGTTAGACCATGGCGATTTCATATTCAAATAGTGTCTAACATCCTACCTATCGCATACACACCCTTCGGAATTATATTTGAACAATTTTAACCCTTAATTTGAATTAATACACACATTATTTGTTTGTTAAATGAAAATACTGTAGTCTCTTTCCTGAAAAATAAGACTTACTCGAATTTGTTTTGTTGTTGTTTGGATTTCATTTGTGATTACAAAAATATTGATATGATTTTGTTAAATCAATTAGCAGTCTTTCTTTTTTCCAATTCCAAACATCATGGAGTTAATTTTTATACTATATGAATACACTCAAGAAGAATTATTCTTCCCCGAAGATAACCAAGGATAAAACGAAATTTTATTCCATTGTGTATAATCAAAGAATACGATAAACAAAAATGAATTAAAATAAAGAGGAAAAAAAAAGTACAAAAACTATCCACACAACAAAACAAAATGAAACAATGGTGCACAAAAGGTCATGAAGGCCTACAGAGATACACCAATGGACCAAGGACGAAGAACAAACCAAAGCCCAAACCGAAGGGAGAGATATGAAATCGATAATTTCTTCTTCATTCCCTATTAATTAACCTATGAATATATATATATAAAGCTTAGGGAAACGCAATAGTGGAAGCACTTTCCGGTGACCGGTTTCTGTATTCTTTCGATTTTTCCTCCAAACTCACATTTTTATCGGAGTTTTTCTTTGGAAAGCAATCATTATGCGTATGAGTGTAAGCTTTTATATTGTCCTTCCGTATATACCCATATCCTGATGTTATGAACCATTTCTGTAGCGAATATTTTCTATTGAAAAAAGAAAAAAAAGACAACAGTTTTGGTCTTTGAGTATGTTCTTTCGGTCAATTCACTTCAGCGAGAGCAAAAGCTTTACACAATCGATAAAGACTAAAACTTACAAAACATTTATTTAATATAGATTTACTCGTAAATAGATATTTCAGTTTTTCGATTAAAATAATAGTCGATATTAATTCCTAATCATCAAATCTTAGAAAATTGTATGATAGAGTTTAGATAAACCAAAATCGCTGAAGCAAATGAAGAAGTTCCTCCCCAAATTGATCCAATCTCAACCCTAGATGGCTACTTAAGTTGCTAAGTATCACCTCCATCACCCCCTGCATTTTTGGACAGCTAAATAACATGTGATTAAAACAATTTCTCTACAGTTTAGCTATTTGGCTTTAATATTGTGCGTGACTGTAGGCTGCGTGTTTGTGCTTAAGCGTTGTGGTTGATTTTTTTCCCCAAGAAAAGTTACCACTTTAAGTGTGTAGTGCCCTAAATCTTCTAGAAGTACTGTAAGGAAAAAAAAAATTGAATTTGTTTTAACAATTCATGGCTAATTAATTTCGTCCTACTTATACATATTTATCGAAGGACGAAAAGCCGACTTGACTTCCTTATACTGGCTTTAGTGTTTCGCAAACAATGGATGGTGTGTTTGTTTTATTTTTTTTTTCTGTTGTGAATTAAGTTCATCAATAATAAATGATAACATACTTAGTCGTTCTTGCTGGACCGCCCAACCTGGCCCGTGTCGACGAGTTGTTCATTGTCCTTAAGGAGAATGACACTTAAGTATAAGGGCTTACTTGTGGCTCAATGGCCGCATTTGATTGTTAATTGGATGAGAGAATTTGTTTTTATCAAAAGATTTTTTTTTTTTTTTGAAATTTAAGAAATAATGAAAAATGTTTAATGCGAGATAGGCTTTTAGCACAGGAAACAAAAATATGCCTCTATATAATATAATAATAACCATTATACAACATTAAAGAAATATATCCGACCGTGGTTGTTGAGGAAAAAAATATCGGGATTTTAATTTAATTTTTTTTATTTTATATTTTTTTTATAATTCACTCGCGCTCAAGGATATTTGAGGAGACCCTTATAATGTTAAACACAGGGAAAATTAGGGAGGACGAGAAAGGAGGTGACGATGAACATTTGTTTTGAATGTTTTGAAAGCCACTGGACCTATTTTCTACAAACTCGGTACTTAAAGGTCTTCGGTGATTCCCTAGAGGTGAAATTGAATTTTTTTTTAGCTCTAAAACTAACGGTACCCCCCATACACCCGTAATGCATAATCTTATTTTTTTTATAATCTACACGCGCTCAAGGGATTATGATTACCCTTTAAATATTTCAACACAGCGCGGGCGTGAAGTTAATGAAGAAAAAGATAGGAAAGATGTGTGGCACGATTTCTGAGACTGACAGTGGTTGTCTCGAAAACGGCTCAAACGATTTTAACCAAAATTTGTATGCAAAAGCTCCTAAGCATTTGAAAAAATATAATCTAAAAACTTTTTCGAAAAAACAGTTTTTTGATTTTTAAAAACATATTACAATTTTTTTTTTGAAAATTCAATATCTTGAAAACGGATACGCGAATAAATTTTTAGATTACGTTATAAAATATATTTTATTGAATACTAACGATTTGCATATCAATTTTTTTTTATAAAAAAATTAAAGAAAATTTAGTACACAAAAAACATGTTTCAGTGTGTCTGTATGTCTGTATCTCTCCCTAATACAGCCTAAACCACTTCTTCAATGTCGGTAGTTAAGGGTCTTCGGTGATTCCCTAGAGGGGAAATTGAAAATTTTTGTCTAGCTCCAAAACTAACGGTATACCCGTATTGCAAAGTCTTATTTATCTCGAAAACGGCTATAACCATTTTGATAAAAAAATAGATTAAAGGACATGGACTACATTTTTGTAAATATAAATTTTGGGGCAAAATGTTATTAATGGTACCTGTTATAGAACGTTTTTTTTTTTATTTTCGACTTTCTCATTATAGACTCTAACGATTTTAACCAAAAATTTTCACCAGGAGCCCTCTTAAGTTTAAAATAATACCATATTATAGGTATATAAAAATATTTTTTTTTTTGGTTTTTGAAAAAAATATTTTTTGAAAAATCAATATCTTGAAAACATGTGAATGATTATTTTTTGAAATTATTTCCTAAAATCTATATTACTAAGCACTTAAAATTTTCATCCCAAATTTTTTTTCTAGCAAAATTTGAAAGAAATTAAATTTCTTCAATAAAACGATTTTTAAACTTTATTTGCGTAAATTCATTTCCATGCATTTAAACATTTTAATCTCATTAAATCCATGTTTTAATGTATTCTTAATTCCACAATACTTTTACATAAGAGCAAGTTCGTGCGATCCAGTCGTGCATTTTTTTTTTTAATTTTGAATACTTAAATATTTTTGATTTAAGAAAAATGGTTTTTAAAAAAATTAAAAAAAAACTGAAGTATCTGAAATATAGTGTATAGTGTATTTCTATTACATTTTTTCTTGAGTATAAAACTTTTTTTCCGGTTTTATTCTTTTTTAAATGCCCTTTTTCCATTCAAAAAACTTAAACAACCAAGCCAAGAAACTGCTGAAATTATTTCAAGCTTAATTCGTCAAACAATTGAAGACTTCGACTTTCGATATATTTAGATTGTATGAAGAATGAAGGAATGAAAATGAACATTAAGATTTTCGTGCCTCATGTTTTGAAACAAGTTATGTATATGAAGATTTTCAGTATCTTTCTAAAACCAATTTTTTGAATTTAATACAACCAAGTGATTTTAATAAAACAGCATTTCAGATTTTTGGTTAGAACGAAAATGCGGTATTCACCCCTATTACAGAATTCGGCGAATGAGCTAAAGTGACAGTTTCAATTCATTTCCAAACTTTTGCTATTACTGAATCCGACGAATGAAAGTTGAACGAATGTCGGTAACAATCCCTGCACCACTGAAATTTTGTTCAACTTATATGGTATTACAGAATTCGCAATCCATTCGCACTCCATACAATTTCTATCATTTTACATTCGCACCAATTTCGAGACGAATCTGAAGTGAATTTTTGATTAAACGAAAATAAACAATGGAGAGTACAAAAATGTAAGTCGAAAGCTTATCATACTGAATGCTAAAGTGTTTATTTAACAAATTTTAATAGAAAATGCACAAATATCAACGCAAACAGAGATCAAGAAATCTAAAAAAAAAAAAAAAAAGAGCATACGGTGGGTTTTTAACCGTCCCCCATCTTCGTACTAATCACTCTCAACGATGCTTGATTTCGTTGATCGAAATCGATACTATTATCACAGCCTAGGCCAGTTGAATAAATGTTTCTAGCTGATAGTGTCGATACGAAAGTTCATAAATGATAAGGTAATTTTAGAAATCGACAATGTAGTTCATCCGACGAATTTCATAATTGAGTTTTACAGCGGATGCGAATCAAGTCAACTCACCGGGAGTAAAATTCTGCGAATTCTGTAATAGACATGAAGATTTTTGAACGCAACGAAAACATGGAATTCAAATTTTTTCCTCTAAAAATGACAAATGGCTTATGTTTATTGAAACTAAGCAGATACTTCCAAGAAGCTTTGGTTTACATATTACAAAATATTGAAAAATACACAATACCTCTTGCATCTTTAAAGTCTAACCACTTTAAACCTTGAACGAGACAAACAAAAACGTTCGCCCTAATCGGACATTTCATTTTCGTTTGTGAGGTTCAGAGTGCAATTCTCAAATAAATCCATATCCATACACCGTCGTCGTCGTCGTTGTCGTTGCTGTTCGACAGACATTCTGGGACCGTTTTTTTAACCCCCAAGCATTCGAAAGCTGGTGGACACCAAAAAATATAAAAAAAAAACCGAAGCTATTTGCATAAAAAGGATTATGCTTGGGGTTTTGAATTCTTGCTTATTCCTCCCTCCCCAATCGGTGCTAGTGTAGCTCTCTGCCTGCAGGAGAAAGCTGCTGGAACCTTCTAAAGTTTTTTTTTTTATTTTTATCTGTGTCAGAATTTAAATTTAATTTTTTTTGTACAAAACAAGGAATAAAAAAAGCACCGGATGGCGAAATAAAGTCTTAAATTAAAATAAATAAATATAAAATGCAAACAAACAAAGAGAGAAAAAATAAATAAATAGCAGAAAAACTACTATGAATGTAATTTAGATTATTTTTTTTCCCAGTTTTTCTAGTTTTTATCTTCACCCTCAATAAATAAATCATAAAGATTTTGTTTATCCCCGGTTTAATACACATCGTGCGCATATAAGTAGATAAAGATATTATACATAGACTTGCATAGAGAGGAATGAAATGAAGACCCATGCGATGTATCCTCGAAAAAGCGCGGATGCGGCGGTGGCGGTGTTGCTCTTAGACATTATTTTTTAAATTATTTTGCTATCAGAGTTGCCGTAGCTTATTTTAAGAGTTCAAGAACGATGAATATTTGAGGGCAGGTCCAGAAATTCATTCTTAAGCAGCACTACATGGACGTGGAATGCTCTAACCGAATCAATTGCGATATTATGATATTTTCCGTCGTAGCTCGCATTTTGCTTAAAGTTTGTAAGCGTTTTTAGAAACCCACTTTTCTCGTTGTTTCATGAAGCTTATCTCCAATAAGCTCAAAGATAAATGTTTGTAAGGAGTGACCAGATAGGAATGGTAGGAAAATTTGAATGAAACAACAAAGGTGTGAAATATAAAATTGATTCTGACTTGATTTTTGGAGCTTCATTCATAACATTATATGGATTAGCGCATCATTCAAATGGCGTCTCGCTTGTTTTTGATGAAATATAGTCTGATGATGGCGCAATGTCATAAACCGAAACAGTTAAGTGCTTTGCACATGAGCTGCGACCTGCGAATGCGAATAAATCTTTTTAAGCAATTTTCACAGCTAATATCAATTTTTGTTTTGTTTTTATTCTACGACGAAGTGAATTATTGATCGAATCAACTATTTAAAAGGAAAACACTGCATAAAATATTTATAAATTGAAATATTTTGCATTTTAAAATTTTGTACGCAACCAACAACGTATCTTCTGCGAACTGTCAAATGTAAATTCGCAATCCACAACTAGTGAACGCATTCCACAAACCCGCGACTAAAAAATTCGTACGAATTCAACCTCTTTCTATGTTGAGGTATCAAAGTGAAATGTTCTCCAAATCTATGACGATTCATATTTAGAAGATGCAAATATAAGTTTTTTCTCTTTTTTAAATTTTGGTAACAAATTAAACTGCATAAAAGCCACCTTTTCTTAAAATAATTTTGCTTAGCACTCATTTTACTTTAATTTACTTACTTCTTTTTTTTTGACAATTCGCACTGTTCGGCGACAAAAAAAAACCACTCATGTGAACGAAATGTCAAAATTCGTGACCATTCGCAGTTGGTGTCTCATGTGCAAAGCACTTTAATCTTATGAATTGTGTTCGCTCAAATAACAGGAACTTTGCTCGCTGTCACAGCCGCTATCGGAAGATAAAATGGCAAAAACCTTATTGAATATTTTTACAGCTGGATGTCATGGACAACTTTGATTTTTGATAGCTGCTGAGACGTAACAATTGGAAAACCTATCATTGCTATCTGGTCACCCTTTACCTTTACCTACTTAATGTTTTAATAGACATTTTCAGCTTAATTTTCTTCTATCTTTTTGTTTCGAAAACTATTGAAGTATTATTTTTGTGTTGGTACTAAATTAGCGCCTAATTAGCATCTAATTATGCAATTTCAAATCTTCATTCCTGCTGACTTTGTTCTGATATACCTATACCTTAAAGGAATATCATTTTTGTATGCTCAAGGAAATACCGTCAAGGACAATGATTTATTCACAATTGCATTTTTTTTTTTTTTTCGGAAAAATAAAATTATATCCATTTTGTTGCCATAATGAAGTAATAATGAATATAAATACAGAACCAAACACAACTGCGTATACAGTTCACAGGAGAATAAAATCCTCCGCAAGGACGAAGCCAAAAAAAAAATCACCCTCGATCATTGAAGTATGAGTGCGAGGAAGGACATTTAAATTGCTTCATGGGCCAATTAAAGGATTTACTCTCGTGGATAGATGTGGGTTTAAAGAGGTGGATAGGTAATATGAATGTCAGGCCCAAACAAGGCTAGGACCGGGACCAGTACGATATTGTTGTTGTTTTAGTTTTTGTGGCTCAAAATTGGGCTTGCAAAATACAATTATGTTGCTGTTTAAGTTTAAAATAAAATCCAGGACCGTGTCGCATGAACTGGTTTCCAATTGTATACATAATTCTTTTGTATTAAATCTTTCAACATCTTACGGCACTTGACATATACATGCATATGTACAAATATCCGTCCTAAGCTTATCCAACCCTGATAGTGTAGGGATAGGTTGTATAACCCAAAGAACTAATTAACCCCCTTAAGTCCTTTAATAGCAACCTCAACTATGAATACACAGTTTCAAATTACCAACATAAGGCAGTTTTTGGACGATATCCTTTCAAGGATTTTGTTTCTATAAATTTCCAAAAACCCAAATATTTCAAAGGATTTCATTTCAGGCTTCAAAATATCGAAAAGAAAGAAAGAAGAAAAATATTATATTTATTCAATATGGAATTTTATGAGTGTGTCAGGACCCTAACCTCTCCGGTTTTCCATTTCCTCTGATACGGCATGAGGAACCATGTAGAGAAGAGTTATCCGAATGGAAAACAAAACACAATTTAAAGCTTATCCGTGTCGTCGTTGTCAAAAAGCACTATAAGCAACTAAAACTACTTCGATGACGGGTATTTCAATGTTTAATATGTGAACATACAACCACTGCCACTGGAGCAAAATGGCTGATGTATTAGTATCCTTTTTGTTGAGAAGGTTGAAGGACGAGAGGACATTCGGATAAATGGTGAATGTTGCTAACTCGACAGCACATAAATTCGTGCTCGATAAGAGGACTACATGCATACATACACTTTGAATCACTATACCACTGCCTGGCCTCTGTGCTGTATAAAAAGGATGTGCGTGTCAGCGTTTAGGGTAAAAGGGTCCTCTTGGTCGTTGTTCTTTCTTCCTCTTCTTACACGTTTCTACCCGAAGGTACTGAAACATACAATTGCTTTCTTCTGAGAAAGTCTTTTTTTGGGGAATCCCAACAAGATTCAATTTATTTAAAGTAAATAAGTACTTATGGACGGAGAATGTACGCATAGCAGAAGGAGGTGGATAATATGTTATCGGAATCCGATTTTAGTGGTTTTTGAAAATGGCTGCTATTTCGGCATTTAATGCAAATCCGTTTAATGTTGTAAAATGAAAAACAGTTGACGGTGTATATAGTTATAGACTTAGGATCAACCCCTGGAAATAAAAAAAATTCTTGAATTGATTTTTTGGCTTTGTTATGTTTGTTAAGGTCAACATTCTGAAATAATGAATAGTTTTAGTGTTAGTATGATGTGCACATTAGAACGATCGTCAACTATGGCGCATGATTCTGCTGATGAAGAAAACCAACGTTTTTACTGGCTGAATTTCAGTTATTGTACTACCTAACGGTAATATATTCATTATACACGAAGAATTTATTTTATGGGATTCCTATATTATCTTTGGGGATTTTCTAAAATATAAAAGTAGATTTGGGTTGAATTTTATTTTTATTACCCCTATAATGTTATTGTGTAACACGGTGCGAGCGTTTAGGTAAATTGGAGAGTATTTAAAAGGAGATGTCGATGCACATTGGTTTTGTGTATCTTGTGTATCACAATGAGGGTGGTAAAGTATTCCACATTCTAGTAGTGCGGCTAAAGAAAGAACCTCTATATTTGACTGTACGTCCGAAATTAGAGTCAAAATTAGACTGTTGAGCATTCTCAGCTAGACAAGTATAATGGCGGAATTGCTTGAGGGAAGGAATGCAACTGGCTGTTTTAATTGAACATTGTTGATAGAAAAAGCGATAAAACAATGAAAGACCGGAGACGTTACGACGGCGTTCAAGAGAAACAAAAAATTCAGTAATTGATATAATCTCCTTTAAGTTTTCGAGTTCTATTCTGAATTCTTGTCAACAGGTTCAAATGAGTTATGGGGGAACCAGCTCAGATATGAGAGGTTAACTCAATTTTTGTGTGACTGTATGCCTTTTAGATCGTGACCAGATCAGAAGGATTTCCCTTCCAAAAGCAAGAATCAAATCGCCGCCGATCGATATTGCTCTTTTTCCATTTTCTTAAATTCGCGGACCATTGACGTATTATATATGGACTGCTAGTTGTATGAAATTTCTATACAAACGTTTCAATGAAATGGTTCCACCTCTCCCTACCGACATTAGAGCTCTTGGTGCAAAAGTGGTAAAAATAAATATTAATTCCAGAGGCCATCTCTTGGCTCCTGGCCTGAACTACGAATTTTTCCATAGAAACTATAGCCATCTATCTCAATTTGAACTTTAACTTTAACGTTATCCAAGACAAAATAATAACAATACTATAAAGGGTGTTCAGTGAAATTTGTGAACACGCGAGAGCAAAGCATTTAGTTTAATGAAAACTGCTTTACGGCGGATATTGTCTTCTAGGGCCTGAATGGCTTGGCGATTGTTGCTGTAAGGTTTTGACAGGTAACCTAATAAAAAGGTAGAACCGGTTCTTCGTAAATTTATATTTATATTTTTAAAATGGAAATGGCATTTTTGTCATTATATTTATTTAACTATAAGTGAATTTGCTATTATTTCAAAAAAATCTCCTATCTACATAAATGTAAGTAGAACAATATGAACTTATTAATTTATCTTTTCATGTTGAATCGCATCCATTTTTAACTAGATAGTTTTCATCATGATTTGAACACAATGTTCACAATAAATTGAAATGGAAAGTTGAAATTTTGATTTGTGTTAAACAACAAATTGATATAAGTAATGCTCTTCTCCTGTCTATGATAAATGCTATTATGACTCTTAAATCGGCAAATAAAGCATGAAAAAAGCCCTCAAGTTTTTATTTAATAATAAACTTAAACGATTCCCGCTCAACACCCTTTACAAACACAATTATGTCAAAAATTGATATATCAAATACCAAAACCAAAAGTTACACTATGTTTTCCGAGTTTGCGCCAAGAGCGCTAGTTCCGTATAGTTTTAAGTTGAACCATCGTGAAGTTGGGCTCTGGCAGTCCATGTATAATAAGTCAATGTCGCGGACAGTAGCCGTCTAAGAGAATGTACTAGACGATAGTAAATCTCTCTTGCGATACTGGCACCATCGGACGGTGAGGCTAAGTACTTATCGGACCGCCCTCGTACAGGTAATCGTTTTTTTTTCGTTCTCTTAAAATCATATTAAGCGCTTAGGACAGATTTTTTAGAGCATATTTTTGGTTGTTCTAGAAATAATTATAATATTGGAATAATGAAGAGAGCTGTGGCCGTGAAGGTGGCTTTGTCATAGTGAAGGCGATTGCAATTGTGATGGTAGTGGTATTGGTGATCGTGAATGACTTGGTAATAATGATGACGACGTTGATGGTGGTGATGAAGAGGCACAAAAAGCAGATTGCTTAACTAGTGATGGTGACTGCAATAGTGATGGTGGTGATTAGCCTTGCAACGTTGTTGCAAAAGTTTTACATTTTTTTTTTATTTTGTTACCATGCTACTTTTTTTTCATTTTCTTAGGTACATAAAATTCCATTTCAATAAAATATTGGTCTTGAATTTTTACTCCTCACAATTTTACTCCACAGCAATTTTCTTATTGTTCATTTTTTAAGAAGTTTCACTTCTGCACGCTATTGTTTTTTAATTTGTTACAATTTTCCTGATTTTGTTACAATTTGTCTGCGGCAACGCTTGTATTGAATAGGGTAATGACGGAAATGTTGGTGAGGATGAAGCGGCATAGAATATTGATCGCTTCTAGAACAATGAGCAGGTTGAGAGCAATGAAGATGACAATGATGAGGTAAAGGCGCTACTGTTTCCGAATTCAATTTTTTGTCCAACAATAATTAAAATTGCTAGTGATAGTAGTGGCGCTGCTGTAGAAGGTAAAAAAATTGAAGAAATAACTAATAAAATATATCTACATATGAACATAAATTATGAGATGTTTCTTTCATAAATCAATCAGAGAGTTCTGAACAGTGCTAAAAGCTTACTCTGTTCGCTGAGACTCTGCATAGAGCTAAAGAAGGAAAAACTACTTTAGGTAGTCTCTTGCGTGACAACGTCTACCCGCGCCACTAGTTTAACATGAATTAAAAATAAACGCGAAGTATAAACACAAATGTGTTTTATATGAATATTTGACCTCATTGAGTTGTACAACAATGATATTCCGAGAATTATTCTAAAAAAAAAAGAAAACTGAAAATGTATTTATTTTCCATAGTAAGTAAACTCATCATGAAAATGGATAGGGGTAAGAGAAATGCAAATAAATATAGGTAGAAGTGAAATGAATACCTTTAAATATCCATACATACATATATGTATTTCCATAATGCTATTGAAATAAATAAATTAAGCAAAATATTTTACATCACTGATGGCAGCCCAGGACTTAAAAGGCAAAGCAAAATAAACCTGATATTCTGTCCTGGAAGTCAATTTTAAATTAATTGATTTCGATTTATTTTTAATTGTGTTATGGTACATGGGGAGGAATTTAATTTTAAAATCATATAAAATTTTTGTTTTACCTATGCCAAACTAAAGGCGGATTTTTTTTTGTAAAACATACTTCTTTTGTATTTTGTTTTGTTCGCTTAAGCTTATGGATGAATAAATAATTTGAAAAAAAAAAATCAAAGTTTGTCAATAAAAGAAAACTTTTAATTAGATGGGTAGAGTTTTTGTTTGTTAATTTTGTTTTCAGACGTGGCCGTCGCGTGGAAAAAGTATTCATTGGAAATATTTTTTTTTCGTATTTGCTTTTTTTGTGAATTTTCAAAAAAATTTTGTTCATGAAGGAACAAATTTCATTGGTTGGGAACAATATGTCGCTCTAGAAGACTTTTTTCACTCATCAGTATTCGGAACCTTGGATATTTGCAGCCCTAAAATTGAACTGAATCTTAAATCAGATGGTAAAAAATGTCAAATAATAATATCTTGACATTAATTTCAATTAGTTTTATAAAAGTTTTAAATCATCTCGTGTGGATAATCCTTTTTGGGAATCTTATACTAATACTTTTTACTTGCAATAGTACAAGTTTTGGATACAGAAACAAAAATCTAACATGACATTTTTACCAAATCTTTTTTTTATATAATTAGGGGTTTATAAAAAGGGGTTATTACAGTACGAGCGTTAGGAAAATAAAGAAGGGTTTAAAAGGAGATACACATTAGTTTTAAATTTTTGAATATTACAATGGAAAGGAAAAATAGAGCTGGGTAGAGCATTCCACATTCGTGTAGTCCGGCTAAAGAAATAATCTCTGTATTTCACAGTACGTCCGAAATTGGGCTCAAGGGTAAATTGATGAACATTCCTAAAAGAGCGAGTATTAGGGTTAAATTGTTTAGGGGAAGGAATGCAACTGGCTATTTCATTAGAGCACTGTTTATGAAAATAGTGGTAAAATAATGATAGACATGAAACATTGCGGCGACGCTCGAGGGTTACAAATGTTTCAGTTAGACAACGGTCGCCTATAATTTTTATAGCTCTCTTCTTAATTCTGTCCAATTCTCCAATCCTAGATTTATACAAAAGACCTATGTATATTTAAGTAAGATTGAGAATTAATTTGTATTAAGCCTAATAATTGGGGGTATTGTCCAACCAAAGTTAAATTAAAATCTTCATGCTTAAATATATATTTTTTTAGAAACGAAAAAATGTGCAGGTATACCTGTCAAAGAATTTTTTTATATGTCAAAATGTTGATTAATTTTCTAAAGGCTGAATAAGAAGGAATCAACTTTTAATAAAGTAGGATTAAGAGAGCTTAGTTAAAAAAAAGTTCAGATCATTTCTCCCAAAAGTCACGCGAAATATGTGAAGTAAAAGGGAAAGCACTGATTTTGTTTCTGTAGGAGCAAAGTTAAACACCACTCTAGATATATCTTTATCTAATTTTTGGCTCTCGAAAGAGATTATACCACTTTTGCGCTCACAGCTCAAAATCCTTACAGTCGAATCTATAAACAAATCTTAAAGGTTACTTAACTTTAAAATACCTCTAAGTAGCTCTTAAGTATGAAATCGGTATCTATAATCAATTTTCACATTTAAGTAACGTTACTTAAAGGCCTCTTAACTTAAACGCCATCAACCGCGTTTAAGGGTCACTTAAAGGCATTTTAAAATGTATTTTGACATATCGATTGTCATCTTTGAAATTTTGAAGTTTCAAATTGTGAGTTTGTAGGTATTGTTTGTTGTGATATTATATTAGAACTATAAAGTGCAACGATTTAAGAAACATAAAATTTGTTTTGATTAAAGTATGTGTACGCGCAAAGAAATTTCGTCCACGCTTCCCTCTTAGCCTTTGAAGTGTTTGCATCGACATTTTCTTCCTCGTTGTTGGAAGAGAATAGGCGTTTTCCTAAATGCAGTGTTGCAGCGCATCGTGGATTTTGATGCCCTTGCAACGTTTTTCTTCACTCTGAAATTTACTTTTACAATTCATTAAAAAAAAAACTCTAAAATTTAGAATTCGTATTTAATAACGTTATTTTATTGAAGCAAGTGAATAAAAAAAAGCATCAAAATTCATGATGCGCTCCAACACTGCATTTAGGAAAACGCCCAATCTGTGCATAAAATAATTCTGTTTTGTAGTGTATTATTGCAAATTCTAAAATAAAAAAGTTTCCTTGTGGGAGGCATCCCAATTTTCAGATCTTTTTCTTTTATTTGTGGCGGCGGGTGTGGGTGTGTGTTCGATAGCCATTTTTTTTGATTTCACAAATAAAAAAATGTGTCTTCCAATTATTTACTGAAAGAAGGTGTCACAAAACAGCTGTGTTGTATATAATGAAGCAGCATTTGTTTTTTTTTCTGTACTAGATTTTCACATTCTTTTACGTTACGTGACACAACCATTGTTTAGTTAAGTACCAATGAAAAATCGATTATAGATACGAATTGAAGTTTCTTCATTTAAAGCCAAATTAAATATTTAAGTATGCTTAACTAAATAACCTCTAAGATGCAGTTTAAGAAAATCTTATAGATAGCTGTTAGTGTTTTACCACTAAGTTAAGGTGCTACATAAAAACAAGTGTCTCCAAGACGGTGTCTTAAAAATGTCTCCACTAACAATGAAATACAAGCCATTAAAAATGCCTGATGGTGGTTAAAACGAAGGAACAAAGAAATTTTACTTTTCAAGTACGTCGTTTAGGAGCGACCCCACTTCTGACACGATTTTTTTTATTTATCTCTATCCAGTCATTATTTAAGTACATTTAAATTGTCCTTCATTCATTTTTAAGGCTTTTGACTCCTTTTCTCGGTTCGGTTTCCGCTGCCTTTAATCTTTTTTTTTTTTTTGCTATTTTATATGCATATCTGTCTTCATATTAATCCCTCTTTCCCAAAAACTTCTCTTCCAATTTGAATCCTAACTACGGAAGGGCTTGTAATTAAGTGCGCAACGTGCACATTAAAGCACTTGGCTTAATTTATTTCTGCTTCACATTAATTTCAATGTGGTTTTTATGCTATAAAATTACATGCAGCTCCAGAACATCACGAAAATATTGTAGGTTCCCTTTCTGACAAATACCAACACACAATGTAAAATTTTGTCTGCCCTCTGTGTAGTTTTGAATATTTACGACATCAGAATTGTTTGTTTTGTTGTGTTTTAAAACAATTTTTAAAATAGAAATGGGACTCGTAAGTAGAATGTAGATTATCCAAATAAACGTATATTACAGTTTTTTTTTTGATCAATTAAAAACAATCATTATTATCGCGTGACAGAATAAGTGTGTTTAAAATTTGGTTAAGCATTTCCTAAATTTGGTGTTGCTTTTGTTAAAAAAATGATTTTGTCATACTTTAAGTTTAATTATTTTGGACTACCCATATTTTTTTTTTCGACGGGATCTTATTAATTGCGAAACAAATGATTATCTCACAAAAGTTTACTCTAACCTTCTTTCCAAAAAAACGGAAGCACCAGCACAGATGCAAATGAAATAAATAAATTACAAACTAGGTGATTCAGCCTTTCAATCGCACAAAAATTTCTGAGCTAAGAAGGAAGTTTGTGAATAAAAACAATGAGCTCCAAAAGTAGGAAGGATTTTAGTTAATAAAACGAGACATCAATATTTTGTACAGACTGATGTTATCTTTTTCACAAGCGCCAACCCCATGAATAAATCATGTGAGATATCCAAGCTGCACTCTAGATACTGAGAACATAAATTAGTGTGGGAGTGCATAAACAAGCTAAACGAACTTGGCAAACAGAACTGGGTCACACACACTTCATTGGGTACCTAATCACGTGCGTATTCATGGAAACGAAGAGGCAGACTCCTCGGCAAAAATAGGCTTATCAATCCCAAAGGATGGCATTGAGAGATTAATACCTAAAAGAAATCAAATCATATTGTTTTGAAAGATTTCCAGCCAGCCAGCGGTAGCACTTATTCAGTTTGTTTCACACTTGAGGCATTGAGAGCATTTGTTTCAATTTTGACTTTTTAATCCACAATGGTCAAAAATAAATTTTCTTCCAACGCAGAAATGACGTAACTTATATTTGCTCATAAATCAATGCAAAAATGCTGAAACATTGTTTCTGCACGGAACTTTTCCTAAAGCAGAAATGGTGTAACCCACTTACGCCACTTCTGCGCTAGTACAATTTGAAATGAGTAGATTTCAAACACATTTACATCAATGCCTTGCATTGATGAAAATATTTGTTCACGCAAAAAGAAATGCGCTCAAAAAATTCCGGTTGATCAACGCATTATGAATTGTGTTCTTTTGATCTTCAGAATTCATTTGCATTATCATTGACTGACATTGTTTCCAAGGCAAGGGCTTACACAAATGCTGAAAATTCTAGATGGAAAAGAAGCTGCTTATATTATATGCCTGATAATGAAGGCTAGAAGGAAAGGGTTTGTAAAACTTTTTTCTTGAAAACATTCCAAGTATCCAATGGAATTGGAATATCCAGACTTATAAAACGCAAAGCTTCAACACAAACTCTACCCTTAGACCAACGCGTCAAGGCAGAGTCTGGAAATACGACCAATGGACTAAAATTGCAAGAACTTAGAGAGTTCATAAGTAAATTTCATTCATAAGAATCGCATTACACCCGTCATAAGTCGGAGAGAAAATTCTTATCCCCCGACTTTAACATATCTAAAATGATCAATTTTATAAGAATTCTCACACCAGTCATGTATCAGAGCACGTATTCCTTTTAATAAACAATAGACAAATAAACAATAAACTAAAGTTTGCGACTGATCACGAGAAGAATCAAACACAAATTGAACATAAGCTTCATCTTAGAAACGTGGATTCGGCTAGAAATGGCATGAGAGATGACGCAACAAGAACAAAGGAACCTGCTGACACTTCGGCGATTGCATTTGATCTCATGAAGACCTTGCCCACTCCAGTACCTATCATAGTAGTGTAAACTTAAACTTAACTTTCTAACTATTTTGTACTTAAAAGCGATAGTAAATTTGTTTTTTCATAACCTGTTTTTTTTCAAATTATTACTTTTTTAACTTAATTCCAATAACCAAGAAGCAGTAGTGGTGTAACCCACATAAAAAGGAGATGCCGATGCACATTGGTACAAGCATTTAATTGTACATGATAATGAGGGGGAAAAATCGAATGGGGTAAAGTGTTCCACATTCGAGTAGTACGGCTAAAGAAAGAATCTCTGTATTTTACAGTACGCCCGAAATCAGGCTCAAGGGTAAACTGATGAGCATTCTTAGCAAGACGAGTATTACGGCGAAATTGTTTCAAGGGCGGAATGCAACTGAAGAGCACTGCTTATAGAAAAAAGCGATAAAACAAAGTAAGACAAGAGACATTACGACGGTGATCGAGAGAAACAAAAGTTTCCGTAATAGAACTGTCTCCAATTATTAGTCTAAGAGCTCTACTTTGGATTCTGTCTAAGGGGTGCAGGTGAGTTTTAAGAGCACCTGCCCAGATACGGGAGTTGTACTCAAGCTTAGGCCGAATGTATGCCTTATAAATTGTAGCCAGATCAGAAGGGGAAAAAACTGCTTACATCTTCTGAGGAAACCTAGGCATTTCGCAGCATTTTTTGCAACATCAAATATGTGATCATGCCACAAAAGATGGTCGGTAATATACATACCAAGGACAGAAAGGTTTTCGGTTTCCTCGATGCAAGTGCCATCCATGGATGATGGCAGGGGTGGAATATTATGCTTGACGGACAGAAGACAGCTTTGGGTTTTTGAAGCATTAAATTCGACGCGGTTTCTAACACCCCATTCTACAATGCTGTCAAGATCGGAATTTAATGAGCTTATCATACGCTGCCGTTGCAAAGCCACTTCCGAAGAACGTAACGTTAGTATTTTAACGGATTAAATAAATTAAAGGACCAGAATTAAAGAAGGATTAGGATCTGAAAACGAATATGAAAAGCTGAGGGTACTGTCGTCAGCAAAACAATATAGTGGATTTGTAGATACAGACACGAGACCATTGATGAAAATGAGGAAGAGAGTCGGACACAAAAAGGAGCCTTGCGGCACACCAGCATTTATTTTGTGAATATCAGACTTGAAGAGAAGTTAAACTGTTATTTGGGACTAAAGGCACAATCTTTCAAAGGGGCGTCCAATTACTCAGAAACGCCGATGATTTGTAAGCAATGAGACGGGCTAAGCACTCAAACAAGGCAAGACCAAGGCATACAGGTTAGGATCTCAATTTACTTGGAGAGCAAAACTAGGCCATTGATTTGAAATTTCAATTTTGTATAGAAACTAGAACACTACACTGAAAAAATTTTTGTACATTCTTTTTATGAATGGCGATCATTCAGCCAAAATCATTAATTTTTAAGAAATATTCATATGAATAATGCACGAATTCATAAAAATTAATTTTTGTTTTATGACCAAGTCATGATTTTCATGAAAAACCATTCATAAAATCCAAAGCAATAGAATTGTTGTTGGAAAATCAGATTATGATTTTTTACATTTGAAGTATGACCAGTTCATACAAATTTTATTGTAAAGTTTTATGAAAAATTTCTTAAAATGCTTGAAACTATTCTTTTATTGTAGGAACAAAGTAACTGATTATATGAAACCACATTCATCAACATGAGCAAGTGATATTTTATGAAAAATTACTTAGAATTCTTGAAACTATACATTTTTTACATGCAAAATATCATTCAATGCATGAAACCATATTCATAAACATTTTTTTTTTGTTGCGAATTCCAAGCAGGAAACTTAACATTTGAAATATGAACAATTCATACAAAATTTAATATGAAGCTGTATGAAAGATTACTTAAAATGTATGTAACTTTTCATTTGTTACATGCAACATATTTTTCAATGCATGAGTAACGGACATTTTAAGAAAAATTGCTTTAAATGCTTGAATCCATTCATTTGATGCATGCAAAAAGTGAATTAATGAAAAAGTGAATTTTATGCTTCTGAACAGTTTTTTTAGTAACATTAATTTTTTAAATTCTCAGTCTTTTACAATAAGAACAAGTTCGTGCGACCCCGTTGTGAATTTTATTTTAATAAGTTACATATTATATATTTTTTACGTCATCATCTTTGACTTTTATTAAGACATAATATAATTATTCAAAAAGAAACCCAATTTAATGCCGCTATGAAAGTGCCGTTATAGAAATCTGGTGTTTTAAAAACTAATTCATACAAAATAAGATTAATTTCATATTTTGCATGACTAACACTTCAATTTTAGGAACAGTTTGATTTTGTCCACTATTGTGAAAGAATTTATTCCTGAATCGTAGGAATTTTTTCATAAACTGCAAGCTCATTACTTGCAATTTATGGAATATTTCTTTAAAGTGCAAAATATTACAGTTATACACCTATGGCTGTAGTCTGGTGTTTTAAGAACTTATTCATAAAAAAAGGAACATTTTCATGTTTTGTATGACTGACTCTTTAATAGTAGGAAATATGTCATAAACTTTGCGGTTACTTCATGCAATATACTTGTAATATCATATCAAGAGTTCATTTCTTGTTTGATATTACCAGTGTTAAAACGTGGTTTTACAAAGTTCCCAAAAAGTTTTCTTTTTGCAAGTTTATTTTAAAAATTTGTATAAATTTTTCAAAGTCTATAGGTAGCGAATATTTTTCATAAATTCGTTATATAATATTATTTAATTTTTCTAGATAAAAATGGATTGTGGTGTGTTATTTGGAAATCGCCCAGGGATTGTCAGCAGATGGACAAATCAAGCAATCCAACTTAATCAATTTTTACTTGCGACTTATAGGTACTATAAGGCAAGTTATGCATTCGTAAAAAAAATCGAACTCGAGATTTTGATCAAAGTTGACATTACGATGATAGCGAAGACCAAAAAAGTGGGTCTCGCAATTCTGTCTGTCTGTCTGTCTGTCTGTCTGTCTGTCTGTCTGTCTGTCTGTCGGTTCGACTACAGCCTAAACGGCTCGGCCGATTTTCTTCAAAATTGGTAGATATGGGTTTTAATTTTTTACCCCCGGACGTTTTTTTTTTTTTTTTTTTAAGACCAAAAATAACGGTACCTGCCATACGATTTTTTTTCGAAATTTTATAAATATTTTTTTTTCTCAAAAACTGTCCCACAGAATTTTTTAAAAAAAATTTGAAAAATTTCATTTGGTTAAAACTAGCTAATGGTTGAAAAAAATTTTACAAAAAATTGTTATTTTTGGTAGACCCCCTGGGTCCATTTTTTTTGTTTTTGATTTTCTCGAAAACGGTACAGCCGATTTAAATAATTTTTCTTATGCCAAAGCTCCTCCAAAGTCTGAATATTATTGCATATTCAAATTTTCAATTTTTATTTTTTTGGATTTTTAAAAAAAAAATCAAAATTTTTTTTTGGAAACTCAATATTTCGAAAACCCCATGCTCGATTTTTTTCACACTTGACAAAAAAAAGTTTTTTAACATAATCTACAAGATTTGAGAAAAAAAATTTTGTTTCATCTAAAACTAACGGTACCTTCCATACAAATTTTAAAAAATGGTTTTCGAAAATCGTATTTTTCTCGAAAACGGTTCCGAGAATTTTGCTAAATTTTTTTTTCTTTTGATTAATCTTTACGATCTATAATTTAATAAAAAAAAATTTTAAATCTAGATATTACTGACTGTACCTACCATAGAACGATTTTTTCGAATTTTGAATTTCTCATTATCGACATAACGGATTTTAATGAAATTTTTTATAAAAAAGCTCTAAAAAGGTTTAAAAAACATTGCATTTAAAAACTTAAGAAAAAATATTTTTTCAATTTTTAGAAAAAAAAGTCGTTTTTTTTTTTGAAAAATTCGATATCTCAAGAACGGCTTATTATTTTTTTTTTGGAAATTAGACCTGTATTCGTACAATAATAAAAGCTTAAGGTTGGCGTACCAAAATTTTTTCTTAAAAATGTTTTAAAAATTTTGTACATAAAAGCTTATTTTTTTTAAGGAACCACTACAACGACTTATAATTTTTGTTCTTGAATAAATTCATATTTGCATAGCATTCTGTTTTTATCTCTTACTACTAAAAGAATTTAAAAAATTAATTTTATCCTTATGGACAGTTTTCTTTAATAACATTCGTTTTTAAAATTCCTAGTCTATTACATAGGAGCAAGTTCGTGCGACCCAGTCGTGCATTTTATTTCTACAAGTAAAACATTCAAGGGAGAAGGAGATGAGGGCAATGCTGAAAAAATAGATGAAGCAGATGTCAAGGTGGTAATTTTATTTTTCTTAGTTCATACATATATATTTATTTCAAAACACATTAAACGTTAACATTAAACCTATCATTTTTGATTGACAAATTGCTTTTGTTTTAATGATTACTTTAAGAAAACCACGTTTAATATCCTTGACTAATTGACTTTGTATTTTAATTTTTGTTTTAGATAATGCTGCAGTGAAATTAATGTGGTGTCTGGGTAGAATGTTATTCGCCCGAAATAATTTTTCACGAAATGTTTTTCGACTGTCGGACACCCTGTATATTTTATTTATATGTTGTACGCAATAATTTGATATTCAAAAATATATTCAATAAATAAATTGTTCTATTTTTAAATAGTTTTCTTTTCTTTTCTTTTCTTTTCTTTAAGTTTTCAGGTATACCATTTTCTTGAAAATAATTTGCCATCGGGGCTTTTGTATTTCAGGTGGACGTGCACGTATAATTATTTGTTCTTAACACGAATAGAAATCATTGGAAAAAAAAAAGAAAAAATTCATTAGTTTTATGAAAAAATAGCTTAGGTTCCATAATTTCTTACATAAAACTAATGAAAAGATTCATACTAATATAAGAAAAGTTGCATTAAATTAATGATTGCTTCATTATTAAAAAAGAATCTTTTCTTACAATTATTGCAAGCAATCATTAAAAATAAAACTATCATTCATTTAATCAATAAAAAACGTCATAAATCTTAGGAAACTTTTCCTAGAACAAGTGTCAGAGTTTTTAAACTAATGAATAAAATCATTTAAAACACAGACCGATTTCATAAAATTAATGAAAAACATCATGAATTCCATGAATTTTTACATACATTGTCTGAAATTGCTCATACTTTTTAAAAACAATAAACATTATTTTCATGATTTTTTACATTAAAACAGTGAATCTGTTCCTTCAATTTATGTCCGAAGGTCATAAAATAAATGAAAAATATAGTAAAATTGAATGACAAAATACATGAAATTAAAGCAAAAAATTATGAATTTCATGTTTGTTTACTTACATCGAATGAAATAGTTCATATGTTTTGTGAATTATCGAAAGAATTTTTTAATGACTTCCAATCATTAATTTAATGCAGGAATCATTAATTTAAAGAACCTTTTATAGTCGTAGGAACAAATTCATAAAACGTATGCTTAGGATTTCTTTCTTTTAATGAACTCGATTCTTGGCGCGTTTTTAATGAATTTTTTCTTTAAAAACATGCAGTTTTTCCTTCGAATCATGTACCTTTTTGGTTCAGTGTATAAATTATGTAAGCACACATTTCATTGATAATGACTATAATATGTATACTTATACATATTTATATTATACAACCTCAATTAATTGGTCTTAATTTATTCAATTTTACTTTCCGAGGTTGTTTGTTTTTTGTTTCCCCAGAAATCCTTTTAAAAATATACACACAAATAAATAAACACAAAAAAAAATGTGAGTGAAAGATTTTTCCCAAATAAAATAAAAATAAATAAAATATTATAAATACAAAAATGCACTTACTTTAAAATGTTCCCATATAATATACATTATTCTCGTCATATATATGCATGTATAGAAAGGACCTTTCAATGGGCGTTGGAATTGAAAATACTAATAGTATTTTTTCATCAGATACATCAGACGGAGGATATTGAAAGAGATATGCAGATATACATAAATCCCAAGGGTTTTCTCGTTTCTGTGTTCTGGTAAAAGTATCTTTACTTGAAATGTGTTAAGCTTTTAATGCACAATTTCGATATTGATATATTTTTATTATTTAATTTTAATTTTACCAATTTTATATGTTCATAGGTATATGTAGGAAAATTATTATTCGCTGATTTATAGGCCACTTAGTATTGAGTAGAATGATGAGGATGGTCGAACGGAATCGAATAAGATTTTGCGAATTTGAGTCTTGAACACATGATGCATTATCTTATATGAAAATGTCATTTTAAACCTCAAAAACATACTTTGAAATTGTGAGAGATTTCGAATTGATTTTCGTGAATTATTTGATTTCAAACAATTTAACCATATTGTAACGCTTCTGCCATGCTTCTTTTTAGACCAAAGAAAGAGCAGACGACGGAGAATTGATTTTGAACCGTAATGAAAACATAAAGAAGTTTTTATTTTAATATTGTTTTTAGTAATTTAAGTACAAGGCCCGCTATGGCTATGAATAGGCTGCGACTTTTCCTGTTAGTCTCTGGATCAATTCTGCCCTTCTTTCCATTTGGTTATCTATTCACTAATCTTTATTTAAACATTTATGCCGATCGTATGGTGACTGTCCGATGCGAATTGGATCTGATTGAATTGAAGTATGGTTGTGGCTCTCAGGTCACAACAATATCGATGAGCAGATTAGCGAGAATACCTACTTCCCATGTTTGCTATCACCCACGTAGTACTGGAGAGAGATTCTTTTGTTAGGCTTATGAGATTTTTATTCAAAATTTTATGATCAGTCAAATATTGAAATTTTGAAATCCTGCGTCAAAAATTGCGTATCCCAAAATAATGTATTCTAGAATTCTGTTGCACCAATTGACATTTTTTCATTTCAAATATCTGTATCTTTTTAATCTTTAAGAAGATGAATTTCAAGGTGCAGAATTTCGGATGAACTTATCAATTATGAAAACTCCAAATTCTAGGCTGATTCAAAATTCTGTACTTAGAAATTCAATTAAAAGTCTTGTAAGTTTAAGCATTTTGAAAAAGTCTAGACCTCAGCTGATACTGAGTTAATTTTCAAAATTATTTGATAATTCAAAATTGTATAATCCTACGTTCGAAAACTCTGTAATTTAACATTCCATGTAAGGAAATTATTAGACCTAAGTTTAATTCTGTGTTTTGAATATAAATATAGTTAAACGTTTTGTATGTTCAAATTTTATAAAAAGAGGGGTCTAGAATTCAACTGATAATAATCTATACTTTCTATATTCAAAATGTTGTTATCTGGCTTCTGAAAACTCATTATACCGAAATTCCGTGTCCGATAATTCTGCAGTATTTGAAAATTCGGCGCTCCAAGTTTCTTTATCAGGATATCTGCTATTCTTGTAATGCAGAATTGATTAAAACATTTTATAATCCGACTTCTAGAAAACCTTAACGAAATTTTATTTTCCAAAATCGTGTGTTCTAAAATTCTGTGGTTCTGTGGAAATTCTAGTATTAACATTTAAGATGGCTTTTAAACCTTGTTGGTTCTTAATTTTGAATGCCAAGCTTCCGCCCAAGTTCAAAATTTCCCAAATCAAAAATTCTGTTCCTCAATTTTAAACATTTGTATTAATTACAAAATTCTATGTTTCACAACAAAATTTTACTGTTTCAATAAGAAAAAATTTCTTTATCGAATACACTGAACCAAAAAGGTACATGATTCGAAGGAAAAACTGCATGTTTTTAAAGAAAAACTTCATTAAAAACGCGCCAAGAATCGAGTTCATTAAAAGAAAGAAATCCTAAGCATACGTTTTATGAATTTGTTCCTACGACTATAAAAGGTTCTTTAAATTAATGATTCCTGCATTAAATTAATGATTGGAAGTCATTAAAAAATTCTTTCGATAATTCACAAAACATATGAACTATTTCATTCGATGTAAGTAAACAAACATGAAATTCATAATTTTTTGCTTTAATTTCATGTATTTTGTCATTCAATTTTACTATATTTTTCATTTATTTTATGACCTTCTGACATAAATTGAAGGAACAGATTCACTGTTTTAATGTAAAAAATCATGAAAATAATGTTTATTGTTCTTAAAAAGTATGAGCAATTTCAGACAATGTATGTAAAAATTCATGGAATTCATGATGTTTTTCATTAATTTTATGAAATCGGTCTGTGTTTTAAATGATTTTATTCATTAGTTTAAAAACTCTGACACTTGTTCTAGGAAAAGTTTCCTAAGATTTATGACGTTTTTTATTGATTAAATGAATGATAGTTTTATTTTTAATGATTGCTTGCAATAATTGTAAGAAAAGTTTCTTTTTTAATAATGAAGCAATCATTAATTTAATGCAACTTTTCTTATATTAGTATGAATCTTTTCATTAGTTTTATGTAAGAAATTATGGAACCTAAGTTATTTTTTCATAAAACTAATGAATTTTTTCTTTTTTTTCCAATGATTTTTATTCGTGTTAAGAACAAATAATTATACGTGCACGTCCACCTGAAATACAAAAGCCCCGATGGCAAATTATTTTCAAGAAAATGGTATACCTGAAAACTTAAAGAAAAGAAAAGAAAAGAAAAATATTTAAAAATAGAACAATTTATTTATTGAATATATTTTTGAATATCAAATTATTGCGTACAACATATAAATAAAATATACAGGGTGTCCGACAGTCGAAAAACATTTCGTGAAAAATTATTTCGGGCGAATAACATTCTACCCAGACACCACATTAATTTCACTGCAGCATTATCTAAAACAAAAATTAAAATACAAAGTCAATTAGTCAAGGATATTAAACGTGGTTTTCTTAAAGTAATCATTAAAACAAAAGCAATTTTGGCAATCAAAAATGATAGGTTTAATGTTAACGTTTAATGTGTTTTGAAATAAATATATATGAACTAAGAAAAATAAAATTACCACTTTGACATCTGCTTCATCTATTTTTTCAGCATTACCCTCATCTGCTTGTCCCTTAAATGTTTTACTTGTAGAAAAAATTGATTAAGTCGGATGGCTTGATTTGTCCATCTGCTGACAATCCCTGTGCGATTTCCAAACAACACACCAAAATCCATTTTTATCTAGAAAAATTAAATAATATTATATAACGAATTTATGAAAAATATTCGCTCCTTATAGACTAAATACTTACAAATTTTATAAATCAAGTAGTTGAATAAATTTAAGGTCGTCCACAATGCGAACACTTTGAAAAATGTATACATACTCGTATTTTTAAAATAAATTTGGAAAAGAAAACTTTTTGGTAACTTTGTAAGATCACGTTTTAACACTGATAATATCAAACAAGAAATGAACTCTTGATATGATATTACAAGTATATTGCATAGTAACCGCAAAGTTTATGACTTATTTCCTACTATTAAAGAGTCAGTCATACAAAACATGAAAATGTTCCGTTTTTTATGAATAAGTTCTTAAAACACCAGACTACAGCCATAGGTGTATAACGGTTATATTTTGCACTTTAAGAAAATATTCCATAAATTGTAAGTAATGAGCTTGCAGTTTATGAAAAAATGCCTAACGATTCAGGAATAAATTCTTTCACAATAGTGGGCAAAATCAAACTGTTCCTAAAATTGAAGTGTTAGTCATGCAAAATATGAAATTAATCTTATTTTGTATGAATTAGTTTTTAAAACACCAAATTAATCTTATTTTATATGAATTAGTTCTTAAAACACCAGATTTTTATAACGGCACTTTCATAGCCGCATTAAATTGGTTTTCTTTTTAAATAATTATATTATGTCTTAATAAAAGTTAATCTTTTCTAATAGAAACGCATTTAATATTAGATTCGCAAATGAAGTCAAAGATGATGACGTAAAAAATACATAATTATGTAGCTTATTAAAATAAAATTCACAACGGGGTCGCACGAACTTGTTCTTATTGTAAAAGACTGAGAATTTAAAAAATTAATGTTACTAAAGAAAAACTGTTCAGAAGCATAAAATTCACTTTTTCATTAATTCACTTTTTGCATGCATCAAATGAATGGATTCAAGCATTTAAAGCAATTTTTCTTAAAATGTCCGTTACTCATGCATTGAAAAATATGTTGCATGTAACAAATGAAAAGTTACATACATTTTAAGTAATCTTTCATACAGCTTCATATTAAATTTTGTATGAATTGTTCATATTTCAAATGTTAAGTTTCCTGCTTGGAATTCGCAACAAAAAAAAAATGTTTATGAATATGGTTTCATGCATTGAATGATATTTTGCATGTAAAAAATGTATAGTTTCAAGAATTCTAAGTAATTTTTCATAAAATATCACTTGCTCATGTTGATGAATGTGGTTTCATATAATCAGTTACTTTGTTCCTACAATAAAAGAATAGTTTCAAGCATTTTAAGAAATTTTTCATAAAACTTTACAATAAAATTTGTATGAACTGGTCATACTTCAAATGTAAAAAATCATAATCTGATTTTCCAACAACAATTCTATTGCTTTGGATTTTATGAATGGTTTTTCATGAAAATCATGACTTGGTCATAAAACAAAAATTAATTTTTATGAATTCGTGTATTATTCATATGAATATTTCTTAAAAATTAATGATTTTGGCTGAATGATCGCCATTCATAAAAAGAATGTACAAAAATTTTTTCAGTGTACTATATTTTTGTATTATTATTCAGAAAGGCACAGTGAGAAAAGAACTCTTGAACAAATGTTTGAAAATTCAAACTTTTTGCAAAGTCCATATAAGTTATGTGAATTTTCGTGAGTTCGTTTTTCCAGATAGATGAAAAAATCTTTTAATCGTCCGAAAAAACATTCTTGTGTATATTTATCGAAAGTTCCTCCCCCTTCAACCTATCATTCTCATACACAACACAAAGCTCTCTATTTAGCCAACAAACTGACAAAACAACCATGGAACAGAGCTGCTTCCGGTAGCGCAGGTACACCTTCTACCACAACGGTATACACGCGATACTGAGAACATTCTTTGTTCGACATGGCATGCTCAGCGCACGAGGTACGACGCAGCCAAGCATGGTCGTGCTTCATCCATCCATCTATCCAGCATCGTCAAACATACGAATTCGATATTTTTGACGTGCCAGTCCATGAGAGTGAAATTTTTCGCTCGCCCATCACACCACCGCATCATTTTGTCAAGTATATTTATACTTTTTATTTTCTATTTTTTTTTTTTTTGTATTGTGAAAAACTGTTTGTTTTGTTGTTTCTTGCTGCCCCCATTGTATGAACTATTCCTGCAGCTCCATTTGGCATATTGTTCCTCTGTGTATTGGCATTATGTAGAGCTCACGTCCTGGCATTACCACGGCACCACCGCGCCGTACCGAATGGCTACATGGCGACTATGACGTATGTATCTTTTGGTGGTGTATACTCTGGATTCTAGCATCCAAACCTACCCATTTGATGAGGGCTTGTATTTTTCTCGATGTCCCTTTTAGCTTCCTGTGAAATCAAAACTACAATTACGATAGAAAATCCTTTTTTTATTCCCTCTTCACATTTTTATTTGTAAGCTCTTTCCAAAAAAAATTCAAACAAAAATACGATTTTTGTATTCTGAATGTGAAGGTCGATTACGCCCAACACTTCCTATGCATTCAAAACTGATCACCTCACCCTCCCATTTTCATTCCATCAGATACACTCAATTGATCATTTTTTTCTTTTTCTTTCT
Organism: Chrysotoxum bicinctum; assembly: GCA_911387755.1. Taxonomy (NCBI): domain Eukaryota; kingdom Metazoa; phylum Arthropoda; class Insecta; order Diptera; family Syrphidae; genus Chrysotoxum; species Chrysotoxum bicinctum. The sequence goes on along the minus strand of OU426991.1, from coordinate 12,403,588 downwards.
GATTGATAGTTCAACATACAAACACTTTATTTCTGTTTTATAATGGATGCTCGTTAGTAATCAAAATGGCAACTGCATCCTTATGGTTGTATTCCTTCCATAAATCCCAAGCAATCAAAAACACACAAAAAATGAACAAAGTAAAAAACAAAAGCTAGAAAATGAACATCTATATTCTAATATGGATGCTTTTATTCTTCCTGTTTTGCATTTTGTGTAGATAAAAATGTAGTTTGTTTCGGGGAGTTCTAAGCCTGTCCAAGGTCCTGGCACACTTAAATACACTCGATACGGTAGTAAAAATTCCATTTAACTTGAGGAGTTCATATATGATCTCGAATTTACCAGAGTTTTTGAAATAAATAGCAGAACAGAGGCGAGTCATGCTTTAATTTGAATCTTATACACAAAACGTTCCAGTCGTCTTTTGTCTGAAAATTCTAATACATTAAATTGCTTTGCTGAAAACATTACTCTCAGATTTTAAAATTCGTTTCTAAATTCACATCCTTGTTCTTCGGATGTAGAACTAGAATGACAGCGTATTATAAGCTCAATAAATTCTGAGCCCGATAACATTGCCCGATGAAGAATCAAAACCGCGTGGTTTTAATTTTAGTGGGGGCTTAACCCCCATTTATTCAGCTTGATTCAAGCTTATGTATAACTTAAAAACTAACTTATAACTATGAGTGAGGGAGGGGCAAAAGGAGTTTGAGGTTATACGAGTAGGTGCTGATATTGAAATCAAACAAATTTGTATTCAACCGGAGAATACGGGTCAGAGGTTCATTCAGGCCGTAGGAGGTGTGGTGTGTTGGTAAATAAAAGAGGTGATAATTTCTCAGGTTACGCTTACGGGTGTTTGTGTTGAAAGAAATCGAGTTGTAGAGAGAGGAGCACTCAACTGAACCAGAGAGAAGACGATGTTTGAAAAGTATGTCAGCAATTTCTTTATGTTCCTGTAATGAGTTGAGGTCGAACAGTTGAAGGTGGTCACCATGGGGGGTATAAGATCAAAGGATATTCCCAGGGTAGGCATTGAAGTGCAAAGCGAAGGAATCATCATTGAATGCCTTCTATTCTTGCTAGGAGACCAAACTTGAGACGCATACTAGAGGTCGAAAAAACGTTATGTAAAGCGATCGGATCACGTAAGGTTTGGAACATTCTTTAGACCATCTTATTACAAGACATAATGCCGACTTGGCCTTATGGATTATTTCATCACGTTCACATAAAAGGCCAAGATTCCTTATCTTTATCTTTTCTACTATTTTTATGGGTTGATTCTGAAGATAGCAAAGACAGGCAATTGTTGTAATGCGTTTAAAAAGGTCATTCTCTGGCATTTGCTAATGTTGAACTCTCAGCAATTGTTGGTACACCTGGTTGAGAAACTGTCGAGATCTTTTTGGAGGAGAGATATGTCTTCGGGTGCTGCGATGATTTTAACTATTTGACAATGCTTAATGACCATGTAAATGTCGTTAATTGTAAGGATAAAAAGACGAGGGCCTAAATGACTACCTTGGGGAACACCGAAAATGGCTAGAATAGGATTGAAAAGTGCGAATCCGAACCAGACACAATATTGACGATTCTCTAGGTAAGAAGTAATACATTGCAGGAAAAGGGGTTCAAAACCTAATTAAAAAAAATTGAATGCTTAAAAAACTCAGTGTGATCTCCTGTCGTTAAGGCAGAATCCCTCTACCATACCGTTATACAGAGGCGGCACTCGCATCGAGAAAACCAAACAGTTTTCAGTACTCAGTATGTGCATCACAAATCACCTTGTGAGGAATGAATTTAGGTTTTCTTCGACGATGCAAGAAATTTTGTCACCCCTTCTAACTAGCCTGAAATACTCATATCTCGGTAGATACTCCAATAGTTTACTAAAGTCTTTTGGATAGAATCAAAAAACAACATTGAAATGGAGAATCTGGCGTATTGTTTCATTTTTTTAACAAGTGTTCTAGTGTAATAGCCAATTGCAATCCTCCTCTCAAGTAGTTCAAAAGTAACACTCGTACTGCAGAAAATTCCCATCAGTTTACACTTCAGACCAACTTCGAACGTACTGCTAAGTTCAGAGATTCTTTCCTTAGCTGCACTATACGATTGTGGCATGCTATACTTAGCCCTATTTCTCTCCTCTTTTCGATATTCAGAACTTCCAAACCAATGTAGGTACAGTGTATTTCCACCTTAATCCTTTTATATATTCCTAACGCTCACGCTTTGTTTAACATTCTTAGGAGAATTCAAAACCCCTTTAGTGTACAAAAAATGAAAAATGAGAAAATCAAATTGTGTTTTTTTTTCCTTTAATTTCGACCAGACTGTTTCAAGATACAAATATGTGAATATGGTTTCACAATTGAGAATATCTCTAAAGCAAGTTGACGAAAAATCCAATATCAAATTCCTATCTTCCGAAATTTCAATTGAACTACATAATTCTTTTTTAATTCATCGGTATGGAGAGATTGTTATTTATTTTAGTTGACATCAAATTCAGAAAATAGATATTTTCTTCCTGGTTGTAAATGATACAAGCAAATGTGTTTTTGTTTTTTTGTTGTTTCATTCTCGAAAATTCATATTAAATATGATTAATGTTCAGTTAAATATTCCTTAAGGCCGTCTCCGTCATCGTCGTTTGCGTGAATATTTCCAAACAAATATTTCATTTTTTCAGGTAGGTATCTATCTATCTACTCCTACAAAAAAGATTTCAGATTTTAAGATTTATTGCATTGAAAACTGATTTGATGCCATATTTTGTTTTTCATCTCATTCGTTTCTGTCTAAAATGTATATCCTTTCAAGATCAATTTGGCGAAAGAGAAACAATTGATACCAAAAAAGTATTCTCTCTTTGAATATTTAATTATTTTACCAAAAGTGTAATTTATGTACATACATAATATATATTTTGTTTTTCAAATTAATTTGGATTTATATTTTCAAATAATTATCAGAAATGTATATAAGCTTTGCCAGTCTTATGTTTAGAAAATTCTTCTGGCAAAGAAAATTTATTTTATACAACTACTTTTTTTTTGTGGAAAATTTATTATAAATAAACTATTAATTTAAGAGAAATTAAAAAAAATATTTATAACAACAAAAATTAATATCAATTTCGAAAACTGCTACAAAATTCGATTGTTCTTAATAAATAAAAAAAAAAATTATAATAAATAATGTAACAAAATGTAGTACTTTCTTAAATCACTCCGGTTTATATAAAGGTATATGTGTAAGATTCGAAATTTAGAAATAAATAAAACTGCAAACTGCTCAAAATTTCAATTTTGAAAAATGGCCCCATATTTTTTATCTTAAAAACAATGACTGGCCTCAATAATGGGTCCATTTTTGTTTTGTAAAGAAAAATAACCTCATTTTGAAAATTGGAAATATCGCCCAAAATAAATGGAAAATATTTTTCACAGTGAAAGAGGCCCAAATTTTGGAACCTTCTCATGATTTCTACTTGCCTTCAAAAAAGTTAAAAAAAAAGAGCCAAGTTCTTCTATACAAAAACCTTTGTGTAACAAGTCAGCCGTGAAAAGTACTGAGATCTAAAAGTGCGCCAAGTTCTTACTTCATGAAGGTTTAATATACCGAATATTTAAAGTAGAATAATATTGAAACAGCTACAATGTAATAGAGAAATTTTATTATTTCATGATTACTGACTAAAATTTGATGGGTTTGAGGCCTTATATCTCAGGAATCGCTTATGCTAGAAAATTGAAATTTAGTGAGGCGCCTGTGCCTGACTAGCTTAGGAGTTTTAAGTTTCTGAATTCTGACTTCATTGGTACTGAAGATAGGGAGGGGTCAAAAATCGCCTGAGTTTGTTCCTGTAAAAAGGGTGTAGTGCCAGAACTTAGCTGGACACTACCTTGCCCTTTGATCAAACTTGGGTTCAACTTAAAAAAATGGAGAAAAATTGCATTATTAAACACTCAAAGGTTTTTTTATACCCTTAATATGCCAGAGACACAGTGTGAACATTAAGAAAAAAGGGAGGGGTAATAAAGGAAGTGTCGGTGTGCATTGGTTTTGAATTGAATGACAGGGAAAGACAGAGCGTGGTAAGGCATTCCACATTCGCGTAGTACAGCTAACGAACGAATATCTGTACTTCACAGTACGGCCGAAGTAGGGCTCAAGGGTAAACGGATGAGCATTCCTATATGAAACGATTTTGCTGCCTTATGCAATTTTATTTGATTGATTTGCCTATTAGACTGTATCTTGTTATAAAGCGATGTGTAATCTTCCAGATAAAAATATATAGTAAAATTATATAAAAGTTCTAAGACTTAAAATCTGTGCCACACAAGTGATGATGTTGTTTGCTCCAAAGATTTCTTCTCTTTATCTTTACCGTGCCTCAGCACAGTTGCGAAGCGAGGGGGGCCATTGGCGTAGCGGGACAAAGGCCCTGGGCTGCTGAAGTGATAGTAAACTCACTAGACTTCTTTCTAGAAAAATGTGGGTCATTTATTCTCTTGGCGATAAGACACTAGGAAATTGATCAATGAATGTATGTGCCAAAACACATTAAAAATTTTCAAAAATGTAACCGAAAAATTTCTTGCTCTCCAAAATGTATTATTTCTGCTGCGGGTTATATAGTCTTTTTACTTTAAAAAGGACATCCTATAGTGCAAATGTCTAAAGCCGACAAATTTTCTGATGTTTTTGTAGCTTGTTAAGACAATGTAATACAACTCTACTGTTTAAAAATAAACAGCTATTTCCTATAACTTCTTTTTAAATTTTGTTATTTCCATTATATATTCTAGATACTTAATGGATTCCCCCTGTTTTGTACATATTTTATCATTAATTTCTTTTTATTCAACCAAATACGCATTAAATCATTGTTGCTTTGATACTTGGTTAGATAGATACCTACTGATTAGATTAATATTGTTTATAAGATTTATAGTTTCCCGGAATGTTCCTATGGTCCGGCACGCAGCAAAGGTGAATTTTGAACTGCTGTACCATCTCAACGAGAAATAATTGGCAGTTGACGGCTGCATTAGAGTTTGTAGAGACGGGGTTCAGGCTGTGTCTCTCTACCCTCGTCATTGAAACTTTTCTAGGTACCGACTAACTTCAAACCTAACCTCTTCTTGCCGATGGCTTTTTGCTGTATTTGACATAAGCTAAAATTAAAGATTAAAAAAAAATACATTTCATGTGATAATGCGAACTCCATACAAGAAATCCAGGTTCGCAGAGCAGAGCTCTCACTGAATGTTTTATTTAACCAAAGCTTATGTATGTGTTAATTACAATATCTTCATTTAGCCTTAAGCAAAATCTAACACAAGAATGTACATTGGCAACACCTAATTGGCGTTTAATGTGTAATACGGGTAGGCAACACTTTTAAGCCAGTCGCAATACGCCCTCTCGAGTTCGAACTCCCTCCCAAACTCAATACAGCTAGTCACCTTATTGAGTTCGCAAAGTGAAATCAATTGGTTTTCTTTCGCAATGAAGAACATTTTATATCCATTGGGCCGTACCAACAATCATATTAAGAGACGACTTTAATATTTGAGCGAAATGGACCATTATTTAAAGAGCTCTATAAAGTTAACCATACATGTTATGAACTTAATATTTATGTGAACTCTAAATTATGAACCATTTATTGTACGGAAGCTAAAAAATAAAATGCAGCATTTATGGTCAGTTATATAGAGTCCATTAAATAATGCTTCATTTCGCTTAAATATTTAAAGTCGTCTCTTAATTTGATTGTTGGTAAGGCCCATTGTACCTACATTCTTTATTATGTAGAGTTCCTGGAAAAAGGACTTAAAGGATCTTAAATTTTAACTTAACATACTGTTACATTAAAAAATATGCAAATCGACACACGTACGTATAGAATAGACAAGATATACATCCCAGCGGTTATGATGATTCAATACAGGCAACTACTACCAGCTTTTTGAATAAAAAAATCCGCTTTTCGACAGTAGCAGATGGAATAAAAACATAATAAATAATAAATTTAATTGTGTTAAAATTTAAATAAATCTCTGCTGTCACCCAATGTCTTGTGCAAACAATGAAAAAGAACAAACAAAAAAAACATAAATGTAACAGAATATATAAAAAAAAACAAAAGCATTTGTATAGATGAATAAATTTAAAAAAAAAAAAAATATCATTGCGTGTTTTATAACGTTTTTTTATTTGGCAATAAATTTGCATTTAATTCAGTCAATTGGATTAAGTTTCATGGTTTTTTTTTTATTTGTTTGTGTAAACTTTTGTGTCAAGAGAATGACTTGATATTTTTGGGATAAAAATTAAATAATTGACAAGTAGCCAATTAATGTTTTTTTTTTGACTTGAAGCACTCGTATGTTAAAATTTGACACATAATTCATTTTTAATGCGGGTTTAAATACGGGTATTTTTGTTTCTTTGGAGTAGACGGACATACAAAAATGATTTAATTGATTACGCTCCCGCCATTGCCATCTTAGAATTCAAAACAAAATCAGGAGTATTCCCTCTTACGGAGATGTTACAAATGCTCCAAGACTGTGTCTCTCATCTTAGACGTGCGAAATCGGCAGAATATTGTCGGTCCTATCCATCGTTTCTGATTGAGAGTTGTAAGTCACTAAGTAGTTTCAGGTTCTATGGAAGCTGTTATGCCTCAAATGGGGTGAATGTACATATGTGCAGGCTTAAAAATTTAACCAGTAGTTACTTCTCAAATGTTATATACAATTCGCCTTTAATGCGGAAGCCGACAAACATCAACAGAGGACCTATACAACTTAACATAATATGCTAGTTGAGAAATGTTATGATAAGCGTCATTGATTTTATTTGCTAGTGATTATAAAAGTGCAAATGGGTCATTTAGAATAAATGTACGTCAGTGCTTTGGCCCGGAAAATATTTGATTATAACCCAGAGTGTCGGTGAAGTAGACGAAAAAAGCATACACAGACAAAAATATTCCACGTTATACCAGGTACAGACATTTAAGAAAATGTAATTTTAGAAAAAAGTATGTTCAGCTCTATTTTTAGACGTTTTTCAACAAGCTTACGCACTTGGGACTTACGTACAACCTGCATAGGGACATTCTCAGGAAGTTCCTTGGAAAACTGAAATCCTACGATACGGACTCATATTTCTGGGAATTTAAGAAAACATAAGCCAGTGTACTACAAGGACCGGTCCTAGGGCCAGCCTTGTATTTGTTATATACAAGGGGTAATCCGATGGACATCAACGTTATCCTGACCCTATTTTTGATGACACTGCAATATGGAAAATGCAGTCAATAAAGTAAGAGATTGGAAACAACAAAATGATATCAAATGGTAAATAAGAAATAGCAATGAACATTGTGACCGTTAAATTGAAATGGTTACAGAAGTGGTAAAAAATATGCACTATCACACAATCAGCGACTGTAAGGTCATATCAACTTCGAGATAGAAACTGTCTTAAAAATATGCACGAGACAATTTCCAGAGAACGAGAATAACACAAAGCCTCATGAGCTGTTGGTCTTGAAACTATGTTAAAGTTTTAAAAGTTTTACCTTCCCCATTTTTATTTTAGATTAAGAAAGACAAATCATTTGTTGATCTTTCATAGGTTGGTCCTGATCCCGCTGATTTGCATGGGGTTAGAGTCCCACGCTACGTGGTACGGAATATTTCCAAGTGTCTTTTTGATTTTCACAGAAAAAAAATGTCGTTCATTATCAGGTTGCCTATAAACTTAGGTATGACAAAATTTGATAAAAATATTACAAAACGTTCAAAAAAAATGAAATGTATTAATTTTCCATTTCACGGAAGCTAGCTATAAATTTTCGGTTTTTCAAGTTTAACACACACATAACGTAAATTTCATATTTTCTACCCAAAACTTCATTTCAGACTTTATGCACACGCAATTTAATTTATTTAATAAAAAGGATATAACAAAATAAAAAAAAACTAATCTCAAAATGAATTCGCACCTTTTCGTCCTAAATAAAGAAAACTCAAGACTTAATTTTTTCATTTTGCTGACAAAAGAAATAAGAAAACAAAACAAAACCCCTTTAAATTTAGTCATCGACATAATTTTTCGTTAAAAAAAATAAAAGGGGGATCCTTTTTACGAATGAAAAAAAAGTGAGAGTAAACAAACTGAAGCTTTCCTCCGTAAATGAAAAAAAAAGAATCCTCTAAGGAATGTGGATACTCTTTACGTTCCTTTTTTATTATTGAACGGTTTCCTTCATACATCACAACCACTTTGAAGATATCTAACCACCACCTATTTTCAATGTATGCTAGTTTGTAAAGCATAAAGCACCTCGAATTTTCTCTCTGGAAAACTATTATTTAACTAAAAATTCATACCGAAGACCAAAACAAACTAAACGAAATACCTTTGACGAAACACATATTTTTGTTCTGGCAGCTGTTTCCGTAGGGTTTAGGGAACTTGCTAGAATTTTTCGACAAAATCAACCAATACAGTATATACTACAAACTTAAAAGTCTGTTTATCCTTAACCCTTGTCAGGATAAGGGTATAGTCGCAGCTCCTGCTATCACCATCTATCCAGATTAGGCAATCTACGTCCTCATCCTAAATAAATATTGGGACACACGCGTGTATGTGTGGGGTGTGTTGGCTGTGTGAAGTGGGAGGAAAGAACAAATTGTGTAATTTGGAAAACCCTTAGAGTTTCGCCCTTGCCTCTGGCCTTGGCCATTCCAGGGTACACATTAAGCATAATTTTTAAATTTCTATGTGTAAGCCAATAAAACTTCTACAAGTAGGTATATTTAAGGGTTATGGTCAACTGTGGATTATGAAAACATTAAACTAACTGGAAAGTGTGGCCCGGTTAAAAGAAGGCGAAATTTAAATAAAACAATTAAAACTAGTCATTAAACCTAATAACAATAAATAGATCTCGTTATAATTAAACCTATAAATCATTTTCCAACGGTTCATAACGCATTGAAACATCAATAGGACTGTTTGTTTGTGTATGGCAAATTACGAGTATTATCTGCACCAAGCCTGCCTACCACGCTGTAAATGAGTAATGCAATATGCTTTTGATACTCGTAAATCTATCCGATTAATTCAAATTTTGCTCAATCCAACCAAACACGTGAACAAATTGTTTTCCTTTTTCATACAACTTCCTTCTAACTATGTACTTTTAATTTGGTTTTATCATTGTTCAAAAATTTGATCTATTTTTAATAGAATTACAAACATTCTAAATCAATTACCTCCGGTGCACGGTTAAGATAATGTTTTCGGTTGTTTTTTGTTAAATTGACGGGCTATTCCACAATCAATCGAATGGAAAAAAAAAAGTTTTTGAAAAGCTTCGGTTTTTAAAATTTTGCTGAGTTCATTCGAAAATAAAATCGTCGACCAGGCTTCACAGCTCAAGTTGGATAAAATTTTCATCGTTTTCAGGCTAACTGCCTGTTACAATTTTTGGAAATGATTTAAATTTTCAGAGTGAGAGTGCCGTTAAGTTATCTTGTTCGAACTTTCTTTCAGTTTGAAAAACAAAATAGTTCAAATTGTTTCACTGGAAAAATAGGCTCTTCGAGGGGGCTCTAAATATGTTGAGCATACTTTCAGATTTCGTTCTCTCTGAAAATCCTATCACAACCATGTCCACTCATTTCTCGGAAGTAGCTCTAACTGTTTCGAAACAATTTTCAAATTACAATCGTACAACAATCCTGCATAGTATTAACATTAGCTGACTTGCCTAAGATAAAAGTTGTCACAAAATGCCTTCTATAGGTTAGCATAAAGTGGTTTGCAGGATTTAAAATGAGATACCGAGGCACATTAGTGTTGAAGTTCAGAATATAAAAATGGAAGGGAAAAATAGAGCCGGGTTGGGCATTCCCAATTTATATATTTCGGCTAGAAAAAGCCAGCACGTCCGAATTTGAGCTCAAGAGTAAATTCGTGTGTATGCCTAGAAGTGCAATTATTACAGTTGAACTGTCTTAAGGGGGGAATGCGACTGACTATTTTACTTTAACATTGCCTATATCAATAATAAAATAAGACTCTGCTTTGAATTATTAAGTGGGATATAGAAGCACCTGTCCAAATGTGATGATTGTATTCAAGCTATGAACGAATTAAGGCCTTACAAATCAGAAATGTTACTTGAATACGTGGCGAGATCTGAAAACTTCTTAAATTTAATATTTCATTAAACCACCTACTTATATAATTATTCTTCATTTAGTTTGGGTCAACAGTTGCAACATGCGAGGAGGAAATACAGGAATAGTCATCAAGGCTCTAAAATCCATAAAACTAGTCTGATCTTGTCCAAAAGAATAATATCGAACTACCCAAGCGACACAATTTGAATGGTAAAACGATAAAATAAAAATTTTCATTAAAACTTTTCAGTTCCTCTCAAGTTATTAAGCTTTTCTATATTTTAGTTCTAATTCTGTTAATTAATAATAAAACGGCAGCTATCTATTTTTTTTTTTCAATTTGACCTTATTGTATAAAGTTATTTTTTTAAAGTAATATTGAAACTGTTTTGTGAGTTCAAACTTTTGCAACATCAGAATACTTAACTAGTTGATAGTGTTTCAAGAAACGTATGCAGCAAATTGTAATTAGTAGATTAAAATTACCATTCATTAACTTCTCAGTGCCTTTAAATTGTCAAAAATATTGGATTTAAAATGAATAGATTTAATTAAAAAAGCAATAAGCCGAATTTTAAAAGCACAAATCAAAATTAAATGCAAGGTCGTACAGAACGAATTTATTGAGTTTTGTTGCAACTACTGATTGTATTATTTGCGAATTTTGTATTTTATCAATCAATAATATTTAAAATTGTTCCTTCATTTAAGGCCATGAATACAACTAACTTTAATTTGTGATATTCAAAAATTAACATTTGCGAAGAAAAATAACGCACCATGTTTCAGAACAGTCTCAGAACATCGTGCCACACATCTTTCCTATCCTTCTTTCTCTTCCGTAGCTTCACGACCACGCTGTGTTGAAACATTTGAAGGGTAATCATATTCCCTTGAGCGTGTGTAGATTATAAAAAAAAAAAAGATAAATGGTTTGAAACTCTTTGTTTGCTTACAAAATTGTTTGCTAAGTTTCTTGAGATAATATTTTTGTTTTCAGCAACAAAAAACTAAGGTCTTGCGCATTTCTTTTAGGTCATTAATTGATTTAATTGCAACCTTTTTCGAAGAAAAATAAGCTGAAGCATTCTGAACACATTTGAAAAAATTGACATACTGCTTAAGTTAAGAAAAAATTATAACACTGCTAAATACCTTAACGCTAAGCTGTTTAAGGCTACTTTCACATCATGATCTTGTGTGCACATAAATATTGCTGAGCAATAATGTTGAGTTAGTGTACACTCATGGTGATCCACAGCGCTAATGAACTTTTGTTCACTAACCCAATCCGATTCAAATTGTGTCAACAATAGTTGTGTTCAACCACGAAAAGGCCAGTGTAGAGTAGTGTAGTGCAGTGCAAGTTCATGAAAACTGTCAGTGCAAACTCAAGCAAAAACGTCATACGTCAGATGTTTAAAAAAAAACAAATTAAATTCGGTGCAAGTAAAATGCCTTATGCCTGCGCTAAAGTCGATGGTAAAGGGAAGAAATTCATTCCCACTGCCTGCGACGACGTTGTTGGCTTCTTAGGCACAAAATCTCTTCCTCCTTTTCACCTTTTTTCATCAAACTTTCAAACACTTGCGTTCAGAATCCTTCGTGCAAATATACATACATACATAGATTTAATTAAGATATTATTGGATTAATTGGAGAACACTGAATCACCAGAGATTGCCCTTCACTCGAAGTTACCTCTAATCTATGCATTATTTAAAAACTTTAATCAAAAATACAAAGCGCAGAAAAAAATCAACTTTATTCGTTAACAAAATATAATCGAATAATGACATCAGCTGACTTTGACAGTTTTCACCAACCTGCACTAGCTCAAAAGGTAGTGCAAGATATTCTGCACTAGTGTACACTAGTTCAGCTCAATGAACGCTAATCAGTGTAAGTCAGTGCAGAAATTTTCTTAATGAACACAAAAAAGCTACACTTTTCTGCCCAGAGTAGTTCAGTGCAGCTGGTTGAACAGAACTAATTACTTTCTAGTCTGATGGACGTGTTCATCAACACACTAGTCAAATTTTTGATGTGTAAACATCTTTCCCGGCGGTAGAGTGAATCGAAAACGTGCGTAAAACTTATACGTCCCGTGTAACCCGTTACGGTTACACGTTCCGTGTAGCAACCTACCTTACCGACGATTGCATTTAACACCATGTTTACATTGTTAATATTGCGTACTTACGACATCGTGTTTACATTGGAGACTTTGAGTACTGAAATCTCGATTTTATTGCTGGCTAGAACTTAATTCAATCCCTCAACATTTCTTCACCTCTCGACCAATTAGGCCTATTCTGACACATTTGTTATTCTGCTATAGATTTTCTGTTATGAATCATGAAAGATTTCCACCTTAAAAGATCTTTTATGATTGGTATTCAGAGGTTCGAACTTTTATAAAAGTCTGTTAGGCTAGTCGCGCACTGGCAACTGTGATCGAAATCAAATATTTTAATCGCCAGTTGAAAGAGAACCGCGCACTGGCAACTCTTTACTCACGCTCACACTCTTTTTTTTTCTTGCGCTTATGGAAAACAGCTCAACTATTACGAATTAATTTTAGGCAATCGTTTAGTTTGTGCGCGGTGTCCCATATAAGCCCAAATGTTTCATTTTAGCAACTAAACAGTTGCGAAACTAAAAATTGAATGTGCGCGCCTGGCCTTATGCTACTTCGAAAACGAGATCTGTTATAAAACTGAACTAAATCTGTTATCATAATCAGCTGCGATTATGTAAAGACAACCGGTTACGATGGGAGTACCACAAGGAAGTGTTCTTGGACCAACCCTATTTTGCGTATACGTGCAGGACTTTGCAAACCTCCAACTGAATGGACACCCAGTTCTATTTGCAGATGACATAAGCTTGTTGTATTCCACAAACTCATCTGCAGAGATCGAGCGGCAAATGAATACTGATCTTAAAAAGATTGAGACTTGGATGAACGCGCAAAAACTATGTGTAAACGCCCGCAAAACGAAGTATATCGTATGCACCAAATCAAATACCTCACTACGAATTGTATACCAAGAAGATGTAGTTGAACGAGTCAGTGAATTCAAATATCTTGGCCTCTGGGTAGACTCAGCGTTAGATTGGAACTTCCACATTTCGAAACTATCGAAAAAATTGTCTTCGCTTGCTGGAGTTTTTGGTCGAATCCGATACAACGTTCCTGAAAACCTAAAACAAACAATGTACTTTGCTCTCTTTCATAGCCATTTGACATATGGAATTAACATTTGGGGTACAGCAGTTCATGGCCTTCTACAAACCTTGCAAGTAGTGCAGAATAAGGCATTAAAAAACTTGTTCGGATTTGATCGGCTCACAAGCACCCGATGGATTTATAAACAGCTGCAGATTTTAATGGTCAAAGATGAAATCGAAATAAATATGGTGACTCACATTCACAAGATAGTGCTTACGGAGGTACATACAAACACCCAGCTGACTACAAGAAGTAATTTACACCAATACAGCGTTAGGAGTCGAAATAATATACACCTAGACAGAATATACTCAAAAAAATATGGAAGCAGCTCAATTTTATATAAATCTATTCAGTACTATAACAAATATTCTGATGAAAGCAAGAAATGTAATATCTTAAAATTTAAACTTCATGTTAAAGCCATGCTACTGTCTAAATACAATGTTTAAAAGATCAATGTTAATTGTCATAGAGTAAACTGTAAGAATGAATTTTGTCTCCTTTTCTAATTTTTTGTCTCTACGGTATCTTATGTAGTATGTCATACAAATTTCTTTTTTGCTATTCAATTGTTGCTTGATGATTAAATTTCCACTTTTTATTAATATTTTTGTTGTTCATATTGTCAAAAATACTTATTGTACTTATATTTAACATTTTTTTTTTTAATTACATAATTACATAAACATTATTGTAGTAACTATACAGCCTGTTACGAGACTTATCTCATAAGGCATTCTTAATAAATAAAGAAAATAAAATAAAGAAATAAAATCTGACATAATTTAAATGGATGACGAACTCTTAGGCTAGGCGCGCACATTCAATTTTTAGTTTCGAAGCTGCTTGGTTCGAGCAACTAAAGAGTTTGTGTTTTGACACAAACTAAATGATTGCGTGCACATTCAATTTTTATTGTTGTATGTATTTGACCAATTATTTTTCAGTTTATTGATGACTTTGTACTTTTAGGCTCTTTTGGTCTATTTGTTTTTTTGAATGCGAATAAAAGACTTTATTCCACTCTTCACCCAACCTTTCGTAAGAATTCCTTACTTCTTCAGGGGTTTTTGTATTTATTTAATTTTTGTACTATATCATAATATGTTTATTATTATTGCATCCTCCCGATGACGGCACTGACACAAATTGAAAATAAATAACAAACATGAAAACGAAATAAAACAAAAAGAAAACTATCAAATTAGACAAGAAATGACATTTATATCACAGATTTTAGGCAGGTCCAAAATCTGTGATATAAATGTCATTTCTTGTCTAATTTGATAGTTTTCTTTTTGTTTTATTTCGTTTTCATGTTTGTTATTTATTTTCAATTTGTGTCAGTGCCGTCATCGGGAGGATGCAATAATAATAAACATATTATGATATAGTACAAAAATTAAATAAATACAAAAACCCCTGAAGAAGTAAGGAATTCTTACGAAACGTTGGGTGAAGAGTGGAATAAAGTCTTTTATTCAATTTTTAGTTGCACAACTGTTTGGTTGCTTATAGAAAACAGATAAACTATTTAGTTGAATGTCCGCGCAGGTGCATATAATTATATGTTACACAGAAAAGCGAACTCATTTTTGGGCAATCGCTTAGTTTGTATCAAAACACAAACTTTTAGTTGCTCGAACCAAGCAGTTGCGAAACTAAAAATTGAATGTGCGCGCCTAGCCTAAGGCTATTTTGTGTAAGATATAATTATATGCACTTGCGCGGACATTCAACTAAGTAGTTCATCTGTTTTCTATAAGCTACCAAACAGTTGTGCAACTAAAAATTGAATGTGCGCGCCTAACCTTACACACTATGGGTATCCATACAATGGAACACGATTTTATCTCATATGTTTCTGGGAATACCATGGCCATACTCTACTTATATGTTTATATGATATGTGTTTTGATATATTTTCTTTCTTCTTCTTCTACTTAATGCACCTGTGTACTTATTGAAATCTTTTATTATAAAAGTAACAGAAGTTTGTCTTTTATTCTTTTATGATTTTTAAAAG
Organism: Chrysotoxum bicinctum; assembly: GCA_911387755.1. NCBI lineage: Eukaryota > Metazoa > Arthropoda > Insecta > Diptera > Syrphidae > Chrysotoxum > Chrysotoxum bicinctum. The sequence continues at coordinate 12,388,086 of OU426991.1, read as the reverse complement.
ATTTCATAACAGATTTTGGCATGCTGAATACCAAAAATGCTATTCGTAAAAGATTTTTTCTATGTTCGAACGTTTGACAGTTCATAAAAGTTTTCTTAGCAGATTTATAACAGATTTTAGCGTGCTGAATACCAAAATTAAAATTCATAAAAGATTTGTTGACAGCTCAACCATTTGTATGGAAATTCATAGCAGAATAACAGAATAGAAGATTAAAAGATCTCGCCGAACAGGCCCAAATATGTGAAAAAGACGAAAGACAAATCAACTGGTGTAAAATTTCATAGCGGGTTCATTTAATGTCTTAAAAAATCCACTTCACGTTATTGACGGACGATAACATTTTATTTTATGCTCGCAAAAAATGCATTTTCAGACTTGAACTTTAAAAATCCAAAAAATGTTCTTCAGGGCAATCAGTTGACATCTGCAATGAAATATTCTCGATACGTCAAAATTTAATTTGTCCCTTATCTGTCATACCATATAATTGTTTTAATTATCGAATAAGATATTCTTTATTATATCAAAATATACTTTTAGCATTCACTATTTCAAAATACAGATCGTTCTCCATCTGTCAAGCCATGAACTAGATGATGACTACGACTTCAATGTATTAAGAAAATTAGTTTTTGCCACTTATAATTCGATTACAAGGTGTAAATCTCTGACAGAGGGAGTAAGATAAAGTACAGAAACCTAAAAAAAAGTTAAGGGATTGGTTTGATTTTGATAAGGTGAACGCTCCATTTAGTGGTTTGTCAAAAAAAAAGTTTTGACTTTTTCGCTGCATGACAAGTATATTTGTTGGGCGGCGTTAAGCCAGATATACATACATTGTTCAAATGCATGAAAAGCACGTACAAGTCGAGTAATTTGTTTTATTTTGTATGTCCATTTTATCATACAATTTTCGTTTGCTGTTTTAATAGTTTAATCGGTGGTTATGCTGTGCTGTGTTCTCATCTCTTCAACGTACTATACGCAAATGAACCAATAAATACATGATCAATCATCAACCTTGCATACACAATATTTCTATGCAGTACGCTAGATTGAAAAGATTTTGATTTTTCTTCAAGCCTACATCCAATCTATACGTGCAACTTTTTCACTAATACACTTACAATTGCTGAGAACAATGCGGAGTGAGTTATCGTTCATTCTTCTTTGTGGTTTTCTTTTTTATATTTGGCGTTCGCTCAGTGCAATTCGCTTAACTGAGTAGAGTAAGGAGTGCGAAGAGATGACTCCTTTTCGCATGAACAAAGTTAACTTATATTAAAAATCGCTGTGTTTAAAAGTACAGATGCACTCGAAAGGAAGCCAAAAGAGAAACAGAGATTAAAATCAGATTCGTGTGAAAACAGTCTTTTTTTTATCAGATAACATCTCTGTTTGAATATAAGTGTAAAAATATAATGCTGTCACAAGCAACATCCCTGGTTAAACATAAGTCAAAGAATCTTTACGTTACGTAGCGGAGTCCACTTACTCCTAACACATGCCACCAACTACATCGAAGCATATTGTCGATAAGGTTTTTGGGTCGTGTGAAATGAATAAGTGTCGACACGGCAGTGCGAACTTTGGGAATCGATGTAGTATGCTGACATGGCGTGTAAAAAGGACCGAACTAGTTCGTCGAAACAATTTTTTATGATGTTATTCGGTTTTAGTTGTTAAAATTTACAAATCGCCTGAAAAAGCAAGTAAAAAATCCAATCTCCTTAAGCAACAATTCAATAAAGCTCTGATCAACACAAAAAAGTGGTTCTGGAGCATTTAAATTCAAATATTTTTCGGTCATTTTCACTTTTCATTTAAAATTTTACGACTCTACCATTTCACAGCTGATTTTGGCATGTACTTCTACGAAGCGAAGTACTTTGTCGATTAGGTTAATCGATGTGGCGTGTGTGAGGGGTATATATCTTAAGTCACAAACTAGTACGATTGCATTGTATGTTTATTGGGTACGTTCGATAACAAAAATTCGGCACTCGGACGAACGTTGATGTTTACACATCTTAACCGTGAGTCCTGGCACTCACACTTTTTTTTTATCTGCGAACAGTTTAATATTTTAACTTAAAGAATTATTAAGTCCTCTTTGTTTTTTTTTTAAGTTTTTTCACTCATGATGTATAATTTCCACACAAGTTAGCCTAAAATTATTTTCAACACTAGTCTATGTAGACAGGCCAGAATGTTGACTAAGTTGATCGACAATGTTGCCTTAATACATTCCAAATGAGTGAGTCTTTGATTGTTGAATTTTAAATTAAATTTATTTTGTGGGCGCGCAGGTTTTAAAGTGGAAAGCCAAGTATATTAATTTAAATTGAGACGTCCATTCAAATTCAATGTTGATTACTTTCAATTAAGTCAAGAACTTTCAGACGAGATGCAATCCATTTTTAATAAACCGTAACTTATCAATATCGTAGCGAGCCCCTTGGGTAGTTCTATCAAAAGAATCCGAGACATCACTTATTAAAAGGTATTCTAAAGTCCTTGTTGCGTTCAAGAAGAAGATGGCCTTACAGAGAATGATTGACTTCGTGAGTTCTAACAATGTAATTGTTACAAAAATAAAGCTCGTTCCAAAAATACATGTGTAGTTAAGTTTATGAAAGTATAATCTACGAGTATCTTCAAGAATACCTAATACCATATGTTCCTAATGATTATATCCACTAATGTAGAAAATTTTTCGAAAACCTTCACGAAAACATCCACACAAAATTTTTTTCGTCAGATTTACAATTTGAAATTTTGACAATCTAAAAGACTTAGGCTAGGACACTTGAGATTTCAATCGCGCGGTTTTTTAGTCGCAAAAATGGAACGCATGAGCTTAGATGAGAATGGACGCACTTGATACCAACAAATCGTGACGATTTAAAGGTCGCAATTTGTTTCATTTTTCACGCAATGCGATTGTCGTAAGTTTAAATGTAACAAATGCCCTCAAATTAATATGCTCACATTTGCGATTTAAATTACTTCGAATTAAAAATCGTAGTCGCAACAAGAAATTGTTATGCACGCACTTGTAATATTTGTTCAACGATTTCTTAGCACGCACATGCGACTTAAAAATCGTAGCGATTATAAAAATGAAACAAGTTCAATTTTTCCAAGCGATTTTTCTGTCGCTACGTATTTGTAGCAAATGCATGCACTCACATAAAAAGTAAGTAGTGTGTTTTATTTTTCGCGATTAAATAATCGCGCGGCAAAAAAATCGCAAGTGTGTGCATAACCATAATTTGTAGCGATTACGACTTTTTAATCGCCTCGACGAAAAATCGCAAGTGCGGCCCTAGACTTAAGTTTCTTCAAAAATCCATTTTTCAACTGAAAACTAATGTAGGTACCTACATATTGTTATGGTTTTCGTCTCTAGTTTTGTTGGTTTTTGAAACTAATAAATTTAATTAAATAAAATTATTTATTTTAAAAGCTTATATACTTCAGTTTGTAAAACCAAAGTTTGCATACGTATGAAATTCTAACGAAAAATTTAATTTTTCATGATGAAATATCAAGTTAACCTAAACTACTGTAAAAGAACTTGAAGTTATAACTAACCAAATTTTCAGTGTAGGAGTAAAGATTTACTAAAAACCTCAATGTGTATTTCAAAACTATCAAATTAAAATAAAATAAAACAAAACAAAAGAAAAATCATGTAGATAAAATAAAATTGAAAAAAAAAATACTAGACTTTTCGCGTTAAGGAAAAAATAATAAAAAACTGTTACAAATTCAATAATAAAAACTTCGTCAAACTTACCCGCCAGAAAATATTGATGAAAACGCAAAGCAAATAAATATCCTTTGTTTTATAAAATCCTTGACTTAATGACTCCTTCTTCAACTTGCAATGATTTATGCTTTCAATTTTTTGTATATTCCTTTTTTTTTTGTATTTAAAACACTCACACACCAAAAAGCTGTAGATTTCAAATCAGATTTTCATTAGATCTCATCTTAAATTATCACCATATATAAAAGTTAAAATATGAAGACAAAAAACACACAGAAACACTATAAGCACTTATATGGCTGTACCACAAAAAGACATCGTGTCACGAAAACCTAATAACAGCTAAAAGGATTCTATGTGGATTTTTTAGCGCGCGCAAAATACACCCGAGAAGTCGTTCTTGGTCGTCGTCGCCGTGGCTGAAGAGTACATTTGCAGGTCAGAGAAGGCAGGGGGTGAAGGAGGGGGTACCGTCATCTACAGCCTAGAAAAAAATCAGTAAACACCTGAAAAATCTCGCGCAATCACAAAACTCTAACGCACACGTTTCGCAAATTTAGGCCAATATAATATTTATTTTCTTCATTGCCAAGGATCTTCTCCATTAACACACGAATATAAAACCAAAGACACAACGGATTGAGATACGGATAAGAAGAAATTACATTTTATTCCTTGCTTATACAGAAATAAAAGTAATAGAGTTTGGATAAGGAGGTATTTAGAGATTCTTTTGTGATCTGTTAAGAAAATAAAGCCTCATCCAATAGGTGGTACAAGGCACCGGCTTCAATTAAGGAAATAGAATTTTCGCTAAAAAAAAGCACACATCCCCCACATGATAAAATAATTTTTTCCCTTCCACTTATAAATTACCAACATATAATTTTAATCATGAAGTTCCTTTGGATGATAATGGCAAATCATCCAAACAGAATAACGATTAAATTGTTCAATTTAAGTCCAGACACACATGCACAGATTTGATAATAAAATTCGTATCCAGGTAAATTAAACTTGGAAGGACGATGGGGGGTGTTGCACCCTACAAAAGGAAAGAAAAAAACTCACAACTCAAAAAACCGTTGTTCTAATTTTTAATAGCTGGCGCGAATATCCCGGACCGTGTATCTACCAGCAAACGGTTCAAAGGCTCAAATCAGACTGTGTGTGTTTTTCTATCGCAAAAGAGTATTTTTTCCGTATTTGGAGCATGGAGAGATATTTTTCTGGATAACGCATCCAGTCTTGCCACTTTTTAATTCCAAATAGTCAAAAGCAAAAGAGAAATGAGAGAGCAATCTCTCTTTGATTACAGAAAACCGACGAAACACAGAACAGGAATCTTGACTCTCGACCGACTCGTGTTACCCGTATGAACAGGACTCAATCTGATGGAATAAATAAAGAAATAGATATTATTAAAAAATACATATTTCATTGCTTGTATTCAATTTGAAGTGGATAAAAGTTTTTAAACGTTGACGTTGTTGTTGCTTTGAGAATCGAGAATTCAGATTGAGAATGAGTATAGGGTTGGTTGTGTTGAGTTGGGTGGATGGATGGCATGGCGTGGCGTGGAAATGAGTGTTTTGACGTGTTGTTGGCTGTTGATGGTACTTATTTGATGAGAGCGGGATTAAGGGACTGCTATTAAATTATCACGCTTAAAATTGCTTTCTGAACAAGTATACCGATGATTTTTTTTTCTCAACTAACAATAATGAAATGAAAATTTATGACTTATGACATTTTTAAGATAACTTAATTGATTTGGAACACAAAGTGCGATTTTATTTTATTTATTTAGTTTATGCCAAAAATATTGTTAAGAAGTTAATATTTAGATCTGAATTTCGGATATGTACTCGTACCTATGTGGGATAGGTCATGAAAATAGCAAAGTATGCGAAGGTTTATTCTGATCAACCCTTATTCCAAATTGTTATTGTGATCTTATATGAATTTAGAAAAAACTGTATCTTTTGTATTTCAAATTTTCAAGATTTTAGGTTTTGGGTATGTTGGTCTTTTTCTGGTATGCCGAAACCTGTCCTAGACAGCTGCGAATCAGATACCAAGACATGTTAAGAAATTCCCTGGACTTTGTTTGGAGCCCTAATTTGGTGTGGACCAAAGTCTTAATCGCGAATCTTCTTCCAGTGACTACCAAATTCGGGCCTTAGTTCTCATATGCATGCCCATTAAGGAGAACAAAACTTTGACACTTTGGCGAAACCCTCCGAATAGCTCCCGGGCTTGGTGTGGTGGAGTAAAAATGGTGGCACATTTTTAACATGTGCTGAAGCATTAGTCAATGTTTAATTTATATGTAAGGTTCATCCATCTTGGCTAAGCTCAGAGTTAACTATGCCCTGAAAAATTAAGTATTAAATATAAAAACTGTTTAAACACCAAAATTAATCTTCACGAAAAACATTTTCCTACGTTCCTATACCCTAGTTATCAAGCTTAGACCTTACCCTACCTTCCCCCTCACCATCTACAATATTTTTCCCAGAAGCCACCCTTACAGTTCTTTGTTCTTAAATTTAGATATTTAAATCATTTGTCTGGTTTTATCACAAGGATTTTTGCCTTATGTGGAAAGTGGCAACACTGCTTAATATCTCTCTCGACTCCCGAGTGGTAAGAAATAAGAGGACTTGCGCAAAGAAATTGTTATATCTCTTTAAGGAAATTATTCTTTTTGTTTTGTTGTGTTGAAGAAAAATGAAAATTTTTCTTCATTTACGAACGAAATAATGTTTCAAGAAGTTGTGAATAAGTAAATGATATAAAAACCCTCCTCCCCATCTTTGAACTTGTACATTCTTTGGGATGTGAATAAATGCCTAAGTAATAGTCAATATCCGGCTGGGAAGAACAAATATTTAAATCTATATCTAGTATTGCTTGATAAAGTTTCATGCTTCCAAAATCTCGCCCAAATGGCCGAAATTTGTGTCGACAAAAAAAACACAAAATTGACTTTTCTCCCTCATGCGCCTATTTCTTATTTAAGAGTCCTCTCAAGAGTAAAATGGAATTAAAAAAAGGGAGAAAAACAATTTTGCAACAACAAAAGTAAACAAAAAAATGAGAAAAAACAAGGCTTCTGGATTTATACATGGTAAGCATCAAAATTTTGTCAAAACATTCGCTTCTCTATCCAAATGAAACATTCAAACTTAGCCCATAGTGTTATATGACAATGGCACTGCTTTTTTCCCGCCCTCCAACCTAACAGCATCCCCGTATTCTGACTTACTGTATCGATTAGATTGGTTAGGCAGAGGGGTTGGGGTTGGCGGTTGAAAATGAGAATGAGGAATTTGCAGAATCAAATGCGGGGATTTTGTATTCCATAGAGTGGTAAAAGATGAAGCACTTTTGTAACTGAGAGTACTCCCATAGTTGTCATTTTGTGTACAACGACAATAATGATGATGTCCTTGTACTTGTCCTTGTCCATGTCCATGTTTTCGTTCTTTTCCTCGTCTTTCTAGTTCCTCTCGCCTTATCGTCAATGATTTTTAATATTTTTTTTTCACTCAATCGCAGATAGGTCAGTGCATTTCTTCATTGTGCCAAATCTGTTTCTCTTCCTGCTGAAGAAGGATCCTCACCAGCATATAGCTTTTGATGCATATTCTATCTGTCTTCGTGTGCCACTCACTCGTCCTACAATCAAAAACAAAAACAAAAATGTTCTATGGGAGCAACAATTTGAAATGTATCTTAAATTTTTACTAACCGCTTAGGGTAAGCTCAGAGAATCTTTCTTAAGAAGCGTTACAGGAATTTCGAATGTCTAACCTGGCTAAATATTTGTCTTTCGATGTTCGGACATTCAAAACCAACGTGCATCAGTATCTTCATTAAAATTTCGAAATGGGAGAGATATATTGAGACGTGTTTAGTTGGTGTAGTACGACTACATAAAGAATCGCTGAACTCTAATCATGCATAGTTATTTAGGTACTCATTTTCGGTCTATAAAACTTTTCCCCTATTCTGACGAACGTTTTCCTAGCTTCCATATGTCCTACAATACGATCATCTTGCTATTCCTGTAAAACACCATATCTATCAATTTTGCTAATAATCTCTTCCATTTTATTTTAGGCTACAATATTAGCCTTCACAAATAAGAAAAACATTTTTTAAAGCCTCCAGGCTTACCTAAGCAGATTTGAATGAACCGCCAAAATCATTTTCATCACTCAAGGGTCTTAATCTTTATCTGTAATACTACCGTACTGCGGCACCTCTTCGGGGAGTATATGCCGTCTGCATGCTTCTTATCTCTGAAAAGCTTGGTACAAGACGTTGAAAGTCCTAATTTCTTCTACATTCTTTGGTGATGGTAGCCTGGCTATGAGTTCCACTTTCTCTGGATTTACATGTAAACCATTTTGATCTACTTAATACAGTTCTAGCGATGCCAAGCCCTTCTGACTATCATGTCTTCATTCACTCAACTTCTTCATCATCTCATTCAGAGTTTTAATATGTCCTACTAGTTTTCCTCTAAGGCCACCAAACTTGGCAAAGGGCTGGTTTGATCCAACAAACCCAAGTTTAGTTGAAAGGTGTCAAGTTCATTTGAATTTTTATAATTCCGAAATTGTTTCAGTTAACCACCAAGCACGTTTTTTGTAAAACAAAACACACAAGCGAGCACCCCGTTTACACGCTAATTTTTATGAAATATAAATTTTTATTTTTCTTCAGAATGGAATCCACAAACTCAATAGATTTCTTTAATTTTATTTCTTTACTTTAATTATAAAAAGATTTGCACAAATTCGTGTCGCAACGGGAAACTTTTGACTCGTTTAACAAAATCACATAAATGCTGTCACCCAGTAGGCCAGTTTTGGGGTTTGTTTAGTTGAAGATATAAATTTAATCGAATTGATTAATAAAAGTGGAAAAAAAATTGAATTAAGCAAATTCAAATACAGGGGTGTGTTTACAATAAAGGCGGTGGCAGGGAGTTTATCAATATGTACCAACAAAAGAAAATTTTTTGAATAATAGAACGATTTATTTTCTTTATTTAATAGTTTGAACAGTTCATTAAAAAAGATCAGGGAAGCTATGCATAAGGTCTTGGGCTCTCAGCCGCTGCAAAAAAATTTGTTTCAGGGGTGTACTGCTTCTTGCGGAGGATTGACAAATCCTCTAAGATTATCTTTTGTCATGAAAAGTGCTGCCCTTTATAGGTAGGTACCCTTCGTTCCTGGTAACACGCACACAGGAATAGTTGAGAGTTGTAAATCACTAGGTTTAGGCTGTCTACGAACAGTTATAAGTTCCTATAGGGGATGTTATACACAAAGGTAAATTAGTGTTAGTAAAACCCGATTGAAAAAGCGGACATACACTCTACAGAAAACTTACACACACAGATCGATATTTACATGCATCCTCCCACCATCACCCTTCTAATTTCAACTCTGTGGTTTCTGCCCTTATAAATAAAGCCTACGCAATATGTGATCAGGATCATCTTGTTGAGGTATGTAATTGTGGTTCTTCATTCATTTTATGTATACGCTTCGATCAAGCCATACCAATTTCTTTGCAAAAATTCTATGTGCGAGAAGCAATTGACATAAAAATGCACACAAACCCCCTTATAAATGGCCCAAGACAAAACAAAAAACAAATTGACAATTCAAAGAGCTCAGTGCGTTGCTTCTTTGAATATCTTTAATTACTCCAACCACCGTCATAACCAGGAAAACAGATTCCATATTTCCAAAGAGATTCCCTAATTAAAACACAGGAGTACATAGATACCTACCTACCACCTCGAAGAACTCAAAGTAGGCTTTAATAAATATTCACCACAACAGTAGTAGTAGTAGTAGTAGTAGTAGTATACTGCAACAGCGGTTGTAATAGTTAGAGAAATGAAAGGCCTTATAAGGTCCTTTGAATAATTCCATTGGTGCTGTTCTGTCTCCTTGCTTTTTAAGGTATATTCCCAGAGCGTTATCTTCTATCTTTATATTTTTGTTTCCCCGGTGAAGTGCTCTTGTGTAGGATATTTTCAATGTGCATAACTTTCAATCTGACAGTCGGACTAGGATTTCCTAATAGATTCTTTTTACGAAGAATAAATAGTGGATGGCATAGAAAGAAATCCCCAGAGATATGGAACTAAGATGTTTTTTGTTGAATACACACAAGTAAAAAATATACATTTATAGAGAGAAAGTGATTAGGCGAAGAAGTAGCTATCACTTTGGATATAATCCGAAATCTAAATTCAACTCCAAATAGGATGCTGAGCTTTCGTATTCCCTTGAGGAGTTCCGATTAGATGTAAGTTGTCATTGTTATTGTTTTTATTTTCGACAAATTAAAGGATTACAAACTTAAAGGGCGAAGTTGAGAAACAAATTGCATGGGAATTCTTTGAGGTTTCCAGATACAAATTGATAATACTGAAATAAATTAAGAAACATAGGAAAACAAGAAAAGCAAGTACTAAGGGTTACAACTTCCAATGGCAAAGAAAGCTTGTTTTTTAAGCCCCAGATTTAAAAATTGATTTTTTTTAAAACCATTTTTTAACATTGTATGGTGGGTACCGTTATTTTTAGATAAGATACAATACTTATTGTCAATTCTTAAGAAAATCGATTATCTATCCAAGCTTTTGGGGAGCTTTGGCATAAGATAAATGATCAACATGGGTCCACCGGTTTTGAGAAAATCAAAGAAAAATGTTTCCAATTTATTAACAACACAATTTTTTGGATTTTTTTTTCAAGCATTACCTAGGTTTAACTAAATGAAATGGAAAAGTTTTAGTGAAAAATTTTTTTTATAAAATTTCGAAAAAAATCGTATGGCAGGTACCGCTGTTTTTAGTACTTAAAAAAAGTAAAAATGTTTGGGGGAAAATTTTAAAATGTACAAAGTTTAAAGGACCGAGCCGCTTAGGCTGTAGTCAGACAGACAACGAGGTCCACTTTTTTGAAGATTTCTTCTCCATTATCGTAATGTTAAGTCTAATCAAAATCTCGAGAGTTTTACTTATATGTCGCAAGTAAAAATTGACTATCACAGTGAGCGGTAAATTTCCTTCTTTCTCCTTCCCCCACCCCCCGCAGTTGCTTTGGCCTTGTCGTTGTATGCATTAGTGATTGGATCAAATCATGATTGAATATCAGATAAATTGCTGTTATCTATTTTGGGAATTCAAGAGCGGTCAATACATTTACTATTAGGCATAACACTAATAGTATTTATAAGTTGCATTTTGATGTTATTTTGGGAACCAAGCCCGCCATAATGTTTTTCTTAACGCTGAGTATATTTAGCGTCGATTAACAAAATATTCAGCCGCTAAGGAAGAATTTTCGTGCTTTATGTGTCCATACTGCTAAAATAGGCCAGCAGTTTTGGCCATTCGCGAGACCCATTTAGAACGGCAGCGTATGATAAGCTCATTAAATTCTCATCTCGATAGCATTGTCAGGCCTAACTATGGATGGACTGTTAGACATAGAGGCTCTTTCTTTAGCCGCAGATTTCAAGAAAAAGTATGATTTTTCTTAACTGTTTCTTCACCTCGATATGACTTAAAAAACCACTAAATTTCAATCTTCAAAAAAATCGTGCTTTTCAAAATATTGAACTGTTTTCATCCAATTTTTTTTTTAAATTTTTATTTCAGCGCTAAATTTGTATTACTGTTAAAGTTCAAAATTTTGTTAAATTGTGAAAATCCGAAGATTTGTTTGTTCCAAAACTAAATTTTTCAGTTTTTGATAATTTTTAAATGAATTATGTAGGTACCTACCTATCTAAATTTATAAAAATTTCTGTTATTTTCTCTTCCAAAAATAGGTACAAAAATGGTTTGCAAGAATTCAGGTGTCCCTAACTCCAATTTGCAATATGTATATCTAAATTATATCTACAAATCCATTTTAAATTAATGAAGTTTCTAAAATTTTTTTACTTATAGTGAAACATTTGTAAAAACTTATCACTTAGAAAAAGTTAATCAAAACAGGTTTCTTCTTCTCTGCAAAAAAAAGAAAACAAAAACACTATCACAAACATAAAATTTTTTGAGCTCAACTCCGCATCTCCTCATATTGCGATTAAAAAAAAAGGTTAAAAAAGTTTTCACACACCCAACCACTAAGTCTAATACCTTATTCTAACTTTAAAATACTTCGTTACGTTTTAAACTATAAATTCTAACTTATTCTTTGCTCGCTCTCATGTTAGCACCAAAGACTATTGCTGGAATCCTCTTTAATGCAAGCACGATTTATAATGGGGAGTGAGGAGAAAAGAGCAGGTGCAGTGGAGATGGGATAAATACAGTTTTTCAAAATCCCTCCTTAAAACCCAAAGTTATATTTTCAGTTTTGTTATATATGTATTTATCTTGCAACAGATACCGCCATCCTTTTATGAATAAATACAAAAACAAAGGAACAACATCTTTTTACACAATAAATAGAGAACGAGGAACGAGTGTTAAAATCTTCATTACTCAACCATGCCGGCCGCGCGCCGCCGCCGCCGCCGCGCCACCGTGTCACGACTTCAAACTTTATCCCCACACGAAAATGTAACTTGGTGTTTAGGTGTAATCTAAAAGTACACAATTCCTAGTTTCGCGCAAGTCCAGTTCCATTTCCTTATGCTCAAATCCAAGCGCAATTCTCTACTCAATTCCAGTGGATTCTCTGCTCAAGCTATTATACTCAGCTTGAGCAGAGAATCCATAACCGTTTTAGAAGCCTCAAGCTAATGGGTGCTGAAATGCTGCTTCTGCTGCTGCTTGTGTTATACCGTGTGTATCTAATAAACCGAAAAACAAAGAAAGGGAGAACCATTAAAAACAGCATGCGGATCGAAACGTGTTGTGCTAATAATTATTTGCTTTCAGCACCTCAATTTTGCATTTACCCGATGTCCTGGAATCGCACTGGAAATTTTCCTCGTACAGCCAGCACTATACCGTCAGTAGCATGCCATTGCTCTAAACAATTTCTAGGACATTTATGCATCAAAGTCCATAACACAGATACCTAATGCGGCGGCGGCTTTAATTCTTAGTGAAGTATGTAGGTATAGTTGGCAAAGGGTGGCTTTTATTTATGTAAGTGTCCGGTGATTTGAGTGATGCGACACAGTCGACACATGTAACTCGAACTACTGCATACGAATGTGTACATATGTCCCGTTCTGCTGCTCCTACACAAACAAACCTAGAGGCGATTCTCGTCAAGAGTGAAACCTTATTAGGAGACAACATGCTTCGTCAAAGTAATGTTAGCTACAATTCAGACACAGCATCGTCCGAATCGGAATTATCATCATCAGCAGAGGAACGCAGTAGAGCAGTAAAAAGGGCAACTAAAAGCAGCAGCTTCTAACTGACGAAATAGATTGTCACCAACGGCGGCGATGATGTTGAGTCATTCAACAGATGCACAACTCTTGAAGCTGATGTATGAACATATACATATATCAATTTCAATACCAGCCAGACATTGCAAATGTAACCCAAGTTCAGCACCCTTCTCAACGACAGGTTCATCAGCTTAATTAACTCCAAGTATGTATACATATATCTATGAAACCATAAGGCTAAACTGATGCTTAAGTAGTCTCGACGACGGTCAGAAATAATTTCCGACGGTAAAAAGATACCAACGAAGTCTTTGGTTTTCAAAGTTGAAAATTCTTACAAACAAACTAAATCTCAAAAATTGGCCTTGAGCCTCAGCATGTACATGACATCGTAGCTGAGTACATTTCGGGTAGAAAAGGGTACATTTGAGGTAAAAAACGTCAACCTTGACCATTTCCTGGTATCAAGAAATTTCATAGCTATGGCGTGAAATGAAAAGAATTTGCGTACCGCTCAGAAAAAGGAATTCGACATTGGATATCTGGTGTCTCCAGAGTCTACAAAGATCAACTGAGCGAGAGACTTTCCGAAATGCATTCACCAATTTCAGATACCAACAACCAGTGGTCTCAATCGCCCGAAATCACCGAAGCAACCTAAGGCTACCAACCACCACAGAGAAAGGAGCTATGATATGTTAAAGAACCATTTCCACCAGTATAGAAAAGACTTAGGTTAGCTAAACAAAGTTTTGAATAACAAGGTAGCAGGATTTTTCGGCTTACAAGCAAAGCTCTTCAAACACGGAGGTAATGTTTTGATAGGGTGGATGCATCAAACCATCTACCAAGTATGGTCAGCAATGTCATGCATAACTACCGAGACATATCACTGCTAAAAGTCGTAAACTCTTATCTGCTGTGTGAGTTTCTTATTCCGTTCTGCAATACTAAAGTCGTCAAGAATCCTAAAAAAGTCGGCATCAATATTTTTTAGCAAAAACTATAATTCGTTCGCTAAACCAATCATGATTTTTGTAATTTTGAGCGGACTTCGGTGCGAAGAGCTTTCAAAAATCTATAAGAAATGTAATGCGGCCAGTCGAAAATTTATCTAGGAACCTATCACAATTGAATTAAATGACCAATCCTATATTTGTTATTTTTGATTGATTCTAGTAGCGTTCGGTTTACTGCCTTCGGACATTGGCCATCCAATAGTTCTCCATAATATTGCAAGTTGGAGTTTTAACGGGAACTTCAATGTTAAAACAGTAGTTTGTCAAATGACAAAAAAGATATCGAAATTTACCACATTAATCTTATTTTCTTTACGTAGTTAAACGGACTATTTTCTATTTTTCTAATTCTGTTTCGTGGCATCTTTTTCATGTCCATGAAACGAATTGACCATCAGTTTATTCTTGAGCCAAGCTTTGGGCACTATTACGTTTAGTGATTCTACACTACACGAATGTGGAATGCTTTACCCAATATTCCCTCCCGTTGTTTTATTCGGCCGACTATCTCTCATTGAGGATTATCTGATCGAAAGAACTCAAGCGATTTCTGCAAATTCCAAGTTATCCAGTTTCCTTAACTCATGCTGGTGTACCCCTGGGATCAATTTTAGGCCCTTTCCTTTTCACGCTGTTCAAGTATGACTTACTTACCCTCGGTCCTCACAAATTTATTTGAGCTACCCTCTTGGAATGGTTGAGGATGCAACTTCTCGAATTATAGAAGATCTGATGCGTATAGTGCAATGGTCACAATAAAATCTTTTGAAACTCAATGCGAAAAAATGCCAGGCTACTGTTATAACAAGTAATACTGTTAGGCCAGGCACGCACGTTCAATTTTTAGTTTCGCAACTGTTTAGTTGCTAAAATGAAACATATGGGCTTATATGGGACACCGCGCACTTAGAGCAACTCGATTCGAGCAACTAAAAAGTTTGTGTTTTGACACAAACTAAACGATTGCCTTAAAATAATTCGCAACAGTTGAGCTGTTTTCTATAAGCAAAAGAGTGAAAAAGAGTGTGAACGTGAGTAAAGAGTTGCCAGTGCGCGGTACTCTATCAACTGGTGATTAAACTATTTGATTTCGATCACAGTTGTCAGTGCACGGCTAGCCTTATTGACACTTCATGCTTGAGCTTGATGGTTCGTTGTTGAACTACGAAAGCACAGTAAAAAACTTAGGCGTAGCTTTTAATCATAAACGGGATAGTCAGTTACCATGGGCTCTTGGAAGAACATATGCCACCCTGTCTGGTGGTTGTCTTCAAATTGCAACAAAAATGACAATTGCCAAAACCCTTGCCTTTCCCGCTTTGTTTTATGGGAACATTATTTTCTCTCTCTCTGTAGCACCCCTTGGCATAATGGTTAGTGCGTTGGACTGTCATGCGGAAGGTCTCGAGTTCGATTCTCAGCCGCTGCAAGAAAGTTTTTTTCAGGGGTGTACTGTCTCTTGCGAGAAATTGACAAATTCTCCAAGAGTATCTCTTATCATGTAAAGTGCTGCTCATTAGCCGTTCGGAATCAGCAGAAAATTATAGGTCGCCTCCGTTCCTGGTAACACGCACAGAGGAATGTTTGAGAGTTATAAGTTACTAGGTCCTGGTTCACTTCGAGCTGTTGCACCACCAAATTTAATTTAATTTTTAAGTTAAGCTTAATTAGAGTATTGTAAGTGTTTTTTCATTCTTCAATTAATAATAATTTTAAAGTTTTAATAATTTAATGTTTTTGGTCGACTTTTTAACATTAACACGCTTTTATAAATCGATAGATTCGGTTGCTAAGCTTTTTCAAGCTTAGAACGGCCAATATCAGGTCTTAGCGTCGAATCAACATTGTTTTCTTTTTTCTCTCTTTTGTGCGTAAATCGTTATATGTAGAAAACTATTTGATTTCACTTTTTTGTTCTTGTTTCGTTTTTTTTTTTTAAATAAATACTAATAACAGAAACAAGAACCCCTAGAATGACTAATGTTTGATGTGATGTTGATGATGATGATGGTGGTAGAGAAGGAAAATGATCCCTTTGATTAAAGTGCTAATCTACAAAATGTGTTGCCCACTAATATTGACAGATAATATAAACACCACTACGTGTTATAAAAAAAAAGAACAGCTCCAAAATAAACTAAACAAAAAAAGAAAAATATAAATCCGAACTGTATTTTATCATCTGGAAAATGAAGGAAGCTAATTCTATTGAATTGGACCAACCAACAGTTGTCTATCCCTACCGGAATCCAAAGAATTACACAGAGGTGTATGGGAGGACCGCCCGCCATGGGTTAAAAAGAGTAAATCAAACCAACTGGAAACATAAGCCTTACGATATATTCTTTCTATCTATCGCTCACTTCTGTCATTTGATTTCAGCTTTCTTTCTCTGATGTTTATCATTCCATCTGTGCTTTTTATTATTTTTTTTTTGTTCCCATTTGAATACAAAAAGATACGCGTTTGCTCTCATTATCATTATTTTTCTCATTTTCAATAAGAATCCGATTTGAGGAAATTTTTCTGATATGTTTTGTCTGAACAAACTTTAAGACCTTGATTATCCCAGTCCTATTTTATGCGCGGCAGCAGTGCTGGGGCATGAACTTTATCGAAGCTAGATAAAGATATCGTTGGTCGTAAAATATTTAGTCCCTATTTCGCTAACGGACAGAATAGAAAATTAAACAATGAGTATAAAGAATGAATGTATGAATATGGTAGAGTAGAGACATTAGGCATTTTTTATTTTTAAGCTCTCAGCAGAGCAATGAGAGTCAGAGTGAACAGATTAGGCTTTGAGCAGATTGTGCTTAGAGCTCTCTGATTTAATTATGAAACAGTTTTGAGCACGAACAGTCTTGAATTGAAAGTGAATGAACACGAAAAAAGCAAGCCACTCAGAATTCCCCAGTTATTTCTAAAATTCTATCAAAATTTGTATTTAAGGCCATAACTCATTAAGGCTACAATTTTTAGCTGCGTCCACCTTTAACAACTGAACATAAACAAACCAGTGAGCTTCCTAAACTACTCAAAAACTGTCAAATGCTCAGCCACAGGTTAGATTTTTTTTTGATACAATTATTTCGGCAACCACGCCTTGCAATTTTTGAAAAGATCAATGAAGCTTTTCTTTAAGCCCGTTTAAACGAAAAACTCATATCTGTAAATCTCAAGGGAAAAAACATGACTCTGTGATCTTGTAACCTTGTTAGTGGAAACCAATTATACTCTTTTAAAGGTTAGAAATGGTCAAATATACATAATATAGATTTTAACATTTTTTATGATTTTGGAAAAACTCAACAGTTCATTAAAAATATTCTATGACACATTTCAAAAAATATATAATATATACGTTTCCGCCAATTATAAGTGCCTGAGGTTGGGTAAAAGGATAAACTGATTGGCATTCCCTGATTCTCAATATAAATTTCGGCGCCGTTCAAGAGACAAAAATTGCTTAAGACTTTGGAGCATATAATTTGTGTAAGCCATTCAAATGAATTATAAGATACTTCTTTTACCTATGGTAATTTATGAAATTCGATAAAAGTATCTTATCCTCTTTCAGTAGGTTTGGTTGCGCCTTCTTTTATAATTACTTATAATATTGTTTTAGTTGTTAAGATATTTTTTTCGCTATACTTACTTGGAAAAATATCACAACTCTTCCTCCGAATACTCTGGTAGCCAAACTCCTTATTTGATTCGTTTCGACGCGACGTGAAACCATGGTTTTAAGAGCAAAGTGTACAAACCAGAACATTGCCCACGATCCATTATAAAGTTAAATCTTCTTCAATTTAAACCAGTTAGGTTCGTGATTAAATGTATCCCTTGGCTCGAAAGTCTTTAACCTACCCCAATTCACCAGCAGTATAGAGGAAGGTTTCTTTCTTCACATAGGTATCACATATGCATAAGGCTATACTATTTTTATTTTTCTGAAAAAAAAAAGGAAATTCGTTTTTATTTCTATTTCCAATATTTATTTTCTTTTCAAAAAGTTCAGCAAACACTTCTTTCCATTGCGTTTTAGGTTCTAACTATATAAGGGCATGTTTTGCATTCATAATAAAAATAGAATTAAGGATTAAAAAAAAACGAAAACAAAAGAAAACAAAAAAGGGTATATTTGGATGTGGATTCGTCTTTGGAGGGAGACTTAGGCAAGAAGTCTTAAGTTTCAATCATGTGAATGAGCCACAATAAGTATTAATGCTTGATTCGCTAACAATATACTCATATGTACGCAGAGGATAAAGATGATAACACCAAAGATATGTTCTATGAGCACTTGATGGAGAGATATTAGTTTTCCCTTAGCTATGATATTAAAATTATCCTAGACGATCTTTGGTGTTACAATCGTTTCAGGCTGATCACCTTTGATGCAGGTCGAAATACATTCAGATGTCCTATGATTTATTATTTATGATTTATCGTCCACTGATTTATCGGTGGGCCGGTATTACTACCTATGCACAACTCTATCACTCCGGGTTCCTATCGACCTCCTCGTGGTGCCTGTGGATAGGTTACGTAAGTAACTGAACTAACTAGATACAGTCTGGACGGTATCCCTAAAGTAGGAACCCGCTAAGGAGTGTGTAACAACTCACCAGAGGGGTGCACACGCTTAGTTGTTAGTTTCTACCTTGACTAATAGCTGGGTGAGGTAGAGGTTAACAGGCCCTGAGTTTTGCAGGAAACTCATCTGTAAGTGACCTCACTGTTGCGAAGCTCGACCAGAAGCTATATTCTGGTACCATGGGAGATAGTGCCCAGGCTCTCCTATTCTATCTTCGAATAGTGAGGTTGGAGCTGATACGTTCGTGCAATCATTCTTCATACTATCTATGAGGTAGGACTCCTTGTGGGAGTATCGTGGTAGCGTGGTTTATTCCGAATGCGGAGACACATACTCGTAGTTTCCAGGCGTGCCTGGATTCAAGAGGTGTTAGATAGACCTCGCCTCCAAGCAAGAGGTGTGCACATGCTGCAACATGTCACAGCTTTGCGACTGAGATGGCTTCGGCTATGTCAGGGTTAATGGTCAGGACCCGATCTGACTCCGATGAATGTAGGCCTTCCGTGGAATTGAGTCTTAAAAACACAAGACAGTTCTAACTAGACTCCATCATTATAAACAATAACAGCGCTGAGACCAAACAAAGGGAAAGAAGTAACAACAAAGCCGCACTCAAATATTAAAGCAATTTCAGCGAGTAAGTCTATGCGACCCAGCTGCTTGTGCATTTTATTTATTTCTCTTTAGTACACTGTTATGTTATGGTTGACTATGGCGACGAGCGACGACGTGTACACAATGTAGGTAAATGCCGTGCACCACACACAAGTATTTGTGTTGTTAAAAATTTAGCGAAATCCTTTTTTTTTTGCTGCTTCATATGTACTGGTATGTATATCGCTTGCTGCTGAATTCATATACATACATATAAAGCTTAACATCACCTATCCCAACCGTAAAAATAAGCTGTTTCGCCACTTTCGGTTCGTTCGTTCGATGGATGGATGTGCGGCTTGAGATTTCTAGAAATTCTTCTCTGATGGGGGCTTTTATCCTGTTTGAATATCAACACACAGAAAAAGGAACATTAAATCCTTTTTAAGGCTTCAAGCTTGCAATATAAACGTATGGTAGTACGAGTAGGTACTTTAAGGGCAAGTTTTGTGTTCGTAATTTCTTGGCTGTTCGATGAATTTCTAAACTGCTAATTTTATCGATTAAGCAACCTCGACTTTCTTGTTGAGAATTTAATTTCCTATATAATTTCTCCTTACATCAAAATTTATCGGTTTATATAAGAAATACCATAAAATATAAGAGTTAGTATAAGAAAAAGTATCCCAAACTCCCTGAAATGGTTTAAAAATCTCTGAGCTAGTACGCGCGACACAATCATGGATTTCAATTTTTTTTTTTCGTAAAAATTTGTGCAGCGAGAGACTAGTCTTTTTCGATTTCATTTTCAAACTTTTTTTTTCTTATTTTGCAAGGCCACAAGGCAACAGCAGAAATGGTCGTTAGTTTTCATTATTGACATGGAATGGAATGAAACGTTTCTTTCGGATTGCATGGACTTTTCTCATGATGTTGCCAGTTTTTTCTCTTCCATAATTCTCTATCCTACTTTATATATCTTTATCGGAAATTTTACTTTTGAATTTCCAAACAAAATTCTATCTCACCGATGTAGAAGATTAAATGATTCTGATTTTCGAACATAGGAAGAGTTAAAGAAAAAAAAAATCAGGAAAGGAATTTAGTAATAAAAATATGAACAATTTCAATATGGCTTACATAGATATTCATATTAAAATTCTCTTGAAGACCTTTTAAAACAACCTTTAAAAAATTATTGAAGAAAAATCTTTGGGGATAATGTTTTTTCAAGTCACGAAGCAGATGTTGATTTAATTGATGAAGAATACTTGAAGAGACATTTCCATTGATATGTTTTTTCAAGTGGGTGTTTAGAGGAGAAAATGCGACAATTCAATTTCAATAAATTATTTGGATAAGTGTAGTTTCTTGTCTGCGATATTATTAAAAAAAAATCATCCTTAATTTATGTACTTTCAGTAGAGAGCGATAACTTTGAGGAATTCACCGAAATATAAATACTTTCCTTCGTGTTTTAGACATTTTCACTATTGAAATAAATTAAGCGAACCTAAAACCAAATTTGCAAGCTGAAAGATGAAAATTGTTTAAAAATTTACAAAATTGATTTTAAACAAACAGAATGTTAAATTTGACAACATCGCATCGAAATCAATAAATTTAATTTTAATTTATTTTACCAACGGAACTCCATACATTTATTAGGAAGTGAGGTAGTTAGATTATTGTTAGTTAGTTATAGGTACCCGTTAGTTATACATTATATGGGATTGTTTTGGGAATATTTTTAATTTATACTTTTTAAAAAAATGAAGTGCAGTATATTTGGCTTTGTGGCAGTAGATTCTTATTTTATTTACAGATAGTTTGTTGAATACCGAACTTCTTTATTTCGCTTCCGGTGGACAGAGCTTTGTAGCAGATCTCGATTTTTTTAGTTAATCCCTCGTAGCAGTGCCAAAATGTCGGATACATAATATAGAGCTTTTCCTTCATTTCTCCTGTGCACAGATGATGCATGGAAAACATTGTTTGTAAAACAATCGTTCTCGGCGACGGCGACGCTGCAAAAACATGCGTATCAGTTAATTGACACGGTAATTGCTACTAAGAACGCATATCGTTCTTCGAGCCTTCGATCGAAGATGATATTATAGAGTACGTACACATCCGTAGTACGAACGAAACTCATAAATAAATAAATTTGATGGTGTAACTACTCGAAGAGAAGCAGGACTTAGTTTCTCACAACTTTCAACTATTACTGTATGCGTGTTACCAGGAATGGAAGGGACCTTCAATTTTCTGCCGATTCCAAATGGCTAATGAGCAGCACTTTTCATGACAAGAGATACTCTTGGACGATTTTTCAATTCCTCGCAAGAGGTAGTACACCCCTGAAAAACTTTTTTGCAGCAGATGAGAATCGAAACCAAGACAATCTGCAGACAGTCCAACGCACTAACCATTATGACAAGGTATACTACCAGTTATCATATAAGAGTCAACTGTAAGGTGGCATATGGTATTTTTGCTATTCGAATTCAAAACAAAATTGAAGGTTGTAGATTACTAGATTGCCTCTAATTTATTTTGGATTGATTTTATTTTACATAGACAGACAATCAAGTAGTTGCTAACGCCTTTGTTTCATTATTAGTTGGCTAACCTCTCGTCTTAGTTCCACTGAGAGAAATAAATGGGCGTATGAACTAGTCAAGCAAGGATCGGTACTGCTTGGATCACTTGCGAAAAAAGTAACATTCCCCTTTGAACTATGAACTACAATTTATCGTAATTTTCTTACCATATTAAATCCCCGTCGAAACTGAACTTAAAGAACTATTTGAACTGAAGATCAAAAACTAAAGGTTTTTCAATGTACTTCGGGAACTCCTGTTCCATTTTCTCCGTCTCATGCCTAAGATCCCGAGAACAATTAGATTACAGGTCTTTGAAAGAAGCTCATGATCCATCACAACGCAACGGTCGGATAGTAACTGACCCATTTTAGGTGCGAATAGCAATCCGTTTATGCCTCCTAATGATGGTACAAACACACTTTATACCACAGCCATAATCTCTATACGTTGAAGTCATGAGGAGAGAATGGTGATTCACTGCAATAACGCTTCCAAACATATACTGGCACGATCTTCCGAGAGATCCGATGCTCCTTTGCGCAAAGAAACAAATTTTATAGCTTGTTGTTGGCTAGTATAGTTGTTTATGATCTACTACGGGATATTGGTGCATTTTATATTGATGAATCTCTTGTTGGCTGAATTAGACTTTCCTGTCGAACAATTCATTAAAATTTTGTACAGCTTTGTTTTGGAAAGTTAATTCAATTTTTCTGATAAAAATTTTCGAAAAAACCAGAACCAAGAAAAATTTAAATCCAGCAATCGTTTTTATGGTGTAACAGGCATATTATTATAAAAATTTTTGAGGTTTTTGAAGTACGGGGATGCATTTTTGAAAAAATCGTACGGGATTCCATCTTTTCCCGATGGTTTTCCATTTTTTGATTTTTTTAAAACATTTTCAATTTCCCTCGAAATTTTTTTTACAACATCATGTGACTACGGTCACAAAAATGGGGTTGACGGCAAAAGGGCTTTTGACATGGAGTTCCATATTCTTTTATAGCAAAGGTGCTATAACCCTCAGATCATAACCTCATTCAGCACATTGAGGAACATAAAGATTAGAGAGCTTTTAAAACCGTTCCTTCTCCCACCACCATTAAAAAGTATAAGATGCTTAATATCTACTACTTGGATGATTTCGATTTGAATCCCCAAACCCTTTTCCCTTCGCCAACATTCATCGAAATACATTTGTAATAATGGTGGTTTTGTATTGAGAAAATGAATAGATACTAGGTTAATAAATTGAACATCCAAAAGAACGAATTCCTTTCCGCCTGAATATACATTGTTAATGTTATAATTTGACTTTGGCACACGCTCACAGCACACAGCACATCAGAGCCCCCAATAAAACCCGAAACCATTTCTTATATAATTGTCTTGCAAATAAATAAACAGCATTCGAAGATTCCATTACGTTGATTCTTCTCTACACCACCGCGTCCCCACGAGAAATTTTTGGTAGCATAGTTTAGAGCATTAGACATTTTTGCTGTTGATCTAAGGGTAAAGTTTTGTGTTTTAAACAATTTTTTTTTTTCATTTTCTTATAAAAATAAAAACGCAAACAGGAATTAAATTTTAAGTTCTGATGCGTTTAAAATTTTCTTGAAAACGGCTTTAACAATTTTGATCAAACTTTGCACGTGTGAAGTTTCAATATTCCCATTATAAACATTGTGTTGATGGTTTAAGCCAAATTTATTTAATTACCGTACGTATTTTTCATTAGTGGATAATTTCTTCCCATTGTTGGGCAGATTTCTACCACTGAATTATACCCCGAGCAGACCAAGGGTTAGGTGTTTTTCTCTTGTGTGCGGTAGGTGCTTCTGTATGCGTAAGTAGTAGGTTTATTGGCAGGCAGGCAGGCAGGCAAGGCATCAAACAGACATAAATCGATGTTGCTTCATATTATTTATTTCTTAAGCACTTTTCTTTCTGGGTGGGCTGCTTCATCGTCTTCGTTGTCGTGCCGTGTGTCCTTGTTGTGTCCTTATTTTACCAGTGCCATAAAATGGGTAAATGAACTTGGGCATCCTTTTCAAACAAAAAAATCTCTACAATAAGTACCCACATAAATATCCTCGTTGCCATTTCGATTTTTCGCCTTTATTGCCAAAAAACAGGGAACAAGGATATCTCTTAAATAAACACACACAGTAATAGCATATCAAGGAATCGGCAGGATGAACGCGACGCATATAATGAGGTATTCTATAAATTCAAGTAATTTCCATTAAGCGGTTGAGATTTCTACATCTCGAATCGGATTTTGTTTTTGGTCTTACGAAGCCAGGACTTTTTCCATCATTAATTGATGTCCTTAAAGAGGAATAAGGAACAGCAGGAGTATAGTCATTGTCATGCTGTATTGTTTGTCGGCGTCATAAACTGAAATAAACTAATCTACCGTGAAGTTGTGGTGAACACAAAATGTAGAAAAACGAAAGTAGCACGCAGATATGTATATGGCAAGCAGGCTGAAACGGGCTAACCCGTTGTTAATTACCCTTTGTGAATAGCGCATTCACCGGATAAATAAATAACCACTGCAAGCTTAAGATTGCATTAAGTGAATAAACTTCTTTTCTCGAGGGGTGCAGGTTGATGTTATATTCGTTGTCGTCGTCGTCGTCGTCGTCGTCCTTCTCGTTCCATACCTAGATAAGACATTTCTCCAGAAACCCTACATTATCCTTGATGATCATTTCAATCAATTGTACTCAATGGATTCGAAGCTACTGTGGCGCTGCTGCTGGTGGCAATAAGATGGGTGACTTGATGAATTCACGCTGTTATTATCGACATTCCGCTTCGTTTACCCTTGAAGTGGTAATACCTGCTTTTATATTCTTTTCCTGTTCATTTCTAGATAGGTAAACAAAAATGTACTCCTCGTCAAAAAGATTCGGTGTTAATTATCGGCCTCCCACAGTTGGTATCGATAGCCTCGAGGACGAGGAGTCGAATCGTTGTTTTTATGTACAAAAATCAAAAACTTACGAGTTAGAAAAGCGTTTTGGCTGGTGAAGTGGAAGAAGGAAAGAATTTCACATTCATGGCGGTGAGATAGAGAAAGAGATCAAAAACTGTGCCTTAAGTATTTTTTCAATTAATGAGGTGAAAAGCAGGATTTTTCGCGCATGAACTTTTGCAATAATCGCATTAGCACGGGAATGACTGGAACCATGGATGAACTATCATCCAATACCCAAAGCAAGTAGGTACGTACCTTTTTAACTTCTATAGAATAAAACTGAAAAGAAGTTTACTTTAGTTTTGTTTAACTTATCGTTTTTTTAAAGGGGGTTTTCAGTTAATTACTATAATTGGAGTAGTGGTGCCAGGGATGATTAGGTAGATGCGGAGGGGGTGGTTAAGTATATCTAAGAAAACATTTTTAAATAGCATTTCTGTTATTATTTTTCTGATTAATATTCTTTCGTTTTCTTTTCATTAGGTATATTCACTTCAATTCGATAGAGTTTTAATTACGTTTAGTATTTACTGTTGAAGAATTAAGTTCTCGAATAACTTGTTGAGTTACTTTTTTGTAAAAAAAAATAGAAACATTAACTTAATTACATTAAAAAAAACTTGTAGAAGAAACAAGACCGATATATTGATGCCAGATGCTAAAAAAATATAGAATCAAAGTTACCCAAGTGTTTTTCAAGTTTCCAGATAGTTTTAAAATAATTTTTAATAACAGAACATAAGATCCTACTTGCAGGGTCGGCCCCAACCAAACTTGCGCCCTGTGCAAGATTTGTGGAAACCGTCCCTTTTTAATATTTGCACGCATATGTAAACAAGTACGGCACGGCACTAGTAAATGGAGACCATTTTTATGCCTTTCAATATCAAAAGTATAAGCGCATACATTGAAAATGTTTGCTGTACGTCTATATAAAAGACCTGCACGCTCTAACCCATATAATTCTGTATGAAAGTGACATGACAGTTAGTGTGCAAGAAATAACTAAGCACAGTTGCTATTTTGGGATTATTTGAAAAAGTTTTGTGGTTAAAATGCAAATGGCAGTGTTTGTTCTTGCAAATAAAATTACAAACAAATTACATTTTCTTGCTCCTGGTAATGCGCACCCAGAATTTTGCGCCCTTTGCATTTGCACATATTGCAAATATGGTTGGTTCGGACCTGCCTACTTTAAGGGATTATTAAATTTGATTATAAAAATAAGCTTCGAAAGAGCTTTTGGATCTAAAAATCTCCAAAATGCACTACTTATATGCGTCTATGTGGTGCCAAATATAAACCAGATTTTTTTATAATTCACTCGCGCTCAAGGGTATGTTTATAGACCCTTATAATGTTAAACACAGCACGGCCGATGGGGAAATTAGGAGGGGAGAGAAAGGAGGTGTCGATGAACATTGGTTTTGAATTTTTGCAGATTGAAATGGCAACGGAAAACTGTGCCGGGTAAGTGATTCCATAATCGGGTTGTGCGACTAAAAAACGAATCTCTGTATTTGACGGTACGACCAAAGTTTGGCTCAAGGGTGAACTGATGAAGTGATAAGCAACCGAATAATCTACGAATAATTTTTCCAGTAGCTTAGTGTTGTCAGGGAGGCGGAATTGCAAGGTGAAATCTAAGCACTTTTTCAAAGTACCGATACCCTTTGCTTGTCAGAAAGGAAGTTTGCATCTCAGTTTTATTTAATGCTCTTACCGCGATGTTAAGCTTGCAATAAATTGTTTCAAGTTTAATTGAAACAGTACCAGCTTCACCACCACACAAGTTTCGAGAAATATTTATTTATAAATAATTCATTTAACAATTAAGCAAACAGCTTAAAATAGCGATCACACTTAGTTTATTTTCTGAATATCTATACACTTAGATCCTTCCGGCTACCCGACTTTGTTACTGTTTTTTTAAACTGAACTATCGGCTATCAGGGAAGCTTGCAAGTTCTTCAAAACAGATCCGAATCAGAACCGAACTACGGTTATTATCGTAAAAAGTCAGGCGGCTGTTAGAGCCATTGGTAAGGCTATGTCATCTTCCAAATTGGTTCAAATATGACCGAATCAGCTTGCTATCCTGAAGTCAATCACTCACTCTTTTCTACGTTCCATGTCATAGTAATACTGATGGGATTGCACGGGCAGACGGGCCGGCCAAGTATTAAGCTTTCATGACTCACTGGCGAAAAGAGTCAACGTTCTTCTCGGAATTATCAAGGCCAATATTTTCTCTTTTTTTCTTAACGAATCAAACCGAAGATGGAAAAGTTTTCCTAACTGCATTTGATCGAGGAAAATTCGACCTAGGCACGACACGTAGGCTGCTACCTGTAGGAGGGACTGCGCAATACGAGAGCATGCAGTGAAGAAAGGCATTCCCCACAACATTCACTGTCGTAGATGTGGGGACCAGCAGGAAAAATAAAAGCCATTCATTTCCTCCTGCCGACATTGATTAACTTTCCAATATGAAGATCAATGACTTGATCTCTTTTCTCAAAGCAATGAAATGGTCCTAGAACAAATTTCAGTTCTGCGATCTAGCGTGCGGGGGGAAGTAGTCTCAGTGCCAAAAAAAAGGTGCCTTATTTGGTATAACGTAGATGGTATCGGATGCTTGAAGTGGTCCACTTGAGTGAGTGATGCGATTCCTGATGATTGCGCAAACACAAGTCATACAACAACCATTACACAATTAATTCTCTCCTTTTCTGAATTAAATCTAAACTTGACAGGATGTGTCCACAACCCTTTACATCAATTCTATCTACAGGTTAAAACGAGTTATGGTATTAAAATTTCGCACTTAAGTGATAATTGGGCATATTATTTGCAATACCACTGTTTCTGACTTATAAAGGTTCACAGTGAAGTTGCACTCAGAACAGTAACCATGCAATTTGCTGAGGACCAACTGAAATGATTCGGAAGACTCTGCCAAACGAACAGATCATCTGCGTAAGTTACGAGGGTCCGTCTAGTATGATCCCAGAAGGCAGGTCTTCTTGTCTTATTGTTTTGATTATAAAAGGAAACTTTGAAAGCCTTATTTTTCAATTTTTAATTGTCCTAAATTAGCTCTGGCGTCCTGTTTTTTTTTCGTTTTAAATCATATCAAGGATACCGAACAGTTTTGTTCTATTTTTATTGACAGTTAAACAAGGAAAACTTTCCGCGACAACGTCATAGTCGTTTCACAGCCTTTAAGCAAACAAATGAACTATTCATGTATAAATAAAACAAATGCCCATATGTGTCATACTGTGCCACATTCTCACGCTTACTACATATAACACATCCTCTTATTAAAATACATACATATATCGTCTTATATGCTCTTTGAAGACCTATGGCAACAAGTCAATTGGAAATGTCAAATTTTTGTGACTTCAAAAAAGTGAACATCGACGATGATAATGAAAAACAAAAAAAGAAACCTAAATGTGACCTAAAAGAATGCCATATTCACAGGACTGGCACAGCTTGAAGGATGCTTGTGACTGAAAATTACAAAGTACGTCTAGTCAGTCAACGTTACTTTTTTAATTTTTTTTTTCTGTTTCAGTCCTTCATCGCCTGACGAGTTTTATCTTTTTTTTTTAAATTTTATTGTTGAGCTGAATTTATTTATTTTTTACGTCCTTTATTTTTTTGTTCGGCTCTCTAATGTGCTTATTGTTCAAACACTTGGCATGTACAATGTACATACATGTGGGTTGTGCTATTTGGTAGTGTGGTATGTTTGAAGTGCAGAATTCGTGTGTCTTAAATATGAAATAAAACACGAATTTGAGGTAGCTTAAAGGATTAACATACTCGTACTTCAAATACCTATTCCTATTAACATATACTTCACAATTCGCACTTATTGTGTGTAAGGCATTTTCTCTTTTTTTTTAGAGTATCACTGGTAAAAACAAATAAAATAAAGTAGATGACTTTTTTTATTCTCAACCGCTTTTGGAAATGGAAACAGTTCAAGGTACATGAATAACAAATACAACATCCGCTGTACAACTAACTGCCAATAAAAGCAAGCAGAATTCTACAGCAGATGTGTTTTTGACGTTCATTCGATTTATTGAATGGAATGTTTGTGGTTTAGTTCGTAGATGTTTGAGTGACTCGTATTTTTGGCATCTCGATGGATGAATTCTTAGAGTAACAGTGAGTTTTCTTCACCATGTACAGATCTTTGGTGTCATAACGAAGTCTATCAATCCGTTTTGAAAGCAGCTATTCAGACAGAATTTCTTCTCAATTTATTGCAACAAATTTTTGTTTCACAACGAATATTCTGTTACGGATGTGTTGGGCCGAAATCCCGTAATTCAAATTCTAAAGATCAATACCCGTCTATCAGAATCCCGCATTTCACTTTTTAAGGGAGAGCACTTTAAATATTTCCATTTCAATATAGTAATCCTGAGACGATTCAATGAGAATCAAAGAGAACGAAGATTCGTACGATTACACTATCTCTTATATTGTACAGAAGACCTCCCTGTATTCAGAATGTAAGACACAGTCCAAATAAGTCGAACAATAAAAACTATAAAAAGAGGAGTCCTTAGGAC
The DNA here is from genome assembly GCA_911387755.1 of Chrysotoxum bicinctum. NCBI lineage: Eukaryota > Metazoa > Arthropoda > Insecta > Diptera > Syrphidae > Chrysotoxum > Chrysotoxum bicinctum. Next base: position 12,358,500 of record OU426991.1, on the reverse strand, counting down.
CCTTCATCTATAGCCTGATAGCATTATGATCAACCTATGCCAACCAATTACGAGCATCTGCTATCTACCGATAGCGCAAACTATAATAGCCTGGAAAGTCGAAGCCCACATCAGCATACTCTTCGAGCACTACAAAAAATGGTGAATCCAAGTCAACACAACCAAATCGGAACTTTTGTGCTTCAGGAGACCTGTCACTGTCTTTCTGCAGCAACCTGCATAAATCTGGTTGTGAAGCTTCCTGACGGATCGACGATAACTAATAACGGATTCAACTTCAACAAGAAACCCAACCTTGCATTCCATCGTTTGCAGCACCACTTACTCAAAAAAGTATCGGATTAAGTCAGCCAACGAAACTGCTTATATATGAACAGTTACTCAGACCAGTCATCAGCTATAGTTTTCCTGTTTGGTACACCATTTTAAAGACAACTCTGCAGAAACTCCAACATTTTGAAAGGAAATTTCAAATTAGATTGCGCTTGCTCAGGGTCACAGGGTCCGCGCACTCAAGGAGTTATTACTACCCTTAAAATGATTATCACAGTACGAGCGTTAGGAAGACAACGAAGGGCTTAGAAGGAGATACCGATGCATATTAGTTTTAAATTTTTGAATATTACAATGGTATAAGAGATTCACGCATTTTCGGTAAGAGAACTTGATACCAAACTCTATGAAATGCTTTCGAGCAAGCAATAATCTTACTCTCTCCAAAACGATTTAAAGATCTGTTCCACTCTTCGGTGAGATATACCACCAGATCACCAGTGGACCTATTACTACGAAAGCCATACTGCCGGTCATTGAAAAGCTTTCATTTTTCGAAATATTTCTTGAGCTATCAGCGTTTCTATGACCTTGGAAAGAAGGGACGTAAGTGCAATTGGACTATAGTTAGGGGGAAGAAGATTAGCCTTTTTTAGGGATAGGCTGGACAAATGCTTACGCAGTGGTTTTGCCAACGATGAAGAACACCTCTTCAGAACAATGGGAGTGATACTATCCAGGCCAGCGGATTTGTGAATGTCAAGATCTTTCAGGACTCTTGCAACTGTACGAGTACGAAAAAGGATTGGTCTCATGGAAAAGTTTGTGTTCTCAAGTACAGGTGTACAGGAGGAGTCATAACACTCTCTGGCAGCGTCGAATTAACAGCAAACTGTGCTGCAAGCAAATTGGCTTTATCTTAGTGACCTGACATAGGGAGTGTCATTGAAAACGAGCGTTGGGACCGAGGACGAAGTAGTATTTCGAATATTTTTTAGAAATTACCAGAAATTTTTACAACCCTTGGGACATTTCAGTATTTTTTGCCTAATTTGTTGGCCATGTAAAAATTTTAGTCTTTCGAATATGATCTAGCTTGTTTGAACTTAATCCGGTTTCCTCAGAAGTGTTGGGTTTATAAAATCGGAAACTTATTTCTCTAACCCTGATAACATCTTTACAGCTCAAATCAAACCATGAGTTTTCTCCCGGTTTGATAGTTCATTCGCAAGCCCCGAATTTTGCTGAAATTAACTCTAAAATCACTAACCACTGAAAATATTCACAAAACGAAAAAACTAAAACGAACAAATAGTCTAAATTAACAATTTATTAAACTCCATTAGTGTTATGCCTAAATGGCAACATGTATCAAATTCGCCCCTGGGTTAAAGAGAGCAATAATTATTAAATATCCATTTGTTGCTATCTATACTTGTTTCACCATACACTTTATGTGACATTCCCCACACAGTGCATACGACGATCAAGCTAGATCAACTGTAAGTTGATAAAGGGAAAAGGATGGAACAAGGGATTAGCACTTGCTGACCGCGTTATACCTACAATTATTTTCTTTATTATTTCTGATCTTTGAATTATCAATAACTACATATTTTCCAAGGTAATTAATATTGAAAATGTAATAAGCCCCACCACATGCACAAATAATTTTTTACACATAATACCTATATATCTACCTATACCAAAAAAATTTAATTTATGATGCGTCTCTATATGTAGAGCCATTATTTACCCAATTTCCAATCAATTATACGAAAATACTTTGAGAAAATCCTTCAACCTCTTGTTGAGAAAAAACTGTGTGTGTGTCATAGTGTCATTCTGTCTGCCTTCTTGTGTAAGGCTATAGCTGGCAGGATATAGCCTACCTCTGAAGATAAATTGTTAAAAGTCCTTGTTTGCTTGCTGACACCTCCGTTCTTATCACAGAAGCTCCCGTCACGCTGTTGTCATTGGCCCGGCGAGTGTGGAATAAAAAAAGAAACAGCCTTTGCCTTAAAATACCTTGAGGCGTAGAAGTAAGAGACAGGAGACAGAAAAGAGTACCTACAGCTAGGAGCAGTTGTGCTGTTGAAATATTTTTTTCTCAGGCTTTTTTTTTGTGTTTTATTATTTTTTGTTAGTAGAGAGTGCTTCGTAGTGATGATGATGTTGATGATTGGTATATAAATCGATTTATTTATTTCATGTCTTTTTTTTTTTTTGTTATATTTTGTTTTGACCGATTGAGAGGGTCGAGTAAGATAAGATATTATCTTCGTCCGACTTTCAGGCTATGAGAGTGTGCCTTGCCCACATGTAAAGGTATTGCTGCAAATAGAATACGGTTTTTCTAGTTATATAAGTTACATACATATGTACATATGCGTTATCAGAAGCAATGCCAAAATATTACGCCAACTAAAGGCGATCAAAAATTTTTTTTTTTCTTTCGCCTTTTTTTGTTATACCATCGATAATATGGATTAGATAAATAGAAGGAGGTCCAAGGGCACTTGGTTCTTCTTAAAGGATACACAAAAAATTAACAGAAAGAATGTATACATATTATGTATGTAACATCGTAGTCTGGAAATTGATTGATTGATTGATTTTACGATTTTGCTGCGGATGGTTGGTTGCATTACCAAGTGATTTATTGCTTGAATAGTATATTAGGGATTAAAGGGTCAGAAATGTTTTTTTATCTTCGGGAAACAAAAGTAATGAAATTGGAGTCGTTGTTATGTCTAAGAAAAAAAAAACTTTGTTTAACATAAATTTTAAACAAGTTGTAAGAAGTATGAAAAAATAATTATTTTTTAATTTCTTCCATGTTTTCAAAGATTAAGTAATTAGAAAATCAAGAAAACTAATTATCTTTGAATCCCTTGCTAGTGGTAACATTTAGTTCTACAGATTTTCATTGGTCCTTCGCCCGGATCAACAATAGGGTACTTGGCCCAAGCCAGCCGACTCAAAATTCATGTAAATGAATTTGAATGTGTTGTTAGGTTGCACCCTTTACCAAAAATTATAAATTTAAAATTTAAATAAACTCTATTGCTCTATCGGCTTTCCATGACGAGACGAAGACGCAAAAGCAGAATCACACACACAAAAAAACACAACAATCAAGCGAATCAAATGTAAAAGGTGAATACAATGAAATGAACAAAGATACATTTGTCCATATAATGGCTTTATTATTATTTGTGAGAGCAAACATTCCTATTAACTATGGAACACAACGTCATTTAAGTGGCTGCCTCGGCTCGGCTGGCTTCGCAGTAGCTTATTCTGATCTTGTAAGCGAATAATCCGAGATCTTTGTGCATAATTCTCCTCAGGCTAGGGTGTGAAATGTTGAGCTGTTGAGATAGATGGCGAGTTGATGTTCGCGAATTGAGTCTCACAGCTCACACTCTCGGCTATAGCAGCCACATTCTCGTCTGCGCGGACCGTGGCGCAGGGACATAAGTCTCCGAGACATAAGTCCCGAATTTTTGTTTCGGGACTCATGTCCCACTTTAAAGGGACATACCTAAGTCCCGAATCGAATCCGGGACTTATGTCCCACCGTACTGAAACATAAATCCCGATTTTTTTTGTTGGAAATGGGACATAAGTCCCAAATAAAACAAAAATAATTGTATACACATTATTTTGTTACATGTAAATGTTCATGTACTAAGCATAAAATTTGCGATCCTTAAGGCTAAACGTAGCCGAATCGAATTCGGGACTTATATCCCAGTGAAGTGGGACATAAGTCCCGAAAATTTTGTCCGGGACTTATGTCCCTGCGCCGCGGACCGTACGATGACGGGGACCATGAGTTTTGTTCACTACAATACCAGTCTCAACGAACTTCTTCCACAAACTTGCGTACAGCAGGAGCGGTAGGTGATTCATTTCGGCTAAAACTTCTTTTCAAAAAACGCACTCTTTGGACTACACATCACTCACTTTGGAATTAAGTTTTCAATATTTCCCAACGTTGTTCAAGAGTAATGCGACTCATTTTGTTCCACGGAGCTATGATACCAACGCACCTAAACAAAATCAAATGCAGCCTTACTTGCTGACATCATGTATGAGTGTCTGCAGTGACGATAAAGTCTTGCAGAAATTCTAGAGAAAGGTTCCAACGCCAAAGATCGAGTCTACTGTAGATGCAATGTGTGCAAATCACTTTAAATTGTCCGATAACGGAGACGAAACAGAAGGAAATTGCCTCTGCTCAAGGATCGAATAAAGTTGGTCAATTCGTGAAAAATGTCAATAAAGCGATTTCTATTATATTGGAAGAAATATTAGAAAAAAATCAGTCTTTACCCTTCACTATTTGAAAAATGTCATCTTATGTCCAAAATTTATAAATTAGGATCGAATTCTTTGTACGAGTAAAAATATATTTTTAGTTTAAAAAAAATTATCAATAAGTGTGGTGTCATACTGAAAGTAGATCAGACCATTCCCTTTCAAACGGACTACAGCTTGTTATTAATTGGGTGTTAAAGTCTGAATTACCAGCTGACCAATCATCCGGTGATATTAAAAGCTGTTCGTTTTTTTTTCGATTTATTATTATTGAGTTATTTTTGCGTTTCGAGCTGTGGAAGGATCCGCTTGAATAGTCCACTGCTTGTTGGCCGATATTGTCACGACTTCTTGTACTTTTGACTTCAAACTCGAATTCCCTTTCGTACTCTTTATCTTGTCTGGGGTGACAGGAAGTAGATAAGTTCCGTTTTGCTGGTGTTGTTCTTCAGCCCTCATTTTAAGTAGTAGTTCCAAAGGTTGGTTTGTAGATATACCCTATGAGTTGCAATCTATGATGATGAAGACATTTTATAAGTAAGTGTAAGTGGTATATTCTCTAGTTGATCTGAAGTTTAAATGCTGTAGAGCTGTGTCAATCGCGATTGATTCGGTCCTTGTGACCCGTTCAACAAAAAGATTTATTGATTGCAATCACAGTAGACCAAATCAATTAATCCTAATGTCAATCTCTTGCCACTGAAACCGATGAACGAAACGAACGAAAAAAGTTATGTTTCGTTCATTCAACTTATTCTCAATTATTTCACAATACCAAATAGGAATCGAAATGAAACAGAATGTATATTATTCATTTTATATACAATGGAAGATGGTGTGAACGAAGTCGAAAAAACCCAAACTTTCATTCATTTTCAAATTGCTTCGTTCTCGGTCTGAACGAAACGATTGGAAAAAAAGATTTTTATTGAATGAACGATAGAAAACATTTCGTGTCAGGCTTTATCGCGTTCGGAATGAAACGGCTGGATAAGAAATGATTTTGATTGAATGAACGATTAATTGAAAAGATCGAATCCTTGAACCAATCAATCAATGATTGATTCGATCTTTCAAAATGAACGATTGGCACAGCGCTAAAATGCTGATGAACACTTCAAAACTGAATTTAAATCTCTAGGATAAGTATTAGGTAATGTTCACTTCTGATTTTATTTTCTATTTATCTCTTTGTGACTCCGTAATGTCAATATTTTACCTTAATAGATATTATTTTCGACACGTTCAATTTTTCTTATTAACAGAATAAAAATCGATAAAAGAATAATGTGGTATATGCTCATACTAATTTCAGCTAATATCAGTATGTCTTGCCATTTACCTGCGAGTGACCCCAATTTGCAAGGAAATACTCATTTCTTTTACATACAAAACCTCAATAATCACTAAAATGTCTACAACTAGACTTTTCTTGCAAAATAAAGCAACTTGTGTGTATGTACTTTCCTACGAGTAAATACCTGTATAGCAACCTACTTCGCAATAAAATTGCAATTTTTTAACTTCTATACCCGCGCGGGGCCAACAAAACTCTCAATGGGACCATTGTTGGATAAGTTCACAAGGAAGTCCATTAATCAGGTAATACTGTGATAGGTATTTTACTATCGAAACGGTTTTTTTTTTTTTGTCTTCATAAAGGATTTTCTGCATGGGATACAGAGTCCTGAGCTTCTGATTGGGACGGGGAGTAAAATTATTTTAAGGAAGAATGAAGAAAGCGAAGATAGACAGAAGAATCTAATGTGTGTTTGGTATTATGATTAGAATTGGAAAAAAGATAATAATGACTGTTTTACATCATGCAAAGGTGTTGAAAAGATGTATAAATTCTTTTTCTATTTCTGGACTTTGATCGTCGTCAGGAAGCACTAACTACATATATTCATTCTCGTAAATCTCTAGTGTCCTTGCTCTTCTGATAATGGTGAAACAGTGGTGAGAGTGTGAATTTATTTTCTTGTTCCTTATTACATGTGTGTAATATGTGTCCCATAGCATTCAGTCAGTATTTTTCATTCAACGTGCGGTTCATTTCGAATCTGACGTAATGTTTCTGTTTGGTTTGGTGGATTTATATCCTGATTGCAAAGTATATAAAAATGGCCACATTCGAAAAAACAACTTGTCTCAAGATAAATGGACGCAATTTATGTCCAAAAATAAACATAATGATACACACATATACATATACATACATACATACATAGTTCTGTTCTCGACTTAAATGTCTGGACGTGCAATGTATTGACAGTCATTTGTTTTGCAGTATTTCTGGGTATAATAGTATTTTTTTCGTTTTGTGTTTCGGTTGTGCTTGGATATTATACTAAATTCAATGAGAGTCCGCAGTAAGACGTTCAAGGCTATGAGATCGTGGAAGAATTTTCTATTCGGATGGAACTTGCAAGTTTAAATTCTATATAAAATTAAGATGATTTAGATTTCTTGGTGGTAATGAGTTAAATTTAAGAGGATTCTCGTCCTTGGTTAAATTTCTTAAAAAAAAAAAGAAGTTTGAGTGCCAGGACTCCCGGTTAAGATGTGTAAACATCAACGTACATATGTCCGAGTGCCGAATTTTTGTTATCGAACGTACCCAATAAACATACAATGCAATCGTACTAGTTTGTGACTTTAGATATATTCAAATTAAAGCCACTATTTTTCCCACAATTTATCCCTTTCACTTATACTTCAATCCAAAAATATCTCTATATAGCTGATAATAACGCTTTCCACCTAAACACATGTATTTTTGGACCATGTCCTGTAAAAACGATTTGAAATAATCAACTATTTTGTTGTCTTTACTTATTTCTAGTAAAATATTTATTTCGGAACGAGTGCAAACACATTTTTCTTGTTCATTTTCCATTATTACTTGTGTTTATGATGCATGATCAAAAAATTAAGATTAATGGGATCAAAAACACTAGTTAACAACTAAAGCCTAGTACGCAGATCGAGACAAGACAAATTTTAATCTCTACAAAACTTTTCCAAAGCTCGTTTGAATTTGGAGAGATACAATCTAATTTAATGTGTTTTGTAGTGTATGTCTGGAACGGGTTGTCTTACAAAAGTCGTTCATACCTTTTTGGAATCTCCTCTTGATGCCTTCAAGAGAAACATCAGCACCTTTTATGTAAAACCAGTTTTGACAAAAATCACTTTCGGAAACACGGTGGCTGTCAAAATTTGTCCCGAAAAATAATGCTTGTATCATTTTTTTTCCTGGAAAAATTTAGTGGAGAGATTTTGTAGAGCAATCTTTGAGTATATATAATATGGAGGGCTCGTTTCTATTCCAAATGCGTGACTATCATAGGGGGCGCTACTCAAATTTGTGTAAGACAAAGTTATTGCCGAGTGCTTCATATCACATGTGACGGAGAACTATATGCGAGGAGAAGGTAAGCACAAATCGGAGGATACGGCTGTATCCTTAACTTACAGAAAGTGAGACAGCGACCCCTATCACATCTTCAAGTACTACAATGCATTAGGGATAGGAACGAGCCCTCCATATTATATATACTCAAAGAGAGCAATTCACAATAGTATGAAATTTGTGCGCGAACTGCATACTGCTCGGAAAAATATCCGAGACAAAATTTCCGCGCAGGTGCATATAATCATATGTTATACAAAATAGCGAACTCATTTTAGGCAATCGTTTAGTTTGTGTCAAAACACAAACTTTTTAGTTGCTCGAAACGAGCAGTTGCGAAACTAAAAATTGTATGTGTGCGCCTAGCCTTAGTCATCATCCAGTTCATGGCTTGACAGATGGAGAACGATCTATATTTTGATATAGTGAATGCTAAAAGTAAAGATATAATAAAGAATATTTAATTCGATTATTAAAATAATTGTATGGTATGACAGATAAGAGACAAATTAAATTTTGACGTATCGAGAATATTTCGTTGCAGATGTCAACTGATTGCTCTGAAATTTTTTTTTTTGGATTTTAAAAGGTCAACTCTGAAAATGCATTGCATTGCGAGCATAAAATAAAATGTTATCGTCCATCACTAACGTAAAGTGGATATTTTTAAGACATTAAATGAACTCGCTATGAAATTTTACACCAATTGATTTGCCTTTCGTCTTTTTGACATATTGGTCGAGAGGTGAAGAAATGTTAAGGGATTGAATTAAGTTCTAGCCAGCAATAGAAAGTAATAAAATCGAGATTTCAGTACTCAAAGTTTCCTATGTAAACACGATGTCGTAAGTACGCAATATTTTCAATGTAAACATGGTGTTAAATGCAATCGTCGGTAAGGTAGGTAGCTACACGGAACGTGTAACCGTAACGTGTAACCGTAACGGGTTACACGGAAAGTATAAGTTTAACTCACGTATTCCATTCACTCTACCGCCGCCGGCAAAGATGTTTACACATCAAAAAAAAACCTTCAGACTCTAGACACAAAAAACAGCCATATTCTCTTCCCTTGTTATTACCTCTGGTTTTGAAGTAATTCACATATTGGTACAGCTCCTAGAGTTCGTTTTTGTATCTTCACCCGCACTGGTACCTACCCATTCCACAGGAATGGTTGAGAGTTGTAAGTCAGTATATCCTGGTTTTGTTCGAACTTGTTAACTCATCAGACCGGTTCGGCTTAATATTAAGTTGCTAAGATATCACCCAGTAAATTATGAACAACACTGAAAAAAATTGACTCAAAGATTGCTATTTTCGAAAGAATAAGGAACTTAATATTTCAACAGAATTAAAAAAAAAGAAAATATAATTTTGGAACCATATGTTTATTAATCCCAAGAATTTAAACATACATATTTGATTTAAGAGTTTTTTTGCTCAATACTCACAAAGTGTGTTGTCATCATAATTTTTAGTAAAGCTTCAAAAATTCATCCTCGTTTATCTCTAGTATTTCCTGTTGTTGGCTTATACTTCTGTGTTGTGTTGAGTGTGGATAAAGTTTGTGCAGCAATTATGAGAGGTTACATTTTAGCATACCACCACCAGCTACGCGACCTTTCCTTCGTTTTCACCGACCGCCATTCGTCGTCGTCGTCGTACCTTTGGGTTCTAATGACACTTTTTTTTATAGCCCGCGGGTGCAGTTTTCCAACTTTATCCCCTTCTCTTCCTACCGCTCATGCTGCATGGATGGCACCGTGAGTTCAAACTGAAAAACACACAAAATGAGAGCCTAGCGGTGGATAATTAACATTCCACCAATCTACGGATGCAATTAAGTGCATCGTGCCGAACATTTTACTATGCACGGTGCCTTAAACTGTTTCCACTTGTGTGTGTTTCTGTGTATTCTGTTCTGACCAGGACTAGGTTTAAAGAGAAGACAGGAGTTGGTGTGGTGTACAAGGGTGTTAGGACGGACGGGGGTAGGTAGAAGGTAACAAAATCATTGCAACAGCGGCAACGAATGGACATTTTATAAGGAAAATGATGGGAATAGCCGTGTGGACAGTCAAATTTTGTTTATCCTTTTTTCATCTTTTTACCTTTTTTTCCACACCACCATACCATACCACAGTGCTTTTTATGTTCTATCTCTTCTTCCTTACTCTAAATGGTGTTTGCCTGAGATAAATATTATCGTCGGGTCGGGGGTTTTATGTGTTTTATGTGCAAAGCTCAGCACAGTATAGAATAGTGTCCCTTGTGTTTAGCCATTATCCTATAGTGGAGTCTTAAAGTTTATGCGAGCAACCAGCGAATTAACGAACGAACGAATTGGTGCACTTTGGCTGCAATCTAACATAAATTCTTTTCAATGTGTTGTCAGCGTGTGTGTCTGTGTGTACCAGCATAGTGTAGTGTCCTTGTGATTTTGTTTTTTTTCCTTCTCTTTGTTCCGCGAAAGTTTGTTGTTTTTTTTTCGTCCTTGACGTTCTTTCATATCAAGCGTGATTAAATTAATATAAATTTTCTCGTGTCCCTTGTCGTTGAGTCCTCTTCATCATTGTCGTCATTGGCGTTCTTAGCCCGATGTTTGTGTATATAATATGTGTGTATGTGGTTCTTTCTTTTTACCATCACCATCAGGAACCTGCTGGTTACTACTGACGTATATGAATTTAATTAAAGTTTTGATCTTACTTTTGCATATTTCGCCGGAAACGGAATTCATAGCATTATATGCTAGTTGCGAGGAGAATCTTCTCTTCAGGCACTCTGCATACATGAAAGTCCTTCCTATATATTCTTTTTTGTGTATGAGATGCTCCTTAAATTTTTGTTCTGTATTTTTATTAATACAATTTTCATCCTTTTGATCGAATAATAATTTATAATATTAATTGAGCTTGCTTTGAAAAAGTAATAAAATTGAAATAACTGGAACTGCTTGATAAAAGTGGTAAATAATGCCGTTGAGGATATTGAAAAATGAGGGTGAATTGACATGTGTGGCTGTGTGATGCCAAATCGGACACAATTTGTGTACCTATGTAGGTTTAAATTTGAATATTTTAATACTGATTTCTCAATGAAATTCGATGGCCAATAAATTGTTGAGTAAGAAAAAATATCTTTTTATGTAAGGAAGTGTACTTAAAAACTATGTAGGTATTGAAATATGAATTAACTCCTTTCTAATTAGAAGACAAATTAAAAAAGTGAATATTTTAAAATTTTTGGAGAATCTACGAAACATAATTTCGATAGAGGAGATAATTTCTCTTTTCGTCCTCAGTTTTGTGAATCTTACTTAAACGTATTGAGTGAATTACATGAAGGAACGAAATTGTTTTGTTTTAAGGCGGGTATGAACGAATTTCTGTTGAAAAATAATTGTTTATTAGAAAAAGAAACTAATTTCACAAATAAAATTGCACAATTGTCAGATCTGTCAGTGAAAATCATGCTTACAATGTCCTACAACCGTGTAGTCTTACAATTAAATTTTATGGCAAGAAGTCGCAGAAGTCATAAATATGACCATTTATTTATTCTCGGAACCTTTTTTGAGAAAAATACAATTTTCGAAAACCATTTTGACTTTGATTTTTTTTTTAAATCTGAACATATATAATACATATTATCAAAATCGGTTATGCTATTTTTGAGAAAATCAAAAACAAAAAAAATAGTTCCAGGGAAGGTGCCAAAATAACAATTTTTTTGAAAACAAATTTAAACCATTACCTAGCTTGGACCTTATTCGGAATTACCCCCCCCCCCCCCCCAACAAAAATGATTTTTTTTTTAACGAATCGATAAAAAAGTGCTTGCTGTTTATAAAAAAACATCAAATTATGGAGGAGAACCACATTTTTATGGTAAAAAAGTGAAGTATAAGCGGACCACCCACAGTACTATAACTAAAACTAATTTTTTATGGGATATTTGCGTGGAGGAAAAATTTAAAAACGATATCTTTCAAGTTTGACGAAAATCGGCCCAGGCTGTATTCGAACAGACAGACAGAATTGCGAGATTCACTTTTTTGGTCTTCGCTTTCATCGTAATGTTAACTTTGATCAAAATCTCGATTTCGATTTTCTTACAAATGCATTACTTGCCTTATAGTACCTATAAGTCGCAAGAAAGAAACAGTTACTAAACTTAAAAGGATGCAACTGAATCTACGACATTTAATTTCAATCTTAAAAAAAAAACAACATCGGACAAATAAGTAGGGCCAATGTGCAAATGAAGCAGTTTCCATAACCAGCAAGAACTGACAATTATGTAGTTGTGTGTTCACACGGTTGGTAGAAATTCTACAAATCTCTTACAATTAATTGGTGAGGTATTCTGTCAGCTATCTGACAGTATATTGTGACATTGTGAGCCAACTTCTGATAATAAATTGTAAGATTGGTAGATTGTCTACCAACCGTGTAAACACACAACTTAATTGTCGGCTGATTGGTAGATAATTGTCACATTGTCAGATCTGACCTTTGAGTATATATAATATGGAGGGCTCGTTTCTATTCCAAATGCGTGACTATCATAGGGGGCGCTGCTCAAATTTGTGTAAGACAAAGTTTTTTGACAGCGGCAACCAAAAAAAAGTTTTTGGCAACTAAAACTCATTACACCTTGAGTTCGTCTTCGAATTTGGACTCGTTTTTCGGTTGGAATTGTGCCAGTTCCTTAATCTTTACCTCATTACAAAGGTGACACAAACCACTTGCAGGGAATGGATCGCTGATGTAAAAATCATTCTGCTGTTCATCTCTCTTAGTCGATCTCCCGATTGTAGTCGCCATCCTTGGTAAATCCATTGTATTGGTCACATTGTCGGGAAGCTATTCGCCTCCAAGTAGGGAACTTTAATATTTTGATTATAAAATAGTAATTAACAGTCACTTTAAAGTTTGATCTTATTTTTACGTATAATTTGTAAAGAATTAAAACAGTCACAAAGGTCGCGTTCACCTCGTAGTCCGATAGGGTATCTAAGACTGCTTTTACACGAAAGCGATTTTTAATCTTTGATTCTCTTTTGACTTCCTTTCGATTGCATGAATGCTTTTAAACACTGCGATTTTTAATGAAAGTTAACTTTTCTTCTATTTAAAAGGAGTCATCTCTCCGCACTCTTTACTCTAGTGAGTAGATCGAAGTTCACTGAGCGAACGCCAAATAGAAATGAAACATACCTGACAAATAAAGAAAACCACAAAGAAGAAAGAACGATAACTCTGCAATTTTTCCAACCCCAGCAATTTTGTGTACCCCCGCCACCACACACACCTCTCTCCTACGGGCTTAAAAATCGCAAGGTAATATTGCTTCGTTTAAAAGCAGTCTAAGATACTTTAGTATCCGATACGTTGGCGAACGACAAAAACCGGATAGGTACCATTTACTGTCAAAGTCAAAAAAAGACGTGAATCGTCCAGGGTTGGCCGATTCAACTACATGCCTAATTTACTACAATTTGTTACGTCTGCTACATACGTAGTTAATTCATAAAAAAATAGAATAATGGAAACCAAACAATTTTGCACATTTATGATCTTATGAAGGTTTGTACAAAAACTGAAAATGTTTAATTTACCATTAAGATGAGGAATTGTAGGAATGATACATGATAGATGGGAAGTTTATTTTTGCAGACAAACAATTTTCGTTGGCATAATCAAAGGATTTGGATTATGAACACATGATTTAAAGATATTTTTTAATGCTGAATTTATTGTACAAGGTATGTTGCGACGATTTAGTTGCAGCAAGAGACCATTTGCTAATCCGCAAAACAAACAATTAATATTATACATATGTATGTATTCTGGATTACAAATTCTATGAATTTTTTTTTATTATAATAATTCATTAAATATTTAAGAATATAATATGGTATAGCCCTTTATAAATATATACAACTGACAATGTCTCTATTAAGTTTTTAGTTCAAATTTTTGATAATTTAATCCTGCAATGAGGAAAGGTAAATTGAAAAGGGCAGATTTTTTAACCACAAATCATCTCACGCCAACGAGGTTTCTTTGTTTTGAGATTTTAATTAGCGCTGAGCTTTAAGCCGACAGAGTTAAGGTACAATTTCTTTTAGTGCTTGTTCGCATTTGGTGAGCAGACGCTGTCGTTTCAAGGTACGTACATATAAATATTACCAAAAAAACTTTTTAAAAATAATAAAAACCAAGAACTGGTAATTATATTGAAACTGTTTATTTTTAAGGAGCGCAGCACGCTTGTCGAAGAGAGCTCCAGTACGATCATTTTCTATTTTAATTGGAGTAAATCCACCTTCAGCCCAATAATTATGTAGCTTTTTGACCAGCCATTTTCACTTCGCTTATTAAAAATGAATAAGTCCAACTAACATACTCTCCAGAGCTAAACTCTTGAAATCTGACAAAACAAAACTCCCATACAACTCTCTTATATCCCATTGTTATACCTAAGTATTAATATCTTGCTATGAAACTGAACTGGGTTTCATAACATTTTTATTTTAAGAGGTAAACACTTTTGCAGCTTAAAACTACTTAAATCTACTTAAATCTTATAGCAAAACTATTTTCTCTTCTTGCAATAAGATTATATAAGCTTATAGTCTTAAAAGAATCCTTTTCTGAAAACTCAGCTCCAAATATGTCCATATAATCCCATAACAAGTCATGTTTAAGAGTTAAGATCATTTCATAGTTCTATGAAAATCCTAAAAGAATTTGAGTTTAATACCTCCTATATCAAGAAACAATCTGAAGTTCAAAGAATAAAAGCTTTGCAGTAGGATCCGAATGAGATCTTTAATGCAACAAACTTTACTTTTCTCAATTAGTAAATTAGTACTAGACGCAACAAATGTTAAAAAGTTATAGTTCGCCAACCCTGTACTCGACACAAAAGGAAATAAATCAGCTGAAATGTCAGCTGTTCTTCAAAATTCCCCTTGGATAGTTAAGTATACCAAAAATTTTTGGATAGCTTTAGATTTCTGCTTGACATCAGCTGTTTCGTTAATCAGTTGTTTCTTCCTATGGGATTACAACAACACCAACAAATCCGGATACCTTTGGATACGTACCCGAACGCGACCAAAGCTTATTGATATGCGCTTTTTTGCAAACAAGACTGAAAATTTACCGAGTGCTTCATATCACATGTGACGGAGAACGATGTGCGAGGAGAAGGTAAACACAAATTGACAGCATACAGCTGTATCCTAAACTTACAGAAAGTGAGACAGCGACCCCTATCACAACTGCAAGTACTACAATGCATTAGGGATAGGAAGGAGCCCTCCATATTATATATACTAAAAGGGTCTGACAATATTGTAAGATCTAGCAATCGTGTACACCTAGTTTAAGAATCAAGTTGGAAACATGTAACCAGTGTTGTCAACTGGAGTATTTTGTGGATTCATACTAATATTTCAAAATTATTCAATTCTACCATTTTTGGTTGGCCTGTATACATCTGACCTATCGTTAACCTAAAATAAATTAACTAGAGAGCCTAAGGATAGTGACTGCGGAGTGTGGACGTTTTAGCAGGAATGCAGTGGAGAGGACACACAACTTTCTGCCGATTCCAATCGGCTAAAGATCATCATTAAGTTATGACATTAACTTATGTTTCAGTCTGAGTTGCTTTCTGTCAATGTTCTGTCAGCTGTCACTCTGATTATTAACATCCCTTATATTTCTATTTATTTATTTTTTTAATCAATTGAGTCAAAACCAAGCTAATTTCATTTAAAGAATACATTCAACACAAATTAAAAAAAAAAAAAAAAAAAATACAAATGGAATGAAATTTTTTTCGTTTCTCAACGTACCTACGAGTAATTCTTCCAAACACACTAATTTGTGTCATCATCATCCTTCTCTTTTACCATCGGCAAATACCACCAGGTAGGAGGACCACAAATTACTGCTGTCATCCGATGAACTTGAGCGCACTAAAGAAAAAAGTGAAAGAAGAAAAGCGAATGCCGAATATAAACATAGTAATATACTTTGGCGTATCTTCTCGTACAAATGAAGATGCAGAAAATAGCATTTGCGCTGAAACCCAAGTGAACAATGTGAAAATGCAAAAATAAAAAATCGAACCTAGCGGAAGAAAATGACACAAGGCGATACAACGATGACGGCAAACAGAAGCGCACCATAAAACCAAGCCACCACACAACCTCCACCTTGATACAAACAAACGGTATTTTAGGGAATATGTCGGTGGCAAGTTGATGGTGAATGGCAATGTCAATAACGCAACGGAACCACGACGACGCGGATGTTCGCAGGGCTGTGGTGGAGGCGGATGGCAGTTGTTGGAAACAAGAACTGGTTGTGGTGCTCATGCATGGATAGCAAGCAAATTCAGAAGGATTGTGGTGTTCTGGATCTGGAATTCAAGGGAATGTGAGTGAGGAGTATGTGGGCCTGTGTATGAGAATACCGATTTAAGTGCATGAAACTGGGGAGTGTATGGAAACGGATGCGAATACGGGGCGATAGAAAACTGGAAATATTGCTAGGGATTTTTTTGTTTTTGTTTTTATCTTTCCAACGGGAATCGGGAGACTTTGATAGATTAATGAACGAAAATTGAAGTCAATGTTTGATTAAACGGATTCAGGTAACCTATCATGGTAATTTCTTAAATCATCCGTTCATTCACGCGTTTTCTGGATTTATCCTTTAATAGTTGGTTTGCTCAATCTTGCTTTTGTTGTTGTTTTTGTCCGTTAACCTCCTGATTTCAACTGGTGGCTATTTACCTATATTTATTCAATTCCGTTTTCATAACAGTGAAATTTTTTCTTTTTGGTTGTCCGCAATCTGTTCAATGTTCAACTCCTTCCGGTCACTAGTTACATTTCAGTTGGAAACGCAATTATTGTCAAGCAAAAGTATCTTCCTTGCTCTTATCGTAGATATACGCTATTTCTGTTCAGGTTGCTAATACCTACATGGTTCTCATCTAAAACGGGAAGGGTAGTGGGTAGGCTGGCTGCTTTCTTACATTGCCCCAAAGCCCCAACCATTGTACGTACATTTGACGATTCCCTATATAATCAAGATGACGCTCCTTAAGATGAGAAGAGGTGATGGAGCGAGGTATATTTTCTATGCAAGCAGCGATTTCGTTTTAGCCTTCTGCATAAGCATATAAGCAACAAGCCGACAATTTGATGGCTCATTGTACTGTGCCATGATTTATGGCAGAAAATTTATTTCTGGTTTACACAAGGGACTTCTACATACATAGATATGCATAGATATGCGTATACAACGTTATTATATTGTTTTTTCGTTCTAAAAATATTACGATTACGATTTGAGCATTCTAAACAAAAAGCTATAAATATCCATACCAACGAAAGATTGAATTTATTATTCGACCAAAGTTATAGGTATACCACCAAAGGTATTTGTTGCATATTAACTCTGAAACAAACAATCGATAAAACAACTATAGGTATTTCTGCGAACTGCCGATTTCGAGATATTCTTGAATATGCTTTCACCAAAATGTCTGCTAATGGAAGACCATTAACAGCCACACCATTTCTTTTAATACTCATCGAAAACCCACCTACTTTTTCGATAATAAATTTGATTAGATTATTTTTGTACATAGAAAGTTAAAAGGATTTCTCCTAATTTAATAGAAATTGATTTGCATTTTATTTGAAATGTGCTGAAAATAGGAAGTTTTCAAACTTTGGTGTTCTTATGCTTGGCGTCAGTAAAATCGTCTCTGGTATTCGTAATGTACTTCTTTCAAAATATTAGACCAAATCTAAGACAGACACAAGAACCTAATCGAATTAAGTATTTCTGATATACGTACTTATGAGACCGTTTACAGCCTTACGAGTTTAGGTTCATTTTTTCTAACAAAAATAGGTAAAGATTTTTGTCCAAAATTAAAATACTATATAATAATGAACTATATCAACCAAGCCATAGACTAACCACTATTAAATAATTAATTGGTCTTTTTGAATTATTGATTCAATATACAAGGTGCCAAGGTGTTCAAGGACGAGTTTGATGCACTGATCTCTATAATACACTGGATAGCGATAGCGCATTCATCCAAAAAAGTTGACTCCATTTGAACATTGTTATATTATGAAGCTGCCCACGGTGCCGTATAACAGTATAACTGTATAACATCTAAAACAGCATCATAAAGCGCGGAACAGATTGAACCAGCAACAGCACTGTCAACAGCAACAGCGGCCGCCATTAATTTAAAACCAATGTATTTCAATTGTTCAACACACATAAGAACAGCAACAGCAACGCCAACAGCGTCGTTAGGCCAAAGTCTTATGCGCGAAACAGATTAAACCAGCAACAGCACCAGCATCGTCAACAGCAAACAGCACGCTGACCAGCAAAAATTTCTCAAACACATTGCCACGAGCAACGTCATTTCATCTGCTTGACATTTCATATAGAAAAAAAGTTTTTCATTGTAGTGCCACTGAATATTGCAGTGGGAAAGTTGACAACACCGCACCAGCAACAGCAAATTTAGGACTTTGGCCTAACGACGCTGTTGGCGTTGCTGTTGCTGTTCTTATGTGTGTTGAACAATTGAAATACATTGGCTCTAAATTAATGGCGGCCGCTGTTGCTGTTCACGGTGCTGTTGCTGGTTCAATCTGTTCCGCGCTTTAAACTTGCTGTTGCTGGTGCAGTATTGTCAACTTTCCCACTGCAATATTTAGTGGCATCACAATGCAAAACAAAATAGGCGCGCACATTCAACAACTGCTTGGTTGCTTATAAAAAAGAGATGAACTATTTGGTTGAATGTCCGCGCAGGTGCAAATAATTAGATGTTACACAAAATAGCGAACTCATTTTAGGCAATCGTTTAGTTTGTGTCAAAACACAAACTTTTTATTTGCTCGAACCAAGCAGTTACGAAACTAAAAATTGAATGTGTGCGCCTAGCCTTAAAGTTTGCTGTTGAAGTTGCTGTGTCAATCTGTTTCCCGCATAAACAAGTGCAGTCACATTTGTTTTCCTCTTTGTCATGTCAAAATATATTTTTTTTGTGAAAAGAAGACGTCAAAATTATGAAGCTGCCCACCATCTGTCATTTTCAATTGGAGTCAAAAAATCTGTTATACAATGTAGTGAATGCGCTATCCAGTGTATTATAGAGATCAGTGGTTTGATGTCGTCCAAGTGGGCGCCTCTGGCAGTGCCGCAAAGCAAAGCCGAGCTCTTTTAAGCATATTTTAGATGAGACTTTCGCAGACTTCTGTTGTAATTTGAGAAATTTCGTTTCTAATATTTATGTACACCTTTTCCTTCAAGTAAGAACAAATCGGGTTGCTTCATATCAGGAGCTCGTAGTGCCAGCCGGTCCCCTCCGTTCCTGGTAACACGCACACAGGAATGGTTGAGAGTTGTAACATTTTTAGGACAAAAGGGTCAAACTCTTCGAAATATTTTGTAATCCGATGCAGGGTCCAATGGATAAACATTCAGAATATTCTTATGCAAATAGAATTAATTGCATCTGAAATCAATCGTCGAATACAAACACAATTGAACTATAAATCTCATGTTTCTTAATTATGAATTGCAAGAATCATGCGATAAGCATCACAAGAAATGTGCAGAAAGCGACAGTTACTCGTCAAGCAGAGAAAGCAAGCGGATGAGTGGGAGATTCTAAAGAACGTGCAGTTATCGGTTGCCTTAACTAATAGGTTTTAGTTCTTTGTTCTTATTATTGTTAGTATACACGAAAGCTTTAATAAACTTCTATCGCGACCGTCCGACACCTTCTTCGGACTTCGGACGTGCCATAAAGTTTAGATGTTCTCTCGTTAGCCGTACTACACGAATGTGGAATGCTTTACCCGGCTCAATATTTGCCTCCCATTGCTATATTCATACCTTCAAAAGTAATATGAGATCGGAAAGTGCTTTTAAATCTTCTCCAACTTCCCTTAACGGTCGCATTCTAGTCATGACCGCTTAAGTGCGTGCAGAATTTTTTTTGTCTTCTATAAGAATAAAACCAGAAAAGAACCTAAGAAAGATTATCATATTTATTCTATGTATTTACTCGTTAGTTTTAAGCCTGATTTATCTTGTCCCCAAATGGCTCCACTCTTCTGTATAGTTTCTTTTTAACTTTGGCAACGTTAATCTCTATAGATTATGCACCAAAAAAGTTTGTCTTTGAAAAGAGGATTCTGGCCGCTTAGCAGATATGATGAACATTTAGTAAATACATCTACAGATTTTATTTTCATTTAGATATGTATGTACATAAAATGCATGTTATGTCAATTCTAAATTTTATTGATATTTAGATATTTAGATATTTTATTCAGTTAAATCAAATCTCTTACAAATAGACTGTACAATCTTTTTAATTGCTCGAGTGTAGTAAGTAAAAAATTAATTTAATTTGAATCTGACTATGCAAAGAGAAAAAATGTGTGTAAGGTAAATGCCGCCCTATTGTGGGGAAAATGTGTGGTTTTTCAAAATATAAAGAAATTCTAACGAATGTGTCATTCAAAGGATGATGTTGCACCGAGCAAAAGACTCGTTCCTCAAAGGATTCTTTTATGTGGCAGAGAGAGCAGAGCCAAGTTGTATTTCTTCTGTAGAAGGAATACACATCATGCAGTTATAAATCCAGTTAGTTTGGATCTATCTTCTTCTTTATTATTTAACATCTAAAACGGAAAGATTTAAGTAAATACAAAGTTAATATAGGATTCAAATAATTTTAAATGACACTCAAGGGATATTTACATGACATTTTTCTGACATTTTGTGGGACTATTCAATATTTAAAGGAAAATCTCAAAGGACAGTCATATCCACCAGCATCGCACAGCGAAGTTAAGTCGGAGAAAATTCTGTTTAGAAAGTTTATTCTTTTAATTTCCTTTACACCGCTTTAATTTATCTGCATCAACTTCATTGATATCTCTACAAAGTTTTTGTTTTCCTTTTTAGTATTTTGCTGAAAGGACCTACCCACAAGGAGAGATATTTTCCAATTAAAAAAAGCTAGTAGTAAATTGCTTTGAAGGGTTCAAAAAAAAAAAGGAACAATTGGGGGAGAAACATAAATTTGTTTCTGCCTTTCTTATAACGAAAAAGAATAATACAAAATATTTCTCTACCGCTCTTTGGGCTTAAAGGTTTAAGGCCATTACCTACATTTTCAAAAAAAAAGACAACAAGTAAAACAGTTAAAACCAAAAGATAAATACTGAAATATCTTTTGAGCCGAAACCGCCAGACCCGTCGCCCGAAATGTCAGAAAGTGGAATGTGGTCAGTTTTTCACTATACAACCACAGTCCAGTTTTAGCCTTCCAGCTAAAGTTTATCCCCAAAGAGTTCTTAGGCCCACGGGTGCTCCATCCCTCCGATGTATACCTACATTACTTGAAACTTTCTTTCCTAATACCTTTCAGAATTTGTGTTGTGTTTTCCTAACCACCACGAATAACTAACGTTTCATTTGTCTCAACCATATGCGAGTATCGCTGCCTTAAAAAAAAAAACAACTATTGAGCTTACTTTTTCCTTAATGTCCTTGTTGTACCTACCTATATGATTTGTTGTTTAACGGTGTTTTTTTTTATTGTTTATTCTAGATACCGACGGTATTTAGGTTTAGTATTGTTTTTTTGGCAAACCTGCCAAAAATAACAGTACTGAGTAATTTGTGTTCCAATTACTTTGTCTTCAAGAATTACTTGTAAAGAGAGAAGTATTTTGTTAAGTACATTGAATCAACGAGTTTCGATTTTCAAAACTCTGTATCCTTATATGCATGTCAGCTCTTAAAATTTCCTTTTTATCGCAATGACAGAAAAAGAATTCAATTTCCTGTAGAGCGCTGCTATGCACATATTAGGAGTCCTTTGACCTCGTATACCATCTTAAGTTTTCAAATGTCGGTGCAAACTAACAACAAGGAAACTCTGGGGTGACCAAATTTGTTACAAAATTGCATTTTAATGAAAACTTAATAATTCTTCTAGTTTTTTAGTTTTATTAATTTATTTGCGGAAAAGTATTACGAACAAGTTGAAAGACAAATCCTGGGCCTTCATCGCGTTAGACGACTATAGTTTGACGACGTCGTCTGCTTCGTGTAACACACACAAATTTCAATCGTCTGGACGATGTCGTTAAGACGATTCAACTTTACCTTCATGTAACTTGTTTTTTGAAAAATTTTTTTTATTTAACATTAATTTAAAAAAATGTAACTTTACAATTTGTTACTTTTCGATGATAATGAAAGCGCATCAACTATCGAATTAATGCGAATGAAAAGGACCATAATGTCGAGACATGAACCACCAGGTGTCGACACATGAGCCATGACTTGAAAAAAAAACTTTAAACGCGTTTTTCTCGAAACCATGTTTTTCCAACTGTTGGCCGCGATTACGGATCTTCATAATTTTTGAAGTAAAACTTCTTTTCCGGCGTTGGGGGTAAAAAATTTTCTATGCAGCTGTCAGTGACATGTCAAACCGTCACGGCATCCGTCAAAGACAGCGACATGTTTTTAGCATGTGCAAAGTAAAACATGAAGTTGAATACGATTTAGAATTTACATATTTCAAATGGCTGCATTCAAAGATAAACATAAAACTATAGGTTCAGACGCGCAATGGCTATGCAACCGAATAATTATTGACAAGCATATTGCAATCCAAATAAATTTTACCAACACCTAATAGCCTTTTCACACCGAGCCGAAAACCCGGTTTTCGGCTAAAAGTTTTCGAAACCTCAAAAAGTGTTCACACCAAATATTTACAAGTTTTCGTTTGTCATTTGAATTATTTTGACACTTACTGTCGTACATTTTTCTTCTCAGTAGCTGTCAGATGTTTTTTTTTTATGTCTGATTGGTATTTGAATGTTTTCATTTCATTTCAATTGAGCTTTGAATTTTTCATTAGGTGTGTTTGTTTACATCATCTCTCAATTTCAACTGGTTTTCGAGAGGTTTTAACAAAAACTTGTCAAAAACGAAAACTTGTAGTTCACAAAAATGTATGGGAAAACTTGTGTTTTCGATGCAGGTTTTCGACGAAAACCGATTTTTTGGCGAAAACCGTGTTTTCGGCTCGGTGTGAAAAGGCTATTACCCTCGCATACAAAGTACTGGCCAAAAAGTTGGGTATATCCACTACCATTTGTATTCTTGCTGTCATAGACGGCATGCCATATGACCATCAGGTTGCCTGAAAGTTTTGAAATTATAATTTTTAATAATATTTATTCGCTTAATCGCACACGCCACCGACATTTGTTTTGGTATTTATAAATTTGAACGTCATCCGACTAATCAATCAAATACTTTAATAATTAATTTTACAAGAGTGCCGCTGTCTGTGTACTTGCTTTCCAAGTTGCCTGGATACTGAATTAATGCCAGGTGACTACTAAGTTGCTCGGGTTTCTACGGGTTAATAAGAAATGCTTGTGTACATTACAAGATTACAAAATGCTTGCCAATACTTGCACGTGCAGCCCTAGGGTAATACAAACAAAGTGAGGCAACTTGCTTGTCAAGTGGCATGGGAGTTTTGTACTTTTCTTCTCGATTTCATTTAAGGCTAGGCACGCACATTCAATTTTTTGAAGTAAAACTTCTTTTCCGGGGTTGGGGGTAAAAAATTCTCTATGCAGCTGTCAGTGACATGTCAAACCGTCACGTTATCAGTCAAAGACAGCGACATGTTTTAAAAATACAAAATGTTTGTGAATTATGTGGTCGACCAATTTAACAAGCAGAAACCACTATCCTTTAAAAAAAAAACAAACAAACATATTTTTTTGATGTTTTTTTGAAGTAAAACTTCTTTTCCGGCGTTGGGGGTGAAAAAAAATTTCTATGCAGCTGTCAGTGACATGTCAAAACGTCACGTTATCCGTCAAAGACAGCGACATGTTTTTAGAATACAAAATGTTTGTTCGTAGGTTATAATCTTGCAGAAGCTTTGCTTGAGGAAAAAGAAGTTTTACTTCAACCGCGCGTACGTCAGTACACACAATCTTTTTTTTTTTGTTTTAAAGCTTATTAAATTTATTGGAGTTTGGACCAAAATCAGGCTGATACGAGTATATCAAAAACTTTTTTTGTACAGCGCTCAGAAGAACGAAAAAAGTTGAAAAAACGAGCACTAAAATTCAAGCGCCGCGGTAGTATCGACTGTTCGATTGCGACGGACACTTGAATGGCAGCATGTTGTTGGCTATTTCACCAACCAGTTTGGCTCAATTTTTTTTCACTAGACTATGAATTGCTTCTGTACTAAGACGAGAATTGCGACCATAAATTGGCATTAACGCTCTTAAAGATTCCAGCAACGACTCGGAATTTCCCTATTAAATTTGAATTATTTGTAAGCTTTTTGTGTCCGTGAACTTCACGACGAGAAAAATGTTGTTCTTACTGAATGTTTTCACGTTGACAGTCTTGTCATTGACTTAAGAGTGCGTTCACGGTAAAAGTTCATAGTTTTGAAGTCCTAATTAAATTAAACTAGGTGTGTTTTATTCATTGCTGCATAGCCAGCGCAGCATTCAAGTGCGAATAAAACGATCAAACTTACTCTATATGTCAATTTCAATTTATATTTCAATGTTGGCCATTATTATAAAAAATATCAAAATCTGATGTCAAAACATGTTTGTACATATGTTTAATTCTAAAATTTAATGCATAGCGCCATTTTCATTTCAATAATTTAAAGTTCTATCACCAGCACAACTGTCATTTTTTTACTGGCTTCTTTTTCGCCAGCAATCAAATTGTTGTTGATTGTCGAGGAAAATTTTGCTGCGCTAGCTATGCAGCAGTGAATAAAACACACCTGTCTTTTTAAAAAATCCCTGGTTTTTTCTACATTTGAAATAGTGACGACTTTTACGAATACTTGAATGAATTGATCTTTTAAAATGAATTGCTAAGGGAAATGCGATACGAAAAGAATCTAAAAAGCTCTTTAAAATAAAATTATGATCGTCACCCTAAGGCTTAACTCGCTCAAGGATATGGAATCGCTGAAAGTGTGGGCGATTGTCCGAAAGTTGTAGGTAATTTATTACTGAAGACAAGAGCAGAGATGAATAGTTTCCCTTTTGGGTTGTGGATTTTTTGTACTCCTTTTTGTATTTCTTTTTTGTTTTTGTATACCCACACATTTCCATGTGACACTGTATTGTGTGCTGGGTTGGGTGCTCTTTTGTGCTATTTTCTCTCAAGGACGAGTATTTTCCCTTGCTGTCCCAAATAAAAGAATCAACTTTTGTGCGAAAGTACATATTAATAGTTTTTTGTGTGTTTGTATTGATTTATTTTTTCGATTGTATGTCGTGTTGTTGAGGAGGTGTTACTCAACAATTCTCTAAAACAGTTGTGTGGAACGATTGACATTAAAAATTTAATTTAGTTTGTGCTCAGCTAGGATTTTTATGAATTAAACTTTTGAAACAAGTGTTAAAGTTGCAATCGAGGTAAAATTGTAACATTAAGCAAAGTGACCAACAATGATTTGAAGATTCATAATTAAGAAAAACTTCCGATGGCAGAAATATATTCATCCAAAGAAATTTTAATGGTTACGAGTTATATCTTACTTAGACCCCTATTGAAAAAATGGAAAAATCTGATCATGAAGTAGGCCGATTTATTGCTCATGTTGGACAAAAAGTAATCGATATATTCCGAACCAAGGTTGCCGTTCTGGCGACTTTGTCACTAGATCTAGCGGAGTTCTTAAAATTTGCTGGTTACAAGGAAAGAACTCTGGTCAATCATTATTTAAAAGGAAATCCTTAAACCCGTTTGCACGTATGGTATCGAACAATGAGGATGTTCAAAGAAAACAAATGCTGGACCCACCCAAAAATTCCAAAACAAAGTACTTCGTGCAATAATAAATGCCCCTTGATACATAAGAAATCCTTATCCCCAAATAGTGGTTCAAAAATGCGCTGTGTCACATACGTAACTACCAGCTCCGAAATGGAAACCGTCTTAGGTGAGAGAGACAATGTTTCAAAACTATGAAGAATACTAAGCCTCATAAGCCCGATAGTCTAAAAGTTATGTGATTTAAAATTAAGGAAGAAAAATCATTTGTCCTTTCATAGATTAGTTCTGATCTCATTGGTTTTTATGTGCTTATGAATATTGCGTAGCGTCTTTTAAAGAAGTCATCCAAGAAAACTTCGTTTGATGTAGATATTTTCACAACCATGTTGCGTAAAAGGTTGTCCTTTTCAATGGTGAAAAGAGAAGAGATTTTCAATTTTTATTATATCTCAAAGGTCAGTTCATGCTCTATTTTTCAATACAATTTAATAAAAAATTCTACCTATCTACCAATCGAGTATGTATATTAACAAATAAACCTACGAAAATTCTTTTTTAATTGGACAGATAAACCCTCATAAAACCTACATTCCCAACATCAAGTGTGAATGGTAGGGGAAACTCTTTTAATATCATTTCATCAAAATTCAAAATGAAAATTCCAACAATAAGAACCAAAGCCAGAAGCAGAACCAAGCACAGAAAAGAAAAAAAGCTATCCTCGAACCGAATACCGAACATATTTTGTCCAATTTAACCAATTCAAAGCCTTTCAAGCGAACCATTTATAGTATTAATTTATTATGACATCGCATGAATTGACATATTTCCGGGGACTAAGCCATTTATATAAAAGTAAAAGCATTATAATAGGCGGCTGTTCCTTCCTTCCGTTCAATACCTCAATTTAGTTCTGATTCCTGATTTCAATTCTATATGGCGAATGGCGATCCTGAAAATGTGAGTAGATATTGGATTTTTTAAACAATTTTTTTTTGGCGCAGTATTGATAACCATCATTCATGAATTATAACCAACAATGGGTGCATTAATTTAACACCGATTGAAGGACATCTACTCATCAATAATGCTCTGATAGTATGAATCCGTTGTTATTAAAAAAAATCAGAAGAAACATGTAAATAATACAAAAAAACAAAATCGGCTCATTTAATTCACACACAAAAATAGCATACAGTCAATGCTCTCTTCAAGTATGTAAATATCAGACCTGCCCTTTTATATCCAATGCAGTTCTTCGATTTTCAAATAATTTTTGTGTTGCTACTGAATGGGATTTAGATTATTTAATTCTTTTCGACAATGTGGTCGGGACATATCATACCGCTTTCCATGGGCGGCACTAGCATTGAGGAAATAGAACAGCTTTCAATTCTGGGTATGTGAAATTACCTCATATTTGACGTCGCCAAGAACGCAGCTAAGTTCTTATGTTTCCTTCGACAATGCAACAAATTTGTCACCCCTTCTGATCTGGCCGTGATCTATTAAGCCTATGTTCGTCCAAAATTCGAATTGGAGCAAGTGCTCCAATAACCCACTTGAGTCTCTTGGTAAGAATCCAAAAAAGACCTTTAAAAATGATAGGTGATAAGACTTTAACAGAAGCATTTGAATCTCTCGAGCACCTCCGCAATGTTTTTTGTCTTACCGTTATTTTTATAAACAGTGTTCTAGTGAAATGGACAACTGCATTCCGCCCCTTAAATAATTCAACCGTAATACTCGTGCTTCAGGAAATGTCCATTAGTTTACCATTTAGCCCAAATTCGGACGTACTGTTAAATTCAGAGATTCCTTCTCTAGTCACGCTACACGAATGCTTTATCCGGCTCTATACCCCTTTCAAAACCATTGCGCATCGGTATTTTTTTCAATCCTCTTTAACTTTCCTAAGCGCTTGCTCTGTGCTCAAACATTTTAAGGGTAGTCAAAATCCCTTTAGTAAGCGTAAAATATCTATCTATCGGGTGACCTGCACGTTTTTAAACTACGAGTATTTCGATTTTAACAAAAACATGTCTGTCAAGTTAGCACTAACACTTCAAAATTTTAAAGATGTAATAATTGGCTTAACTGTCGTGATTTTGTCGTGAAACGCAAAAATTTGTCGCGCTTGTTTTTTTTTTTTTAAATAACCCTTGGTAATGCTAACCTAACAGTAAAGTTGACACTACCACCCCTCAAAACATTGTAAAATGAACTCAAAAAAGAAAAAAGACAGTATTAATAACTTGTCGTAAATTTGTCGTAAATATGTTGTAAAATCAAAAATTGTGTAGAGCTATTTTTTTTTAAATAACCCCTGGTAATGCTTACTTGACAGTCAAGTTATCACGACCACCCTTCAAAATAGGGTAAAATGAACGCGAAAAAGAAAAAGGACAGCATAAATAATTGTCGTAAATTTGTCGTAAATATTTCGTAAAAGAAAAAAATGTTCGCATAATTTTTTCTCAAAAAATACCATGAAAATACAAAAGTTCTTAAAATAGCATTTTTTCATAAAACCTAGCACTACCACACCAAAACAACCTCTTATAAATATTTTTGTATTGTGAAATTTGTTTAAACAATTGTCGCGCCCTTCTTGCCCAAAAAATGCCACTAAATATGAAAAGTTATTAAAATTGCATTTTTAGAATTGCATTTGTAGGACTTTTGTCATAATTGCCCAAGCATTCTGAGTTTCTAGGCTGATTTAAATGATTCTCAACCTATATAATACGAAATCCGAATGTGAAACGTACCTTGGAGTCGAGGTCACTTGAGCTTTTAATTGAATTCAATTCAATCACTCCACTTAAACCGAAATAATTTTCATATCTTCATTGAACAAAATATATGTAATTTATATCCGGCTGTTCCAGCAGTTCCTGACCGTTTGTTTTCTATTAAATGTCATTCAGAACAGAACAAATAAAATAAAGAAAAATATGCGAACGCGGACCTATTGATATCGATGAAGATGAAAAACATATTAAGGAGGAGGTGTATGACGTCCTGGACACAGGCTTTCCGAAATACACTATCAAAGTTTTGCTCTGGGTTTCAATGCTTAAGTTGAAAGTTAAGCAGAAACTCCAAGAAACGACGTGTCAATCAACATAAGATACGTATCCCGCAACTAAGGCATGTGTACATTTTGGGGGGCAAATCTGGACTCTGAATGCAGAATTCGAAGGAGTCTACTAGGATTTCAGAAAATTCCCATAAGAATATGCTATAGTGCAAAACATAAGCAGTGAAGGGAAAGTATCGGGCAGAAAAAAGGACGTAGGCAACCTCACAGCTCAATAAGATCGAAGAGTTTAACCATCGAACTCCCATAGATGTTATAAGCAAGTCAAGCAATTGGCTGCTGCATAGCTTAAATATTGGAACACAGGAATTTTGAAACAGCGAACAAAAAAACAGAAAAAAGAGCGACTAACAGTGGAAGAAGATAACCCCCTGGCAATGAAGAAGCAGTTCCAACACCCAGTTTCAACATTTCAGAAGAACTAACAGCAGAGCTCTTCAGAGGTTATACTCAAGCAAGTGTGGGTGAAAGGAAGCATTTGTGCGATGACTGAACTGGCTATTCTATCTATATACTGCAAGCACTATCGAGGTATATCCCTGCTCAACGTCGTCGCTAATCGGATATTATCCAATCTAATGAGTAAGCATCCTAGCTATTCCGCAACATTTTAATCGGCAAGTACCAGTGTGACAGTGACTTCCGTCTTGACAGATGGAGCATATAACAAATCTCCACACTGAGCAAATTCTTGAAAAGACCAACGAATTTCAAATTGAGGCATACAACGTTCTCATCGACTTCAAAGCCGCACCCTCAATTTCTACAGCACAGTTAAAATGAAATAAGTGCATGAGTGAAAAAAATTTAATTCAGTGCACCATCATCACAGCAGTTTAACATGACGAGTGGTAAATCCTTTTTTTCTTCTCCCGTTGCCTCCTGCAGTCGAGTTAGCTTAATCATTGTGGGTATTGTGTGTGATGTCTGTTCGTGTTCGTCTCACAACGCTCGCAGTGGTTATGTCTATTGTGACGTCAGTTAAATTGATAATTGTTTTTCCTAGTTAACCAGGGGTGGATCAATACACTTTTTCACTAAGGCATGACAAAAGTGACAAATTGTT
This sequence comes from Chrysotoxum bicinctum, assembly GCA_911387755.1. Taxonomy (NCBI): domain Eukaryota; kingdom Metazoa; phylum Arthropoda; class Insecta; order Diptera; family Syrphidae; genus Chrysotoxum; species Chrysotoxum bicinctum. The sequence continues at coordinate 12,328,366 of OU426991.1, read as the reverse complement.
TTTGCAAAGTCAAAATAAGGCTCCCGATTAAAAACTTATTATACAGTAAGTTGCCTGACTATATTGATTTAGCAGCTTGCGATATTGAAATTTTTGGTAAATTAGAGTCGATTATATAAGAATTTTAGAATTCCTATAGTGTTCCAGGTCAATCCGCCAACAATCTAGACTTGTCATTGTGGTTTGATTTGAACTGTTAGGATGTTATTATAGAAGAGTTTGTTTGAGACACTTGTAAAGACCAAATTCAAGGAAACAAATTTTTGCATTTTTCAACAATAACGTTATAAAGCTAGTAAACATTTTTCTTTCCTTCCTTCCAAGGTCATGGAAACCCAGATAAATTATCAACTTAGGAAATATCTTGGAAAACGATAGCTTTATAAGCTAAACCTATACTACGAGTATACATAACAATCGATTCACTGGTGATCTGATGGCATATCTTACCGAAAAGTGGAACAAATCCTTACATGACTTTGAAGAAAGATAGTTTATTGCGCTATGCATTTCAAAATGGGTAAATTTGGTAACGATGAATCTCTCCTTATATTGGATGGTTTCAAGTTTTATATTCATAAAACAAATGCTGGTGTGCCCCAGCGCTTCATTTTGTCTTGATTCACATTACAGTTGTGATAGTAGATGGTTCAATTTTATATCGCTCCGGCATTTTTTTTTTTTTTAAGTTTTAATAAGTTAAACTCACAAATATAATTTTAAATTCATTAACTTCTGATTTTTTTCAAGTATTTCTTTTAAAAGTGATAACACAAAAGGTAACCTTAGTTATATAAGCTTTTAAAACAAAACAAAAAAATCAGAGGTATCTGGCTTGTCACATCTCAGTGTATAAAACAAAGGATTCAATATGAATCGAACTCCCCCAACAAAGTCTTACATACAAAATACACAACAACCTAAACGACCGCACAAAGAAGTTTTTCCAGAGTCTCCATTGAATGAAGGAGTTGCTACTAGCCAAAACACCATGGCTGTTGGAGCGATGGAAGTCACAGATTTGAGGAATATGATCCACGAAATAATATCGATGACCTTAGATATCAAATTGAAGGACATGCCGACAAGATCGGATCTAGATGTCATCAACAACGAAATTCACAATCTCCAAGAAAGCAAATTGGCTTTGCAAGCTCAGGTGAAACATTTTGAAGGCCGCTGCAACGCTCTGGAGCGCCAGGTTGAATTTCTAGAGACAAGGGCAAACGATAAAAATGTAGTGGTACACATTTCGATTAATCAGGGTGAGGACGCGGCGGAGAAGGCGAATAAGTGTTGCATGGATCTTTTACAATCCAACGACGGAAACATTGGTCGCGTTCGGGTTCGTATCCAAAGGTATCCGGATTTGTTGGTGTTGTTGTAATCCCATAGGAAAAAACAACTGATTAACGAAACAGCTGATGTCAAGCAGAAATCTAAAGCTATCCAAAAATTTTTGGTATACTAAACTATCCAAGGGGAATTTTGAAGAACAGCTGACATTTCAGCTGATTTATTTTCTTTTGTGTCGAGTACAGGGTTGGCCGAACTATAACTTTTTAACATTTGTTGCGTCTAGTACTATTTTACTAATTGAGAAAAGTAAAGTTTGTTGCATTAAAGATCTCATTCGGTTTCGGATCCTACTGCAAATCTTTTATTCTTTGAACTTTAGATTATTTCTTGATATAGGAGGTATTAAACTCAAATTCTTTTAGGATTTTCATAGAAATATGAAATGATCTTAACTCTTAAACATGACTTGTTATGGGATTATATGGACATATTTAGAGCTGAGTTTTCAGAAAAGGATTCTTTTAAGACTATAAGCTTATAATCTTATTGCAAGAAGAGAAAATAGTGTTGCTATAAGATTTAAGTAGATTTAAGTAGTTTTAAGCAGCAAAAGTGTTTACCTCTTAAAATAAAAATGTTATGAAACCCAGTTCAGTTTCATAACAAGATATTAATACTTAGGTATAACAATGGGATATAAGAGAGTTGTATGGGAGTTTTTTTTTGTCAGATTTCAAGAGTTTAGCTCTGGAGAGTATGTTAGTTGGGCTTATTCATTTTTAATAAGCGAAGTGAAAATGGCTGGTCAAAAAGCTACATAATTATTGGGCTGAAGGTGGATTTACTACACAATTAAAATAAAAAATGATCGTACTGGAGCTCTATTCGACAAGTGTGCTGCGCTCCTTAAAAATAAACAGTTTCAATATAATTACCCAGTTCTTGGTTTTTATTATTTTTAAAAAGTTTTTTTGGTAATATTTATATGAACGTACCTTGAAACGACAGCGCCTGCTCACCAAATGTGAACAAGCACTAAAAGAAATTGTAGCTTAACTCTGTCGGCTTAAAGCTCACCGCTCATTAAAATCTCAAAAAAAAAGAAACCTCGTTGGCGTGAGAAAATTTCTGGTTAAAAAATCTGCCCTTTTCAATTTACCTTTCCTCATTGCAGGATTTAATTATCAAAAATTTGAACTAAAAACTTAATAGAGACATTGTCAGTTGTATATATTTATAAGGGCTATACCATATTATATTCTTAAATATTTAATGAATTATTATAATAAAAAAAATTCATAGGATTTGTAATCCAGTATACATACATATGTATATCTAATATTAATTGTTTGTTTTGCGGATTAGCAAATGGTGTCTTGCTGCAACTAATATCTTTAAATCATGTGTTCATAATCCAAATCCTTCGATTATGCCAAAGAAAATTGTTTGTCTGCAAAAATAAACTTCCCATCTATCATGTATCATTCCTACAATTCCTCATCTTTATTGTAAATGAAACATTTTCAGTTTTTGTACAAACCTTCATAAGATCATAAATGTGCAAAATTGTTTGGTTTCCATTATTTTTTTTATGAATTAACTACGTATGTAGCAGACGTAACAAATTGTAGTAAATTAGGCATTTAGTTGAATCGGCCAACCCTGGACGATTCACGTCTTTTTTTGACTTTGACAGTAAATGGTACCTATCCGGTTTTTGTCGTTCGCCAACGTATCGGATACTAAAGTATCTTAGATACCCTATCGGACTACGAGGTGAACGCGACCATTATTGCCACAACAAGAGTGTTGCGCTCAAAAAACAACAACATAGCGAATGTCATCGTAAGGCTTAACCGAAGGGAGGACGTTGGACGTATCTTAAAATCAACAATTAATTTACGGAACACCGGAATCTCTATGCACAGAGATTTACCTGTATCTGCACGAGCCAGAAGCAGACTTATAATCAAGTTAAAAACAGATTTATTAGCTAAAAACAAAAATCCGAGGACAAACATTGGTGGTTGAAGGCAAATCGTGACGTTTTACTTTGACAGCGAAAACAACTTGAAATGTGACGGCATGTGCGGAGACCAGTTGTTAGACCAGTTGATAAATGACATTTCGGTGGGGAGCGTTCCTGGTCGGCGAAAAAACTTCAAAGTGAACGATTCACATGCGCCATCTCTGATGGGCCAACCTAATGTTTAACGATAATGCCGTCTGCCTATTTAATAATTTCAACCAAATTAATGTAGAAAATAAGAATAATAATAGGAAAAATTTAAAGATTGTAAAAATATTGTCTTATAATGTGGCAGGACTTAATAATAAGTGCATATTTATAGATTTTTTTAGTTTTATTAACCAATTTGAAATATTTTTTTTTGTACGAAACATATTTATCTGATCAAAATTTTGTGAAACACGAAGGCAAATTCAAAAATTACAATATTAGAATAATACCAGCTATAAAGTGCCATGCGAAAGGAAGAGCGAGTGGGGGATGCATTTTCGGCTTCAGAAAAGATTCTGATAACATCAACTGCGATTTTAAACATTTTGGAGAAAATATTTGTTTGGATTTAGAAATTGATGGGAAAATGTTTCGTATAATACCAGCTTATATCAATTGCAACCACTGGGATGTGGATATCGAAAAAATAAGCGAGTTTATAGCTTGTGGAGACATGGAAAATGTTTTGATCGTCGGAGATTTGAATGCAAGAATAGGAAACGAAGGTGGTGCTGAAAACGAAAGAATTGGGCGCAACAGAAACACAAAAGATACAACTAAAAATACAAGAGGTTCAAAGCTACTCGATTTCTGCAACTCATTTGGATTCCGAATCCAAAATGGTACTTTTAAAGGAGATTTACAAGGAGAATTCACATTTGTCGGCAAACAGGGGAGTTCCGTCATCGATTATAGCCTTTCAAGTGGGGAATGGGATTCAATTCAATAATAATAATAATAATAATAATAATAATCACTAATCTTGAGGTACAAAAAAGGCCATATTCCGATCATATGCCGATTGTGGTGTCACTTGAATGTGAAAAAAGAGAAAATGAAGAATATTTGGATTTGGGACTTCTGCCTAAACTGCAATGGAGAAATTCAACTGCTTCGAACTATAAAAGACAGTTGGATACACTTCTGCTAGATAAAAACGAATGCAGTTTAAACACTATCGAAATATGTATAAAAGGAGCATATCGTGAACCGAACAGTTATTCTCAACGGAACAAGACTTTTAGAGAACCATGGTTTGATAAAGATTGTTTGCATGCGAGGAACCTTTCATACGATTGGCTTAATGAGTTTAGGCGGTCTGATGAGTACTTCGCGAAAAACGTGTACATTGATTACAATCAAAAATATAAAAAGCTATAAAGAAAAACTATTATGAAACTCAGGCCCTCCAACTAGCTAGGCCCGGAAACTGAACGGCACAAAATATATGATTAGTAGCGGACTAAATTCGAAAAGATTGCAAGTCCATTTAAGTCAATTGCTTAACCCAACCTCTATAAGTCAAAACCTTATACATTATGCTCAGCCTGGTTTTTATGATGGCATTTTGGACTCTAGCATATCCCAAGAAGAAGTTCAACTCGCGGTAAATGAATTTTTGGATGGAAAAGCGGCCGGTTCGGATAGAATACCAGGGGAGTTCTGTAGATATGGTACTGATGAACTGCGTAAAAAACTCAGGATAACGTTTAACCAAATTTTTGAATATGGAATTATACGAGTACCACAGCAGTTCAAGGATGGCCTGATCTTCCCGATCCACAAAAAAGGCAGTTTCGAAGATCCAGCAAATTATCGAGGAATCTCATTTCTAAACGCATCCTATAAAATTTTTACTTCAATTCTTTTAAAGCGATTGAACGCATGGATACAAGCAAATCAATTGCTAAGTGAGTCTCAAGCTGGGTTCAGATCTGGGTACTCAACCATAGACCATATCTTTATGCTTAGAAGCATCGCTGACTCGTTCCTTACTAGAAATAAAAAACTTTATACATTTTTCGTAGACTTCCAAGCCGCTTTCGATACAATTAACCGAAATGCACTAATGTATATGTTGTTTGGATTGGGAATGTCGCTTAAGTTTGGGAGGGTACTGCAGAATTTGTACATGAACACCAGGGCAGCAGTTTGAGATGGTAAAAATGTATCTGAGTGGTTTCAAACGAAGACAGGAGTCAAGCAGGGATGTGCACTGAGCCCAAGTTTATTCGCATTATTTATCGAAGACATAACAAGAGCATTACCAGGAGGTGTAGATTATGCTGGAGTTACTATCAAAGCTCTGCTTTTTGCAGATGATATAGTTCTGTTTGCCAACACTCCAACATCGCTGCAACAGTGTCAGTGAGCGTATGAAAAGGTCGGTCGATGTCCTCGTGCCGTGCTGTGCTTCCGTTCGTTTTTTTGCCCCCGTCTCTGTCCCCGTCGCAGACGCGCCACAAAATATAAATATAAACTAAAACAAAAAATAGCAAACAGAAAATTTTTTTTAATAAATACCCACAACCAAAAAACAAATATTCACCCAAACTCAAAATATAAAAAGAATCAAATAGCCACAACAACAAAACAAGAACAAAAAAAAATCAAGCACACATAGGAACAAATAACAACAAAAAAATACCCATGTCAGTAGCACGGTAAGTGACATTTTCCCTCCCTTCCTTTTCTTCCTACAGTTGTGTGGCTTAGTGGGTGCATGCATTGAGCTGAGCTTATATAAGCTCTCTCATGTGTTTGCATTTGCTAGGTCATACGATAACAGATGTATAGAGGATTACTGATTGATTGTTAGGGTTCGGATCAATTCAACGTCACTACTAAAGGCATAACACTTTTAGTGATGTTGCGTTGAGAAGGCTTTTTAATTAATCTTATTCAGTGATTTTTTCTCTTAGATTTCGTCTGTTTTGGTTTTAGTTTTTTTGTTATATTGTAATGGCTGGTAATTTTAGAGTTGATTATTGTAATATTCGCGGGCTGAGAGCGAATTTTCTGGCTGCGTATATCCACACTGTTTCTAACAGGCCAGCTGTTTTGGCACTGAGTGAAACCCAAGTGGGTGAGGATTCCGATCCTGCTGAATTCTTTATTCATGGGTATAGCTTGGTGCCATTATTCTTTTCCCACCATGGTCTCGCCATATATATTAGGAATGATGTTGCTTATCAGCTCTTACCACAATATGGTCGCTGCACCAACTCCTTCTTCAATTTTATGTGGTTTAAATTTTCCATTAATAAGCACATCATTCACTATTGCTTTCTTTATAGAAGCCCAAATTTGGATAGAGTTTCAACTTCTCACGAATTTGATGCTCTGTCCGACTCCATCCAAAGAATTGTTTCCCTAGATCCTCGCACTGAAATCGTTATTACGGGTGATTTCAATGTTCACAATTCTTCTTGGCTTCTTCATTCGGGCCAGACAACACCCGAAGGAATGTGTGTTGAGATTTTTGCTGAGTTTAACCACCTTACTCAGCTTGTCAATGAGCCTACTCGAATATCGGACGTTAATGGCCGAGCGGAAAATACTCTTGACTTGTTTCTTACCTCTGACCCTGATAAATACACAATAAGTGTATTGACGCCTCTAGGCACATCTGACCATAGTGTTATATCTGCAAATTTCTCGTGTCAAACAAATCCAGTTAGAGAAAGAGCTCCTAGAAGAACCGTATGGCAGTACGAGAAAGCCAACTGGAACGGTTTGAACAACATTTTCAGGATCTTTAACTGGTCACTATGCTTCCTCGATAGTGACGTAGATTCCAGCGCAGATATGATAACTAACATAATTCTTTTGGGAATGAGAAATTTTATCCCGAATAGGGTTAAAAGTATCAGACCCAAGGATAAATCATGGTTTGATTTGAGCTGTAAAGAGGTTATCAAGGAAAAAGAGGTAAGCTTCCGGTGTTTTAGAGCCAACCCAACTGAGGAAAACCGGAAAAAGTTCAAACAAGCCAGGAAGGCCTGCAACGCCCATATTCGACGGACCAAATTTTTTACATGATCAAAAATCAAGGCAAAAAATACTGCAATGTCCCAAAGGCAGCAAGAATTTTTGGTCATTTGTAAAAAATATGAGGAATTCTTCCTCTTCCTCGGTTCCTACGCTTGTTTTCAATGACACTCCTTTCGTTAGCTCTATTGATAAAGCTAACTTGTTTGTAAGGCAGTTCGCCGCAAATTCCACCTTGCCGGATAGTGTCATGACTCCCCCAATTCTTGAGCGCGTTAGTGATTCTATGGGACAAATCTTTTTTCGCACTCGTACCGTGGCAAGAGTCCTGAAAGATCTCAACATTCATAAATCCGCTGGTCCGGATGGTATCCCCGCTATTATTCTGAAGAGGTGTTCTTCCACGCTAGCAAAACCCCTGCGTAAGCTTTTCTATCTATCCTATTCTTCTGGGCTCGTTCCGAGTAGATGGAAAACAGCATTTGTTCAGCCGATTCCAAAAAAAGGCGACTCTTCTTCTCCCTCAAATTATCGACCGATCGCACTAACGTCCCTTCTTTCCAAGGTCATGGAAACGCTGATTAATTATCAGCTCAAGAAATATCTTGAAGAACGAAAGCTTCTTAATGACCGGCAGTATGGCTTTCGTAGCAATAGGTCCACTGGTGATTTGATGGTTTATCTAACCGAAAAGTGGAACAAATCTTTACATTGTTTCGGAGAAAGTAAGATTATTGCACTCGATATTTCAAAGGCATTTGATAAAGTCTGGCATCTTGCTCTTTTATCGAAAATGCGTGCTTTCGGCATCGACGAATCCCTACTTCTTTGGATTAGAAATTTTCTTTCGAACCGTTCAATACAAGTTGTACTTGACGGATTCAAGTCTGAAACCCACAATATAAATGCTGGTGTGCCCCAGGGCTCCGTTTTGTCCCCAACCCTCTTCCTCATTTTTATTAATGATCTCCTGTCTGTAACTTCTAATCCAATTAACTGTTTCGCTGACGATAGTACTCTTAGCTGTTCATATTCGTTTTCAGACTCACATCCCTCCTCTTCGAATGTGGAACTGCAACGACAAAATATGATAAGCTCATTAAATCACGACCTAAACAGCATTGTACAATGGGGAATAAGAAACCGTGTCGAATTTAATGCTTCAAAAACTCAATGCTGTCTTGTATCGTTAAAGCGTGATATACCCCCCTTGCCACTATCTATGAGTGGCACTTGCATCAACGAAACTGAACATCTCGATATTCTCGGTATGTGCATCACGAACCATACGCGATGTTGCCAAGAATGCCGCAAGATGTTTGGGTTTTCTGAGACGGTGCAAGAAATTCTTCTCTCCTTCTGATCTGGCTACAATCTATAAAACCTACATACGTCCAAAACTTGAGTATAACTCCCATCTATGGGCTGGTGCTCCAGTAACTTACTTAAGTCTCTTGGACAGTATTCAAAGAAGAGCTTTTAAAATGATTGGTGACAACAACATAATTGGCTCATTTACGTCACTCCAACATCGTCGTAATGTTTCTTGCCTCACCCTTTTTTACCGTTATTTTAACGGACTTTGCTCTAGTGAAATAGCCAGTTGCATTCCTCCCCTTAAACAATTCAACCGTAATACTCGCACTTCTAGGAATGCCCATCAATTTACCCTCGAGCCCAACTTCGGCCGTACTGTGAAGTACAGAGATTCGTTTTTTAGCCGTACTACGCGAATGTGGAATTCCATACCACGCTCTGTCTTTCCCAGTCATTGCAATGTTCAAGAATTCAAAACCAATGTACACCGACACCTCCTTTCTAACCCCTCCCTTTTTTCCTAATGCTCACGCTGTGTCTCTGACATATTAAGGGTATACAAAAAACCTTTGAGTGTGTGCTAATTATAAAAAAAAAAAAAAAAAAAAAAAAAAGTTATGATAAACAAATTGTCCGAATACTGCACGAGATGGAATCTGGTTGTTAACTTGAATAAGTCGAAGGTAATGGTATTCAATAAAGGTGGAGGCAGGACTAACGCTAACGAACAATGGTGTTTAAACAACGAAAGATTAGATGTTGTCAAAGAATATAAATACTTAGGAGTCCTTTTCACAAAGAATTTAAACATGGAAAAGCATCTCACCGAAAAGTTGTTAAAGGCGAAAACCGCCATTAATATGGCATGGAAAAAATGTTTTAATAATAAGAACATTGTACACAGCAGCAAATATAAAATTTTCAAATCTGTATCTGAATCTGTTCTTTTTTATGCAGCTCAAGTGTGGGTAGTAAAGAAGTATGAAACCGTGGAAAAATTGCTCAGGTTCTACATAAAACGAATTTTTCATCTTCCTCCAAATACCCCAAATTACATGATAATAATGGAGACAGGTATTTCACCACTGTTCATAAGTACCTTGAAACTGCATGTGGACTACATTTTGAAAGTGCTCAATATGCCTAACAATCGTTTACCGAAAAAAGCAGCTCTACAAGCGATTCAAAGTAAGACAGGATGGTTCAAAGAGTGGATAGAACTGGCTCATGAAACTGGTGTGGAGCTAGCAATCAACGAACGGGAAGATGACTATGTATGATCTAATCAGTCGTCTGGATGAAAAGTATAGAGAGAAGAAACCTGTTAGAAAATTCTCGTCCATAAAATTGTTTGGCTGACTTTTCCTTGTCCTTCAGAAATGGAACTTGAACGGCAGCGCATTATAAGCTTAATCATTGTCTAAAGGGTGATCAAAAACTGCGTTCTGTCGTTTGTCTTTGAACGAAACACTACCCCTATGCTGCTCTCCATAAGCAGCAGTTGCATTGAGGAAACCGAACAGCTTTTGGTATGTGCTTCATGGACCACCTTGTGTGAAATTATAACGCGTTCGACGTCGTTAAAAACGCTAATAAGTTTTAAGGTTTCCTAAGTTTCAGAAGCGCCTAATAATGAACCCTTTGAACGACTGCATACCAATAAAATGGTATTTTTATGCGGGCACTGGCTGAAGGAAAATGTGTTTGCTCTAAAAATCCAACCAAAAAACATCCATTTAGAATGGTTTTACTGTTTTATAAGAAAAATAATCTCATGGCCATATCATCAGATTAAATATACATATATAGGTATCCTCTTACTGAAGTGTTTTTTTTTATTTGCTTAATGTTGTGTTTATATATACATATATGACACTAATATGCATAGCCACGAAAGCTGGATTCTCATTTCAATCGTGTTTCTCCCTTTTTATATTATTTTTTTTTAGAAAACCACATATTTTTACTGTGCACCACCATAATACTAGCCATATTCAATTTATTCGCTCACAGGCATTAAAGCCATCACAAATGGAAAAATTACTACACTCAACAAATTTTATATAAATATGTACATACCAGTACATATACATACATACATATGCGCTAGGATAACAATTATAATTGATTGAGCATGGCATCGATATAAACATATTTCAGATTAAGCGCAATTTATAAATTAAATGAAGTTTGTATATTTAGCATGCACTAAATCATAGTAAGGGGTAGTAGCGGGACTTATGCGTTCATAATGCATGACTGCAGTCATGTGAATCCCTGTTGAAAGTGAGCACGCGAGTACGTAGTAGTTGAAAATCCAACGGAGGTATGGAGCAAATACTCACCAGTCCCGCCGCACGTACTAAGGGTTCTTAATTAGCTTAGGGCTATCAAATCGACTCTTGATGGAAACTGTTTTGTGGAATTTAACCGCTAAATAACACTTAAGGCAATACATACATATTAGGGTTAGGTTTTTGATTGGGAAAACAAATATTTTCGATTGTTAGGATAGAGCAGTTTTCAGTTGGTGTTTTGAAGAGAAGGTTCGCGTTCATGTTGTCAGTTAGTGGGAAGGAAGCCTGTCTGTCGGGATCGGGGCGCTCGACATCGACACCATTTTCTATTATTCATTCATATTTGAGTTGAGAAATGTCTGAGTCCAGTAGTAGTCTCATTAACGGCAAATTATAACTTTCGGATTTCAAAACAGCACACCAAGTCTAGATCTAAAAAAAAGAATACAATATAAATTCTGACCTAAACATAATCTCCTTGTCTGTTAATTGCTATTCTTATATCTACATGTAATTGAAGTGGAATTTTCAGAGGAATTCTCAAAACTTGCAGCTTTGTCTACCTATATCAATAAGGGACTCTTTTGCTGAACATTTTGGGTTAGTTTTCCAAATGTAAATCCACCACCAACCTCTCGAAAACGTACAAGCACATAGATACATACGATAACCTGTATGTAAGACTTCTTGATATAGCAATCCAAACTGTTGGGTTATTTATGAATTTTAGTATTAAAATGGCATGTACGGAATTCTAAATTAATTGGTATCTAATGATGCTGCGTATACGTAACATGCGAATAGGCTGGTTGGATTTTGGAGCAGTTTTTGGAGGCCTTCACCGGGTTTATAAAGTCTTAATCCTGAAAAATATGTGTGTATGCGGCTGTGTCGATAATTAAACAATAAAACACATAACGAAACCACATTCAAGCGCACGTTTTTAATGTTTTTGGGTGCGTTTGAAGGAATATGCTTGTTTCTACCCTACATTGAATATTCATTTCACAATAGAGTTCTAGATAGGAACTGATGCCAAATTAAAAAAATACTGTGGTTTAATAAAAACCGCGCAGCATAAATAAACAAATGTGCAAAGGTATTCGGTAGTGATGTTATTGAAGGTAGGCTTTCGAAGTGTAATTTTTTTTTTGTTCAAAAATTCAAGTAAAATATAAAAAGGATTGTTATGTTGTTTTTTTTTTTTTTTGTTAATTTTTTAATTGAAATTTAAGTTAGAGACCTAACTCAACCTATGTATATATTTTTCAAGGTCGATACTAAATTAAGGTTGTCGTTTTTGAAAAAAAAAGTGTAGACAATATTTGTTAATTCGCCATGGCCGATAATTTTTGCCATGCTCGTAGATATACACGAACCAAATCGCGTAGGTGATATTGAAGAAAATATTTTGTTAATTTTTGAAGAATCAATTATTCAAATCAACAATTTTTCATAGTATTTTTCTTCATATTTGTTCGGTCATCAACCGATGACCTAGAAACCATTCGCTATCATTGTTGACACTTCAGAATGTACCCTAGTACTTGGTACATCCCTCAATCCACCACCCGCCGATCTTCATACATACATATAACACATTTCATACTGCCTACCTCTATGCGCAGTCAAATGGACATCAAAACTTGTCGCATTAATTTGCCATGGAATAGCGACTCATTTCTGTGCCATCCAAAAGATACCTTCCTATGACACAGTCACTCATACATATACATACCTTATTGATCGTCACCCAGTCGACGACAGCAACGAGAGATACTTTTTTGTACACAAGCACACATACCCCATATAGCCATATGAGGTATCGTCATCCAGTGTATAGCAGATACACATAGCATACAATGGGTATGGCTAAGCGGCTCGCGACGACCGACGGCTTACCCACTCATCGACACTGGATACCTCTTGTCGCCAGTCAATTGCCGCTGAAGCAAGAAATCTAAAAAAAAAAAAAGAGCACACGGTTGGTTTTGAACCGTCCCCCATCTTCTTACTAACCACTCTCAACGATGCTTGATTTCGTTGATCGAAATCGATACTATTATCACAGCCTAGGCCAGTTGAATAAATGTTTGTAGCTGACAGTGTCGATACGAAAGTTCATAAATGATAAGGTAATTTTAGGAATCGACAATGTAGTTCATCCGACGAATTTTATAATTGAGTTTTGCAGCGGATGCGAATCTAGTCAACTCACCGGGAGTAAAATTCTGCGAATTCTGTAATAGACATGATAGCTGGGAGTCTTGGTAACGCTGCTTTTTTGGATAGATCGGTGGCTTGTTGGTGAGGCAACTTGGTTGCGAAAAACAGTCTCAGTTTTGCGGTTACATAGAACCCACAGTCTCAGTTTTTGGTCATCGCCTCTCGCATCTATCGACTTGGTCGCGGTTTAATTAGCAAATAAATATCTTAAGAAACTAAATTGTGTTGGCAGAGTGCCCGTTTCTAGATCATAATTTTCAGGTCACATTTTCAGACTCCCCTCGACTTTTACGGAAGACTAATTTCCCGAACAATATTGAAGACTGAATATTCAAAATGAATAAGGTTTCTTCAAATGATGAATGATTTAGTATTTTATTCAAACGAATGAAATTTTGTCATATCTACGAAAACAATTTGTTAATTTTTAATGAAGCAATTATTCGAAAAGACAAATTTGTATTAAAAGTACAGGCCCTTGATGAACCGTGTCACTTTTTTTAGTGCTTCTCGAATTTTCTAAGGCATTTGACACGATAGATCACATTAATCTATGCAATAAGCTCTTGTCGTTATACCAATTTTCTCCTTCTTCAGTTAGCTTGTTGCAATCGTATCTCTGCGATAGAAAACAAGCTGTCTCTGTCGCGAATAAGCTATCTGCTTTTTTTTAGTACGACTCGCGGGGTCCCACAGGGCTCAATACTTGGACCTCTTCTCTTCTCGCTTTACATTAATGAGCTTCCAAAACAAATATTAACTTCATCGGTTCAAATGTACGCAGACGATGTCCAATTATTCAAAAGTTGTCCCCTCGGTCTCATCGAAGATTGCGCTAACTCTATAAACCTGGATCTGCTTAATATTTTCTCTTGGTCTTTAAGAAATGGGTTGTTTTTAAATCCACAGAAGTCGAAATGTTTAGTTATTAGTAGGAAGCCTCTAGATATTTCGTATTTTCCCACCATACTCTTAAATAATTCTCCCATTGAATATGTTCAAACTGCAAAAAACCTTGGCATCATTTTTAATAGGACATTAAGTTGGGATACTCACATCAATGCGGCAGTTGGGAAAGTTTATGGTATACTTCGCATGCTAAGACCCACACAATATTTCACACCATTAAAAACGCGATTGTTGCTGGCAAAAACACTTGTTCTTCCTGTTCTTACCTACGGATGTGAAGTATTCTGCAAAAGTGACGCAGCCAGTAGACGAAAAATGAATGTGGCCTACAATAACATAGTTCGTTATATTTATGACTTGAAAAGATACGACCACATTTAAAATTTTTCAAGAAGAATTTATAATTTCTCCTTTGACAACTTGTTGCGCTACAGAACCTTAATTTTACTATTTAATGTGATTCAAACACACCAACCCTGTTATCTATTTGACAGATTACGTATGACCTCTTCTTATAGATCGGAACAGCTCATTCATTCTCGTTTTTCTTGCCTGACCTCCGAACGTCAGTTCTTCATCAATGCAATCCGCTTGTGGAACGCCTTACCACGGCATGTCACGAGGGTGCAGGGCATTGAAAACTTTCGTAAAGAGCTAAACATCTACTTTAAATTATATTCTGGCTAATATAACCCTTTTTTTATACTAATTATTAATTAATTATATCTTAATTTTTTACTGATTCGGTATTTATAAATATACATAATGTACATTTTACTTATATAAAATTGTTCTATAATAGTTCTCATTTATTCTTATTTATTCTTAATCTTTCATTTCATTTTTCTAAACTGTTTTATATTAAAGCTTATCACTAGCTAATAAGATACTAGGTATGTCTTAATGTGTGTAAGCATTCATCAATAAAGAAAAATACTAAAATACTAAATGTTTATTAATGAGTTTTCTCTATCCGCTTATAAGCCAACACGTATGATAAGAAGTCAATAGTGTTTGTGTATATACTTTTGAGACGGGAACCACCGAGAATAACTAATTTTGTTTTTTTATTTTATTTTGTCATCTTATCGATGCATTTGGTCGCTTTAGTTACACTACACCTGTAAGTGATTAGTAAAGTATATACGTACATATAACCTTTCCAAAGGTCAGTCATCAAGTTAAAAAAAAAAAAATTAAGTGAGAAAAATCAAAGGAAATTTATAATGCAAATAAGAAAATCCTTAAAAATCGCGTATGTAGAACGTCTAACCCGCATCTAAAAACTCAACTGCAAAAATATTTATTTTATACATAAAAAAATTTGCATAAAATTAAATTCACTTTTTATGCAAATACTAAAAAACATCCTCAAATTATAACAAACTCCATCCACTGTTACACAATAACACAATACACATTTTATACAACAAAACCGAAAACGCTCACATCATCATACCAATGGTGGTTTCAATGCGTGTTCGTTTTGTTAATCGCATTCAAAGTTATAGCGGACAGGACCTCTAAATATTTCGACGTTTTATTAAAATCCACGCGGCATGATTTTTCCGGGAGTTTTTTTTTATCTCTTAGCATAATAAAAAAGCATTTCAATGTAGTATGTACCTAAAATTCTTGTTATATTTTTATTACATACGAAATTCCAATAATATGAGAAGGACGTAGCGAGTATAGTGCATGGAATTTCAGCAGGACTATATGTATAAGTAACAAAATATTTTAGCAACAATTATTAAAATTCCACAACAAAATTTACAAAACCAACCTAAAACAGGTAATGACAGTTTCTTGTTAATTCTTTATTATCTTTAAAGATATTGGAGCACAATTAAAAAAAAAAAACATTTAAATGCGGCTTTATATCATATTTTAGAATTGTGTAACGCTAACGATAATGTAAATTTTATTTCATTTAAAATTAACAAAGAGTCGACTCTCGCTTCAATCATACATAAATATAAGTAAGAGTCGAACCTCATTCTAAAAATGATATAGAGTCGGCTTTAAGTGTACAAAACTTTGTATTTATATTTTTAAAAACTCCGTATATTCGACCATAAAGTTCTTATTAATTTTGACTTGAAGTTCATTTTTTCAACAAGAAATTTCAGAACCTTTTATTTTTTATCGCAATTTCATCTATGTATGGATGTGTTGCTGAGTGCTACATCGAGTCCCTGCTGCTGTCGCCATGCTCCAGCTCGTATATGTACCTACATACATACATATGTACATACTTGGCTTCATTGTTGGGCGTTCGTTATAAGAAAAGTGACCATCGTCGTTCTTAGCCTTAGCCTTCAAAAGTGAAAACCAAAACAAAAGCTTGTTTTTTCCTTCTTTTCCTTATTCTTTGTGCTTGTATTTTTTTTTTAATTTTTTTTTCTTTATTACAAGAAGAGCATTTTCCTTTGCCACCGTCGTCGTCGTCGGTCGGTCGCCCTGTAGTGTGCTTTCCGCTTTTCGTGTTGAGCAAAAGTTGTTGGCGTTTTTCATGTTTCGTCCTTTGGTTGGGTTGTTTGTGTTTTTCATTTTGCCATTATACTGGTATTTTATTGCTTGCAAAATATTGTTTTTTTCCCATTTTGTTATTTTTTTTTTCATATGCTGACGGGAGGGAGGCGTGGATATATTTTCTTGACTGATGATGAAACGGTTACAGACGACCAGCGCGCTATCGTTTAGTCCTACTTCGAAGAGTAGAATTCTTAAGGGATGAAAGACAGTGGATAGGAAGAAATCGAAAAAAGTAAAAAAAAGTTGCAATTGTGTCGGTAAAGTTGTTCGAAACGAGACTCTCAGCAAATATGTGAGAGGTCCTTTGTGTTTGGAAATGGGTTTCCATTGAAAAGAGTACAAAAAAAAACCATGGAATATGATTTACATCGTTTGGTCGTAAATATTTTTTTTTAAATTAAAAATAAAAAAACAAATACAGCAAAGAGATGATTTTAATTTAACTGGAACGTTACAAAAGAAAAAAACGAAAGAGTAAGAGCTTATAGCTGTAAACGTTTAGACAGGGACTTTTAAATATTAAAAACATCCATTTGATTTTTGCTAAAGACAGTTACCAAATCAAGGATAAACAGAACGAGGGACGAATGAAGAAGATACAAAATCTACCAGATCTGTCATTCAAGCATAGAAATCCAAAACTCTGTTATAGGTATTTTTTTTTTAACATTGATTAAAACTATGTTGCCACCAAACAGAAATCTGAGATTTTAGCTGAAAATTTTGAGATTTCAAATTGGAGTACCTAGCAAGTTTTCATTAAAATGTCACTAAAATCTCCATGAAATCTTATAGTTTAAGGCGGTCTTGATAGCGAGGCAGGAACCAGGGATTATTCAGGGAAAGACATCAAAGAGCAAATCGAAGGAATCTACGTTGAATAGTCTCGATTCTGGCGATGTAAGTTTGTTGGCAGGGGACGAACAAAGGTTACATAGAGGGATCGGATCACGTATGGGTTGGAGAATTCCTTGGACCAACGTTTTACGAAGCCAAGTGCTGAATTGGCCTCAAGAATTATATCTTCAAAGGAGAAGTTAAGTCCCTGATCACATAATATACCAAGGTCACGTATCGATAGATAGGGGCTGATCATGAAGAAGATAAGGACGGGGAGAAGATTTGAAACGTTTTCGTGAAAAATTGATTGAATGGTATTTGGCAATATTTAAATCTAAGCTGGTGTTCACGCCATCTCTCAAGGACAACTCTGGCTCGGCTTCTTGCCAGCGTCAGATGCTTTCTCCCTTAAAATAAAAAGAGAGGATTCCGAATTTTGTCTGTTTTTTTTTTAAATTTTGTTCTGTATTTCTTTATTTTTCATTTTCTTTAAGTAGGCATATAATGGTTAGCGCAAAGAAGACCATGGAGTGGAACTGGAATAGTTTCACTTTCATATATTGCAGAATGTCGTTTCTATTTCAAATAATGATAAACTTTAAGATCCGTAATTGATGAATAGGAGTAACAAACATCGCCAGTTTTTGAAACTGCAAAACGTAATAAGGCCAATTTGCCCTTATTCCCATTTCTAAAGCGAAATAAATCCAAATTGGATATTTCCAGATTTAAAACGAAACAAGCCACATTCTTCATTTTTGGATTCATTTCGTTAGGCCTTATTTCAAATAGTCGGGTTGCGCATCACCAGAGGGTGTGATGCGCACTCCCATGTATAGATAGCGTAAACAGCTGGAAACCTAACATACAAGAACGAGTCAAAAATGCAACAATGGCTAACTCCACTGATTATACCTCTGTGATCTGACCGATTCGAACATCCTGTGTTGCAGTACGGTGGACCGCTCTAAATAAAACTACTTACTGTGATTAATTAACTAATTCCAACGTTCAGCTTGGCCGTGTATGGAGCACTTCGTACGCCTCCTTCCGCTGCACTAGACGTTCTGTTCCATATAACACACCTCGACATATTCGCCAAACAAATGGCTGCCAATACAGTGCATCAATAATGAGATTCACCACTCCACTCTGAACTCATTCGGATCTCATTCAAGTAATCTCTATCACACCATCCCCAAGTTACAGTTTGATATAAACTTCCAATTCCAAGTCACTATCACTCCCAGACCTATCTGGGAGAACATGACATTCCTGAAGATGAATCAACTATTTTTATACCTAGGGCTCAGTAATAGGTATCATAACAGGACACTGTCTGATAGGCAAGCAATCAACATGACTTGGTATTTACTCAACCGATTTATGCAGAAGAGAAATCGATTCCTCAAAGTTTTCTGTACATTTCCTGCTACATCCCAAAGATGTAGGCTCCTTTTGGGAAATTAATAAGTCTCCGAAATTTAATGCTGTACCACAATGGATCAAATTATGGAATAAATGTGACAACTTTCCTGTTGGCAACCATCACGTCCACCTAGCCTATCGCATACATGAGTAGTTTTCCAAAGTAAGTGATTCTGCTTAATTTCAATTAAAATTTAAAAAATTAGATGCTCACGTCAGTAAGAAGAGGTCTAGGCAAGACTCGTTCTCATCATTATCATTGGTGCCACCTTAACGCACTAAATGATTTTTGAACATATATTCAAGAGTTACAAAGTATGGAAACGTGAGTATGACCAAGCCCAAATATGTATCAATGAAGCTAAGTTATTCATTGTATATGGCAAGTCAGATTAGTAATATCCAAAACCATCATATTCCCAAGCTGGAAACCATTCCCTCTCAACTTCAGAATTGGTACCTTACCCTCATATCTTTCATAGAAAAGGTCTATTGTGGTGTTCCCTCTGTGCGACATGGGGCCGTAACGCTGTTCTGTTACCACAGGTCGTCCACGTCCATATCATTCAATTCAGGCCAAAAGAAATTAGATAGTATTAATCTGTTGTAGTCACCGTTGACGGTGATGGGCATCTTTCGAAGAAGCACTGACAAATGATGCCACGAGCCGATTCAAAATCCGCAATTCTCCCTTACACTTAAACGAAACGCTGTGGCTTGTCGACTTGTCGTCTGTCTAAAATAGATAGAACTTTTACATGAACATGATAGATGCCGCCACAGACTGTCAACATCGACCTGTATCTGCCAAATCACATAGCCGCGATTTGATAACATAAGTGACGTACATAATGTTTTGAAGTTGTACGGACACTGAAAGAAGTCAACGTGGCAAAGTATTATTCACGGTTGAATAATTATCTTGTAACTATAGATACAGCTATTTTTTTTTCAATAAGTTTATTTCCAGAAATATTTATTTGTGTTATTTTTGTTTGTATTCCTTAAAATAATAGTCGTTGCTTTCTTCGGAACATATCCGACATTTACTGCTCTTTTTATATTTGAAAACTGAATTTGTATCACTCGTTGTGTAATTCAATCAATACCATGAACCGTCAATCCTCTAAACCCACTTTTACTCGTATTTCTCTGACGTAAAATGCATTATAAAAACAAAAGTTTAATAATTTTTTAGTTTTTATTTTTCTTCAAAGGGAGAGACAGCTTCAGACAATGGGGAGTCATATTTAAAGGTTAAAATATCTTAATAAAATCTCCCACGCATGGTTTTGTGAACATAAATACAAAAGGGTTATAAAGGGTGTTTTTTAATATAAAATAAATTGTGAAAACAAACAACTTTTAAGAAAATGTGTATATAATTTGGAATCTCAAAGTTGTGTTCACTTTGAGAATCTGCAACTAGGTATTTATAAGCAACTAATCATCAGACTTTTAATTCAAAAATTCCTTAGTGTCTTTCATGGAATACGCATATACTCAGCCTTGAAACAAAGATACCCCAATTTTACAAACAAAAACGACTAAAGTCCTCATTTAATTAGGTGAAGAAAAATTCAATACTTTTATGCTTTCGTGAATTTTTTTAATATTCTATTTTCTATTTTGAATAATTTTTTTTGCTTTATCCGCAAACGAGATAGTCTTTAGATAAACCCTGTGTTTTGTGCTTACCACAGCCCAAACCATCCACTCCAAACCACATTTCTACAGGATGTGTTCCTGACTGAGGGAAAGGATATGTCCACGTGACGTCAAAATCTGTTGGTGACAAAATGTTTTGTATGTAATTTTTACATTCGTTATATGTTACTTACGTGACATGGTAAAATTTGCTGTCGTCAAAGCGAAAAATAGTTCATTTTTACCAAAATAGATTTCATATAATGGAAAATAAAGGGTAATTCTTTCATAACCAATGAGATGAGAATCGAAGAAGATTGTTTTGTATAAAAAGAATTGATTTAATTTTATTGAATTCAGTAGTTGTTTTCTACTTGTGAGCGAAGGTTTCTAATTCGTTTTCCAGTTCAATCGGTTTTTAAAATTTATTAGCGTGTTCTTTAACAACAAGTAAGTTTATTCTTCAGTTATAGCTGACTTCCCTAAAAAAGAAGGAGACCAATTTCCCTTTGATCCAAAAAAACTATCAAGTTTTGGTTGAAGTGTGATATCTTCGAAGACTTTTCTTTACTACTTCTTATATTAACTCTGATAACTTAGAGAGAGCTATATATTAAAACTAATTAAAATGGAAAAAATGAAAGTCCGAAAATCTATTTATGACGTTTCTACAATTCGTCGAAAGACTAAAGTTATTGCTGGGCTTAGGAGTGGAGTTTCACCGAAAAAACCCAGCCTTTGTGAAGACTTTTCGTCATCGGAAATTCGAAATCGTATTCGGCCATTAGAAACAAGTACATTGAATTTTTTGAAAACTTTAAATGGTCTCGAAGGTATTGAGATTTTTGAGCTGTCAAAGGAAAAATCAAAAGCAAGTGAAGGTATCGATCAATTGAATTTACACCAAAGATCAGAAGAAAATTGGAAGATACAACCACATAATGAAATGAAGAGCATCGAAAAACTATTAGAAGAATATTCAGGCAAGGTCAAATCAAACGAATGTAAGGCCATTGTGATTGGTTTAAAGAAATCTCAGCTGTTAAGTAAAAAATTCAATCATGATCAAGGAATCGGAAACTTGGATCCCTCTGTTGCTTGTATGTTGACTGAAATGCTTTCCAAATCTAACTTAGGTGTGTATACTGAATCCGGGGTTTCAACAACGAGTTTCCTAACAACCGCGAAAACTCAGAAAGCGAACAAAATTGTGAAGAAAATTGATAAAGACCTTGAAAAATCTAATAAAACTAATCAAATTATGAGACTTAATGTCTCTAAGATTTGTAGTGAAACTGCTGGCAAAAGTACTGAGCCTTTAATTGGATTTTCAAACAATATTCAACTCTTACCAGAAAAGGACAACAAACCCGTAAGTAACAAGCGAACAGATATCGTAGAATATATCAATAATGAACGCCTGAATCAATTAAAAAACAAATTTCTTTACGATCTTCAAACTTTGGCACAAGATTCACTTGATTTAAAATACTTCGAAGATAGTGATTGTGGACCAAGGACATTGAAAATGTTTGAAGAAAAATTTTCACAAATTTTTACTAAACAGAACTCAAATTCGCAAGCACTTGTTCCCTACAAAAATAATGAGGAACTGAATATGAATTCGAGGATAAGAGAGATAGAATTAGCTACAAACTGGTCATCAAGGAATCGGGCTATTGGTGAAGATTTTTTTGATTTTACATCATCAAAAGAAAAATCCAAATTTGTTCGTTCGGAAACAAGATGCCCAATTTATGATGCTACTAAAAGAGACAGATTTCAGCCATCCGATACATTAGCATTGGGCCTAAGCGGTACATTTTCAATTGGATTGACATTTTGGCCAAAATTCCCACAGCCAAATTCATTTCGAAACTTGATGTGTGAATATTCAAAACCTGTTACATTGATGGAACACCTATTCGATGAAAGTAAACAAATCGAAATACAGGCTCCCAAAAGCTGGTTTTATGTACCGCGTTGTTTCAAATTGGGCAATTCTGATTTTCAACTTAGATTCGGTAAGCAGAGTGAAGTACATAAAAATGAAAAAATGAAAGACATCCAACTTTTAAAAAACATGAACATTGAAAAGGAACTTATAAAAGATGAAAAAACTCTATGGACTAAGAGAGGCCTTTCGAATGATGCCTGGCAGAAATCTAATCGAATTTCCGCTAACTCTGTAAAGCAAATAATGTTAAGAATTTTAGAAGAAATTGAAAAACTTCAGCAATCAAAAAAATCAAATCTAGGATCAGCTTCTCTCTTTGCTCAAACTCTTACACGAACAAAACTTCAGAGAAACTTCTCAGTGGCAAATACTTGTTTTCCGTTCAATATAGAACGCTATAAACCTGTTTCGAGTTTCATCGAAAACCGTCGTCTGGAAAAAGAGAAGAAGACAAACTCAAAGCTTGGGCAGTTATCAACAGTAACGATGTATCCTTCAAAAAGTTTCATAATTACTAATGCTTATACCAAACTATCAAGAAATTTTGATTTTCAAAATTTGGGAAATGTTAATCCGTTGGTTGTAGAAAAATTTTATAAGGGTACTTGGTATAATAAGTTGATGAATAATTCGCTTAAGATACAAGATCAATCTTTCAAAATATTCATACAACCAATTGAAAACTGCAAAAGCAAACCAAGCTCACTACGGTTGCGAACTAGCTTCAAATTTTCTAGTGACTTTTTGGATACGTTTGAGGAACCCGAAACTCTATTAGGATTTAATACCAACTCCAAATATTCTCCCGGTTCCTTAGACATGGATCATACTAATACATTTCAGAAGCTTGACAACTTGAAAAGCAAAGAAAACTTATCTCAGGATTCGGAAAATTTGGATATATTTCAGGAATGTGAGATATGCAAAAGAGAAAAAGATCAATCCCGTTTGAGGGCGAATTTCAGATCTTCCCGTGACTTCTTGGAAACGGAATGTTTTGATAGGTTTCCGAAATATGAAAAACCCTCCCGATCGAAAACCAGCTTCAAATCTTCATGTGAAAATTTAGATTATTTGAATAAATTTCAGGAATTTGGCACCTGGGAAAGCAGGAAATCATCATCCAGGTCGAAGACATGCTTCGGAACTTCATATGACTTTTTGGATACGGATTATTTCGATGTTTTTCAGAAACTGGAAACTCCCATCCGGCCGAGGTGCAGTTTTAAATCTTCAAAGGGCATTTTGGATACGAAATGTTCAAATGAATTTCAGGAATTTGGCAACTGGAAAGACAAAGAAACTTCATCCCGCTCGAAGAACAAATGCAAAACTTCAGGGAAATTTCCCGAAACGGAATATATGAAACGGAATGAAAAACTTGAAACCCTTTCCCGATCCAAGAAGGTCAAATCTGATGACGAGATCTTAGATATGGAACTTGATATCTTGAAACATAGAAAAACCCCAAGCTTCAGTTCTTCACGTGACCCTTTTGATATTGAAAATTTCGATACATTTCAGGAATTTGACTACTGGAAAACCAAAGAATCCCCTACCGTTTCAAATCACTCTTTGGAAAGAGAACATTGGGATTCGTTTGAGGGCGCGTACAGCTGGCATAGGAGAGAACTTTCACCCTGCTCAAAGTCCAACTTAAGATCTTCACGTGACATTTTTCATAATGAATATTTGGAAAGATTTCAGGGATTTGACAGTGAGAAAAACAAAGAAAACTCATCGCGGTCGGAGAATAGCTGCAAAACTTCAAATAATAATTTGGATACAGACTGTTTGGATAGTTATCTGAATTTGGAATGCCCCACCCTAACAAATTCCAATTTTAAATCTACAAGTGCCATTGTGGATATGGAATATTTGAATAAATTTCATGATATCGGCAATTGGAAAGAGAACGAAACTTCAACTGAATGCTGGCAATGGAAAGAAAATTCATCTTGTTTGAAATCCAATTTCCGATCTTCACGTGATTTCTTGGAAACAGAAAATTCGGATAGATCTCAGGGAATCAACAACTGCCACAGAGAATCAACCTCATCCCGAGCGAAAACCGACCTTAAACCAAGTGAATTTTTGGATATGGAACGTATTGATACATTTAAAAATCTTGAAACAGCACCACGAAAATTGAAAAGCTTAAAATCAAGTGCAATTTTGGATACTGAGCATATTGGTACATTTCAAAATCTTGACAACTGGAATGGAAAAGGAAATTCAACTCCTAAATTGTTGAATACGGACAGTTTGGATAGATTTGACAAACTTGAAACCCTTTCCCGATCAAATACCAACTTCGAATCTTCATGTGGCGTTTTTGAAAATAAAAATCTGGACACAGTTCAGGATTTTGACAACTCGAAAACCAAAAAACTCTCATCCCGAAAAAAGACCACCTATATATTTTCAACTGAATTTATTGAAAGAGAATATTCTGATACATTTCAGAAAATTTCTGAAGCTTCACAAACCTCCGCAGATATCGATAGTTCGATGCAAGATCTACAGCGTGTTGAAGTGCTCGAAACTAGGTCTTCAAGGATTCTACCACTAATTTCTAAATCTAAGTTGTCGATAAGTCAATCGCAAAAAGTCTCAATAATGCAACCTCTTTATATGCCAATGAAAGACGATCTGACAGAGCCAAAAATTGAAACTCAACATTTAAAAAAATCAACAACTTTTTGTCAACCAGCTCCTGGGGATTTGATATCTCTACAGTCTGGAAACACAAAGTCATCTAATGAAGATGTGCAAATCTACATTTCATCAAGAGAACTTCATGCAGAGGACAATGATCATCTGCAAATAGCTGCAATTGAACCATACAGATTTCTCGCTTACAATATAGTCTCTACAAAAAACTCTGAACAATTACAAGATTTCGAGGACTTCAAAGGAAAAACCCCAACCGTGTTAGTAGAGATGACACGCCGCAAGCGCCCTATTTCACAATCTGTATATGTTGCCGAAAAGTTTCGAAGAATTGATAAAATGTCAAAATTTTGGAAGCCACTACCCATACCTGAAGAACCAGAAGACGAAATGCTTTACAATCATCAATCAAATGATAAATATGTGAAGCATGAAATCACAAAGAAACAAAATCGAAGTGTAAGAAATGCAAAAGACCTTGCACTTTTAAAGTCTATAATTGGACCCCCATTAGCACCGAAGGTTATAAGTAATATTCTTTTGAAGGGAATTTTAAAAGAGGTATGTGTTTTTCGGTCTTTACTTTTTCATACATGTATTTTTCCTATTTTTTCTTCAAGGTTTCCAACAACTTTCGCATCAAAAGATTTCTGCCAAAACTACTTCGAACACAACTTATACATCCGGTTCTTAAGAATCTGTTCGAAGAACAACTTTCCCGTTCGACACAAATTCCGAGAGGCTTAAATTGTCCATTGAGTATCGTCTTGAACTGTGAAATGCTGGATTTGATTCGCAGGATTAAATTGGGCAGGCAGCGGTCTGCTATAACAATGAAGGAAAATAATAATAACTATGCCTTATCTCGCCTATAATCTGAATATTATTTTTGCTCAATCTATTTGATGTTGAAATTCTCTAAATGTATGTAATTGATGTTCAATGGATTTATTATCTTTATTAAATGGGGAATAAACTTTAATAAATATAAATGGAAATAAGAATATTTTTGAGATTTTTTTTTCTTATTTTCAAAATTAATTTCGCTAAATGCGACTTTCGCTTGAAATGGTTCTTTTAATTTCTTTTCTTTTTAATTAAAATGCCTTATTGATTTCTTCAACTTCAAACTCACTCCTTGGAGCAGCAATAAGCCTTTCTTTAGTTTTATTGACCATAGTAGTTGTGTACCCTATATACGAGTATGTACAGTCATCCATTTTCCTCTATTCACCCTTACCAAAAAGTAAAACCAACGTAACAGATTGTCTAAAGTACAAAATAAGCTATGTATATTAATATACGAATATAATGTACACACCAGCTGTGTAGCCGTATAGCTCCGTGATTTTTTAGCGGACGAAGATTTTCCCTCCTACTTGGATATAATTACCGAGCAAAAATTATTATTCAACTCTTACAAAGCTATTTATTTTTATTTATCCTTTTTTTTGGGTCTTTGGGTTTATTTTCATCTTTTTGAATTAGAAACCAATTGGAAGCGTGTGATAAGAGACATGTTTTTTAATTTCTTTTTGAAAGAATTGGTTTCGCACTAGTTAGTTGTGCCGTAAGCGTCCGATGAAAGATTATTTTATTACCTATAGTAAAATAAATCGCACAACCTAGTGACCTAGCTTGTGCGCCCTTTCAAACCATTCGTGTTGATAAGAAAAAAGATCAAAAACTTGTCTTCAAAAACTGCTTCTCCAAATGATTTTGCTTTTATTAGACGTTTTCCTTTTTTAGCTCTGAGCAAAACACGGAACAGAGCTTGAGCATGTCTGAACTCAGTTTGCTCTCCGATTTATTTTTGAAACACGCTAAAACACTGAACTGTCAAAGGCGTCGATTTCCACTTTTTTTTCGCCATCTGTGTCTGTCATATCACTCGAAGTAAGATGCGCTGAGCGTTTTACTTCTCTGCTCGGTCATTTTATTCTGATCTCATCGACCGCACTCCTAGCTAATCAATCAACTAAAATCACTAACACCCATATTAATAAAGATGGTTTAGTGGAGGTTTATCGTTAAGTCCTGGACTAAGTGCGAAATTTCATTAATAAAACAAATTTTCTGTTAAGTGACGTTTACTAATTATGATAAAGTTAAACCACCGAAGTAGGTGGTTTAGCGAAGGAATAAGAAATAGAAATGTCCACAGTCAGACCGTTCAGCTCCTTTAATATTAGATATTAGAAAAAAATGTTTTTGTCTTACAACATTTTTTGTTCTTTTAATCTCCAAAATATTTTAAAGTGTATAACTTTCGGTCTTAGACGGAACAATGCTATTTAAATTATTTAACGCTAATATTTTTTTTTAACAAAACACAATTTTATCATTTTAATTCTCTGGCACACAGAGCAAATTGTGTTTACAAAGATAATTATTTTTTATTCATACACACAAGAAGGCACACAACCTAAGGCCATAAAATAATGCATACTCTTTGCTCAAAATATAATTAAAATCAACATAATTATATATTATAACAAATACAACAAAGGCAGCAAAAAAAAAAAAAAGTAATAATTAAAATCCTCAGTTGACGACGATTTTCCTCTCAAGATTCATATTCCATCAAGTTTTCCTTCCAGCAGAAAGCACACATACAAAATTAATACACCAAATAAAAATAAAACAATTTCGTGTCATGTATGCATGAATGTGAGTACCGGTGTGAGGGCATTACATTACATTCGGAAGTAAATTAAATTCTTGTTCAAAGCAGTTTTCAAGAAGAACGATGACGATGATGGCTTTAATAACAACAGGGACCGAACTGAGTCGAACTGAAGTAATAAGACAATTTTTCATATTAAATCGAATATAGCATTTCTTAAATTAGAGTTCAAACATAAACATTTAAGAATTATATTCTGGTTTACTTCAATATGCTATATAACCATTCAAATGTTCCAAGTAATTTTAACAAAGCTGTTATTTTTCCAATTTTCAAGAAAGGTGATACTAACCAACCAGAAAATTACAGAGGAATTTCTGTCCTTAGCTCTTTAAGAAAGATTTTGACCTCAATATTTTATGAAAGGCTCACTAAATGGATCGAGGAAACTAATCTTCTCAGTAAGTTTCAAGCAGGTTTTCGACCAGGGTTCTCTACAATGGATCATATATTCGCCCTTACTACCATTGCCAAGAATTCCATTGATAAAAGGAAAAAATTGTATGCTTGCTTTGTGGACTTTAAAGCTGCCTTTGATAATGTAAATAGACAAGCATTGATGTATAAACTATCAACAATGGGAGTTTCTCGTAAGTTTCTTTGTATGTATTTCAACTTTCTGAACTCAGCTACTGCAGCGATATGGGATGGGATGGATCTTTCAGAATGGTTCGAAACGACATCCGGTGTTCCCCAGGGATGTATTTTAAGTCCAATACTCTTCGCTTTGTACATTGACGATATTAATGATGTACTGCCAGGAGGAATACTTTTCGCTGATACCCAAATTAAAGTTTTATTGTACGCTGACGATTTAGTGTTATTGGCCGAAAGTCCGTTCGCCCTTCAGTTGCAAATAAATAGACTGAACAACTTTTGCAAGACTTGGGGCTTAATTGTCAATACCAGTAAAACCAAGATAATGATTTTTGAAGTACGTCAAAGGAGAACACTACCCGAAGAAAATTGGTATTTCAATGATCAGCCTATCGAAGTTGTGAAAGAATTCAAGTACCTAGGAGTTCTACTTACATATAACATGAACTTTTCCAAGCATGCTAAAGATAAAAGCGCTGAAGCCAAACTAGCATTAAACCTAATGTGGCCCAAATTCTTTTCAAACCAAAAAGTTGATCTGATATCCAAATATCGTGTTTTCCATGCCACAGTCAACACATGTATGTGCTATGGTGCACAGGTTTTTGGATATTTGCCCCTAGAGGAGTTTGAAGCCATTCAAAGGCATTTCTTCAAACGTGTATTCAGATTACCAAACTCAACACCTAATTATGCAATATATGTGGAGTCAGGTGTAACCCCGATATATATCCTTAATCTAAAAAACAACTCCGACTATATAATAAAAGTAATGAACCGCAACGAAGGTAGTCTTCATAAATCTTTAATGCTAAGACAACTACATGCCAACGCTTCACCTTTTAAGGAATGGAACCAGTTAGCTCTCTCTCACGGGGCTAACCTATCTTTATTGGATTCAAATGTGCAGGAATGGCGACCTATGTTTGCAGATGTAATTGCTAAACTGGATGAACAAGTTTATACTCAAAATTTATCGAAAGCACTTTCATCAACAACCAGAAACATATACAGGAATCTCAATCACCAACTGCCATCGGAAGCTAATTATTTTAGAAAGGACATATCGACGGAAGCTATAAGTTATATCTTTAGAGCACGAGTTGAAATTTTAAACTTAAACTTTATGCCACATCGAACGAATCTATCTCAGCTCTGTAGTTTATGCAACAGAAGGGAAACTGAAGATATAATACACTTCATTGCAAACTGTCCAATTCTACAGGAAATTCGTCGGTTACATTTCAATGAAAGTTTTTTGTCTATAAACCGACTTTACGAAATTTTAAATGGAGCTATAGGATGGTCTACCCTTTATAAGTATCTTAAGCATGCATTAAATTTTCGTAACAGTTTCTTAACTTAAAACTTGAAGTTCAGCCAGTTATTGTAGTTTTTATCTACTTTTACTTGTTTTATACGTAATATACTTCTTTTTGTGCTTCAAACCAGTACTTATTTGATATTTTCTTTTCTTTTGTGTTTGAAATCATTCCAAAATTGATATTTTCTTTTGTGTTTCAAATCATTCCAAAATTGATATTTTCTATTTGTGTTTCAAATCATTACAAAATTGATGTTTTTATTTTGTGTTTCAAATCATTACAAAATTGATATTTTTATTTGTTTCCAATCATTAAAAAATTGATAACTTCCCTTTTGTTTAATAACTTTTTAAATTTGCTTAGAGATAACTCAATCACGTTATTGGTAATTTTTTATCTTCTTTTTTTCAAACAATTTTTTTCTATGAAAATAATTGAATTCAAATAGATTAGTCTTTTTTTTTATATTGTATATCTAAAATTGTACACTTTACTTTATATTATTTTGTTATGTAATGTCATATCAGGCAGACGGCAGAATTGCCATGTCTTATTCTTAAGTAAGAAATATTGTGAAACTATTTTATAAAATAAAGAATTCATCTATCTATCTATCTATCATATCGCAAATTATTAAAATCCAAATAATTCGAAATCTTCGCAAATCAGTATTTCCTAAAGCTAGAGAAATAATTCCCCGAGAAACTGCTCCACATGACTTTATTTTACTCTCAGTAGGAATCTGTTCAACTTTTCAAAATGAAGTTAATTATTACTAGAGAACTAGATGATTTAAATTTTGTCGAAGCTGAAGGTATAGAATATTGCCAAACTTAAATATCAGTACAGACACTCATAGCGGGTGCTAAGCCATGTACTGCTCCCCGAATTTAACAGCAATTATAGTATTTGTGGCAACTTTGATAAGATAAGATCGAATACCCGATAACTGTCCTCCTCGTATCTCCGGGTAATTATTGAAATATGTAGGTCAATAATAAGCGAATACCAATGAAAAATGTCAGATCAGACCTTACGGGGTGCTTTTTCCTTAACAATACCACTCACTTAACAGGCTCCCGATCCATGAAGGGTGTATGCCTGGGACAAAGCAACTTTTCCTCTTCTGCGATCGCGAGGACGCTACTTCAAGTGATCTAGAAGAAGTGCTCTATTATTGGCAATGGCTAGTTCTTTAAATTTTTTCGGTCTTCCTTGTCGTCTCGCAGCTGGGATTCAAAAACTCTCTTGGCTGGAGCATTGTCCCTGTTCCATGTTCCTTGGATATTTTCGAGGTAATGGACTTTTCACGAATGAATCGTTTCCTCTATACGCCCTCCTGGCATTCAGGACTAAATATTCATCGATTAACTTTGCTTTTCGGAAGAGCCTAGTATCAGCTCTCCATTCCTGCTACTTACATAAAGTAGGACTGGAAGCTTGCACTTCGTCGTTCTTATAACAAGTCTTGAACCCATTTGTTTCACCGAACCTAAGAAACAAAGGTTTCCTAGGGTAATTCTTCGTCGGATCTAGACTCAAAGCAAGATGATTTCCCTAACTACTTCAAAGTTAGTACTATCATATCACTGCCACCTAGATGTTTGTTGATGTTCGCCTGAACTTTAATCACATTGAGGATTGGTAAAATCATTGGAAATGACCGATGATATGATGCTTCCATCGTCCGCGAACCCCAATAGTTTGACAGATTTGTTAACCCTGTACACCATCTTCTCCCGAATGAGATAGGCTGTCACATGATAGGCCTTCTGCTTGCTGAAACTCTGTGCACATTCCGAAAAGCTATTTCTTGTTGCAAATTGCAGCACGTTTTTACTTGCGGCTTAAAGACAAGTCATAAATTCGTAAAAAAATCAAACTCGAAATTTTGATCAAAGTTGACAATACGATGATAGTAAATACGAAAAAAGTGGATCTGCCAATTCTGTCTGTCCGTTCGGCCACAGCCCAAACGGCTTAGCCGATTTTCTTTAAACTTGGTAGACAACATTATTAAATCTACAATTTTTATTAACAATGGTACCTCCCTAGAAGCAATACTTTTGTTTTTGATTTTTTCAAAAACGGTAGATACAACCAAAAAGTGCAAATAGTATTGTGCATTCAAATTTTCTAAACAATTTTTTTTCTTAAACCTCATGCTCGATTTTTCCCGGAATCCTGAGTGCGGCCATCGCTATATAGACTTCATGATGATGAATGCCTTCATATGCAGCTTTGAAAACGTTGAAAATATGGTGAGTCTCAACTTGTGAAGATTTGATCTATAGCCGATCTGCCGGGTCGGATCCAACTCCCAATTTTTCAAAGCTAGATCCACCTCTTATATATCACATAGGTTGTAGAACTGCTTCTTCATTGAATGAAAGTGGATCGTTTTCTAGCTCTACATATTTATCGCTCTACATAATGCCCACTTAGCAGATGCCTCTTGAAAATATCTACTCTTACCAATAGTTTGTTGAATTCGTTATCTTTGCTGTTTTGAAGAGCCTGCGTTTAGGTCTTAAAACACCCAGACAGATGCTTGGCACTCTTTTCTTTCTTTTTTGACACTACTTTCTCTCACTGATCCTGTTTCCAACTGCAACTTATTTGGATGTGGCATCTTCTGTCACTTATTTTAGTTCAAAGGATTAAGCATCATCATACCACGGGTTGATTTTGGGTAGTTGGTAGCATACGGAGGTTTCGGCTGCCTCTTTGATGATATTTCGATTCAAAGACCACTAATTCCCCATCAGGTGCTCTCTGTAGACTCTGATAACTTAAGGGACCAGCACCGAGCTTGTTTTTCTGCCCCAAATAGGAATATGTCTGAGTCGAAGTTTGCCCCTCGAAATGTCCTCACATCTTAAATATTATATCTTGCTTTAGCAAGGCCCATAGTCTTGATCACCCTCATCATAAATAAAGTGTTTCTGTGAAAAGTAGTCCACTGGCTACAGTAAGCGTAAGAGCGAAAGCAGTGAAATAAGTAAAGGCTTGCAGCAAGCAATATTAAATTCAAATTCAAACATTTTAAATATCCTTAACCTCTCTTCGATATTCACCTATATGTATAACATATTGACACTAATACCTAGATGTCTGCTGCTTGTTTCTATACATCTATAAATTGCCAACTAAACATTGTTGACAAATCTATAAATATCAGTGCATATGACATATAACTACACTCCTTCATACATACCTAGTATCATTATAGTCTATTGGTGTTCTACCTATTCTCTATATTATGTCATCACTTCGTAAGCCCTTAGCTAATTATCAATTTTGAATACCTTTGATATAACCGAAACCAAATGAAATATAGTCTTTAGCGTGTGCACCAAAAAGCAAGGGAGCAAATGCCTAAAAACCACCATATACAAACAATACACCTCCATTGATATCAATTTCAGATTCCCCAGTTGTGTAAATTGGCGTCTCTCGTTTGCCAAGAAGTTCTCTCTATTGTCTCCATATGAATTTATTGTCAGAAGGTACTCAAGTATTAAAAGTCATAAATCTCAAAATGCAAGCAAAGACGGTCGTACGGGGTATATGACGCTCGACGGTGACGGCTTGAATCTATCTTATCGAAAATTCTATAATTATACAACAAAAGCCCACAATAAAACGGATACGTTGACAAAATTTCACATATGCTTCTCATATTTGTATATAATTCGTCCATTTATCAAATCTAAAATACAAGTATGAATATCTATCCTCCTGTTGTCGTTTGCATCTTCATACTTCTCGAGTCGTTCTCGTTGTTGTAATTACCCTCCGAGATTCCAAAAAAAAATCATGAAATTTGCCAAACGCGATTAAGCTTCGGAAATTTCACCATCAGCATCAGACAGAATTGTTCCCTTGCCTTAAATTTAAACTTCGTCCTTTTTTTTTGTTAAGGGAAACCAACGACATTACATTTTTTTTTGTATCTTTACTCATGTCGTCGTAGAATGAAAATTTATTTGCTTTATGTATATCTTCATCACTTTGTTGTTGGTGTTTTTTTTTTGCATGCTTGTTTTTATTCGAAACAAAAAAAAATATATAAAAACGACGAATTAAAAATTAAATTAAAAATCTACACGCCTTCTTTTCTTTGCTTTGCTGTGAAGAGTATGGTAAAATGTTTATAAAGATATATCCATTATTAAGTTTTTCAGACAGAGAGAAAAAAATCGAATCATTAAATATCAACAAACAAGAACAATATAACTTTTCTTTGGATATTTTCAAGATCTAGGATTCTGAAGAGTGGTAGCAGAGCGCTCGTGGTTTCGCAGCTAAGTCAACGACCGAAGCGAGGCATGAGGTATCTTCCTCATATGATACATTTTCATCATGTTTGTTATTTCAGTCTTAATGTTAATTATTTTTAAAAATGTTATTAGGTACATATAGAAAGTTTTTGGAGAAAAAATATGGTTGGCTTTATTAGGGTAAAGTCGGGGGATATTGCACCATTTTTATTTTTCTTTAGAACTTGAAAAATAATAAAGATTTTTATTTTAAATCAAAATAACTTTATTTAAATACTATTTTATAGACTATTTTATAGGAACGTAGGGAGAATTCCAAGTCATGGTCAGTTCATGCGGTGTATGATCCATGGAACCAAAAGTGACATATTATGTACTTAACCCACTCGTCTGGCTTAATGGATCGAGCATAATCCTCGCCACAGCCTACACAAATGTCAAAGTCTTCTGGTCCACTTGACTCATCATGTTGGGATATTATCTCATCCTCTGAAGAACTGATGGCAGCGCCAGCATTGACATTCTCTTTTCGATATTTTGGTATGTTTTTAACTTTTAATTTCTTTAAAGATTCCACGTTTTCCACTGATTTCAAAACTCGAGACTTTCGAGACGTATGTGGCTTGATACTTCTTGAGGTTAAACGACACGTTATCCGTCAAAGACAGCGACATGATTATTACAATTATTTTCCCAATTTTGTTCGAGGTTATTTAAAACACTTTAAAAACACCGTTTATCGACGAAAGAGAATGTTCTTTTAATTAAAAAACCCACAACAACTAACCAACAAAACAATTAAAAACATAATTTCATTAAAAAAACATACAGTAAAAGCTTTTTTTTAGTGAATTATGTGGCCGAACAATTTCTCAATCGAAAACCACTTTCTTTTGTAAAAAAAAAACACAAGGAAATATATCTTTTTTATGGTTTTATTTATTTAAAACATCAAACACAATTTAAATTGAAAATAAAGAACTACAATTTATAAAATAATTAATGCGGAATAAAAAAAAAAGCACTTTTAAATAAACTTTCTGTTGTTAAATATAAGCTAGCATTGCCATATGCAAAGAATTTTAAATTCGGTGTCAAAATTAAATTAGCATTGTCTACAATTGAAAGAATCCTGTGGCTCAAACACAATGAAAGCGATAAGAAAAAACGATGTGAGCGTGATCGTCGTTGTTGTAAAATCAGTCTCAAACTATAAAAGCAGACGAGGATATACGTAACATAGCATTTCTTGTCGTTACGTTAAATGAAATTAATAAATGAAGTAAGAACTGTCGCGCACCAGTGTTACCACTTCCGGAAAAAAAGTCGAAGTAGATTTGAAGAAAAAAGTGAAGTGAATTGAGAAAAATCGAAGTAGATTTTAAAATGACCTTTACTTGCTTTTTAAAAAATTATAACTCGAGATTTTCATCAATTGACATTACAACACGAAAAAGTATTGATTCCGCCTGTCTACAGGTCTGTTTACTGTACCTCAACCTGTAGCCTAAATAAGAAATTGAAATGTTTTTTTTGTTTCTTAGCTCGGTTCCTTCCATGCCATTATAAAATATCTTATTTATTTCGAAGACGGCTCTAATGGTTTTTATAAAAAAAAATATGTTCAGACCATACCAATAATGCAGTCCACATTTTGGTAAAAAAAAATGTTATTAACGGTACCTGTCATAGATCTTTTTTTTGATTTTCTACTTTCTCATTTCTGACTCTACCGATTTCTATCAAAATTTTCATATAGGAGCTTCTTTGATTTTGAAATAATTGTATACAAAACAGTTTTTAGTTAAATATATGTTATTAAATATTTAAAATTGTCAATACATTTCTTTTAATTTTAGAGAAATTTGTATAGCTATAAAGAATTAATTTATTAATAAAACACACGCAAGCGAAATTTTCATAAGATTCGTGTTTCTATGCTTTTAAAATTACTCATTTGTGTATTTTTATTGTGTTGACATACATTTTTTTTTTTGCAATTCTCTCGCTACATGCTACCTATAGTGAAATAAAGAAAAAAAAGGAGATTTGAGCTTTTTTTTGTAAAATTGAAGTAGATTGAAACAGACATTCTTAAAATGAAGTAGATTTCAGTATTTTGCTGATGGTGCGAAGTAGGAAGTAGATTTTAAAATATTTTGAAAAAAAGAAGTAGATCTACTTCAATTGAAGTAAAGTGGTACCACTGTCGCGCACATTCAGTTTATAGTTTCACATCTGTTTGGATTCTGAAATGAAACATATGTGCTTATGTATCATTTTACTATGTATTTACCATGTGCTTCATTTTACCAACCAAACAGTTGCGAAAATAAAAATTGAATTTACGCTACAGGCCTAAGGAATTGCGGAACCATTTTATAACAACGAAAAGATGACAGTGAATCACGTCTCTCTCTCGTCTCGTGTTCTCATCGTATTATGAATCGTGCATAGTTATAAAAACTTTTGTCTGACCAAGCTGTCATTCAAAAAATAATTGCATCATTTGTAAAGGTAGTTGAAACAGTTTTGAGTTCCAATTTAAACTTCCTAACTTATTTTGCAAAATCTTTTTCAATTCGAAGAAATATTTTAAAAAATGGATTTGGAAGTGATTTCAACATCTTTCAATTTGCAAGGCTATACTTAAATTACTAAAATTACTTTTAAATTGAATTTTATGTTTCCGAAAAGCACTGAAAGGTAATCTCAAAAACCAACGAGAAGTAGATTTCCGTATCGTCCAAGTAGTACTTTACATCCGTCACAAAACTCATTTTTTTTTATAGAGACGATAAATGAGGAATGAATTGTTTCATTTTTTTTTTACGATTCGAAAACTATTTGCCTTTATAATCAATTTGTTAATTCATTATAATCTTAATCAACAATTTGTTGTTATGTTGGTTTGTTCAAAATGTTTGTACGTTTATAGGTTATAGTTTAGAATCTTACAGAGGCTTTGCTTGCTTGGGGGAAAATAAAACGATTAGGATTTCCACCGACAAATTATGGTATATGACAAAACTGGGGACCTTGACCCTAAGGAACTCAAAGGTACTTTTTAAGAAATGGTAAATACTTATTGAGTTGTACCTATACGACGAAGTGTTGGTTGTTGTTCTTCCCGTAGAATGATGCGTCGTTGTTGTAGATGCTGTTTTCATTCAATTGAATGTTCAAGTTACCTCAACTCCACAATTAAGTTATTTTCAATCACTCTTCTCAATCAAAAGTAACTCTCAAAGTTTCTTCATCTTCGTGATGATGTTTTCATAGCCTTTCTCTGTGATGGATCGTGCACTTAGATTTCTAATTGTTGCTGGAGCAGTTAAGATATTCTAAGTTAAGATGAAATTCTAGGTGAAGTACCTACCAAATCCAAATCTACCATCTCTTATGTGACTCTTTGGGAATAGATTGGAATTAATTCCATGTCATCTGAATTTGTATGTCCTTTTTATTCTTCTTCCTCGGATATTTCTTCTTCTGCTTTGACAGTTCCTTGCGCATCCTTTCATTATTATTGTCCTCGTAAAGCTGGTCTATTTCCTCGAGTTTGCAGTGAACTACTTGGCAAATTACTTCTTAAATGGATTCCTGTAACCTTAAAAGGTATAATGCTAGTCTGATAATGACATCGTTTCTTATTAAAGGAAGGGTGGAGAGATTTCAGAAAAAAAGAAGAAAAATACTCTCCTGCATTGAAATGTCCTTAATTACTTATTGGATTTTTGGTGTACTTCATTTTTTCCACTTCTATCTTGTTATACTAATTTATTACGTTCTGGCAATTTTATAAAAAAAAACAAAAACGTGAACCCATAAGTACAACTTAAAGAGAACTTTTTTCGTTAACATTTTTTTTTAACTGAAAAAATGTCAGTCGAATGACCATAAAAAGATTGGTCGTGGACTTTATCTTTGACGTCAAAGAAAAATTTCTGATAGTATTTAATCGCACGATCTATCCGGCTAATTCAAGTATCTATTTCAAACAGTGATAAACGAAAAATCTGCTACTTAGTTAGGCTCCTTATAATTTCTTGATATTTGAACTGCCAAAATACTAGTTGTTTCCTCAAATTTCATTTATTTTTTTTTTCATATGTCTGTCATTTTGAAAGAAAAATAGGTGAAATTGAAA
Organism: Chrysotoxum bicinctum; assembly: GCA_911387755.1. NCBI lineage: Eukaryota > Metazoa > Arthropoda > Insecta > Diptera > Syrphidae > Chrysotoxum > Chrysotoxum bicinctum. Next base: position 12,290,184 of record OU426991.1, on the reverse strand, counting down.
AAACTTTCAATTTATTTTGTTTTTTGATACGTTACAGTAATGTCTAAGTCATATCAATGAGAGTAAAGAAGAGGTTTAAGATCGGGAATAAAAAGCTTTATTGTTTTGGGGTATGATTAATTACGTTCACTTTTAATATTTAAAGTTTATAGGAAAACAGTAGTAAGTTCTATTGGGGTATTATAAAATCATAAGTATTATAAAGATGAGAACAGTTTTAAGTACCTACAGGTATTTATATTTAAAGGTAAAAAAGGACAAAACATTAGAATAAAATCAGCATTTAAGACTTAGGCAATCGGTTGAGCAGTTGCATTGGAAAAAGTTAACATTGGGAGTTGTAAAGAGTTCAATTCTACCAAGTGCATTCAGCAACCTAAGATCACCGATTAAATATTGAAAAAAGAACTTTTGAAACCTAAAGAAATTCAATTGTTCATTTTTTCCTTGCAAGCATACTCGTATTTAGTTGTTAACACTTAGTGCAAGCTAAATATCAACTATCCGATAAATTTTTTTGGAAATTGAAAAAAATTGACAAAATTTTTTAAAACCTTAAACAAAAATGTTTAATGTCAAAAATCAAAATGAAACAACTCTGAAAAACAAATCACATCAACTCTTAAAATACTCATAAAATTTTAGCTCAAAGTGAAAATATCATCGAACATCACTACCACTACCATTTGGATAATTGTAAGGAGAAGTCCAGGATTTCAAACATAAGGACTACAAGAAATATATAGATATCAATATAAGAGCATGTAAGAAACCGAAAAGATCTGGAAGCACAATCATCTGAAAATTATTTGCCGCAGCTCCGACTTGCGAATATGTCTGCCTTGATGTCCGGATAATTGTTCAGTCTTTTAGAAGTGTCAATAAAATTGAAAGAGTTTTATAGAATCGTTAGTGTTTTATAAAATCGTTAGCAGGGAGTCCTGGAAAAGCTTGATTCTCTTCCTCCAAGGCTTCGTCTCTTTACCTTTCTGCATTGCCAACACCAACTTTCAGAAAAATTTTGAGATTTTTTGAAATACTGGCTGTTTCCATATTATCTGTATTGGAAACGTGAATAACCACTTATGAATCCAGCATGGACAACCATTTTTGTGAAAGCTTCTTCGAATGCACGACTTGTATTATTTGTATCCCTTGGATCCCGCAATTTCGTCTCTATGTGTATCAATGTGTTTAATTGGCTGATTCTCAATGTATCATTTCAGCAGATCAGCTGTTATATCCTGACTACTTCGTTATCCTAAAGTTCCGATTACATGGGTGATAACTGATAACTCTCGATCTAATACTTAAGCTTTCACAATACTGCTGTAGGGACGAGATTGTCCCCACCTTTTTGTCAATGCTTGTGTTTTGATTATTATAAGTGTAAAAAAATTAAAATTCATTATCGGAGTTTTCTTGGAGTCCCCGTAATTTTTCTGTAATATTACATAAAATGTCTACACATTTCAAAATATTGTTGATCTCCCAAATTTCTATCCAAATGCAAGCTATATTTAAAGTCTATGTACAGTATGTAAGAGTGCGACTATTTTGGATCCCGCCGGTTTTCTTCCTACGACCTAAGAACAGGCATGGTTTTGTCACTATTTTAAATATTTAACTTACGATCTAAGTAGTACTCGTATATTGCAACACTTTTTTTTGGTTTTTTTTTTAATTTTTTTTTTTAATTTTAAGTTAATATAAAGATATGTTTATAAAAATTGCGCTTTTGTGTGGTATACATCAATCCATTTTGAAAGAAGCGGTATATTACATTTCTTGCAAGAAGGAATCTACAATAAACGTTCGTAACTCTTGTTATGACATTGATATAATTTCATAGCAATTTGTTTTGCATAAGCAATGCATATTTCATGCATTTATCAATGCTGCATCGAGTGCATATGTTTTAAGTTGCCAGTACCACTTCTTTCCTCGATAGACGATACATAAGCTATGGGAAGTACACAAATTGTCGAAAGTAACAGTTTCCTGTCTTGGTATATCGATTTTCGGGAGTTATCTTAGAACAACATTTTCCCCCAAACCGAATTCAGAGGAGTTCTCACCACATGTATAGGTACCAATATGCGGAATGGATTGAAACAAGTATCCATCATGTGAACATAAGTAACACAATCCTTATACGAGTATTCAAGAATGACGGCCATAGTGGTAGAATGAGAAAATATTCCAAACTGCATTCTTACATTGAGAATTTCATTGAGCGTAAATAGGACTAGAAACTTTTCAAACGATCTCGACTCGTGGCTTCTTCAACAATAAAGTATCGGAATACTCGTTGATTAAACCATTATAAATCCAATAGAAAAATACATTATTCCATTGAATTTACGAATTTCATTGAAATCAGTTTTGGACGTCAGATTATTTTTGGCTACATTGGCATACAGATTTCATTCAAAGAAAAAAATGTTCATCAACATTGTAGGTGTCGTTTTTGAGAAAAATAAGATTTCCGAAACCCATTTCTTGACATTTATGTGGTTAGTACTGTTAACTGGTTTACATCCTACGCTCTTTGGTGTTCTTGCATAAGACCTTCCAGCTATTCTAAATTGTGATTTTGGTATCTACGCAATGACGGACGAATTCATTAATATTCTGCGAATGTATTTAATAATATTCAAAAACACTACTAAGACTGGAGGATAGAAATTAATGCTGAAAAATTCAGGCTTTCTTTTTACACAAAAAATAAAAGGATTATCTTTTAAACATAGGTCTCTCTGAAGAAACTTCTTTTACCTCTTCGATTAGAGGTAAAGTGTGCTGCGCCTTACATCTACCAACTTCTTTTTATAAAATAATTATTTTAACTGTATAGTACCCCTTGGCATAATAGTTAGTGCGTTGGACTGTCATGCGGAAGGTCTCGAGTTCGATTCTCAGCCGCTGCAAAGTTTTTTTCAGGGGTGTACTGCCTCTTGCGAGAAATTGACAAATTCTCCAAGAGTATCTCTTGTCATGGAAGGTGCTGCTCATTAGCCGTTCGGAATCGGCAGAAAATTGTAGGTCCCCTCCGTTCCTGGTAACACGCACACAGGAATGGTTGAGAGTTGTAAGTCACTAGGTCCTGGTTCACTCCGAGCTGTTGCACCACCAAATTTATTTATTTTATTTATTTAAACAAGTAGTATACCATAATGTTTATTTGAATATTGGTCCGTTTTTATTACACAGCTTTATCCATGCTCCTGTAGATTTACATACTTTCGCTGTCTTCCTTAGGATCTATTTTTTAAGTTTCTAATGCCTTGTGCGTTGAAAAAGTATGTCGTTCAAAAATAATCCTTAACTAACCCTGTTTGGTTTGATAGAGAAATAAATATTTACTTGGAATACCACTACCCACGGTTCTTAAAAGAGAACACTGCAGCTGCCGCTACTGCTGCTAATAAAGAATAAAGCCTTCTCGTTACTCAGCTCGTAGAATAACAACCCACACAGTTACAAATGTCCATCTTCTTCTTTCTTCTTTTTCAATCTTTGGGTCCTTTTTGAAGTTTTGCATTTTGTACATATATATACTTCCGGTTAACTTGGGAAAAGATAACGCGTTTTTTTATAAGTTTATTCAATTCATATTATAAGTTGAATGGCAGTGTATTTAATGCGTGAGTGATTTATGAGGAGCAAAACAGCCTTTAAAATTGCGTAAGGAAATAAAAAACAAATTGACACACAATTTATGTTCAAGTGGATACTTTTTTTCTTCATTTTATGGGGGAAATGGCACACAATCATCCGTATTATTTATTTTAATGTTTTATATTGGCAGGGATTACTTTTATTTTTGTAATGCTTTTCCGTGCAAAGAATGAACAACAAGCACTACCTTCATATATTTTATCAAAGCTTATGTAGATATCCGTTTTTGACACAAAAAAAAAAGAACGCTGATGTTAAGGGGTTTTGAATTGGCAATTTCCTTTTTCGCCTTAGGTATTTGCTAATGAATGTTTTATGTTGTAATTTTCTTTTTATTTTATATGGCAAAGGAAGGACATACATTTAACGTCAGTCTGAGGCGAAACACATGTGTCAGCTGATATGCATGGTGTTTTAAAATACTTATTTTTTTCTTTATTTACTAAACACCAAGGAATGAAAAACAATTAAGCGATAGATAGGTTTTTTCTATGAAAACACAGTGAGATATTTTTGCAGATATTTTTAACAGTTTGGATGGTCCGTCGTTGGTTTGCTTAAAGCTACCTTTTGTTGTTATTATTTGTATCTATACCATCGTCATGTGGTAAAGGATGTCTGCACATTGAAAAGATCGCCATTCTCGATCTGATAAATTTTCTTATTAATACTCGTAAACATACTTTTACTTTACTTCCTTAATCACTGAAAACACATTAACTATTCATCAAATTGTCTTGAAATTCTAACACATGTGTCACAGTCACAGAGATGCACTGACTTATGAAATGTAAGCTTGAAGTATCAAGCCGTTCTATCATATGTACATATGTATGTGTATATATGTTAAGAAGTTATGCGTTCATTGAAAGTGTTATTTATTGATTTGATGGGCTCGCTATCAAATCGCAAAGGCTATTACAGATTTTCCTGATCACTGCACTATCGCTCTTCTGCTAGTAGATTAATGGGATTTACTCTTGTGACTACAAGGCTGGCTGCTTCCGAAATCGTTGGGTAAGAACTAGCTACGCGCACAGCTCCACATCCTTGTACTGCTGTCATCTGCTTCCGGTATTGTTTTACCTAAATTTCTCGTATTGCCAAAATGTGGACATTTTATTGAAAGTTGTTTCCAAATGCTAAACTGCGTCATATGTTGGAATCGTCAGAAGTAGCTAATATTTTGTGTTTTTTCTGTAGCCAGGCTCCGACTGTGTTCATAAATTCAAAACCTGAAAACTTTCAGTATTTCCTCAGGTATTACGTCAGATCCAGGGGCTCTATGACTCTATTGTTTTGCATGGTTTTTATAGCTTAACTTAACTCTTCTTCGCTAAGCGATGGTATTTCATATCGCTGGGCTAGTAGGCGGCCAATTGACCGGCCCCAAACGTGAAATAAACTGTTCCGCCTATCAATTGGTCCATTGTAAGGCGTGCTGTGTGGTATGTGGCACCGTCTTGTTGAAACCACATATCGTGCAAGTCAAGCTCTTCCATTTCGCGCAAAAAAAAGAAGTTTGTTAGCATCGTACGGTGGCGCTCACCATTCACCGTAACGTTGCGATTCGCATCATCTTTGAAGAAATATGGCCCAATGATTCCACCAGCCCATAATCCGCACCAAACAGTGACTTTTTCTGGATGCATTTGTAGCTCTTACAATGCTTCTGTCTGCTTTTGACTCCAAATTCGGCAGTTTTGCTTGTTCACGTATCCATTCAACCAGAAAAGAGTTTCGTCGCTGAACACAAGTTTTTTTATAAAAAAGTGGATTTTCGGACAACTTTTCAAGAGCCATTCACCAAAAATTCGGCATTTTGGTAGGTCGTTCGGCTTCAACTCTTGCACCAGCTGTATTTTGAAAGGCTTCACACCTAAATCCTTCCGCAAAATTTTCCACGTAGTGGAGTAACAGAGGCCCAATTGCTGCGAACGGCGGCGCCGAATCGATAATTCACGGTCATCACTAACACTAGCCGATACAGCTGCAAGTGATTAAATTTCCTACATTGGCTACGTTACAGGGCCCGTCGCAAATCGTATTTACCTTCTTCATGAGTCTGTGATTCGCATTCCCCACTCTTGGGCTCCTGCAACCAAAAAATCGCACTTAACGTCAATCATTAACTTCCAATTTATGTCGGAACTCAGCGATCCTATCATTTGGGCTGAGATAGGTGCTTATTATTGTGGGCCCCTTGCATTTCACCCATGTACAACACTTTTGGATGCGCCATGGCTCTTGATGAGGCATGTTTTTCAAGCGATCATACCCAATATCATAATTAATCTTAGATTTTTAAACGTCAATTTACTTTAAAAAAAAAAAAAGTGCATCGGTTCCTCCAAAAGTCTTAAATCCTACATCTTTTTTTGTTTTCCTAAACGCTCAGCGTGTGCTGAATGAGAAAGGGAATTGAAATAACAACTAAAGGGATGAAATAACTACATGGGCATATCAGATTAAGACAGACTTCCCCCGAAGGCTGTGACTTTCTCCATTAGCGATAAGCTAATTACTTTTCCTCTCCAATGAACCCCAAACCTTAATCTGTAATTCGCAATCAGTATTGCAACGCAACTCAATAACATAACATTTTTCAGATAAAATCAAATATACATATGTACGAGTATCTACTTAAAATTGAGCTAATGCGGACTTATTCGCCATGGCAACATGAAGATAATCAAAAACAGTGACACGTCCTGCCTTTGGTAGGTGCTATATGATGGATGGCATTTTAATTAAGTTTGTTGCCTGCGTTTAACGGAAAACTTGCTGAATGTCGCATGAATGCATAAGATCGAAATTTCCGCCTATGTTGACAAGCTCTTTCCAACCACATTCGCACGTTCTGTTGCATAGGTCAAAGTCAAAGATATACCATTTAAACTTAAAGGGGGTGCTGTTATGCGTATTATTTAAGACTGCAATAAATTTGTTTATTAGCTAATCTAACTTATCTTGAAAGAAGTTTTCACCAACAGTGGATAAATGAGCATTTTGTCCGTTAGGCTTCTGACCCAAATTTGACATATTACTCTGCAGGTTTTCAGTAAAGGTTATATCTACTATAGTTTTGTTTCCTGTTTGAAAGATGCGGTGAAGGTCATCGTGTGTCAGACTCATATTTTTTTAAAAGCAAGCATGATTGAAATCCTTCCAACCATCGGCAGTCCAGGTTCAAAGTAACTCCTAGTTAAATTATATCCAAATTATTAACATGAAATCCACAGAGATAATCATCAAAAGAAAAGCTCTAGGTATTTTTCCTGGAAATTTCCTTAATTTTTAAACAAACATTTCAACAAAATACTCACCATCATCACCATTTTTCTTAATATGAATAAAAACATACCCTTAAGTTAAGAAAGCATAAAAATATATTTCTTGTGCAACGTACATTAAACCATCAAACTTTTACGATGAAGTTCAGAGCTTTAAGAGATCCTCTGCTATACCCATTCACTTACAGACAATCTCTGTTCTTCAGTCTTTAATCTTATGTGAGCTCATTCGAGACAGTTTAACTATTGTCACTGCTCAGATGTTCTGTTGTTGCCTTCATAACATAAATACCTATATAGGAAGATAGATAGATAATCGTATAGATAACCAGCTTCTCCTCTGTATCAGGTTATCACCCTATTTTTGAGAGTGTGGTTAGATAAAAGCTCATAATACCATAGTGTGATGGGTAAAAATCGGAAGTGAAACAAGAATCCCCTAAGGTTTTCGCTTGAAAAAAAAACACGGGTACTTTACAGTATTATGGAGAGTTTTAGTTTTAATGAGACTTCCTCCGGTGAGCTTGTGCACAAGACTGTTTTTCCCCCTACTCCCACCACACCATTCCTAAAAAAGGTACACAAGCGAATATCCTTTATCTTTATCCTACATTTTCTATCCATATTCTTTTTCATAAATTAAATTGTATCCCTGGTACTCGTATTCATTGCGCTGCATCAGTTTTCTTGATGTACATCGAAGTTTAAAGCTCTCTTAACTCCGGTCGGCGATTTATATTTACATTCGTAGAAGGATTTTCGTTTCCGGTTGTAAATATTCTTTTTTTTACCAACCAGCTGCCATACATGTATATGTAGATACAGATTCAGATATGCAAAGGATACATAGGGATACGCTGGGATACACCGCAACGAACCTTGTCTCATTCTCCTATATACGATTCTACGACTAGTAGAGTGGAGTGGATTTAATAAAGTGTAAAATGTCCGCAACCAGTTTTGTCTGGATTTTTGTATATTATATGTTTGCTTTCATTTTCTTTTTTACATTTTATATACTCCCCTGGCTCTGTCCACCCATCGCTGAATTTATTTCGTTTTTCATCCAGAACACAATCTTCGCATTGAATTTCCTCCTGCATTTATGATTCTGGAGAACCGAACTTATTTTTTGACTAATTATTTCTCCTAAAAAACGTGCACATCTTATTGGATATGTACGAGTATGTGTACTAGAAAGATTATATACAAAAATAAGTATATACGTAGGAAAGCAGAAGTCTTCTTATTTTAAATTTAAAAAAAATTAACAGCCTTATTGGCTAAAAAACCTTAAAACAAAATAAAACAAGTAATTAAAAATGTTTAAAATTTTAAATAAATAGTAACGTAGTCACCTCCACTAGGACAGTCGAAAGCTTCGTCCGCATTTAATCCAACTCAGAGTTCGTGATACCAAGCATCACATGTCTCATATCTTCCTTTCGATCTTTCTTACATGCGTGATGGAAATCCCGAGTTTTAGTCCCATGGTTTTGTTTCGCTACACTTCTGAATGATGATGGATTTGGTGTGGCTGTTAGGTTAAGATAACGTGGTTTTAATTTTGTCACGGAATAGGTCTTTAGTAACTTCCTGACCCTAAAATTTCAGGGCTTTTTTGCGGCGCTGTTTTGAGCTTAGGAGTTATCAAAAACTTTTTAAAGGGAGATCTTTCCGGCTGATTCTGTTCTTCTTGCTCGATCCATATCCGAGGTTTGAAATTAAGGTGCAAATGGGCACGTTATCTGAATCCCCATATAAGAGACCGGAATAATTTGCTCCTGATCCCCTTGTAAGACAGAAGTTATGTAGATCTGCCTTTATTTAATTTTCTTCCCAAGTGTTTCGCGTTGAAGTTCAGTTATTCTTGATTTTGATAATTTTAGCATTTTGTACTGATATTTCTAGGTGTCGTTGAATCATACACAAACGCAGCCATTTTTCCCGATATAGTTTTCGAATTATTGAAGTTGTTCCCAATGTCGTTGGCTCTGCAGAATTGGACAGCTTTGTATTTAAACGGCTCACGGCTTTGGCCTGAGTGGAATACTAACTTGAGCCAGCCTCACAATTCTTCTTGACAAATCTTATACTCTTGCTTAGGGCTAAAAGTTGTTGAACGGCCCAATTTCCATCTGAACCACTTGAATTTGCATTTTTTTTTGTCAGATAACCTGTGTTTTGACATTTTGCTTGAAACTACCCTTATTAATTAATTAATTAATTATTATTAAATTAATTAATCTTTTATCTGGAATTTATAATCCATTAAATTGTTTAGCTGATGATGGATAGTGCTTTCAGCTTTCCATAGGTTTTCATTTCTAAAATCATGTCCTTTTCCTTCCGACTTGAAACTTCAACGGAAGCGTATGAAAATCTCATTAAATTTTGGTCTCAACACCATTGATGGTGAATCAAAAACTCTGAAGAATGTTTCAAAAACTCAATGCTATCTCTTGAAGCGGAACCCATCCTCCATTCCAACACTCATTGGCGGTACTTGCATTGAATAAACCGAACAACTTTCAGTTCTCGGTATGTGCATCACAGACTACCTTGAGTGGAATGACCACACATTCGAAGTTGCTAAAAACGCTGCTGTTTAGATTTCCTCGGGCGATGCAAACTTTTCATTCCTTCTGATCTGGATGTAAACCATAAGGCTTATATCATGTTTATTTAGCTTGAGTGCGAAGTGCCCCAAAAACCCACTTATAACCCACATAAGCCGCGATATTCAGACTTTCAAAATTAGTGTGCATGCATACCTGCTTTTATATTCCCTCCAACTTTTCTAAACGTTCCCACTGCGCAGACATTTTAAGGGTGCTCATAATCCCTTTAGCTAATATATGGTACGCTTTTCCAAATTTTTTTTTGTCAAATTCAATGCGTGCTATTGATTTAACTATAGCATATGACAAAGCCAATTCAAGATCTAACCCGTGGTGTTTGAGGAAAAATTTTTACAGAGAATTAGTTGATTCCCTTCTATTTGATATAGTACGTAGATTCAGAAGACCAAGCGATTCCAAATGTATATATATATATATTTTCTAAACTGTAACAGTAAATTAAAGTAATTAAAAAGTTTAAGTGACCTCAACTCCAAGGTGCGTTTCGCCCAGGTACGACAGTGGGCTCATCAGTTAGATGCTGTCGTACCCTTCTAAGACGCAAATATTGGTCGATGTTTACCGACTCTAATAAAATTTACAGCTTTAATAGACTGTGAATTTTATCGTTCTAGGGGAATTTGATTAAAAGCTGTAAATTTTATTAGAGTCGGTAAACATCGACCAATATTTGCGTCTTAGAAGGGTACGACAGCATCTAACTGATGAGCCCACTGTCGTACCTGGGCGAAACGCACCTTGGAGTTGAGGTCACTTAAACTTTTTAATTGAATTTAATTCAATCACTCCACTTAAACAGAAATAATTTTCATTTCTCTATGTATTGTAAATTAAAGTAGCTAGATACCTGTTGGGTTCTAGCCTTGTGTTCTTCTTCTGAGCGAAGACAAGTCTTTCTAGTAGCCCCATTTGTGACCAATTTTAGGGTAAACATAAATTCTTTTTTTGGAATAACCCAAATGTAGAAGGACATTTCACTTCTTTTTCTGTTTCTTAACCTCGATATTGTTAAACACGCCAAGATATTTCTTGCATGTGCTGCACTTTATCAGGAGATTGCATACAAATGGATATGCAATATATAGATAGTATCTTTTTCTTCCAGTTAATTTCCTTTTGCAGCTTGTTTGTATATTTTTTTGTACCTATTATGGTTTGTTTTCGGAGTAAAAATGTCCTGTCGAAGTGTATCTATCTATATGAAGATTGATCGTAAGTAAGCCTTAAACTTTGCACGACTATTTACAGCCTTCGTGACTTCGCCAACAAATGGCTTGGCTTTTTGGGGAAAAAAACTTAGCTAAGAAATGTGCATTTTATTCAGGTGTTTGGGTTTTGTACGTTTTGCTGCTTTGCTTTTTTGTGGGTTCTTTTCCACATCACGCAATAGCTTCTGCTTATTTTTGTGTACATAGAAAATTAACACAATACCTAGGTCTCAATGAGGGATAAAGGCATGAAAGAAAAACCGTGCAGCTACATAATCCTTCGAAACGCCTTGTTAAAGAGAAAGAAATAAAAAGACAAATAATCTAAGGACACGTCCTTACACCGAAAACAAAAAAAATAGAAATACTAAGAAGGCGACAAAAGCCACACAACCCAGCAGCAACAGTAAGAAGCAAAGCAGGAACGGCCAACAAATTGGTAAGGAAATATCTAAAATGAGAATTTTACTTCCTTTCCTGAATGGTGAAACAACATGGAAGCAGGACCAACTCTGTCCGTTCTTGTTGACGTTCTTTCTTTAGCCTTCTGTTGCCATGTGTGAAGGTTAGTGTAGTGTAAGCTGGAAACTGCATGCTTCATATACGAGTACTGATTAAATTGATAAATCATGGAGCTTTGAGATAACAAGGCTAAAACGATATATATATGGTAGGATAAACCAACCCACCGCACTATAGGGAAACCAAAATGATTGCTATCACGTAATGAGCGATATTAGCAATTGGAATTAATTTCCGGCTAGGTATTGAACGTCAAGATTGTTGCCTCAATTCGATAACGAGCCACGACTCACAAAAACTACATAGACTGAAAATCGACCATCAGGTTCAATATTTAATTTCTTGTTAGCATGAGGATTTATAAAGCTACTCAGCAAAGCTTTTTAGATGATGCACTCAACCACTTTTTAATGAAGTTAAATTATTCTCATCAATCTCATTTCATCAGTAAAACCAAGGGCAGATATAAAAAAATCAAAAATGATTGGAACAGTAGCTATAATTGTGCACTATACGAGTGAAACGGTGACCACCCGTCTCGTATTTGCCTTAAACTTCATTTTAAATTGTCGGGGATAAAAATGATTTTTAAGTTAAAGCGAAAAGCTTGTAAAACAATTTGTTCAACCAACATGCCAAGTAAAAAAAATCTTTTTTTTTTAAATCAAAATAGCTTTTAAGGTGTTTATAGTCCACAAAAATATTGGTGTTTCTTCCCAACGATCTCACTGGCGAGTCATCAACTCTCAATACGCACTTTTTGTTCAACTCAGTGACAAGGCCCTCACTATACTCTGTCCAACAAAAATTGTCAGTACAGGCCATATGGGAGAGCTTTTTCTAAAGCAGTGGCGCCTGATGCACCCTCACTACAATGCGTTAGGAAAAATGCCACTAAAAAAAGAGCAAGCCACTGACTTTTCTTAAGGAATTGTTGTTGTAATTCTTTGCAAAAAGTTGTACACCCCAACACGACCGTCGTATCCCACTGCTGATGAGATGAGATACTGTCGAGATCAAGACAAGAGCGTCAAGTGTCAAGTGTCACTCAATACGATCGTGCGCTCTTTATCTACATCAAAACAGAGCTACCATTCAGTGTTACCCTTATGCGACTTTAGTCGCATTTTTGCGACCTTTTTTTTGCTGTGCGACTATGCGACGACCTTTTTAAAATTGTTTAAAATTGCGACTTTTTCTTTGCTTAAACATTTACTATTTTACATTTATTGAAAGAATGTGTTCTTGGAAAATCTATTTCTGAGATTGATTATCGAAACGAAAATTATTTTGAAAAAATTGAAGAAATATAATATCGGCATGGAAGCCGAAAATTGCTTAAAGGATAAAAAACTCACTAATTTTGAAATTATTTGCATACAAAAAAATGTACTTCAATATTATTTGACGCTTTGCGAACAAATTTTTTCAAGATTTAATGTTAAAGATGAGAAGCTATCTATTTTATAACATATAGATCCAAAAATAATTAGGTCAAATCAGGATTTTAACTATTTTCGGTTGGTTTAAAATTTTAATAGCTTTACAAATGAGCCAGAAAAAGTGGTAGAGCAATACAAACACCTGGAGCTTCAAGCGTTTGACAAAAACTATTGCAAAATTTTTGAAATTAAAAATATAGAAGAGCTTTGGTACGAGGTTGGTACTTTAAAAAATAACCTATACTTTGACCTTTACGAATTTGTTTGTAAAATTTTAACGTTACCACAGCTATTTTAAATCAGTTACCACACAGCAGCGCTGCGCTGAGCGAGTTTTTTCAAAGCTTACGCTTATGAAAAATAAATTAACAAACCGTTTACAAAGGGAAACCTGCGAAAATATGTTAGCTTCCACAAATCTCATTGACTGTGATATAAGTGAGTGGGTTCCTGAAAACAACCTAATTAAAAAGTATAAAGAAACTTTATTAAGAAAAATGAAACATTAATGTTATATACATATCCTTTTAGGTATTTATTTTAACTTTAAACCTATACATACATATTAATTTATGAAGTCTTAAAATTAGGTTTTTTTGTTATTGTTATTTTTCAGTGTATACCTATCTAAGTGTTTAAATAAAGAAATTCAAAAAAATATCTAAATTGTTTTTCCTATAGTAAAAAAAAATAATATTTAGGTATGCGACTTTTTCTTTCAATTGCGACTTTTTGTTCAAAAATGCGACATTTTCAAAGAATTCGAATTTGCGACTTTTTTTTGTAAAAGCGACTTTTTTCTGCGACTTTTTGAAAAATCCCAGGGGTAACCCTGCTACCATTATCATTCTCAATTGCAAGCAAAGAGCTTTTTCAGTGGTTTTTATTAAGGAGCTTTTGGGATTTGAAGCTTTTGAGAACACATTTTAAGAAGAAGAGTATATTGAGTGTTGTCGTCAGGGTTCGGACTTAGGTTTTAAATTTTCGAAGTAAATACGGAAAAAAACTGAAGTAGAACCAAAATTTTCGAAGTAGTTTTAGGAAATTAAATTATATAAACGTACCTAATATATAAAAGTAAATTCAGACTATTTTAAAGTAAACTTTTCATCAACGAACTTGTATTTTTGTATGAATTTTATCAATTCAATAGGTGGTTCATAAATATCTTTACGTTTTTCTGTAAGTGATCTCGAAAACATTAAATTTTCCACGGTGCTTACCTAAAATCGATTTTTAAACTTGTTTTTTTATGTAATACAGAGTGATAAGCGATGTCTTTAAATATTTTGGTTAAGAATTTCAAAGAGAAGTAGATCATAAAAAAAGAGAAGTAGGGAAGTAGATTAAGCTTTTTTCTCAAAATCGAAGTAGATCTACTTCGATCGAAGTAAAGTCCGTACCCTGGTTGTCGTATTGCTTTTCAACTTAAAAAAAAACGCGCCTATTATCTTACCGCTTGGCGTTGTGGGAAAATGTAAATTGAATATTGTTTTCAGTCGTTTTGAATCGGCAGACGGTAGCCCTACGCGTTTTTTACTTTCATTTGCGGCGATTTATAATTTAAAGTACAGAATCCCTGTGAGAGCTTTAAAGGGCGACACACTTATGCATGGCAATGCAACCAGAATGAGAGACAAACGTCCTATCTTCCCTGTACTGACAATTTGTGTTGGACAGAGACAGAGTATAGTCAACTGATGGTATGTCATATGTCCATAGTCATCTAGTGATAATGCCCAGGCACTAGTGTCCGTGTTAGATTGGTTAATTTTTCGACAAAACAACCTTGGGGTTAATATCTCAATGTGAAGAATCGGGGTACATAATGACGCTTCCACTATATCATCCAAAACATATACACATTTCTGAGATCTCACGCTAATTCAATCAAAAACTCAGATTCATTTTAAAAAACTGTTCTTTTCGCTTTAACTAATACTATTTGTATGTATCAGCAATGACTTGGTATTTCACATTAATTTTACTTCTGTTTATTTTATTTCTGCAGCCAACTACACCGAAGTTGAATACAATATAATGCACCACTGGACTTGCTGTTATGTAAAACACTTAGGCCGGTATTCACCGAGCGCTCATAACTTAAGAAGCTCATAAACCTATTCACCAAGCAATATTAGTGAAGATCTACGAGCCCTCTTAAAAGTTAGGAGTGGTCCCGACCACTCCTAACTTACGAGCGCTCTCTTCGAAAGTTTGTTTGCTTGTGCGTGTGCCACGCATGCATTTGACTCGAATGCATGTGAGCAATACCAAGTAGAAGAGTATCCATTTGCTGTCAAGCCCAACATTCCACAACATTTCACAGTTTGGGTATGCCTGAACAAGAGAGAGTGGCTCTCATTTTCGAACTTCGAAAAACACTTGCGAGTGGTTGGTGAATACCCCACAGAAATTTCAAGTTAAGAGCCTCGTAAAGTTAAGAGCCGTTTAGGAGCGCTCGGTGAATACGAGCCTTAAAGTTTTAAATCAATTTTTTAAATGATTAAAAGAACTCTTTTAGTAGTTGGAGCTGAAAATTGGATGCCATGTGATTTTTCTGTAGCGGTTTTTTTAAATAATTAAAATTTTTAAAACATTTTAAAGAATAAATTTTGGAACATCAAATTTAAATTTTTAATATTGTAGGAATAAAAATTTAAGCTAAGAAAAAATATTAACCCGTTTTTGAAATATCGAAGTTTAAAAAAAATTTTTTTTTTAATTTTTTAAATGCAATGTTTTTAAAACTTTTTAGAAACTTATCTATGAAAAATTTCATTAAAATCCCGAAAACCATTTTTTAACATTTGTGTGGTGGATATAGTGGTTATTTTTATATAAAATACATTTTTTCACACATCTTGTAGATTATATTAAAAATCTTTTAATTGTCAAGTTTTAAAAAAATCGAGAAATATTCACTTATGAAAAAAATTGAAAAAATGTTTTTGAACATTTGAGTACACAATACTTGGCATACAAAAAATTAGCAAAATCGATTGTGCCGTTCTTGAGAAAATCAAAAATAAAAAGAAAATGGTTTTAATTTGAAGTTTTGTGTTTTTCAAATTCTGTGGAGTAGTTTTTGAGAAAAAAAAAATATGTTGTAAGATTTCGAAAAAAAATCGTATGACAGATACCGTTCCGGTCTACGCTCCTAAAATATGGTCACCTTCTCAAGCGATGATGAAATTTACACTTAACTTTGTTGTTCGTATTTTATAGAAATACCTGCATAGGCTTGATGGAAAATATTGGGTGTGTAAATTCAATTAAAGCTAGCAATAAGCAAAGAGCAAGTAAAACTACATAAAATGGTCTCTTTAGAATGATGCTTCGACCTGGTCAACGAAAATTGTATTAATATCACTACGTTGGCGTTGTTGCCATAGTCTAGCTTATAGCAGAAGCTCTTTAACTATGTATGTATTTTAAACAACGGGGAATAACTGTATGGCTCTGCAGATAGATTTAATTAGTCTGTTATGTTCCTTAAGGTTGTTTTTTTTTTGTAATTTTTTATTTTTCATTTTGTTTTTATTTACTTAAAGTAGCATTGTAGAGTTTTGAGATGGTTCGGTCAAACCGAAACTACTACATATACAGGGTGATTGGCATAAGGTGTGACAAAAAGCTAGGGCGTGTAGGTTGGACTTAGACAAGAAAAAAATCGTATGGGAGGGGGGGTCTATTTCCCCCCGTTTAGGCGGGAGGGGCAATTTAAGAAAAAAATCACTTAAAACAGAAAAAAAATTATTAGAAAATAACGGTGATACCTACAGAGTAATTCTATGGCATTTTGAAAAGCCAGAAATACATTCTTTAATTTTGTTTTTAAATAAAGTTGTTCGAGTGAATAGTTTTAGAAAAATTAATTTTTAAAATCAAAATTTTGAAAAAAAAAATGAAATTTTTTTTTTTTAAACAATTTTTTTTCAAAATTTTACGTAATTAAGTATTATTTTTTTATTCAATATTCAATGCTCTTTTTAATTTTTGATCAAACACAAAAAACCGGATGTCAAAATGTTTTGTAGTTTTTGAGAAAATCAAAAATAACAAAAACTACTTTTGTTCTAAGAAAAGCCTTTTATTTTAGTTTTTACGTTTTTGGATTCTTATGTAGGTGAATTTACGATTGAAAGGATTAACTTTCTTTTTACTATTCTTTTAATTATCGTCTTATAAGCATACAATAATTTGACAAAGTACTGGATTAACCATATTTCACACATTTTTTCATTGAGAACAACTGCGTGAAAGCATTGGTTTAAAATTGACCTGCCACTTTTTTATTATGGTGGGGTCGGCTTGGCTTAGGTGCATTTACGAAAAAAAGGATTTTGATTTTGAAAATTAATTTTTCAAAAACTATTCACTCGAACAACTTTATTTAAAAACAAAATTAAAGAATGTATTTCTGGCTTTTTAAAAATGCTATAGAATTACTCTGTAGGTATCACCGTTATTTTTTAATAATATTTTTTCTGTTTTGAGTGATTTTTTTCTTAAATTGCCCCTCCCGCCTAAACGGGGGGAAATAGACCCCCCCCCCTCCCATACGATTTTTTTCTTGTCTAAGTTCAACCTACACGCCCTAGCTTTTTGTCACACCTTATGCCAATCACCCTGTATATATTCTGAAATGTTGCTGATATCTTTCCAAAAAATGTTGCTGTAGTACTTCCAAAATGATTCTTTCTGAAATAACTTCGAATTTTGCTCTGTGTCTTAAAACTTTTCAAAATATGTCCGAAATATTTCTAAATCATGATTAAAATGTTTCATTTATATGCTTTGACATGTTGCTGAAATATCTTATAAATCTGAATCTGACTTCGAATTTTTTTCTCAAAGCCTTGATTTTTTTTGAACATGTAAATACCTATATGTTTCCAAGATGAAATAGATATTTCCGAAATAACATCAAATTTGTCTCTAGAAGATCTTAAAATGTGTCTCAAATATAAAAATGGTCCCGCGTGGATAACTCGTAAGCTATTTTTACTCGCGGGATTAATGTTATGAATTCGTAAAATAAATTAAACCCATTTTCTTTAAACTTGGAAGATTGCTTTTTTTAATTTTTCTCCTCACATGTTTTTTAGATTTTTTTTTAAGACTAAAGATAAAGGTGTGTCCAGACCAAAGAAACATTTTTTAAACATTTCAGAAACATTTAAGAAACATTTAAAAAACATTTCAGAAACAGAGAAACATTTCTGAAATAAAAGCCCCGAAAGAGTCTAAAAAAGAGACAGCTTATCGAAAGTCATCAGAGTCAAATTGACAGGCAAATCTTCTTTGAACTGAGGAATCCGCCCAACACCAGTGTAGTTAACCCCTTTTGATATAAATATTTCCTGAAAAATTCTTCATGTTCAGTAAAAAGTACTTAATTTCTTAGTATAGTCTAAAAATTTTAAACACTTCTGTTAATTCAATAACCTTGCGGATCATTTTCATTCCCACTTTGCCTCATAGGAAGTAAGTATATGAATGTTTGTTGTTTTTATCATTGCCACGCTACCGAACTTATTCGATTTTGGAGCCACCCCATTTTGTAACTCCCATCGTTGTCGTGGAAAATTTACAGTGTACACACATTTTGTACTCGTTACCTTCTCGCCTCATAGTATATATTTGTGACCCTCATCAGGAGCCTTGACTAAATGGGAAACACATGGTCGAGCCCGAATAGGCGGAATAGAATTTTCGATCTGAGAGAGAGAAAAGTGAAGCGATGACTGATTAAAATGGTTTTCGGGGAAAGGTATTTGGTGAATTCCTTCGTCTTCCTTCCCGATGATGATAAGCGCAGGAGAATTATCTAGTGTTTTGGGATATTCATCAATAGGAACGTGGAGATGAAAAAGAGGATTATTTCAAAACCAGTAGTTGCCTTGGTAGTCAGGATATTCCTTTTTCGCATACAGCTCTACTCTCAGCGAATTGAATGAATGAAATGGTTTGGATATTAAGTCTGTGTTATGGGTTTTTGTGCTTTGCTTCGTTTTGTTTTTAATTAAGTTTAGCTTAGCTTGAAGACTGTGAAATGGAAACAAGTATACACGGATACAAACTACCTGCACACGTTCTATGGTTAACCCGTATAAGAGAACATAACAATGAAAATAGAAAGTAATACAAATAAATTAAGTCAAAGAAATGGTATCTTTATTGGATGAAAATGAAAAACTGAAAGAATTTTTGATGTTCGAACAATATCCTTTTATCAAAGGATGAGTCCTACCTTTTCTTCCTTACCATGATATTCAGATGTTTACTTTTGTACAATTAGTGCTTTGAAAGGGAGTCTCTATCCAATGCACTGGAGAAAACCAACTTCAATCAGTAGAGAAAATGTCGAATTTTCCAAGTAAGGCGAAACAGACGAATTGATAAGCTCTGTTCGTGCTTCAATGATTAAATTCCAATGAAGCCAGTATAAAATGGTTTTGGTTGAACCAGAAGAATTTGTATAGTTTGCTTTGCTTACTAGAATATCACGATGGTGGTATGTTACATTTTCAGAACAAAGGCGGTTCTTTTATAGGCACCCATAAAATATGGCGTCTACACACTTCCTCTAGTTTGTTAGTCCAGCAATATGAATTACAAAACAATAGATAGAACCATTGGAAATTTAGAACGATAGAACATTTCTTTTTTTCGCAATTTCGTTGCAGTACAATAATTATCTTCATATTCAAAATTCCAGTACTAACAGTCCAAAGTACTAACTAAGGGGTACTACTTTTTGCTGTCAATTCGAACTATTTATTCATAAAAAAACATCTTTGTGGATAGTAAAAATAAAATTGGTGACATGACAGTTATCGGAAAACCAGAGCCTAGTGATATACAACTTCCAACCATTATTGTATGCGTGTTTCTTGTAAATAAGAATGCCTGGGAAATACAATTTTCTGCTGACTCCGAATGGCTAAGATTGCAGGCAGTTTTCCATGATCAGAGATACCGAGTGAGTGTGTTCCACAGCACGCACGCAAGCTGTAAAGCTAAATATCTGTCAATGTCAGTTTCTTTTCATGTTGATTGCAAGTCATGTTTGAAATTTAGTGAATCTGTATTACGTATCAATGTCAAATTTAATACTAATGTAAAATAAAATCATTGACCATTTAGCTTTCAAACAGGACATATCGTCTTTCATTCATTTCAACCTTTATTTATTGGATCCAACCAAGTTGAGTATTTTGAGCGATAGGTACTATAGACGGCGAAAGAAGAATGTGGCATAGGTAGGCCGGGATTCTATCCCCAGACCTCCGACACTTCAACGCACTAAATGAAAGGTACTACTCTTTCGTAAATATGACGTTTATGATTAAAGGGTATTTCAATAAGGAAGTACAAATTAAATTTAGGCTTTTTTCAAATTTTCGCAGAGCTCGATCGGAAGTTTTAGTGCTTAAAATTATTTAATGAATGAACGGGCAAACGAGCTTGCCTGGCAAGGATCAGCACTTAATGGCTAACTTCTGTTATGGTTCTGAGTTATGAAGCGCAATATTCTCTCAATTTTTCTTAACGAATCAAACTGCAGGTGGAGCAGCAACGAGGGACAATCAATATAGTAAATTATAATGTTTCTGATAAACATCACGGAAAAGTATACCCTGGGATTTCTAAGGGCTTTCATTTCAAACAATAGGTACAAACTGATAGGTACTATAGAATGGCCTTGAAATCCTCCAATTCAACTTTATTTTTTAAATCAACCCAGGCTGGACGACTCCATGAGAATGATCACAGTTCCCAATATCAATTCCATCCACCGGTTCAAACGAGTAATGGTATTAAAATGGCGCAATTCAGCGCTAATTGGGCCACAGAGCTAGACTGCCAGTGGTTTCCATTTCTACTTATCTACACAGCAATCCAACGCCTTAACAATTCTCGTAATATTCGCACTCCAGGAAATGCCAATCAGTTCACACAACAACGACGTTCTGTTAAGTTTAGAGATTCTTTCCTTAGCCGCACTTCTGGAATATACTAGAATGCTTCACCTGGGTTCAAATATTTCGCCACAATTGCAATATTCACATTTTCAAAACCAATGTGCATCCATATCTCCTTTTAAATCCTCTTCAAATATCCTAAACGCTCATAGTCATGTGCGCACAAAATTCTCAGTAGGTATTCTTTGGCCAACAAAAACAGTCAGGACAGCCTTACATGACCGATCATTTCTAAGGGCACTAGGGCAGGTTTTTGTTAAAGGGCTTACAGCATGTCTACTTTTTTAGATCTTATGAGAACAAATAGGTGGTTCATCTCTATAAGTAAAAGTAATACTACGATCTTGACCTTTGGTGGAATGTTTTTTACTTAATATACCTACAAATCAATGATTTGGTACCTACAAGTAAATACCTAAGTACCTGTTTTCTTTGCCAAAAAGCAATTAATTTTGTTCGAAACTTGTTTGCCATAAGTAAAATTCAATTTTATTCCTTCCATTTTCTTAGAGGGCCTAGTTGTAACAGAACATCAATGCTTTTCTCTATTTTTTTTTTAGTTTAATGCAATTTTAGTTTTTTCATCATAGGTACTAATTCGTTTTTCTTATTTTTTTATGTTTCTAATGTAAAACTCTTATAAAATATAAAAAATCAGAGATAAAAGGATCAAGGAAAGAAACAAAAACAAATATTTCTAAAGTACCTCGAACGACCACCAACAAATATACAAAAAAAAAATTAAAAAAAAAAACGAAGTAAACAAATAAGTAAAACCAATTGTATTTTGTTTTTCAATTCCTTTAACCAAGTGCAAAACCACTACGACAATCGCGGAGCAATCATTACCACACTTGAAATAAATATCCTACAACTTTATGTGTTAGTAAGAGGACATTTCAAAATACAGCTATGTAGCTAGCGCAAGCAAGTCTCCCATCATCAAACATAAAATATTCTCTTTTCCTTTTCTCTAACGGCAACTACTCGTATCACCAGCTACTTTACCCTCACACACTGTTATTTTACCATCGTTTTATTTAAACCCTATCCCCCTTTCCCATTCCTCCCTTTTGGAATCGCACCCAATGCTATTCACGCCAAGTTAACCAAGTCCTTGAGTACTCAATCACTGAAATAAATTCCGAATAAACTTCTAAATGTATATCTATCTATAGAGAGGGTATATAAGTATATGCAACCTGTAGGTGCCAGTGGGAGAGCTCGTTGGATCAATGAGGAGGGGGAATTGTAGGATAGATATAGTCAGACCAAAAGAACTCACAAAGAAGCATTTGTGTATTGTGCTCGGTAAAGTAGCTTATTTAAACTACACAGCGGGACTGACAAGGGCGAAAGAGAAGGGATAAAGGCTACGCGACTAGGACTAGGAGGAGAACCAAAGCAACGACAAGAATGCGCAATAGTACAGTCAGTCTGACATTTAATTTCGAATACATTTCTGGCATTATAAATTTTAAACATTTATTTGAGGGTGGGTATAATGTTTAAGAACATCAAGCATTTTGTTCCTTTTCTTCTGAAAGTCCAAAAATTAGAATTGACTTCACAAACATTTTCAAATTGAAAATTGACTAGTCAACTGACGATTCCAAGTGAAATCATCAATAGGCCCGTATTCATTTTTTTTTATCAAACTTAACATTACTAGTATGGAGAAGTTAACTAAATTTATGTTTGTTCTACCATCCGATGGTCTGTTCGTCTATGCGTCTGTCCGCCGTACATCTAGCTCGAGCCCTTCACGCACACGTGTTGGCCGATGTCCTATCTCTGAAATTTGAATTGAAATTTTTATCGAATTGAAACTACGTTTTCGGTTCTTGCGAAAAAAGAGGTCTTGAATGCCAAGAGCAAGTACATTGTATTTGTTTTAGGAATCTAAAGCGTGTGATTTTTACTTGCGACTTATTTAAAAGTGTGTGAGGAGGATGTGAAAACTAGCTATACTGTACCTGTACTGTATACATGAAAATGTAAGACCCCAAAATTTGAATTTGAATTTGCCCAAAATTTAAAATAAAATTAATTTGATTCCATAACCATTCCGGACTTATGGGATGCATGCATCGGTATGCGTTCGTCTCGCAGTACACTCGAGCGGAAGTTGGTACAAAAGGCTTGAGATACGGCAACATCTGTGTGAATGTGTCGAATTCATTCATTCATTTTTAATGGAAATCGTACTCGGAATGTTTCGTGATACTAGTGCTTTTTATGTTGTTTACAGTTATTTGAAACATTCATCTTGGCCACAAAACGGGCTTGAATCGTTAACATTTTGATGCAATTATTTTTCACGTGAGTAAAATCATGAACAGTGTGTCGATCAACTCGTTTCGACTTTTGGTAATGAAGCAACATCTCGAGCTTCCGTGTTTCGCTGGTTTTCCGAGCTCAATCTAGGTCGCACTTCTCTACATATTCAAACCAAATGCAAGTGTATTGATCTTCATGGAGAATGTTTATAAAAACCATAAGGCCATTTTCGATTATGAAAACATTTATTTTTACTTTTCTATTTTAAATCTTAAGTGGTAACATGTACACTCTACTTACACTCCATTGTTCGAGGAGCGTCGAAAAAGTTTAGATTAAGTTCGAAAAATAAAATCGCCGAAAAAAAAGATCAATTTTGGGTGATAAGTTAGCTGAAAATAAATTCCTAGGTTATATTGATAAAAATGTTTTTGTTGACCTTCAACAAAACAATTTTATGGTTTTGATTAAATTTTATCAATACGAAAGAATGATTTTGTTGATTTTACAATTTTTTTATAATTCTGCATGATTTTTTGTCAGTTTAACAAAATATGCACCAGAAATAATATTGTCAGTTTAACAAACCAAGTTTTTCAATGAAACAAAATAAAACAGAGATTTTAGTCACACATCCACAAATTTTTTTGTCATGTAAACAAAATGTTTGTTGTATCTACAAAAAATGTGTTTTGTAGATGTTTGTCAAAGTCACAAAAATTTTTGTTTGAGGTTGAGTTATTTTGTTATATAAATATATTGATAAAATAAAATATTTTTTTTTGATCATGACAAATCTTTTGTGTAATCTTGGTTTGATATAGTTCGCATTTGGTATTTGTTAAAAAATCCATGTAAGATGAACTGAATTTAACAAAAATTGCGTTTTTTCAATACGTCCTCATAGATGAGTCCATGTGAGATCGTCGGGACGAAACGCCTATTTTTGTGGACTTAAAGGTAAAAATAGCAATTTTAAAACAAAAAACATTCTCAAATTGTAAGTAACTATTTTTTTTTATATATGGACAAATAAATTTTGTGGATTCAACAAAAGAAATTTGTTAAATTGACAAAATATTTTTTTTGATTTAACAAATTCTATAATAGAGAATACATTTGCTGTCGTTTCGATAAATATGATCAACAAAAATTCTTACTAACTATAAAATGTAAGGAAATTGAAATTTGAAAATGGACGCATCAAAGACAATGCATGCATAGGGCATTAATCCCCCCTCGTGAAATCCCCACGCCCCACCTGTATTTCAACTTACAATCGAGCATGACCTTGCCATATTATTTATGGTTTTTAAAACATAAATTGGAAAAGATTTAAGAAATGAGAGACATACCAATAATTAGACCAACTCAATTGATGAATATGCAATCCATTTCAAAAAAATATTAAGCCGCGCCGAGTGATGGTCGAGTGGAGTGGTGGCATCATTGGACCATTTTTCTTCCAAAATGACGCTGGGAACAATGTTTCAGTCAACGGTGGGCGTTACAGAGCCATGTTAGCCGACTTTTTCTTACTGAAATTGAAAACGTGAATTTGGACGACCTCTGGCTCTGGTTCATGTAGGATGGCGTGCCATACACAGCCTCAATCGATCTCTTGCACACCGAATTGCCAAATCGTGTTATCAGCCATCTTGCCGATGTCAATTGGCCGCTTCGGAGCTGCGATTTAACCTTTTGGACTTTTTTTTTGTGGGGAGCCGTGAAGGACCGATTTTATGCCAACAATCCGGAAACAATTCAAGCACTTAAGGCCAATATCATCCTAGCAATCTGTGAGCTACAGCCCGAAACCATCAAAAAGGTCATGGAAAATTGGAGTGACAGAATACGTTACTGCGAAGCGAGCCGAGGCATCCACTTGAACGACTTTGTGTTTCATAATTCATGAGAATGTTTGCCCTTTCTAATTAAGCCATAATATGGTGCCGTGAAATAAGGCCAAGTGAAATAAGGCCAAATTTCAAAAATTGGCCTTATTGCACTTTTACAAAGTGAAATTAGGCCAATTTTCAGCAGTTGGTCTTATTGCACTTTTACAAAGCGAAGTAAGGCCAAATTGGTCTTATTTCACATTCAACAGTTGGTTTTATTGCACTTTGACTAAGCGAAATAAGGCCGAACTGCATTTTTTTTTTATATTTATTTCATTTCATTTATAAGTATTATTTATTCGTATAATACATAATTTATTGTTTATTGGGGGCCGATGTTCTGGGTTTTCTTGTGTAACAGTACCTTGTGTGGCCCGCTTCGCGGGTTTTCAGGATTTTACCTCCCTTTTCGGGGCTCAAACCCGCTCACGCAACTCCGTTGCTCCGCTTAGGGTATGTTCAATCGCCAGGCAGGCGCCTGTAGCAACAGTTTTCTTGAGCAGCAGTACATAACTGTTAGTTGTTTAATCCAATTAATGTAAAATACAAAAGTGTTGCTACAGGCGCCTGCCTGGCGACTGAACATACCCTAAGCGGAGCAACGGAGTTGCGTGAGCGGGTGTGAGCCCCGAAAAGGGAGTTAAAATCCTGAAAACCCGCGAAGCGGGCCACCCAAGGTACTGTTGCTCAAGACAAAACATTTTATGTTTGGCCTTAAGTCACAAACAAATTTGGCCTTTTGTCACTTGGCCTTATGTCACGGCACTGTTAAATACATTCAGTTGCTCTTATTACGCTTTCAAAAAGTGAAATAAGACCAATTTGGTCTTATTTCTGAAAATCATTTGGCCTCATTTCACTTTGTCAAAGTGAAATTAGACCAACTACTGAAAATTGGCCTTATTTCACTTTATCAAAGTGCAATAAGGCCAGTTGGCTTTATTTCACTTGGCCTTATTTCACGGCACCCCATAATATGTACGAGTACTGTTGTGATCGTAAAGAAAAATTCTAAATTATTGACATTTTGTTTTATTTTCTGTATTTAAATCTTTTACATTTATTTGAACGCGTTTTAAAATTGATGTTGCCCTTTGTATCCTCGTTTCGGTTTTTTCTTTTACCCTCGTTCTTTTCTTTTTGTTGGTTCGTTGGCTCCCCTCTTCGTTAATTTGTTTTCTGTCGTCTGTTGGCTGCCATGGTTGGGACTGTTCGTAATTTTGTTTGTTTTCACATTTAATGTCATCAAAGTTTCGTCGTCAACAAGTACATTGTACCTATATATATAATTTATTAAATTAAAATATCGGATTTAATAATAATTTAAAAACATACAAATTTGACTTATTCTTAATATGATTTGGTAATTCATTAAAAAGTTTAACTTCCTTATAAATAATCATATTTTTTGTTCTTGTATCTCTGTAAAAAGGTAATTTCAAATTGTTATGAGGTTGAACTTCATGAATTGAATTTAAATTAAGAGACAGATAATCAAGTACCATTTTATTTTTAGTTTCGAACACAAAAATAGCCGCATTGTAAATTATTCTCTGTTTTATGTAAGGTCATTGTTAAAATGATATCATAATACTAATCGGCATGTAAAAACTGCATTTCAGGATAATCCTCATCGCTTTGCTTTGGAGCTTTTGAAGTTTGGTGATTTTTGTTTTGTTGTCCATGTATGAAATTGGTGAAAAAAAATCGAAATGTGGTTTTATAAACGTGTTGTATATACTATATTTACTGCACATATTGTTGATATTTTTTTTCGTATTCTTTTTAAGAAGCCAACTTTTTGAAAAAATTTTTTAACAATGTATCTATTCAAAGTGGTTATTGAAGTTAAGATTATTGTCTATAATAACCTCGAGATACTTTATGTAGATATTGCACTCTTCAGTTTGATTGATATTTATTTGTATGTTTTTAGTATAGTGGCTGTTTATAACCATGCTATGTATTTGTTTTATTTGTATCAACTTTATTCATATTAAACCATTCACAAAGTTTACAATAAAAACATAACAAATTTAACAACTTAAGGTGTTGTAAACTTTATTTATGGTGAGATAAGAAAACAAATAAGTATTTTTATTTAAGGGATTGTTACCTTTTATTTATTTTTTTTTTTATATTACAAATATTATTTTTGGATTATTTATTTATTAGCTTATTTAACTATTTATTGAATTATTTAGTTAGGTATCTATTCATTTATTTAATGTTTCAAATTTTTTTTTTTCTAATTTTGTTTAATTTATTTAGGATCTATTTATTTAAAAATATATTTATAAAAATTTAAACGGCATGTTATTTTGTGAGCAATCAGCTACACTGTTATCTCCCCTTGTGAAATGATATTTCTTAATTTTAAGAAGTCGTTTTCTACTGCTAACTAAATGTTATATGTTTTTCAGTAGGAAGATAGAAAATACGGTTTCTATGAAAAAAAGATATTTAAATTCAGGTGCAATAAAGATTCCATTCTTTATTTTATCAGCCTGATATATGCACACGCACCTACCAACAAAGCTGAAGAACTTATCAAGGCGGAGCCGTGTGACTTTCTGACTAGTTTCGTTCGCATCGGAAATAAACTTTGGCAGATTAGTTGGTTAACACAGCCTCGGTGGAACGACTACCTACTAATCGACTTTATTGCAGTTGGCACTAACTTAATGAGTAGCACTATTTTCGAAGACGAGAAATCCACACAGCAAACTTGCATTCTTTAGA
The DNA here is from genome assembly GCA_911387755.1 of Chrysotoxum bicinctum. Lineage (NCBI taxonomy): Eukaryota > Metazoa > Arthropoda > Insecta > Diptera > Syrphidae > Chrysotoxum > Chrysotoxum bicinctum. Next base: position 12,262,485 of record OU426991.1, on the reverse strand, counting down.
AGGTTGAACCCCCAACCAAACGGACCATTTGCACTTACTACATAATGAACACAATGAATGATCCAACATCTTATGTGTTCATTTTCTGGAAGCAATTGTAGCCACAGTGATACCTTCCTTGCTGTACCTAAGATTCAGAGCTCCAATGAAAAAATCATCTTCGCCCTGAAACCCCGGCAGTGTCCATACCCAGAGGAATAAATAACAAACATGAAATACTTCTAAGCCGACATCGTTCTACTTTCATCTGCATAGAAAAGAAGGGTTGTAATATGTATACAGAAAAACGTATTTCTAGACAAATCTCAGAAATTAAAATCGTTCTTTATTCTTTAGCTCCATGTCCACTTTTACTATGAATATAAGCATTCGTATTTGCATATGTATTACTTCTGTACTTTCCAAGGCTGTGTGATTAGATTTATTACACAAAATGTTAACATGTTAGTGACCCACTGATGCGATATTATGTTCCACCATATTAAGCCGCACTGCCATTGCTGCCCTTGCGCTCAAGCCTGAGCTCATTCCATATCATCGAGGAACAGTATTTAAAAAGCAATGTCATACAAAAAAAAAGAATGTTTTTGTAATTAATATTTCTATAATAAAGCTACGCTTGGGTGCCTTCCACTTTATATACATAAATAATTTAATCCTCTAGTCGGTCTACCATCTCCAACAACATTCTTCTTTTGTTTCCGGATCCGGACGTCGATATTCCCACAGAACACATAATTGCTGTTTTTGTCGTCGTTTTTGTTGTTATATTACGGAATGTGGGTGAGCGCGCAACAACAATAATTATTCAGTGCTTTTCATCCGGCCGAAAGTATACTTCAGAATCCGTTATTTTTGGTTCTTATATGTACTAGTCCTAATACCTAAATCCCCAAATTATGCTAAGTTTAAGAACAAAATGAACAACTAGAAAATTATGAAATCTAGTTTATTTATTTAACAGACATACAAATATACTTGTATTGTTTGTTCATTCTAGATCGATGTGTGAAGGACGAAAGACGAGGATGACGGCGGCGGCGACACCTTCACGGGCGACCAACAATGAAATAGAATTTAGGGAAATAGTTGATACGTATGAAACTACCATTTAATAATTCAAACTCACACCGATTCCCATTGAATCTCGGCCATCAAGCATGCTTCAGCCTCAGTGGATTACAGGGAAGTTTAATGAAGTCCATTCCATCCATAGATGTGTATACAGAACTCCCATTCACCCATATATGATGAGATTCCTACTCAAAAATTATGGTATCTGTAACCATCGCTAATCAACTAACTCATCAACTAATCGACACCGACACACGGAAGAGAAGACCCAGCTTATATTTTGTAGAAAATATGCTGGAACACTTTGGAAACGTACGTGAAGACGCCGACGTATCACAGAGCGAGCTAGAAAGTGAGGGTGTATGTTAGGTAAAGGGTATAAGCTAGCTGCCGCCCAAAACTTAATCAATAAATGATGAAAAATTACAGATTTCAACAAAAATTTAAAATTTCCAATCATTTAGAATGAAATACTTTATCTTCCAAGACTCTCATATTACAATCACTGATCATAAAGTGTATTTGATTTGAAATGCTGGGTTTTGTAAGACATTTATGCCGCATTTGATCGAAGTTCATATTTTTAATAAATCACTGATATAATTCGAAGGAACTTTCCTTTCATTCGAGAATTCAACACGTAATTATTAAAGCTAACCTCCTCGTCCTCGTTTAAGAAAGCGAATTAGATCCGAATGTCATAATTCGGCAATATTTCACTATCGTTGAGTGCAAGACCAATAAGCGCCGAATTTCAAAAGTGGGCATTTGTCGGTCGCCGTTCGTTGTAACAATATAAATCCCTACTAATTCAAAACATTCGTTATCGTTAAATTTATACACCTTTGAGTGGTGCTTGTCCGCTTAGTTTCGAATTATCTTCGCAGGAGTTTGTAATTTTAGCATAAATATCTTATTCAGAAACATTAGTCCCACCTCTGTGATTTTGACCTATATGTGAGCCTGTTATTTCAAGACCTATACAAATTACACTTTAACGAGAACATAATTTATTGTATTTATGCGACTGTATATGATTTTAATATAAATGACACGATACACACAAATAATTCGAATTATAAACAATTTTCCATGGTCAATTGTCTGAAACAATCAACTAATGAATGCGATTTCAAAATAGAAAATACAATAGCTAACAAAACCCCGAATATCCTTAGGGAAAACATTATCATCTCATTTAGTATAATTCATTCAACATCGTAATTCGCATTTTTTATAGACACTCGTATTTCTCAACGTTATCTTAGTCTACTCTATATGGGTAGTAGTTGTGTGTATTATTCTGTCGTCAATAATATAAGCAAAAGGGACATTTCATTTATAGCACATCCTGTGGGAATAAAATGTGTAATATAAACAGGGTGTCAAGTAAATAATGAATGATCTTACAACTAGTTGTAGCGGGCCTTAAGATCTTCCAGAAAAAAATTCATTTTTCAATACAAAATTGATTCTAAAAAGAATTGTATGAGAACCTACGCGTATGTACTCAATAAGTTTAATTATTAAATTATACAAAAGATCACAATACTTTTTCGTACGATCAACAAATTTTGAGATTTTTTTTTATTAAAATAAGAACGTATCATAGGCAAATTTGAACCAAATTATAAAGCTAAAAAGGTTATGTTTTAGATAATTGAATTCAATTGTCTTGATCATTTTGTTGTAAGATGTAACTCGAACAAAATGGCGGCCTTTATCTAATCCTTACTACCCCAAAGAGCTGTTTCCAAAAATATACCATACCTAAAACGAAGCCAATGAAAATCGAAATTGTTTTTCACTAAATGTACTATAGCCGTGTTTTATTGGTTAGTGAATACACTACATCGCAAAATTTAACATGGAAAACAACAACAAACGATTAGTGAATAAAAATAAGCTAGTAATTGAAATGGATAATTTAGTGAAGATGGAGTTTCGGATGTTGAAATGTAGGAGGTGTTTAGGTGGTGTCCGAAAAAATATGTGTGGCATACTTGAGGGTGTGTTCGTTGGTATTTATTTTGTTATACTTTGCCTTTACTTATCCAAAGTGTGATCGCTCCGAAATTTATAGAACAAATATTTTTCCAAATGCAAAACTTTAATTCATACCATAATTCCGGCTTTACACTACTGCCACTAATTTTGTCATAAAATATTGAAATATTGAATTCGATTGATATGTTTTTTCAGTTCACTGGCATTTGTTCAAAAATGTCGTATAACTGCGGCATTATGCTGAATTTATATAACAACTGAAAAATTAAAGCTAAACTCTCAGAATACCTATTTTATTTTTTTAGTATCGTTCTTATAACTTCATATGACTCTTTAACATTTAAAAACGTCAAAATAGGTCTGTTTACTTAGATTTTTTGCACGAACTACTATTGTTTTAAGGTTGCTCAGAATCAATTTATTAAAAGAAATTCCCTTAGGCTAGGCGGTTTTGCAACTGTTTGGTTCAAGAATCTAAAAAGTTTGTGTTTTGACACAAACTAAACGATTGCCTTAAATGAGTTCGCTATTTTGTGTAACATATAATTATATGCACCTGCGCGGACATTCAACCAAATAGTTCATCTGTTTTTTATAAGTATCCAAACAGTGTTGTGCTGAAGTATAATACTACTACCTTAATAAGAGGCTGTTTAAAATTTTGCGCCAATGTCATTTTATTGAGTACTATTTTTTTTTTCTCCAATACTCAGTATATATATGCGATATATTTTCGCACTTTTGTAAGTTTTAAATCAAATTTAACAGTGAGAAAAACTCTAAATCAACTCGATCTGCAATTTCATGAATAATTCAACTCAATCTGCATTTTCATGAATATTTCAACTCCAGCTTAAAATCGAGATACAGATCTTTCGAACACATCCGTGTAAGTTAATTCTTAATTCCACAAGTAGGAAGGAACAAGGAAGAGTGAGTTAAAGAGTGAATAAAGCGTTTTTTGGTGCTTGTATTACTGCGTTAGATATAGATTACCAATAAAACGCGCCTTATATCATAATGTTTTTACATATTTTTTCCTCAAAATCTATCTATTGATTGTGTTTTTAGTAGGGTTAATCGCCAAATTTTAATTAAAAAAATAAAGGCATTACGGTTATCTTCTTATCTTAGCAGTTGGAAGCAGATTGTTGCTATTGTTGTTCATTCGAGCGTTCCTGAAGACATTCATCACGACCCTCCCCTTTTAGAATTGCTTATAAACGATTTTCCATTTCTGTTTTATCTGTATCGGAATGCCTAATGTTTAAAGATGATATTAAATTACTTAAAGTTGTTAAGTGTTTAAATGACTGCATTTGGTTTCAGCGAGACATTTATATGTTTGAATGCTGGTGTAAGCAAAATCATCTGTTACTTAATTCGTCAAAGTGTTCTGTTTTAACTTTTTCTCGTAAGTTTAACACAATAATTTTTGACTATGTGTTGGGTGAATGAATCTTAAGATTGAGGAGTTAACTTTCGAGCTTCATGTCACTCAAATTGTTTCTGAAGCAAATTCTATGCTTGGATTTCTCAAAAGAAATTCTATTGATTTTAAGGATCCCTATACATTAAAAGCTTTGTTTTGTTGTATTGTTCGTCCTCTACTCGAGTATAATTGTATTATTTGGAACCCTGATTCGAAAAAATTATGTGATAGAATTGAGAAAGTTAAAAAAAAAAAAAGAATCGTGGATTATACCTCCTGGGGACACCACATTAAAAAAAAAAATGCGCTGTAACTCTACCTCGGTGGTGGTGTGAAAAAGAGTTTGAACTGTTTCTTTAAAGTTTATAATGAAAATAATCAAATTTGAACATTTTCAAACGTGAGTAAATTTCTTTTTTTTTTTAATTTTCGCAAGATATCGGCCATTTTGACAGGTTATATTTCCTACAGTTTTTGTCGCACATAAAATTTAAATATACCAAAATGTAGGAAATAAAGTGATCTATAAAAAGCAACTCAAGTATTTTTCGATCAGATGAACATGAGGCGAGATAAACGTTAAAAACCTTTTTTTACTTCAAAATCTCGACAGTTTTTCGTCGATAACTTTTTTTTGAAAAGAGGTTTCAAATTTTTTTCTCAACAAAAGTTAAAAAAGATATTTTAGCGTACAAACCTAAAAAAAAATACAGCTCTATATATGATAGGAGCCGAGAAAATCGAGTTCACGCTTTCCAAAGCCTTTTTCAAAATGGCGGACAACGCATGGGCGCTTTTTGTTCGAACTTTTTGGATTTACACTCTTCAATAGGTACTCTTTAAGAAACAAAACAAAAATTCGACGCAGTATTTTTTGTAGATATAAAATACTAATTTGACTGGACTAGTGTTCTCGTCTTTAGTGTGACTTAAGATTTCGATCTTTAACAAAAGTTTATTTTTATTATTGATAATGTTAAATATAGCTTGCATAAGTTCTTACGTTGTATACTCCCATAGTATTCCAAAGAAAAATTAAAGTGTTTTGAGCCGCAAAAACTTCATGAAAAGCTTGAGTACGAGTCTGACATCGCCATTTATGAAAAAAAGACTGGAAGTCCCACCTTAAAAGTCTTAATATCCGCTATAACTGGCTGCAAGGTTATCAATTATTTACTAGACACCCTGTTAAGTTACCTCCACTGGACTATGGGTCGTCTATGAATGTACATACATATGTGTATTGTGAATGGCCTTTTAGCTCATATAGTCAGTGCAGGACTCCTAGTTTTCTAGTGTATCATTACTATGCTGTCGCTTTTTATTTTCATAGATTTTACTCCTTCAGTTTTCTTCCATCTATCGTGTTTGCTTCCTCATTAATAATTCAATTCGAAATAGGGAATCGAATATCCAAAAGGATACATTTGCCATAGGCCCAAACCAAGAGGCACACAAGTACAATATCATGGTTCGCACCATTATGTCCTTCTTCTCAAAGATTGAAGGTTTTAATTTGGAGGTAGGGCAAGATGGTAAGTAGATAGGATACCCTAACCTAAGTTAACCTTCCCTTTTCTATCTCTTTGCCAACCTAGTTAGCTAGAATTCTATGAATGCGGTTGTGTGTTATGTGCCCGATATTCAAAGAGAAATTCAGGAGGACCATACTGTTGACGACCCACAAAACAAGGAAGAAGGAGCAGAGAAATTTGTTCAAACTCGAATGTGGGTAGACCTCATTAGCTTTGGCAAGCTATGAAACGTGTGCAAGTGAGAGAGAGAAAGACAATTGAGTGACAGGCTTCGTTAATTGTTATTTTAATTGAACACTCAGTGATAGATCCTTAGAGACTTTTTTACCAAAAAACTTAAAGCCTTTTATTAATCGATTAACTGATAACTGACATCAACAATGAATAACACAGAAAATATCTTTGTGTTATCAATGCCAATAAGCTGCACAAGAAAATTAGCCCATTCGCTTTTGTAAAATATCAAGGCAAACCTATCTACTCAGAAGCACTCGGTTGATGTATTCAAAGCTATCAAAAGTCAATGCGTGTCTTTATGCAGCATTTTTGACATACATATGTAGCTATTCATTTATGATAATAGAATGGGAACATTAAAACGTGATTTGATGATCTTCTTTCGATTTGTGAATTGCAGATACAAAGTGTGTAGATATCACTTTGAGTTTGAAATGAAACCAGGAACCCAGAATCTCCATCAATAATCTGGATGCAAATGTCTACCAAACAAATAAAAGTAGATATAAAGGAAATTCCATACGCCGTACGCTTCGTGTGTTACTGGCAGCGCAGCGCAGTCGTTCCTACATATCAACTGAAAATATTTTCCTTCCGGAAAATCATATTACTATTGTAGTTGCGAGTACAGCTATATGTATACACTGTAGGACTGTAATGGAAAATTGACATCAGAATAAGATTCCGTCCTTTCGTTCATCATCTAACATGTTATTCCCTGTGATAATCTTGTCTTTCGTTATATGCAATGTGCTTAATGCACTCCGACTGATTGCATGTAATTCAAAAATATTGTTCATCATCTTAAAAAGGTTGTAGGATTCCTTTTTTGGCTAAAACTTACCTTGACATCAATGTTCATTGAAAAGAAGCATCATACGAAAGTTGAACGGATTTCCTAGATAAATAATTAAGGCAAGTAAGATTCTGCTCTATCTTTAATAAGAAAATTCTGATTTCAATGAGTTGAAAAGTTACTTTTATGTTGCTATGGTATTTTCAATTAGAGGTAAAAACCTAGTAACTTACAACCCTTGGCCATTCCTGCATGCTGTCGCCGAGAATTTTGTACTAAGTCCAAACGGCTAAAAAACATTTATTGTTTTTAGGTGACAGCAGCTGTAAATCAATCGCAGACCATCGATCGGTTTGACAGTCTAAAGCACTGCCAATAAAGTCATGGATTTTTACACTCTCGTGGAAAAAAAACTATCATGCGAGAAAACTATAGTACGGGAGCTTTAAAAATTCTGCGTCACGAAGACCATTCTTACAGAAAAATTGACTATCAACATTTAACAAAAATAAAAAGATTTTGTGTTTTTTGTTCATAAAACAAAACATCATGTCTGCAACTCAAGATTCTGCTTTCGTACTGCTTCTCATATTTCTTACCCTCAGTCGGTTTCAGGAGAATCTATTCCAATTAAAATGGATCAGTGAGCATTCTCCAACTTTATTTTGACAAGTGACACAAATTTACCGATGAAAATGAAGCTGGACATGACATCACACAGAATTTCTTTTAAATCAGAATTTTGAATGACTGTGGAAATTTGTATGCTTGAAAAAAAATATTTGAAAACATTTTCTATAAATTGTCAAAAGCACTTTAACATTTCAATGTCAATTTTGATGTTTGAATTTTTTAGCAAAAATTAATTTCTGTTCACTTGGGAAATGATGAAAAGCCTTAATGCTTTTCGAACGAAGTCTCTGTTTGGTTTTGTGGCCTCATTCCTTCACATCCTTTGGGTATATAGACTGTAGATTTACCATTTGACATTCCAATTGTTCAACGTGTGACAACGACAATGTCCATCAAAGTTCAAAGCCTAAACCCTTAAACCACTACATTCTCACACAGTCTCACCAACCAGCATAGCAAACCAAGCAACCTATCAAGCATCGTCGAACACACCTTCCGAACGAACAATTTGCATCCTTATCCTTCCTTCTTGTTGCCATCAAAACTATCCATCCCATCCTTGACTTGACCCGGATCGTCCGTCGGTCGTCCTCACCCTTCGATTGAATGTATGTATGTGCGCTTCGATGCGTCTATAACAACTACGCAAAGCAAGGGGTTTCCTATGAATTTCATCGCGCGCTGCTGGTGTCATAAAGCAATCAATAAATCAGTAAATGGGGTAAGACTGATTTTTCCGGAGACCCGAGACCGTTGTCATCGCTCATGTGACCCAATCATGTCGCCATTTGGTTTTGTTTCGTTGATGTCCTATCTTGATTAAAATTTGTCAGTTTCATACCCCGCTCCCACCACCAAACTTTCGTTCTGTTTTGGTGACTTGTTTTAGGGAAAAGGCAATCCCCATATCAAATCCAGAGCGAACCTTTTTTCTCCCACGCTGCTATTGCTGGTTTTTTTTTTCGGAAAATTTTGTCAAGATAGAGACAGAGAAGAATGACAGAGCCCTTATTTTAGGGTTTTATGACACCAATGATAACGGACAAAGGATACAAAGATGAGGATATAGGCGGTGAAGATGTCGGAATACAAGAAAACTTTTAAATCCGAGTTGCAGAATCGAAGACTTAAACTAGCCTTAAGTAATCTAACAGAGCAAGCTGTATGGTGTATCCCTTAAAACCACAACACAAGGCACATATATCTGCATACTCGTATATGCGAATCCTTTAAGAACTTTACATAGATAGGTAAATTGAACTGTGGAATATAAAACTATACGCAGAACCCAAAAAAGACTGTTCCTACAGTATGGGATTACAACTGAATTTAGTTATTTGTCTTTGATTTTGGATTTGTTAATGCGGTAGCTTGGATGTTTCAAGATATCATACCAGATTTCTTTCCAACAAGCAAATAGAACTTTTAAGGGAAAAATAGTATGGGAAAATATTAAACAGTCTAGTGTGGTATTAATAATTTGCTTGTTTTAAAATAGGTTACTGACACTTTTTAACTAGTAATGTGGTACGAGTATTCGTTTTAAAAATTCGTTCAAGCAGCTAATGAGACAAACCTTTTTGAAATTTCCAGCGTAGCCGAAACGAATTTATATTGAACAAGCTTTAATTTGACAGAAAAAGAAGTCAAACAGAACTCTTAAACAAAAAATAAATATCAACACATAACACTTCAAATCAAATAATTTGTCAGTAAAAAAAAGTACACATTTTTTCGTCCATCACTGCAATATTCCAAAATTCCAAAGATTTTGAGCTCTTTTCGAGTTTTGAGTTTTAATAGTAGGTATACAGCTTATAATTAAAAAGAAGAAATAAATTACACACCAGAAAACATTTTTGGTTTTGTTGAAACTTATATAAAGTATACTTTTAGGAAATAAAGAAGTATTTTGCTGTTGTTGAAATTTGGCTAGCGCCTCAACGTTAAAGTTGTCCTTTAAAATTTACAAAGAGTTTGATCTCACCGTTTTGAAAATTATATAAAGTCGATTTGAAATTCTTAACAGTGGCGCTCAGCTTAAATAATATTTTAGCAATTCATTTTAATAAAACTTAATTTACAAAATACGACTTTTGCTGATTTTGGATCAGTTCATGTTGAAAATAAAAAGTAAGAAAGTAGGAGATGCAGTGGATATTAACGTCCATCTCCTTCGGAAGTGTAATTGCAACGGTATCGTATGATAAGCTCATTAAACTTCGATCTATGCAGCATTGTTAAACGGTTTATAAGAAATCGTGTGGAGTTTAATGCTTCGAAAACTTAATGCTGTCTATTGTCGTTGAAGCAAAATGTACCCTTTATGCGATTGTCCTTAAATGGCATTTGCATCGAAGAAACCGAAAAGCTCTTAGTCCTTGGTATGTGTGTCAACGACGATCTTCGTTGGAATGATCACATTCTCGAGACCGCCACAAATGCTGCTTAATGCTTAGGATTTCTATATCTAAGAAAGACATTTTTCACCCCTTCTGATCTGGCTACCATATATAGGGCATTTGCACATCCAAATCTCGAGTATAACACACACCTTTGGGCAGATGCAGCACAATCTTCTCTCCCTTATTCGATAGAATTCAGAACAGAGCGTTTAAAACTTATAGGAAACAGAGCGGAATGTATTTCCTTGTTTTATAGCTTCTTTCACAAGCAATGCTCACTTGAAGTAGCCAGTTCGTTCCTCCCCTTTATCAGTTTACCTGTTATACCTGGTTCGCTAGGAATGCTCATCAGTTGACCCTCGAGCCTATCTTTGGTCGTTCCGTCAAATATAGAGATTCATTTTTTAGTCGCACAACACGATTATGGAAAAACTTATCCGGCACGGTTTTCCCTTGCCATTTCAACTTGCAAACATTCAAAACCAATGTTCATCGACACCTCCTTTCTCCCCCCCCCCCCCTGATTTCCCCAATGAAGTTATTATTTTTCTCACAACTGTATCAACAATTATTAGTTCCCCCAGAAATGGAAAACTGTGAAGATTGTGGCAATTCTGAAGAAAGGTGCTTCTAATCTTGTTTCCAACTAGACAAATCAATATCAGCAAATTATTGGAGGAAGTAATCTTCCGGAGACTGAAGAAATTCTTTATTGAAAATTCTATCATCCCTAAAATGCAATTCGGCTTTCGAGAAAAACACTCAACCTTGCATCCACTGCTAAAATTCAAACACGGACCATCAGAGCTGGGGTCACCTAAGGCCCCTTCCTCAAGAACTTGATGACATCTGACCAACCTTCTCTAATTGGATGCGAGAACCTTCTGTATGCTGATGACTCGCTCACCTAGGCCACATCAATGTCACAACTAATCACTGTCCGAAAAATAGATAGCCCCATCAATAGATTCATCCAATTCTAACAAAAATGGGGCATCCCGATCAACACTTCCAAATCGGAACTTGTTTGTTTGAGGAGACCTTCAACTGGTAAAGGCATTCGCACCGCACCCATTTGCATTAGCCTGAAGGATCCACGCTAGCTGCCAAACAAAACGTCAAGTACCTGGGAATCTACTTCCACAAGTTGCTTAGGTTTGACCTGCACTCAAGAAACGTGCCGATAAAAGCCAGCTGGGCCTTCAGACGTTTGCAACCATTGCTGAAAAGAAAGACACTAATCTACAAGCAAATCCTGTGACCAGTCCAGTCATCAACTATTCCTTTCCAGTCTGGTTTTCAATCTCGAAGATACCAATGAAGGAACTTCAATTATTCAAAAAAAGAAGATACTGAGGATCTGCACAGGACGCTACTTCGACCGGCAATGATAGAAATACAGAAGCGAATTTAATCCCACTAGACAACACCCATCAGTTATTTCAACAAAGAAACTAGCACGGACCATCATCAACCACCCGGATAAGCTAATGAGAAGGATGGCCACTGAACAACGATATCCCGAGTAGAGGTACCTTAGTGTAATTGAAACTCTAGATAATCATGGACAACGAGGAAGCAGTCTCGTTCTACGAGAACATTGGGCGGCTACGCGCCATTCCTACCCACAACCTACAACAAAAGACGTTAAAGTCAACAGACTTTTTAAATTTATTTAACATGTAAATTTTATATATATATAAATTGTTAAATTTAAGTCACTCTCTATAGCAAGGCACATAGTATCTTATTAGTTGTAAGACAAATTGTAAATAATATGTTCAATAAAACAAAATTGAATTTAGTCTAGTTTGAATCGTCCTATCTTAATAGCTAACTTTTCAGACTATTGAGTCGAAATTGTGTAAATACCTTTGGATATATACTTTTCGGCAACCAATCAAAAAGTTTTTAACAGTGAAAAACAGAACTTTCTTATAATGTCAATGTGTAAGAACCTCTATTGATTTTTCGTCAGAGATATGTATTTCTAGAGATCTATGTATATATGAAAATGAGCATTTGATATACTCGTATTGCGTAAGAAAATCTTAAACCTTACGCAATTCTTGACATATAAATATCAAATCCTCCGACATATTGCTTGCAAAAAGAATATTTATAATAGTCATAAGAAAACATCTTCACCTACTAATTTTGTTTCGATTTCACATGTTTTCGACATATTGATAAATGTCATTGCTTACGCTATTGCATATTACGTTTATGATATTTATCAAATGAAATTTCTTTGGAATTAAAGTCCATGAAGGGGTTTTCAATAAACATAATATAAAAATAAAAACAAAGGGTACATAACTGAATTTACCAATGAACGTAAAGGTTGGATAGTGTATGGTGAAAAATTATTGAATTATTGACGTAAATGTCTTTAAGAGCAACAAAAGAATTGAACAAAACTAAAATAGAAATTTAGGATGTGTTCTTCTTTTAATATAAAAGGGACATTATTTGCAATTGGGAAATTAGTTATTTTACAACCGTGTTAGATGGTGTACATCTTTGAAGGCACGGATTTGTTTTTCAATATATTTGGTAGTGAGTTATGGGTTATTTAAGTGGTAGAGCTATAATTTTGCAAAGAATAGGGCCAATTTATTGTGTCAATCGGATGATGAAATCATAAAATCTATAAAATAAAACAATCTACAATATTCTTGCATCTGCTTAAATGTATTAGGAAAGTGAAGGCATATCCTAAAAACTTGACGAGTTTTAGAAACATAGAAAAAACCAAACAAGAATAAAACATTCTTCAAATTTGATTAAAATTAACTCCTAAGAGTTCCAATATAAAACGAAATCAGAGGAAAAGAAATCATAAGAAATAAAAAAATATTGAGAGCAAAAAGTGTCCGAAAAAAGACCAAAAGAATTTGAGCAACATTTTTTAATATTCTAACACTAACATAAATTTCAAAAAGTTTCAGAAGAACCAGAACATCTCTAATTACAACTAATAAATTTACAAGCCCAGATGAATTTCAGCTAATACCTTAAGATTTCTAAAGCGTCAAAACAATCAATCGGCAAAAAGTGTAATAAAGAGCTATTTAATTTGCAGAATTGAAAACCAGCTTAGGAGCCTGAAAAAATGCTACAGAAATAACAAAACTATTAATTGAAATAAGTCAGACAAGTATCCGAAAAGGTTAAGGTACTTTAGCATCAACTTTTTATTTTCTCTTGAATTAAATCCGAAAAGTACTGAATAAAGACGAAGAACTAAACGACACAACTCTTGAATTTGAAAAATACTAAATGAGTATTGAAGAAATATTGATTAAATTAAAATTGAAAAGTGCCCGATACGATAAACGATTTTTTGCAACAACTATTATTTTTTCTTTTCGAATTGATACAGAAAAATGATTGGACTACCATTCTTATCAAGAAGTTCGTGACAACTATTGATTTTCTCCCTCTTTTTGCCGAATTGCCGGAAGATAGAAGAATTTTACAACTTAAAACAGCTCCTGGGCTTGAAAAGTGCCAATACTATTTAAGTAGAACTATTAACTGAATGGATTCCGAAAAGGCCAACGAACTTCAGGAAGAACAACTATTGATTTCATTTTGAATTGATTCTTAAAAATACTAGCCAAAGTAGGAAAAAGTATTGGACAACCATTTTTCGCTTGGAAAAGTACAAAATAAAACCGGAAAACTATTCATTGAAATAAATTTTACAAATTTCTCGAAATCTCAAAAGAGTTTTGGCGACAACTATCGATTTTCCCTGACTCAAGACAAATATTGGGCAAGACAGAACAATTTAACAACTTAACATAACTCTTGGACCTGAAAAGCCAATACTATTCTAACATAACTATTAACCAAATCGATTCCGAAAAGGCAATGAAACTTCAGGAAGAAGAACTCTTTATTTCCTTTTGAATCGTTTCCGAAAAATACCAAAAAAAAATAGGGAAAAGGATTGGACAACCATATTAAGCTGAAATACAAAATTTCTCGAAATCTCAAAATCTCACTATCTCTCGAATTGAATTCAAAAAATATTGGACAAGACAGAAGAATTAAACAAAACAACGTTTGAGCTAGAATACTGTAAAAGTGAATAGTAGAACTAAATATAAATACTAAAGTGAACAGGAAGCCAAACGAGTCGTAGCAATAGGAATTGAATCCAACAAATATCAGACAAAACAGAAGAAAAAGAACTTGAACAACCACGATTAAATTTCTCGATACCAGCACACCTGATACAAAAAAAGTTCCAAAACAAAACTTTTATTTTCAAATGGAAAATATTATGCAAACCGATCTACCAACAAATAGAAAAAATTTCAAGTCTATTGTAAGCGGCCTAATAAATGATCCACGAATCCCGGAAAGACTAAGCTTTGCTGATGTTGTTAATATAATGAGAGAAGACCAGTTTAACTTAAGTAAGCATCTTGCAGCATTAAAACTTTCTTTCAATGGGGTTGATAGCTCAACTGAAATTCCCATCATAAAAGTCAGTGATTTTTCAACGGAAGAAGATCGAAGTCTGTTGCCTGAACCATGTGAGAATTGGCGGAAAAAATCCTTCTATGAACGTCTTATGAATTCCGGTGAGAATAAAAAATATCTCAATGTTCCGGGCAATGATTACCCAACAAGGAAACATAAGAGTTTTGATGCGGCGTATATGCACAAATTTCGAAAGAATACTCATGTGGTGCCTTCGTCATTTTCTGCCTATTTTACTAGTGAACGAAAAGCTCCTCAGGAAAAGTGTAATTTCAAACGAAGATTTTCAGATAGTTTCAAATCCACAAAAAATAAATACACAAATAGACCGCGTTTGCAATCGGTCAATAGTTGTGCCCTAATACCCGATCAGATTTATCGACTAGGACAGACAAAACTCTATTGGAGATCGTTACCGGCAAAGAAATCCGAAAGAACAATTTTGGCTGATAGTTCACATCGTGATCATTTGACTGTATTATTTTGTACCAATTACACTGGTAGTCATAAATTGAGGCCCCTGGTTGTTGGGTCAAGTCGAGACCCGCGGGTTGTACAGAATTTCGAGGCTTTTGTAGTCTACAAGTACAGCAAGGATGCTCAGATAACACCCAAAATTTTGAACGAATGGTTTTTTGAATATTTTGTACCTGAGGTAATTGTTGTTTTTCTTTTCGAATATCTATATTTATTTCTTTTTATTACAGGTCTCTAAATATTTGAAAAATCAAGAACTACCCCAACGATCAATGTTAACTCTAGACACTTCGGTTAATCGGCATCCTCCTATAACTCAACTAATTTCTAAAGAATATCAAATTCAAACTGTCAAACTCACCAATACTATCGATATAGATCAAACGGTGGTTGGTTTGGCTCGGGTTCAATATAAAAAACGTCTGCTCTTAGACGCAGTTGCATGTCCACATAAATTCACCAAACTTGCCGATGCAGTTGCTCTAATACGCTTGGCATGGGATAAAGTAAAGGCATTTGATATTCACAAATGTTGTCGGTATATTTTGGTCAGCGAACGTGAATGCCGTATTGATGAATTCAATCCCACTGTCACGTTGAGGGCGATGCAATTACAAACAATTTACGTAATGGAGATTGAAGAACTGCTGACTTATTTGCCAGGCGGAAAAGAATTGGACAAGGATGAAATACATGATTGGATTTATTTCGACCAAGGACTCATTATTAATAAAAATCCTTTCTTTTAAAATTTAAAATACTCAAAATATATAAATTTATTTGCTTCTACATAATTATAAACTTTAATATATCATGTTGCATTATATTATATATTATATTATATCATATACCTATTATTATATTATATTATATTATATTATAATGAATTATCTAAGTGTTTCTTTAGGTATCGCATAACATGTGATGATAGTATGTGACTATTTTGTAATGCAGTTCGCATGCCTTCGGCGATAAGAAAATGTTAATATAAATTTTCCTGCATTACAGAATGAGTTCTTAAAAAGTACGACTTCTCTTCAATTATTCAATTTTTGTCCTTAAAAATTTTTAAGGAAACCTTATAATATAAATGGTAAAAACCTCTTAAATATTTGAAAATGGTAAAAACCTTATTTTACTCTCTTAAATATTTAAATAATTAATCAATATTTGAAATCTAATCTCCTTAACAGAACAAAAGAAATAGTGTAAGCTTCAAATAAAATTTTAATATATATATATTAATATTCAATGTATATGCACAGTTAATCAAATACAATATTGCACTTCGCTTAACATCACACTGTTTTATTCGCAACCGAGCTCAAGTCATTTCGAATATCTTCTATTACAAACAAAACAGAAAAAATTATATACATATCTAGTATATTTTCATTAAGAAGAGGGCCTGCAAAGTCTGTTGCGAACTTCGCGAATACTCGAAAGCTTTTTCTCAGAACATAAGCGCGTTACCAAGTCATCACATCAATTTTTCAACATCAATCTTCTAGCTCATGTTTTTGAAAGCGATACCCGACCTTTTCAGCACTTCTTTGACTGTATGGATCATGCATAGATACTACTACTTCACCATGGTAGTCACGATTAGTGTTAGGTAGGTTAGAATAGAAGGGATCTCAAATGGATCCTTTGCACTGCAGGTAAGGTATAAATGTTAGGAAGAGCAGTTAGTGCAATAAAGGGAGTTTTGATATTTGATGTCTTCCTGAACCATCCTGAATTCTGAATAAATTTTAGGATGTTCTGTTCTTTAATGGCAGGATAGAGATGTCGACCAATTCATCGAAAAAGTATCCTCCGAGGGCTCCTTTTCTAGTTTTCGATGGGTTGGGGCACTCACAAGGCAAGTGAGATGAGCCCTACTCCACTTTTGCATCCTTAACAAAACTTCGACGAACTAATTGCTATTCTGCTCATATTGGCTCTCATTCTATTGTGGACCGTTAAGACTCCAATCAGGATTGATAGTTGAGGCCTGTTTTTCCTCAAATTATTCGGCTATAGATTCTTATAGACATCTACAGCCTTAAAGAAATTCTGGTGAATTCTACTATTCTCTTGCACCAGTGGTACAAGTTCAGTATGGCTCGTATCAAGAGATGACCTGTTTTTGGCCAATTCATCTTCCATTTCATCACTTTATCCTGGGACCCATCTGAGAGAACTTTGTTGGTTCCACTGAGAAACCTCAGCCCTATTAGTTTTGACTATTGATGAAATAGATTTGATTGTCCCGCTTGGCTATCCATGTTGATAGCAAAATATCATGAGGTATGATGCTTTGCTTCTACTTCTTGATGCAAGCGCTTCCTCTTGGATTTCATTGCCAAACATTTTGAAGCTTTATTGACCTGTTAATAGGTGGGTTATCTAGGTAGACACACCTGACCCTACCCCTCTCATATGTCTTGTAACCGTCCTTAAAGATCGAAACTTGATTACCATTTATTACCATGTACGGTGTAACATAGTCTGTTCGAATGTCTGTTTGTGAATTACATTATAACTATTTGGCCGTAGTGCCCTCTCGTCCAATTAACACTGGTTAAGTCTTAAGGCAATCTTGGCCGCTCACTCTTTTGTAAACAGATCGATCGGATATAGCGAAAAGGAAGTTTCTAGTCTAGGGCTGCCGTTGGTATAGTTCTAATATCACTGGATGTGAGAGTACAGTCCACACCTTCTGGTCCAATTACTGAAAGGATCGCTTGTAGGATCTTACACATAGCAGAGGAAAAATACCCTGTGGAGTAACTTTACACGTGATTTGAAGCATATGGAATCTTTGATATTAATTGAATTTTCAATTTATTGTGAATAGAAAGTTCCTTGGACCACCATTAGGGGTTGGAGCTTGCCTTTTCTTTTGGTAATGGGGTAAGAATTCTCGTAATCTTTATTATTGGCTGACGTTAGTTCACTGACATGTTTTTTTTTTCAATATCTGCGCCGTTAATCAAAGGTCGGTTTTCATACTTGCCCAAAGATGAGGTCAATCTTATACTGAAGACGTTCCATTTATTTTGCCTGGGATTTCTATAGGGCTTTGCATTTTCTTTTTCATGCTTACGAGTAATTTGAAATGTTTTCATTCTTTTTTTTGAAAATGTATCATTACTTGAGACTGATTTCGATGGAATTAGAGTTAGTGGAAGGTGGCACGTCGAGCATTTGTTCCTTGTAATGTAATAAAGGTAGACTCTCTAACACTTCAAGCATATTTTTATTAATAAAAAATTCGAAAAGTGTCTTACTTGTTTCCGTGCTTTTCCGTTGTAAATAATGAGCATTTGCGTTGCAAACAGCTAGAATATCGCAACCGTTCTTATTGTTGCAACCAGAACTTTAAAAGCATCTGCCGATGCAGGTGAATCACCTGGCATTAAGACAGATTCTACGATGTAGGCCCTTTGTTAAAAAATAGATCATGATCTTTGGATTTAAGTCCATTGTAATATTCAGACATTCAAAACCAATGTGCATTGGTATCTCCTCTTAAATCCTCTCCCAATTTCCTAAAACGCTCGCACTGTGCTAAAACATTTTAAGGGTAGTCATAATCCCTTTAGTGCGCGTAAATTATAAAAAAAAAATATCCTGCCATTATTGATCCAGGGTTGTTGGATCAGACTAAAATGCCCTAGGTCAACTTAGTGTGCTGTATGTTTTTTGTAGCACCTCCAAAATATCGCAAGGTAGCGCAGAAGAATTAAGATAGACAGACAGGGTTTTAGTACGAAGTCCTCTGACATTTTGGTAGTAAAGGGACAAGCATTTTGGAAGTTTATTGTGGAGTTTTGGTTTTGGAGGTTTCATTGTTTTGGTTCGAGGACCTCTGACAGTTTCTAGATTTGTGTTGTGAGCGAAAGTAGTTTTTCAAGTTATTGTGAGTATTTTGAAGAAGGATGTACGTTTGTAGCTTATATAACAGGCAGGTTGTTTGTTATCTTGAATTTGAGCCATTGTTGGGTAGGTACATCTTTGCAAGTACCATTGTTGAGAAGGGTCCAAACTTGGACACAAAACCTGTGGAGGCAAGTATCTAGCTGTTAATACACTAACCTTACCTTATCCTTCCCTCTACTCTTGAGCTTATTGCTCCTTAGGTAGCAGCCTTTCCAAGCTTCTGTATTGATAACGGCTACTTGAAGTCCTTTTACATTGTTGCAACCAAGATTTAGTTTCCGGAACGCCGAACGTCAATTTTTCGTTTATGTTGTAAGGCAGTGCAACAATTTACCATCATCCATCAGAAGACTTCGCGGCACCAAGCAGTTTGAGGCGGTTTTAATCAGATTTTTGGCAGTTAGTTAAGATAAAGGTTATAATGTTGAAAAGTAAATTAATTAAATATACATGAGACAAATATGTATATCCAGTTAGTCGTTTTGATTTTATTAAATATATAAATTTGATTAGAAATGTGACTGTAGAGCCTTTCGATTTATGATAGAATTTCACAAATAAAAGGCTCAAACATTTTGGAATTACCGATAATCCTCCAACAGGGGTGTAATAGCTTACTTTTTCTTTTTTTAATTTTTGTATGCAAGGGAATAATACAAAAATTCCCAGAAAAATGGATGGAAAAACACAAGATATTGAAAAGTTTAAAAGAAAAAGAACGGACAAAGGCAACAATAAATGATCAAAGCGGTTTTTCGAAATAGTGACAGGTATACCAATCATCAGGACCTTGTATAACTTTTGTAAAGGTAAGATATAAATTTCGCAAAATTGTCTATATGAGTATTAAAGTACAGTCGGTCAGGTAAGTGAAAGATTTCAAAAGCCCAAGGTTATGGCTTTTTTTCGTAAAATGTATCATAGTTTAAAATATCACAGTTTAAGGTATCACAGTTAATGGCACTTTATGCCTAATTTGTCGTTTTACCTGATAATAGATGGATAAGGAAACATTTTCCCCATACGTGCATATGTACCACTTACCAGAGCAGTTACAAAAAAAATAATGTAAGTTGCTTTTCATTACTCACAAATGCTTGTCTCCAAGAGACAAAATATTTTGTGTTGCTGGCTGAGTTAAAAGTCCGCTTGGTCTAGTGACAAAGTCGATAGAACGCAATCGATATCCATGAGATACTATTGCTATGGCGCATGCAGCAATGCATCTAAAACAAACAAATTTGCATGCATATGACAGACCTGTTTCATTGAATATCTACATACTAATACCCATAAACGTAAGAAATTTGTCTTTTGTTGATTTTCTTATTCTTGCTCTTGGTTATTGGAAGTTCCAACAACCTTAGGTACATGAGGAAGCAAAACTACGCACTCATTTTGTCATTTTGTGTTAAGAGTTTTCATTTGTTTTTTATGTCTATCCTCAAGCAATTTAAGGCAAACATACTCTCCCCAAACATTTTCCTTCAAAATTCTGAACCAATTTTCATTTTAATAAAGTTATACCTACCTACTTATATGTTTTTGTAGATATACTCGTAAAATGCCGCTTCTTAGAGAGACACTTTATCTTTTTCTTGAATATTTTTTAAACTTCAAGGCCAAGTTAACTTTTGAAAAAAAATGTCAATTGTGTTTCAACAAAAATTCCAACCTTATTCTCTTCATAGTGTTGGCTCCCTGTGCTTCCGTAATGTAACCTCCTTTATTTGAAATATCAGGCAATATCAAACTCATCATCACCATCACTCCAGGCCTCAGGCTCCGACACACAAACAAAACATGAATTTACTCTCTTACTCTCGTTTGTTCTCTGTGGCTCTTTATTCATTCATGTCAAGTGTCAATCATAAAAAAATAGTTTTTCTAGAAGAAGAAAAAAAAGTTTATAGTTATATCGACTAAGTAAGTACAGAAAAAACATCTCATCTCACCTCATCACTTGTGTGACTTTTCATCAAACATCTCACCAGCAACAGGACTTTTCACTTTCCTGCTAATAAAGTTGATGATAAAATACAAACATACGCACAAAAACTTTAGGTTTTAAATATTCTGTATCAAAGTCAGGGGACTAGTTCTTAGTCCAAGTTCGTTTTCCTCCCTGGAATTACGTACGTTTATGTATATGGTTTAGGGTTTCTGTTTTTCCTGTTCAAGGAATGTTCATATCAATTAACGAGTTTTAATAAATAAGTTCCTCTTCCAGTTAAATATTTACTTTGCCACGAGTTTTTGGTCTCAGAAGTGGTATAACACAAATTAGTGGCTTCTTATTCGAAATGTTTTGAGAGTATGAATGTTAAAAAACAACTTGAATGAGCTACCACCAAGCTTGTGCCAAGCCGATGATCAGACTCCATGGTCATGTGGTTTTGGTAGCCGAAGTGTAGTGTATAGGCTTCTGAAGACGCTAGGTCTGGGTCCCAGTCGAAGCCAAAAAGTTTTAAGCCTGACCATAAAGGGTGGTTAAATTTTAAGGGCCGATGTTCAATGTGAACCACACCTAAACGTCAAGATTTTGTCTGCATTTCATTTGACATTTCTCAATTTCAGACTAACTCAATTTGAACCATGGAAAGATACACAATCGAGCAAAGCGTTAAAGTTATTCAGGCTTATTATGAAAATGGGCGTTCAAATCAAAATGCATATCGAGCACTTCGTGATTTTTTCGGTCAATTTAATCGTCCAAATGTGCGTTCAATCAGAAAAATCGTGCAAAAATTTGAGCAAACCGGGTCTGTAAGGAGATGTAAAAACACCAGTGCATGCTCGTACAGCTCGTCCTGCAGAAAATATTGCTGCTGTTCGCGATAGTGTGGCTAAAGAGCCGTCCACCTCAACTCGTCGTCGTGCCCAACAATTGCACCTCTCACGCTCGTCGTTGATGAACATTATGCATAAAGACTTGCATTTACGTGCAATTGACTCAAAAACTAAAATCTCTTGATCTTGATCATTTCAAGCGTCGTCAATGGTCAGAATGGTGGCAAGAAATGGCAACAGTGGATGATCAATTTTCGAAGAAAATCATCTTCAGTGATGAGGCACATTTTCACCTCAGTGGATTCGTCAATAAGCAGAATTGCCGCATTTGGGGGAATGATAATCCAAGAGTGATTGTCGAAAAAAAATGCACCCACAAAGGGTGACTGTTTGGTGCGGTTTATGGGCTGCCGGCATCATCGGGCCGTATTTTTTCTAAAATGATGCCGTTCAGGCAGTTACTGTGAATGGTGTTCGCTATCGTGAGATGATAACGAACTTTTTATGGCCCGAATCGGAAGATATGGATGTGGACGATATGTGGTTTCAACAGGACGTGCCACTTGCCAACGATACCAATATTATCATAACAAAAAGAAATTGCGATAATTTCCTAAATAATTTGTGTTTTATTCAAAATCAACATCGGCCCTCAAAATTTAACCACCCTTAATAAAGGCTAAGCACTTCTAAAAGGAATCTAATGATTCGCTTGGCGTCCGTGAAATATCTATAACTCCAGCCTGCCCTCAAGGTGGTAGTTAATTAAAGTTGATGTTGTAACATTGAAACAGTCAATATTCATATAACGGTACGTGCCTTCTGCACGTATGTTTTATCATGCAAGCAATCTCCTTCAATATGTTTCGTTCTTTATAAAATTGTATACATAAATAGACTATTCTTGAGTCTTCACAATCGAAGTAGAAGAATTAACCTGGAAGAAAAGAAAATTTGAAAATGAAGGTTAAAAATACGAATACTCATTTGAACTCGTTGTAGATTTAAATCGCTCCATTTTGATGATGTTGTTGGTCTTCTAAAAAAAGGAAGATGTAATCAAAAATCTGTTGAATCCAAAAATTAATAAGACCCATATTCTTAATGACAGAGAAAGAAGATGAATTACGTATGAAGAAGAACAAACGAAGACTATACACAAAAAGGAATAAAAATAAAATAGAGAAATACGAATTTTCTCAAATCCAAAGTCTATAGAAAGTAGCGATATATCCCTATTGGAAATGGAGATGAATTAAAGAGCTGCCCCTTCTTGAAGCCTGAGCTCTTCATCCTTTGTTCGGGCGATCTACTTCCTCTTTCCCCCCCATACTATATAAAATATGTTTGGGGCTATAAACCTGTCATACTGTTGTGGATTTGTACTTTCCCAGGATTTATTACGTTTGCATTTGCAAAGAGACTTTTCTTAGCAAAATCCTTACTCCCAAAGTCCCAATACTATAGGAAACGTTATAAGAATGTCCTGATTGTGAGATTATGCTAAACAACCTCTAAAGCTACTTAGACGGAAGTTAAATAAAACCAACAAAAAATAAAAGTAAATGCTTCCATTATTTTCCCAACATTAGATTAAATTTTTTGATGGAAACAATAATTAGCAAAATGGTTCTTACAGCATCTTAAGAGATGAAACTGAATACCTACACAAATATACAAACATTCACTTCGTGATATTTAAAGGTAATTGTCAACACCTTCGGTGTTAATCTAATCTGAGCACATTATCTTTGTATAGTGAGAGTGATACTATGACGTTCTTGCAAAGGGTTCTTAATCGGTTATATTCCGGAACTAATCAAACAAGGGGGCTGTGTGCAGTTTTTGTACAAGGAAAACCCATCTCCTTTCTTTTCCTCTCCTTTCCTTTCCTTCCTTCCCTTTTTCCTGTCATTCAATAACGATGTTGTCAACTACCGGTACCGGATGCTTACTCAAGGAGGAATGAGTTTTCTTCATGTGCTTGGCAAATTCTTGTTTCATATGAAGATGAAGGAAAATAAAATAGTAGTTGGGGCTGGCGGGTGTGCAGTGTGCAGTGTGCGCTGCACATGCAAGGATTTGCTTGTGCAATTTTCGTGCCAGGCAAAAACATCTTACTAATGTAAACTCTCACCTGCGCGCCATTTCAATCAAGCATTCAAGTATGAAAAAGTATGTTTGATTTCAATGTTTTTTTACTTGCGATATAGGTACTATAGGGCAAGTTCTGCATTTGGAAAAAAAATCGAACTCGAGATTTTGATCAAAGTTGACATTACGATGATAGCGAAGACGAAAAAAGTGGGTCCGACAATTCCGTCTGTCTGTCTGTATGTCTGTATGTCTGTATGTCTGTACCTCGAACTACAGCCTAAACTACCGGAGGTATTTTCTTCAAACTTGGTAGTTAAGGGTCTTCGGTGATTCCCTAGAGGAAAAATTGAAATTTTTTTTTTAGCTCCAAAACTAAGGGTACCCCCCATACACCCGTAATGCAAAATCTTATTTATCTCGAAAACGGCTCTAACGATTTTGATAAAAAAAATTAAGTGTGATATTATGGACATGGACTATATTTTGGTGAAAAAAAATTTTGGGGGGAAATGTTATTAGGGGTACCTGTCATAGAACGGTTTTTTTGATTTTCGAATTTCTCACCAACGGCTCTAACGATTTTAACCAAAATTTTTATGCAGGAGCTGCTTTGCATTTTAAAAAATATAAACTAAAAATTTTTTCGAAAAAATAGTTTTTGGATTTTTAAAAAAATAATACAATTTTTTTTTTGAAAATTCAATATCTTGAAAACCGATACACGACTAAATTTTTAAATTACGTTTTAAAATGTATTTTATTAAATACTAACAATTTGCATATCAATTTTTTTTATAAAAATTGTAAGGAAAATTTAGTACACAAAAAACATGTTTCAGTGTGTCTGTATGTCTGTACCTCTCACTACAGCCTAAACCACTGGACCTATTTCTTTCAATCTCGGTAGTTAAGAGTCTTCGGTGATTCCCTAGAGGAAAAATTGAAATTTTTTTTTTAGCTCCAAAACTAAGGGTACCCCCCATACACCCGTAATGCAAAATCTTATTTATCTCGAAAACGGCTCTAACGATTTTGATAAAAAAAATTAAGTGTGATATTATGGACATGGACTATATTTTGGTGAAAAAAAATTTTGGGGGGAAATGTTATTAGGGGTACCTGTCATAGAACGGTTTTTTTGATTTTCGAATTTCTCACCAACGGCTCTAACGATTTTAACCAAAATTTTTATGCAGGAGCTGCTTTGCATTTTAAAAAATATAAACTAAAAATTTTTTCGAAAAAATAGTTTTTGGATATTTAAAAAAATAATACAATTTTTTTTTTGAAAATTCAATATCTTGAAAACCAATACACGATTAAATTTTTAAATTACGTTTTAAAATGTATTTTATTAAATACTAACAATTTGCATATCAATTTTTTTTATAAAAATTTTAAGGAAAATTTAGTACACAAAAAACATGTTTCAGTGTGTCTGTATGTCTGTACCTCTCACTACAGCCTAAACCACTGGACCTATTTCTTTCAATCTCGGTAGTTAAGAGTCTTCGGTGATTCCCTAGAGGAAAAATTGAAATTTTTTTTTTAGCTCCAAAACTAAGGGTACCCACCATACACCCGTAATGCAAAATCTTATTTATCTCGAAAACGGCTCTAACGATTTTGATAAAAAAAATTAAGTGTGATATTATGGACATGGACTACATTTTGGTCAAACAAAATTTTGGGGCAAAATGTTATTAGGGGTACCTGCCATAGACCCGTTTTTTTGATTTTCGACTTTCTTATTAACGGCTCTAAGGATTTTAACCCAACATTTTTAGCAGGAGTCCCCTTAAGTTAAAAATAATATTGTATATAAAAATATTCGAAAAAATATTTATTGGGTTTAAAAAAAAAAAAAAAAAAATTTAAATCAATATATTCAAAACCTATGAACGATTATTTTTTGAAATTATTTCCTAAAACCAATATTATTAAATACTTAAAATTCGCATCCCACATTTTTTTCTTGAAAAATTTTAGAGAAATTTATTATATAAAAAGTTTATTTAATAATAAAACGATTTTTTAAGCTTTATTTGCATAAATTCATACTTTTCCGGAAACCAGACGGCAATTTTATGCATTTGCACATTATTATCTCATTAAATCCATGTTTTATATTTATAAGATGTATCTTAAATTCCAAAGTACTTTTACATAAGAGCAAGTTCGTGCGATCCATGTCGTGCATTTTATTTTGTTTGACATTTCTGTTTAATTTGACAGACATTTAAGCTCATCTCATTTTTTACTATATTCTATGTCGGTTTATTATTTTTATAGTCTGTAAAAATCGATTGCTGTTAGCCACGCAAAATTCAAGAACGGCTTGACCGATTAGTTTTTTTTTTTTTGTTTTGCTTGTTGAAATACATGAGTGTAACCACGAAAAACAAAGAAAATAATAAGGAAAATCCTAAAGAAAAGCTAAAAAATCATCTTTATAAATGTAAGTGTGCACTCATAACTCGAGAACGGATCTTTGATGGATTCGTATTGGCCCAAGAAAAACAGTTAAATGCTAGATGTACCCTGTGGAGTGGCAGAAACGGGGATTACCGTTTTCACAAAGCTAGTCGACAAACTGCGTTTTGACCAAATTGATGAAATAGTTTTCGAGTTGAGACCCATATGGAAACAAATTTACCAAACGCTATCCACTTGCATTGATATCAGACACGATCACTCTTAATTGTGGATATCCGTTGTGTCGGCGTCGAGCGGATATTGGGAAAATATTTAAATGAAGTTAAGGACCAAAAAAATATAGCGAATAATTAGGGTTTCATAATTCTACCGATATAAAAAGTAGAGGTGATATATTTTAAGAATATGCGATGTGATATTAAAATCATACTCATTAACTTAACTAAATTATGTTAACAAAGGATCCGCTTACTGGCCATCGCTGACAATCATATCATCCTTGAAATTATCGAGTTCAATATGTTCTCTTCAAAAGGTACTTAAGTAAAATCGGGTCCGTCGATAATCTTACTCGAATCACCATCATATCCGTAACTCCTGCGTGATCTGGTTATCGAAATATGGCCATCCAAAGTGATTTCACTGATTCCACAGATTTTTGAGCTTTAACTACCTAACAATGTGTTTGGGTGGCGATATCTTCGAAACCAGGCCATGTAAAGGGTTGCGGTTTTCAAAATTTCTAGTCAGTTTTGTATGAGCTATTCACAAGTGAAAACCAGAAGGTTCTGCGAGGCCTGGTTATCGAAATACGGCCACCCAAAGTGATTTTACTGAAAATTGACCCAAATCTATAAAATTCGTCGAATGCGGATGGAGATATTTCCGCAACCAAGGCTCGTAACGGGTTGCGGTTTTCGATTCTGAATAGAGAATGAACAGACCTTTCCATGCATGTGCCAAACTTAAATTTTTTTTTTCTTATTAATTTTGGGAAAAATCATGGTCTAACCACTTGTCTTTAAAAATCATTATTTTTTCGAAGTTCACCAATCCCACCGAAATATACATCAAACGAAAGGTCTATTCAATACCTACACACACATCCAAACTAAATCGTCCTGCGTGATCTGGTTATCGAAATATGACCATCCAAAGTGATTTCACTGATTCCACAGATTTTTGAGCTTTAACTACCTAACAATGTGTTTGGGTGGCGATATCTTCGAAACCAGGCCATGTAAAGGGTTGCGGTTTTCAAAATTTCTAGTCAATTTTGTAAAGGCTATTCACAAGTGAAAACCAGAAGGTTCTGCGAGGCCTTGTTATCGAAATACGGCCACCCAAAGTGATTTTACTGAAAATTGACCCAAATCTATAAAAGTCATCGGATGCGGATGGAGATATTTCCGCAACCAAGGCTCGTAACGGGTTGCGGTTTTCGATTCTGAATAGAGAATGAACAGACCTTTCCATGCATGTGCCAAACTCAAATTTTTTTTTTATTAGTTTTGGGAAAATTCATGGACTAACACCACTTGTCTTTAAAAATCATTATTTTTTCGAAGTTCACCAATCCCACCGAAATATACATCAAACGAAAGGTCTATTCAATACCTACACACACAAGCAAACTAAATCGTCCTGCGTGATCTGGTTATCGAAATATGGCCATCCAAAGTGATTTCACTGATTCCACAGATTTTTGAGCTTTAACTACCTAACAATGTGTTTGGGTGGCGATATCTTCGAAACCAGGCCATGTAAAGGGTTGCGGTTTTCAAAATTTCTAGTAAATTTTGTAAAGGTTATTCACAAGTGAAAACCAGAAGGTTCTGCGAGGCCTTGTTATCGAAATACGGCCACCCAAAGTGATTTTACTGAAAATTGACCCAAATCTATAAAAGTCATCGGATGCGGATGGAGATATTTCCGCAACCAAGGCTCGTAACGGGTTGCGGTTTTCGATTCTGAATAGAGAATGAACAGACCTTTCCATGCATGTGCCAAACTCAAATTTTTTTTTTATTAGTTTTGGGAAAATTCATGGACTAACACCTTGTCTTTAAAAATCATTATTTTTTCGAAGTTCACCAATCCCACCGAAATATACATCAAACGAAAGGTCTATTCAATACCTACACACACAAGCAAACTAAATCGTCCTGCGTGATCTGGTTATCGAAATATGGCCATCCAAAGTGATTTCACTGATTCCACAGATTTTTGAGCTTTAACTACCTAACAATGTGTTTGGGTGGCGATATCTTCGAAACCCGGCCATGTAAAAGGTTGCGGTTTTCAAAATTTCTAGTCAATTTTGTAAAGGCTATTCACAAGTGAAAACCAGAAGGTTCTGCGAGGCCTGGTTATCGAAATATGGCCATCCAAAGTGATTTCACTGATTTCACTGATTCCACAGATTTTTGAGCTTTAACTACCTAACAATGTGTTTGGGTGGCGATATCTTCGAAACCAGGCCATGTAAAGGGTTGCGGTTTTCAAAATTTCTAATTAATTTTGTAAAGGCTATTCACAAGTGAAAACCAGAAGGTTCTGCGAGGCCTTGTTATCGAAATACGGCCACCCAAAGTGATTTTACTGAAAATTGACCCAAATCTATAAAAGTCATCGGATGCGGATGGAGATATTTCCGCAACCAAGGCTCGTAACGGGTTGCGGTTTTCGATTCTGAATAGAGAATGAACAGACCTTTCCATGCATGTGCCAAACTCAAATTTTTTTTTTATTAGTTTTGGGAAAATTCATGGACTAACACCACTTGTCTTTAAAAATCATTATTTTTTCGAAGTTCACCAATCCCACCGAAATATACATCAAACGAAAGGTCTATTCAATACCTACACACACAAGCAAACTAAATCGTCCTGCGTGATCTGGTTATCGAAATATGGCCATCCAAAGTGATTTCACTGATTCCACAGATTTTTGAGCTTTAACTACCTAACAATGTGTTTGGGTGGCGATATCTTCGAAACCCGGCCATGTAAAAGGTTGCGGTTTTCAAAATTTCTAGTCAATTTTGTAAAGGCTATTCACAAGTGAAAACCAGAAGGTTCTGCGAGGCCTGGTTATCGAAATATGGCCATCCAAAGTGATTTCACTGATTTCACTGATTCCACAGATTTTTGAGCTTTAACTACCTAACAATGTGTTTGGGTGGCGATATCTTCGAAACCAGGCCATGTAAAGGGTTGCGGTTTTCAAAATTTCTAGTAAATTTTGTAAAGGCTATTCACAAGTGAAAACCAGAAGGTTCTGCGAGGCCTTGTTATCGAAATACGGCCACCCAAAGTGATTTTACTGTAAATTGACCCAAATCTATAAAAGTCATCGGATGCGGATGGAGATATTTCCGCAACCAAGGCTCGTAACGGGTTGCGGTTTTCGATTCTGAATAGAGAATGAACAGACCTTTCCATGCATGTGCCAAACTCAAATTTTTTTTTTATTAGTTTTGGGAAAATTCATGGACTAACACCACTTGTCTTTAAAAATCATTATTTTTTCGAAGTTCACCAATCCCACCGAAATATACATCAAACGAAAGGTCTATTCAATACCTACACACACAAGCAAACTAAATCGTCCTGCGTGATCTGGTTATCGAAATATGGCCATCCAAAGTGATTTCACTGATTCCACAGATTTTTGAGCTTTAACTACCTAACAATGTGTTTGGGTGGCGATATCTTCGAAACCCGGCCATGTAAAAGGTTGCGGTTTTCAAAATTTCTAGTCAATTTTGTAAAGGCTATTCACAAGTGAAAACCAGAAGGTTCTGCGAGGCCTGGTTATCGAAATATGGCCATCCAAAGTGATTTCACTGATTTCACTGATTCCACAGATTTTTGAGCTTTAACTACCTAACAATGTGTTTGGGTGGCGATATCTTCGAAACCAGGCCATGTAAAGGGTTGCGGTTTTCAAAATTTCTAGTAAATTTTGTAAAGGCTATTCACAAGTGAAAACCAGAAGGTTCTGCGAGGCCTTGTTATCGAAATACGGCCACCCAAAGTGATTTTACTGAAAATTGACCCAAATCTATAAAAGTCATCGGATGCGGATGGAGATATTTCCGCAACCAAGGCTCGTAACGGGTTGCGGTTTTCGATTCTGAATAGAGAATGAACAGACCTTTCCATGCATGTGCCAAACTCAAATTTTTTTTTTATTAGTTTTGGGAAAATTCATGGACTAACACCACTTGTCTTTAAAAATCATTATTTTTTCGAAGTTCACCAATCCCACCGAAATATACATCAAACGAAAGGTCTATTCAATACCTACACACACAAGCAAACTAAATCGTCCTGCGTGATCTGGTTATCGAAATATGGCCATCCAAAGTGATTTCACTGATTCCACAGATTTTTGAGCTTTAACTACCTAACAATGTGTTTGGGTGGCGATATCTTCGAAACCCGGCCATGTAAAAGGTTGCGGTTTTCAAAATTTCTAGTCAATTTTGTAAAGGCTATTCACAAGTGAAAACCAGAAGGTTTTGCGAGGCCTGGTTATCGAAATATGGCCATCCAAAGTGATTTCACTGATTTCACTGATTCCACAGATTTTTGAGCTTTAACTACCTAACAATGTGTTTGGGTGGCGATATCTTCGAAACCAGGCCATGTAAAGGGTTGCGGTTTTCAAAATTTCTAGTAAATTTTGTAAAGGCTATTCACAAGTGAAAACCAGAAGGTTCTGCGAGGCCTTGTTATCGAAATACGGCCACCCAAAGTGATTTTACTGAAAATTGACCCAAATCTATAAAAGTCATCGGATGCGGATGGAGATATTTCCGCAACCAAGGCTCGTAACGGGTTGCGGTTTTCGATTCTGAATAGAGAATGAACAGACCTTTCCATGCATGTGCCAAACTCAAATTTTTTTTTTATTAGTTTTGGGAAAATTCATGGACTAACACCACTTGTCTTTAAAAATCATTATTTTTTCGAAGTTCACCAATCCCACCGAA
This sequence comes from Chrysotoxum bicinctum, assembly GCA_911387755.1. Taxonomy (NCBI): domain Eukaryota; kingdom Metazoa; phylum Arthropoda; class Insecta; order Diptera; family Syrphidae; genus Chrysotoxum; species Chrysotoxum bicinctum. The sequence goes on along the minus strand of OU426991.1, from coordinate 12,231,143 downwards.
ATATACATCAAACGAAAGGTCTATTCAATACCTACACACACAAGCAAACTAAATCGTCCTGCGTGATCTGGTTATCGAAATATGGCCATCCAAAGTGATTTCACTGATTCCACAGATTTTTGAGCTTTAACTACCTAACAATGTGTTTGGGTGGCGATATCTTCGAAACCAGGCCATGTAAAGGGTTGCGGTTTTCAAAATTTCTAGTCAGTTTTGTATGAGCTATTCACAAGTGAAAACCAGAAGGTTCTGCGAGGCCTCGTTATCGAAATACGGCCACCCAAAGTGATTTTACTGAAAATTGACCCAAATCTATAAAAGTCATCGGATGCGGATGGAGATATTTCCGCAACCAAGGCTCGTAACGGGTTGCGGTTTTCGATTCTGAATAGAGAATGAACAGACCTTTCCATGCATGTGCCAAACTCAAATTTTTTTTTTCTTATTAATTTTGGGAAAAATCATGGACTAACCACTTGTCTTTAAAAATCATTATTTTTTCGAAGTTCACCAATCCCACCGAAATATACATCAAACGAAAGGTCTATTCAATACCTACACACACATGCAAACTAAATCGTCCACCGTAACACATTGGCGCAAAATTTGAGTTGAATTAGTTCGATGTTAAAGAAGTTTAAGTACATATGGAACTTGGACGATTTTGCAAATTTTATTCGAATATTAAAGTTACAATCATCGGATACCTATTTTATTTTTTTAGTATCGTGCTAACTCCATATGACTCTTTGACATTATTTGCAAACATCAAAACAGTTCTATTTAATTTGTTTTTTGCATAAACTGCCATTACTTTAGAAGTGTTCAGAAGCAATTTATTAAACAAAACGCCTTAACACGATACTAGTTAGAAAATGTTTAAAATTAAGAAAAAGTTAATAATCTACTTAAAAGTTAGCAAACTGTTAAATACTATCATATTTTAATACTAAGCTGTTTAAAATTTTGCGTCATTGTTTTCAGTAGTTATTAAGAAGATATTTGTTGTAAGATTATGAACATAAAAGAACATTTTTATTTTTCATAAACCACCAAAATTTAACTGTACCGTTCATACGAAGATTTCACTTCTTAAAATCGGGGCCAAAAACTAGCTACATATGTATATGTACATATTTACAATTTGCGAGAAAATGGTTCTTTGTTTTCAAAAAACTTCAAAATACAATGAAAATGAATATAATAATAGTAAAGCACTATTCATGTTTTATTTAGGATTTAAAAGTGCATGGCTTTATTCTCCGGAAATCTGTGTTCCTACAAATGTTCTTTTGTGGGCCCCAGAGGCCAAAGTATTGCCGCCATACGCCGTTATTGAAAGAAAATATTTTATAGCAAGGTATTGTGTACTTAGAATTTTTGTCATAGTAATATTGACAACGACGCCAACGATGATGATCACGATTGGATGTAGTAAAAAGCAAGAAAAGAAAACAAGATTTTCTTTCGTTAGTGCAACATATATCCTGCCAATACTGCACCGACTTGACTCAGCACTACCACCATCGTCCTTGCCAGCTTGCCACTATGACAACAAAGAATCCTCACAAAACCTTCAATACCAACCCGGGTAGGTTGTGGATGTGGGCGAGTGGGGTGATGGTGAGTTGTGGGTGATGCAGCTGCATCTGATGATGACGGCAATGATTATGATACAAGGACGAACTCAGTAGAGGGGTGGGGATTAAAGCCAGGTGATGTAAAAGTTATTGAAGCACATTTTATAGACGATGAAGAAGAAGAAGAAGTCTTTTTTGGGGCAAAAAAAGGAAATAAGACTGAATACGTGACGCAAGCATTTGATGAGTACAACATCTGAAAATAATGGATAGCATCGCTGTCTTCAGGGTAGAGTTTAAAGACACGAGAGGAAGTGGTAGGTATTGGGTTATTTAGAGATGCAGTTGAGGGTTTTCTTCTTGTGTTACGTGGAACCCGAACCGACACCCGTCCAAAATGGTTTTTGACAGACACATGAGCAAAACTAGGTAGTTTTCCAAGCCATATATATATCTACTTTCATAGCTGCATTTTGTAATCAAAATAATGGAATATGAAGTTTAATTTAGCTCTCATTCGCGTTCTTTGTACAACGTGAAGTAAGACAATCTTTAGGAAAACAAATATTTTATAAACGGGGGAAAATTTATCGTGCGTCAATTTGTTACATTTGTTTTACTTACCATTTTGAAAAGTCTTGAAAACTTTAAAAAAAAAGAAAAGCTAGAATTTTTCTGAGACTGATTTTGTTTCTAAATTTCAAATTAAGATTTAGAAATTTTGTTTGAAAATTGAAAACATAACCTTATCTGTATGAAAGGTATAAATGGTAGACAATTTTTGCAAGCTTATTTTCACAAAAAGGACACTTTAGTTTTTTTTTCCAGATCTCGACAGCTCATTCTCAATGGTGGAACTAATGTCTTCTTTGAATAAAATGAAGCACAACAAAAACTTAGATTTCGATGGTATCCCAGTAGAATTCTAGAAAAGTGTACCAACGTAATTCCTGGAGGTTGTTTTAGTTTTATTTAATGAAGAGTCAATTTCGACAAATTAAATTTTTTTCAAGAATCTTTAGAAAAGACTCATGATCTTAGTTGAGAAACACAATATAATTGTTGTTTTTAAGCTGGATTTCAAGCCAATCATTCAACTGTTGACCAAATGTTATGTTCCTTTTAATAATATAGCAAGACATTTCACAGTTAAAAACAAACATACTTATAATTTTTTGTTTTTGTTGATCTGAAGGCTTTAAGCGAAGACAAAATGTATTAAAGTCTAGGCAGCTGTGCAAAACAGTAAACATGTATCCAAGTTTTTTAACAAGCGATACCGGTGTGGCACAAGGTTACTTTTTGAGTCTACTGACCTTAGCATTATTTTTTAACGATGTCGAAAATCATATTGCAGGTAGGATTAGTTTTCGAGAATCCACTTGCTTTAAAACTTCAAATCAATAAGCTGAAAATATTTTACGATTTGTGGGATTTTAAATAATAATGGTTCTTAGATCGCAAATTCGTTCAATTAACTATGTTCGTAACTGGACTCTCGGTGGTGAGTAAATAGATGCCTAACTCTATGAATCGTGTCGTCTTGTCGATGTTTGTGGATTTTCTCGGCCGCAGCAGCGATGTTCTCGGTCGAACGAGCGATATAAAGCCGGTCACTGCTTGCGACATTTTTAGTGGACCCTTTTTCCACGATCAACTCAGTCAAATGCTTAATTGATGGCGCACATACTGCAAGAAGATGAGGAAAGCGAACACGAAATTCACGCAGCGTTGAAACAATAGACTGAAACCTGGTAAAATAAGCAGTAGATAACATTAATTGCATCAGGTGTGTTGTATACGGGTTTCTTTAATTTAATCCAAATGATTGCTTTGGTTTTGTAGAATTCCTGTTTGAAATAACCCCACATGAAAAGTAAGGTGCAATTAGTTAAGTGACCTTGATGGCCAAAGGAACTTTCGCTGCAATTCGTCCTTAACCGGTCTGGCTATGTGGGTAGTTGCTCCAGTTTTTCAAACAGAGATGAAAGGGATTCTCTTTCGGCGCAGTTCTGAATAAAACTCTCTCAACACCTTTGACGGAACCAGTGCAACTGTAAACACTGATTTCTTTAGAAAATTATAGCCCAACAATACAGCTTCATGAAATTGCATACCATGTATGTAAATTGACGGACCTCGTGGTAAGGTCTTTTCGAGACATTCTGCTCGGACAAGTAGCCCCAAACGTCCACCTAAGATCTCTTTGGAAAAACTCCAAAACATGATAGCGCTACACTATACAAATATAATAAATATAATTAACAACCTTTAAGATTAAAAGTTAGGCAACTAAAAATATCAGTCGCTGAGAAAAAGTTGATAATAGAGGAGTTGTAGACAATATTTGAATTTGTGAATTGTTTTTTTAGTCAAATAGGTTTTGAATACCTAAATAAGAATTCACACTACCACAATACCTCATTAACGATTAGAAACGAGTTACTAAACTAGTTTGTCTTTCATTTCCAAATCCGAATTGCGACCGTTCTTTATACTCGCATCTTACACGTAAATAACCCTTCGAAAACACACAGTTCGTTTGTACTACTCTATAGGACAATGACAAAGTACTGAACTATACAAGTCAGTGACAAGAAAATTGAAAATGCAATCTCCGGACCGAGTAGTGCTGCTCCTTTTCCATCATGTGCACAAAGCCGGGGGCCCTCTTCAAATGATTATAGGGTATACGAGTATGTTTATATCACTTTGATGATTTCAATTTAATTATAAACTATTTTCTGTTCATTATAGGGTGAACGTCTGTTTAATGATAACAATAAAATTGAACTTTTTACGCCAAAAAGGCAGACTTTCTAGAACTTATTTTTTGACAAAAAAAAAACAAAACTCAAATACCAAATTGAGTTTGGTTAAGCTCGATTGCATCTTTTTTAGGTCCACGCAAGTTCTTTTTTGCATTATCCTTGAAACAAATTTCTACCACAAAAAAAGGGTAAATGATTATATCTCCTAGTTCTACACAGTCCCAGTTTTGCTTTTGCTGTTCCTACTAAATACATCAACAAAAGGATTAGATTTGAGTTCATACAGAAACGAGAGGATGCATTTTCGAATTTGGCTTTTCTGTGTGAAATTGGTGAAATATACCAATGTTGGCCTAGGCCTGGTCTGGTGAGCACACAACAAAGGGCATGTTAATATGCTCGCTTAATGCCTGCAGCTTCACAGAAATAATCAGCATAATGAGTTTTTTTTTTATTTTTCTCGCTCTGTTTTTATTTCGATGGAATGTTGAAAGTTTTTTTTTTTAAACATGGAATAGTTGTAGCTTGAAGTTCCCAAGGATACAAAAATGTATCCTTGATGCATATGTGAGGGAATGGGTTCGTTTTCAACAGAAAAAAAGACCAATTTTGGTTGATAGTTGATGCCGATAACCAATCATTAATTTTTTGTGCGATGGTAAGCACTTAGGGCGTCAATTGGAGAGTTGTTAACCTATTTCTGTTAGTAAATGGTATTTGTATTGCATTTTACAAATCTATAGACATAGTTATATATAGTTTAGAATTAAAAAGGGACGCGTAAAATAGCAGAATTAAGAGTATTAAACCTAACGAAAAGTCTTGGTTAGATAAGCTATCAGCTCTACGTTCCCTAATAGCAACATTGCCCCTACTGTACTTGAGAACGAAAATCATTCAATGGGACAGGTATATTTCCGCCCTCGTACAGTTGCAAGAGCAACAAATCCGCTGGTCCTGATGGCATACCCCCCATTCCTCTGAAGAGGTGTTCTTCATATAGCTGGCAAAACCATTGCGTAAGCTTTTCCATCGCTCCTACTATTCTGGATTCTTCCCTAGAAGATGGAAAACAGCATTTATCCAGCCTGTTCATAAAAAAGGAGACCTCTCCACCCCCTCCTCCTATCGACTAATTGCACTTACGTACCTTCTTTCCTTCGTCATGGAATCGCTGATAAATCATCAGCTCAGGAAATATCTCGAAGATCGAAAGTTATTAATGACCGGCAATACGGCTTTCCCAGCAATCGTTCCACTGGTGATCTGATGGCATATCTCACCGAAGAGTGGAACAGATCTTTACATTGTTTTGGAGAAAGTAAGATTATTGCGCTTGATATTTTTAAGGCATTTGATAGAGTTTGGCACCGGACTCTCTTATCGAAAATGCGTGCGTTTGGCATCAACGAAACCCTTATTCTTTGGACTAGAAATTACCTTTTGCTGGTGTTCCCCAGGGCTCCATTTTGTCTCCGACTCTCTTCCTCTTTTTACTGGCGACTTATAGGTACTATAAGTCATGTTATGCATTCGTACAAAAATCGAACTCGAGATTTTGATCAAAGTTGACATTACGATGATAGCGAAGATCAAAAAAGTGGGTTTCACAATTCTGTCTGTCTGTCTGTCTACAACCTTAAAAAAATTATTTAATTAGACCTAGATAATGATTGAAAAATTTTTCCGAAAAGTGGTTATTAATGGTACTCCATTTTGTTTGTTTTTGATTTTCTGAAAAACGGTACAACCGATTTTGATCATTTTAGTATGCTAAATTTATTTTTTGGATTTTTAAAAACACTTTCAAAATAACTTTTAAGGTTTTCACGGTTGTTTACAATAGACATTTTAAACTTTTCGGATTAGCCGCGTTATAAATATTTAATATTAAGCGAGTTCAATACAGTACTCACCCCGAACGTTTCGCTGCAAATTGCATCGAGCGTGGTCACCGGTGACCGGTGACAGTAAATCGCAGTGCGAGGAAATATTGTGCCGTGTGAAGCATTCCACATATTATCTCTCAAGCACGAGTATAACGGTTGAATTGTTTAAGGGCAGCAGGAATTCAACTGTCTATTTCACTAGAACACTGCTCATTTAAATAGCGATATATGATACGCAATAAATTAAACATTACGGCGGTGCTCGAGAGATGCAAGTGTTTCTGTCATAATTCTCTCACCTATCAATTTAAAACTCTTTTTTGAAATATATATCCAAGAGAATCGAGTGGGATATCGAAGCACTTACCCAAAAAAGAAAACTTTTGTATGTATGAATTTGACGTAGGAACGTAACTGGCTATTTCACTAGAACAATTTTAATTAAAAAAATAAAATAATGAAATACAGGAAACATTCTTACGGTGCTCTAGAGATGAAAAAATGTTCGTCATACTCTTATCACCAATTCTTTTTAAAGCTCTTTTTTTGATTATATCGAAGAACCTCGAATAGGCCTTATAGATTTACAGCCAGATCACAATGAACGACAATTTCTTCATCGACGCAGGAAGCCTTACATTTAGAAGCATTTTTGGCGAATATGTTAACATTTCATACCGAGGAACTGAAAGCTGTTTGGTTTCCTCAGTGCAAGTGTTGCTTTAGTTTGGTAGCTTAAGTTTTTCGAGATATTTCTCGAGCTGATAATTTATCTGCGTTTCCATGAACTTGGAAAGAGACCAGTGGAGTAGAGCAGCATTTAAGAATACCTCTTCAGACCAATGGGGGAGATAATATCCGGGATAGCATATCTGCGAGCTTCGAGATCTTTCATTACTCTTGGAACCATATAAATTGGAAAAAAGATTTGTCCCATAAAATCATTATTTGCTCTTCACTTCAATACAAGCCTTGGGTTGAAATTCGAAGAATTGTTGTCCCATCCATCCAGTCTAGGAAAATCAGGTAAATTAGATTGGAGGTAATTTTAAGTTTGTGGGGGCTACCGTGAGTAAAATTCCCCTGGGAAGAATTCCCATTTTCGAAAAATCGAAAAATATTACTGCGTAATTTATGGCTATCGTGATTTTCTCCCATTTCTGAGGGATTTTAATGTTATTGGAAGCCTTAAAACTACACATACCTAATTCAAAGGTGTTTTTCGACAGCAGATGTATGGTACTTCTTTTTATCGGAGGGGAAAAGTTTCGAGGGAGATTCACGATTGACGAAAAAAATTCCGTGGGAACAAAAAATTCCGAGGGAAACAAAATTTCCAGGGAGATTCCCGATAGGCCCCTATAGGTACGCTTGCAATGTACAATCACCGCTTTTCATCCAGTTATTTTAAAAATTTTCGATGATGCCAAAAAAATCAAAATCGAGGTTCTCCTCATAATGGTCTTGTCATTTTCAAAGGTATGTGGTGTATGATGTAAGAATATTGGCAAACAAATTCTTAAAGATTTTTAAATATATCAAGAATTTCTGCGAATCCAATCGATGTAAAAAAAAATAGTATAGATACCACTGTGGGGAAAATAAAATGAATGCGACTTTTAACAAGGTCATCAGAGATACCTAACCTTGAACTGATTTGAAATTAAAAAAAGGAGAAAAACTGCAAGCTCGGTATAGTTTTGCATCAATCAATGCAGTGGTAATGAAAGTAAAATAAAAACTTTAAGAGCTTAAAATGTTTGAACTTCCAGTTTCCTGCTTTTTCTGCTTCATCTAACAACTTTAAAGAGATTTCGAAGAGATGGTGGGTGGGGAGGGCGAGTGTGTTAATTAAACTTTTGTCCAGACATGGTCCAGACTTTGATGGTTTTACCTCCGGAAATTTCATGAATTGCTTTTATTATGCACATCTATGTATATATATGAAGGGCTAGAGCGATGAAGTTAAAAGTTAGACATCGAAGCAATTCACCACACCCCACCCCATCATTCTTATCAAAAGAAACCAATTACTGTTACAGACGGGGTAAACAGTCCAATAGAAAATCATTCTTCGATGGAAGCCGAATATTCGAAGGCGATCGGAAAAAGAGGAAGGAAACCTTCAAAATATAACTGCAAGCATCAGAAAAACCAATTAACAAATGCTTTCTACTGCAATTTTCCACCAACAAGCCAGCCGCCGACGACTTTAAATGGATCCCTGTAAACAACAAGAAAATGTCTAAAAAGTTCCTTTAAATAAGGATTCTCAAGTTTGAGTGGATTGGACGGTGGTAGTGGTAGTGGTAGTGGCATCAGCGGTAGCGTCTATGATGACAGGCTTGATAAGAACAATGATTAAAGTAGTGGTGGTTTTCCGGAATCCTATAAGACCTACAAAAAGCATAACCAAAGAACCACCAACGTGACGATCGAACTCTAGACGGAGAAAGCAAAGGATTTTTCTTACTATGCCACTGCATGCCGCTATTTTAAATCCTTAAATGTGTGTATGTTATTCAAAGACTTTTTGCTGTGCTGAGGTGTTTCACCATATCGACATTGCATCATCCCCCTTTTTTTATCTCGTCTCATCCTATGCTCTATCTTGATGACCTTTCTTCGTATATAGTTTGTGTGAGCAGAGATTTTCAGCTTCAGATTGAGATCCTTTCGTTTATGTTTACTACCTATCCCTCCCCATATATGTACTTTGAAGTCGAAGTATTTGTATTTGGTGGTGGTTTCGAGTACTATAGTGATTGTTTTCTTAAAAGGATTTTTATTTTCATTTTTGGGATTGGAATCATATCCCTATAGATGCTACCCTAACACCGAGCTTTTTCACTATCCCCCTTTGTCTCAGTGACGCTAGCTTATAGCTCATAGAGAACCAATAAAGTGACATAAATACAATGATATGACGATAAATTTTATTAGAATAAGGGAGGCTTATGGGAGTACGTAGTGCGAAATGGGAAAAGGATTTTGTTCTTTATTTTAATGTAGGTGCATATTCATATTCATAAAATTATTTATTTTAAATGTACAAGCAAAGGAATTATTCATCCCTATTACAGAATTCGGCGAATGAGATAAAGTGACAGTTTCAATTAATTTCCAAACTTTTGCTTTTTACTGAATCCGACGAAAGAAAGTTGAACAAATGTCGGTAACATGCCCTCTGCCCCACCGAAATTCTGTTCAACTTATCTGGTATTATTTAATTCGCATTCCATTCACACTCCATAAAATTAAATTTTTGAATTTTTAATTAAACGAAAAAAATAATAAAAATAAACAATGGAAAGCACAAAACTGTAAGTCAAAAGTTTTTCATAATGAATGTTTAAGTGCGTTTTTTTTAACAAATTTTAATAGAAAACGGACAACTAATCGGAAACAATTTATAGAAATGGTGGAAATGATGAAGACGCAACCGGAAATAGCCAGAAATCTAACAAAAAGTCTCCTGAGCAACAACAACAGTTTTGGGGGCGACTTCAAAATGCGCTTAATGGCATGGGTTTACGATTCAAGGTGATTTCCGAATGTTGTTGTTGTTACTTTTTTTGTATATGCATAGAAATGTGTTTTTTCTTATTTTTTTTGTGCTACCCTGACTGTCCCTACCTACTAAAAAGAACACTTACAACTATGTAAGTCGGCCGAAACAACTCGTCAACTTTCCCTATCATTAGAAAACCACCAGAACTGGTTCTTCTGTCTCACCCTGTCCGAATAATAATGTTTGTACTTTCACTCTGGTGTTCTATGTAATCCAAGTTATCGTCTAAGACACTATCTCTCAAACACCCGAATCTTTTCCATTTGAGATGGGGCAACATTGAACCACACCGGACACCCATAGGCAATCATCATCGGCCGTATGAGTGCCATGTATCAAATCACAACCGTTTCGTCAGGGCAAACACTCCCCAAGCCTTGGTTAGAGCAGCATTTATATGTCTGTCGAAATACAAATACTGATCCAACCAGATGCCAAGGTACTTTACTACACTTTTACTCGCCAGTGGCCTTACGATCACCAGCTTGCGCCAGTCCTCGAAGTCTTAAATAAAACAGTCTCAGATTTCTGAAAGTTGATTTTCAACTTCCAGTCATCACAATAACGCTGAATCTTATCGAAGTCACGCTGCAAGAGAATTCGATGACCTCAACTTAATAAGATCGTCGGCATACGCAATTGCCTTAGTTTTTGATTTTCTAAGAACGGTACAACCGATTTTGATCATTTTTTGTATGCTTCTCAAAAGTTTGAATTGTATATTGCGTATGCAAAATTTTTTTCAGAACTCAATATTTCAAAAACCCCATGCTCGATTTTCCTAAAACTTGACAAAATGATTAGTTTTTAATACAATCTACAAGGTATGTATGAGAAATGTTAAAAATGGTTTTCGAAAATCGTATTTTTCTCGAAAACATCACTTGAGTTTAAAAAAAAGTGCTCTTTAAATTAATTTTTATGATTTAGAATTCTATTAAAAATTAAGATATTACTGACTGTACCTTCCATAGAACCATAGAATTTCTCATTATCGACATAACGGATTTTAAGGAAATTTTTAAAAGAGAAGATTATTAAAAGTGTGAAAAACATTGCATTTCAAAACTAAGAAAACAAATAGTTTTGAATTTTAGGGAAAAAAAAATCAATTTGTTTTTGAAAATTCGATATCTCAAAGACTGATCAATTTAATTTTTTTTAATTTTTATTTGTATAATGATACAAATTTTAAGTTGGCGTTTCAAATTTTTTTCTTAAAAATGTTTTAAACATTTTATAAATCTATAATAAAGTTCTTATTTTTTTTTTATACACCTTTTCGCTGCTGTTAGGTTACCGTGTGTGCGTTATTTTATTTTTTGTTTTTGTAAGCAAATAGAATGCTGGCTAGACAGGGAGACAGATTTTATATACATCCCACTTCTGACACCAATATTACACTTCACACAAATTATTTCCTTTTGAAGAGGGAATTTTTATGTTCCACTAACGATGTTCATGAATACCTGCTCCGACATTTCTATAAAGATAAACCGATACACAAATTACACAAGATGTGTGCGTTTACCGAATACCTCATCCTCATGGGTATAGACTGGAGGAAGTAACAACTATTATACTTGAAGTATGTCACCTTTTTTGCTGAAAGCCCCCAGATATGCCTATCCAACTCTCGATGCCGCCACTGCTGTATACAAATCCAATACCAGTAAATGAAACGCGTTTGTCCTTTAGATTTTTAACTCCTTTTTTTATCTGCCTATGTTACATATATTATAAACATCACAAGGATATTTTTATTAGACTCTGATTCTTCTTTACCCTTCTCTCAGTCTCGCTGATGCTGTTCGCCTTGTGTGTGTAATGTTAATGAAACAAGTACTTATGTCTGAACACTGTAGGTACATGCAAACAATAATGCGTCTCACAGTAGGAGCCAGGGAAGCGTGTGGTGTGTACCTTAGTCATAACGACTCGCCTCTTGAAAAAAGCATACCATTATGTTTTTTTCCATTTTTCAAAAACAAAACGCCTGATAGAACAAAGTCTAAGTCCATGAACATCATTATTTAACAAAAACAAAATATTCCACATGAACATTCATTTTCTCTTTTTTTTTTTTTGCCAGACACATTGACAGCATTAAATCTTCTTTCAGCCTGGTTATTTTTGGATGTATAAATATTTGGTACAGTTAATGTTTGAATGATGGATTTTTTTTTTAATTTGTATAGGTACTCTTATCACAAATTTTATGCGGGACTTTTTTATAATAATCTTATGTTATAGTTTTCAAACCAAAATGAACTTTCTAAACAGTTGAGGTTTTGAAATGTGACTTAGAGAATGTATAATTTTGAATTACTAATCTCTTTGGGTTTCTCCAATTATTTTAAAACTGATGGAAATGAATAGAAAAATTATGGAAAATTTATGGAAAACGGATGGAAACCGGATGGAATACGGAAATCGGTTAGATTTGATATGGAAAACGAATGAAATATCAATATAAAACTTATCCATAGAAGTGGAATATGGATGGATCGATCGAAAACGAAAAGAAAGCGGATGAAAATCGATGCAAACTGGATGGATAATGGATAGGGAATAGGGACAAAATATTCAGATGGAAATCTAAGGGAAAACGGGTTGCAAGCAAATGAAATAGCGATAACATTAGCATAAGCATATTTCAGATGAAAGACTGACAGAAATTGGATGGATATGGATGGAAAACGTGTGGAAACTCGATGGAATACGGAAAACGGTTCGAATTCGGATGGAAAACGCATGGCATAACAATATAAAACTTATCGAATGGGGGTGGAGTATGGATGGATAATGGATGGAAAATGGATGGAGAAAGTTGAATTCGGATTAAAAACCGATGGAATATTGAAAGTAAATATCGAAGACGTTGTATAAATGTAACAAATTCCATGATTTAACATATAAATATTTTTCCCAGAAGGGAAATATACAAAAAAAACTTTCCAACTTCATCTGTAATGGGGGGTGGGTGAGGAAAAAGGTGACGATGAATATTGGTCTTGAATGTTTTCAAATTGAAATGGCAGGAGAAACCCGAGTAGATTATTCCATAATCGTGTCATGCGACTAAAAAACGAGTCTCTGTATTTGACGCTATGTCCAAAATTAGGCTCGAGGGTGAATTGATGAGCATTCTTAGTTAAACAGGTGAACTGGATTAAGGGGATCAATGCGAATGGCTATTTTTAGTGAGCAATGCTGGTTCCCTATAAGTTTTAACGCTCTCTTCTGAACTATATGCAATAAATGAAGAGAAGCTGCACCTGCCCAAAGATGTGAGTCATACTTGGACGTATAAACGCCTTATAAATTTTAGCCAGATCAGAGGGTGTGAAATATGCATGTCTTACACCGATAGAGAAATCCCAAGATATTAGCAGCGTTTCAGCGGTCTCGAGAATGTGATCATTCCAACGAAGATCGTTGAGGATGAGAGTCGGAGACAAGGATATCGATACCATTTGCTGTAAGCCGGAATCTCGTCTTTCATTTTGATTTCGTATTTTAACTCATACCTGAATTACTATGATAATAATTTTGTAACAAATAAAGGGCTGTTGTGTCTTCATAACAAAAGCTCATTAATTTTTTTAATTTCTATTTGGTCTTTTGTATTTATTCAGTTCCGATTTACTTGAACTGTTTTCGAACGCCAAGTCTTTGTTTGTTCTGTCAAACCCATAGATATTCGAAGGCTTCGAGGAAGTAATAGAGAATTGCCGGACCCACTTTTTTCGTCTTCGCTACCATCGCAATGTCAACTTTGATCAAAATATCGAGTTCGATATTTTTCCAAATGCAGAACTTGCCCTATAGTACCTACATATGTATATCGGAAGAAAAGAAGTGAGTCTGAATATTTGAATTTTTTTTCAATTTCTTCTCTTTTGCTTTTTGTTTGGATTTCCAGGTATTCAATGGCAGAGGCGCGACAGTAGACACACTGTCGCCGCATAAACACAATATTACCGCCACCTACTTTTGAAAGCAAGTAATAACAGTCAAAATATTATATGCAACAACTTGTAGAATATTTATTGTAGCGAAGACAACAACCACATACAAGAAATTACTGTAGTTTGAAGTGAAGTGGCGTTTACACACGCCATTGCCATGGATAAATTTGAGGCTAAGAGAAATAAATTCAAGACTTCAGCGTATTAAAAATCTGATCCTTTTGGTTTAAGGAGTACTCGTATATGCTTTTGGGACAAAAAGAAAACGACATTTACGTTAGCTAACTTGTACTGTATTTTTACGATATTTGTCAGTCAAAGAAAAAGAATCAAAAAAGGATACGATTGTCGAGTGTCAAATATGTAATTCTAATTCTGTCTGTAATTCTGAAAACCCCGATTTGGTCTGGCTTCCTCGTAAGCGGCTTACCTGATTTTTATATACTTTTATAAAAGTATAAGTGTACATAAAATAATCTTGACAATTCATCTGACTAGTAATGCTTAACCTCCAAGAACATCTCTTCTCATGAAAAGTATTTCTTATCTTGGTCATTTGGACTCGACAGATAACTGTAAGTCCACTTCCTCCCGACAAAACGCATACAGGAATGTTTGAGAGTTGAAAGTCAAAGAGAACCTCTTCGAGCAGTTGTGCTCCTAATTTACTTATTTTCCAAAACAATTTTTTAATAAAAATTTCCTATCGGATACAAAATTAGTTTTTTAAAAACTTGTATTTTTAGAATTATTGTCTGCTAAAAAAGCAAATTTTGTTCGAACATTTTTATAATTGAATTTGTTGTTCTTGAGAACTATTTAACTTTTTTTAGTAGTTATACTAATAATTTAAACATAGCTTTTTATGCATTTGAAAATTTGGCCCTAATTAATGTTTTTATATACACAATTTTAAACCCAAATTATTAGTATAAGGCCAGGCGCGCACATTCAATTTTTAGTTTCGCAACTGTTTAGTTGCTAAATTAAACATATGGGCTTATATAGGACATCGCGCACTTAGAAGAACTCGATTCGAGCAACTAAAAAGTTTGTGTTTTGACACAAACTATACGATTGCCTAAAATTAATTCGCAACAGTTGAGCTGAGAGAAAAGAGTGTGAGCGTGAGTAAGGAGTTGCCAGTGCGCGGTGCTCTATCAACAAGTGATTAAACTATTTGATTTCGATCACAGTTGCATGTGCGCGCCTAGCCTAAAGAGCAATTACATGCGGTCCAGTCGTGCATTTAAATTTTTTCTGCACCAGCTATTGTGTTTGTGCATTAACTAAGAGCATTATTAGCAACTGCATACCCAGCTTCAAGCAGAGTGTTACAAAAAATGCTGACATTGTAAACCACCTAAAATTTCTTAAGGGCAACAATTTCTGAAATGGGGCTCAAAAATCTTGGCATTTTAGCGATTGAACATGAGGCAACACAGGAATTTAATTTTGATGACGCAATAAACGAGTTTGCAGCTATTTAGCTAGGAAGAAGGCATTTTAAGTATGTAAAAGTATAGTATATATATGACTTTTTAATTAAAAATTCTTAATTAATCTATGAAATTTTATTAATTTTACTGTTTTTCATTTCGGGGGTGACACCATAATTGCCGCACCGGGTGCCACCCAGTACCTTCATTGCAGATGTTTGCGTATAGTCCAGTCAAATTAAATTAATTAATTCGAAATATCTACAAAAAATACTGCGTCGAATTTTTTTTTTGTTTCTTAAAGAGTACCTATTGGAGAGTGTAAATCCAAAAAGTTCGAACAAAAAACGCCCTTGCGTTGTCCGCCATTTTGAAAAAGGCTTTGGAAAGCTTGAACTCGATTTTCTCGGCTCCTATCATATATAGAGCTGTATTTTTTTTTAGGTTTGTACGTTAAAATATCTTCTTCAACTTTTGTTGAGAAAAAAATTTGAAACCTCTTTCCAAAAAAAAGTTATCGACGAAAAACTGTCGAGATTTTGAAGTAAAAAATGGTTTTTAACGTTTATCTCGCCTCATGTTCATCTGATCCAAAAAATACTTAAGTTGTTTTTTATAGATCACTTTATTTTCTACATTTTGGTATATTTAAATTTTATGTGCGACAAAAACTGTAGGAAATATAACCTGTCAAAATGGCCAATAGCCTGCGAAAAATTTCTTATATCCGAAAGAAATATAATTTTGGTCCCGCAAAAATATATTTGATTTTATTTTATTTCAAATCTATTTTTAAGCGCACTATTTATTGAATACCTGTCAGTTTTTTATCATATCTCATATGCTTCGGAGCAAAAAAGTTTTAAATATGGGTGATTGTTTTATATGTGAAAAGCTATTTGGTAACGAAAAAGTTTCGGTGGTGAAAAAAAAAGGTGTAAGTACATTACAATCGTTTGCATTTAAAAGAGGTAATATCGAACATGCGCGTATGCTTGAAAACGTTGATAATATAACGTTTCATGTTAATTGCTGGAAAAGTTATGGAAATGAACGAATGGCTAAGGCAGAATTTAAGCGTCGGAGTGAAAGTGATGCAACTTTACCGTTAGCTTCTTCCTCATTTTATCAACCGAATGATGCAAGCCAATTCGATTTTGAAAATAAATGTTTTTTCTGCATAGAAGAAATTGGAAGTTTTGAACAACAGACAAAACATCCAAAAGAGCAACGAAGGGTAAGTCACAAAGTTCATGACATCTTAACTCGTGATAAGATAGTAGGAAAACTATCAGATCGAAACGACATTTGTTCGCAAAACGTTATTAAACGTTTGAACGGTATCCCTGAAATTCTTATCGTTAATGCCCAGTACCATTTTGAGTGTTATCGGCGATTTATGTATCTCCCACCCCCGACTCTAAGTCAAATAAAAGGGAGACCAGTGTCGGAAAGTATTGATTTCGCCATGGAACGCATTTATACCTTCCTTCAAAAAAATTGTGATGAGTGCCAATTCACACTCAATGAATTAATTGACCAAATTGGAAAAGAAAATGCACCAGATCGTCGTACCGTTAAAACGCGATTAAAAAACAAATACCAAGAGGATATAATTTTGGATATGAACAAGCGGGAAACTATTGTTTGCTTCAAAAATACCGGTCATAAGTTGCTTGCCGAAGACTGGTATACAAAAAAAATCTAGTCCTGAAGAGGAAAGGTTGCGCGTGATTCGAGAAGCTGCTGCTATTATCGTTCAAGGGCTTACGACACAAATATGTACCCACCCACCGATAAATTGATGACCAATGCTGATGATCACGTACCGGAAACCCTTCGCGTTTTTTTATCCAAAATGATTTTAAAATCAAAAAAAGGTGATATCAAAATTTGGGAAAGAAAATGCACATCGATCGCACATTCCATTTATATCTGCCATACGCCCTCGTTCGTTCGTTTCACCTGTTCTTCTTGGTATAGGAGCTTTTTTGTTCAAGAAATTCGCGTCTAAAAATTTAATAGATGTTTTATCCTCGGTAGGGTTTTCAGCATCTTATAGCGAAATAACTTTATACGAGGATGCTTCCATTAGACGCCCTTCACGTGAAGTCATGCTTCATGCCTTCTCTCAATTTGTTTTTGATAACGCAGATTTCAACACTTGCACTATCGATGGGTATGGGACTTTTCATGTCATGGGTGGAATTCAATGTGGTGGTGTGGAAAAGAGTTTGAACTGTTTTTTTTAAATTTTATAATGAACATAATCAAATTTGAAAATTTTCAAACGTGAGTAAATTTTTTTTTTTTTAATTTTCGCAGGCTATTGGCCATTTTGACAGGTTATATTTCCTACAGTTTTTGTCGCACATAAAATTTAAATATACCAAAATTTAGGAAATAAAGTGATCTATAAAAAACAACTTAAGTATTTTTTTGATCAGATGAACATGAGGCGAGATAAACGTTAAAAACCATTTTTTACTTCAAAATCTCGACAGTTTTTCGTCGATAACTTTTTTTTGGAAAGAGGTTTCAAATTTTTTTCTCAACAAAAGTTGAAGAATATATTTTAACGTACAAACCTAAAAAAAAATACAGCTCTATATATGATAGGAGCCGAGAAAATCGAGTTCAAGCTTTCCAAAGCCTTTTTCAAAATGGCTGACAACGCAAGGGCGTTTTTTTTTCGAACTTTTTGGATTTACACTCTCCAATAGGTACTCTTTAAGAAACAAAAAAAAAATTCGACGCAGTATTTTTTGTAGATATAAAATACTAATTTTATTGGACTAGTATAATTTTTATTGTTCTTTTTACCCAGGAGCAGGGTCCACTGGAGAACCGAATGATCTTTCAAACCTTCTAGTTTTATAAATTAACAGCAAATCACTGTATTCACTTTGTTGTGCATTGTAAAATTGTCAATTAAATGAAGTACATATTTTCGAAATCCTTTACTCCAATATTAATCTCTTCTATCAACATCAACGCCTTCTTACAAATTGCTTCCATTCATTTTAATTCACCAAACACCTTTCAAAATAGAGTGTCTGCTAGGTACTTATTAGATGCCTTTATTTTTCTTTTTTGTTCCTTTTTTTAAATAAATTATAAAAAAAAACTATAATGATTTCTATTGTTTGGTTATATTTTTCTCCAAAGAAAAAAACCAATAAACTGCAATTTCCTTAAAAGTGATCCAATAAAAGATGCCGAAGATTTTCGAACAGAAAAAACCGTCAGTCATTAAATTTAATATCAAACCAACAAACCGATATTAATTGGTTTAAATGCACAACACATGGAACGCAGTTTTGATGAGAGAGGACAGAAAAGCGTGTTAAGTGCTACGTATATATTCCTGTTGAGGAGCTGCCTTTAATGTCTTCACACGCCTATTGATCTTCTCACTTGATTACTGGATTATTTTTTTTTTTTTTAACGCTCCTTTGTTCTCAATTAAGATGAAAAAATGCGCTAAAACACACGCCAGAGTATACATAAACGGAGGAACACCTCATCGACTTGTTGTATATTTTTACCCACTTGGACAGGTGCTGCATACTCGTACCTGTCGAAGAAACGTAGCCAGTGATGGGATTTCAACCAAAAAATGGTAAATTGCCAATATTTACCTATAGGAACAAATTTCATCCGAAAAATAATAAAAGAACCCATATTTCGATTTCGTTTTACATCTTCAGCACTTCAATTCAGTCCCAAAGTCATTCAACAAGTTATAGCACATTGAAAGGACGGAAAAGAGGTGAACAAGCATATAAGTTTCAAGTGCTATGATAGAACTAAGTAGAACAAAATCACACTTGACGGAAATATATACCTATCTGTAGTTAAAGAATATAATTCAATACTGCACCCTTCTTGCTCGGAATACGAGTATTAATTCTATCGCATATGTCGCAGGGAAATGTTCATATGGATTTTCTCAAATAAAAATTATTTTAACAGGGGTTTAGGATTTTTCATAAAAATATTTTCTTTAATTTTTGTATCTAACTATAAATTGGCTTTTAAATGTAAAGGTTCTGTAATATATGTATATCTATTAATATTCAATTAATGTAATTTTATTATTATTGGCTAAGCTTTACTTTTCCTTTTGCAAAAGACATTTAGCAACATGTTGTAAATTATTATACAAAAGTACTAAGATTTGCTCTAATAGCCCAATCATTTAAATAGGGTTTTCTAAAATATAGTTGACATTTCTAACGCCAAAGACAAAAACGCCTGACAGAAAACATTCTTTTCTTTTTTGAGAGGTGACATTTGATGACATTAACAGCACCAACGGGAACTACTACATTTATGGCAAATACTTGTTGGTAGTTAGAACAGATGTCAGACTTTATCAAATTTTTTTGATCCCCTGAATTCTAAAATTTGACCTCAGAATAAAAACTCTTCCATGAGGTTTTTAGAAATAATCTAATTTAAAATGGAATGAAGATGTTTGTTTGCTCAGGAAATTAGGAAATAGTTCGTCTTTAAAAAAATAATTTAGACAAAAAGACTTATATGTTCTTACTTTTTGTAATAGATTTTTTTTAAGGATTTTTGGTAAACTATTTCGTTTTCCTATTTTCTGATTTAGTTAAATCTTGGATTAGAGGTGGAAGACTGGGAAAATTTTAAGCAGACCTGGGCAAAATTTTAGTTGAATTAGTACAATGTTAAAGCTATTTTAGTATGAAACTAAGTTAAAACGACGAATTTACAAACTTTAATCGAATATAGTATCATACTTTCTATATACCTTCAATTTATTAGAGTTAAAATCATCGAATAACTATTCTATTTTTTAGTATCGTGCTTACTTCATACTTAGTTTTTTTTTGCACGAACTTTTTAAAAAACATAGCCTTAGCACGATACTATAGTTACAAAATGTTTAAGATTAAGAAAGAGTTATTTTATTAATCTACTTTAAAATAAGCAAATTCTTAAGTAGTATCACACTAATATCTTAATACAAAGGGCTGTTTGCGACACTATAGTTTGAAATAATTATATAATTATATAATTTATCAATATTTACAAATTACAGCCTTAATTGTTTGGAAAATCGATTGCAAGTCGACGTAATTTATACCGATTTTTCAAAGGCTTTTGATCGTGTACAACACAACATTCTTGTAAAAAAACTTGAGCTGCTTGGTTTTCACTCTGCTCTCCTTAAATGGTTTAAAAGCTATTTGGTTGGACGTAGACAGTATGTCAAAATTGGGGACGTCTTATCAAATGAAATTAAAAACCTTTCTGGCGTTCCTCAAGGTAGTCACCTAGGTCCTCTCCTTTTTATTCTTTTTATTAATGATCTGCCAAATCATATTTCTTATTCCAAATGTCTTCTTTATGCTGATGATCTAAAAATTTTTAGCTGTGTAAGATCTCCATTAGATGCCAGTAAAATACAAATAGACATTGATTGCGTAGTTGACTGGTGTAATAAAAATGGATTATATTTCAATATTAAAAAATGCAGTATTGTAACATTTTCAAAAATATTAAATCCATTTTGTTTCGATTACAAAATTGAGAATCATTCCTTAGAAAGATTAATAAATCAAAAAGATCTTGGAGTTATCTTTGACTCTAAAATGAGTTTTTCGCTTCAAGTTGACCATGTAATTTCTAGAGCTAACTCGATGTTGGGTTTTATTTCTAGAAATTCTAAGTCTTTTGAAGATCCTTATACTTTAAAAAACCTTTATGTATCCCTTGTGAGACCTGTGTTGGAGTATTGTTGTATTATATGGAATCCCTTTACACAATCTAATATCCATAGGATTGAAAAGGTTCAGAAAAGATTTACCAAATTTGCCTTACGAAAGATTTTTAGAAATTCGAATTTTCCTTCCTATGCGACCAGATGTACTTTAATTGACTTGAAACCTTTGGTGATGAGAAGAAAACTATATTCAGTGCTCTTTGCTTTCGACGTTCTGAATTCAAACATTGATTGTTCTGATTTGTTATCAATGTTCAATATTTATGTACCTTACCGTAGTCTGCGACCTAGAGATGGTAATTTTCTATATGTTCCTTTCCACAACACAAATTATGCTAAACACAATCCAATAACTGATTCTTGTATTGCTTTCAATGAATTTGATGTTATAATTGATTTTAATAAAAGTAGGTTAGATATTAAGAGAGATATATTAAAATTGTTGTAAACTTTATTATTTAAGTTATTTATTGAATTTATTATTAATAT
The DNA here is from genome assembly GCA_911387755.1 of Chrysotoxum bicinctum. NCBI lineage: Eukaryota > Metazoa > Arthropoda > Insecta > Diptera > Syrphidae > Chrysotoxum > Chrysotoxum bicinctum. The sequence goes on along the minus strand of OU426991.1, from coordinate 12,209,675 downwards.
TATTTTTGTATAATTTAAACTGTAGTCTCAATAAAGTAATGTAACTTGATAGACGAAATAAATAAATAAATAAATAAATAAATAAATATTTACTTATTAGATTTTTAAACTAGAATAGTACATTTGTATATAAAACTTATATATTGTTATATTTTTACTAGGTTCGTTAAATAAATAAATCTCAATTTTTTTCTGTTCTTAATTTTATTACAAACATAAAAGCAACAATTTTTTTTACGATTGTTGTACCTTAACCTTATAGAATACTCGTAGAAGCAGAATAATTTGAAATGACCGATAGTCGTCGATGATGGACGCTCTTGTTTGTTTGCCTGTTTAAAAGATGTTATATGTATAGTGGCCCGGTATTATTTTTAATTCAAGGCGCTTCACTTTACCAAAATCATCATCATCATCATAAACATCTTTGACATTAAGAATGAATTTAAATAAACATTGGAACAACGGTTCGACTTTTGTTATTTTCTTGAGAACCTAAAGCAATTTTAAGTGTTGTTTTGTTGGTTATAGACTATATCAACCCACCCACGATTATTACTCCAAATGTATCAAACCAACAATGAATGACGTGCTCGTGTGTATATGTACAAATAAATAATTATAATAGATAATGTAGTCAACTATGAATGATGACTGTCAAGATTATAACTCGATTTTTAATTTACTTAAAGCTTAACTTCAGCTTGTGCCACTTAATCTGAGCGAATTAGGTTAGGGAATCCGCATAACCAGTGGCGAATTGGGGGAGCAGGGGCATAGCCTCCAGGCGGCACTTTATCTGGCGCGACAATAAATTTTAGAAAACGATTTTGTTATACCTCCCTTTCCTGTTTTTCATCACTTTTTTATCAATCCATTATATTCATTTTCGGTCAAAAGAATACATTTTGTATAACCTTATATCTTTTACTCAAAAAAATGTTTGTATAACAAAAATATACTTATTTAATTTCTCATGTACATAATTTATTTAATAAATAAAGAATATTAATTTAACATAATTACTTTGCAAAATAAATAAATAAAAAAAAATATTCAAAAGAAAATGAAATGCTTCGCTGATATTCTGAATTGATTGTAAGCTGTTTCACGAATAAGTGTGCGTTGCTTATCCGCTTGGAGATTAGACAATGCTCTGAAAATTTAGTTTTTAATTTTCCGTTTTTACTTACTAAGGGGCGGCAAAAATTGACTCTGTCCCGGGCGGCAAAAACACGCAACGCCACTGCACATATCCTTACTCAGATCTCAATTTGCTGCTTTTTTAAGTAAGTTAAAGTCTAGAGAAATTTATTTATCTATTTAATTCTATCGGCTTACATTATAATATAAGGACTTCTTTAAATTTATTACTTTTAAAATTATTATTTATGAAAGAAAATTGAAAATTGGACATAAAGACAACTGCCATCTTAAGTTTGCCTGACTAAAGCTTAAATTTAAATAACACATAGCTGAAGGAGATACAACTGACCGATTGATGGTTTTATAATAAGCAAACATGAGGCTTTGAGCATAAGAAGGTAAAGCACGTATGGGGAAGAAAACAAAGACAAAAATGCATAAACCTTCTCTGGATGCATTCAAGTCTATTTATGTGAACTATGTATAGTATGGTGCTTAACATCACAGCCATATGCAAGTATTGGCCTAAAGAATGATACATATAAAAGCTTTAGAACATACGGGTCCTGGAAATCACGAAAGAATCGTTTTATGAATCCCATTACTTTATTGGATATTTGAACAACATAAGATACAGTGGTTGACAAAGTTTAATTTTGAGTCAAGAAAAATACCTAGATCGGAAAAAACAGACAATCTGCATAAAACGTAGTTTTGTTATTGTTTAAAATTTGTCAATATTCAACAGAAGACTATTTTATTGCACTATTCCCTTAATTTATAAACATCTTGGAGCAATTTACAGTGTAAATGCATTTATAAAGGTTATACCTTTGAAAATATGACATACTTAGATATATGTATATGAATAGGGGAAAATTCAAGTCAAGTAATTAATATTTAAAATAAATAATAAAGCACCCAATTGGCTGCCTTGTGGAAGACCAGAGTTAAAAATAAAATGATCACAGTGATGATTTCGAAAATTTACACTATTGCATTTGTATTCCAAAAAGGACAAGATCAACTTTAAAAAACTTTCATTGAATTCAAAAGGCTTCAGTTTATTGGAAGAAGACTGATGACACAATTTATCAAAAGTTTGTTTTAAATCAGTAGAAACAGAATCTCCTGGTTTTCAATCTTCAAGGGAATCAAAAGAAAGGGAAGTTAAATGAAACTAAGTTTATAACAGTTGACTTGTTTTTGACTTAACAATTTTGGTTATCTATCACAAATAATAGATTTACAGTAAAAAGGGATTTATTGGAAGGAATATGTATACAATAGGACAACTTTCTTTACATACACAAAATTGTACAACATCAAGACAAGGACTAAAATAATCGTCGAGTTCAAGAATATTTCTTACAATTGAATTTTCGCAAAAAAATTACATTACTAATTTGTCCATTTAAGCTACGAGTATCATGTCGCGTTAACTGAACCACATTATGGAAACAAAACAACTGCAACTACAGCTTCAGCCACTTTTAGCTTTTAGCTTTTCTCTACTTCGTGCGATCCAGTCATGCATTTTATTGTTGAATAATATTAACTTTTATGTCCGAACCGACCGATTTTATAAGAAACGAGTTTAATTTTGGCCGTTTAAGTATTATTACTTTTTACCACATTTTTATATGCTCTGCCACCTATCAGTGTATATCTCTTGCTGCTTAAATATGTATACTTAATAAGTACTTCCCGTTTGAAGTACCAAGTATTTAAATAATAAAAACAAACCAAGGAATACAACAAAACATATTGGTTTCTTGTTGAAAGCAAATAAGTATGGGCTGTATTTTCTTAAAGACTCTCTTTTTCACTTCTCGATTCAGTCACATTATTATAAGTAAGTAGGTATGGTGGTGGCGCATTCTGCTTCAGCGGCTTTGGTGGTTCACTTGAGACTCAAATGGTGCAAGCGGCGTTCAAAGCTAACAAATCATTGTGTATCGAATGACGAGATCGATAGTAAGTGCCTACATATGGAGCACTTGTATTTTGTGTGGCGCAACGCACGCGTAACTCTTCGTTTGTAAGCACAACCACCCGCTGCTGCGTCGTCACCCGCCGGCCACCGGCCGCGCTCTCGTCCTGCCACACCTCTAAGACCTAAGAGCCTCTTATAGTTGTGTCATTTGCATGGCTTGGAGTATAAAAAAAATGAAATGACGATGATGATGGTGATGACGGTGATGGTGCAATGATGACGCGACGGCAATAGAGGTTCGATAAATTTAAAATACGTTTTGTATGCACAAAACTTAAACACATCGCGCCGAAGAACATGAAGGTGGATAAGATCGATCTACCGAGCCATCACACCATCGAGTGACTTTTAATAAATATTATCTTTTCTCTCAGACTGTACTTCTAATGAGAAAATTTTAGTTTTAATTTTTGAAGAAAAGAAAATGAAAAACTGGATCAAGTTAATGTACGCAAATAAATACACATGTTGACAAAATTAATACAACGCTTTGTGGCAGACACTAGGCTATATTTTTTGTATGGTTGTTGATACTCGTACCATGGATTCGACCATGCCCTCAGAATTGACATAGCGTTTTCATTGAACAATTTTAATACATCAATAAAAGTGTCAATTTATTCCATCAAATATTAACTGGGGCCTTATTATGTAAAACGATAATCGTAAGTAATTCCGCGTATTCGTTAAATTGCGATTATGAGAAACGAGAATTGTGAATTGTATAGTAGAAAAACGAAACTCGTAGTTTATTTGCGATTACGAGTAACGACACTCGTAAATAAAAACGAAACTCGTTTAAAATTAACGAGTGACATTTACTTTCATTTGGCTTTCGTTTTGGGTTTGTTGTCATTTGTTAAAATTGTGTTTTTGTTTGGTCCTCGGCTGTTTTGTTCTGATTGGAATTAAAAAATGTGAAATGAAATGAATTTTGGGCAGAGAACATTTTCCATAATTGGCACAACTTTCGATAGCGTAACAGATATAGTGGAGTGTACGAAGTCCTGTCCGGTTCCTCTTTGGTACCCACCCTCTGCCAGAAACCGAAGAGTTGCTGCCAATTTTATTACAATACCTTGCCATATAGCCCGATAATTTTCTACATGTTTACTTTATAGTTGAAAGTGTTACTACTCTTTATTGTTAAGACTGTTTTTTAACTGTAAAATGCAGGTCATTTTGTGCGGAAGTTTATGGGAAAATTTAATAGAATGATTTAATTTTTGAGTTGTTTTATAGTACAATTTCTACAAATTTATAGTAAATATGACTGCTAAATCTTTTGTACTTTATGTTTATTTAAATTTAAAAAAAAAACCTATTTATTGTTTAAAGATGGGAAGAGCGTCTGACCTCCCTCCAAAGAATGTTGGGCAAGTAGCTGGACATTTAAAGGCTACTTACCTATCCCAATATGAAAATGCTGTCACAGTGGGAGTTTCGAGAAGTTCTGTTAGAAATTGACCTAGGGATGACCTTAAATCCCCGAAGAAAAGGTTACAGTGGTCGACCACGACACACATTTCAAAGAACAGATCGCAAAATCAGGGTTGTTTGCATTAAAAACTGAAAATGTACAGTGCGTTTGCTCACGAAAACAACCAAAGATGGTGGAGTCAAAATATCGCAACACAAAGTTCAAAGGCGCTCCGCAGAAATGAATTTTATCGCAATGAAACCTGCTCGAAAGCCAAGACTAACCCCTGCAATGAGTTAGAAGCTGCTGAAATGGGCTCATAAGTACAAACATTCAACTGTACAAGATTAGAATAAGCTATTGTTATATTAACCTTTTGTTTTGCTTCAAATAATACAAACAAAAAATCAATCAAAATGCATTTTTCCCATCAGGTTTGCTTTTTGAATGAATCGTTTTTCCAAGTTTTCACTGAAAAGACAAAGAAGTCCTGGCGAGCAGAACAAACCAGAGCATATTATTCCAACAATCAAGCACGTTCTATCCATAATAATTGTTTGGTCTTTAATATCAGGGAAAGGAAGAGGGTCTACTTTAAGTTGTGGAAAATAACATGAGGCAGGACCAAAACAAGAAAGTGCTTGAAACCGTTTTGTTGCCACAAATTCGGAAGTGGTTTTTGAGCCATGAAGGTCCAATATTCATGCACGACGGTGCTTCTTGCCATAAAGCCAGGAGTGTTACGGTTTTTTCAATTAAAAAAAAATAAATATTGAACTGGCCTGGATATTCTCCGGATATGAGTCCAATAGAAAACGCTTGGGAGCTTCTTAAGCTCAAAGTTGCAAAAAATCCTATAACAACCAACACTGAGCTTGTGGAAAAGCTTAATTTGAAGTGGCAGAATAATAGCAAGCTCAAAATTACAATTCAATTGTGTATTAACAATATGCCCCGAAGAATAAAGGCGCTTGTTTCAGCAAAAGGTCAACACACAAAATATTATAATAAGGATGGTTTCTCTTAATCTATGTTTCTTGCATCAAAAATTGTATTGATTTTTATTTTTACTTTATTTCAGCAATAATTATATATGCTAATAATGTGAATAAACAAATATGAGCAAAAACTTTAAGCTATTTAAAAAAAAAAAACATTAAAAATAAAACAAAGTAAACAAAAATGTTGCATTTTTTCCCTTGGGCGTAATAATATGGAAAGGTAGTGTATGTTTTGTATGTACGAGTAGGTACATTCATGTGTAACTTGGAAGGTGAGGGTCGATCTCTTTCAATACATATTCAAAAAACGCTTCCTTGTTAAGGCGGAAAAGTTGCTTGAACCTTGAAAATATTTTAAGGCTTATCCTTAAATACAATGAGGGAAGGAAGGACTAAACTTTACTATACGTAGAACTAGGCAGGCTCATAGGGTTCGATAAATCTCTAATAAGTCTTCTTTTTACACGAGTTTTTTCGTCAGATGAATATTCATCTTCGCTTTCTAAAAAGTATTCAATATTCAAAAACATTTTCTTGGAGAAATGCAAATAAAATTTTATAAATGCTTGTATTTTGGCATTTGCTTATAGGTGTGAAGTCTGTTGCGCTTTAAAAAATATTTTATTTTTCATTTTTGTTTGGCAACATTTCTTTGATTGCATTTTCGTTTCTCATAATCGTTTACACCGTGACTGTCGTTTCCCTAGGTTTCGTTTTTTCTGCCTTCTTTTCGTATTTCATAATAAGGTCCCTGGAGAATCTGGTAGAGTAAAATTATATTCGAAAATTCTTTTATAAATAAAAAGCGTTTTTGTTGAAAAAGCTAAAGACTAAAATTATTTTTAAATCCTATTCCTCAGCAGGGTATAGCTTTTATGGTAGAAATTCATTTAAAAGCTTAATATTTAGTGAATATAGCTTTTAGATAAAGTTAAAGTTACAAACTTTGAAAAAGTTTATTTGCGTACAAAGCTTTGTGTTTTAATGACAAGTTTAGGATAGAAGTCTTCCAAATTAAAGCCCACTGATTTTATAAATTTATTGAAATTGATCCAAGAAAATCTTTCAAAACCATATTATTATGTTATTATGCTTACGTTGTAAATACTCGTAGAGTACAGTCACGTGAAGAAAGTTTTCCTGCATTCAGTGTACTAACCAGGCTTGGAGAAAAAAGAAATTTATTTAAGACTTAAGCCGAATAACTCAGAAGTCCAATTGAGACAGAATTAAAAATTGGCTATATTTTCGTGCGTTTAAATCCAACGGGCATAACTCTTGATTCAAATAAAATTGTTCAATGTTTAAATCGAAAGTCCCAAAGTTTCTTGTGCTTTTTCAAATGAAAGCCAAGCAAACTTTGAAGCTTTTGGAAGTGATTTTTGAGGACTAGAACCCTAAGAAACGTACGCTCGCTGTTTACGTTCTCTTTAATATACATATTCGCTTCTTTACATTAAGTTTTTATCTCGTTGTAGCTAGCATTAGTTTTCTGGTTGACTTATAAGCTTGGTGTAGTTTCTTTGTTGAATTTTGTAATCAGATGAAGGTTAGCATATGAATCACACTCAGACACTCCTCATCCAACAAAGAACAAACCATTGAGTTTTGAAGATTGATTTTTTCTTTTCATTTTCCGAGCGAATTTGCTGGGGAATTTAACATTAGAATTGGACAAGTTACGAGTATATTTATGTATAAGATAGGTAAAGTGTTCTGATTAAAGGTTGTTCATGTTGAGTCTGTAATCTTTAGCTCCTGCGTTATCCTCCACATACATTGCCAGTAACTCAATCACCTACCTGAAACTTTTTCTAGGAGTAAGGAAACGATTCGACTGGAAAATCTGCAATAAGGGACCATCTAGCTCCTCCTATACCTACATTTTTAGTTATTTTAATTCACCTTGTTGGTCTAACTTAAGAAGCACCTCAAATCCATATTGTCATTAGATTTAAGAAGTTTTGGTCTTCCCTTCATTTCCTGATTCACGTCCAAATCGTACCTGAATTGACAAAATCGTTAGTGGAAGCGAAGTGCCTTTTCTTTCTCCCTTGTAATTGAGTGAAAAAAAAAAAAACAAATTAGAAAAGTCCTCCTTTGAGTTCATCTAAATAGTGCAAATAACAGTGATGCAGGGAAAAACAGGAATCAACTAAACCATAAATTTTGTGGAATTGTTTCCCATCTAAAGGACTATTCACATGAGAGCGACCAACGACCAACGAATAAAAACACAAATGGAATTTAAAACATATAGGTATAAGCCTAAATTCTTCAAAAAAACCTTACAAAAGGGTAGAAATATACATAGTTTAATTTAATGTTAATATATTAAAATTTGCGTTGTAATTGCTAAAATGAGAGAAATTTGGGAAAATAAATTAGTTGTCGCGAATTGCAATATGATTGCTACGAACTGTCAAACACTATACGCGTTCCACATGCCATCCACACTGCAACGAAGTAATTGTTTGCGTGCGACTAGCCTCAAAATCATTCTAAGTTGTCTAAGTAAACGTCATTCGCGACTAATAAAAAAAATTCATGTGAACGAAATGTCAAAATGGACGAATGTTCGTTTATTCGTCGGTCGCTCTCATATGAATAGTCCATAAAGGCCAGGCCCATTTACTGTTAACCAAATTTAACAGCGTTATAGAGAGAAAGATGTAAGATACTGATGCGGACGTATATGTCAGTATTCTTATACAACTACAACAGTATCTTAGAAGACCACCGTTGCTCCGCTTAGGTTATGTTCAGTCCTTAGGTAGGCGCCTATGTCTATACTCGTATGAGAACTTTTTTATCACTAAAAAATGCTAAAAAATGTAAAAAACTAAAAAAAGTAGATAAATAAAAGTGAAAGCCAGTTGACGTATTTTTTAACACTTTGTCGTTAAGGGAATATCCTTCATAGGTGGAGATACCTTTTACATTTTTGGTGGAATCATCCCATTGTTCGTTGGGCATGTGTACTATACATTGCTTCCATCAAGTATTCAAACAATGCGCAGCGGTTCTAAGCAGCCAAATCTTTCAATAAGCTTTTCGATTTTTAGCAATTTGAAGCTACGTATCAGCATGAATTGATTCGATCGCATTTTTGGTCGATAAAACCGGATAGCCTGATTACAGATTATAATGAATGGGCTGTGTATTGCTTGAAACAGAATTTCGCAGTTTTTAATATTCGAGAATTCGCTGGTAAAAAAAATGCAGAAATGCGCATAACAAAGTTTGAAAATTGTAGATTACTGAATACGCATGCCATACCTACGCACTCCATATATAAATGTATTACTTTTATTCTTGGAATCAGTGTAGGTTTTTTTATGGAAAACTGACGAAAAATTCAAAAAGGTATTTGCTTGTGCTGCTAAGATAGTTGATATCTTTTTCGAATCTGCTTTCGATCCCTTTCAACAGAAAGGGATTATAAAAGATCGCAATTTAAAAATTCCTGTTTAGAAATCACTTGAGTAAATTGACTTAAAAACCCGGCAGTAGCCCTAGAAGCTGGTAAGGCCAGGGCGAAAAATGTTAGGTTGGGGTGACTTTTAACTGCACCAAATCATATTATATTTTTAATAGTAGCTACTCTTTGTTAAGTGTAGGTTTATTTCATTCACAAATACATATACATGCATACATACGTTGTCTTCTTTTATGCCAATGTCCACACAAAATACCGACCTCATTTTTAAACCTAAGTTTTAAAAAATTAAACTGACAAATACATTTCTGATGATAATTTTATTTATTTATCTTAGAACACTGTATCCCGATGATTTGGAGGATTCGTTTTTATCACAACGTATCCCTTTCCATGCTTTCTTTAGGGAAAAAATACATTCGGTTGACCAGAGGCGGCGTAAGGCGTGGGCGGTGTGGGCCACCGCCAACTAGTCTAGACCAAAATAATTGCTCAAAATCTAAAATTAAAAAAATGGCGGACGCTTGAATTTTAGTGTTCGTTTTTTCCACTTTTTTTCGCTCTTCTGAGCGCTGTACAAAAAAAAAGTTTTTGATATATTATCAGCCTGATTTTGGTACAGACTCCAATAAATTTAATAAGCTTTAAAACAAACAAAAATTTAAAGTAATCGTGGCCAACAGTTTGAAAAACGTGGTTTCGAGAAAAACGCGTTTAAAGTCTTTTTTTTCGAGTCATGGCCCATGTGTCGACACGTCCTGGTGGTTCATGTTTCATATGTCGACACCTGGTGGCACATATGGTACCTCTGCTTACCATGGTATGCATATATAGGCGCCAAATTCAAAAATATTTATGTAAAATATGCTACACTCAAAATACCGCTAAATGTCAATTTTCGAGACAAAAAGGTAGGTCTCGTTTCTGTTCAATAAAATAAAAAAAAATAAAGTATTCAGACAAACGGTTTAAGCTACATATTCTACACATATTTTACTACAAAAAAAAATGGAAAAAATGCATTTTTGGTCGCCGAAAAAGGAGAACCTCCCCTTAATTAAAAAATCTCATCTCTGTCGTTTCTGATCATTCGTTTATACGAGTATTTACGCATTACTCTTGAACATTTGCGTACATTTTGTGACTGTATCAAAGAATATCGACAAACAGGATTCGAAAAATGCTTGTCTGACGCTCGTCAATTTAGTGAGAAAAGCAGTTATGATTTGCCAAAAGATTTTAAAAATAAAAGAGTAGCCAAAAAGAAAAGGATGTTTGATTATGAATTTAGCGATCAACCTACAAAGTCTGCTAAAAGCCGGTATGAAACTGATTTTTTAATACCATGATTGATTCTGCGATAAGTAACATAGAATCGAGATTTATGTACATATGTCTTTAAATCAACATTTTGAAAATTTTGGTTTTCTCTATCACTTAAACAAGTTAAAAAAAATCCAAAAGAGCAAATATTGAAAAACTGTCAGGATTTACACACAGTCCTGCAAGAAGGTGAGAGCAGTGACTTCCAACCTTATGAGTTGTATGAGGGGTTTTTGTTTAATGTTCCAAAGAAGTATGAGTATAAATTTAGGTTTGTTTCTTAATAAATAAAAAAACTGTTTAATTAAGTGATTTTTTTATTTTATATTGCCTTCTACTTGCACCATCAGATGGCCTTGCGAAATGTATCTTGCCCACATTAAGTTTAGGTCTTGCGTCGCCACTGCGGTTGGCAACATTTCTTCAACATGGCACCTATATGCTTATGTGGCTGTAACAATTTGAAAACAGCTTTCCATTCTGGAGCAAGTTTTACAATTTGAATGGCAAAATTTATGCGTCGATATAAGCATTGCCGTGAGAGTTAACCTCTTTCAGAAACGCTTATTTCAGAAACAGTTCAGTGGAACGATCATTTTCAGCATTGAATTAAAAACTTTTTAAGGTCTAGAATGTCGGAACAAAAATTGAACAGTTTAGCTATTCCGTCCATAGAAGACAGATCTGTAGAATATATCTTATTAACTGGCAAGAGGATAATGATAATATTCGCAAGCCATGGCTTAATTTTCGTATTTAAATTTTGTGTTTTTTTTTCTGTCATCATTTGATTTATTTCACTTTTCATTGTTGTGCATTAGTGGTAAGTTTTTGCAGTAAGAAAGCGAGGCAGAACCTATCTACTAACCTGTGGACTCTGATAAATTTGCTAGATCAAGGTGGTTAAGTTCATCGAAAAAGATTTTAAATATTTAATAAGACTCTTTCGATCTTGTTCAGTTATAATCATCAATAGGTTTTTTTTTATTGATTAATAAATATAAATTTATGTTCCTATATACATATAAGCCTATACTCATATATATAAATCAAGTAGACACATACAATAACAAGATTGGAAAGAGTTTTAGTTTTCAAATAAATTATGAGACATTCATGATTTAAAGGACGAATTTTGGTATTTTTTCTCATAAGGCAAGCTGCACGCGCACTAAAGGGTTTTTAGCTACATACCTATATCCTTAAAATGATTTTTATAAAAAATACACTCCCTTTTTTTGGTTGAATTTGAGAGGATGCGTGTGGATCATTTTCGGATTGACCATATTCCCCCGGAGTTTTAAATTGTGTGATCCATAATCCATAAAATTTTATGATTAGGTAGGTATAGGTACATATATCCTTTTACTGAAAATGCATGGATAGGTAGGTATTTGTCTTGTAAAGATCTAAGATGTTTGATTCAGAGAGGTTATAGAATAAAACGATTCCTTTGGTATTGAGAGACTTTTGCTCATGTGAATTTGAATATGTAAGTAGTGCTTTCTTGATTTAAGAGATTCACAATAATTTGTATAGGTAATTATTATAAATAGGTAGATATCTACCTACTCTTAGATCTATAAAATGCAAGACATTTGTTAGTCATTCTGATTTATAAATTTTATCGGCAAATACCTATATTGGCGCAAAATTTTAGTTGAATTAGTATACGATGTTAAAGATGTTTTAGTATGAAACTAGTTTAAAACAACGATTTTGCAAATTTCTTTTAAAGTTAAAATCATCGAATAAGTAGGTAGATATCTACCTATTTTAATTTTGTAGTATCGTGCTAGCTTCTTATGACTCTTTGACATTTACCTTCTCAACGTAATGCAAGTTGGTCCACTTGAACTTGGTATACCACCCTTTGAAACGATTTTATTCTCCAATTCTCCAGCTATTACATACACTGAACCAAATCGCGTAGGTGGTATTGAAGAAAATATTTTGTTAATTTTTGAAGAATCAATTATTCAAATCAACAATTTTTTATAGTATTTTTCTTCATATTGAAGACTGAATATTCAAAATGAATTAGGTTTCTTCAAATGATGAATGATTTAGTATTTTATTCAATCGAATGAAATTTTGTCATATCTACGAAAACAATTTGTTAATTTTTGATGAAGCAATTATTCGAAAAGACAAATTTGTATTAAAAGTTTTTTTTACTATGTATGTATGTCAACTTAAAGCAAGAAAAAAAAAATAAAACCAGTTTAAAAAAAAAATCATTTTTTGAGGAAATTTTCATAAAGGATACTTACTAATTATTAACTAAATTTCAAGAACGAGGGATGAAATTTAATCAATTTCACAAAATTTTGCGAATTTAACACCATAACGAAAAAATTTATGCATTTCTTCAAAATGACAATATTTCTTGAATATAACAAAATTTTCTTCAAAACAACGGATAGGTTTCATTGACCGTATATTGATCACCCTTTCATCAATTCTACCTACTTTTTCTTCAATATGACTACCAAATTTGGTTCAGTGTACCTATTTATTTGTTTATTTTTTTTTAAATTTATTTAAGAAGCCGAAATTACATTTGTATGAATCCCAGTTTCATTGTTATAGGTATTACCTATAAAGAGGTGAAAAGTTACGAGACTTCAAGTATAAAGTGTTCCAACTAGCCCTACCCTAGTCATAATCATACACTCGCACTGTCGGAAGTTTTTTTCGAAAACGTTTGAAGAAGAAAGCTATCACGATAAATAAATCTAAGCGCTTTCCTCTGTGAACATTCGTTAAGTACTGATGAGATAAGGTTGAAACAATGGTCGACACAAGCAATCCAAAGAGAAATCCTCCTTATTTGGTGGCGAATGTGTCCTCAAAATTTTGATTTTCCTAAAATAAAGAACAATTGTTTTTTGAAAAAAAAAACATTATCTGAACGAAAATATCCACAAAAATGCGTCATGAATTCAGTTAAAAAGTGAAATCAGAATACATAGGTATTTAAATCTAAGTTTTCTGTTCTTAAAAAAAAGATACTTAAAAACAAGTCATTTAAAGGATATCTCTATCATCCTCCTTATAACATAAACTTTTCATTTAAAAAATAAAAACAAATTCCAGGATAGTAGGTATACCTACCTACCTACTAGAGATACAAGAGTAAGTACCTTCATTTATCCAAAGCTAAGAAAATGAATCCGTTTGATCAGAACGAGCTAAGCGCATGTGTCCTCATTTGCTGGAAGGATTTGTTTATGAAAAATATCAATAAGTCCTTCCACATTTACCTCTCCGAATGTGTACACTCCTGCTGCTGCTGTTATTCCAAATCGTATGTTGGTATTTGTAGAGATATGGGTGGTTACTTACAAAAGCATCTCACCAATTACTTGGAGAGGGCGGAGTATATTTCACAACCATCATGTTTCAAACTGTGAAGTGGGCGTTGGTAAAATTTCTCACAGAAATCAAAGCATTTTTTTTACAGCTAGATAGGTAGATAGGTATGCCATTTTTGTTATTTTACTTGTATTCGATAAACATGAGTAGAGTATGCCTGCTTCGAACTCATCCTTTTTGGCCTGTCCTAAATCAAAATCCTTTATTCTTAAGAGGGAAAACATAAAATAAAAAAATTCAAGGTCACAAATACCTTCTTATAGGATAGGTATATTGGATAAAAGGATGTGGCAGAATTTTTGTTTAATTAAAATTTCAATTGTTTTACACAAAAATGCAAACAGAAATATAGATAAACCTATAGATGCCCGACAAGACTTTGACTAAGCTACCTACCTAATCTCCTTACAAGAGAAAGGAAGTCCTTTTACATTTTAATGATATGAGTTTGGTTAGGAAAATTAAACGCAAAAGCGCATGAAGCTACAATATAGTAAGTGTTTGTGTGCCTGTGTGTATCTACCTACGTAGATATATTAAAAAAAGTATCTATTCTAAGTTTAGGTAACTACCTACTTCCTTTTGTTGTTGAATATTTATGCGGGTTGTAGGTACCTACTCTTCTTAATTGGGTTACAGCGAGGAATCTTATGTGGTTTTCATTTTGAAGTTTTTGAACAATAAAATAAGGAATTTGTGGCATATTCTTAGGATGAGGGACTGCAAAAATGGATATTTAACAAATTTGAATATTACCGCAGTAAGGTATGAGACTCGACATGAGGAAAATAAGATTAAAACGGATAAATATAATAAAAAGTGTAGAAGAAATTATTATTGATTAAAAGGATCCCTTCCCTCAATTGGATTTCCTTCAATCGTCCAATATAATTTCATTTTATTAGTTTTTAAATCGGGTTTTGTATAAGTATCTCCTGATGTCCTGGTGATTTTATTTCATTTTGAGCTAGGTACGTGGTTTTGAAAGGAAGGCGATGATAGGTATACCTATATCTACTTATACATTTTTTTTTTGTTTAGGTTTCCTTCGAAGTTTTGAGTATAGGTGCTCCAATAACTCACTTGAGTCTCTTGGATAAAATAAAAAAAAAAAGAGTTTAAGAAATGATAAGTGGTAGGTATAGAAGTATAACAGAACCATTTGAATCTTTCGAATATCGCCGTAATGTTTCTTGTCTATCATTATTTCACGGTTATTTTTATAAATATCAGCGTTCTAGTAAAACAGCCAGTTTTACTCATCCCCTTAAACAATTTAACCGTATAATACTCGCGCTTCAGGGAGTGCTAATCAGTTTGTTCTTCAGACCAACTTCGGACTAACTGTTAAATTCAGAGATTCTTTCCTTAGCCACACTGCACGTACATATGTGGATTTTTCACTCAATGTTTCCTCCCCATTATGATATTCAGACATTCAAAACCAATGTGATGTGTATCGGTATCTCCTCTCCAACTTCCCTAAAACGCTCGAAATCTGCTCAAACATTTTAAGGGTAGTCATAACCGCTTTAGTGGGCGCAAAAATGACTCGGTCTCCAGTGAGGATGCTATCTGGTTTGTGCTCGCCTGATGATCCCAACATGAAGTGATGCTGAGTTAATGCTTAATCTTCTTCAGTATCTATAGTGGAATGTACGAGTATGTAAAAGGATGGCAATTAACAGTTTATCCACTTCTGGTAGCATACTGTAAGGCAACTTATCCTATAAGGATTGTGAATTAGGGACTTTTTTGACTGTTTGAATCATCCACTCCCTTGTGATGGAGCTGGCTAAACGCACCCCGCTTCTAATTCGGAATCGGGTTCAGTGACGACATTTGATTAGCTGAAAATCCATTTCCCAATTTCGAAACCACGCACCGTTTTGAAGAATCGTTATTTCATCATGGCAAAGTTGGTGGCGTCCGCTTCATTCTTCACGCTGTCTAATAGTTTGTCTGCTTCTTGATTTTTCATTGTGTCATCAAGTTGTCAAAGGAAACATTGAACGTGTTGATAATACATTTTTCGAATATCCCCACAGATCGCAACCTACCTTTCTCTGAATCGACGTAATACACTCAGCAGCATAGCTGGGCATTAACTCGTTAATCCGTTAATCGTTAATTAACGAAGTTAACATTTTGATTAACGGATTAACTTTTAAGTTAACTTTTAAAAATGTTAACGGACACGTTAAATCCGTTAATCCACGTTAAGTTCGTTAATCGTTAATCCAATGCCTACTATTTACCTCGCGGCGCGAAAAACAAGTTCAGACAAGTATGCGGCGCGTGCCGCTAGGTACGTATTATATTTTGACGGCGCGTGCGAGTGAGAAAACTGCGAAGAGATTCGTTTCGTTTGATCATTTCATTATGCCAGTCGTTCACTATGTGCGCGATAAGTTCAACCAACTTCGTTCAACTTTTTATTCAACTCTTTCGCTGGATAAACGATATTAACACTTCTTACACTAGTGCAGCAACTTACGTAATTCACGTTGAGCAACTAAAGTTGAACAAAATACGTTTGGAGCCCCGTAGACATAATTGACCAACTTTCCCATATGTTGATTAACCTCGCACACCTAGTTGATTAACTTTTAAAACTTATTCCAGTGTTGAATAGCTGTTCCGTATGAGTATGATTTCCTCTAAGAAAAAAAAAGTAGCTGCCGCATTAATAATATTAGAAAATGAACGACAAAGGAAGAAAAAACAGCCAAGACGATCCTGGGTAGATGATTTTTTCTTGAGTCGCGAAGAAAATTGTTTTTTCAATGAAATATATGAGAAATTAAAATCGATTGATCCCACCGCGCCCGTGAATTCGAATTCAAAGTTTAGGCAATTGCATTTTCGAGGAAATTTGAGACCAAGCCAATTCCCTGGCATCTCGATTTTTATAAGAGGGGCTCTTGCGCAATTCGTTGAGAAACGGCCAATAACTAGATCCAACCCGTTGGTTGAACAGAATTGAAGGCACCGTACATTAGAGTTGAATTCGAAATTTGTGCGTTGATCGCCTAGTGGACGACCGGGATTACTTAGCGCCGGTGCTCAGAGTAAAAAAATATAAAAAATGCAATTTTTATCACATGTTAACGGATTAACGATTAACGTTAACTTGCGTTAATTCTTCCAAAATTTAACGCTTTAACGTTTAACGAAGCTAACTTTTTTAGTAGCGGATTAACGATTAACGAAGTTAACTGTTTGATTAACGGTGCCCAGCTATGCTCAGCAGTAATGTCAGCTGGTCGGGTCCTTAAAGTAGTACAGAGTTTAAAGAGATTCCTCTCACTATAGCGACAGCATCCCAGCCGATGCGTATCTTTTGAGGTTTCTTCGGATTCATTGCCTTCACTTCATGAATCGCCCTGCGCAAAAGTGTCTTGGTCTCTTTGATGCAATCGGTTGATTCTTGGTGCCTTGTATGTATCTGAGCTGAGTACCCAAATGACCAAACAGTAGATATATGTAGAGTCGATTAACTATATTGGAACTGATCGAAAGTCCTTTTGGCTAGGAATAGCTTGACTGTAAGTTCTTCATATATATGTATATTGCTGCCTTGGTAGTTTAAATGCTGATATTGTTCAAATATCGGGGAATGTTGGCGTTTTCCATTCGAAAGGTGTCTCCGATCCACTTAAGATACAGCGCTTCCTTCGGTCCTTGTAGCTTAAGTTCATCAGCTAGGGACGCGTCCATTAAGAAGAGTGTCAACCCTTCATCAATAAAGCCAAATGCTTCTACGGCACGCTCACAGTTTTAAATCCGTAATGTATAGTCGATCGACATCGGGAACGTAAGTGGATAAAGGGGCATAATCGACAAATCCTTTCTTCCTGGAATGTAATCCGTCGCATTCAGTGGCGTTTGAAACTGGGGCAGTTTTCAACCTTAGAATACCATCTTTTGCGGTTTGGTATCAGAATTGGCATTATGAACCGCAATGTGACTTCTCGCAGTAGATTTCTTGCATATTGTTTGGATTTGAGGAATGTTGTATTTAACGGTACTGCTGCATCAGCCAAGTAACAAGTACATTCCTGTAAAAGAACGGGGTTATTTAAATGATTTGACAAACATACCACATGCATGCATGGTGTAACACATATTATCAACAGCCAGTGCAAATGGAATAATGGTTTCCACTTTTCCAGTTTCTCGGCTTTTGGATTTGGTTATGCAATGCACAAACCTTCTGCAGAAATGACTGGATGATTGTTTCTAGTCGATCACCGAAAAATCACTTTCAGAGTTTGTCTCTTGTTAGGCGGCAAAAGTGAGGCAACAAACTCTGGGCAGTCGCGGAGCTGACGTTTTTAATGCGCGGCCGCAAAGGAGAAGCATATGGACGTTATGATTCCAACACCTTTTCCTGGTTGCTGCTGATAGTTGGTGCGAGTTGCCAGGAAAGACTGCGCGCTTCTATCAATTCGTCCACCTGTATTCAAAGTTTCTTCATTGGATTCGGATTCTTGTTCGTCAGAACATACAGCATACAGCAGCAGATTAAAGCTTGAATACATGTACGCCTGGTCTTTCTTTTCTCCTGCAGTGCAGGGTTGATGCTGTTGACACCACTTTAACAAGTCTTGTAAGTAGGTTCAATTAATGGTTTGATGAATTCTGATGGAAATTACATCAAACACATACCAAGCCTATAATTATTTCCATCTCACACATCCTCTAATAAATGAATACAAATCATATCAACACCTTAAATCATTCACTTATAACACAGAATGTCCTTTTTAGGCGGGATTGTTCGCTCAAAGAAAACTAAAAATTAAATTTCAAACAACCACCACCCACTCAGATGAGTTTATTTAGAGAGGGAAATTTGCTAGCGTATATAAATACAGGGGGTTTCGCACAGGATTAAACAAAACTATATATATGTACGTGCTTCGTTTATAGTCGAGAAATAGAAAATGAATAAAAAACCCTTTACAATTATTAGAATCTTTGTTTTGCAGAAGAGTTTTTGAGAAATCAATTTTTAAAATAATTTTTTTTTATTTTTCAAAAATTAATTTTTTTTTTCGCAACACAATGACCGGCAGTATGGCTTTCGTGGCAATAGGTTAATGTGTATGACTTGAAAATAATTAAAGCATCTCTTGAATCTCACTTGAGCACTTTTGCTTCAATTCGGGATTCAGAAAATTTATTTAAAACTGTTCTTTCTTTATGGCACTGAGTCTCTCAAAATGTATTTTCGATTTACTTTGAGAAACTTTTATTATTTACAAAAAGTGTGATCTAAATCAATGAAGAAAAAATTAAAATAATTATGGTACGTGAATTATAAAAACCATCTAAAGAACTCTGGGCAAATATTCACGGGATTGGAACAGCGAACTAAATGATTATTTCCTATCTGATATCATTCAATTCCTCAAGATTAAGGGAAAGGTCATTTACCTTATTTGCTTGCTCGATTTTGGAAACTGAAAAACTGTTTTAAATTTTCTTACAGCGCAGTAAGGTTGGTAGAAAACTATTAAGATAAGACAAGTTTTTGACGGTTTTAAGTCTGATCTTCACAAAAGAAATCCTGGTGTTCCCCGAGGCTCCGACTCTCTTCCTCATTTTTATTGTAAATAATCTCTTGTCTGAAACTTCTAATCCACTTCATTGTTTTACCGACGATTGTACTCTCAGTTTCTCATAATTGTTCCAAAATTCACATCCATCTCCTTCGGAAGTAGAATTGAAACGGTAACGTATGATTAGCTCATTAAACTACGATCTTTACAGCATTGTTAAAGCACGGTATACAAAATCATGTGGAGTTGAATGCTTCGAAAACTCAATGCTGTTTATTGCCGTTGAAACAAAATGTACGAGTACTTTGTCCTTGAATGGCACTTGCATCGAAGAAACCGAAAAGCTTTTGGTACTCGTTATGTGTGTTAACTTCGATGTTCGGTGGAATGACCACATTCTCGAGACCGCCAAAAATGCTGCAAAATGTCTAGGATTTCTATATCAATGGAAGAAATGTTTTAGGCTAGGAACGCACTTGCGATTTCAATCGCCCGGTTTTTTAGTCGCAAAAATAGAACACATGAATTTAAATGAGAATGAACGCACTTGATACCAACAAATCATGACGATTTAAAAGTCGCAATTTGTTTCATTTTCACGCGATGCGATTGTCGCAAGTTAAAATGAAACAAATGTACTCAAATGGATATGCCCACACTTGCGATTTAAATTACTAGACTTAAAAATCGTAGTCGCAAAGAGAAATGGGCATGCACGCACTTGCGATTTTTAATCCACGATTTCTTTGCCGCTTTAAAAGTGAATGCACGCACTTGTGACTTAAAAATCGTAGCGATTATAAAAATGAACAAGTTCTATTTTTTCAAGTGATTTTTTTGTCGCTGCTTATTTGTAGCAAATGCGTGCACTTACATAAAAAGTAGTGTGTTTTATTTTTTGCGATTAAATAATAGCGCTAAAAAAAAAATCACAAGTGCGTGCATGACAATAATTTGTAGCGACTACGACTTTTTAATCGCCTCGACGAAAAATCGCAAGTGCGGTCTTAACCTTACACGTCCAAAACTCGAGTAGGTATAACTTACATCTTTCGGCAGGTGATGCTTGATTAGTGTTAAGTCCCATTCTTTTTTGATTTCCTTGTAATCGGCCTACCTTGTGATTTTGTTCATATGTATGCGGATGATATTTAGCTTTATATTGCACTACACTTTTTGCACTTACAGTTTTCAGAGCTTGAATTATAGGCGGGGAATTTGATCTGTTTCTTGTTTAACCTTCAATATTGTAATTGTATTGTTTTTGCTTGACAGCCTGATTTCAAATAATATTTCATTCAATAATTTGGCCACTGAACGCACATGTCTGCAATCATTTCCGAAATAAATATAGAAATAAAAAATTGCTTGTAGAGCTGCAGGTTTATAAATGAAAGCATAGAACGTTTGCAATGATTGGTGATGCCCTTATTTTAAATACCAAAAATTCCAAATCATAAATCACCACATAAAGAATATATTTTCCATAATATTTGTACATTTAATTCCTCATACTTTTAATAATTTATTTTGTTTACCAAAATAAATGTATTACTTATAGTAAACACATTTTTATTATTATTTTTTTAATTAAAATATATACAATTCAAAATATTTTTTTTTAACTATAAACAATTAGCTTTAATGAATTGAAACTGAATATAAATCTCAAAAATATTACCTTGCTTACAAATGTTCCCCCTCTCATTCGATATAGACATATTCGCCATTCGATATAATCAATAAACTTTTATTTTATCTCAAACGAATCACCCTGTACAATTAATAAAAGCATTTGCACAAATGTTCTGGAAAATATCCTGGCACTTAAAAGGACTTATTCAATTTGAACATTTCATTGAAGGCATAATCAGTTTAGGTGATAGAGTGTAACAAGATACCTAAACACAATTGCCTCCCCCAGAAATACAAGGCAAAATAAATGAAACGAGCTTCACAAAAGATGTGCCTTCCTCCTCGATCATGTTCTCGTTTTCATCCCAGCAAAAGGAAAAATCGGTTAGAGAGAACTCTGGTGTAATATCCACTTAGTGTCTAGGTGTGGGTGAAGTGGTTGAAAATGCATTAAATACGGCGCTTTTATATTGTTCAAAACTTATTATCAAAAACTTCTGTTCTATCGTCTC
The DNA here is from genome assembly GCA_911387755.1 of Chrysotoxum bicinctum. NCBI lineage: Eukaryota > Metazoa > Arthropoda > Insecta > Diptera > Syrphidae > Chrysotoxum > Chrysotoxum bicinctum. The sequence continues at coordinate 12,188,258 of OU426991.1, read as the reverse complement.
GAAATCGAAAAATAAAAAAAAAAACAAAGAGGAGTTTCACATAAGAAGACGTATATACAAATTTTGAAACTTAATAAGAGCTCTTAATTGATGATTGACAAAAAAGTAAACAGAATACGTATTTGAAAGGCTTTCAATCTATTTATTTGCAACTTATGCAGAGTGAAAGGTATATCAGCAATAGTCGGCGCTAAAAATATCTAATTATACAAGATAATTAATTTTTATTAAGATTTTATACCATTGCGCGTCCATAGTTGCCCTTTTATAAATTATAGAGAATTTCTGAAAAACAATATACAAAATAAAAATTATTCAACAGAAGAGGACAATATAAATATTTAAAAAAACAGATATAAGCAACATTTTTAACATTTAAAACCCGATCTAAGTCAATTTTAGAATGGGGTTCGACTCTAAAAATTATGTTTTAATCGAGAGCCTACTTTTTGTTAATTTTAAATGACAAGGTATCTATAAAGTCTAACTTTAACTATAGAATATAAATGCCTTACCTTTTGAAAGTATACTTTATACAGATTGGGGAAATCATTTCATATACCAAAACCAATTGAAAGGAGTCGCAAATAACTCCACGAACTTTTTTCATCAAAACTCTTTCGAGAGAATGATTATTGATCTTATAGTCGTTAACAATTGGTAATTTACCGCGAGTGAAATCTTGGAATGTGTAAGTTTAAGGTTTGTGATATCTTCTTGGATACAATCACTTCCACTATTTGTAACTAAAAAATAAAATAAATTTGGTGGTGCAAACAGCTCGAAGTGAACCAGGACCTCTAGTGACTTACAACTCTCAACCATTCCTGTGTGCGTGTTACCAGAAATGGAGGGGACCTACAATTTTCGGCCAATTCCGAACGGCTAAGGAGCAGCACTTTCCATGACAAGAGATACTCTTGGAGGATTTGTCAATTGCTCGCAAGAGGCAGTACACCCCTGAAAAAAACTTTCTTGCAGCGGCTGTGAATCAAACTCGAGACCTTCCGCATGACAGTCCAACGCACTAAACATTATGCCAAGGGGTACCACTAATTTTTTGTAACTGCATCTGTAAAATTATGAGTCATTTGCAAACATTAGACGTATTGAGTTTTAGAGAACATTAGGTAAGTCGTTAATAAAGACAAGAAACAACATTGGACCTAAGTGTCTTCTTTGAGGAACACCAAATGAAACTGATACAGGCCTTGAAATGTTCAAATCTATGAGCACTTACATAGTGACAATGCCTTATAAGATTGAAATCCTTTAGAAGTTTTTTAACAAAATTTTGTGATGCATCGGTCAAATGTCTTAGCAAAATCAGTGTAGATTACGTGTACGTCTATTTGGTAACCATTTTGTATTGAATTAGAACAAAATTATTCAAAATAGTCACGTTTGACGAAGTTGATCTACCTTACAAAAAAACCATGTTGGAAAGGGGATATAGTTTCTTTCAATAAAAATGTTAGCTTATCAGGAATTATTTTGTCGAGCAACTTGGATATTGCAGATAATTTACTTATTTATTACAATTTATTTATTGCGGCTTAGCTAAAACAAAATACAAAGCGTGTATTATTCAGGACAAATCCAAATACGTATTTCTATAGTGCTTCGCGTGAGATATACATATATCGTACCAGCAACTTCCAACGAAAATCATCACGTCCCCAAGTCATGGTCATAAGTCAAAACATTCTTTTGGATATAAGTGAAAAGAATTATCCCCTAAAGCACATCAGAAATATGACCAAAATATAGAGCAAAAAGTGTAGGTATTACATTGCGGCCTTGGGGAATTCCTATCATCGTTGCAAAAAAGTTTCTCATCTACGAATTATCCAATATACTCGTACAGGAAGGCGTATGTACCATATGCGACCAGCAAAAATGAGAATCACGTACATATACTATCTAGGTGAGTCGATTAATATTGTTTAACATTTTTTTTTTATAAATTGTCAGAGACTTGACAATAATTATCTCGCTACTGAGATTTTATTTTATATATAAATAATTAAATTGTTTAGGAATTACAAGTTTTTCATAAATGTAAATTAATAAAAGAATAATAAATATAAAAATAAATAAATATTATGACAAATAAGAAAATAGATAGATGTTAATAAATGAACAATATTTATATTAATAAATAAAAATTTTACATAAAATAAAAATATATTAATAAAATCAATCACCGTATTTTCTCGCTACCTGAATTAAACCAAATCGTCTTAGAGGAAATTAATTTACATTGCATTCATACTGTAAGTTTCATTTGTGTAGCTAACTCCTTTTTTTATTTTGCTCGTTTTAGTAAAACAGCCAATTACTACCTCCCTAAAAATAATTTAACCTTTAGGGAATGTCCATCAGCTTACCCTTGAGTCCAACTTCATACCGACTATAAAATTCAAAGATTCTTTCTTAAGCTACACAACACGAATGTGGAATGCTTTTTGCAATATGTATACATTCAAAACCAATTTCAATATGTATCGGTATCTCTTTTCAAATCCTCTACTAATTTCCTTAACGCCCACACAGAGCTCAAATAATTTAAGGGTAGTTGTAAGGCCTTTAAGGACTATGCACATGACAGCGACCAACGAACGAACATTCACCCATTTTGACATTTCCTTCACATGCATTTTTCTTATTCGTCGCGAATGGCGTTTACTTAGACAACTTATGCGCGAAACAGATTAAACCAGCAACAGCACCAGTATCGTCAAAAGCAAACAGCACGCTGACCACTGACCAGCAAACATTTCTCAAACACATTGCCACCAGCAACGTCATTTCATCTGCTTGACATTTCATATAGAAAAAAAGTTTTTTATTGTGGTGCCACTAAATATTGCAGTGGGAAAGTTGACAACACCACACCAGCAACAGCAAATTTAGGACTTTGGCCTAACGACGCTGTTGGCGTTGCTGTTGCTGTTCTTATGTGTGTTGGACGGTGTTCACATTGGACTCACTCCGCGGACTTATTTTGATGTCTCTGTGTTTTTTCTCGTTCGCACTTCATGGTAAGAAAGAGACGGCAAAGTGAGGCAGGATTTTTAAAACAAATTGAAAATTAATGGATTTTTTTTGACATTTGACTTGGTGACATAATATGACACACGAAGATACAGTGTATCACAAAAGTAAGTAAGCACTCATAAAAAAAAAATATAATCAAACACTATTTGGAAAATAAATCGAAGTGCGAGAATGGTAAAACTAATAAAAAAAAGTCCATCTACTATACACAAAATAATAACCAAATAAAATAACATTGGAAGTTTGCAAAATGACCCTCGATCAATGACCATGACAAGCAGGAATGCCGTATTATTGTTAGGAAAGTGAAGAGGAATCCCAAAGTAGGCCCATCAAAGATATCAGCAGAAATAACCAAATAAAACAGGTAAGTCATATAACCCTCAAACTATTCGACGAGTGCTCTACCAATCCGGTTATCATGGTCGAAGTATTAGAAAGAAACCTTACATAAGTAAAATAAATCGCCAAAAGCGGCTCTTCTTTGAAAATACCCATGAATCTAAACAAGCAGAATTTTAGAACACAGTTTTGTTTTATTTGAAATGTTTTATTTGAAATGTTACTTTTTAGTTCGAAATACATATCAATTATAGACAAATTTATTAAGTTTTTTTTTTAACATTACTATCGATTGTTTGAAGGAAATGATCTTTAAACTAAGAGGTGCTTACTTACTTTTGTAATTCACTGTATATTTGTAGTGGCATAGCAAATGACCAACAATTATGACAACTACAAGACGTCTGGAGTGTTCACACTACTTTTGTGTCTGAACACGACAGGGTGGCCTTACGTCAAAATGACTTGGTTGAGTAAGTCCAATGTGAACAGCGTCTTGAACAATTGAAATACATTGGCTCTAAATTAATGGCGGCCGCTGTTGCTGTTGACGGTGCTGTTGCTGGTTCAATCTGTTCCGCGCTTTAGAATGATTTTGAGGTAAGTCGCGCGCGAACAATTTATTCATTGCAGTGTGGATGGTATGTGGAAAGCGAATAGTGTTTGACAGTTCGTAGCAATCATATTGCAATTCGTGACAACCAATTTATTTTCCCAAATTTCTCCCATTTTAGCAATTACAACGCAAATTTTAATATGTTAACATTAAATTTAACTAGATTTCTACCCTTTTGTAAAGTTTTTGTGAAGAATTTAGGCTTACATATGTATGTTTTAAATCCCATTTGTTTTTTTATTCGTTGGTGACTCTCATGTGAATAGTCCTTTAGTGTGCGTAAAATTATAGAAAGAAATATAGCAAGTTCTATTAAAATTATTTCAGCAGTATTCAAAGAGATAGAAAACTGAAGATAGTTGGTATTTAAGAATTACGTATACCGTTCTTGTGGGGCAAAAACTGATGCGTATTTCAACAACATTTCTTACAGCTTGATAGACTTTGCATTCCTTAGTGCCTTCTTTATGAAATTAAACATTCGTAAAGCAATTAGCGACTTGAAAAAATCCTTCACAAATCCCAGAATCTACGACTCCCAAAAAGTTGTACGTTCGTTGATTTACCGAAATAATAATAATAATGAAATTAAATTCAGCATATCAGTTTTTTCGATCAGCAAATATTTACGTAAGTATAATTATTTATTTCTTTTCAGTAAAAACATGCCCATCACTGCCCATGACTGCCGACCCCTGTTTTGGAAGACTCTCACGTCGCGTCGTCGTCACGTCATCGCCTTGTCGCCAGTGTTACATTCAACCCCGCGGGGCCTTTTTAGCTATAGTAATCTGTTGCCAATAGAAAATTAAGTTCCTTGCCTCTAAATGCTATGCCTAACGGCAAAGGACATACAACAACAACAAAAAAGAAAACAAAAGAATGCCACATTGTTACAAGAACACCAACCTTTTTATTAACACTTGAAGAAATTCTATTTTATGAGGTAGGTTGTTTCACTCGTCAATCTTTTGTTACAAAATAAAAAAAAGAAATTGCGAAGCTCACACACGAGCATGTGAATGATTCTTACTCAAGTGGAATTTATTCGAGAACAATAAAATTAAAGAATATCCGTCAAATCGGTCACGAAATTGAATGACAATCAATATTTTGTATTTGTGATGCCACAGAGAGTGTTTACACTTGAAAATGTAATGCTGATGCTGATGCTAATGCTCAAGCTGAGCCTGACCTGGCGTTGAATTGTTACAAAAGAAATAATATTTTAAAAACTATATTCACACTTGACTGAGTTATATTTTCAAAAGTAAAATTAACGGCAAAAGTCATTATATAAGCATTACAATAACTTTAATGATCAATGCTGCTTTTATTTTTTTTTAGACAAGACGTATGCATGGCAGGGTGAATTTACTTCCACCAGTCGAATGGTTTTGTGAGGTTGATGTGAAGTGCTTAAATCATAACTAATAATTTTTAGATCATAACTAATAATTTTCATTTCAGCTATACACATGTGGGCCCTATGAAAATACTCCCACTAGCCAAGGTGATCTAACTCCCAACAAATTTGCTGGAACTTATTTATTTGGGACTTATTTCATTATTAACTAAATCCTAAGAAACAAGCCCCGTCTTTAAAAAAGTGGGGGTTAGCTCACTTTTATTTTTTGACGAAGAAAAAACTTTCGCAATATGCTGAGATATACTCGTAAAATAAATGTAAATGGGATAAGGGTTGTCCTTGATTTTATAAGATATTTGTAAGCTGCAGCAAGAAAAAATTCTTGGTAGGAGTTACTTACAAGCCAAATAATTCTATCACATTTCATATATTATGTGACGATTACAATTGTAATCTCCTATAATTAAAAATCCCATTGCAAATTCCCAACACGTATTCTTTAGTCGCCGATCAACTTCCACTAACTTGGCTTGTTTTTCTAACAAATGTTTTAAGGCATTAGATGCCAAATGGATGTGGTGTATACAGATTTGGTTAAGACTTTCAGTAGAGTAAATTTTAATTAAAAAATTAAAAGCTTACGGTTTTGATGGAACTCTACTGAAATGTTTTTGGTCTTGTCTTACTGGTAGGAGGCAGAATTGCGAAAATAGGTGACTTGGAGTCTTATACCTTTGTATATAAAACTTATCATACTATCAAGAAGACAAAAGATTGTGGCGACATCTTAAGGCTAGGGACTGCAATCGCTAGATTTGTCTTTGCTAAATTTAATAATAAAATATTCTCTTGTTTACTACTTGTTTTGTATGTTATCCTACTGTCCACTGTAAAAGCGTGCGCTAACTTCTGCGCCACCACTAGACTAGCGCTCGCAATACAAAATCACGTTCCATCATAATACTTTAGTTTATATACATAAAAAGCTTATACTATAGTACATATTCAGGCGTTCCTGCTGGTAGTCATTTGGGACCACCTCTATTTGACATTTTTATGAATAGTTTTCCATCTATATTATCTGTATCTGAAGGGTTAATATTTGCTGATGATACAAAAATGTTCATAGTTATTAATAAAATAAATGACAAAAAGACTTCAACAACTTTGACTATTGGTGTAAACAAAATGATTTGCTTCTTAACCTATCTAAGTGTTCCGTCTTAACATTTTGTAGAAAGTTGAATCCAATATTATTTGATTATAGTATTGATGGAATAAAGCTATGTAGGTTTTTTTTTTTATAATCGGGGGGTTTTTTGTATATACCCTTAATATGCCAGAGACACAGTGTGAGCATTAATAAATCAAAGGATCTAGGTGTAATTTTTGATGATAAACTGTTGTTTGCGTCTCATATTAATTTTATTGCCTCTTTTTTTGATTCTTGGCTTTTTATTTAGTTTTAATCTTTTTGAAAAAGTATGTTCATAAAATGTACTTTATTTCTTTTCACTTATTTTTTTGTCTCTCCTCTTTTTTATATAAAAAAAAAATATTCGAATTCGTTCTCTCAAATTTATATTGAATTTAACCAATTAAATAGCTTGTAAAAGGTTAATAATGAAGTTTTTGATATTAGTTGTAAGCTTTTTAATAAAATAAAATAAAATAAAATAAAATAAAATAAAATAAAATAAAATAAAATAAATTAAAATAAAATAAAATAAAATAAAATAAAATAAAATAAAATAAAATAAAATAAAATAAAATAAAATAAAATAAAATAAAATAAAATAAAATAAAATAAAATAAAATAAAATAAAATAAAATAAAATAAAATAAAATAAAATAAAATAAAATAAAATAAAATAAAACAAAATAAAATAAAATAAAATAATAATAAAATAAAGTAATAGATACGTGCAACTTAAAAGTAGATGTTTGTTGCTTGGAATGCAAACTCTTAAGTCCAGGCGCAGAATGTTTAGTGTTATGTTCGTTCGTGATATTCTTTGTAGTGTTATTGATTGTGCCGATCTAATTTCTTCATATAATATTTATGCTCCAAGCTGAATTTTGAGGATGAGGTAGCATATTTTCGAAGTACCTCACTCTACAAATTATATGTACAGCGGGAACCAATTTTTCATTGTTGTAGATTATTTGTTATTTATTATGATGATATAGATCAACATATCAGTTTAAAATATTTGTTTTAAATTTACTTCTTATGATTTTCTTCATTTTTGAGTTATTCAAAAAAATAATTTTTGCATATTATTTTACTATTTATTATTAAATGAATGATATTATAAAATTATTTAAACTATAATTTATTAGTTACAAGCTTAATCTTTTAATTGATTATATCATAGATTTGAATAAAATAAATAGGTAACTAAATATTCCTCGTTCGATTTCGAGTAACCATGGCCCTCCCCAACATTTCTGTAAATTTTGTGTTAGATTAAAATAAGTCACTTAGTGTGGACATGATTTCTCCAAACACGATAAATAATATATCAAAATTACCATCGTGAAACCACGTTCAGAAATTCATTTTCGTAATGTTTGTTAAGAACAATTTACAAGAGAGCGACCAACGACTGCCGAATAAGAAAACATTCCTTCTCTTGACATTTGTTAATACAGCATTTGATGAGCAATTCATTCGTTGCAGTATGGATGATATGTGGATCGCGAATAGGATTTGACACTTCGTAACAATTAGATTGCAATTCATGACGAATAATATATTTTCTCAAATTTGCCTTATTTTAGTAATTGAAGTGGAAATTTTAGTATTTCAATTTAAAGAGATATCATTATGTTTTTAATCAGCAAGATCGTGTATGCTAATAAAAACATATTGAAAAAAACCCTGGGAAATCATTTACAGAAAACCAAAATCAGTTTGAACTCGAGTCCAATTTTGGATAGATATTTGTTCATTACACGAGTGTGTAATGCTTTATCTAGGTCTGTTTCCTCCCATTTTAATATCCAGAACTTCAAAACTAATATACATACATCAGAATGTCCTCTTGAATCCTTTCCGTTTTTCCTTACGCTCGTATTATATTAAACATTTTTTTTAGGGTTAGTCAAAATATCCATCAAAGTCAATTTAAACTGTCAAAATTACTTAGAAAGTGTTTTCGGATATACCTATTTATGTTAAAATTATTAATTAGGACCTCTTTATCGTCCACCTATATGCTTCGAAACGTTTTCAACATTCACTTAAGTGTGCAATTTATATGTTAAAGTGACTTAAAGACTTAAAGTGCATCTAACTCGTGATTGTTCAAAATATCTCAAATACAACTTCTTTTTATTATTAAAGTTAATAACATATTCATATTTGTTTCACATTTTGATTAATTAATACATTTTTTTCTTTATTATTGAGTCAAATATTTTTAGAAATTGAATCCTAAGTATTTCTTTTCAATTTTTGTTTTCGTTTGATAAATTACCCACATAAACACCCCTTTTATTGTCACCCTAAGCTCAGTTACTCCCACGGGGTTATGGGAATTTAAAATTATCAGTTGCCCATGTGTTTATATGTCTCTGCTGAAAAGTGGTTGTAATAGAAGATAAATGAAGGGCTGGACTCAATCCAATAGAATTCTACTTTGTAGTCATATTTATTTTCCCGCGAAACATACAAGCTGAAAAAAACCTCGAAGAAATCCGTACAGCTAAAAATGCAAGTTTCTAATGTTTGTTTAAGGGATTTTTTTTAGGAATTCTCGTAGGTGGAGATTATCACACATTAAGGCATCTTAAGGATGTCCTTAAGATCACTACACGAGTCATACAAATAATCTATAATCTAGGTAAACAGATACATACAAAACGTTCAAGAATGTCTCATACCTACATATATATATATATATGAAAGAAAGGAAGGATATTAAATAAATCCCTTCTTCCTATTAAGAAAGGATAAGCAGACTTAAATTGCTTGCATGATAATGATGATGGATGCTGATGATGAAGATTATATGAACAAAGGTCGAGTTATAAATTCCTTCCTATAGTTTCTTACAAGAATCATTTCCTATAAACAAATCCTTTAAATTCATCCGATTAATTTTTTTTAATTGTGTGTAGTACAATTAAAGGATCTTCAAGTATTCTGCTTTTCATAAATTGTGGAATATCCTATTAGTGTGGTTCGTGTCAAGAGGTCTATTCTTCAATGAATTTCATATCGGTTAAAAGAATTCAAGATAAATCTTGTAAATATTAGGGATGAGCTGGTTTTTAATGGAAGACTTATTTAACTTATAATGCGATTTAAGTTTATTAGAGGTTAGGTATACTTATGTATTTTCTTTAATTTTGAGACATTCGTATTTTGAAGACTGATTTATATTATAAAATAGCTTTGGTGATTTTTTGGAAAATTAAGAAATTTAATCAAAATTATTATCAATTGTCCATTAAGATAATCACATTGAACACAAAATAACATACAGGAACGCGGTTGAACTGAGACGTTACGTGACTGTTTAAATAGAACTTTTTCGACCATATCCAAAACCTAGTCAAAAAATTGCAAATATGTATTTAAGGATCTATCAATTTTTCCTACAGAACTGTATCAGGGAATAAAGTTTGAAGAAAATCGTTTAAGGAGCATGAGGTGTAGGTCAGGTAAATTAAATAAACTTACATATACGCAAATGGATAATCAAATCACAAACAAATAGATTTAACAAAAAAACACATAGATTTAACTAAAATCATTATTAAATTGCTAATAAAGGTTTTAACAATAGAGATTTTCAAAATTTGACAGATAATTTAGGCATAAAAGTTTCTCAATATAATCTTTTATCTTTTATTATTTAATGATTACTGACTAAAATTTGATGGGTTCACTTGTCAAGTTTTTAAAACCTTTCGAATTGGGAATAAAAAAAAAACTTGCCAAGTAAGCCCATCAAATTTTAGTCAGTAATCATTAAATAATAAAATTTCTCTAGCTGTTTCAATATTATTCTACTTTAAATATTCGGTAATAAACCTTCATGAAGTAATAAGAACTTGGCGTACTTTTAGATCTCAGTACTTTTCACGGCTGACTTGTTACACAAAGGTTTTTTTATAGGAGAACTTGGCTCTTTTTTTAACATTTATGTTTTTGGTCTGATCTAGTGATCTCACTCCTTTTTGCAAAGATTTTAATATTTTGCCATGTCAAAATATCGAAAGATACGGAAAGATAGAAAGGTGGATTCTATCTACTAAAATCAACTTAGTTTATAGCTTCCTATTTCTTTTGGTATATTTTCTTTTTGTTATTGGTCGTTTTGATTTGCGCTTCAATTATTTCTTCTTATTCTGGCAAGATACCTAACACTGACATACCTACCTTAATTACAGCAATCGGAAATGCTCAATATAAATTAAACATTTTCTCAGAAAGTGGGTGGATACCACGCCCCCTGAATGGAAAACCTCAATTTTTATTTTTGGTCCTTTATATGCAATTCGAGCTCTACCGTTCTACCAAATTTCATTGTTCTACTGCAATCGGAATATAATTTACATCAGTTCTGAGGAAGTGGGCGGATACCACGCCTCTAAATGTAAAACCGCTAATTTTATATTTTTTTCTTTGTTTGCAATTTAAGCCCTACCACTTTACCAAATTTCATCGTTTTACAACAGTCGGAAGTGCTCCATTCAACCAACACCTATTTGGAGAAAGTGGGTGGGATACCACGCCCCCTGAAAGGAAAATTTCAAATTTTCGATTTTTTCCTCTGCTTGCATGATAAGACCTATAGTTGTGCAAAATTACAAGATTCTACGATGTCGGGAAGTGCTCCATAATTTTGATGATCTGTCAGTCAGTCAGTGAGTCAGTCAGTTACGGTTTTTGTGATTTTTGAGGCCTTATATCTCAGCAACCGCTTATGCTAAAAAATTGATATTTGGCGAGGCGTCTGTGCCTAGCTTAGCATATATTCGGAGTTTTAAGGTTCTGACTTAATTGGTACTGAAAATAGGAAGGGGTCAAAAATCGCCTGAGTTTGTTCCTGTAAAAAGGGTGTAGTGCCAGAACTTGGCTGGGCACTACCGCGCCCTTTGTTCCAGAAGCAATACGATATGATTTATTTGTATTTCTTTATTATTTTGATGCATTTCCGGTGAAAAATCATAAATAACACCAGCAGAAACAAAAATACCATCAGGATGGTATGAAACCTTAACATCAACTTGCAAGCTGTTAATGTTAAATATTTTTTTCGACTTTAAAAAAAATATTCTTTTTTTTTAAATTCAATATTTTGAAAACGGGCGAACGAAGATAGAAATTACTTCTTTAAATATATACAATATACATATTATTAAATACTTAAACAAAAATTGAAAAATTTCGTATACCTATAACAAATGAATTTACTAATCCTCAAACGATTTCTTATAATGGGTGATTTTTTTGCTATTTTCTTTTTGGCAACACTGCTTTTGACAGCTTATGCACGTTTCGTGTCTTGTGTCATTGTCAAACATCTTCAGTTTGGTCTATAATTTAACCATGACATCGTCTTACAAACGAACAACGCTTGCAAATTATTGAATTTAATTATCTGTTAAGAAAGTTCATCGACCTACTGAGGCGGCTATTCGGGCTATTGTGACCAAATTTCACACCAAATTTACATTGTTCGACATTAAACCACCAACACGCTTACGTATAGAGTGTGAACTGAGGAAAATATCGCAGATGTATTGGCTATTGTTAGTGATGACCTTTCAAAATAAAGCTGGTGCAAGCCGAACGACCTACCAAAACGCCGAATTTTTGGTGAATGGGCTCTTGAAAAGTTGGCCGAAGATCCACTTTTTTATCGAAAAATTGTGTTCAGCGACGAAGCTCATTTCTGGTTGAATGTATACGTGAACAAGCAAAACTGCCATATTTGGAGTGATAGAAGCATTGCAAGAGATACCAATGGATCCAGAAAAAGTCACTGTTTGGTGCGGATTATATGGCCTGGCGGATTCATTGGGCCGTATTTCTTCAAAGATGATGCGAATCGCAACGTTACTGTGAATGGTAAGCACGGTATAGCGATCGTAACAAACTTTTTGTTTGCGAAAATGGTTTCAACAAGACGGTGCCTCATGCCACACAGCACGTGTAACAATGGATCAATTGAGAGGCGAGTTTGGTGAACAGTTTATTTCACGTTTGGGGCCGGTCAATTGGCCGCCTAGATCGTGCGATTTAAGACTATTTTTTGTGGGGCTACATATGTTAAAGTCCATGTCTATAGCGACAAGACCGCTTCGATTAACACACTGGAAGCCAAAATTGAAGCATTTATTGTGCAATACCGGCCGAAATGTTAGAAAGAGTATGCCAAAATTGAACTAAGCGGATGGACCATTCGAATTATAAATTATATCGATTCGATTCTTTTCTCAGATCCTTGGCGGCGATCTTTGTCTAACGTGTCTACTCAAATTGAAAGAACTTTTTGCATTTTTCTTTGATGGGTTTTCGTAGTTCTCACTTCTGTTCTCAAGATTTATCCCGCAAAAGCTGCGTTGACCAAATTTGACTTCAATTTAGGTTTCCTTAGAGCAATTATTATTGGGACCAAATATTGTTGTTATCTGTAGGAATGTTTTGCCGAGTCCCACCGGCTACCACTTTTTCATGATAAAAGAACAAAACCTTTCTGTTTTTGTTTGTTGAAAAAAAGAAATCGAAAAAAAGCTTTCACCACCGAAGTTGGCAATAATGATGTTGATGTTCTTCTGACAGTCTAGCAGGTTTGTTTCCAAACAAATACATAAACGATATACTAACACAATATATTCCAATAGAATTGTCCGTTCCAGTGAAAAAGTGGGAGGTGTATGTCGTCGTTGTACGTGCTTGAATTTACATGGCAAAATGGCAATGGTGATGTGTTTTGTATTGGTGTCTCGTCGATTATTTAATCATAATGTAACAACGATTCCGCGCAATAAAGGACCTATGGATTTTTGATGATGTACCTATACAACTACTTGCTCAATCTTATCCTTTTCTATCTAGGCGTCTGGTCTTGTCCCTCGTATCTTGATGTAATATAAAGAAATCAAAGTTGTCATAATTTATAAATAAAACGAGCTGAATGATATATACGAGTACACACGACACAATAGGGCTCGAGAATTGTGTTTGCTGAAAAGCGAAAAGGGAGTAGAAAGTGACCTATGAGCTATGATTCTTCTGTATTTCTGCAACGATGGTGATAGTATTGAGATTAGGATGTAGGTAGGTACTTTATTTTGAAACGAACAATTAATAAAATCAAACATTGTCTTTCAACGACCGGTGATAATTCAAATCTTTTAATTCAAGAACTTCTAAGAAGCCTCAGTAATACTGAATCCTAAGATGCGCCATAATAGCACGTTCGTGCAACCCAGGCGTGCACTTTATTTTTGCTGCCTCCTTGTAGGTAGGAACCTGGTTATTGTTCATAATTATTATTGTTCTCCATTGTTACCTATATCAGCAAAGTCCTGTAGTTTTATGATGTCCATCCATGTCAGCGCCATTATTTCTATTATTTCAAGTACCGACGCCCAAACTTCCCAACTTCAAGACTTCGCTCACATGAATCCTTCAGTTTTCAATACTTATACCTGTACCTATGTACATACATTATATCTATGTGGTGATGTAAATATTGTTGGACCCGGAGAGTTAAGGAGGAAAAGGAAAGGAAAGTGGCTTTTATATTCAATTATTAAATGATGGTTGGTTTCATGTTTCCCATAAAAGGGGAGTCGGCACGACAATAAAAGATAGTCGATTTTTGTAAATACACACCCACGTAGATCTAAGATTTTCTTCATATAGGTAAATTTTCTTTGAATATTTTAGGTTCTGATTAAATTTAAATACGTTTTTTTTTTTAATTGATGAAGTTTCCAAAATTGTTTCTGACGTTCGGGTCGAGATTCTCCACTTTTACTTTAATTGCATATAATCTTCTTGTAGGAATAAGAATACTCAAGGAGCTCTGGTTTAAGTGATAGGAAGGGTCATAAAATCAGAGTTACTAAACTTTTTTTCAAAATTTAAAATAAGATTTAAGAACTAATGGCACTAAACTTTAAACAGCCTAGGGTTAAGATATTATAAATATGCATGAGCGACGAAGTCCATTTTCATCTCTATAGGTAGATATAGATACATTAATAATCGCTTCTGAGGCACCGAAAATATAACCTAATCGTATAACCTATGAAGAACCGTGACACGCGCTGATTTAAACCAATAAAGTTTTAAAATTCTATAAGTGTTAGTTTAAGAAATGACAACTAAATGTTTCCATACCCAATGGCACGCCCACCCAAAATTTAAAAGTTAGAAAGTTAAATTTTGAGTATCATACGATTTTTCGAAATTTTATAAATATTTTTTTTCTCAAAAACTGTCCCAACGATTTTTAAAAAAAAAATTCAAAAAATTTAATTTAGTTAAACCTAGGTAATGGTTGAAAAAAGTTTTCTAAAAAATGAGTAGTTTTGGTACCCCTCTTGGGACCATTTTTTTTTTTTTGTTTTTGATTTTCTCAAAAACAGTACCATCACCGATTTTGATCATTTTTTTTATGCTAAAGCTTCTCAGCAGTTTGAATATTATTAAATATATTCAAATTTTCCAAAAATTTTTTTTTTTGGATTTTAAAAAACAATGTTTCGAAAACTCCATGCTCGATTTTTTCAAAACTTGGTAAATAAAAGTTTGGAAAAATAATCTACAAGATACATATGAGAAAAAGGCAAGAGTACGATAACTTAGGCGCCAAGAAATTATAACGGTTTTTTGTAGAACAGTTCAATACAAGCATTTTTTACTATGGGAGGGGGGGGTCTATCTCCCCCCGTTTGGGCGGGAGGGGCAATTTTATAAAAAAGGTACTAAAATGGAAACAAAAATATTAAAAAATAACGGTAATACTTACAATTAAGTATTATACCTTTTTCTAAAGCCAATACTCTGATCTATTAGATAATTTTTAAATCAAGTAGAATCTATGGACAGTTTTTGAAAAAACGAGTTTTAAACTCAAATTTTGGTGAAAAAAAACATAAAAAAAAAGTTTAAAGTTTAATTTTTCCAAACTGCAAAGTTTTATATTATTATTTTTCCTAAAATTCGTTGCTCTAATTTATTCTTATTCAAAAACTGAAAACTAGATGATTTTATGTCGTCTAGTTTTTGAGAAAATTGAAAATAACTAAAACTACTTTTTTATGGGATATTTGCTTTTTTTGCTTGCTTACGCATTACGGCGTATAAACAGTGAGATATGTATGGGGGGGCATGCTGCCCCCCTGCAACTCCCCTGCTTGGACACACTATAGAATTTGGGGTAGGTGCGAGGTTGGGTGTATGCAAGGTTTCCTTTGCATTTACAGAATCTGGATTTAAGAAACTTTGAGTTTACCCTATGGTCTATATCCAATGTCTACTAAATATATGTATGTACGTATGTATGTACGCCCAAAGTTGCACATTTAAAATGTTCAGTCATGAAAATTTAATACATTATGAAAAATACACATTACCTTGGTACTACTGTACGAATGCAGCAAATTTATATAATTCCTTAATTATTATGTATGTTTATTGTTTGTGTCTAACATTTTTAATGGTAATGTGGTACAGAAAATTGTTTACTAAGGTCATTCGTTATTCAACCTTTGTAAGAGTGAAGTATTTTTTTCTTTGAATAAAGAATGGCGACTAAGCATCCACTACTTCATCCTAAATTAAATAACTTTTCAATATTTCAAAAAAAATATTTCAAAAGCACCGCGTTCTTAGAAGAAATTGGTCTAATTCCAACTAAAGCGTCAACTCCCCTCAACTCCAACTCAAAAAGGTGACAAAAATTGTAAGAATACAATATTATTATTATTATTTATTAATCAACCAGAGTATATTATACTCTTACAGACTAAGATACATACATAAGTAAATATATAGTTACAAATTTGTAGGTGGGTATATAAAATTCAAATTACATTTAAATGATTTACATAGTTAATCTTTTATTTTAATAAATAACGTTACTTAAATTTTGCTTAAAACTAATGATTTAAAAGTTTCTCTGGTGCAATCCATATAAAAGTTAGTCTCAAAGCAATAAACCCATCTATCGGTACATTTTTCCATGGGCCTCAATATTGGCTAGAGATTCGGGAGGTGCTTGCTATAATTTTTTTTTGTGATCAAAATGCCTGTAAACACGGTTTTAATACATTGAACATTGAAAAATTGTCTTAACTATTTTTAAGTAACACCTGACTTACTCACAAACTGACTGACTGAGACGTGAAATGCCATGCAATTCTACCTCCTCGTGGTGCATTCTTAGTAACCCTTAATGATTTGCTGTACTGTACTTACAAATGAACCACATTAACATTAATCCTCAAAATGAAATCACCGTAGTTAAATACCAAAAATCAAAAATTTCATAAAAAGTAGTTTTAGTAATTTTCGATTTTCTCAAAAACTAGAAGGGACAAAACCATTCGGTTTTTTGTGTTCGATTTAGAATTAATAGTAGCATTGACCACAAAAATCCAATTAAGCACTTCATTTTACAATTTTGAAAAAAATTGGTCTAAACTTTTTTTTTTCATTTTTTTTAACAAAATTTTGAGTTTGCATGCAAATTTTTCAAAAACTATTGACATAAATAATTTAATTTAAATTTACGATTATAGAATAGACTTCTGGCTTTCAAAACCGGTATAGTATTTTATTGTAAGTGTTGCCGTTGTTTTTTAATATTTTTTTTTTCAATTTAAGTCATTTTTTCTAAAATCGCCCCTACCTCCTAAACGGGGCGAGATAGACCCCCCCCTCCCATAGTAAAAAACGCTTGTATTTGACCCTTCTACAAAAATCCGTTATCAATTTTTGGCGCCTAAGTTATCGTACTCTCCCCGAGAAAAAGACATTCATTTTACATAAAAATAACGGTATTACCCTCCATACAAATGCTAAAAAGCGGTTTTCGAAAATCGTATTTTTCTCGAAAACGGTTCCAGGAATTTTGGTTAAATTTTTGTTCTTGCTATTATTTTTTAATATCTGTAATTAATTAAAAAAAAATTTGAAAACAAAATATTACTGACTGTACCTATCATAGAACGATTTTTTAAAATTTTGAATTTCTCATTATCAGCACGACGGAAATAATTGAAATTTCGTAGAGAGAAGCTTCTAAAAAATTTAAAAAACATTGCATTTCAAAACGTTAAGAAAAATATTTTTTGAATTTTGAAAAAAAAATCAATTTTTTGTTTTTTTGAAAATTCAATATCTCGAAAACGGCTCAATACATTTTCTTGTAAATTTAAATTTTATTCATACAATAATAAAAACTTCAAATTGGCGTACAAACATTTTTTCTCAAAAATGTTTTAAAATGTTCTTATATAAAAGCTTATTTTTTAAGAAACCACTACAAAGACTTATAATTTTTGTTCTTGCGTAAATCTATATTTGCTTGAATCACATGGCATCCTATGCTTACCTTTAACTACTAAAGAAGTTTTTTTAGTCATTTAAAAAATGAATTCTATGCTTATGAACAGTTTCTCTATAATAACATTCATTTTTGAAATTCTTAGTCTTTTACATAGGAGCAAGTTCGTGCGACCCAGTCGTGCATTTTATTTAGTATCGTGTTATTTACAAACGCCACGGCCAAACTGTCATTGTTTTGGGTACGTTCAGAAACAATTTATTAAGAAAATTGCTTTAGTACGATACTAGTTAGAAAATGTTTAAAATTAAAAATGAGTTAGTAAACTATTTTAAAGTTAGCAAATTGTTGAGTAGTATCATACTAATACCTGTATAATAAGCTGTATAAAATTTTGCGTCATTGTATTTAAAAGAATCAATAAAAACGTAGCATACACAAAATTTCGAAAAACTTAGTAAATAAATTAGGAAAAAAAATTCTCGATGGATTTTTGTTTTACTATTCCATACTTCAAAAAATTGTTTTTCTATAATTCTTCTAATCACTCCCACATCTATTTTAAAACAGAGAAGCTTAAGTCTATTACAAAAACTAAAAACAAGATGATAAAAATTTGTTGTTCAAAAATCGACATAAATTTATACCGAATGAAACAGAATGTGTTCTTTTATATTCCTATTTTTAAGCTGCACCCTCACTGAGTGAGGTTTATTTTTTCGGTTTATACTATTCAATAGGACTTCAAATAAAAGCAAACAAAAATATCATTTCATTTTATCGATTGAATAAAATGCAACTGAAGGGACCCAGTTGGCTAGGAGTTAATAACTATTTTAATTTCAGAGCACGTGATTGAGCTTTATATCCGATTCTTCCTATTGTGTTTTGCTTGGATGGTAGGTAGGTATATACCTTTATAGATACCCTCTTTGAGGAACTTGAATAACCAACACTTAGACTTGCCGGACACGACATGCTCATTGTGGGTGTAATGACAGATATAATGTTATAACTAAACAATACATGTGTCGGTCAAACATGGTTTTTTGCTGTCAGTTATATTGATCTTTTGATGGATACACGCAGAAATACGAGTAGATACCCAACTTACAATATTTCAAGGGAAAATGGAAGTCACCCACATCGATTAATAATACATATGTATAGACATTAGGTTCAGGCAAATCTGTGAATGGAACTTGTAAAAAATAATACTAAATTTACCTATACAGGTAGGTGCGAATTAAAAAAAGAGAGTTAATTGAAACAGTCACGAAGACCAAAGGCGAGAACTTTAGGGTTTGTAAAAAAAATTAACCGAAACAAGTTAAGTCGAAAACTTAAGAGTCGGAATTGCTGATAGATAATAAATAAAAGAAAAAAAAGCCTAAGAAAACCACCGCATCCTTCGGACAAGGTTGCAAGTCTGGCGTTTTTTATATTATGGTAATTTCATCTTTAGGTGTTATCAAAGTTTCACCCTTGTTGAAATAGGGTAAGTAAATGCTTTGTTAGCTTAGCTTAGACGGAGAGCTAACAACGTTTTAACCTAATTTATTTCCAAAACGATGACATTTTGGTCATAGAAAAACTAATATTTAAAAGATTCGGGAGCTAATACATATGCACTCAAGAAATTAAAAAAAAAAATATAGCGGAAAGTTTCAACGCACCTTTTTCAGACATTTGATTTAAATCAGCAGTAATTTTTTGGTAAATTTGAAAAAAAAAAAAAGGAAATGCTTTGAAAGCATATTGATACACAATTTTATTTAACCATTCGAGCTACTATACATATAATATTTTTTTATTAAAAAAATCTAGCTTAAATTGGTGAAATCGAAAAAAATTAGTTGTAATATTGATATACCTATATGTATTTATAGTAACGGCCAAATTTCGTACAATCTTAAGCATAGGATAACATTTTATTAAAAATATATGGCCTTTTTGATAAATATCTGTGTGTAAAATGTTTAGTAACGTTTTTTTCACATTCAAATAAAAATACTTTTTGAATTGAAGAACAATCATGTAGATTATGTAACTCACAATATTTTACTTCCCAGAGTTTAGAAAATCCGCATTGCAATGCAATCCATTTTCTTTTATAAAACTCAGATAGCTGTTTTTGTCATTAAAGCGGAATATTCCCCCTATGCATAGCTGGGCATTAACTCGTTAATCCGTTAATCGTTAATTAACGAAGTTAACATTTTGATTAACGGATTAACTTTTAAGTTAACTTTTAAAAATGTTAACGGACACGTTAAATCCGTTAATCCACGTTAAGTCCGTTAATCGTTAATCCAATGCCTACTATTTACCCGCGCGGCGCCAAAAACAGGTTCAGACAAGTATGAGATAAGTTCCGTACGGCGCACAGTGCGTCGATTGTATGCAGGTAGTGGAAAAAATCTATTTTTCAAAATCAAGATAACTGTGATCAAAAATTGGTTGCTAAATGTAATAAATAGGGGATTTTACTCAATTTGAGGAATTTTCACGCCCCCTACCACGCCCATTTTTGGTAATAAATTGGTTACATGAAAACTTCTAGTACGATAGTGATTTTAATTATTAATATTCTGGTCGGTGAAGAAATTATGAGTTAAAATAGCGCAAATTTCGCCCACTGACACGCCCACTTTTGCTATAAAATTGATTTTTTTTTAAATTTTTCGTATGATATTAAAAAAATGTACAAAATTAATGTGTTTGATAAGAAAAATTTATTTGAACAAAAATCCACCCACTGCCACGCCTACAATTGTAAAATTATTAGTTAGAAGCCAAACATTTAAAAAATTTGATGATTATTCGATATACAAAAGTTGTAATATTTTAAAGGTTAGTAGGAAAATATCCATTTTTTCAAAGCACAACGACCACAGGATATATCGCATAAAAGATCTTGCAAAATATAATGGATGCTTTTATTGTTGACAAAAATAATTGTTCAAAAAAAGTAATAACAAAAAGAAAAACCGAAAAATAAAAAATTACGAAAAAAGATCACTATCCGAGTGTTCGAGTGTACAAGCGATGGAAGTGACGTTTATTTATTTCTGAGCAAGTTGTTGATGCGTGTCTTGCTAAGATTTTCTGATCTTCAGTTTCTAAATTTGATTGCATATTTAATTTTATATCCATAAACTGCAATACACCAGGTACTGGGGCTGTTGAGTTGGAAAACCAAACATCAAAAAGTTCTCTGTTTGAACACATTCTGTAAAAAATGCTCGTAAACAAACACTTGTTGCAAGAAAAAGTGCAAGTTGTTGCAAAAAAAACTTACTTTTTTTAAAAGATATGATTGTTTTCTTTCTTTAAATAAAAAAACTTTTTTCCCATATGGCACCACACAAAATATATGACTTATCAAAGTCAGTGCTTAACACGAAAAAAGAAGCTTTGAATTGGACTCGCAAAAAAAATTTAAATTTACATGTAAAAAAAAAATATGCAGTTAGAATACCTATATTTTCTCTCCTGATTGTGAGGATAGCGAAAAAAAAATATCGTATGTTCTTTTCTTTTCTTCAGTAAACGCTCTTTCAACCGGTAAGTACAAATCCTACAAATCACTATTTGTTATTTTGCTGATCTTCTGACGATCTCTGACAACAGAAAATTGAACTTTATCATAAATAAACTGTCGATTCATTCATTTAGACTTATTACCTTGAATTTGGCATACTTGCTTCACATTTTTGGCTCATTTTTTTTTTTTATTTTTTTCCACTAGTCGCCGCACTGTGCGGCGCGTGCCGCGGGTGAAACAAAAACAGCTAGGTACATATTATATTTTGACGGCGCGTGCGAGTGAGAAAACTGCGAAGAGATTCATTTCGTTTGATCATTTCATTATGCCGGTCGTCCACTATGTGCGCGATAAGTTCAACCAACTTCGTTTAACTTTTTATTCAACTCTTTCGTTGGATAAACGATTTTACAACTTCTTACACTAGTGCAGCAACTTACGTAATTCACGTTGAGCAACTAAAGTTGAACAAAATGCGTTTGGAACCCCGTACACATAATTGACCAACTTTCCCGTATGTTGAGTAACCCCGCACACCTAGTTCATCAACTCTTAAAACTTATTCCAGTTGTGAATAGCTCTGTACACCTAGTTAACCATTTTACTCAAATGTTGAACAACCTCGTACACTAGTTGATAAACTTGTTCGATTTTGACAGAAAAAAATTTTTTCCGAGTTGATCAACTGCGTTTTCGATATTGTTGCTCAACCAGTTGATGAACGAGTTGATACCTTCGTACACTTAAGCAATGATCACTCGTTGGGAACGCGTTGAACGCACCACCATAAACAAAAAACTCAAACGTCAAACCTGAAATAATTTTGACTTCAGTTCGGTACATACATTTATTGTCGCACGCCTTCGCTTTAAAAAATTCTTAAATTTGTTCCGTATGAGTATGATTTCCTCTAAGAAAAAAAAAAGTGGCTGCCGCATTAATAATATTAGAAAATGAACGACAAAGGAAGAAAAAAAAACAGCCAAGACGATTCTTGGTAGATGATTTTTTCTTGAGTCGCGAAGAAAATTGTTTTTTCAATGAAATATAATATGAGAAATTCAAATCGATTGATCCCACCGCGCTCGTAAAATCCCAAAGAAAATTAAAAAGTTGATCAACGCGTTGAACAAATAATGTGCAACACATTATCTTGAAAATGTTGCTCAACGTGTTGATCGAACATTTTCAAGGAGCAACACGAGCTCGTACACTACCCGTACACTGGTTGCGCAATTCGTTGAGCAACGGCCAACAACTAGATCCAACCCGCTGGTTGAACAGAATTGAAGGCACCGTACATTAGAGTTGAATGCGTTGAATTCGAAATTTGTGCATTGATCGCCAAGTGGACGACCGGCATTACTTAGCGCCGGTGCTCAGAGTAAAAAAAATATAAAAAATGCACTTTTTATCACATGTTAACGGATTAACGATTAACGTTAACTTGCGTTAATTCTTCCGAAATTTAACGCTTTAACGTTTAACGAAGCTAACTTTTTTAGTAGCGGATTAACGATTAACGAAGTTAACTATTTGATTAACGGTGCCCAGCTATGCCCCTATTCATGGATGGAGCTTGCATCATAGAAACTGAAAAGCTATCAATTATTCTTGGTATGTGTATTACTGACCACCTTTTGTGGAATGACCACATATTGGATATTGCTAAAAATGCGGCCAAATGCTTAGGTTTTCTAAGACGATGTAAAAACTTTTTCTCCCCCTCTGATCTGGCCACAATTTATAAGACTTATATACGTCCTACTCGTATACTAGAATACAATTCTCATATCTGGGCTGGTGCATCAAAAACATCTTTACAACTACTAGACAGAATCCAGAATAGAGCTTTAAGGCTGATAGGTGACAGAGTAATTTCGGAAACATTTGTTTCGTTAGAACATCGTCGAAATGTCTCTTATCTATCACTGTTTTACCGTTATTTCTATAAACAATGTTCTATTGAAAAAGCGAGTTGCATTCCCCCCCTAAAAAAATTTCACCGTATTACTCTTGCCGCAGGGAATGCTCATCAATATACCCTTGAGCGAAACTTTGAACGCACAGTTAAGTACAGAGATTCTTTCTTTTGCCGTACTACTCGAATGTGGAATTCCTTAACCGACTCTGTTTTTCCTCCCCATTTCAATGTCCAGAAATTTAAGACGAATGTACATCGGTTTCTCCTACTCAATCCTCCCACTGTTTCCTAATGCTCGCACTGTGTTCAACCAACATTTAAAGGGTAGTCATAATCCCTTGAGTGCGCGTTAATTATAAAAAAAAAACTTTAATAATTGTTTATTTACTTTTTTTCGCAAACAACATTTGAATTGATTTTGTATGTGAAGGATGACATCAGCCGTAAGGCAGTTTTGGAAAATGGCAAGGATCGATACTACAGTTCATCCGGTTTTCTTATTGGTTTCGATGTAAAATATTGCGGGTTACATAATTGCCATTAATATATTAAAAGTATTGTCGTATGGTTTAATCTTTTAAGTGTCTAAAATGAAGGTCTTGATATAGGGTGATAGATTCCCTACATTCTTACTTTAAAACACTGAACATTGAATAGCTTTTTCCCTTTTTGAAAATTTAGTACTAAAAATTCAACTATTCTCTTTTACTATACATAAATATTGCCAGTTCTTTGATAAAACAGTTGACGGTAAATATAGTGAAGTTACAAAAACCAGGCCTGTTCCCAACATCGAGATTATTTACTATTTCGAGAAAGGAGTTGAAAAGGATTCCCAGTAGGGTTACCAGATTTTTCTTACACCTCGGAGGGACGAATGGCTAAAATAATGAAAAATCCCGGGATTTTAACATATTGCCCGGGACAAAATAAAAAAAAAAATAAATGACTTTTTGTCATATGTCATTTGCAAATATTTTTCTTTTGTCAATTTTAATGACAGATGTGAGTTTGCAAAAATACGTTCTTCGTTATGTTAGGTTTGTTTCATTGAAAAAGCAATTTCTTAAGGTTAAATCACAATGCAGCGATTGTTCCTTAGCAATAAGAGATATTTAGGTACATAAGGCATTATTTTGCGAGTTTGAGTTCCAACCCGGGAAAAGAGCTGCCCCGGCGGGACAGATGAATTTATGTCTAAAATCCGGGACATCCCGGGTAAATCGGGACGTCTGGCAACGCTAATTCCCAGCGTTGAATTTGATTGACACTTTTTGGTATAATGTATTTTCACAATTACAATGAAACACAAAAGTAAGAGCTTGCCATAATCTTTTAATATACTGATGGCCAATTTCACGAAAGACTTTTAAACATTTAACAGGCTTCTAAACCTTAAAATGAGATTTTTAAATTAAACAAGCCTTTAAACACCCTTATAAACTAAATGACCATTTTTGGCTCAATAAATTTTAAAAGTGTCATTGAAATGTCATCAGAGATCAGATGTAGATCCACAGGAATTGGATATATATGTACATAGGTAGCAGCTGAAATTATTGTTTTGCAACATTTTAGTTTTTAATTTTTGAAAATAAAAAATGGATAGGTTTATAAATATTTAAAATATGTTTTTCATTTCGAATAAAATATTGAAAAGTCTTCATCCAATGAAAAAGTGCCACACATAGTTATACGCCGAGCAAGTTATTCCAGGTTCACAGGAATCCATTCTCCGACTGACTTCGAAATAGGTTCCGACTTTCCAAAGCATTTATGAATCCGTTTGTTGAATTTGTTTGGTCGTCATTTGGAACCGAAACAAACGCATCAGTGCAATAAAAAATAAATAAAGTGCTTACTACGATTTTATGCCACAGGATCTTTCCAAATATTTTTGTTTGCATTTTGTTTTTTTTTTGCATTTCTTGGCATTTGTTTCAACACATAACGCTTTCTCATTTGTTCTCATACATTGCGCTTGTTAGAAAGAAAGAACCAAATTCTTTTTTCCAGGGATGTGAAGAGAACTCAATTTTAACAAAAACTTCCCTAAAATTTCCCTTTTATAGATTGGTGAAACTAAAAAGATTTAAGAGTCTGATAAAATTTAAAAGGATCTTTGATAAAAGTGCTTTTAGTGTATGTTTATGAAACTGGCCATGAGTCTATACTCTGCCCAATAAAAATATGCAGTGTGGGCAAGATAGGACGTTTGCCTCGCATTCTGGCTACAGTGAATTGCATAAATCTGTCCTTCATTAAAGCTCTCACAGGGTTATCGTAGTGTTGATTTTAAATGGACCCTTTTTTTAAAGCTCTAAAATCAAAAGCACCTCAACAGAAACCCAAGGAAAAAAAACTGAACAAGTTACGAAATGAACAAGGGTAACTCTGAACGCACATCAATATTGAATGGGGGTTGAAATTGAATAGCACCAACAGCCATAGACCACAGCAATTCAGTGCACAGCAGATGTGCAGTCAATAGGACGTCGGGCCTGCAGCAGATGCAATCGAAAATTTATGGGCGCACAAACACTTTTTTATGGAGGAGTTCTTTCAATTTAGTATGGTGCAAAAATATAGAACGCTACTGACTTTGAAAAAGCTCTCCCATAAGACGTGTACTGCATATTTTTATTGGACAGAGTATAGTGCATACTTAGGTAAAGATGGATTAGGCTGGGTCTTAAGGAGTGATGATACTACAAGCCGGATATTAATGGATCCATTGCACTCTCCAGGATGTGTAAGGTAGATGTGATGAAGAGAAGAGAGTGGATTGAAGGGAGTTTAGGCTTTGAAAGCCTCCCTGAACTATACTGAATTAATTGTAGGACGTTCTTTAATCTTTAACAGATAATCGCACAATTCGTCGAACAAATATTCTGTTAACTAATAAAAGTAGTATTTATAAATTTTTGTGGTTCACTATTATACTTTAACGAACTTCACTATATCGAGCGTTTAGTGCTATTTTGTCGTTGCTCTATTCGTAGCTAAAAACTACGATGTCACGAGGCTTACAGAAGATGAGTCCTACGCTAAATCCATCTGATGAGGAGTTCTAAGTTTAAAAATAAAGTCAGCCGCTAACGTAGTAGTGACGCAGACAAAATCTAAAATCGACAGATTTGCAACCCAGTAGCTTTATATTATGCATTTACCACAAGTAGAAAGGGTTTAAATTAATATTCACCGTTTATGGCCGTATTTAATTTCACCCATTTCGTTTATTTTGTATGCCTACATGTTCTTTACAAATATATGTACCTTTTCAACAAATTAATGTGCAGAAAAAGCGGAAACTCATTGAACGCCTTAGGTATACACTTTTAATCTAATTCACTTACTGTCTTCGTCCCTGCACAAATATTGCGCAAGGGTTTCTCTCCGAAAACATCTCCTTCAAATTGACACATCAAGCATTTAATTGCTGTCAAACCATCTCTATATCAAGGACTTTTATTAGATTCCCCTTTCTTTTTTTTGTGTGTTTCTCCGCACACCGCACCATCGCAGACGCAGACATCAGAATCTGAATCTGAATTGAGAGCGATACAAAAGGAACAAATGATGAGGTGGTGCATTTATGTATTCTTTTGCGTGCAATATCAACATCATCATGAGGTTAGATATATTTTGTGTTGTATGGCATGCGGCGGTGTGTCCTTTTCTTAGACCAAAAACATTTGGAATTATTAGCGTTAAATTCAATTATCTTGCGACATAAATTGTGCTTGTTGAGTTATGCTTCGTTTTTTTTTCTTAATCAGGGATGAGGACAAAAGGATGTTGTTCCGGTACAATATAGCACAGGGAATTTATTTTTAAATCTGCCTAAACTGCAAGATCTGGTAGCCCTTGTAATTGTTTTGATAATCTCCATTTTTGTTATTTTATTGTTGTCTTTGTCATAACCAAAATCATTCACTCAATGGTGGTTCTTTTTCTTAGATTTGACTTTTCCAAGTGAACAAAGAGACAACATCATCGGAATCAGAAGCAACAGCAATTGCACCGGAAAAGCCAAGCCAAGTCTCAACGGCGCGTATCGCACAATCCAGCCCCCAGAAAGACAGCCCCAAAATATTTGTGCGGTAGAATTTTTAAGGCGAGCTTTTACACAAGGGTGTACAAAATTCCCCACGGACGGGTGGTTATCGATTAATAAGGCAAAAGTTAAGAAAGATACGCATCACGTCTGCATTGCATAGAGCGATAAATGGGGTATTCGGGAAAGGATAATATTTACCCTTCGTGGTGTTTAGAAAATAAAAATGGAAATTGAGTTTTAACTTTAAATTGACGCAACTAATTCAATTTTCCTTGCGGAATTCGTTCATTAGAAGAAAAGTTTATCAGATATGTTTTTTTTTGGGATCATATTATTTTCTTTTAACTTTAATCAATTCAAGGCGATACATGTATCTATAGATTATTGGAAAAATTTGTTTTCTTAATAGTTTTTATATTGTGATTTTTAAAAGTTAGTTTAAAGATACTGTCAAGGTATGCGTCTAAGTATCTAACGTTATAGGTAGGGTGTCCATTATTAATAAGCTGATTAGCCGGAAGTAAGCAAGGGTTTCTTTTCCTAGTAAAAAAAGATAGATTCGATCTTTTCAGCATTAAGTTTTATTTTCCACTTTGTGTAATAATCTTGTAATATTTTAACTTATTTTTTTTTAAATTGTCTCAAGATAAACTTCATGCGACGAATCTACCTACTGTTTTAGTCATGAAGTTATGGGATATCAGATGAGTATAGATTGTAAAAACCTGAGCCGAGAACCCGAAGTTGTGGTACACAAGTGGAAAAGTTATTTGACTAGATACTCCACCTCTAATATGCACCTTGAAACTTCTATTTACAAGAACGTTTTGTACTATTTTACAAAGGTCCACTGGTGAACTGATGATATATCTCACCGTAGTGTGGAACAAATCTTTATAACGTTTTGGAGAAAGTAAGATTATTGCACTTGATATTTCAAAGGCATTTGATAAAGTTTGGCATCAAGCTCTCCTATCGAAAATGCGTATCGAAATTGGTACCGATGAATCTCTTCTTCGTTGGATACCAAATTACCTTTCGGACCGTTCACTACAAGTAGTTTTGGACGGTTTCAAATCTGATATCCACAAAATAAATGCTGGTGCGCCCCAGGGCTCCGTTTTGTCTCCGACACTCTTTCTTATGTTCATAAATGATCTTTTGTCTGAAACTGCTTGATTGTTTTGCTAATGACAGTACCCTCAGCTTTTCATATTCGTTCTAAGATTCACATCCTTGTCCTTCGGATGTGGACTTCAGACGGCAGGGTATGATAAGTTCATTAAATTTAGATCTTGACAGCATTGTTCAATGGGGAATCAAAAACCTCGAAAACTAAATGCTGTTTACTGTCGCTAAAGCATAACCCTCCCTCAATGCCAATATCCATGGATGGCACTTGCATCGAGGAGACTGAAAATTCAACAATCTGTTAATGAGGTGCAGCCTTGCTATGGACAGCGGCCTCATATCAGAATTTAATGTAAAACAACAATTTGAAATAAAAAATTAATAAAACTAATAAAAAAAATAAAAAAAGAAAACGTTAAAGTTTTTTTTAAAGAAAACGTTCAGTCGGACCGTTCACTACAAGTAGTTTTGGACGGTTTCAAATCTGATATCCACAAAATAAATGCTGGTGCGCCCCAGGGCTCCGTTTTGTCTCCGACGCTCTTTCTTATGTTCATAAATGATCTTTTGTCTGAAACTGCTTGATTGTTTTGCTAATGACAGTGCCCTCAGCTTTTCATATTCGTTCTAAGATTCACATCCTTGTCCTTCGGATGTGGACTTCAGACGGCAGGGTATGATAAGATCATTAAATTTATATCTTGACATGCATTGTTCAATGGGGAATCAAAAACCTCGAAAACTAAATGCTGTTTTCTGTCGCTAAAGCATAACCCTCCCTCAATGCCAATATCCATGGATGGCACTTGCATCGAGGAGACTGAACAGCTTTCAGTTCTTGGCATTTACATCACAGACCATCTTTTGTGGAGTGATCACATATTTGACGTTGCCAAAAACGCTGCTAAGTGTTAAGATTTTCTCGGCCGATGTAAGAAGTTTTTTACCCCTTCTGATCTGGCTGTAATCTTTAAGGCCTATATTCGTCCCAAGCTCCCAATGTTTCTTGTGTTTTTTCTTTACACTGTAGTTTACACTACCTTACCATAAAAAGCCATCTACCCGACAAAGTAAGAACTAATTTTTTGATCTTTGAAATAGATCCAGATAGAAAACTGGATTTCAAATTGTTTTTGTAATAAATGTGTGTTAAAAATTAATCCAGATCCGGATCTAAGTATATAGATCCACTGATAATAAAACGCACCTGCTCTTTGTTTGCAATAATTTCAAGGTGTGCAGGAATTACTTGCGGCCTTCTTTTAGCTTCCTCTTTATGACTTGAATAGTTTGTATTTCCAACGTCTGTAAAATATAAACCATTTTTTAAGCCCCAACAAAGAATTTTTGAGTGGATGAGACATACATAAGTCCAAGAACGTTAGTCAAATATAACAGAGGAAGTTCCACGAAAGTAAGAAGGATAAGGTGAAAAGATAATAGACAAAGGCAACACAATAATAATGTCAGAAAATACGTTCCCACAGGAGTAAACTCTAATTCCTTTCTTCGCAATTAAGATCACCTCCAATTATAAATGCACAGTTCACACTAAAAATCTTCCTAAGATCTTTTTGTTACCTATATCCAAAACTTTTTTCTACGTTAAGACTACTGTAATTTTTATTTTTTTCCGAGGAAATACACAAAATAAATTTTTATTTTTATGCAAAAAACTTCGATTCCTATATTTTCATATCTAGTCTGTACGCAGGACAAAAGCTAATTTTGTATTGATCGCTTAGCAAAAATTACGACATCCACAAATCTTCTTCTAATCGATAGCATTTATAGTCAGAAATTGAGATTCGAATTTCAGATTCTACTGCAATATCACTTTTATTATTACTTAATAAATAAACGAATTGTAGACGTTTCTTACGAACAATTTTGGCATTCCATGTGGCCATATTTTTGTTGTTATAGAAATTATTTAATATAATTATTACAGAATAATAGAATACAGAATTATATTATAGGTAAAATTTTCACTTACAGAATTTTTATCATCATTAATTCAAGAATAAGGATCCGTTCCCGTTTTATATGTTTGTCTTTCAACATTTTATCAAATTCAGAATCCAGAATTTTAGACATAACTATTAACCCAGTTCAAAATTATCCGGAACTCTTTTACTTCTTACTTTTGCATTCTCAAATTCTTAACTTGTTCACTTGACTCAAAATATGTATGCAACTTGAAAATTATTGAGGCTTGTTTTTCGAAATTATTTAAGAACCAAAATATACCAAAATTATTATTCCAAGAAAAGAAAATTTTATAATTTTAAATTTGCCTACAAAATGTTGAAAGCGAAATCAATTGTCTCTGCTGGAATTTTGGTTTCTAGCTAAATTTTGACTTCCAAATTTAGCATCCAACATTTTGGCCAAAAAATCATCTTCTACGCAACTATATCAACAAGGGAAATTGCTCATTTCATTAAATTTTTATTCAAATAAAGGATTTCTAGTTAAAGATCTAATTTCCTTTGTTTTCAAAATTTCCTAAATTTCATTCCAAGGATTATTTTAAATTTTATTTTGCAAAATTTCGTAACAAAATGTAGATAAACATTTTTCTAGATATTAATCTTGTCGTAAGATTATCTTTAAACATTCTCACAAGACTTCAAATTTATAAAATATCTCAGCGAAATTGAGATATGTATTTTGGAACATTTTGTGAACTCATTTTATCCGCTATTTTTTATATACAAAATATATATAAATAGTTTTATGGCTCGAATAGGTATCTACATACATATGTTTCCTTACCACCAGTGTTGTTCCTCTACGTGTCGACTTTGATTGTCTACATTAATGCGTAGACAATTGTGTCGACAATGTAGACAATGTCGACTATAGTGTCGACAATGTGGACAATGTCGACTATGGTGTCGACAATGTAGACAAAGCATGCCAGCCAATCTGTCATTCTTGATTTCTCTGTCACATTGTTTACTTCATTTAAGAAAATATCAGGTGTTAATTTGAGTTTTTATTCAAATATTGGTCGACGAAAAAATAAAGGTTTCGATCACCTAGGTTTTTTTTTAATGGAAAACAATAACAAATTTGTAGCATATTGTACAGTGTGCAACAAAAATCCACAAAATACTGCACAGGTAAATACAAATTTGTTAAAAAAAGCATATTCATATCCTAATAATAATGCCTTCACATTTTTCATTTACGAAAGCAATGCCTGTAAGCAATCCCAATCACCTGCGACATCTTAATCCGGCGATGTCTCTATGATTGTTTTAATTGATGACAATGATTTTGGCTCGAGCTCTGATTTATTAGACGAAACATAATAAGAAAAATTGAATGTCTACATTGTCTACATTGTTGACATTGGCATGTAGACAATCAGGAATTGTATACGTTGAATTGTCTACACGTAGACAATCGTGTAGTCTACATTTTTTGTCTACATGGAACAACACTGCTTACCACTTGATAAAATTGCTGTGCGTCCTCTTCTAACAATGAAAAACATTCCTTATCTTTTGTTGTTCATCTATGAAATGTGTCCTTATTATTATAATTACTGTTAAACATTGTTGCTGAACAAAATCCTCACCCCAGACCGACTCTAACCTTTGAATTTCCATTCAAAGCATGGAAAACTCTTACAAAAGGAAGCTATTATTTTACTAACAATATTAGCCTTAGCGAATTGACTGATGTAAGAACTTCCTTTTTGCCACCGACCGGATGGGCACATTTGCCATCATCACCCACCACCGGTAGCAAAGAATCGATGGGGTTGTTTTTTTTTTTTTTGTTCTTTATTGAAATAACAAAAACGAGACGACTTAAAATTGCTAATATGTCTCTCGCGCGTTGTTAACGCTTTGATGCTCTTCTTGCTCTTTCTTTTTTTTGCTTCCAAAAAGGTAAAGCATTGATGATGTGATGGGAATTTCCCAAGAGGCCTTGGCTAAGCCTTTGGCAAAATCGTATAAACGGATTTGTTATCCGAAGTAAACGGAGCTCTTGAGCCCTCATCCTTTTGCACAGTTGTATAGGTATAGCGTGTATCACGAAAAAAAACCACACAACTGTCGTCGTTGAAAGCCCTAGGAAACTTTTCAATCATCATATAGGTATAGGCAGGCTGGGCTTGTCCTTGTCAATGGAACATCTTGCTCCTTCTATATTTTGTGGTGTTCCGGTTGTTGTGGATAAATAGAGAAAGAGAGAATTTATATGGCTTCAAAACGCGTGTTAGATTGCTTTCTAAACGAATTTGTTGTTGACTGATGGTCTGCTCTTGTCTGTAAGCCTGTAAAAGAAAGGGATTAAAGCAAATTAAATACGTTTCATTTTGTTGTCTGGTTATAGTAAATAATCATAATAATTAGAAGCATTAGCAAGTACAATAGAGGGAAGTAATTGTCCCAGTGGGATGGATGGATATACTCGAACATAGTTAGGCTTAGTTGGAAAATTAAGAAATCTGGTTTCTGGTGGGGATAGAATTGCATTTATAGTGTGATGCCTTATCATATTCTAAATTTTAATTTTTTATAGATATGTAGGAAAATGACTTTCAGACGAAAAGTACATTGTCCAACGTTTACCTACCTACGTAGTTATTGATAAAAAAGGTCACTGTTATTTAATGGATCAAATATGAATATCAGTTGTTTGTCAAGACATCAAATGCTTTCCAGAATATTTATTCTTCCAGAGTTTTTTTTTCAAGACTTTTTTTTAACTTGGGATAAAGGTACTTTAGGGCAAGTTCTGCGTTTGGAAAAAATCGAGGTGGATTTTGGTTAAAGTTGACATTACGATAATAGCGAAGACGAGAAAAGTGGGTTCGGCAATTCAGTCTGAAGTTTTTTTTTAACTCCAAAACTAAACTGCAAATACACCTGTAATGGAAAATCTTATTTATCTCGAAAACGGTTTTGATAAAAAAAATTAGGTGTGCTATTATGGGCATGCACTACATTTTGGTCAACAAATTTTAGGAAAAAATGTTATTAGCGGTACCTGTCATAGAACCGTTTTTTTTTTATTTTCGACTTTCTCACTAAGGGCTCTTACGATTTCGACCAAAATTTTTGAACAGGAGGTGTTTTAATTTTAAAATAATATTATGTATAAAAATATTCGAAAAAAATATTTTTTTCGATTTTTGAAAAAAAATTACAAATTTTTTTCTGTAAAATCAATATCTTCAAAACGTGTGAACGATTATTTTTTGAAATTATATCCTAAAATCTATATTACGAAATACTTAAAATTGACATGCCAAATTTTTTTCGGGAAAAATCTGAAAAAAAATTTCTTATATAAAAAATGAATTTAATTATTTATTTATTTATTTATTATTATTTTACATTTTACATTTTACATTTAAGATTACTAGATTTTTAAACTTTGGTTGCATAAATTCATAGTTTTCTATGAACATTTGAATATTTGTATCTATCTCATTAAACCCATGTGTTTTATTTATTTTTAAACAAGTTTTTAAATTCCAAAGTACTTTTACATTAGAGCAAGTACGTGCGATCCAGTCGTGTGGGGGCGAACGCTGGTAAGGGTTTTGGGGGTTCAACCCTCCCCCCCCCCCAACGACCAAAAAAATAAGGGTTAATTTTGTTAAAGAAAAAAAAAAAGTGTTATTTTCGTGCCATAAACTCTTCTGTTAGTGCTGTTTTTTCTTACGACTTATAAGTACTATAAGAAAAGTAATGCATTCGTAAAAATAAATCGAACTCAAGATTTTTATCAAAGTTGATATTAATATGATAGTGAAGACGAAAAATGTGGGTCCCAACATTCTGTCTGTCTGTCTGTTCGACTACGGCCTAAAATGCTGGGCTGATTTTCGTTAAACTTGGTAGATATCGTTTTTTTTTTCCTTTTCTTTTTAAGACCAAAAAATAACGGTACCTGCCATACAATTTTTTTTCGAAATCTTATAAATATTTTTTTCTCAATAACTGTTGAAAAAAAAATTCATAAGACTTCATTTCGTCATTTTAGGTAGATAATGTTTGAAAAATTTTTTTCCAAAAAATGGTTATTCTTTTAAGCCCCCTTGGAACCATTTTTTTTGGTTTTTGATTTTCTCAAAAACGGCTCCGAGAATTTGGATAGTTTTTTTTTTTTTTGTTTTGATTAATCTTTACTTTTAGAGAAGCTTCTAAAAAGTTTTAAAAAAATATTGCATTTTAAGACTTTAAAAAAAATATTTTTTTAATTTTTGAAAGAAAAAAATTTGTTTTTTTTTGAAAATTCGATACCTCAAAAACTGCTCAAAATTCTTTTTTGTAAATTAAATTTTTATTCGTACCAAAATTTTGTCTTAAATGTTTTAAAAATTTTGTATACAAAAGTTTTTTTTTTTAAGAAACCACTAAAACTAATTACAATTTTGTTCTTGCATAAACTAATATTTGCTCAAAACACATATAATCCTGTGTTTAGCTCCAACTACTAAAGGAGTTTTAGTCATTTAAAAAATGAATTTTATGCTTTTTCTCTAATAACATTAATTTTTGATTTCGTATAACTCTTTTTCCTATGATCGCAAAAGTACAACAAGTTACGAGTATAACTTCACGTAGATATGTATTAATATATGCCGGATTTAGTTTTGCAGATTTGGACCACTAGGTGAACCTAGAACTTATTATAAATCTATTGTTAGGTACACTTATTGAATCACATACATTCTTTTTCTTTTGTTTCGTTAATGATATTAAACGAACCAAATAATGGCCTCCATCACAGGGCCCGTAGTAAAAGTCTAACAATTAATTCCGGAATAAAAATGCCCAAATGGGAAGCACCAAAAACGCCCTCGTAGTGAATATTTTCCAACTTTTGGTAACATTATTCAAATTTTCCAAATAGGTATCCATCCAACATCTTTATGATGTTTTGTTTTTGCGATTAGATGTATGAAATTGTTTCGATAGGTCCTATCCCTAAGAGCAAATATTATTTAGTTATAACATATTTATGTTAATTACAATAAAGAATATGTAATTAACAAGTACCTACAATATAGTAATAAAATAATATATTTTTGAAAATCTCATATTTTTTTGAAAAATCCCCCCCCCCCCCCACGAAATTATTTTCTGCGTCCGCCCCTGCTGTCGTGCATTTTATTTGAATTTGGTTTTCCAAATGTTTAAATTGAGAAAGATTGAAGCGGAGATACCGATGAACATTTGTTTTGAAGCTCAGAATCAAATCGGGGGGGGGATAAATAGGGCCATATACAGTATTCCACATTCGTGAAGTGGGGCTTACGGAAGAATCACTATATTTGAAATTACGTTCGGAGCTGCGTTCAAAGCTAATTTATATACATAGATAACATTGATATAATGAATTGTGAAAATGCCAAATATGTGTACAATTAGAATTGGAATCTTTGAGTAGGTAGAATAAAACTGAATATTTTTTTTTATAAAACAAGTTCCTATCAAAAACATTCTTCCTTAAATCTGTGAATTCCTCCTTTTTTGATCAAAAATTTAAGATGGTACTTTAATGTGAATTATTCCTATTTAACTGTGTGCTATTCTTGAATTTCAACCACAAATCATTTACCTTATTTTCCCGTTGGACAAAGTAAAAAAAAGCAATTCGAGTCTTCCTCTTCCCTATTGACATATTTATCTTGATTTAAAAATAAAATCAGTCAAAATATTTTGGAAAAAATTGGGAAAATATTTTTGTTCCCATACGAGAATCAAGTGAATTATCAAAAACTCCAAACATGTGCATGCATCAAATCTCCAATCACCATCTCTCTTGCTTTCTCTGCAAAAATAAAATTGTAATCTTATTGCATTTTCTAAAGGTACTTTGAATTTAAACTTTATCATCCACATCTTTTCTTGGGTTGGGAGTTCTTTTGCTATTTTTTGTTTTGCTCGATGGAGGATGTATTATTATTTTGCCCAGGTGAAGAAAAAAAGGTAACCAAGGATAAAAAGAAATATCCATAGTAAATAAGAAGAAGCTTATCGTGGATTAAATCTAGATGAAATTTGTTTTATGCGGTGCGGTGTAATTTGAGAATATATATTTATGGATTAACATCGTATAGTACTGTTTGTTGATTGTGGTTTTTGCGTCTTCCAGTATCAGCTATGAGGAGAGTGAGACTAATCCTTTCACAGATTTAAAAGTCAAAAGTATTTGAAAATAATGAATCCTAAAAACTCAAGATTTGTGTGTTTGTTTGTCAAAATTAACTGTCAATAATTGATGATAAAAATCTAATATCTTGATTTCTATATGTTGTTGATTTCATGAGCTTAAGACAGGCACTAATTGGCCTAAGCAATCGCATGATTTGCTTTTCTGCAAAGAATAAAAAAAACTACATGAAATAAGAAAATTATTTCTGTTTAAGTGGAGTGATTGAATTTAATTCTATCGAAAGTTAAAACGACCTAAACTCCAAAGTGCGTTTTGCCCAAGTAAGACAGTGGACTCAGCAGTTAGTTGAAGTCTTTTTAACTTTCAATTGAATCCTATATGCAGGAGGCAGTGCATCCCTGAAAAATTGACTCAGCAATTGAAGGCGCGCGACCATCCGCTTCGTTATCGCTTCGCGCTTAGAGTAGCTTGAATTGGTTAACGATTTTTGGAGAAAAATCATCTTTTCTGACGAGGTGCATTTTTATCTCGGCGGCTAATTTAAAAAACAAAATTTTTGCATCTTGGGCTCGAAAAACCCGTTTTTGTCCAGAAGCCAATCCATCCACAGTGAGTGACAGTTTGGTGTGGATTGTGGACTATTTTTCTTTAAAAACGAGGCTGGGGACAACGTTTCGGTCAACGGTGGGCTTTGCAGAGCCATGTCAACCGACTTTTTTTTTACTGAAATTGAAGAAATGGAACCTCTGGTTCAGCAGGATGGTACGCCATGTCACGCAGCCTATGCCAGAATTCATCTTTTATGCACCAAATTCCCAAATCGTGGTATTAGCCGTGTTGGCGATGTCAATTGGCAGCCTCGGAGCTGCGATTTCACCTTTTGGACTTTTTTTTTGTAAAGGACCGATGTTATGCCACCAAGCCAGAAATGATTTAAGTACTTAAGGCCAATATCACCGAAGCAATCCGTATGCTACAGCCCGAAACCTTCAAAAAAATCTTGGAAAATTGGAGTCACAGAATGCGCTGCTGCGAAGTCAGCTGAGGCAGACCCATCAACGACGTTGTGTTTCATAATTGATGGGAATGTTTGGTCTTACTAATAAAGCCATAATGCATGGAAAAAATTTAATTATGTTCATTTTATTGCGTTTTGAAAAAGAAACTTATATTTGGCCCACTTATTATACACTTACTTTAATGAGCTCGGTATTGTCCTCTTTTCAATCCAAGGCTACATGCAAACTTTTGGTAATGCAAGATGTTTTTAAGAGAACAAAGCTGAGATGGAAGAACATTAACACTTGCTTGGCGATAAAATATATCTGGCCAAATCTAAATCTGAAGCGCTCTAAGCATTCCATATCTTTAAGTATATTGCAAATTAGCTGTCTAGTTATTTCTTACATAATTCACAGGCTCTCTACTGCAACGATTTCTGCAGAAGCAAATACCTCTTCGCCTTTTTGTTCATGTCTTGCTCTATTCCAAAGGCGTAGATTCCATTTGGGAGACTTCTACTACTATGATCCTATTGATAGTGCCAATACTGAAAATGGTTTAACGAGCACGGAAAGGCTTTCTTTCTGTCAGTTAGACGCCTACAGTCACTTCTACTCTATGTTATTTAATCTAGAACAGCATACATGAAAGCAACTAAAAGGTTGATCGATCGCTAGATCTAGCGTCTCAGAGCCGTGCGATTGATCGCTCAAATCACTTACCACCGAAACCATAGCCTAAATAATGTGACCAAATGATTTTATATAACAATTGCTAAATTATGAAAACATTCATTATTATTATTCCTTCAAACGAAATTCAAGGATATTTAAAGTAAATATTTAGATAATAATAAGACAACAAGAACTCATCACAAGATTGACCTGCTGGACGCATCGAGATAAACTCTTCAAATTTTATAGGTGGCAGTTGGGTAAACAATTTTTTGAATAAGTATACCTAAGTATATCTACCTATTTGTGAATTGCGTTTTGTTTTGTTTGTCAGAGGACAATAACGAGGAAGTGCTTTTTCTCGATTCCTATGAAATTACTTTACTGGTATTTGTGTGTAAGATAATGGCAGGGTCTTATGCAAAAAATGTTTTTCTTGGATAAACAGTAAAGTCTTATCCATAGGTAATTTTAAAAGTCCTAGAACAGCCGCGTAGCACGAGTAAGGAAATGATTCGGGTCCTGGACCTTGAGGGAGCCTCGTACAAGTGCGCAAAACAAATTTATCAAGTAGGTAATCGTCCAATGGAAAGTCGCAAGGTTGATGAATGCATAGCTTTAATGAATGATATGATATGATATGATATGATCATGGCATTTTATGAATCATTTAAATTTAGCACAAGTTCCTAGATCGTTACTATACATATCCTAGGGTAGTGTGGCACTGGAATTACAGAATTATACGTTAAGTCCCAAATAGCATTTGAAGATTTTATTATAGGTAGATAGATACTGTTTGCTTGGAAACCGACTTATGTACATACATTAAAATCATTCTGTTATAATTTCCAAATTTTAAAAATCAATTTAAACGTAGAAAGAAAAATCTATAATTAAATTCTTGAAATTAGAACCTTCGTTTAAGTTTTGTATACCTATACATACATACATATGTACCTACCTATAAAATGTCCTTTGAATAAAATGATAATGTCTTTTCTATTCTTTTCAATTTCATCGATGATAAAATGAAACCTTTTTAACAAAAATGAATAAACGATCAAATCTATATCTCATCTCACATCTCAAATTGCACTCAATTACCTACCACTCCACTAACTAAAGATTCGAATTAATAAACCAATTCATTTTAAACACCTCTTCCTTTCCATCAAAGATTTTTTTTTGTTAATGCTGCCTTTTCTCTCTCTCTTTCTCTTTATTGTGTCATTATGTATAGGTATTTCCTTTTTATTAGCACACACATATAATCTCAATTAGTAACATCAGGCCCTTTGCCTTCACCTTTAATAGAATAATAAACCGAAGTTAATTTGAAGAGGTTTTTTTTTCTTCAGGATCAGCGAACAGAGGAGACAAAATTATATTTCCAATTTTTGTTTCTTTTTATGCTTCTAATGATTCTTTAATATATCCTAATTTCCTCTAATATGTCCCTATAATGTGAAGTGAGAAATTGTGCGAGAACAAAACAACCATCTTATAGGTAGGTACTCTTTAACCGAGAAAGAAAACAAATTGTAAAAACAAACCACAAAAGGATCCTTTTCTTTAATATGCTTCTGCATTCTGCTGGTTTAGTTCTGGGAATTGTCCTTGTGACACCTTAAATAATATAAGACCCTCTCTACCCAATCCATGGGCTTAGTTTTGTTGCCTATGTACCTATGTACGAGTACGGAGTGTCTATAAAGGCCGACGACTTGCCCATAAAAGGTAGATATAAAATGCCTACTTGAAGTTTTTTTATTCTTGTTTTTCAAGTGTGAATGAGTGTTCTCCTTAAATAAACACACTCTACGCCAAACCACAACAATACAAACTAAATAAAATATATGAAAAGAAAAGAAACAAAAAACCCTCCTCTGAAAGACACAAAGAGAAAACGGAAAAAAGGAATAGAAGTATTTTTTTCTTCAGTTAGACACACAAAATAAAGGATATACCTACACATATATCGGAGGAATAGGAGTAGATATAGGACGAGGACACACAGATCAGAAATTAATCTAAAAATGTATAAAGCTTGATATCAGATATGCTGTTTGTAGCATAATAAACTTAACATAAACTTAGCTAAACTTTTAACTCCTTCAATTTATATTATATGTTCAGATAAGTAGCTTTTATTTTAGTCGAATTAGTAGATATGATGTTGAAATTAATTTAGTAAAAAAAAACCTTTTTGAAAATTTTAATCTTTAATTTTATTTAAGTACTTTGACATTTATAAATGCCAAACAAATTGTGTTTGCTTAGTTTTTTGTACGAACTGTCATTGTTAAAGTGTGTACTTATATACAGCGGGCTAACTTTGTACATTTTAACATTAATCTTATAACTATCTTAAATTCATAAAAACTAGCCTTCTTTTCCGATAACTTACAACTAACTTACTGGCCCTATGCGGGCGCTATAAGTAAACTTTATCTTAACGCCTTTCGGCTTATTTTATACTAAACTAATCGATTTTATTTTTCTCGAGAGCAGTTCTTGATTCTTGGGATTGTTATATTTTTTATTTTGGGGTTTTATAGATATTTATATACGAGTATCTATCTATATTTATATATAAATTTTTTTTTGTGTGACACCCTGGCTGTCCCTACCTAATATTTACCTTAATTTTTTTTATAATTCACACACGCTCAAGGGTATGTTAAGAGACCCATATGTTTTAAATCTATGTAAGTCTGCCAAGACATACATACATGTCATAGTTAACTTTCTCTATCATTAGACAACCACCAGCACTGGATCTCCTGTCTCACCCTGTTCCTTCACTCATGATCCAAAACCCTAAGCTTTTCCATTTGAGATGGAGCAACGTTGAACCACACCGGACACCAATTGAAAATCACCTTCACTCTGCTGTCAAGCCGACTGCTATAAAACAACCGTTTCGTCAGGGCAAATGCTCCCCTAGCTTTGGCAAGATCAGCATTTACATTTATTTCCAAATACAAATAATAATCCAACCAGATGCCAAGGTATACTTTACCACGCCAAAAGGGCTGGCCATGTGGCCCTACGCCCTACGATCGCCAGCTTGCGCCAGTTCTTTCTCGAATCCCCTAGGGCTCTAGACAACAAAGTCAGATTTCTGAAAGTTGTTTTTCAACTTCTAATCATCGCAATATCGCTGAATTTTTTCGAAGTCACGCCAATGACCTCGACCTTGGGAGCTGTTCTGTACGCTATAAGATCCTCGGCATACACAATTGCCTGAGTTAGACTACCTATCAGATCGCTGGTGTAAATGCTGAATAGAATCAGACCGAGGCAATGCCAATATTTGAAACTAGTTTAGTGAATTTCTCTATAAACCACATTAATTCCCTGATCGTCCAAATAGATTGCACTCGTTTCACTGATTTTCGACCTCTAACTACCTAACAATGTGTTTGGGTGGCGATATTTCCGAAACGAGGCCTTGTAAGAGGCTGCGGTTTTTAAAATCCCTGGTTAACTTTTCCAGAGCTATACACGGGTGAAAACTAGAAGGTTCTGCGAGTACTGGTTGTCGAAATATGGCCTTCCAAATTGATTTTACTGAAAATTGACCCAATTTTAAAAATGTCATCGGATGCGAATGGAAATATTTCCCAAACCAGGGCTCGCAAGGCGTTCTGGTTTTCAGTACCGAATAGAAAATTAACAGACCTTTCCATGCATGTGCCAAACTCGAAAAAAAGTTTTTCTATTTTTTTGAAAAAATCATGGACTAACCACTTGTCTACAAAAATCATTATTTTTTCAAAATTCACCAATCCCATCGAGATTATGTACGAGTATATCAAACGAAAGGTCTGTTCAATACCTACATATATGCACATGTAAGCCAAAACGGTCTGCGTGGTCTGGTTACCGAAATATGACCGTCCAGGGGGTGGCTGTGGCACGATGATTGTGTGCTCGCCTGTCAACCTCATGATCACAGGTTCGATCCCTGCCGTCGTCGTCTATGTCGTTTCAATTCCATTAAAAAAAACTTCTAAGAATTGTCATCAATGGGTTGATGGTTTACTCACTACATGTTGTTCAGGCATAACACTAACAACATGTAATTGAGTTAAACTAGTATGTCCAACAAGGATGAACACGAATAAAATAATGTGAATTGTAAGCGACATAGAAATAAGACACGGCATTTCTCCGCTTTAGCTCAGCCGCCATCCCTGGAGATAAAAATATCTGAGACAACCACTAACAGTCTCAGAACATCGTGCCACACATCTTTCCTATCCTTCTTTCTCTTCATTAACTTCACGCTCGCGCTGTGTTGAAACATTTAAAGGGTAATCATAATCCCTTGAGCGCGGGTAGATTATAAAAAAAAAAAAAAAAAAAATAGATTGCACTCGTTTCACTGATTTTCGACTAATAAACTTAAACTTATGCTTCTTTTAAGTCTTAAATCATATACTTAGGTATAAAGGACATTATTTAAAAAAAGAATCAATCACTCTTTTACTATCGAATTTTCAAAACAAATTTTTCCAAAATTTGGCCATTAAGTATCTATTATTTTAAATGCAAAGGAGCTCCTGTAAAATAAACATTTTGATTGAAATTGGTAGAGCCGTTAATGAGAAAGTCGAAAGTCAAATTAAACGTTCTATGAAAGGTAAATAGGTACCGTTAATATTATATGTTCTTGAAATTTCTTGGACCAAAATGTAGACCATGTCTACAATAGTAGATATGCATATTATTTTACTATCAAAATCGTAAGAAGCGTTTCCGAGATAAATTACTTTTCTTATAAGGGCTGTATGGTAGGAACCGTTAGATTTGGATTCAATTTCTCCTCTAGGAAATCGCTGAAGAACCTTAAGTTCCAAATTTGAAGAATCCGCTTCAGCAGCTTAGGCTGAAGGTAGAGGTATAGACATACAGACAGGCGGAATTGTGGGACCCACGTTTTTCGCGTTTTCTATTATCGTAACATCAAAAGCAAAACTTACCTTATATTATACCTATCTCATATCTACATACCTACATATGTACCTACATATGTAATCGAAATTAAAAATGATGAAATAGAGAACAAACAATTTGCCACCTTTGGCAAAGTGCCAAAGTGCCACCCTACGTTACGCTACGCTAATGGTTGACAAGAAATTATCAATGGTTATGTAAATAAAATAAGTTATGGTGGAAATTCTGATCACCGATCACTGAACTCCAAATGCGCCAATTTTGACAATTAACACTCAACACAATTAAAACTAAATTTCATAACTGTGGCTGCTAACTTTCATTATTTTTGAAAAAAACGTTGTTCTCTTGTGTTTTGCTCTATTACTAGGTGTATAGTCATCTAATTTTCGAAATGTTTAAATATGAAAGTTCAAAAAACAAAAGACATGGGCGCAAAATTTTAAACAGCCTATTATTAAGGTATTAGTATGATACTATACTTAACAATATTTGCTAACTTTATAGTAGTTTGCTAACTCACTCTTAATTTTGAACATTTTCTAACTAGTATCGTATCTACTAAAAGAATTTTCTTAATAAATTGCTTCTGAACACACCTAAAACAATGACATTTCGTGCAAAAAAGTAAGTAGGTACACGAACCTTTTTTGATGTTTGCAAATGTCAAAGAGTTATATGAAGCTAGCATGATACTAAAAAAATAAAATAGGTATCTACCTAGGTATTCGATGATTTTAACTTTAGTAAAAGGGTAGAGGAAGTATGATGCTAAATTCGATTAAAATTTGCAAATTCGTTGTTTTAATCTAGTATCATACTAAAACAGCTTTAGCATCGTACTGATTCAATTAAAATTTTGGGCCATGGATTGAAAGGTTCAAAATGAATTTTAAAGTTGAAGATAACCTAGTATACCTACCTCCCACAGATAATAGAGTTCCTATAGCATCTGTGCTAGTCCGTTATACCTACTTTTAGTGTCACTACGTAGGTATTTTTGTACTTAAACGAAATATTTCATGATGTAAAGTAAGTATAACATAAGTTTGATTAGGTACTCGTAGGTAGGTACCTACCGAAAAACGATTTTTCAAACTTTCAGATTCAAATTCTGAAACCGAATTTAACTTCAAGACATCAAAAACCTTCAGAAAAGTATAACATAGGTATAACTTGGCTACCATTTTTATTTCTTAAAGCCGTCTTTAATCAATTTTCTTGACAACAATTTTAAGACTTTCATCCACCTTCCAGTAAGAATTCACCCTTAGGGGCGGACAAATTATCGAGATGATAGGTAGGTACCTAGGTATTTTTCAAAATTAAAAACAAAATTCTTATAGACATTTGTCCCGTTGACAATAATTATTGCTTTAAGGACAACAACGTTTTATATCGTCTGCTTATACGTTTCTTTGAAACAAATAGATATAACATGCAAATCTTTTTTCAGTCAAAAAATGGGAGGGGTTTGCAGAGATCCAAAACATAGATACCTATTCTATTTTCATGCCAATTCTCACCACCAACCTCATCATCGGCTTTGGCATTGGCATCAGTACCTACTCGTTCAACAAG
This sequence comes from Chrysotoxum bicinctum, assembly GCA_911387755.1. Classification (NCBI taxonomy): domain Eukaryota; kingdom Metazoa; phylum Arthropoda; class Insecta; order Diptera; family Syrphidae; genus Chrysotoxum; species Chrysotoxum bicinctum. The sequence continues at coordinate 12,143,294 of OU426991.1, read as the reverse complement.
CAGCAGTAACCATAAGGAAAAGTTTTCTTTTGTTTCTCTTATGTGCATCCCACTTTTGTGCTGTTGTTGTTTTACTTGTTTTTTCTTACATTTTCATAAACAAAATAAAGAATTCCAATGATGAGCATAATAAATAAGAAGAAAACACCAACAAACATAAGAAAACAACAAGAGAAGTGATTTTTCAGTCCAATAAACGAACGCAGTAAGAATGACAGAGAAGCATATAAGCATACACCAGAATAGAAAGAAAGACAAGAAGCAATCTAAAGTAACAACCCCCATTTTCCATTGTCATCTTTGTCATTCAATCGATGGCGCTGCTCACTCTAATGCTGGAAAGTAACTGTAGATAGATGTTAACACCCCTCCCATTGGACAGCAGCAGCAATCGCCGGGTGTGTATACCGTTGGTTGTTCCTTGTTTTTTGTTTGTATACACAATTTTGTTTATGCCATAAACTCCGTCGTTGCATATTGGTTACTGTTACGAGCGACGATTATGGTGTACAAAACGGTAAGCAGCGACGCAAGGGGTAACTTGTTATTGTTGTTGTTGATAAGATAAACATTCGTTCAATTTGACAATAGCAAATGGTAAAAATGGTGGTGGTATGGTGTGCTCTAGCATAGGATGGTTGAACCACTAACACATTCATACACTTTAAACGCACAAGAGGGCCACACACTGCAGAGACTGAGAGGGTTTATATTTTTAGTGTTATTTCTTGCTTTGCTTTTGTTGCTTCGTTGGGATTTGTTTTGTTTTTCTTGTATTTATGTGGTGTATTTCAATAAATTCTCATATTCAGTTGAAGAGTCATACGAGAGAGTTTTTGATTTTGAATAGGCTCTAGCTCTGGGCGGACGGTGAAGCTCTAAAACACTTTCAAACAAAAACGGTACACGGTTGGACTTGGGTTATTCTTTCAGTCGGATCGCATCCATCAATTGATCCATATAGCGTGCGCGATGATTTGATGCTCATTAATAAAAACAAACAACAAATTGTCTGTACCTAGAATCAGAGTGAATTAATTAAAAAAAGAAATCATTTAAGACTGTGAAAAAAAAATCATTTCTAAAATAAGTTTTAAATGTTTCAGTTTCCGTTATTTGTGATTTTCGCCGACGGCGGGTGCACGTCGGTTTGTAATAGTTAATTATTATTTTTCATTGATGAACGCCATCAACAATGAATTCAAATGAACAACAAGCAAACGGTGAATTGATTTTAAAAACTGAACAATTCGACACTACCGACACCGGACAACCATTATCGCCTTATCAAACATCGTCGCCACCACCAACACCACTGCCGTCATCTTTTAATTCTACCCAAACCCTAGCAAGTGCGAATCGGCTTGTGAATTTCAATAATAATTTAACGGTAAATTGCCTAACCACCAAAGTCCCTTCCAATAATTTATCTCCAAAGTTAGAGTCGTCATATAACTGTCATCCACCGCCGCCATCTTCACCACCTCTGGACAGGATGCCTATCGCAGTTCCAGTTGAAATGCAATCCGCTCCCGGAACAACTCCAGGGCAGCACTCAATGTCGCCATCTTTACCACCGCAATCGACGAATAGAAATAATTCGAGCGATCAACTTTTAAGTACTCGCCGGATGACATCAATCTTGGGGGGCTATGGGCTGGTTCCGCCGGGAATTCTTGGACCGCTCGATCACTATCGTTTGCAGTTGTACAGCTATGCCATGAACGTGGAGCGTTTGCGAGCAGTTCCTCAGCAGCAATATCCAGGCCCATTGTATTCGTCGGGTTATCCGGGTTCGCAAGGAGCTCCAGTCGGTAACGGACCATATGTCCCAACGAGATTTGCTCTCTCAATGGGGCTTTTTCCTAATCGAATGTTTCAACCCGAGGAGCCCAAACCGCAGCACAGTTATATTGGCTTGATAGCCATGGCAATTCTTAGCTCCCCAGAATCCAAGCTTGTGCTGTCGGACATCTATCAATATATTCTAGATAATTATCCGTATTTTCGAAGTCGAGGACCTGGTTGGCGAAATTCCATACGTCATAATCTTTCGCTGAATGATTGTTTTATTAAGGCGGGCCGCAGTGCAAATGGAAAGGGCCATTATTGGGCAGTGCATCCGGCCAATTTGGACGATTTCCGAAAGGGTGACTTTCGACGTCGGAAGGCTCAGCGCAAAGTTCGTAAGCATATGGGTCTTGCTGTCGATGACGAAGGTACCGATTCACCGAGTCCACCTCCATTAGCTATAACACCACCACCAATGGCACCTCCACCGCATCCAGGCGTTTTATTAATAGGAAATAGTTCGTATGGAAATGCCCATCATCCGAATCCTCAGCGTTATCCGAATCCCCTGACATCAGTTATCATAAGCGGGAGAGGTAGTGAAACGTCTCAAACAACAACAGCCGCCGGAGTCATAGCCAACCTTTATTCGCAGACCAGAAAACGGCAGTTTGATGTGGCGTCGCTTTTAGCGCCGGACGATACTCCCGCCCACCATCAGCACCCTCAAGATCATAATATTCATCAACAATCGCCGTATAAAGGCCACCACCTGCCATTGCTAAGCAAGCAGCGAATTCCACTCACCGAAGACGAAGATATCGATGTAGTGGCTAGCGATGTTGACGACGAGCAAGAACACATCCTCAGAGTCGACGAAGAAACATACAACCATCATTCCCCGAACAACAATCATCACCAACAAATTAGCAATCAGGTTAAAGATTCTGCGAATTCTTCCTCCTTTAGCCCACCGTTGGACTTTAACAATCGACCTGTTTATCAACAAAACTCGAGTAGTCCCCAAAGTCACCCAACCGATCCATCGTCCATCGATATTCAAAGCAATAACAATCAAAATTTCACCGCAGCCAATTGGCAAGGCTTGATGCAACAATGGCCCAACGAATTTGGTACAGCGGCTGCAGCAGCTGCTGCCGCCGCCACCATGGATCCACGGATATTTGGGCGTTATTATAGTCAATATATGGCAGCAGCAGCGGCGCGTCGGGTAGCCGGTGTTTTTCCGGCAGCTGCCGCCGCAGCCGCCGCAGCAGCTGTAATCGGACAACAGCATCAAAACTCAGCAACCAAACAACAATCAAACGTAGCAGCGTCACAACAGCATACAACAACGTTACAACAAAAACAACACCAACAGCAGTCATATGAATGTTAATTGAATTTAAGTATATCAAAATATTTAGTCTATAAAATTTTGTTTTCCAATATTTTATGTCGATTTGAGAAAGAATCATTTATTTGACAGATAAAATGAATTTTTGTTGACTGTCAATTTTAAATTCGATTTAGTTGCTTTAATTGCTTTCATTTTTGTAGAAAAAAATTAAAATTAATTTCAAAGACAAATGTGGGTACATTGGCCGAGAAAATGAGACTCTAAGTTGTCTACATCTTAACTAAAGAAAACACTGTCAAAAATTGAACTAAACGTTCATTTAATGTTTATTGTTCATTTTTTTTGACATCTTATGCCTAGAAATCAATAATTTGTGAAGTACCTAAATAGGTATCTAACAATTTAAACGCTTATTTCTATCTGAGAAACATTGGCGCAAAATTTTAAACAGCCTATTATTAAGGTATTAGTATGATACTACTTAACAACTTGCTAACTTTATAGTAGTTTACTAACTCATTCTTAATTTTAAACATTTTCTAACTAGTATCGTACTAAAAGAATTTTCTTAATAAATTGCTTCTGAACACACCTAAAACAATGGCCCTTAGTAATAGACATTCATAGAATCGGTTTTAAAGTCATTTTTTGTTAGATGTAGAAAAGTTGCTTTTAAAATTTCGTAGTAACAGATCAAATTTACAAAAGTCTTATTTATACCAATAATTGTGACTCATTTTCATAATTTCGTTATTGTGAACTGATACACAAACAGATTTCTATTAACCAGATTCGTAAGGTTCTATTGTGATTCTATCATTTTAAATTTAACTTAGTTACAGGAAAGCCGCTTTTAAGTATTTATACTTGAAATTTGTTTTATTTCTACGAATGTTTGGTTAAAATCGAACTTAGGCTAGATTCGGATCTATTACTCAGGGCCAATGACATTTCATGTAGAAAAGTAAGTACACGAACCTTTTTTGATGTTTGCAAATGTCAAAGAGTTATATGAAGCTATAGCACGATACCTACTAAACAAATAAAATAGGTGTTCGATAATTTTAACTTTAATAAAAGGGTAGAGAAAGTATGATGCTATATTCGATTAAAATTTTCAAATTCGTTGTTTTAACCTAGTATCATACTAAAATAGCTTTAGCATCGTACTAATTCAATTAAAATTGTGCGCCATTATGTTTAGCTGGTAATCAGTTGTCAATGTCAATGTGTGTAGGATAGGTAGACAATTTCTTTAATCTAGATACCTAAATTCATTAAAAATTTTCTTATTGAACTTTCAAATGTTTAATTAAAATTTAAATACATTTTTTTGGCAGTAACAAAGTGGTCTTACTAATTTTGTTCTCAATTACATCGCAAATAATTCTGCTCTCTTTGAGATAGTTATATTTATTCATTGAAGATATACTTAATGTAGATATGCAAGTATTTCAAAAAGAGTAATTGTTACAGTCAGAGGCGGATCGTGAATTTGTGGGGCCCTGGGCTGAAACTATTTAGGGGCCTACCTAAGTACTCAACTAATAGCCATGTCAAAAAACTGTGTCTATAGTGATATATTACTATTATATATTCTTTATTGCACAAAAAAAACATCTTAAATGTTGCTTAAATCTACACAAGCATTAGTTGTGCAAACGGCGACCTTATTGCTGTGGTAGCAATCTCTTCCAGGCAACCTTTGGTTGAGAGTGAAAACGAAATAGTGATATACATATGTATATAAGAATATAAAAAAACAATAAAAACATTTTATTTATTTATTATGAATTAGTAAATGAAATTGACAGATTATGTGTATGACATGTTATATAAATTATAATTTATAAATCAACCTTTCTGCATTTCTGTGCTGCAAATTCCCTAATTTGGTCATCACATTGCAAGTGTTTTGTTAGATCACAATTTATCGAAAGAAGTGATAAATTATTTGATCGATGGTTCGACATTGTTGTTCTGTATTTATTTTTTACATAGGACATCTAAATGCTCGTCTACGTCTTCTGGATAATAAGCAATAATATGACGCGCACTTTCCAAATTTATGTTTTCGATATTTTTGTTTTGCAAATCCATTAAAAATTTGAATTTTTTGCTATATGTCTCTTTCTATTGATATATAACACAGTGACATTAACAAACCTTATTAAAATGACTCTGATTAAAAAAAATACTTTGCGCAACTGTTTTTTCGCTCATAATTACACCATCCTATCAAATTTCACCTAATTTGGTCCAGTAGTTTCTGAGCAAATTAGCTGTGACAGACAGACGGGCGCACGAGTGATCATATAAGGGTTTCGTTTTTCAGTTTTTTGTACAGAAACCTAAAAATACCATAAAGAAGAAAAACATGATTTATAAATATTTTTACTTACCAAATAAAAGCTAGAAATCTTGTATTTATAAACAAATGTTACTTATTTAGACATAACTTTTAAGTTATCACTTACTCATAAGTAAACTGACTCATTAAACACAGTTCTAACAATTAACACTGTCAGTTTGTCACTTTGATGACGAGAACAGAAGTGCGGAAGAAAAAACAAAATCACCTCAGGCGTTACGTTAAGCAGCGCGGCGGAAAGTCCCTCGTAAGAGTAGATAAAAAGGTAGTAGCCTATGCTGATGATCTTGCGTTATTAGCGACAGGTAAATTCTTACCCACTATCTGCGAACAGATCGAATACGCCCTTTCTAAGGTTAGTAGATAGACTAGAAAGTGCGGCCTGATGGTTAACACGTCAAAAACAGAATTAGTCCTTTTTACAAATAAGAGAAAAATACGGAGCTTCATTGGAATTACGTGTACCATGAGATCCACACCAATAGCAGGGTTAGAGGCGACACTCAACCTGATACCCTTAGACCTTTTCGTACAAGAATCCGCAGCATATAGCGCCTTAAGGCTAAGCCAGACTAATACATGGAAAAACAGTGCAATATAGGACATGCTCAAATTCTTCAGAAATATGTGATAGTATCATTACAGATTATAAAACACCCGACCTTGACTTTTATAAACCATTCCAAACTGCCTTTCCAAGCAGAGAAGAATGGCTGAACAACCAACCCTACGCCAGTGAATCAGAAATAGCAATCTATACTGATGGCTCCAAAATGGACACAGGTGTTGGTGCAGGCTTTTTCTCAGAACCTCTTGAGCTAAACAACTCACTTAGGCTCCCAGATCATAGCAGTGTCTTCCAAGCGGAGGTCCTGGCAGTGACAACAGCTGCTAGACAGGTATCAATGATGGCGATACCACGGGCTGATATCACTTTCTACATTGACAGCCAAGCGGCAATTTCTACCACTGTTATAAAATCGAAGCTTGTCTCTTGCTGTCGCTGTCGCGAAGAGCTTAAGGTTCTTGGCACGCAGCACAATATTAGACTCTTCTGGGTACCGAGGCACAGCGGCATACCAGGTAATGAAAATGCCAATGAGTTGGCAAGACATATGGTAAGTATCCCACTCTGCAACATTAAACAGAAAATTTCAGACTTAATCCTAAAGAAATCCAATGAAAGGTGGAGTCTACTTGACACCAGTGATGCCACTAGGAAAAGTATGGCCTTGCTTTAATAAGCAGAGGACTGACAAAATTATGCAACTTAGTAAGAAGTCCCTTCGCTCTCTTACGAGCATAATCACCGGAAATAATTTACTAAAATATCATAAATTTAAAATGAAACTAAGTACAGATGATCTAGTATGTAGAGGATACATATATGGTGATGAAGAGGTACATGAAAACACATCACACTTTCTCTGTCATTGCCCGTCACTATGTCACCAAAGACGAAAATGGCTTGGTAGTTTTCTTCTTTGACAATTTAGAAGATCTTTCTAATATTCAGGAATTCACATATTGAACTTCGTCAATGCCTCGAAATGGCTTGACTGATTAACAGAACACATAGGTTTTTATCAGAAAAGAGTGATTACACTCACGGGTAACACAATGGATCTACAATGATCTAAGTGTGAAGAAAGCGACATCAATTGTCAGCCCAACAGCCTAACCTAACCTAACCTAAGAGTAGAAAAAATACACCGATCAAAAACAAACGACGGAGAATCCCCGTTCCGTTCCATAGACGCGCACATACACTATTCGGCATCAAACTGAGCACGATTTTAGAGAGAGAGAGAGTTAGTGCGCGCAGAGCTTTTTCCAGGTAAAAACGACGCGCGAATTTACCCTCTCTCTCTAAAATAGTACAATCTAGCTTGCAGAGGACTATACATTAGTAGTGTTGCGAAATGTAATCCCACCAACAAATTTCGATGCTGGATTCACTCATCCGAAGGCATTTTGAACGCGCCTTTTGACAGCTGACCGATACCAACGAAAAATACACAGATACGCAGATACATATAAAGATAGATACAGTTTTGGTTTTTTAACATTTTGTATCTTGAAGAAAAACGGAATAAGAAGAAGCTTAATTTTTTAGTGTCATTTATCTTTCTTTTTTTATATTCATTTATCTTCGTAATTCATTTGTTTCTTAATAATAAATAATTAAAAGAAAAAGAAAATAAAATTCTCAAAAAGTAGTTTCTTTAATTTATTTGGAATAAATTAACAAGTAGATTGATCTCAAGGTTGCCATTGCCAACCTTATGGTAGGTTTTATAATTTTAATTTTTTTTAATTCAATTTAACGCCTATTGTTTTCAACGGGGTCTGGGGGCCCCTTGTGACCTCGGGGCCCTGGGCTGCAGCCCATACAGCCCTTAGGTAGATCCGGCTCTGGTTACAGTTAATTTAAATTTTCTTGTTTTGGAATAAAGTGGACTTCTTTGATAAGTAGATTTCTAATCAAAACAAACTTCTTACTACCAAGCTGCCAAACTGAAAGCATTTAATTTATATTTGTCTTATATAAATTGATATCTCCAGAAATTCACAATCACCTTGACAGCTAAAATTTAAATGGCGTAGTGAACTTAGTGCTCGACTGTTAGCTTTCTAAGACGTCTGTGTAGGCAGCGTTCTGTTATGTATAGGTACCCTTAGCAAATCTGATTCGCTCACCAGTGCGATTGGATTATATAATAACGAACTTATTCTTAATACACTTTGCAAAAAAAAAATTCTTTCCTATTCTTGTATGCCTTCAAACGCGCCGTACAATCCAGCCTGAACTGACATAGGTCTCCACTAGCGACGGCGCGCAAATATTCTTTCGATGAGGTTATCTCCGAACTTGAATTTTAAGAAAAAGCATATTTATCTAGAACTTCGCATATTTTTCTCTAAATGATCATTACCATTGTACCTACTATCTGTCTTATCTTACTCACCAACGAAGAAGAAGAAATTATAAGTTGTAAAAAATAAAACACCGTTATGTTTAAGCTTGGTTTTTTTTATATGAATTTAAGCTTTAATGGATATAAAAAAAAAAAATTGTATAAATATCATAATTATAAACAAAAATAATTAGTTCTTAGCAAAAGATAAAAAATAAAACAAATTGATTATTTTAAAGTGTTTATTTAACATAATAAACAAAAAAAGGATAGAAAACATTATGCAATAAATTGAAATTTATACCATTTCAAGTGTAAAAAGAAACAATAAGATTTAACTATAAACCAAAAAAAAAAAAAACATAAGAAAAACATTGATGAGAAAATCATTGAAAAATAAATAAAAATAAATTAAAAAATATAAAATGATGGAGATATGTATATTATGATTCCAAAATAATTATTTGATTCCCATTTCAATTTTTACTATGCATTAAATGGTAAGTAAGAAATACTTCGAATTTTACAGAAGGAAAGAAGTAGTGAACAACACGAAGATATGTAGTCTCTCATTTGATGGTTTCAAGAAGTAAAAAATGAAAAATTAAACTTTAAATTTAAACAATGCGTCAGTTAAGCATAACGACCAAGAAAAGTTGAAACAGAATCAAATTCAATACTTATTCCTGATGGTCTATTTTCTATTACAACAAATATGAAAATTCATTAAGTTGAAAAGCTCTTATTTGATTTTTTTCACATTTCTTTTTTTAATTTCTTCAAGATATGCAGCTTCTTTTCATGATGTCCGTGGAACAGACAAAATTAAAACACGCTTAAATGAAATGAATTAGGCCCCAGTTATAGATTTCATTGAAATGCATCATCGGAACAAATCAGTGGAATGCGGACTTTATTTTTTTGACAAAGTTAATCAATCATTGAAAAATTAGTTTCAGGAAAAAAAGGCCCTAGTTATAGCTATCATTGAAAACCATCATTGAAAATTTTGTTTTCACTTTTTGGGGTAGTGAAACTATGAATATTGAGAATGTTTGGTATACAAATGAATTTTACTGAAATCAATTTTGCAATGATTGCTATAACTGGCTTGTCAAAAAAATGAAGTCAACATTCCACTGATTTGTTCCAATGATGCATTTCAATGAAAGCTATGGTCCTTATTCGGAATTCCCCTCCACCAAAATGCACTTTTTTTTAATGAATCGATAAAAAAAGTGTGCTGTTGATAAAAAACATCAAATTATGGAGGAGCAACACTTTTTTATGGTAAAAAAGTGAAGTATAAAAAAATTAATATAGGCATAGGGTAAATTCAAAGTTTCCTTAAATCCGGATTCTGTAAATGCAAAAGAAACCTTGCATACACCTAACCTCGCACCTACCCCAAATCCTATAGTGTGCCCAAGCAGGGGGGTTGCATACATATCTCACTGTGTATACGCCGTAATGTGTAAGCAAGAAGAAAAAGCAAATATCCCATAAAAAAGTAGTTTTAGTTATAGTACTGTGGGTGGTCCGCTTATACTTCACTTTTTTACCATATCAATTTTTATTTTGTAATTTACTTTTTTTTTACAATTCGCACTGTTCGGCGACCAAAAAAATTACTCATGTGAACGAAATGTCAAAATTTGCGACCATTCGCAATTCGCGTCTCATGTGCAAACCACTTTAAAAGAGCTCAACCATTGTTCCGACAACGCAGCGAAATCAATGACACATTGACTCTTTTCTGGCACAATTTTAAATCTTCCAATAATATTCCTTTTAGATGACCTATTCAACATACCTAGACAAAATATTTCAAAGAAAAAATGTTAAATATACGGTAAAAAATTCTTCTTTTGATTTTCTACAGCCTTCTAAAACACAGTTTGCGATTTTAAATTATTAAGAGAAAAGAGAGTATTTTGATATTTAACAATTCTGGCGTTTAAATCTCACAAAATCATAACATTCTCTATAATGTTGATTGTTCATAAAATCTACAAGTTAGTTATATTCAAGTTGCCAGTTGTCGCAATTCAAGTACTCGGGAGTAATAAAATAAAATAATGAAAAAAAAAATAAGTTGTAACCACTTGAATGATTTTGTTTTCAATGGCGCAAAATTTTAAACATTTAAAACCTACTCTAATTCAATTTTAGAATGGGAGTCGATTCTAAATATTGAGTATAAAACGAGAACCGACTTTTCGTTAATTTTAAAGGACATAAACTATACTTTAACGTTAAGGAGCTCGTCTTACTTTAACAGCAACAAATAGTTAGTTTATCTTTTAAAAGTATACTTTATCCATATTGACAATGGTCATTTCATACCAAAGCAAATCGGAAAAAAAATGTTTACTAATGTTTTATTCCATTTTTTGAAGATGTTTTTTGTAAATAGACTGAATCACTGAATATTATACATATAAATTCGAAACAATCGTACGAAAGTGCTCTACCCGCTCTACGATAAACAAATCTGTACATACAAATGAACAGCTAGTAGACGACTATAGCTAAATGAATCTGCACCTTGCAACAACAAATTGAGTTTTATGCTGTGAAATTGCGATTTATACTTTATTTCCATGTAAATAACTTATAAACAATCAAGATCTGGGACCTTATTCGGAATTCCCCCCCCCCCCACCAAAATGAACTTTTTTTTAACGAATCGATAAAAAAGTGTTTGCTATTAGGCGTATTTTATTGGTAATGTATACATAGTGCAGCAATGAAAGTCCGAATAAAATGCTTTTTTGACTGCATATACACTTTTACACCCGTGTCAAAATCAGCTGATTTGGAAAAGAAGCAAAATAAATATGTAATTTCTTACAAAAATAATACAAATTGAAAAGAATAAAGATCCAAAACAGAAAAGGGCTATATGTACATAATTCCTGAGTTTCTTTTAACAAATCATCTTAATTTAGTAGATATTTCAGAATCATTAAGTGAACAAAGTAAAAGGAAACGAAAACTAAAAATGAAATATATACCTACGAATAAACAATTCACTTTTGAATAAGCTAAGGGATGCGTTGGAAAAGTATACGTTTTGATGTGGTTTATGCTGAATTAACATCACTGAAAAATTTGTTGTCAAACAAGTGGCAAAATTATTAATAAAATCAAATCTCAATGGCATGTATGTACACAAAGTCAAATTAAGGGCTCGGTGTCAGAAAAAAATCATTTTCATGTCCTTTTTAATCGTTTGGCATCGCATTTATCCTTCGATGATTTTCATACTCTCACGTGACAGATAGGGAACATGCACACGCATTAAGAGGCAAAATTTTGACCATTGACTATTAACGTTTACCGTCTAATCGTAAATTAATATTTCAAACCACATAATTTTGCTCTTGTGAAAATTTACCACATAATGAACAAATATCACCGAACACATTCTCAAATAATCATAATCTGTCAACCTCAAGAAAAATAAAACTTTTGCAACCAATTTGAGTGTCACTGTAATCCAGATGCTCCAAAACTTTATCAGCACTATTATGTGCACTCTTATTACTGCCTAGTTTATACGCACTATTCCTTTGTTGTTGTTTACTGTGTAAAATTTTACTGCGCTGCCGATACAATTCCCAATAAAAAACGACTATTGATAAAAAACATCAAATTAATAAGGAGAAACACTTTTTTATGGTAAAAAAGTGAAGTATAAGTGGACCACCCACAGTACTATTGGCCCTTATTCGGAATTCCCCCCCTCCCCCACCAAAATGAACTTTTTTTTAACGAATCGATAAAACAATATTTGCTGTTGATAAAAAACATCAAATTATGGAGGAGAAACACTTGTTTATGGTAAAAAAGTGAAGTATAAGCCGACCATCCACAGTACTATAACTAAAACTACTTTTTTATTATGGGATAATTGTTTTTTTTGCTTGCTTACGCATTACAGCGTATAAACAGTGAAATATGTATGGGGGGGCATGCTGCCCCCCTGCAACAGGGCACACTATAGGATTTGGGGTAGGTGCGAGGTTGGGTGTATGCAAGGTTTCTTTTGCATTTACAGAATCTGGATTTTAAAGAAACTTTGAATTTACCCTATGGCCTATATTCATTTTTTTATACTTCACTTTTTTACCATAAAAAAGTGTTTCTCCTTCATAATTTGATGTTTTTTATCAACAGCACACTTTTTTTTATCGATTCATTAAAAAAAATGCATTTTGGTGGGGGGGGAATTCCGAATAAGGACCAAGATCTGTACCGAGGTAGTATATAAAATGTACTTTTTTCGGCGAAAAATTATTTGGTTTAAAGTTGTCTGTTCTTTTTACTTTTTTTTGTGTTTTTGTAGTTGTGTGAGTTATGTATTTGTCAAATTAGGAGTTGTTCAACGCAAATTCGCTTAGGTTCTGTTTTAAAACTCACATTAGTTAGAAGAGTTGTCTAACGTGATTAAAATTATGAAAAAGTTAGACAAAGTCTCCAAGCTAAACGACTGCGTTAAGTAGAACCGGTTTTATTGTTTAAGCGAGAACTCTTTAAAATTTTGCGCCAATAGCTTTAACTTAATTTTATAGCAACATTTACTTAAATTCTGAAAATTATTTTATTTTATTTTTATTTTGTGGCAAATGACAGATCTACCCTATAACTTTGGATCCCCAGAGCGTTGCGAAATTTAATTTCCAGGTACCGCTCGCTGTGATTGATGGGTAGACGAGTAATGTCATTTTCCATTGGATGTCCAGAAGCGTCCAGAAGTTTTCCGAAATCGGTCCATTGAAAATAGAAATGAAAATACTCTTCTGACTATTCTGAGAAGAGAATTTCGCTTCTCAATTTCAAGTCAGAATCCACTAAAGAAGCACTAATACAAATACTCATAATGTCAAAAGTAAGCCCAGCAACAGCATTCTTGTTTGATTTTGTTTCGTATCGTTTGTGTTTGCTACAATAATCGAGTTCGTTCGGAAATAAATTATTTAATCCATAATACACAAATAATAAATAACTGTCGTAAATTTTTAACCAACAAGACGATTTACTAATACAAGGACAAAAATTTTAAAGTTAAGTAGAAGTAGATTCCACGGTTTCATTTGATTTTAGAATTTTTGTTATCTTTGAGTGAAACCTCTCTCGCTCGGAGCTGAGCTGTCAAAAAAAAAAAGATCTGTGCTTCTTTTTTACCTCAGACACATCAGAACGCTAAGGTTGTCTCTTTTTTCAACCAAAAATGAGCTCAGAATAAAATGACGGGGTATAATTTTTATTTTTCATTTACGTACAAAAGTAATGATTGCTCGCGAAAAATACTTAGGTACTCCGCAGTCTTTCAGTTAGCGTGCGACGGTAATTATTTTATTGGTAACATCTGTTTTAATGAGCTACTTGATGACCGCTCCACATTAGGCGTTTTTCTTTTTTAGTTCAGTATAGAGCTCTGAACCGAGTCCGAGCATGTCGAGCATGTTCCGAACATTCTCTGAACCAGGCGTGCTCTGAGCGCTTTGAGTATATTTTTGAAACACACCTGAACACTTAGCTGTCGCCATTTTTTTTTAAATTTACATCTGCCAAATGCTTGTGTTAAGCATTTTACTCTGTCTGCTCAGTTATTTTATTCTGAGCTCATAGAGCGCACTCTGAACACGCTCTGAATATGCTCAGAACGAAAAAAGAAACACATTTTCGAAACTCTGAACACTCTGAACTAAAAAAGAAACACAATTTATTTTTTGACAACTCAGGTTCTGTTCTGAACTAAAAAAGAAAAACGTCTATTGAGAAATGTTGTTTGGGATTTGACAGCAACTTTTGAGTTGAACTTCTTCACCTTCATCTAACACTTCAGAAATCCCTTTGCAAGTCTGTTTAGCGAGTCTTAAGGAAAGTGTACCACAATTGATTTCTTATCCACTTTTCGTGATAAGAGATAAAAACAGAATGTTATGCAAATATGAATGTATGCAAGGACAAAAATTATAAGTCGTAGTGGTTTCTTAAAAAAATAAGCTTTTATATACAAAATTTCTAAAACATTCTAAAGAAATAAATTTGGTATTCCAACTTTAATTTTTATTACTGTACGATATATTGAGCCGTTTTTGAGATATCGAATTTTCCAAAAAAAATGTTTTTTTTTTCAAAGATTTTTAAGTTTTGAAATGCAATATTTTTTTCGTAGAGAAGCAAAAATTTCATTAAGATCCGTTATGTCGATAATAAGAAATTCAAAATTTGAAAAAATGGTTCTAGGTACAGTGAGTAATCGGCCCTAGCGAGGTATCCGTTCGGAGCGGAAAATTCTCCGATTTCGTACGATTCGGAGGATTTTTGCTTCGAGGTATTCTTCCGAACAGCTGTTCGGAATTTTTCTCCGACATTTTTTTAACGCACCCGGCGAACTGCGTTGAAGTGCGATCAAATGCTTTATTTGTGAAATTTTTGACAGCTTAATGCAATTGTTTTTCCGATTTCGTCCGACACAAATTCTTCGCGGAACAAATTATGCCAACACATTTGTGTATTTTTATTCTTTCTGATAGGATACCTCGAAAGCAATTTGAACCTCCGACAAAGTATGCGTTGCGGACAATTTTCCGCTCCGAACGGATACCTCGCTAGGGCCGAATATCTTACTTTCAAATTTTTTTTTATTAAATTATAGATCGTAAAAATTAATCTAAAGAAAAAAAATTTCAAAAATTCTAGGCGCCGTTTTCGAGAAAAATACTATATGGAAAACCATTTGTCAACATTTGTATGGTGGGTACCGTTATTGTTAGGTAAAATAAAATTTGTTTTATACATCGTAGTTTATGTTGAGAAACTTTTATTTATCGAGATTAAAAAAAATCTAGCATGAGGTTTTCGAAATATTGAGTTTTGAAAAAAAAATAAATTGAAATTTAAAAAAAAAAATAAATTCAATTTTTTTTTAAAAATGCAAAAAAATTTTTTTTTTGAAAATTTGAATACACAATTCTAATAAAATTTTTGGGTAGCCTTAGCAGAAAAAAAATGATCAAAAGTGGTTGTACCGTTTTTGAGAAAATAAAAAAAAAATTGTTTCAGGGGGGACCATTAATAACCACTTTTCGGAAAAAAAATGTTCAGCCATTAGATATCTATGTAGGTTTAACTAGATGGAATTTTTTTGTATCTTTGTTTTTTAAATCTGTCAAACAGTTTTTGAGAAAAAAAAAATATTTATAAAATTTCGAAAAAATTCGTGTGGCAGGTACCGTTATTTTTGGTCTTAAAAAAAAAGAAAAAAACCTGTGGAGAAAAAAATTTAAAATACCTACTATCTACCAATTTTAAAGAAAATCGGCCGAGCCGTTCAGGCTTTAGGCGGAAAGACATAGGGCCTTATTGTGAGTGTCGTTTACGTTCGATTCGATAAAAGTCGATAGTGCCAAAACGTTTGATGCGTTAAAATTTGTATCCAAAACTATTTAGATAGCTTAATGCTGTTGTAACCACGTATAAAAACGCAGCTTATGGTATCTTATACAAGAATAATTTCAGATATCTTAATTTTTCGATGATCAATTTTCGACAAAAGTCGTCGATCGATTAACAAACGACACTCGCAATAAGGGCCATACAGACAGTTAGACAGACAGAATTGTGAGACCCACTTTTTTGGTCTTCGCTATCATCGTAATGTCAACGTTGATCAAAATTTCGAGTTCGATTTTTTTTTACGAATGCATAACTTGCCTTTAGTACCTATAAGTCGCAAGTAAAAATCATATGAGCCTATGACGATGAGGAGTTTAGCATTATTGCATTGAATTAACTTACTATGTTCTTAATAAAAACAAATATTTTTTAAACAGAACTCGGTTTATACCATTGACCGGCTGCTTTGCGCTTTCCGCTACTGTGCCCCTGCGACCTAACTCATTACTTACGGAAATGTCTTAGGTGTTAATGAGTCGACTGCTTGTCGAATTGTGTAATGATAAATCCATGCCAATCCATTGTGCAATGATAAATCCATGTCATGAGCGTCCCTGGTAAGATTTAAATTTAATGTCTTAAGTTCCGTTAGTTCTTCATCATGAATAGACTCACGCAGGAGCAGAGTTTGCAAAACGTTAAAATTTATTTTGAAAAACATTTTTCAATTCGAGAAACACAAATTGGTGCTAAAAATCGTCTATTAAAGCAATTAATTCAGGAAACTATGGATCCCTTTCGCAATACGTTTACTCCAAAAGTCTTACGAGATGCTTATTATATTTATATCCCGTAAGACGCCATACATTGCGCACAAAACAAGCGATTGCCCTTTGCATGTCAACTCCGATAAACTAGAAACAATTGAGTTCTTGCAAGATAAATACAGCCTTATTAACTGCGAAGAGCGTGTAAAAATTGGAGCTCCAGATTACTCCATGTATGCGCCAGCCACATGCCCAAAACCATATTCAAACATTAATGACAAAACTTATCTTTCAAAAAAAGCCAATTTCATGGATATTAAAAACATTTTTTTGTGTTTTCTTTCAAATTAAAGTTTTCCGCCTCTAAAAAACAAAAACACCCTTTGTGTAGATTTTTTGATTGGGACATTATCAAGGCTGAATTCTCGCTTTTGAAGATAAAATGCAATCAATAAAAAAGACCTTTTTCCTTATATCCACAAGGTTTTCAAAATTAAGGCGACCTTACCAGCTTCAACAAACATTTCAAAATATAGGAGATCATGTCACCTTCAACATATACATGTTTTCAACAATCGAAATCAACACTAAAGAATTAATGGACACAGTAAATGATGCAGTGCATTTTGCTGTTTTAAATAAAATAAAGGTAAAGAAGTAATAAGTCATAAAACGTTTTATATTTAATGTTATTAATTTCAATAAAACAAATATACATTTTTTTAATAAATATAAAAATTATTTATTTAAGATATTCATTTTGGTCACTATTTAAGTTCTTCATTCATCGTTCTCTGCCATTCAATCATAATCAAAACTAATACCAAATTTGATCGTCAATTTCTTTAAGTTAATGGTCCATTATCGACAATTACGAACTAACTACAGGATGGTTAGAGGTTCCAGGCCAGCAATGCTACCTTTTAAATATTCTTAGTTTTTTTAAGAGCAACTCCAAGCAAATCATATATGTAACTCAAAAAAGGGAAAAATATAATATAAATAATTGTTACAAAATAACTTTTTAATTTAAACATCGAGACAACTGGAAACAGTCTTTTTAACAGCATCACGAGCCCATGGAATGTAAGATAATGAATACCAAGTCATGGCCAATGATTGTACAATAATGAGAATTAATGTAAGACCAGCTTTATGTAACTACGAAATTTAAAATAAACATCAAATAAAATAGAAATTATAAAAGAACACGTAAATATTTACCACACAAGCCGCTATAATTGTCAAAACAAATGTTACCATAACTATACATGTAGCTATAAGTCTAGTTGGATCGAACATTTTTTTAATTTGATTAAATGGCCCCATCAAAAAACAAGTACTAAAATTAATAAATTATAAAAAAAAATAAACAAATAAAACTAAAAAGAGAATAGATTCAAAATCATTACCTCGCCATTGACATAATGTTGCCAAGAGTATAAAACACTGCAAAAAGAACAATTCCTCGAGGTGGTATAAACATAGCTAAAGAGCCGAGAAAGGACAGCATAATTCCAATAACGAAACAAATGCAGAAGCCTTTGATACGCGTCGACCAACTAAGCGTTGAAACTTCATTAATCTAAGCAAAACAAAAAAAAAGAAAACGTAAAAAACAATTAAAAATAAATATATAACTAAATAAAAGCAAATATCCTAACTCTGAAATTAAATTCCAACAAATATCTAGTCTGGAAATAGGTATGTGATGCGCGCATTATTTTGTCTAAACGCATTTGTTGGAAAATCAGAAATTTCGTACTTGGTAACTCTATTTTCTTTGCTGATCGCTTCCGAAATTTCAAATAACTGTGCTTTAAAAGTAAGTTGTTATTTTTTGAAAAAAAAAAAAAAATAAAATATAGTATAAATAATATTTCTTTAAATTGAATAGGGTTTTTGTAAAATAGCATATCTGCAGAAGCCTACAAAGCATTTCGCACCATCATATGAATATTGAAAGTTTAAATGTAACAACAAAAACTTGAATTGACTACAAACTTCGTATAGGCTGAAGTAATAGGTATTTCACAGGCCTTTTAGACGCCTGAAAATTAAGAACTACAAAGATAAGGAGAATTGCAAGTCATCATCTGTTGAAGTGGTAAGCAACCGTTTTAGTTTTTTTTTTTGAGGAATCGCCGTTGAATCAATGAATGATGATGATTTGTATATAAAACTGTAGGAGTCTTCAATCCAACCGCCCGTTATCTCAAATATTCGAATTTGAAATCTAAATAAATGATCCCGAGCATCACAGACCAACCCCAAGAGTGCGACACTAACCCATCTGCAATCAACCTATCATTTTACATATTTTGGTTTAAATATTCCTATTCGTCATTTTGCCTTCAGCCTTGACTGCTTTGATAACAAGAATTAACTCTTTTATAATAAATAGTATTTAATTTAACTATCAAATAAAGTGAAATAATTTATACATTTCAGTATCGTTCATAATTCAATTGAATTTGTCGACACGCTCCTAGAAAACCTAAAAATATAAATACAACCATTCCTGTGTGCCTCTTATGGGCAGGAATGGAGGCGACCCACAATTTTCTGTCGAGCCCGTGGCGGCACTTTTAGTTAAAAAAAAAGAAGAAATAAAAGAAAATTTTATTGAAAACTATAAGGTATTCTCTACAAACATTTAAATCCGATTTGAAGATATTTGACTTTCAACTCCAACCTATTCCTAGTTTTAGAGATCTTAAAAATATTCACCTTACTCACAAAATAGATTATGCTATAAGCTATTCTGCAAATGTCTGACACATAACCCGACACATACTGGAAAATAGCATACAAATTATTATTACGAAACATTTTCAGGATAATTTCCGCGGGACTCGAAAAACAATTCAGAATACTATGGAATTTGTCTCCTATATGGGCTTATCCGTGCAAATTTTAACTTTTGCCATGCGTCGAAATATATAGACATTATTATTAAATATTCAGGTTTTGGAACTTATAATATTATATATATCATTGAGTTTTAACTATTCAATTTATAAAATGAACCATCGAGATAGTGCGAAAGTGTTAAAAATCGAAAAAATCATCGAATATTGAGACTTTTGGCTGCGTGCGTGGATAATTAACGTTTTGTATTATTCCAAAAATAATGTTTAACATAAGATTACTTAGTACAATTTTTGTTTTTTCAGATAAATGAAGGTCAAAATTAATTGAAATCATTCATTTTTAGTGCGTGCCTTCCTTATAAATAGTCCTATATGATATAAATTTTAGAAAAAAACTGCCATGCGTGATTTTTCGTAAATCTTTAATTGTCACAAATTTTCGTGTCTATTTTTTTAACATTGATCATGGGGCATTTTTTTATGGTCTACATCATTATTTAAGCTATCAAGAGTAAAACAAACTTTGGCTTCAATGCGTGCTTCATTATGTACAAATTTTATGAAGTTAACAAAACGAACGTAAAAAACGTAACTGTTTCAAAAAGGGCACATTTTTTACTAGGACACCAAAGCATTGTTTGATTTTACCCTTACAATGAGCGTAATTTAAACTGTAGAAATTATAAAAAAAAATGGTAAAAGTGTTAAACAAATAAGTTTGAAAACCGAAGCTGTGAAGATTAAAAATAAAAACCAAATCAATTAACTCGGTGCTTAAAATAAATTATTTTAAATTCATTTTTCTATACGTTATACCTTTATAGTCTTCAACAAACAATACATATGAGTTTTGAAGTTTTTTATTTATTCGTGGTCTATAATTGAAGAAAAACTTAAATTTACATGCGTGCCTTAATTTTTTTTTTGTTTTTTTCAAACTCAAGAAGTTAAAATTTACAGAGATAAGCCCATATAAGACGTTGAGAATAATATACTGAGGTAAATTTAAATAAGTTAATAAAATAAATTTGTTAATATTTCATAGACTAGTTTTATATCTTCTTCAGATAAATCTTTTATAATATCTCTAGCATAGATTTGTTTTTAATAAATACCGGTAGAATATTGTTAACTGAGTTGCAGTTGAAGACTAGATGATGGATGGTGAGTATTTATCTATTGTTTCAGATGTGACATATTGGCGGGTTTTTTTTCTCGAACATGTGGCTGTGGCCGATTTTTGAGTCTCCCATTCGGATTAATTATCAATATCTTTTTTTCAAGAGGAAAGCTATTACGAGACATTCTTAATTTATTCAATGAACGCAGAATGCTCGCATGTTGAATCTTGGGAAATCTCCTTATTATATACATAAATCTGCGGTCACAACAAAAACTAAAATAAATTAATCTAAATAATCATCTGATTTTGAAATTAATGTTTTTTAGGCTTTTAATTTCAGAAAAAAATTATTTTCAAATTCAATAAATTTGTTCGTAACTTCAAATCTATCCAAGTCATATAGAAAAACAGCGGTCAAAAAAATAGCAGCGCATTCAGAATCTACCTTTAAATATTACAAAAAGGAAAGTTAATAGACGATTTCTACCATAAGTGATAGTCGAGTGTTTGAACGTTAAATTAATATTTAGTTGTATGTGCATTGTTAGAAAGAACAGCAGCACAACGACGTTGCATCGAATTATTAAGATTTTCACATCTTTCTACAGGTATGGACCTCCAAGACTGCTGCGTAGCTTCCCGGCTGTGTTAGTAGTTGGCTTACAACTAGCAACATACTTCTTGACATCGCACCAAAGATTTTCTATAGGGTTGAGGTCTGTGGACTGCGCAGGCCACTCCATGACATTAACCCTCTTTTTTTGGAACCACTGCTTCGCAAGTTTACTTGTATGCTTTGGGTCGTTGTCTTCTTCAAAGACCCATTTCAGTTGCATTTCATCTTCAACATATGGGAACATAACTTCCTCCATGATCTTCACATAAAGATGCTGATCCATAATGCCTTCAATCCGGTATATCGTATATGGGACCAACACCATAGAAGAAAAAAACATGCCCAAACCATTATGCTGGATCATCCATGTTTTATTGTCTTAGCTGTGATGTATATTCTGTGTTTGGAAACCTTCTTATATATTGACGAGATCCCATTCCACCATATAACACAATCTGGGACTCGTCTGACCACAGAATATTCCTCCACAAAAACATGAAAATTCAGGGACTTTGCAATAATTTTATTTACACTACTATTATTTTGACCGCATCTGTATATAGCATAAGAAAATCGTTTGAAAAAATTCGTTATATGGAGAAAAAAATGCTTGAAAACAGATTTTGGCCTAACGAAACATTCTCTTATTTTTAACCTTTTTCAAATTTGGAACTGCAAAATACAACTCTCAAAAATAATTAAATATCAGAAATTGGTTTTCTATAACTGTGCGAATTGATATATTTATAATAAATAAAGTGGTTATTAAGAAAATACAAGAAATACCCCATCAACATTTATAACAAAGTTATGCGAATCATTTAAAAAAATAAAGAAAATGTTAAAAATGTTGTTGTTACATTTAAACCTTCAATATTTATAGGTATATTGGTGCGAAAAGTTTTGCAGTCTTTTCTACAAGTATATTATCGTAAAAACCACACTTCAATAATGTAAGTAATAAACCGATAGCGACTTTAAACCTATAATGGCTTAGTGATTCATGTGGCGTTGCATGCATGTCGATCAGCATTTCTCCTGCTCAGGGCGAGATGTTTTAAGAGTCAGAAACTAGGTTTAAAAATAAGCTATTTTTCCACGGAACCGAACACACATTATTGAACGTATGTTTACACCAAAAACATTGGCACAGTTGCAATGTGAAGCTAGTCATGCTAGTCGGATTCCAATAAAGCTCAGGAGGAAACATCAGATCATTATATCAGGGAATTCACCAGATAGAAGAGAGTGAAGTACAATCTCTGAAAATACTCTATATTAAGTTTCTCAAGGAAGCAAGTGTGGAGGAAGAACTGTAGTATGAGCGATTTTACTCAGCTCTAGAACTCAAAGTCGTTGTGCTAAGTGCACTCCAAAATTTTTCATAGCCATTAGAATTAGTCATCGGTTTCGCATCTTCGTTGTTAAGTGACAATCAATCCATTGAACAAAGATTCTGCGACAGATTTTTGCTTACTTTTTTTGCCGATGGGAGTTTTTAACAATTTCTCTGTCGGATACACTGTGATTTTATGAATTAAAAAATATAGACCTGTGGAAAACAAAAATCATTCTTTAAAGAATGTGCGGGTGTTTACAGCAAATATTAGACCCATAGAATTGTTTATTTGCGTCATATTTTAATGAAATTTCTACCCTACATTAATATAAGACGAATTTGTTTTATATTTCTACTTAAGTTCCATAAAAGTTTCATAGGATTTTCGTTTCAAGTTCACAAAATTATTACTTGTTGAATTATGCTGCTTTCTTCATCGGGCGTACGATCTTCGCCGCTCAATACTCTGCGGAGTTTGTCCATATTTACTATTCTGTTTCCTTCGCACAGTAATAAATCTGTTTCTTGTATTAATTACTTTTAGAAAATGCAATGAATTGGTAGAGATATGAGAAAATAGAATTGTTTTACACAGTAACAACAAAATATAATCTAACAAAATGAATATAAGAAAACAACCAGCAACAAATAATTCAATAATTGACAGTTAGCTCAAAATGATGATTGAGCTAATGTGTGACGTCACAATTATCTGGTTCTGTTCGGTAGAACAAAATATTTGTTTTGTTCGATTAACGAAAATTGGACGGCCTTTTCGATTGGCAATCTATAAGTGTTCGGAATTCGAGTAAACTCTTCTGAAAATCTTCTATTGGCATTCAGAATGACAGTTCCTCTCCAGAAAAGAAGAAAGAATTCAATTTTAGAACTGAAACCATAGTTTCTCACACTCTCGCACACAAAATTGCCGAATTTGTTAAAAGTCAATGTAGGTAAACTCAATTTCAACCTTTAGGCTAGCCGCGCACTAGCAATTTTTAGTTGCGAAACTGCTTGGTTCGAGCAACTAAAAAGTTTATATTTTGACACAAACTAAACGATTGCCTAAAATAAGTTCGCCATTCTATTGAACATATAATTATCTGCAAATTCACGGACATTCAACCAAACAGTTCATCTGTTTTCTATAAGTAACCAAACAGTTTCGCAACTAAAAGTTGCTAGTGCGCGGCTAGCCTAACAATGCGATTGTTAGGTATCTTACAATCATTTGAACATACAATTTTTGTTATTATTGTCAGACATTTACCCCGCAGCCACTCCAGCAAGTTCTGACAAAGTAACACATATATTTTTTTACTAAACCTTAGGATAGGCGTGCACATTCAATTTTTAGTTTCACAACTGCTTGGTTTGAGCAACTAAAAAGTTTGTGTTTTGAGTATATATAATATGGAGGGCTCGTTCCTATCCCTAATGCATTGTAGTACTTGAAGTTGTGATAGGGGTCGCTGTCTCACTTTCTGTAAGTTAAGGATACAGCCGTATCTTCCGATTTGTGCTTACCTTCTCCTCGCATATAGTTCTCCGTCACATGTGATATGAAGCACTCGGCAATAACTTTGTCTTACACAAATTTGAGTAGCGCCCCCTATGATAGTCACGCATTTGGAATAGAAACGAGCCCTCCATATTATATATACTCAAAGGTGTTTTGACACAAACTATAAACGATTGCCTTCGCAACAGTTGAGCTGTTTTCTATAAGAGCAAGAGAGAAAAGAGTGTGAGTAGAGAGTTGCCAGTGCGCGGTTCTCTTTCAACTGGTGATTAAACTATTTGCTTTCTATCACAGTTGCCAGTGCGCGACTAGCCTAACAATGCGATTGTCAGGTATCTTACAATCATTTGAACATAAAATGTTTGTTATTATTGTCAGACATTTACCCCGCAGCCACTCGAGCAAGTTCTGACAAAGTAACACATACATTTTTTTACTAAACGTTAGGCTAGGCGCGCTTATTCAATTTTTAGTTTCGCAACTGCTTGGTTTGAGCAACTAAAAAGTTTGTGTTTTGACACAAACTATAAACGATTGCCTAAAATGAGTTCGCTATTTTGTGTAACATATAATTATATGCATCTGCGCGGACATTCAACCAAATAGTTCATCTGTTCTATAAGCAACCAAACAGTTGTGCAACTAAAATTTGAATGTGCGTGCCTAGCCTTAGTGTACACGATAGGTAGATCTTACAATATTGTCAGACCTGATAATGTCTGACAATTATCTACCAATGAGCTGACAGTTAAGTTGTGTATGTACACGATTGGTAGAAAATCTACCAATCTCTTACAATTTACTGTCAGAAGTTGGCTAACATTAGCCGTGTTTTTTTGTAAAAGTTATCCGTAGTACAGTAGGATTTTATATGAATAACAAATACAAATACATCCGCAGTAGGATCACTGCCGATAAAAGGAGAAGTGAAATCCTGCTGCGGATAGAAAAACAATTTGGGATCCTGTTTTCTATCGGGATCTATTTCAAAGATCCAAAAATCAGTTACTACACTGGCGAGTAGATGGCTTTTTATGGTAAGGTAGTGTATTCTCAAAATAAGATACAAAAGTTTTAGTTTCAACAAAGTTAAATTTTTTTAATATATCAGGTAAATGCTTCGATTTGATAAATTGCCAGGTGTGTGGTAGGCCTAAGATCGTGAGAGATAAGAAATATCACCGAACACACCCCAGCTGTTGAATGGATGACATCAACTCTCACTCTTCCAAGAAGAAAAGAAAATCTGATGACGATCAGTAGAATAAGCAGAAAAGAATGAATGAAAAAAAAAACGAAACAAAAGAAGGAACAAGGAAAAAAGAATCAACACAAATTAAATTATCTCACAATCACAACTCAGACTCTAGCCAGGCCCAAGAAAATCATATTTCTTTTTAATTTATTGTATTGTATCAAGTTAAAATAAAAGGAATTCGTTCTGCTATAAGATCTATGTTTTATAGAACTAAAGTTTTTCAAAACTATACCCCTGTAATTGTGAAAACCCAAAAATTTAAAAACAACGAAAACAAACAAATCTCAACAACAACCATCACCAACGTAGCGTAGTACAAATTTGGTATGGTGGTGCGTCTATGTGCACATTTTGCCTCATTTGTGCCTTGCTTCTAATTTATTTATCGAGTATTTTCTCCTTCATGAATTGGAATTAACGAAAAATTAGCATAAGAAGGATTTTCCATGTAGTTTATTAAAAAAAAAAACGTTTTTTAAATTAAATTTGAAGTGCAAAAAAGTCGGAAAAAACGATCCTCAAATGGGATTCAATGAAATGCTACACAGAAAGAACATCGTTTACTCCGTTTCTGTTGTATCATAGAGCTCTGGATACCGGATATTTATGGTGCTTCGCTGGACATTTGTTGATGGTATGATCATAATTTTTTGTCGTTGGTGATCTTAATTGATTTGTAGATAATATTTATTGATTATAATTAAATATTTCCTAGTAAAATTTATAGGAGGAGGATAAGTAGAGCTTCTAAGAAAAAACCCAAATACATAAACATCGCACAGAAAAGTACAGGACTGTTTATTCCAAAAGCAAAAAACATGAAGCCTTATTGCTTGAGTTGTTTCTGACAGTTTTCATATTAGTATAATGTGTACTTGTGGTATTCTTAAGTGTTTTTCATAGCAATGCTTAGTTCCTAATAAATCGTTCCTCAAACGAATTTCTAGTGTGGCTCGTTGGGCACTTAAGATTTTGATTTAAGGATGTGTCTCAATTGCGAAAAATGTTTGTTCCTAGGTCAATGTTTGACGTTTCTCTTTAGACTTGCATATGTATACTTGTGGAAGGCCAGGTTATGAACTCTCCAAATTTATAAACTTTCGAGACTAATAATGATCGCTTTCAGCTAACAAACACTGTTTTGTTCTTTTAATTAAAAAACAAAACAGCATAACATTATTTTTATTTACAATTAAACATTGTTTATTCATTTAATGCAATATTCTGTATTGCTTTCAACATATTAATACAATATAATATTAATGGGTAATCGGACTTCGTAAGTTTAAATACCTATATCTTTTTTACTTGCGACTTATAGGTACTATAAGGCAAGTTATGCATTCGTAAAAAAAATCGAACTCGAGATTTCGATCAAAGTTGACATTACGATGATAGCGAAGACTAAAAAAGTGGGTCTCGCAATTCTGTCTGTCTGTCTGTCTGTTCGACTACAGCCTAAACGGCTGGGCGATTTTCTTTAAACTTGGTAGATATCATTTTTAATTTTTCCCCCCCACAGGTTTTTTTCTTTTTTTTTTAAGACCAAAAATAACGGTACCTGCCATACAATTTTTTTCGAAATTTTATACTCATTTTTTTTTTATCAAAAACGGTTCGACAGATTTTAAAAATAAAAATACAGAAAAACTTCATTTAATTAAAGCTAGGTAATGGTTGTAAAAAATTTTCCGGAAAATGGTTATTGAGGGTACCCCCCATGGAACCATTTTTTTTGTTTTTGATTTTCTCAAAAACGGTTCAACCGATTTTGATCATTTTTTTTTTGCTAAAGCTCCCCAAAAACATAAAAAGAATTGTGTACTCAAATTTTCAAAAAAAAATTTTTTGGATTTTTAAAAAAAACTTCAAAATTTTTTTTTCAAAACTCAATATTTCGAAAACCCCATGCTAGATTTTTTTTAAACTTGATAAATAAAAGTTCCTCCATATAATCTACAAAATGTGTACCTAAAAATAAAGGTACCTACCATACAAATGCTAAAAAATCAAAAAAATGGTTTTCAAAAACCGTATTTTTCTCGAAAACGGCACCTAGAATTTTGATAAAATTATTTTTCTTCCAATTAATTTTTACGATCTTTAATTTAATAAAAAAAAATTTGAAATTAAGATATTACAGCTTGTACATACCATAGAACCATTTTTTCGAATTTTGAATTTCTCATTATCCACATAACGGATCTTAATGAAAATTTTTATAGAGAAGCTCCTAAAAAGTCTAAAACACATTGCATTTCAAAACTTTAAAATAAATATTTTTTTAATTTTTGAAAAAAAAAAAATCTATTTTTTTCTTTTTTTTGAAAATTCGATATCTCCGAAACGGGTCAATATTTCTTTTCGTAAATTTAATTTTTATTCGAACAATAATAAAAACTTTAAATTAGCGTACCCAAATTTTTTCTTAAAAAGCTTTTAAAAAGTTTGTATATAAAAAGCTTCTTTTAAAGAAACCACTACAAGGACTTATATTTTTTGTTCTTGCATAAATTCATATTTGGATAGCATTCTGTTACTACTAAAAGAATTTAAAAAATAATTTTGTCATTATGAACAGTTTTCTCTAATAACATTCGTTTTTAAAATTCCTAGTCGATTACATAGGAGCAAGTTCGTGCGACCCAGTCGTGCATTTTATTTATTTGGAATTTATAAAAAGATATAGGTATACTATCCTAAGCTAATCTTAGGCAAATTTGAACTTAGAAATGGGTGTGAAACAAATCAAAATAACATATTTTTGATCAAATAATTGGTACATCACTTTTTTTTAAATCTTGAATTTATTTGTTATTGGGGAACCGTAATACAAATTGTTCTTATGTCTTATTTATAAAAATTACTTCCTTCTATCGTGATAACACACCGACAAATTAAAAAAAAAACAACTACGTTGTAATTCTGGTCTAAGTTTTGGCTTTGCGTTTAATTTGTCCTTCAAGCACGCTCACTAATAAAATTCCAACGATTAAAATTAGAAGGCTGTGGTTGACAAGCAATTATAACTGAAGCACCCAGTGCAACAACCGAATAACTCCACTTTTAGAAATGTTGAGAAAATTAAAAATAACTATCTCAAAAATAAGAAATAAGAAAAACAAGAACAAACAGTGATAATTTCAAAATTGAGTTTCAATATCCAAGAGCCAACTTAGATGTCTTTTTTTGCACATCGAACGACCCAGGATTTTTTTTTTATATTTCTGCATTAAAAAACATATTTCGCAAAAAAGTGGAGTTACTTGGTTGTTGCACTGGGTGCTTCAGTCTAGAAATCGTTCAGAGTAAATACGGTTACAAGTAGTTTCGAGTAGCTTTGCTTCTCTGAAGCAACTATCACTGTCTGCATTTGGGCTTCAAAACTTAAAGCTATGAAATTGAAAAAAAAATTTAAAAAATCATTGCCTGAATTAGGAATTTTATCAAATTGATGTCTTGGCAACTGGTTTAGCAGAATTGCCAGTGCAACATTTCAACAAGAAATTATACAACTTTGCAACAGTTTTGCATTTTATTAATAACCCAACCCCATTGTAAGAGAAAAATACTAAAACGTAAAATTTTAACTTAGTTTTTCATAAACAGTGCTCTAGTAAAACTGCCAGTTGCACTCCTCCCCTGAAACAATTCAACCGTAATACCCTTACTTCTAGGAATGCTCATCAGTTTACCCTTGAGCCCAATTTCCGACGTACAGAAATTCTTTTTTTAGCCGCAGTACACAAATGTGGAATGCTTTACCTTGCTCAATGTTTCCCACTCATTTCAATGTGCAGACATTCAAAACCAATGTGCATCGGTATCTCCTTTCTAATCCTATCCCATTTTCCTAATTGCTCGCAATGTGTTTAACATTATAAGGGTATTCATAACCCCTTGAGCGCGCGTATAATAAATAAAAAAAAAATTATTTAATAGAATTAAATACAATTATGAATTCAGTGCTGAAAATTCAGGAATTCTGGGAGGAATGGTTTAGTATTTCAGAAATATCATGTTGCAAATTCCGTTGCAAGAAACTAAATTTGCCGAAACGGACAAAATAGTATTACTTGGTTTACCACACTTAACTTGCATTCAACCGCCATAACGAACTATGTATTTCTGGTGTATAGCATTAAAATTAATTCAAAAGGATTAATAACAATAATTCACAGTGTGAACTGTTTCATAAAAAAGACATACATTTCAAACATCGTTCTAATTTTTATGTAGTTTAGGCTTTGTATATGACACCTATAGTACAACTATCAGGTAGCATTTTATAGATCCATGTTCGGGCGTCGTCAAATATACATATGAGGGAAAAGTTGAAATGGAAGGCAAAAATCTGAAGTAATAAATAGAATGAGAAGATTGTATTGTATTCATTCAATAAGGGGAGTAAAGGGGGGAACTATCTAAGATGTATGCGCCATAGCAAAGACCATAAGTTTTTAACAAAATGATAATAACCAATAACTATTTTCTTGTTTTTCAAAAATATATACATATATTTAAATTAATTTTTTGAAACGAAAATAACGGTTTAGTCATTTTAAAAACCGCTGAAAAAATAATAAATTTTAGTAATTTTTGCCCAGAAAAATCTTTTTAAAAGGGCACCTATGGAATAGGTTCTTTTATATTTTCGAATTTTTCAAAACGGTTGAACCGATTTTGATTAAATTTTTAAGTAATCTCAAAATAAAGAAAACTTATTTTGCTCAAAATTGGTTCAAAAAATATATTTCGTTTTGTTTAAAATACATTTTTTAAAGTGCCGAAAAGTTTTCTTTTTTCCCATTTTCGCTAAATATAGGCCGTTTGCGAGTTAAATAAAAAAACATTCTCCCTTCTAACTCTTAAAATACTCTTGTAGACATTTGTTCTCAAAATGGATTTGTATAAATGAAGAGAACAATAAATTCAGAGGCAGTAATCAATCAATTACAATTATTGAAAACATTCAGGTTTTAATTTTTTTTCTTCAAAATTTCGAGTTTGAAAATTTATTTTTCAAAAACTATTCACAAACACAACTTAATTTAAAATAAAAATTAAAGAAGAGATTTCTGGCTTTCCAAAAAGGTATGGTATGGCATTGCAAATTTTACCGTTGTTTTTAAATAATTTTTGTCTGTTTTAAGTCATTTTTTTAGCCTAAACGGAGGGAAATAGACCCCCTCAGTATCAATTTTTTTCTTGTCTTAACCCAAGTTGAAAAAAGTGGGTTTCGCAATTCTGTCGAATACGGCGAAATCTTCTCGCCCGATTTTCTATAAACTAGTGTTTTTAATATCTTCGACACGTTTTTTTCTTTTTTATTTTCGAAATTTTAGAAAATATTTTTTTTTCTCAATACATAAATAGATAATCATAGATTTAAAAAAAAAACTAAAAAATCAATAAGTGAAAGCTAGGTATAATTGAAAAAAAATGTCCAACAACTGGTTAATTATGGAACCATTTTTGTTGTTTTCGACAGTACAACTGATTTAAATCAATTTTTCTATGCTAAAGCTCCAAACAATATTAAGAAGTATTGGGTAGGTATTCAAATAAAAAAAATTGTATCATAAAAACTTAAAAAATAAATAAATAAAATCAATCTCAAAAAACAAAACATCGCTTGGATAACCTCAAATTCGCTTGGCATTTTGTATTTAGCTCCATAGAGAGTCTTAAGACTTACTATGTACTCTCAACCATTCCTGTGTTCATGTAAGCAATAATGGAGGGACCTACAATTGGAGAATTTGTCACAGCCCTGATATTTTTTTTAAAGCCGGTGGGAATGCCAAGGGGTTCTACATTAAAACTCTTCAACTCTCCACAAGAATTATACAGTAAAAACTCAATTTGTACGGGGTAAAAGCCAAGGAATATTCGTTGAATGCAAATTTATTTAAAAATAATCATCTTTTATAGAAAAGTAGTTCTCATGACTGAAAACCTAAAGCTTCAATTTCTAATCAGCCTTTTTTCTCCAAAAATGTACATATATTATTCGAGAAATATGAAGAAAAAAATAAAAATGTATTTGTCTGGATATGTTGTAATATACCAAACTAATCTTCTTCTTTAAGATCGAGCTTGTTAGATTTTTTTTCAATTCAAAATGTATCGGAAAAAATTATAAAAAGTAAAAAAAAAATAATTATTTTTGTTTTACAGAGAGATGCGTTCACAGAGCCCAATCTTAGCGCATTCTAGAACAAAAACAAAAACTCTATGCAACGGTTCCTTGATACTATCAAACAACAACAATAAAGATCACAATCATTCAACAACGCCAATTGTTGCATCCTCATCGGTCTCATCAACAGCATCACATCAAAAAAGCAAGTTAATTCAAATGACTACTGGCGGTGGAATAAATACAAACAACAACAATTCCACGCAAGATTCAATAACAGTACAAGAAAATCCACCATGCAATACAATACCATCGACATCATCGATAAGCACCCTAAGCAAATCATCGACAATACGTCATAATAATGCTAGTTTATCATCGACTAATATAAATAATAACAATAATTCAACGACTGCTATAAATAATAATAACAAATTGAGTACAAATAACAACGAAGGCAATAACAATCCAAACTCAAGTAAACTCCAAACACTCGAACAACGAAAATTAGAACTAGAAAAATTACTCAACGAAAAAAATTGGCTTCTTCAGCAGATTCATAAACAAGTGGGACTTAAATAATTTAACGATATTCTTATAAAAACAATTCTATTTCTAGGAAGCTCAAATTCTAAATGGCAGCTATGAGAATTTCAATTTATTTGAAATTGGCAAACTAAGTGGAACTATTGGATCAACCGGTGGTGGTAGTGTGTCTACTTCCACTACAAACTCAATTCTTCGACGCAAAGGTAGCTCGAGCTTAAAACTTCCCAAAAATAATGTACATTTCAATGGCAAAAGTGTAGGTTATCAGACCATTCTCAGAAAAACAAAAAGATTCTGCCAAACCTAATCAATTTTTTATCTTTTAGAATCGTTATACACTCTCCAAATCAGAGTATGATCTCGCTCAAGAAAACAAACACAACAACAATCAACAAATATCATCAGCCAATCCGAATACCATGAGTATTAAAAAACGCCAAGGTCCACCGCAGAAAACCAATTCATTTCATGACAGTACGTCGGCTTCAGCTTTGAGTTTAACTAAATCACCATCGTTTGAATACAATGGCAGTGGGAGTGTTGGAAGTACTCATCAACAAAGTGCAGGCAATAATAACAAATACAGTGTCTTAAGGCCACATCACAACAACAACAACAACAGAAGCAGTAGCAATGAAAACTTGTCAAATATACTTGGCAGTAAGTATCTTTTAAGTTATTATATAAATATCTAATTTGAAACTTTTCTACGCATGAGTACTGTAAGGTTTTATTTTGTGGAAACTAAATGCTTTGAGCTTATAACTTTAGCTCTATTGATCGAAACATTTAAGGTTAAAATTGAGAAGAAATATCCATTTTTACTTATACGAGTATATACATATATATTTAAACACGCATAATGCTGTCGGTCATAGTCATACCAAGTTTTTCTGAAAGACTACAACATTATCTTTAAAATGGTATTTATAAAGTCGTGACGTTATTTTCTTTGATAATTTTTCAAAACTATTTAAAAAATACTTTCGGCATTTATATCACCTTCATAGCCAGCATGGTTATCAATTGACGATTTTCAGAATGAAATATAAATGTATCGGAAGGAATAGGTACAAGTTTGAAAGTCCGTGGTCGGAATTATTTTATACTCTATTTCTCTAATATTCATTGTTTAAGTGTTCTAGTTTTGTTTATTAATTTAGAAGTCTAACGTTTAGCATACAAATATCGCCAATATAACCAGTAAATACTAAAGAATTAAATGATTAAAGTCTTTTCTAAATAAAATTCAATCGAATCAATTTCACATCTTTCAAATTTCTAGGAATTACACTAGATAGTAAACGCCTGTGGTACAAATACTTAGAAATTATAGTCGGGAAAGCCACAAAAGGCGAACATCCTGAGGTGGATTTACACTATGATGGTAAGACCCATCATAACCTATAGTGCGGTTGCATGGCACAAGAGAACCGAATTATCAACAACTAAGAAAAGCCTAGAAAAAGTCCAAAGGCTCGCGTGTATTTGAATACGAGAACAATGTGGCAATATAATAGCGTTTGCTGATGAATTAGCTCTACCGTATGCTGCTCCATCTGTTAATGGTATAAATGCCTCAAAGAATAACGATCTTTTTATTTTGGCAAACTGGTTCAAATCTCATCAAGTGTTGCTTAGTGGTAAATCTAAACTAATGTGCTTTTCTCTATCAAAAGAGTTTTCAATGGAAAATGTTGGGATTCATGATACAAATTGTGATCATTTAAATTGCACTGATTCTTGTTTGCTATTTGAATGCGTTACGGAATTTAGATACCTTGGTATAACACTAGACTCAAAGCTGAATTGTAAAGCACACATTATGATTGAACAAAATATTTCTCTTGAGTAAATTAGTGCCAGCAAATCTTAAAATATGGCATTTCCTGCTGGGGAAGCGAATTTGTTAGTAATCTACAGCCGCTAGTTACAGTGAAAACAATTTATAAGAGTCATGCTTCACAAACCTTCTTTTCCTTTGTTTAAATCTCTTAACATTTTACCGCTCAAACATCTACATATGGTAACGGCCACGAGAAATGAAACCAAGCCATAATTTTTTTTTTTTAGAATTTACCGCTACTATGCTCATTTTTAGAAAGAATATATCTCATACTAATGGTTGATATCATTATCAACAGCAAAAACATTTTTGGTGTGTCCTAAGCCACACTTCAAATTATCTCGTTGATCTCTTCACACATAGCCGGAAATTCAAGTACTCGAAAAAAGGTAATATAAATTACCTTTTATTTATTTTTTTGTTTACCTTCAACTATAAATTTTATGGAAAAGTCTTACTTTAACTAAATAACTCGTTTTTTTGGTAAAAAAAATATTCAATCTTGTAAATTTTACAAAACAAAAGAGCTCTACTTTCGTGTAACGTTATAAGACCAAATTTCTTAAAAGTTTTCTTACTTATGATATGAAAGTTTTAGAAACTGAACTTTTAGAATTTTAATGAGTATTTTGTATTTATTTAATAAAACTATTAAAAAATCGTTCAAGTTAAGCGACCATTTTTATTTAAACAATATTGAAAGACGTGTAACGTTATAAGACATTTTCTGCTGAAACCAATAAAGATGAAGTTATGTATCTAACTTTTGAAACTCTATTGACCTTAGGTGACCTTGAGTAGGGCTGAAGGTAATAAGAAATACTTCAATATTCATTCGACTTATTTCCACTCCACAGAGTTTCTGAAACACTGTTTTATCAAACGTGAATAATCAGAAACATTCAATAAACACGAGCGCCAAGATCTACTTTATCCTTATTACCAAAGCAAATCGAAGTAAAAATGTTTACTTATGTTTTATTTTTATAAAGAAAAAAACCACATTGCTTAAAAGAGTTGTCTAACGTGTTTAAAATTAGGAAAAAGTTAGACGAAGTCTCCAAGCTAAACGACTGCGTTAAGCAGAGCCGGATTTATTCCTTAAGGTACTAGTACGGTCTAGCATCCCAAAAAACACATGATTTTTTGGAATTTTTTTCTCGGAAACCTTATTAGATATTAACATAATTTTTTTTTTAAATAATGAACACATGCGTCAAGAATACAAAAAATAATGTTTTTTGTTAGTTTTCGAATTTTGGCCGAATTATAGAGAGCACCAACGTCGACTCATCAAAAAACACATTGTCCCATGGTGAACAGTTAATCTCCGGATCTACTGAACCGATTTTCAAAAAATTTGTTGCAACTTTATTGTTTTTATGTTTTCCAAGACAATTTACCACAATTTGACCAAAAAGTTATGAACGAAAAAAATGGTGACCCAAAAATGGCCAACAAAATTGCCAAAAAAATTTTTTTTTTCAAAGCTTGACATTTTTTTTTGTTTTTTAAACAAATTGTGACTTTTTAAACAAATTGTGGTAAATTGTCTCGTAAAAAACCTTCCTTTAAATAACCCACTTTGTTTTTTTGTTTCAGTTCAGCCAATCCTGAGATTAACTGTCCGCAATGGGACAATGTATCTTTTGATGAGTTGGCGTTGGTGCCCTCTATAATTTGGCCAAAATTCGAAAATTAAAAAAAAATTAATTTTTTTTTGTATTCTTGACGCTTGCATTCATTATTTAAAAAAAAATTATGTTAATACCTAATAAGGTTTCCGAGAAAAAAAATTCCCAAAACTCGTGCGTTTTTTTGGCATTCTAGACTGTGCTAGTACTTTAAACGAGCACTGTTCAAAATTTTGCGCCACTTTGTTTATTTCTGTTTTTTATTTCAATGAAAATTTTCAATCGCGCGTTTTTGTAACAGACAATTTGACGCATACTAAAGATACCATTATCCAGTATTTGTATACAAACTTCTTTAACACTTCCAAGTAAGTTGAAAGTTTTAAAATTTGGAGCGATTTGACCATCTTCCCACTTCAAAAACAAATTCTTTGCAGCCTTCTGTCTTTGAATCCAAATTTAGGATACAATTTTCTTGGAACTATTTTGCCACTTCCCATGGCAAAGGATGCGTTGATGGAATTGGTGCCATCGTAAAAACTGTCGTGCGAAAGCACGTACGGGCTCGAGACGGTATTGTAAAAAACGCATCCGATTTTGTGCAAGCTCTTAGCCGCACTTTTTCAACAATTTACGTTGAAGAAGTCCACAATGATGACATCTTGAAAATTAATAAAACTTTGAAGTCATCAGCCATTTTAATAATGGCAAAATAAAAACTTACCATACTTCAAGATTGGGATATAGTATTTTTTTTTTTTTGTTTATTTATGGATTAATGTTATTACAAATGAAGTACTTACCTTATAATAAATAAATTAACTTTGTTCTATTTGCTTGCTTTTCGTTTTTTTTTCATGTATTTATATTACTTTCGGCCATATTGTTTCCATTTTTCATACAGAAATTCGAAAGGTAACGTTATAAGACTTTTTTCTGTAACGTTATAAGATACACATTTGAGTTGAAATAACCTAAATAATATAACTTTTTCTTTAAAAAAAAGTTGTAGGCTATAGTTTGGAATTTCATCTCAATTCTCTAAAAAGAAAAACTTAATTTAGCACACTAAATTCGCAGAGTTTTCAGAATATATTCAGCAACCTCAAAATCTACTTCCAAAAAATGTAACGTTATCAGCGAATTTGAAGGGCAATATTTACAAATCTATAAGAGATAAACAAAAACTTTTTTCTACAAAAATTAGTCTTTAAAGAGATCTTTCAGATGTATGTTTAAAAATTAAACTAGCATTGCAGTTTTTCGAGTAATAAGCAAAAATAACGTACAATGTAACGTTATAAGACCATGGCCGTGACCATATGTATATGTATACAAAGTATTGAGATTGTTCTATCTGCGAGGTGGCCATTAAAAATAAGAAGAAATACAACAAGTCGCTCACTGAGAACAAATAATGATGTGACCGTTCCTAGGACTAGAACTGAACATCTCAGACGTTTTATTACTGTCATAGCAAGATTTTTCGGGGCTATAGAAAGTTGACTTCTGTTGGTACATGACGGGCTACGTTTGTTTTTTTTTGAATATATGTCTGCCAGTATGGTTTTAAAATTGAGAATGTTTTGGTTGGATCAGTTTACAGACCATACAACAACATTAGTATAATTACATTGGTCTGGACATAAGAGTCAATTTTTTCTTGTTATTCTTTTAATATACTGTGTAGTGATTTTAAGACACAATATGAGTCCAGTTAACTACTCCACCGCTACTCACTTCACCAAAAAGTCTAGTTCGCTATTAGATCTATATCTTGTCAGCGATGTTGGTAAGGTAATCATCTCCACCTAGTTTTTGGCAGCTGGTTTCTCTAAGCACAATTGTGTCGTTCATTATAAAAGTGGTGTAAATCCATTTTTTTAAAAAATGTATTTCTTTGCTTAATGGTATTATATTTATTAATATCTTTCAATATAAAAGAGAATCTACTCCAAATACGAATTATATTTCCGATAGTTAATGTTTTTTGTTCTTGAAGTGATTTTATTATTTAACTATAAAAATTAAGTAAGTCACAAATCCGTTTAATAAAATAATTAATAAAATCTGTAAAGGTTATTATAATCTTGGACTTTTTACGAATAATACAAAATATTAACCTAAAGCGCATTGATTTTGTTTTTTTGTCTATTCATCATTTCGCAAAAACCTTATTATCTCGAAATTCATTTGTATGGAGATACTTCACTATTAAATTGAGCGACACAATTTGCTGTTTGTATGTTTGAATCTAATTTTTATGGTTAATCAACAAAGTAAATATAAATGTAAACTTTGATTGGACTGCATAGACTGGAACTCACTGTACCATATTCAAAGTGAGCAAGTCTGCTTTTTACGGCATAACGTTAATCATCTTTCTGAGAAGCATGCTCCTTTCATAATCCTTCTGGTGAGGCATACTTGGCTCCTTGGCTGAATGGCGACATCTGTGCTCTGATGTCACGACGAGATGCCGTCTACAGTCAATAAAGAAATTACAAACTCGAGCACTTCCACAAATCGTATTGCAGACACGCAATCAGGTTGTCATATTGGTGAGAATGGCAAACAGACTCAACTACGAAAATAAACTTGGTCCTTTTACCCTTTTAAACAATCTTTATTCCCTAACTGAAGAGGAATCAACCTCTTTTAATAGCTCTCTGAACTTTATAAGGATACAAGAGGAAGGCATTGAAGAGGAAATATGGTCGATTAAGTAGAATGCTACTGGCCTCAACCTAATAGGCCCTACTGCTTCCATATAAACGGCATTACAACCCACATATTTAATACTTCTAAGTTTCTTTAGAATGGAAGAAAGCCAAGACTATTCCCATACCAGAAAAATGCAAACAGGTATTGCTATAGAGTTCCGATAGCCATTCTGCCGCTTTTTTCCAAGGTGTTTGAAAAACTATTCTGCAGCAGGTTCAAAAACATCATCAACAACCTGTTAAGTTCCTGTCAGAATGGTTTTCGACCTAAACACAGCTGCAAATCCGTCTTACTTTTTTTTCACTGATGAAATAAGAATTCTATGGTGTTTGGTAGAAACAGGATAGCCCCATAAAATAATTTGCATCCTTACATTCACTTAATATCGAGCTCGAACCTAAACGGGTAAAGCGATTTTCTTAAAATTTGAACATAACTTTTCAAAGAATATTTACAAAAGCTTTCCAAATTCAAAGAAAATCAGTCCTAGCTCCATGAAAAGTGAAGGTAAAAACGCAAATTATTTTATGGACTTATCATGTTTGTACCAAACACCACAGAATTGCAATGGACAATGATCATATTGCACTGCTATTGCTATTAACCTTCTCAAATCAACAACTCTCCCTATTTATCCCATCTATCACTTTACCTGTGATACCCGTTTCGTTGGAAATGCTCATCAGATCACCCTCGAGTCTAATTTTGGTCGTATCATCGAATACAGTGATTCGTTTTTAGTCACACAACAGGATTATGGAATAATTTAACAGGTACGGTTTCCCCTTGCCATTTCAATTTGCAAACATTCTAGACCAATTTTCATCGACAACTCCTTGCTCTCCCTCTAATTTCCCCTAATCTAATTTCGTTCGTGCTGTGTTCAAGATTATAAAGGTCTCTCAATAAACCGCTTGAGCGCGTGTGAATTATAAAAAATAATCTAATGAAAGTCCACAACCACATGACTTTCGCGGTTAAGATAAAAAAAAAAAAATATATGTACAGTAGATGATGATAAATATCATATTCAACTAAGTTTCGTCATAATACATGTCGTACATACTTCCATTTTCAACATGTAATTCAATTGCAATTTACACCAAAGAAAGTTTAGAGTTTAAAAATGGTTTGAAATAACTGAAATTGGTTCTTTCGAAGCCAATACGGGACTTCAGTATGGTATGTTTTTGAGTCGAGAGAAATCTTCAAATAATATCTCCTATCCTGCCAGACCCCCTCTCACCGTTCAACGAAAATGACGCCACCGTGGTTGAAATCTTCTTATAGCTTATTTATTTATTTATTTTATTGGTTAATGAGCATTTTAAAATAAAAAAAATGTTCTATGCGGCCGTTATTAACATTTTTAGCTTTTGCTAACTGGCTGTATTACAGATTCTATTATTTTTGAAGCTTAAAAATTCCCTCTAGAAGAAGAACTCATGTTAGACTTAAGGTAATTTTGTATTACAAATGTAAACAAGAAAACATAACCAACCTTACAAAGCAGAGCAGAGCCCCTTTTGCGTTCGGAGATTAAAAAATATTAAATTTAAGAAATTAATTTTTAATTAATTATTGTTAATACTAAATAATAAAAACCAATGGCAACATTTTGAGCATAGATTCGTATTATCTATCTTCGTAATTTCATGTTTGATTAAAATTTCAGAGTAAGATTTTGTTAACTATCCTTAAGTATCTATCTATATACATTGTATACAAACGGAGGAGGAAGGTTAAATACTTTTGTATTTTATTAATTCAAAAATAAATGAATATTTATAGAACAATTTAACCTTTGATCAACTATATCGCTTAATCAAACATAACTGTCAAATAATGTAAAATTGTACGCTCAAAGGAATTAGTATCTGTGTACATATGAAAATTTTGCGTAGCGGTTTACTTCTCTAGTGACTGTATTTTCTGTTTGCTAAATGTTAATTATTAATTTATTATTATTTATTTTCTCGTCAAAAGTAACACAATGTGATAAGTACTACTTGTCTCCAACGAGTCAAATGTACACCGATGGCAATGGATTCATTAAAGCCAGTCAAAATATAAAACAATGTCTCTCCTCACCATCGCCAATGCATAAAATTATAAGTCTAAATGATACACACCAACAACAACAAGCACATAATATTCCAAATGGTCATCATTGTTTGGTACACCACAACAATGGAAGTCAACCGCATTTGGAGAAATATGAAAGTATCGATGCTTTGTCGTTGCCACCATTGAATGCATTCGACCAGAATCAACACTCGAATTTGTGGAGAGCTCTATCGAATAATGATCGATCTGCTTGGTGTGATAATAGGTGAGAATCATATTTTCGAAGTGTAGAATATTTTTTAAATCTTGTATTTTCGCAGTTATATTGAATTGGACAATGAAAGCGTGAATGTGAACCAGTTTCACAGTTTAAAACCTTCGGCCAAAAAAACTATACCCCCACCTGGGACGTCTTTAGTAAGCTGACTCTATAGTTTTTTTTTTAATATCACTCTCTAAAAACTCTTATTTAGCAACATTCTCCTGAGTGTCCGTCACTTGGAAATTTCTATTCAGTGGGGGGAGGACTTGTTATGGGCAGCTACCCAAATACATTAGAAAAGTCATGTGATGAGTTGTCAATCTCCTCGGTAAATAGTGAAACGAATAAAAAACCAAAAAACAAACAATGGTGAGTATGAGTGGTAAACTTAAAAGGAATTTTTTAAAAAATAATCCTAAAATGTTCTCTTCAAGGATGGAATCATCTTTAGACGGGCCAATAATTCGTCCGCACATTCTTCAAACTACCCCATTGGTAACTGATACCATTGCTCTTTGCCCGGCACTGTCGCCAACGCTTAGCCAAAATCAACTTCCATATGCTTATTATAATCGTCAATCGGCCACAACATCAATGAATTCTGCCATACCCAGTGGGAAACTAACACCGACGCCAATTGTAGCTGGAGCTGGTGGAAGTGGAATGCTTTTAGTGCCAGTGGTCAATTCAAGGCCACAAACTCGAACTCTAACTCATGACTCACACCCTCCTCAGCAGCACCATCATAAACAGAATTATCGAGAACGTACAAAGTTATCGTCGCAGTCAATGTCAAGCGGCAGCTATCGAACACCAAAGACAAAGCTAGATGACGAAAATAGCCATTTGAGTCATTCGACATCGTATTTGAATGTTGAACCGCATCACCATCATTATTTTCAACAACAGCCTCAATTATATCACCACAATCATTATTATTTGGAAATACCATTCCAACAGCAGAAACAACAGCAAAAGTCCCCTAAAGCCTCGCCATCATCAACATTACAAAAACAATCACAGTCCAAACTCAGTCCCACAATCCAGCATCCACCGATGTTGGGACCATCTTCATTGTTAAACGATGATTTCGTCGGAAACATTCGCTATGCCACTTCAGTCGTCACCCAACCGTCTAGATTATGCAATTCTAGCCAAACTCTAACTAAAAATACGAAGCCTGTTCCTCCAAATACACTTTCCATAAATAACGTACAACAATTGTCCCCCGTAGGCGCACCCACTTCGCCAGATATTCGAATTGAGTCACCGAAGAATATGACAGTAGTACAGCAAGCAACATTTTTGCCTTACAAAGAAGTTACAAAGCCATTTGAGATGTCAGATTTTTATAAATACTCAACAAAGTTTCGTCAGAAAGAATCAACTGCAGCTACAATGACGAAAAATTCGACACAAAATTAATGAGCGAGAGTATGAACAATAGAAAACTGTTAATTAGAGTTTTATTGAGCATATAATATATTTTTAAATAGATTTTTGTTTATACTGTTTATTGCCACTACCCTGCAACTATTAAAATTAGTTTCTTAAATTTATTTTATTTTATATATTAAAATATGTTGAATACATATAAACGACAATA
Organism: Chrysotoxum bicinctum; assembly: GCA_911387755.1. Taxonomy (NCBI): domain Eukaryota; kingdom Metazoa; phylum Arthropoda; class Insecta; order Diptera; family Syrphidae; genus Chrysotoxum; species Chrysotoxum bicinctum. Next base: position 12,101,116 of record OU426991.1, on the reverse strand, counting down.
TTGGAGAAATATATATTTTATTTGAAAACTTAAAGTAATGTAACTTGTTAATTTTATGTAAAAAAATATTGAGATCTACATCAATCGTTCAATTATCTGGCTCCCAAATTTATTTGGAGATATTCTTAAGGTAAGTAAAGACGATTGTCAGATCTGATTCTTCGTACTACATTTTGAACGGGTACTGTGTTAGTATGACTTTGTGTTCTTATTAATTTTTATTTAGCAGTAGATTCCTAGGTAAAAGAAAATAAATTGAAAGACTGTTAGAGTTAATAGAGGAAAATCCAGAAGTACCGAAGGAAATCTGTCCAAAGAATTAGAGATATCACTGTTGAACTTAACAACTTGCCTACACTTTTCACCCAAATCTATTGGTTTTGATGCATTAATGAAACGGTAATGCATCGTATTAGCGTTTGTTGTTGGGTTTCTCGATAACACTTTGTTTCCCAATCATAATTTTCTTCAAAAAAAAAAAAAGATTGTATCGAAGACATTTCGTTTTTAAAGTCTTCTGTTTTTTGATAGAATATTTTATGAGTACCAACATTTTTGACAACTGACCAAGCTTATCAATTGAATTATTCTCAATAGAACTTTTTAGGTTTTCGCCAAAATAGAGGGTGAACTTTTGGCCTCCAGTCATAAAGGGGAGCTCAAATAGTACTAATAGTTTCAGTGCTTTTGGACAACCGAAACAATTAGTACGTACAAGCAGTCCAGCCATGGTACTCCTGTGCTTCCTAAACCGACAAATACGAATCCGTTACCCTCGTGTCGCAATAGCTAAGAAAAGCAATCGGTGAGTGCCTTTTTTCAACTCTTGTCAAGATTGCAAAGAAGTGCCGCGAAGCAAAATAGGTCTCGAGATGAGGCTAATAGACCTAAGAAAAGGGTTAAACTTGACGGACCTTAAAAGAAAGTCTCTTAGAGCAGGGCAACCGCCTACTCTTGTGGTTGCCAGCGTCGACTTCCAGGTTTCGGTTGTGGATGACCTCTCAAAAAACAACAAATGTTTATTGGCTGTGTGGAACCGCAGAGGAACAGCGGATATTAAAAATCTGGAAGCCTGCAGAGTCGTTGACGATGTCACGGCGAACCGTTTGGCCCTGACGCCAGAGTTTTCAATGAAGTCCTCTAAATGTGTTTATGAAAATCTGCGATTTTTCCTGAGGGAGGAAAGCATTGCCGTCGATAAATGGTATCAGAGTGAGAGGCTTTCAAGACCACCAATATGACTTAATTAATAAAAGTGCAAGCTTAGACCAAGGTGGGCCTAGAACTTGTATTCTAGCTAAGAAAAACATGAAAACATTTTTGTTTCCTAATTTAAATCCTAAACTATTCTCCCTGATCCAATCTTCCCTTAAAACTAGAAAGAACGAAAAAGAAAATAAAACAAATTTTTTGTTGCAATATTCAAATTGACGAATCGTTGATGACCATATTTCGTTTTATGTTTATTTTTATTTGTTTTTTTTTTTTATAATTTTGAATTGATTAAAACTTTAAATTTTGTTCTTCTATTATTTCTATTTACATAAATTCATTTGTCTGACATTTTTTCATTTTAAAATAAATATTCAATTTTCATTAACATTTGTGTTAAATAATTCAATTTTGTTTGTTTGTTTGATAGAACATACAGTAATAATATTTGTCTATAACAGCAATATTTTGTGTTGATCCATTTAAATATATATAGATATACATATTCATGTGTAAGTATGTACATATATAGATCGTTCCTTTCGTATTTATATTCTATTTTTTTTAGTATTTTAAATTTTTAATTTCATGATTTACATTTGGCTCACATATCACAGTGTGAAATATACATATATATGTATATGTTTAATGAATGTAGATATATAATGTTTTTTTTTTTTAACTTCTGCATAGGAAAAATGTGTTTTATTTTTATTTGTTTGTTATTTAACAGAGTTTTAAACTTTTTATATGAAAAATATCTCTTATTTTAGATTTACATAGTTTAATTTGTTTCTCTAAAAAATATGTTCTTTATGTTTTAAATAAATAATTAACAACTTTGAATTTGTTTCATTTGAATATTTTTTTTACTCTTAATTTGTTTCTATAAATTAAGGATAGTTACAGTGTCTTTTTCTTGTTGTTGTTTTTATATTAAATTATGTCAATTTTATATATGATAACATTTTATATATTTTATATGTAGATACATTAACATTTTGCTTTTATTCTGGTAACATTTATACATTTTTTAAAAGATCGAATTATAGTGTTTCTATTTTCATTTTGATTAGTTACATTTAATACATTTATCTTCAATTTAATTCGCAAAAGGTAACAACATTTAAAATATACATATATAGTTTTTAATTATATTTTTATATATATACATGTATGCTTATATATGATATACATATATGTATGTGTATAATGTATACATAATATATATTCGAATGATTTGATTTAACATGTTTATCTAAGGTAATAGATATAATAGTATTTCTATGTGAAGAATGGTTCTTGTTTTTTTAAACTGTTTTTTTTTAGTTCTTTATTTAATTTTTATAAAGATTATATAATCATTTTCTTACAGTAAATAGTTTTAGTGAGATTGAAACTTTTTTTTTTTCAAATAATACTCATCAAGTTTTTAGTTAATTTGTATTTTTGTTTGCTTTTGGAAATATTATAGACTTATACGAGTAGATATACTAAACAGATTTCTAGCCTTAAAAGATTTTGTTTTTAGACTTTGTAATGGAGAGTAAAGCGGCGGCGTTTATTTTTGAATTTTTTGTATTCCTCCTTTCCTAAAAGTGATATTGAAAACGGTTAACGTTAACATGTGGAAGCGATCACATTATACATATTACATGAATTTTGACAGACTTATTCAAAATTTCGATAAAAGTGTAAAAGTTGATGAAAAATCTTTAAACCATAATATATCCCTGATGTTCAAAGTAAACTCCATAAAACTAGTGGATAGATAGAAAATAGAGGAACGAAGCAAACAAAAAGGATTTACAGAACTTAGATTTTATTATTTGATTAAATATGAATTTTTGTATGTTAGTTTTATAAATATGAATTTTGATTGATGGGAAACCATAAATAAAGTACCATTAGGATTAACAAAAAAATGTTCACCAAATCAATCGATTCAAACAATGTTTGTCCCGTTTCAAATAAAAAATAAATACTTAAAAGCAAAAGTATTCACAATTATTTTTAACTGGGTTAATATTGTTTAAAAAAATTGTTAGTATACTTTTCATGACACTTAATAAATGTGACATGCTTAAATATTTTTCGATCAACTTTTACCGAAATTTTGAGTAAAAGATTGTGAAAGCTTGTATTTTATATAGGAAATTAAAAAAATAAGTATCCAATATATAATGTTATACATACCTATCACATTTATGGAAAAGGTCAATATCAAAAATCTAAAAAAAAATACCAAAACCCTAATGGACCTACATACCATTTTTTTGTTTAACGAAAACCCAATACGGCTGACATTATAGGTTTATATTGTGATCATAAGCCTCAGTTATTGCTATCAGGAAAAAGCATCAGAAACAAATGGAATATTAAATGTAGTTGTTTGTGTTTAATTTTTTTCAAACGATTTCTCATAAAATTGTATCGTTTTTATATTTCAAATCGTATGATAACACATTTAATTAGGTATACAAAAGAAATTTTTTCCTGATGCGTTTTCCAGATCGCTATAACCGACCCCTTAACTGCCTTTCTGTATGAGCATACTCGTATATGTATGTCACTGTGAATAGTATTTTGGAAAAACATTCGTTAAGTTTTCAATCAAACATTTTTTCGAGCATTACTTTGATCTATCTTTTTATATTTTTACTCTGGTTGAAAATACACTGCCGGTCATAAGGTTAGAAGCAGGCATTTTTGAGAAGTAAAATCGACTTTTCTCCCGTTACATGATGGATTAGAAAAAAACAACAATGGTAAACGAAAGACTATTTTGTTAAGAACAAAATATAAAATTTGGGTATAGGAAAGATTAAGCTAACGGAGCTTTTATGACAAATTGTAAAGTGAGTCAAGAATATGCGAAAATAAATCGGGTCATTAGATTAGAAGCACATCAAATAAATGAAAATAAAATGCAGTTATTTATAATTTGTTATTTATTTTAGCTTTTATTAGATTTTTAATAATGTGTGCTGCCACCAGCCTTCAAAATAACTTCAAAAATTCTATCTTTTAAGGATTTATAAAGAGATTCCAAGTAGTCCAGTGAAATCTCACTCCAGGCCAATTTGATACACTGAATTAGCGCTTCCTTGTCATCGTATTGCTTCCCTCCCTCATATACCTTACGTGTAAGCCAGCCCCACACATTTTCAATTATGTTTAGGTCCGGGGAATATGGTGGCCAAGGCAGCAAGTGGACGTTTTGGTTCGCAATGAAGGATTTTACCTCTCGGGCTGTGTGTATGGGAGCGTTGTCCTGCTGAAAAATCCATGGAATTGGTCCAAACACCTCGCTAATTTTGGGGAATACTGATTCAAGCAAGGCTTTGTAGGTTTTCCCAGTCATTTTGGTATCTTGGACTACCAAGTCTATAGCGCCATAAAATGAAATTGAGCCCCAGACCATAACGCCTCCTTCTATGCTATGGTGACGGTTTAAAAACCGCCCCTCTTTCCTCAGGTCATGGAAATAATAATTATAACCATCTGGCTCATCTAGGTTAAATTTTTTTTCGTCGGAAAAAATAACCTTCCGCCAATCATTTGTGGTCATTCCATTTTGCACATCCCAGCTCATGTGATCTTTCGCGAAACACAAGCGTTGCTTCTTCCTTGCGTCATTAAGTGGTGGTTTTTTTTAAGCTTCAGGCGCTTTAAGTGCTTAGCATGGCGAATCGTGCGTTTAACAGTGGACAAGCTGGCCTTAACATTAGCTTTCTCCCTTATTTTAGCTGCCGATAAAGCTGAATTTGACGCTATTCTAAGGATACTTCGCGTTTCGCGAAGTGTTAAGGCAGAGGAAGTGTTTCCTTTATAATTTTTTGAGTAAGACGATGGATTTTTTAAATAATTGCTGACACAATGATCACTTCGATTTGTTTTTCGGGCTATAGCACGGCATGAAAGACCTTCAGAGCAATAAACATCTATTCTTGCCCTTTCCTCCACTGTCAAACATTTTTTCTTGCCCATTTTAATTAACACTCAATCAAGAACAATTAATTTATAAAATGTACCGTTTAAACCGAACAAAAATTTATTCACTTCACAAAACAACGTTGATTTGTTCAATGCTTCTAATCTAATGACCCGATTTATTTTCGCATATTCTTGACTCACTTTACAATTTGTCATAAAAGTTCCGTTAGCTAAATCTCTCTTATACCCAAATTTTATATTTTGTTGTTGACAAAATAGTCTCTCAATTACCATAGTTGTTTTCTTCTAATCCATCATGTAACGGGAGAAATGTCGATTTTACTTCTCAAAAATGCCTGCTTCTAACCTTATGAACGGCAGTGTATTTACTATTGTTCGATATTAAGTTAATTTTTTCATCAAAAAATGTATGTTCATTTTACAGTCGAACTCTTATATTTTTTTCAAGCCTTGTAATAAAGAGTGAAAAATCTATTTTATTTCTTTAATTTCCATCGATATTTTTGACTTTGTTTCCTTGAGTTTTTCAAAAGTCAAATTCCCATTCAAATTATTAAATTGTTTTTGTCTTTTAAATATCCAAATTTATGGCTTAATTTTTTATTATTTAATTCAGAATTATTTTCGAACTCCGCCACTGAAACCACGCCTGTCTCATGTGACGTTATTGAGAGATGCGTTGGCTCGAAATACCTGCTATTCCAACCAAGTCATACCATACTGTGGCCAAAAATTTTCGACTGTTTATTAGAGGAAGGAAGAACAATATTCAAGGAAGAAAAAGCAACCTTTTCAAATAAAGACCGAAAGAAAATAATAACATTTTGCAACTCATCAGCAAAATTGTATTAAAATATGAGACAGAATGGCAATGACGTTTTAAACTGACAATGTTTTTAATTTTTTCTCGATATGTTCTGACAGGATGTTTTTAAATATATGGACAATAAAATGACAGGAGACTCTATTTGACAGTATATTGTTGAAAAAGAAAACCTATTTCTTACATCGAATCACCATACCTATACTATAATTTACTTTGTTACAAGATCACAAAAATGTTTATATTTTCAGGTTTCTTTTTGAGTATTATTAGGTACGAATGTTTTTGTTTTCAGATTTGACTTAAACATGTTACGTAGAAGGAAAAATGTTTTGATTTTTGTTAAGCAAATTGTGTCATTAATCATGTTTAATTTCTAGATTATATTCGATTTCACATTTACATTTATTTACTGCATTGTTTTTATAATTTTCATAAACATATCCCTTAAAAATCCTTGCTTTAGTGATCTAACGAAAAATGATTGTTTTGTTTCATTTTCTATAATGGATGTCTTGAAACAAAAATGTATTAAGGAACCTGTACGTGTAGATACTAACAATAATTATTTATTTTGATTCATTTACATATTATTTTAAATATTTTGATTTTTAAGGATTTTTTGTTTTGTTTGTTTAATATTTTTAAAGCATGAAGAATGAAAACATTAACTTGGCAGTGATATCTGAGTGCGTAAATAGTGAAATGTAATTTCTTAGTTTATTTTTTTTTTAACTACATATGTATTTCCACATTTATAGATAAAAATAAATTTGACATTATGAATTTTTTCCATAATAATAATTAAATATAGTTCTTTGGTTTATGTGTAAAAATAAAAAGTTTTTATAAACATTTTTCAGAATCCTGAATTTTTTTGGTGAGCTTTTTTTATTTTTTAAATTGTCTTAAACAAAGTTACTTAAGATTTTATTAAAGCCTAGAACGCAGCGAATCGCGCGTGCTTGCGCGCTAACGACAAACTATACTGTGGACCATGGTTGTTCTTTTGTTATAAAGACATTTTAACTTAAGAAGGGTTGAACATTTTAAGATTGATTCCACTTTACATTTTCATGTTCCGTTTTTTGAAAAAAAAAAAAAAAAACTAAACTGAAAATATAATTTTAAATGGGGGTGCTTAAACATATGTATATACAAAAAATACATTCTTCTTTGTTGCACATCGGCTCACTCCAATTCGGTTTATTTTTCGATTCATTCAAATATATATTTTTTTAAATTTACTTTGTCTCCCTGATTGTCCTCGTTAACTTTTCCTTATAATTTCTTTTCTTTTGATTCTTTCATTTGTTCCTTTCAGTTACTTTTGATTATTTTTAAGAATAAAATAAAGCATGCAATTTAAGATGATTGTGCATTAAAAAGAATGTAACGTTGTGTTTTTATTATACGAGTATAAAAATAGTCTGCTCAAACTTTTATATCCATAACAAAAATATGAAATCTTAAACTCGAACAATTTCATTCCCTTGAATAAATACCTTGAGATTGAACAGTTAAAGATTTCATAAACAACTTTCAAAGGCTGCATTCTAATAGAAAAGTGTCTTAGATATCCATCTCATTCGTTTGATATACACTTTATTGGCTGAGGCATGTAAATATAAACTACTAACAGCTCTAAGCAAATCTTAACGTAGACTTTTGACATTAGTATTCGTTTGATTTTAGCTGTCATAATTCTGTCTTTTGCCAAAAATACCATCATCAAGATGAAATTATTTAGCACTATTATTCTGTTTTCGAAGTCTCAGTAAAATTTAACTCCTTTCATAATTTAAAACTTATTTTACATAAAATTGGCATTTATAAATTCATCATTTTTTTTTTTTTCAAAATTTAAAAATAACTACAAATTACCTTTAAAAAGTTTAATTTTTACAATATGGCTAAAAACTTAATTTTAAAATATCAACCGAAATAATAAAAATAGTCTTTTTAGTCTCACCATGGCAGATCAATAGCTGACACTGCCATTTGCCCTTGGTCTCAAACTGATGATGTTGCATGACGTTCGCTATCAATTGTCAAACTGGACGCACGTAAACTTAACGATGCCAATGACAAATTACTTCGGTATAATGTACTAGGTGATGATGTTACTAAAAGTGCATTACTATCTACTGCCGGCATAGCCGACAATGTGTTATTTTTGGCATTGCTACAGGTGACGCCATTATTAAACGCGTCATTGCCTCCACATGTAGTCACGCTGGTGTTTGCATTAACGGCTGCTGCTGAATCTACTGTTGTATTGTTGACAGCACTAGCAGCACCACCAACTGATGCATTTGATTCAGCATATAGATGAAGTCTAGAACTGAGGACTTTGTTACATGCTGGACATGCCCTTGGTACACCTTTTTCTCTGCGGCGGAAGATTTCATGAGCACACCTAATGAGACAATTTGAAAATAATCCTGTATTTTTAACGCTATCAGTATTAATCAAGACATTTAAAAATTATTTCAAAAAATGGATCTGGTATTTTGACAACAACTTTGCTCATTGTGAACACTTTTAAGAAATTTCATGTTGCAAAACACTCATCATTTTCATTAGAAGAAAGTTTGAAGCATTTATGAATTTTTGCAACGATGTGTTTCTGAATTTACATAAAGTTGAAGGTTAATTGGAATTACCTAGCATGTAATATGTGAGCACAAGGTAATGCCTCCAAAGCATCAGCTTCGATTCCAAAAACTTCTCCACAAGCTCCACAATTCAAGCCTAAAGCAGCTTCAGTTTGAGTTGCTAGGCGTGAATGGGTATTAAATTGATCCTCATCTCCCAAAGCTCGATATATCAAGGCTAGGCGAGTGCGAATTTTTCTTACTAAGAGCTTAAAGATGAAATAATTAAAATGTTGAAAAAACAGTTTGTGTTTGATTTGTTTTGTGCTTATATACAGACCTTAGCACCAATAGAGCTTGCTACCTCTAAGAGACGCGTATTAAACTCTAAGGGACGGCAGTTGCATATTTTTTGCTGCAATCTCAAAGCTTCCAAGCACCTAGCAGCACCGTCCATTGCCTCCATCTGTGCCATACGATCACCTAGTGCTGCAGCAGTTCCCATAGCTTGTTCATATTGACGAAATGCCCTCTAAAATTTAAAACAAAAAATTATTAAACTGTAAATAGATAATATACTGTCCTCCTTATACCAGAAGCATGAATGTTAAATTTATTTTTGTGAGGTGAATATTTGTTTTGAAATTTGTTTGTCATTCCAATACTGTTAATATCTGTGGCTATCGATAAAAAAGTAGTATTTTAAAGTATCAGTTAGTTCATTAGGTAATTACAGATTTTGTTCTCATCTAGGATTTCGTAGAATTTTCCTCTTAGCACATTCATGCTTCTGGGCTAAGGGGGACGATATAAGGTATTTAACACACATCAATATCCATTTTTTTTCTATAAATATCACCCATAACACGAATACTACGAGTATATGTTGCCTGATCTCCGGATATGAGGGCGAGTCGTGTTGCTTCCTAAATTTATTTTTCAAGACTTTAATAAATGTATGTATGTATGTATGTGCAAACAAAAATAACTAATTTCACTAACTAACCGTACAATAGTCATGGGCATCTCCTAGATCACCTTGTTTCCGAAGGGCAGCTGCCATCCGAAGTAGTGCTGCTCGATGATGTGATGAATTTAAGTCACCAAGCTGCAAGGACCGTGAGAGATCGTAGGCCTTTGAAGCATACGTAGCACTCTTGTCATTGTCTTGTAGACGACCAAATAATTCCGATAAGGCCACATAGACTTGTAATTCCAAAGATGGATCACCGATTGATGTGGCAATTTTATGTGCTCCCTGAAGACCTTCTAAGGCCCTCGAAAAACCACCCATCTCTAAATAGACCTTTGCAACTGTTAGATGCACCAATCCGCCTGTTTGGCACTGAGTACCACATTCATTGTAGAGTGAATGACGTGCATAGCTCAGAGCACGCTCAAGTCCACCCAAACGTTCATGAGCTCGAGCCAAATTTAAATAAGTCTCTGCACGCATAGTTGGAGAATCTAGTTCTTCGGATATGCCAAGTTGTCGATGGCCAAATTCAATAGCTTCTCTGTATTTGCCCCAATCCATGTGGGCTTGATAAAGATAGCCTAGAAGTGTGAATCTGTCTTCGCGGCGATTTGTCGATTTCAAAGCACTTCGCCAAGTTCGAACTGCTGCATTTTGATTGTGCTGTTCGTATAGTCGTAGACCTCGTTCCATCTGAAAATGATTTATTATTTAAACATTTTTACTTTTTAGTCAACAGATACATCGGTAATTTTATTCAACTTAAGAATTAAATTGATTCGTTTATTGCAAAAAGGACCTATCTATTTTGTGAAAATCTTCGCAAGAAACAAAAGACTGTCAAATTGAATTGAAAATTTGAAAATTATGAATAAAAAGTCACAATATTTTTAAATTGAAAATTATTGCCCTGCGCCGGTGATAAACTCAGTCGTCGGGCAGGTGTCAACAGTCTCTTTAACATACAAAAACGTTGAAGCTAAACGTAAAGCTTAGTTTTGTTCTTCAAAAAATAGATAAATGAACAATATATTTTGCAGTCCAAAACCCAAAAAATTAAAAAAAAAGCTACCATTTTCGATTTAGACACTCGAAACTATGTCATTCACATTTGAAGAGTTGTAGTTCTAAATTGAGCAAAGACTAGAATTTAATGAATCCGCTGCCTTTGGAGTTCCACATCCTAAGTCTAGAAATGAATATGAAAACCTGAAGGTACTGTTATCAACAACAGTTTGATGAATATTAGAAAAATAGTCGGAGATAAGACGGACCCCTGGGGTATATCAGTCTTTTAACCATCCAATACAACTGGTATTTAGCAAGCATTTGTGAAAACTTTTATTGTAAATTTATTGAAAAATTGAAATAAAATAAAATCTTAATCTATACACACATTTCTAATTTTTTCGAAAATTCCCTAGTGTGCAATCCAGTCCACTACACCCAAAACAGTAAACAGTTGTGGAGCCGCCTAGAGGCACTACAGTCGTTCGTCACGCCATTTTTGGAAAAATTGATCAAAATCAAGTTGCCTTGATGAACTTGATGAACAAGTTCCAAAGCTAATGAAATTAACATTTAAGTTGACAAGAGAATAAATAAAAAGGGAAACATGTAAATAAAGAATACAGTTCATAATTCTTAGCGGTGAAGCAAGGTTCAGAAAATTGACTGAGAAGACGACGAAATTTAACTTACCTTTCTTCTTGCTAAATACTGCTTTAAACTCCTTTGACATGCCAGAAAACAATTTATTACAGAATTTCTGGATCGCGAAAATCCATGACGAGCCCATAATGATGTTCCATCAGGACTTGACCCGTATCCAGCCAATCGCGAAAAACTTTCATCCAATTGACAAATGTCTAAAAAAAATAATAATTATTATAGAATCTAAATGAATGAAAAGCTTTAAACCATAATGTGTTTATATTACCAGTTGAATTTTCAAGTAAATAACGTGACCCATCTGGAGATGCTAGGAGGTGTGTTGCAGATAGATTATGACTATGCGGTATGCTAAATTTATTTTTTTTTTACTTTTTACTTGATATATGTTTTTTGTTTTTGTTAAAATTTATTTTTACCTAAGAAGATCTCTTGAAGCGATACTCTCCCATGACATGACTCCCTGAAATATAATCTTATTCGATTCACGTTTTTCTTGTCGTATTGAAATGTAGATTTTTCAGTGGAATATCTTTGACAACCCTGAAAGTTAAAAATTATTCAATTTTGTTTTGAAATAAAAGTAAGTACATACTCGTATTTTAGTAACTTAAAATTTTCACCAAGTTTAGGAAAATTGGCTTTTTCGTATTGATTTAGACAGAAAATTGAAAAAATTTGCAAAAACTTTCAAGCTACCAAACACACTTAAAAAAAAAAAAATTAAATGCAATTTAAAAAAAATATGTATGTAAATCACGGATGGCACCCTAACGAAAGAAAAACGAAAATGCTGAGCAATGTTAATCCGAAACCAGAACTGAATGGAATTAATGGGTGCTATATTGTGAACAAAATTTCCCTCGGAATTTATCCCACCTAGAAAAATGGGAAACGACAATACGTTTGCACCGTTCATTGTAAGCTGGCGGCTGGCCTTTTGAAATGAGAGCCAAAGGCCCTATGAAACTTAATTCCCGATATTAATAAATTCCAAGGGAAACTTTCGACATTATTCAAGTTGACAATTTTAAAAGTTGTGAGTTTATTCACGACAGCCCCCAATGTGATTTTCCATTGGCAGATTTATCTGTCAAATTTTAAACGTCGTCTTAAGTTTTCATAATTTATTTCAATTGTGTAAATTATATCCAAAAGAAGGACATTTTTTTTTAGTGAAAAATGGAAGTAATTTAAAATGATTCTTATAAATTATTAGAATTATTAGAATTATTTGACATTTCTCTTTTCTTTTGTCCGTTTTTTTCACTGTTCTGCTTCATATGATTTCGTTATACGAGGAGCAAACTTACATTTATAGCAGAAAAATAAATAAATAAATAAAATTCAGTAAACCAATTTGCAACACAAATCGGTAAACGGTTTTCAGAAAAATAATGTTTGCCTTTTCATGACAATTTAAGATATTAATCAATTTAAATTTGTTCAACAAAGTACACGCCATTCTATTTTTTTAACTCAAATTACTCTAGAGTTGTTTTCACATATATTCTAATACAATTTTTGTCTTTCTGGCTCCAATCTAAATGCTTAAGCATTTTTTCGTATCACATGCAAATGTTTATGTTGGTTCGTTTACTTGCCTAAGACTATTAATTTCTACGAATTTTAAATCTAAATTTTATCAAAGTTTATATACAAAAATTAAATTATTTATAAATTAACGGTTTTGGGCAGTACGCAAAATGTCTCATAAAATCTTATCTTTTTTGAGTTCACGTGCATCCTACCATAATCTATCGGCTCCCCGGGTGAAATTGACATTGTGTTCATTAAAAAAAAAAAACACTGAATCAGAGTTACCATTTCCCAGTTGATGGAAATTCATATGGCATTTTCTTTGGTTTTTGAAATGCAACTTTCAGGATTTAAGCTTTTTAAAAGCTTTAAAAATTAAAATGTAGTTATACAATTGTTGGCTATTATCTTTTAAAAATGGCATCGTTGTGTCGAACACGTTGAAAAAATGATTGAGCCAAAGATGTGGGAAATGGATGTTTTTACTGAAGGTGCAATGGAAAGTTTGATAACAAGCTTGAATGGAGAAAGCAGAAGCAGCAACTACTCGTCGGCAGCGGAGTAATGACGTGATTTGTTTTTACTTAATTAAGTTTTTTTCTCTGATATATTGTTTACCTTGAAAGGGATTAGGTCTACTGGAGATACTCTTAAAAAACGCACCTGCTATTTTACCTATGGGCGATGTGGAGAAAGATAGATTCAATTTATTTAGGTCATCATTGTTTTTGATTATAAAATGTGCGTATATTAATAAATAGTTGGTAACTCTATCGATATTTTTATGAAATTTGCGGCAATTTTAAATGTTCACTACGGCAACCCTGTAAGAGCTTTAAGATTAAGTTAGCTTATTGAAATCTATAATGGTCAGGTTGAAAGGAAAATATCCTATCTTCCCTGTACTGCAAATATAAATTAAACAGAGTATAGCATCCTTCGGTAGGATAAGGATTTCGCGGCTAACTTAGCGAAGGTCTAGCGTTGATTGTATTTGTCCTTGTTAGGGTTACCAAAATGTGTGTCCTAATACCGCTCGGTCATCGGTGTAACTATAGATGCGAACACTTTAAGAAGGTGCAGCATCAGTGTTAAAATACATACGAGTAAAATCCCATTAAAGTGAATACAATGGCACCGCAGTCATTTCATACCTAAGATTTAAGGACGCCCTGAGTTATGCCGCCACTATAACATCAACGTTTAACCATAACATACGTGTTATATAACATACATACATACATATGTAATCATAATTCAATATTTAGTTTTTTCAAATGTGAATCATTTTGTTCTTTCAAACACTAAGTAGATTACATTTCGATTCATTTTATCTGTAACTAAACAAAAATGCAAAATGCACACAAAATGTTAAACTCAGCATTAATTCATAAAACTCATATCCATTTCGTTCTTTTAAATAAAAAGTTTAAGATTTCATTTCAATTTATTTTCTCATAAGTTAACAAGAATGCGAATGCAATACAAAATGTAAACTTCAGCATTTAATCAAACTCATGTTACATTTCCTTTCTTCAAATAATAATTTTTCAGATTGCATTTTATTCATATCACCTTTTATTATTTTTCCCATAGATAACTAGCTAAGTACAATGTCTTAATCTTTTTATGCTGAAGTAACAAAAACACAATTATAAAACCCAGTGTAAATTATTCAGAATTGTTCATTGTGTTAAATAAAGTATCTTACGGCGAAGCTCTGCCCGAATTTGAAATCGTTTTATTTTCAAAGACTACAGATTGGAATTATAACTCCTGCAACCATTTAATAATTACTAGGGTTCTTTGTAAGAAGGGAATCATATTGTGAAAAATTATAATCAAACAAAGTGAAGAAATCATGATACTCGTATCATACATTTGTTAAATTATTACAGGAAGAGCCAAGTTCTTCATTTTATTTAATTTAATTCGTAAGCGGTTATGCTCTTGTATCAGTAATAACGGTGCTGAGTCATGTCTGTTATGTTCTAGTTCTTAAAGTAAGCTGCAGCTTGAATTTTAACAACGCTGACACACCAAATTCGTTGTCAAATATTTTGGAACAGATCTAAGAAATTAGCGGAGAGTGATCTGTCACATTCAGAATAGGAATGATCAAAATCGTCTTCCTCATACATAGGTATCATCTTTCTCCCATTTCCTCTCATTTAACACACTGTTTTATTCAAAAGCCATTTATGAGACGTTTAATAGCGATTGGTTGTGGTCAGTATGATAATTTTTCAAGGTTATGAAGAGAGCAAGGTTTGCTGAATATTTTGAATAATAATGCAAATTTGGAAAAAAAAAATTAAATCAAAGCGCAGGATCTACTTATAAGCAAGCAAACGCGAGGACAAATTTTGGCGGGGAAATTCCAGGACCATTAACTGATTGCCTACTTATAATATCTGTCCATGGTCTAGGTCAGGTGCAAGTATGGAAGTATAACAATAGATTTAACCTTCCGAGCACAGAAGTAGTTATTTCCAGTACTTTATAATTCACAATAGTCACATATCTAATCTCAATCATTAAAGTAATTGCCATGTCCTTGAAGGCAACAGCAAATGAACAACTTCGCACCAGAAGACATGTTTATGAGAAAATGTTAAAAAAGGAAATTGTTGTGAAGGCAATAAGGGTGGAAGAGAGGAAAATATTAAACACCCTAACAACTACAACTACACCAACTATTTTAATTTATGAACAATTTATGGACCTACCACTAACCTGACGTCAATGAGCTGTCTCCTTTATAGAAACACAAATTTACATTGACATGTCAACCAGATGTTAAATAGTAAAAAGACTTAACTTGTTTTGTTTTTTGCATGTTAATTCAATGCATATCAAAACCAATAGAGAGGTGCGGTTTGAGTCGTTCATGATGGCAATTTGTTCCCATTTTTCCATAATTCCTTTCATTTATTCAAAAATGTGCAAGAGCATTACCACACATACTGTTTGGATGTACCTACATGAGGATGAACATCGAACATAATATCTGTTTTCACTTCATTTAAACAGCACAGTCTGCTCTACAAAAAATAGGTTAAATAATTGAACAAACATTTTTTTGGTATACCTATACAAATCAGGGCTAACAGAATGTCAAAAAGGATATCTAGGATACAAGGTTTTCTCTCAAAAAAAAAAAAAAAAAAAAAATATATATATCTTTCTATAATATTGACACAAGGAACTGTATTTAAAAAAATGTTCATCGCCAAAACTTACTGTCAGATATTTTACTTATCGTCACAAGAACTTTGTCAACAATTTTTTTTTATAAAATTAAATAATCCCCACAGCAAAAATTAAGTCCTTTTCTTTTAAAAAATCACACACGAGACATAAAATACAAATTAAAAACTCCCAAAAACTTCAAAAACACAAAACAAATTTTAACATCCTTCGTGGTTTTCAACAATAACAACAACAACAAATAATTTTATTTTAAATTTAACTAACTAGCACAACCAAGTTTTAAATTTCGTTTTTCTGTTTAAAATGTTTTGTTTTAAGATATGCAAGTTGAGTTGTATTGTGTTCCCGTCCGTGTTGGTTTATTATTAATAAAATTTCGAATTGTTTTAGAAATTATTCCTGTTTTTTTATAATTTTTGTATTTGAGTTCTTATAAGGAAAATCCAACAAGAGACGAGAACTATATGTTAAAGCTATGAATGCGAACTGAAGACGATTGATATAGAGTTTCGGAAATAAATGCACAATAGATACACACATATTACGAGAAAAGAAGAAAAAAGAAAACTATAAAGGACTAACAACAATTTTACTCTATGATGGATGAGATGGGAAAACCAACCGATGGGATGAAAGAAATCTTTCTTACGTTGGTTTTTTCAATTTACAGTTTTCACATGCGGAAAATCGACACAAAAAGAGGATTTTTAACACAACACACAACTTGGAGTATAGTAAGGTTCGAGATGATTTTATAGTCCTGGTGAGAAAACTAGAATCCTTCTTCTTCTTTACTGGATGGATATCTTTTACATCTCTATTAAGAGATGGAAGGAAACAAGTTGCTCTCAATGCCAACGGATATGAGCAGTGTTGCCATCAGAATTTTATATTTCATAATATTATAGATCTTAAACTGTATTCTATGCCCATCAGACTCACATGGACGCAAAATTAAATTCAGAGAATCTTTCTTTAATGGTACTAAACGAATATGGATGATTGATCCGGCCCAATGATTCCTTCTCATAACGATAATCAGGCATTCAAACTCGATTAGCGTCTGTATTTGTTTTAAAATATTTACAACTTTCCTAAACGCTTGCACTGTGCTCAAAGGGTAATTAAAAAAAAAAAAACCTATCCCATCAAGTTTAAGTTTAATAATATATACATATATGTATGTATAAATGTATATACAATTTCAATTTAATTTAAAAAGAAACGTTCAAAATTTTAAATATGTTGGGACGTAGGTAGCAGGACTCAAGAGCTGTTTAAACATAATGGTATATATAAGTTTTGGACTCGTGAACAAATCGAACTCGAACTTTTAAAGTTTAAATCAAACTTCACATTACGATAGTTATTTTGCGAAGTGGATTCCCGATAAAGGAGAGGATCTCGCATTGTTGTTGGTGCAATGCAACATGCATGATCTAAATGTATACAATCTGATATTGTATGTACAAATTAAAATAAAATGCACGACTGGATCGCACGAACTTGCTCTTATATAAAAGTACTTTGGAATTTAAGATACATTTTATAAATATAAAACATGAAATATAAAACATGAAATTGCCGTCTGATTTCTGGGAAAGTATGAATTTATGCAAACAAACTTTAAAAAACCGTTTTATTATTAAATAAAAAAATTTTTTATATAAGAAATTTCTTTAAAATTTTTCAAGAAAAAAATGTGGGATGCGAATTTTAAGTACTTAATAATATTGATTTTAGGAAATAATTTCAAAAAATAATCGTTCATAGGTTTTGAAGATATTGATTTTTCAAAAAAAAAATGTTTTAAAAAAAAAACCCAACAAATAATTTTTCGAATATTTTTATATACAATATTATTTTAAACTTAGGGGGACTCCTGCTGAAAATTTTTGGTTAAAATCGTTAGAGCCGTTAATGCAGAAAGTCGAAAATCAAAAAAACGGTTCTATGACAGGTATACCGTTAATAACATTTTGCCCCAAATTTTTTTTTACCAAAATGTAGTCCATGTCCATTATATCACACCTAATTTTTTTTATCAAAATCGTTAGAGCCGTTTTCGAGATAAATAAGATTTTGCATTACGGGTGTATGGGGGGTACCGTTAGTTTTAGAGCTAAAAAAAAAATTTCAATTTCCCCTCTAGGGAATCACCGAAGACCCATAACTACCGAGTTTGAAAGAAATAGGTCCAGTGGCTTAGCCTGTAGTGAGAGGTACAGACATACAGACATACAGACAGACAGACGGAATTGCCGGACCCACTTTATTCGTCTACGCTATCATCGTAATGTCAACTTTGATCCAAATCTCGAGTTCGATTTTTTTTCCAAATGCAGAACTTGCCCTATAGTACCTATATCGCAAGTAAAAAAATAAATTAGTTCTTGAACCTTTAAAAAAATTTATTTTGCATATAAAAACTAAATCAATTTTTAAGAAACCCCTATTTTTTTTTCAAACAAATCATATTTAAACGTTTTTTGAGTTCAAAACTATTTAAGGATTTGTTTTAGAAATTTCATGTTTTTTTAAATTTTCTCTTACTATAAAATTGTATGCAGTTTAACTAAACGAGCAAGTCGTGCATTGTGCTTACCAACGATAGCTTCTGTAAAGCCTAACGCACCGAAGTGTTTTTTTTTTAAAGATGAGACTGGAGGATTAATTTTTTCTTTTATTTTTTTCTATACAATCTTTAAAATTCTTAGCAACTTGAACTATATAACTGAATCGTTATTAAAACTCGAACTACAAACAATACCTTCTAATTCTTTTTTTTATTATAAGCTGTCAAATGATGAGGAATAGAATAAATGACAATTAATCTAGAAATATTGCGTTTTGTAACATATTGACTGACTTTCATGGATCGACCATGTTTTAAATTTTCACTAAAAAAAATATTTCGCATAAATTACTTAAAACTGAAGAGAATTTCTGAAATAAAACTCCATTATTTTGCAACAAATTTGTTTGGCATCGTTTACAGATATCATGAGGATGCTTGCTCATCTAAAATCTAGA
Source organism: Chrysotoxum bicinctum (assembly GCA_911387755.1). Taxonomy (NCBI): domain Eukaryota; kingdom Metazoa; phylum Arthropoda; class Insecta; order Diptera; family Syrphidae; genus Chrysotoxum; species Chrysotoxum bicinctum. Next base: position 12,082,095 of record OU426991.1, on the reverse strand, counting down.
AATAAAAAGAAATGTTAAAACGGCAACGCTGCCGGATGAGGACGAATTCTTTAGAGAAGATGAAAACATGCGCGGTTAATTTCAATCGTTGTGCATTTAAAAATATTTAATATTGTGTTCATTTAGTTGTAGGTATTTCGAAATTGCTCTCAGGAGTAAGAGAACCAAACAAAAAAACCTTTGTCAATTCATCATCATTTTCTTCATCAAGGAGAACTTACACATTTTTCAAATTTTGTTTTTTTCTCACTAAAGTTTTCCTAGTTTTCGAGTCTTATGTATAACCATTCGAATTATATTTAATTTCATAAATGTAAAATCATTCAGCATTAGAAACATAAAACTGATGCGAGGCTTGATTGAAATGATTTTTCTGATTTGTTTACTGATTTCCGATCCAACTATGTATGTACTCTATGAAGATATTAAAGCTACCAAGGGATTTTCAGACATTCAAAAAATGCAGCAGTTTTTTTTTTGACAAGAGACCTTTTAATTTTCGGGAATTTCATAAACTTCAATATTTTTCGTGCAAGAATCAGGGTTGCGAATTTTTGAATAAAAAAATCATAAGTCATAAGTCTGTAGATGATTTGTGAATAAAAAAAAAATTTAAGGCATAAGTTAGTTAGTGACTTATGATTTAAAAAAAATTTAATTCATAAGCTACTTAGTGACTTATGAATTAAAAAAAAAATATTTCACTACCTATAAGTGACTTATGAATAAAAAAAAAAATTAAATCATGAGCAAGTTAGTGACTTATGAATTAAAAAAAATTAATTCACAAGCTACTAAGTGACTTATGAATAAACATTTGCGTTCATTGAAGAAGGTTCATCAATATCATAAATTTACAAAGTCTTAGCAGATCGCATTGAGCCGAGTGGACCTAAAAAGATTTTGACAACGTAGTGGTTTGCCAACGACATCATGACAGAACTATCGAGAAGGGTTAATATGTAGATAAGCCTCCGGTCACACTCCGGTGGTAACAAAATATTCTAACTAAGAAACTTAAGAACAGCAACTGATCTTCTACTGCCTTCACAAACCGTGGAAATTGCAGAGCTACATACCAAGTGCCGTTTTTTCGAAATATCTTCAAAACCAGAACTACTTATTGGCTTCGATGAGATTTTCTCGAACATCAGCAAACCGGTTTTCTTTGTTGAGACTGCTTGCCAAGATGAACTGGATGAATAAGTGAAGTGTTATATCGCCAATGCTAATCTTGAGGTAAAAGTTATCGAGTATGTCGAGTCCGTCAATATTTCTAAAGCTTGATGCTGCAGCCAAAGTCAATGGAATTTCCCTCAACTCAGCTCTGGTTAGTGGATGCAACTATACTATGTATGTAGATGACTTCGTGCCTTGTTTTTTTTTCGGAATCAGAAGCTAAAGACAATGCTAAGAAGATTGTTTGGATTCAAAAGAAAGCTGGGTTTATATAAGGCGGTTCGTATCGTGTGTAGGAGTTGGTTCTTTCGGAACCAAAAAATTCCATTCTAACGCTGGTATTCACCGAGCGCTCTTAAACAGCTCTTAACTTTACGAGGCTCTTAACTTGAAATTTCCTTGGGGTATTCACCAACCACTCACAAATGTTTTTCGAAGTTCGAAAATGAGAGCCACTCTCTCTTGTTCAGACATACCCAAACTGTGAAATCAAACTGTTTTCGAACTTGAATGACAGCTGGCAGTGAGAATCCTTCAGTCAATTTCGTATTTTGCTTGGGGAGCGTTGCTGGTGACGATAACTGGTTTTGGTTTTGCACTCACCGTCGTTTGTTTAGTTTTCGAATTTTCGAACAAACTTTCGAAGAGAGCGCTCGTAAGTGTAGGAGTGGTCGGGACCACTCCTAACTTTTAAGAGCGCTTGTAGATCTATATATATACTGCTTGGTGAATAGGTTTATGAGCTTCTTAAGTTATGAGCGCTCGGTGAATACCAGCCTAAATCTTGACAAAGAAGATGCAGAGCATTGTGACATATTGGGATACGAAAGGAAACGTTCTGAAATTCATCATGGCTTTTGGAAGAATAGATCCAGTTCTGTTAAAATATGAAAGAAGACCAACGAATGCTAGCTATCTTAATTTTATATTAACAGCCGAGCAAACACTCAATTCTTAATTGGCTCTTCAATCTGTTTGGCGTTAACGTGTGGGCTGAGATAAAGTAAATCCTGATGAGGCTAACGAGATGTGGTTAGAATATATTCGATGTTTTAAAGTAATACGAGAAATCAGAGTTCCTCGCTGTTACAGTAGCGCATACTAGTCTGAACTACATATCGCAGATGCCAGTGAACGAGCATATGCCACGAGTGAAACTTGCAACACGTTCTATTCTTGCAACACGTTCGATGCAGCTTGTTCTCCGAAATCACGGTAATTTAAAATTGTTCCAGTTAAACAATGCGGATCTCATGATATGTCGTGGTGTCCAGGGGAGTCATTCTGTAATTTTCTAAACGATAATCGTCAAAACGATAATCGTCGACGATATCGTCCATGATTTGCTTGACGTAACTCGACTACTATCGTCTCTTCTATCGATCGTTTTGACGATAGCGTTTTGACGATTATCGACTTACGTGAATCAAAAAAAGGCAACTTGTCGTTCAAACGATATCGTTTGAAGATAATCGAGTTACGGAATGACCCCCCAGAAGACTGCATTTGTGAAGGAGTATGAACTATTGTCAGCAGTAGGACCAGTGGACCGTAGTATAGTAGCCTTCGAAAGGTGAACCCCTTTTTAGAAGATGATGTCGTTACTCGAGTTATTGGCAGAATAAACTCAGCTTTCGCCGTTACCATTTTGTTCACCATGTTTCAGATTTGATCCTGAATTTTTGGAAGCGTCAGAACCAAGCAACTATAATCAATAAGATAGGACGTCGCCGCGAGATACCGCACATACCAAGTCACATAACAAGCGTCCAAAAGATGTCTCGATTACATAATGGAACGAGCAAATTAAGCCACAAACTCCACTCATGGGACAGCTACTAGAAGACAGATTGACGCCGTTTGTAAGTTCAAGAGTCACCTTGATAAATGGAACCACAGAATTATTTTAAATACACTTGCGAGCTCCAAAATTGAATGGATCTTCAATTTCTTGCTGAATCCTCATGCTGGAAGTGGTTAGTTCGGAATGTCACTACTCGAATGTGTGAACCCACGCAATGATGAACCTTTAACCCTGCCACTTTCTTTTAGGTGAACCCAACGATCAACAAACCTCTGATCCTCGAGCCGAGGATTTGAGTATTACAATGTTAGCTGGATGTAAGTGAATCACGATGAGGGTAATTCATGAGGTCAGGTAGGTTGTCACTACCTATGAGTGAAATAATCAATTTGTGCTACTCTGAACACTACCCTTGCTAAACAAGCTGCACTCATATCGATTTAAATTTAAAGCGCAGCCAACTAAATTCCGCGGCATTAGGGGGGTTCACATTCTCAAATATGTTTGACAAATATGGTTTGATATCAAACTAGCAAAATATCAAAATATTTTGATATCCATCCAGCATATTTGATAAACCGTTTGATGAAGCCTTCACATTTTCAAATTCGAGTCAATCAAACCGCATTTGCCAAACGTAATTGAGAATGTGAACCCCCCTATTATATTTTTAATTTTGAACCAACTACCATTTTATAAAATTGTGTGACGACACGTTCTAAGAGGACGTTAAAAGTAAGTAGAATAACAAAAAGATGTGTAACCGAAATTATATTAAATATCCCTTCAGGAAATAAAATACTTTAGTTGAAATGAATTCCACATATCAATATTTTGATTAATTTTATCACACTTAAATTTCAACTTTTTTTTTACACATATCTGTGTTTTTATTGTTTTTTAATATTATAAAACACACTTGGATCCCAAATGCAGATAACTATTATGTACATTTAAAATTTAACTAAATTGACTAAACAAATAATAAATAGGCAGGTAACAAGTTTACACATTACTTTATCTTTTACAGCTTTGCCACGTAGAGAGAACAATTAAAAACAAAGGTGGGACTGATAAGACATGCTTTCTTCAGATTCAATTTGAATAACTTATAATGCTAATTACATAAACATTGTATTATGCTTAGTGTTCTTACATAAAGTACGATATATATTCATGTGGCATAACGCCTCTCCTAGGATAAAATGTATGCGCTACAGAATAATTGAGTAAATTTGTAATATCACTCGTATAAATATCAGCAAATCGGAATAAACGTCTCGAGAAATATGTTGGATTATGGTAGGTCCGAAATACACTGCCAAATTGTGTGTTGAATACTTTCTTGGTTTCGTTTCTTTAAATGGAAACATTGAAAATAAATCATTTGAATCACAAAATTTTCTTACCTCAATACATCCCTTTCATTCATCCATTTTTTCAAACTGATCTGGGCTGCTTCACATTCATTGTCTTGATGATCTTCAATTAGTTGAGTAAGCATCTGCAACCAGTTGGCATTTTTCTTAAATTGTTCATCATTGAGTGTGTTGATTTCATGCTGAAAAAAAAATGATAAGAGCGTAGAAGATTAAGGGAATATTTACTATAAGTCGAAAGATTTGGGTTCGCTTCCAAACCACTGCCACCTAAAAATAAAAAGGCTTCTGCCTATTGCGATGAAGTAACAAGTAACAAATATTTCAAGTATCTCTTGTATGATTCTTGCTACTTCTTTTAGCCGTTGGGTTTCGACAAAAGATTGTATTAAGTCAATAGTTTCAGGTTCTCTAAAAGTCTTGTCCGATGTATGTAATCAACCAATTGTTCTTATTACCTTGACGTTTATATTCGATACATCTTTTATTAAATAAAATAATTCCATGAAAAAGATTTGATTGAAATTCAAATTTAAAATGTTCCGTAAATTTTAGTCTCTATCAAAAAAAAATAAATTTCGAAATAAAAAAATCAAATAATTTCAGCTTACTGTCAATTCACTTATTATTGCACCAGTTCGCCAGCCATGTTCCAATGTAACATCAGCCAAATCACTATATGGGTGATCACCAAAATATAACACCGAATGTCCGTGCCATCCTGTTAATTCTTGCAATTGTTTAACCGTACCCTGCAAAAAAAGGAAAAAAAAAATGTTTTAAAACAATTTCTCAAAAAAATCTGGTATATCACTGGTACTTCGTAATAAATTTTTCCTCGTTCAAGCTTAGAAACTCTATCCCATACATGTGTGTTAGTTTTTTCATCATATAAACGTATCGGTCGAGATTCATCTGTGAAAAATTTAGGTTTTCGAGCTTGAACTATGATTACGTCAAAATAATTTCGCCAATTCGATCCCGCCAGAAGGGTCATACCTCGATTTCTGTGAAAATATTAATCACATATTATATTTATTTCTGTCAATTTGATTTGACGGTATATTAACGAATAATTTATTTCGAAAGTCACATCATAGAGTTCATGGATGTTATTTAGCCATCTTTTAAAATTTTCAACGTAATTAAGGTTGTTAAAAGGTTTCTTTCCAGTCTCAAGCTGCAAGAAATTCTTGTATACATTTTGGGCATTTTGAAATCACATTTCAATAAATTTAAAATATTATTTGAAAAAGTGGCATTTTACAAAAAAAGCTAAGAAAGAATCAAAACAGAAATGGGCAACTTTCAGATTAGCGCACCGAGCCACCTTTTGACCTTCGAGGTTGGAAAAATTATACAATGCGCTTTTCTATTGAGCCGTAAGTCTGCTATTACACCATGAAGAATTCAAAGAAGGGCATCTAGATTCATCGTGTAATTGCAGACTAACAGCCAGATTTTCTCTCTCTACCATCACTGATGCTCCACAAGTCACAAAAACAGAACAAGTCACAACTTAAAAATTTCATAAGTTTTTATATTTTGATTCAACATTCGAATATATGTATGTATTTTGTGAAATAAAAATACTAGCAAAACATCTACATACATCAATTTTGAACAAAATACATGCTCAACATTCAATTTTGTTCCTATTAAATCAAATCCTACAACGTTTGGCATGGCACCTTATTCTTGTGTTCGGAAAGTACATCCATTAAAATTTTTATTTGGTCTTATCCGATGACTCAAAGACCACAACAAAACGATAAAAACATTCAACAACATCAATATTATTAAAATTATGCTTGCAGGAATGAATTATGATATTATACTAGGGCATTAGTTTAAAATCTTTTTTTGTGTTTTTAAGTGTTCCTTCTATGGTTCCTGGTTCGTTTTTTTTAACCATTATTGTTAACTATTGGTTTTATGTCATTGTAGGACTGTTGAGGTGTCGTTGGCCGCGTTAAGAACTCTATCCAAAGCTATCTGGAAAGCTTTGTGTTAGGTATTGTCATACCGTGTAAAAACAGTTGATGATAAAAGAGTCTTTGACAAAAAAGCTATCCCAAGAGAAACTTGAAATAACAATTGACTACACATCTCATTTGACTTTGTTGTTTATGTAGAGATGCTTTTTTAGAAACAAAGTAGTTATTAATTATTGAATTAATCAAATTTTCTTTTTATATAATTATTGACGAAAATAAATAAAGCATTGATTTCTGCATCAAAAAAAATATTTCTTGTTAAAAGCTGGTTTTTGACACCAAACTTATCCAATCCGGTTTGGTTGTTCGCAAAACAAATGCATACTGGCTTATCCTAAAAAGCCTATCCATGTGAGTTCTGAGCTCGAATATTTTTAGACTTCATTAGATTGTAAACAAATTATTTAACTTAACTTCATCTATAAATATGAAATATTGTAGTTATTCTCAGTTTACTACAGACATTTTTAAACCAAATTCGATAATACAATTACAAGATATACTTAAAAGCAAATTGCAAAAGTCAACTGTTCGAAAACCCAAAACGAAATATTTGTGCAAAAACATCATTTTCGGTAACGCCTTTTGCTAAAGTAATAATGTTCGATAACATCACTTGTGTGTCTTTAAACTTTATATACAAGAAAATTTACTGTCGTTGATCAAACAGATTTTGTGCAAGCAGTACAATTGCATATTTTACGATAGCAATGTCTGCAATAATGTTGATCTGTCGTTTTTGAAATATCAACGAGCAGCGGCAGTAATAAGCTGAGAGCGATAAGACTTTATACCATTTTTTCATGTCATTTAACAACTTGTACGTTTTATTGATGAAATGGAAAACTCTTCAAACTTTGTTTCATATTCAAAATAAAAAAAAAAAAAAAACAAATAAGCTTAATAAAACTATATAATAAAATTGGGTACAGCCAAACGCCGCGATTTTTACTAAGCTGTGCCTGAGTTTAAAAAAAAAGATTCTTTTATTAGCCTCATGGGAGCGCGTTTGGTTAAGGGCATCTCGCATTTAAAGCAGGATCACGACTTTTTCACGAGAAAATGTTAAGTTAGAAAAAGTTGTACTTACACAAATGGAAATGGACTATTTGTAACTAAAAATAACTTCTTTCCAGCTTTGATTAGTCGCTCGAAAAATCCTGGCAACAATGGATTTTTTTCAATGAAACTTTCAGCATCTTGTAAGACAATTTGATGCATAATTGGATGACAACGTTGAACAGAACTTTTAACATCATCAAATAATATTTCTGCGTGATAATCAATGTGATTCTTTTCGAAATGTTCGGCAACATTGCAGAGTAAGCACATTTCTGGAACGGAGAACAAATCCGCTAGCTGCACCATTTTCGCTTTAACATCTTGCTAAGGAAAAAAATAAAATACAAAAAAAAGAAAAATAAACAAAATAAAAGTAACAAAAATGGAAAATTAATAAAAGAAAAAAAGCTTTTCACCTGATAGCTTTTAGAGTGTCCCTCAACATATGCGATTGGTATAATTCGATTTTTGTAGATTTTCAAAACTTCTGAATCCGGAATTTTTGTAAGCCCCCGATAGACCGAACCCAATTGAATTTGTAAAAATGAATCCAATTTTAGTAGAAGACCTTTTTCGATGTCATAATGAAGGCCACGTACTGCAAATCCAGGCTTATATTCTAGTTGAGCTATTTCTTCGGGATACTAAAATAGATTTGTGTTTTTTTTTATGAATTATTTCTTCCTAAAAATGTACCTTAAATTTTTTAATCAGCATATCACGTCCAAGATTGTAGAGCAAATCATGCAAACATGATTTATAACACGCCAATGTATAATCATAATCAAAGCCATACACCTCAACTTCTTGTAAGTCCAACTCATTGCAAGCAAATACTCCATGGAGGTTAACGTTTTTCGGCAGTTTCTTTGCTAAAAGTGGTTTCAGAAAGAAAAAAGAAACGCAAATTATACAAAATAGATATTTAAATTAATTCTGAACAAAACCTTAAAAGTACCTAAACACTTTTTCAAAAAATTTACACATGCTAAAATAAGAAATGTTGCAAAATTTCCAAAGGGAATTGTCCATTTCTGGCCAAAACTGAACTTCTTTAGGACTAGGGAAAAGTTTATTTTATTACGTTTAATTCATAAAAAATTAAGTATTCTTTGTCAAATTTATATCTAATTATAAACTAAACTTTTCATTTTATATCAATATAAATTTTATACTTTAATTATTTCGCAGGTTATGAACAATTATTTCGAAAAAAACTAAAATCTTTAATTTACAATCGTCAATATCACATCAAGCTCAAATATCTCGAATTTTCTATCAACGATTTTGAACATACTGGTAGGTATCAATACAAATCAGTTTCACCACAACCTCCTAAACTCCAAAGTAATGCAGGTTCATACGGTTTTATAAACATTCCCAAAAATGCTCGTGTCAAATTGTGTGGGATATACTGTTAAATTTCATTAAAGCGTATTTCTTTTTAAACCATGAGTAATGCATTGAGCCCTCAAGAAACCATACATAAGCTCTTTTCAAGAATTCAATGAGCGAGGTAATGGAATACAAAACTGAGCTCGGCGAATTTCAGAGAATTTTATTTGTGAATTAGACAGATTTCTAGTTATATGATTGGCCAGTGTTTAATTGTGTTTCATAGTTTAACCGTATGCTATCCGGTATTATACTATCGGTAATGATCCATATAGCTAAAGCTAAGTATACACGATTGGTAGATCTTACAATATTGTCAGAACTAACAATGTCTGACAATTATCTACCAATGAGCTGACAATTAAGTTGTGTGTGTGCACGGTTGGTAGTAAATCTAGCAAACTCTTACAATTTATTGTCAGAAGTTGGCTGACAATTTATTTTCAGATAGCTGGCTAAATACCTACTAATTAATTGTAAGAGATTGGTAGATTTTTTACCAACCATGTAGGTACACACACAACAAATTGTCAGCTTTTGTTGGTTATGGAAACTGCTTCATTTAAACTTTGGCAGCAAATTGTCGGAAAATAAAAAAATTGTACGATGCTAAAACACGTACATCTTACAATTTCCTTACTGTCAGAAACGTCAGACAACGATAAAAATTGGCAGGCCTGACAATAAATTGTGTGTGTACACGATTATCAAATATGTATACCTTACAATTTACCGTCTTGCAATTAATTGTCAGATACATTTTCTGACAATTTATTGCAAGATTACACGATTGTCAGCTAGCGTACACATGATTGTCAGATTTCTTACAATTAATTGTCAGACAATGATCTAACAAATAATTATCAGAAAAATTTTCTTCTCCTTCTCCTCTGCACTTCTTCAACACCATCTTCATTTATAAACAACACAAATGCCATATTTTTATTTTTTATTTATTATTTTATGTTTTTATCAAAGAAATTTAAGTTATTAAATTTAGGGGTGGCCGTGGCGCGATGGATGTGTGCTCGCCTGTCAACCTCATGATCACAGGTTCGATCCCTGCCGTCGTCTATGTCGTTTTAATTCCATAAAAAACCTTCTAAAATTGTCATCAATGGGTTGCTGGTTTATTCATTGCATGTTGTTCAGGCATAACACTAACAACATGTAATTGAATTAAACTAGTATGCCCAACAAGGATGAACACGAATAAAATAATGTGAATTATAAGCGACATTGAAATAAGACACGGCATTCTCCGCTTTAGTTCAGCCGCCATCCCTGGAGATAAAATATCTGAGACAACAACCTTCAGTCTCAGAACATCGTGCCACACATCTTTCCTATCCTTCTTTCTCTTCCGTAACTTCACGCCCGCGCTGTGTTGAAACATTTAAAGGGTAATCATAATCCCTTGAGCGCGGGTAGATTATAAAAAAAAAAAAATTAAACAATAAACAAAACAATTACAAATAAACAAAGATTTCACTTTTTGGTTTTAACATTTCACAAACACTTGAGGAGTATAATTTCAAAACTCTTCTATTCCACTTTTTAAAATACTGAGTAAAACGAAAAAAACTGTTAGAAGTTGGTAAAATGAAATTAGCTATTGGCTTAAAGGCTTAATTATAAATTCGCCATAATCTTTATCTATTTCCTATGGTCCCAAACCTTTTAGACAAACCTAAAAATTACAAAAAATCATTTTAATTTGGAAAAGATGAGTTTTGAAAATAATGATTGGAATAGTTGAGTTTTGATTCAACCTGTTTTGGAATAAACGAGTTTTGAAATGAAAACAACCTTTTTTAAATATTTATTTCATTTTGGTTTATTTAAAAAAATATTGAAAAGATACAAAAAAAAACTGAACAATAAACAAAAATCTTCACAGTCTTCAAAGTTAATCACAAAAATGTACTAATTATAAAAAAACTTAAAAATTGAGTCACAGCATTTGACTAATTATTTATGAAAAAAGAAACAACAAACAAATTAAAAACTTCAAAAGTTTCAATTTTCATAACGAAGACTAGGAAAAACTATTTTAAAAGTTTATATTCGAAGATCCGTATTATCATCTTGTTGTTCACAAATCTGATTTGTTTCAGATTCAATAAACTTATTATCTTTATGCTTACAGTGTGGTATGTATGGCAGTTCTTTGGGAGCATATCTGTAAAAAATGGCTATCGATTTCATAACTGATTTGAATACATTGCATGCAATCAGTTCTTACTTTTTATTTCTTTCTTCAGCTTTTTTGGCTGAGAAAATTCGAATTTTCTTCCGCCCTTTTCCCAAATCAACCTCGTGTGCGTAATTTGATTGCTCCATGATCTATTAAAACAACAAACATAAATACCATATTCACTTATTAGATCAAAATAAAATTATAAATCAATAAATTTTATCTGCCAGCTTACCAAAGATGTGTTCTTCACAAAAATTAATGCAAGACTAAATAGTATAAACTGTCAATATTCACAAAATTACACAAATTCCCGCCTTTTTTTATGTCATTGGAATACACGAGTTTTGAAAGCGACTTCAATGATTTGCTTAGGAAAAGAAGAGTTTTGGTGCAAAATTGTGTTTGTATGGGAATAGATGAGTTTTGATTTAAGCGACTGAGTGGAATAGTGTAGTTTTGAAAAAAACTTCACTTTTCAAGTGCTCAATAGTATAGGAAATAACCAGTTTTAATAATTATGAGTTAAATACTTAGATCCGGGTTGTTCTAAAGAAAATTTCCTCATACTTAACTCATTTTTGGAAAAAAGTGGAATAGAAGAGTTTTGAAATTATACTCCTCACTTCTCTTTTGTTTTTGATATTTTAGTGTGACCAAGTGTATACGAAAAAAAATAAAAATTTAGAACGCGTCATGAACGATAAATTATACCGTTCTGGGTTCATAATATACATACATTGAAAATAAAATGCACGACTGGGTCGCACGAACTTGCTCCTATGTAATAGACTAGGAATTTTAAATACGAATGTTATTTGAAAAAACTGTTCATAAGGATAAAATTAATTTTTTAAATTCTTTTAGTAGTAAGAGATAAAAACAGAATGCTATGCAAATATGAATTTATGCAGGAACAAAAATTATAAGTCGTTGTAGTGGTTTCTTAAAAAAAAAAGCTTTTATATACAAACTTAAGAAAAAATTTTGGTACGCCAATTTAAAGTTTTTATTATTGTTTGAATAAAAATTAAATTTACAAGAAAAAATACTGAGCCGTTACTGAGATATCAAATTTTCAAAAAAAAAAAAGAAAAAATAGATTTTTTTTTTTCAAAAATTCAAAAAATATTTATTTTAAAGTTTTGAAATGCAATGTGTTTTAGACTTTTTAGAAGCTTCTCTATAAAAAATTTCATTAAAATCCGTTATGTGGATAATGAGAAATTCAAAATTCGAAAAAATGGTTCTATGGTAGGTACAAGCTGTAATATCTTAATTTCAAAAATTTTTTTATTAAATTTAAGATCGTAAAAATTAATTGAAAGAAAAAAAATTTTAGCAAAATTCTCGGAACCGTTTTCGAGAAAAATACGATTTTTGAAAACCATTTTTTTTTAATTTTTAGCATTTGTATGGTAGGTACCTTAATTTTTAGGTAAAATAAAATTTTTTTTATCACATCTTGTAGATATTATTGAGAAACTTTTATTTATCGAGTTTAAAAAAAATCTAGCAGGGGGTTTTCGAAATATTGAGTTTTGAAAAAAAAAATTTGAAGTTTTTTTTTAAAACCCAAAAAATTTTTTTTTGAAAATTTGAGTACACAATTCTATTCAGGTTTTTGGGGAGCTTTAGCAAAAAAAAAAATTATCGAAATCGGTTGTACCGTTTTTGAGAAAATCAAGAACAAAAAAAAGAGTTCTTTGGGGGGTACCCTCAATAACCATTTTTCGGAAAATTTTTTTCATCCAATACCTAGCTTTAATTAAATAAAATTTTTTTGTGTTTTTATTTTTAAAATCTGTCGAACAGTTTTTGAGAAAAAAAAATGTTTATAAAATTTCGAAAAAAAATCGTATGGCAGGTACCGTTATTTTTGGTCTTAAAAAATCAAATCAAAAAACATCCGGGGGTAAAAAATTAAAACCCATATCTACCAAGTTTGACGAAAATCGGCCGAGCCGTTTAGCTGCAATCGAACGGACAGACAGACAGACAGACAGACAGACAGACAGACAGACAGACAGACAGACAGACAGAATTGCGAGACCCACTTTTTTGGTCTTCGCTATCATCGTAATGTCAACTTTGATCAAAATCTCGAGTTCGATTTTTTTTACGAATGCATAACTTGCCTTATAGTACCTATAAGTCGCAAGTAAAAATCTTACATTTTGTGTTGTGTTGTTTTTCTCGTCCCTACTATGGTCCTTACCTTACTCCCCTTATTGTTGTCTGTATATACATTCCACATTAATTAACGCCTCATACTATAAGCCTAGTACGCAGATCGAGACAAGACAAATTTTATCTCTACAATTTTAATCACTACAAAACTTTTCAAAAATCTGATTTGAGTTTCTTGTTTGCGTCGAGTTATTTTGCTTTCAGAAATAAAGTTATTAACTATGGTTGAATTCATCAAATTTTCCTTTTTTGTTAATATACAATTAGTTATTGAAGAAATAAATAAAACATATTGATTTCTGCTACAAATTGCAGAAGGAAAATATTTCAATTTAGTTTTCTTCTTATCAGTATGAGCTGGGTGATTCCGCTGTAGACAATTTTTGACACCAATTTTTGAATTACAATATTTTTTACTTTTTTTGATAAATATTCAAAGTAGAAATACTATATTTAATAATTAAAACAAAAACTGAGACCTAAGTTATAGAGAACATTTTTGTTTGCGCTTGGCAACATTATCATACGAAGTCGATACGAACTGCAATTATTATAACTGGTAACATAAGCTCAAAATAGCTATTTCCGACAGTTTTGAGTTATACTTTACTCAATAGACGTATAAAGCAACATGCGATTTAATCGTTTGCATAAAAACATGTACGAATTTGTTATTATATTTTTAGCATTATTGATTGCAAAAAGCCATTGTAAGTTGTTGCACCCGCGATATAAAAGATATAAAAGTTTACTTTTTTGGCAGAAATAAAGTGCTAGCGTTTTGAAACTTTCTAAAAGTAAGAAGAAAACAAAACTAAAATTAAATCAGTCGTTATTAGGAATATATTGTACGTTGAACGACAAAAAACGTTGATTTAAATTGGTTGCACCCGCGATCCCAATATTAAGATCGCGGGTGCAACTTATTGACTACTAACATTATAACGTGATTTATTGTATTTTATTGATAAAATATGCTTTGAATAATAATTTCTGCTGTTCACGTTTTTTTTTTAACTATGTAATATAATATTTTGTTCTTTTTTGTATAAAAATATATGGTTAAATGGAAGTGAAATAAGAAAAAGAGCCTGCTTTACAGAAAATTGACAAAAAATTAACAAATATGCTGAGCTTCATGCAGAAAAAGGACTCTTGATTTAATGTGGAGAGATGTATTGAAAGAGAAAATTAGGGCAGATACAAATTTTAAAATTCTGACCAGAATCAGACAAAACGAAAAAATGCAGGCAACACAAAAAAAGGCAGACACTCATTACATCAGTCCCTGTAGCCTGAAAAAGTCACACAAGTGAAACGTAATCGCCCAAGGAGTCCCACTAACGTAGTTGAAGTGGTAAAAAAATTATTTAAAAAAAAAAACTGGTTCCACCAAAGCAATGTCTAAAAAACTGAAGGATGACAGGTTATTTCTATAAAAGGGATAATATTAGCAGACAAGTGCCGGGTATGAAATCGATTAAGTCGGAAGTTAAGAATCGAGAAAAGTACAATGACCATGAGCATTCGTGAAGTTAAGTTTTCGACGTTTTTATTGAGTCAGAAGACGAAGCATTAAATTCTAAATCTCCAACAGGGTCTTTGAGCCCCCTATATTACCAGTAGATCCATGCTCTAAGATACCGTTCTGTTCTTACAGCAGCAGTATTTCCAAAAGTTATTTGCGCAGGTTTGTACGTTCTTGCACCAGGTAGGCTCCAATATCACAATATCGTTATGTGGGGTTATCCTTAACCGATATCGATGAAGATGGAGTACTTCTAACATACATATATGTATTTTCGAAAAAATATTGAAGTATTTGAAAAAAACAAAATTATAATTAATAGAGAAGGGTACTGACTTGTTACATATGTGCCTTATTTTATATTTTTTCCAGTTTTTAAATCAGTTTACTAATTTAAGTTAGACGCGTTGCACCCGCGATAATTTGATGTTGCACCCGCGATTGATTTAAAAGTTAATATTTCGTT
The DNA here is from genome assembly GCA_911387755.1 of Chrysotoxum bicinctum. Classification (NCBI taxonomy): domain Eukaryota; kingdom Metazoa; phylum Arthropoda; class Insecta; order Diptera; family Syrphidae; genus Chrysotoxum; species Chrysotoxum bicinctum. The sequence goes on along the minus strand of OU426991.1, from coordinate 12,066,898 downwards.
GCTTACTTTTGTTTTCTATCTTTATTTTTATTTATTTAGTTAATTGAATCAACGTCGTTCAATATATGTAAGAATAGCATGATAAATGTTTCACAATTAACAGAATTTGTGTTTTTTGTACTATGATCTAGAAAAGTCGGGCCGATTCTGTTGCACCCGCGATCGCACTTTGAAACCATTCTTCTGCCAAATTATTTATTATATTTTAGAATTCTAAATGAATTAAATATAAATAGGTGAAAATGTATCCCTTCAAGTAATAATGTCATTAAATATTTTGCTTATTTTATTATTAAATGTACTTCAAATGAGTCTAAATGTTGCACCCGCTATAATGGAATCGCCCAGCTGCTTTTTGGCACCTACCTATCCAATCCGCTTTGGTCGTCCAGAGAACTTAATGGATACCAACCTCACTTTACAACCTATTCAAGTGAACCATGAACACGGCCATTGTGTTTAGTCTTTTATCTCTCTTTAGCTATACTTTAGTTAAACTTAAAACAATAAAACAAAATATTAAGGCATATGATACGAGATAGTACGAGTAGAATTCGGCTGTCATTACAATAACGAAAATTTGGGTCACAGACAGTTGAAATCACATTTCTAAAAAAATATGCGTGAATAACACGAGGTTCATTCTCTTGGTACAAAATATAATAATTACAAATACAACAACGTAAACAAATGAATTTTGGTGGGCGACAAAAATATACTCAGGTTTTCTATCTTTCTCGTTGATAATAAAAACTTGAAGGGCATCTCATTCCCTAAACTCATTGCACGACACTGAAAAACTCTTGCTTCCATAAAATTAATCAACAAAAATGTAAACCAAATATGTATGTATGTAACTAGATATAAACAAAAATAAACTCCTCAGATTTCATTTCACAGTTTGAAGTTGACTTGTGGTCACCATTAAAAAATTGTGCTAAGAAATGAATGAATAAAACTTTCGGCTGTAAATAAATTGGCAAAACAAACTAAATAATTAGGTATGAGATTGTGTTTAGAGACGAGATGAGGTGGTTAACGAGATTGAGGTTGAATTTTTTTAATATGTAAGTGCAAAGTGTGAGAAAAGTGCATGTGCCAAATGTAGGATTTTATTTTCCAAAAAAAATTGCATTGTATTTATCAAGCAAGAATGCTTGAAAGACAGAAGTTAGGGATGATAAAATAATTTATTTATTTGGATTGATTTGGCGTATATGAGATACCTACTTACATTCAAATGTCTGTCTGCTTTGCTCATAAATTAACTTAAAATCCTCCAGCGTCGATCCTTTAGTTGTGGTGGCTGTTGAATAAGCAACAGCACTAGGAAGAGGAACACCGCCATCAATCTCCTTAATTGGCCTTAATAACGAAAAATTAACGAGCAACGGACGGCATTTGGTAAGGATTTGTAGAGTATTCCCAATTGATGAAAAATTCATACGAATAGATTGCGAGAGAATCATTTTTTATTTGAAATAAAGGCGTGTAAAATTTTCTAAACGCTATAATTAACTTAATTTAAGTTGACACCCCGTTATAGTTTAATAGGAGACGAACAATTATTTGCTTTAAAAATAAGAACTACACCAACCGTAATCGAGAAAAGGTGCAGACAATTGTTTGAAGGCCATCATCGTGGCATAATGAATAAAATAAATACTAAAAGGGGGCACAAAATTGAATTTAATTCAAGACGAGACACCACATATGAACACGGATGAATTACGTCTGTTCAAGGTATTCGGTGCTCTTGCTCTCCCCTGGGGAGCTTTCACAAGCAGGGTTCGGACTCGAGACATCGCTTTTCGTAGTAGATTAGAAAAAAAAATCGCAGCGAAACCAAGGCATTCGCAGTAGAATTTTAATTTCATACTTTTCACTAATTTTAATGATTCTCAACTCACACAGTCTAGATATACATCATTATTCATAATTCAAGGCTATATTAACTATGTATTAAATTAGAGAAAGTATTAAGTTTAGAAAAGAAACAAAAAGTTATTCGATTAAAATCGATTAAGAGAAAATAATTAAATTTAGGAGTGGCGGTTTAAGAATATCCGCGATTTTTACTTAAGCTCATCAAAAACTTCATATCGGCGAATGTACTGCTATGATGTAAACTCGTTAAGAAAAAGCATATATAACACAAAATCAATTTAACATTATTGTGATTTGGTTTTACAATAATTTTCATGATCAATATTGACAATTAATTAAAATAAATAAAATGCACGATTGGGTCGCATGAACTTGTTCTAATGTAAAAGAATAAGAATTTCAAAAATTAATGTTATTAGAGAAAAACTGTTCATAAGCATACAATTAATTTTTTAAACACTTAGTAGTGAGAGATGCAAACAAAATGCCATGTTATATCTCAAGCAAAAATATAAATTTATGCAAGAACAAAAATTATAAGTCGTTGTAATGGTTTCTTAAGAAAATAAGCTTTTATATACAAATCTTTTTAACATTTTTAAGAAAAAATGTTGGTACTCCCACTTTAAGTTTTCATTATTGTATGAACAAAAATTAAATTTCCAAAAAAATATTGACCCGTTTTTGAGATGTCGAATTTTTAATAAAAAAAAAACACTGACTATTCTTGTCAAAAATTCAAAAAATATTTATTTTTTTTTTTAACTTGGAAATGCAAAGTTTTTCAAACTTTTTAGAAGCTTCTCTATGAAAAATTTCATTAAAATCTGTTATGCCGATAATGAGAAATTCAAAATTTGCAAAAATTGTTCTATGGTAGGTACAATCAGTGATATATTAATTTCAAAATTTTTGTATTAAGTTAAAAAAAAATATTAAAATTCTATGTGCCATTTTCGAGAAAAATACGATTTTCGACAACCATTTTTTAACATTTTTGTACTATGGGTACCGTTATTTTTAGGTAAAATAAAATTCTTATTCTCACACCTTGTAGATTGTATTAAGAAACTATTATTTTTCAAATCGGTTTATCCGTTTTTGTGGAAATGAAAAAATGAGACCCACTTTTTTATATCTTCGCTATCATCGTAATGTCAATTTTGATCAAAATCTCGAGTTCGATTTTCTTTACGAATGCATAACTTGCCTTTAGTACCTATAAGTCGCATGTAAAAATCGAAGTAGATTGTGAGCGAAGCCCAGTGGTGCATTACTGCTTTCGCAGTAAAGTCCGACTGATGTTCGGACTTGAGAAACCGGGTTTCGGAATAGATAATTATTTATAATTACATAGAAATATATAATTATTGGTGACCTCTCCCCCGTATCCTTCTTCATCCAGCATGTGTAAGTGTCGCAGTTTTTATTTTCGATTATTGAGATTTTATCCTCAATATTTTGAGAGAAATAATCGACGACGAATCCCAGTTAATTGCTTGAAACCTTATAGCTTTTGGTAGTTCCATTTTAGTTTATTAAATTCGACCTACAGTCAAAATGTTTTTATCTTTGACAAAGAGCTAAGCTGACGGCTAAATGTAGTAGGTTCTCACTTTTTGTTACTTTAATTAACACAAGCTCATTATAAATATAATGGCTAGGAATTTTTTTATAAAAAAGAATTTGTAGTGTATGAATAAGTCGTTATGCACTGCATAACTTCAATTTTAAATGAAGTTGAAACATTTCAATTCAATAAAAAATGTTGAGGTGCTTAATGACGAAGGGAGACCGTTTTTATTATTTGATAAAAGAACAACACTGAAAGAGAAAGGCGTTAAGTTTCGGTATTATTTGAAGGACCAGAAACATCTAGTAGAAGAATTTCTATTTCAAAATGTGAAGGAATATATTCTTTCTTTAACGACAAGTGGCAATTTTAAATTTCTGTTTTTCTTTTAGCTTTTAAGCACTGCGATGTTTTATAAAATTTAGCTTTGCTAAAGTGAAAAGGAGTCATCTCTCAGAATTCAGAATGGAAATTGAAACATAAAAAAGGAAAACAAAAGGAAAACCACAAAAAAAAAAGAACGATAAGTAAGGTTAAGTATAAGTGGATTTAATTAAATAGTTTGAAAAAAAATAATTCTCAAACCGGTTATTGAGATATTAAATCTTTAAAAACAAACAAGTTTTTCTTAAATAAAAAAAATATATTTTCAAGTTTAAAAATGTTCATTGAAATCAAAAGGGTGTGTTTTATTATCTACGGATCTACATAGTAGGTGCGTTTTATTATTCACAAATCTATCTGGATCCGGATCTGGATTAAGTTTTAACATGTATTACAAAAACAATTTGGGATCCTGTTTTCTATCGGGATCTATTTCAAAGATCCAAAAATTAGTTATTACACTGCCGAGTAGATGGCTTTTTATGGTAAGGTAGTGTAAGCTATAGTGTAAAGAAATAAAATGCACGACTGGATCGCACGAACTTGCTCTTATGTAAAAGTACTTTGGAATTTAAGATACATTAAGATACATAAATATAAAACATGAATTTAAAATGAAATTGCCGTCTGATTTCTAGGAAAGTATGAATTTATGCAAACAAACTTTAAAAAATCGTTTTATTATTAAATAAATAATTTTTTTATATAAGAAATGTCTTTAAAATTTTTCAAAAAAAAATGTGGGGTGCGAATTTTAAGTATTTAATAATATTGATTTTAGGAAATAATTTCAAAAAATAATCGTTTATAGGTTTTGAAGATATTGATTTTTCAAAAAAAAAAAAAAATTTTTTTTTCAAAAAAACCCAACAAATAATTTTTCGAATCTTTTTATATACAATATTATTTTAAACTAAGGGGGACTCCTGCTGAAAATTTTTGGTTAAAATCGTTAGAGCCGTTAATGAGAAAGTCGAAAATAAAAAAAACGGTTCTATGACAGGTACCGTTAATAACATTTTGCCCCAAAATTTTTTTTTGCCAAAACGTAGTCCATGTCCATAATATCACACCTAATTTTTTTTATCAAAATCGTTAGAGCCGTTTTCGAGATAAATACGATTTTGCATTACGGGTGTATGGGGGTACCGTTAGTTTTAGAGCTAAAAAAAAAATTTCAATTTCCCCTCTAGGGAATCACCGAAGACCCATAACTACCGAGTTTGAAGAAAATAGGTCCAGTGGCTTAGGCTCTAGATCGAGGTACAGACATACAGACAGACAGACAGACAGACAGACAGACAGACAGACAGACGGAATTGCCGGACCCACTTTATTCGTCTTCGCTATCATCGTAATGTCAACTTTGATCAAAATCTCGAGTTCGATTTTTTTTCCAAATGCAGAACTTGCCCTATAGTATCTACCTATATCGCAAGTAAAAAGAAAACACATAATTTAAAATTTCCAAACCCAAGGATAAAAAGAGACGGGCTTATAACACTGCTGTCAGTAAGATCCGTATCGTTTTATTTTCAAGGGAAGATCCCGATCCGGATCCAGATAGATTTGTGGATAATTAAACGCACCTAATATGGATCTGGATTAATTTTTAACACGTATTACAAGAACAATTTGGGATGCTGCTCTTTATCTGGATCCATTTCAAAGATCCAGAAATGAGTTCTTACTTTAGTAGGTAGATGGCTTTTATATATTAAGGTAGTATAGTAAGGTACTGTAAGCTGCAATAGGCGTGTTTTTTTTGCAAGTCCATATAGAATTGTAGAAAAAAACGACATCGGGACTAAGCGCTTTACATGCAAATGCAACAACTACTTAAATCTATACAGAGTTAGATAATTTTCGAGAGTTAATCTAAGACCCGATAAAAAAGGTGATGCCAAAACAGTATTATCTATATGTTATCGATAATGTGCTCCGAGACGTCAAAAGTGACGTCATACAATACAGCTCACAAATGTCATAGCGTACACAGTGCTTCCAGCTATTTAGAAAAAAAGCTCCTAAGCCCCGATGTCGTTTTTTTGTACAATTCTATATGCGGCTTCTTAAAAAATAAGATTTTATATACACAATTTTCAAAATATTCTTAAGAAAAAAAATGTTGGTACGCTTACTTTAGGTTTTTATTATCGTAAGAGTAAAAATAAAATTTCAAAACAAAATATTGAAATGTTTTTGAGATATCGAAGTTAAACACGACATCATAATGAATTTGATTTAAATCTTGAGTCCGACTTTTGTACCAATCTAAAAATTACCTATAGCGCAAGTAAAAATGCATGGATGCTTTAAAACTCAACGTTTTAAAGTAAGAAGATAGGTGATTGGATTGAAATGTTTTATTCGAAAAAAATTAAAAAATATTAAGTAGTATTTTCCCAAATTTATATTTAATTTTTCTTCATTTCTCTCACAATTAAACAAAATTTTCTAATATATTTTTTAACTATCAACTAATCTTTTCGTTTATTTGGCCTTGATTTTTATAATTTAATTTAAAAAATTATAATGAACTCCATTAATGTGTGACATTCCAATGCTTCCGGGCACATAAGTTGTTCCAGGGGCACATTTCGTGCAGTTCCGTTTAACAGCAGGGCGTTGTTTAGATGCATGGCAGTGCATGGCAAATCGTAGTTCTTCAGCCATTTCCGAACACAGCGATTGCCTTTCGGTTTGGGCATTTTTTTTTGAATTCCAACAAAATTCCAATATGGCAACGACAACGGCCAGAGCTAAACCACATAGCAATACTACAAAAACACCACCTAAAATTTTCAATTTCAAAACAATTTTTTTTCAAGAATCGATAAAGCAAACATCTACCAATATTTTCGACTCCCAAGGCATTCGCTTTCGATTCTTTGCTTTTATCATCTCGATTACATACATCGCCAGTATTTTTCCACCACTTGTCATAGAGAATTTGTATAATTCCCTTTTCTTGGAGCTCAAGAATTGCCAATGAAATAATATCACGCCAGGGTGAACCTTTCGGTGTAGCGATGCCATAGCCTTTGGAGTCGAGTAGTCCACCGATTTGAGTTAGATTGCAGTCTCTTTGCACAGCATAGTCCAGCATTGTTGATTCCATAAGGAAAGCATAATTCCCATCGAGAACCCGTTTGATACCTTCTTCATAGGTTTTGACAAATACCGATGGTTTGCGACTCTCCATGTAACGCCACATTTTTTGATAAATTCCTATTTTCGAGTCCTAAAAAGTAAAATATAGGTGATGGTGGGAGAGGGCGGAAATAGAAAGCAAAAAAGGTAACAAATAAGAAGGTTAAAAGCTTGCTAATTAATGGTTCAAAATTAAGAACTGCGAGTTCTTAGGCGAGATTTGTTTTGCAAGATATTTATATCTAATATATATAAAACAAAAATAACTGGAAAAATGAATAACTCACCCTAAAAAACGTCATTGTTGATCCTCCTTCGAGCGTGCCATAGGAGATATCAGTTTGTTCAGCTAAATCTGCTGCACTTTCTATAGGAGTTATCATTCGTTCAACGGTAAGGAACGCCGCTAAATTGGCAGTGTACGACGAGATAATAATCAATGTAAAGAACCACCAAATACCACCAACTATTCTTGTCGAAGTAGCCTACAAAAAAAATTCAAAATACTAATGAAAACATTTTAATAACGTGAACATTTTTAAATAGTTTAAAACAAGCTTTAATTTTTTTAAATCTAGTCTGGGAGAAGGTTTTGTAATTTATTTTGTATTCCTACCCTTGGATACAAGTCAGATCCTTGTTGCATTAATGTTCCAATTGCAAACCAAAAACTATTTTTGAGAGTAAATTCATTTCTAATGCTAACCAATTCCGTTTCATCCGTGTGAACATGATCACACAGTTCCCATATTTCATTTGGCTCATAGTCGTCGTCAAAATTTAAGTATTGATCTTCCTCCCTTTCATCATCATCATTATGGCCCTCGTGGTTTTTCTCATAATTACAATTGTGTCTATGGTGGTCGTTTGCTGGTTGCTCATCAGGTTCATCGGGCTCATCCATAATTTCTGTATTTTCAAAATTCTCAACAAAAATTTTTTTACTCTCGGTGTCACTGCATTCTTCATTTTCTTGGTAACTCATGGCTTCTTGATCATGTTGATGGATTTGGGTATGTTTCGTCGATTTTATATTGGCTGTTCTCAAAGAACTTACTAGTGGAATCACCGAGCTCTGCAATGCTGTGAAACCTTGAGGTGCCTGTTGTCCCTGCTGCTCTTTGGCACGTTCTCTGGCCGCTTGTCGTATCCGACTAAGCATGTGCTCACAGGCCATTGAACATGGAGGCTTTGCTGGTTGCCATTCAAATGGGGAGAACCGAGCAACAATCCAAATAGTCAAGGACACCAGAACGTACCCAATGGCTATGTAACACCATATCTCTACAGCTAAGGGATTCATGAAGGAGAAGAATTGATTTTGCACTCGTTCTGATTTCTGTGCGATAGGAGTGATGTGTTGTATCAATATCATTAGTTATATAAATAGGAACAGGAAGCCACGTCTTATGCAACACAAATTTAATTACTAAAATACTTTCTACATTGATACGATAACGACTGGCCAATTTGCTATGGATTATTTTTCCAAATGCGCACAAAATACTGATAGAGGGTGTAAATATAATCTCCTTACTTTTAGTTATTTGAAATTAAAAAAAAGGTAATGAAAGTTTATGTACAATGTTTTGTTTACCTTTGGATTAAGCCCAGATCCCTGGCGAAGGAATGTACCAGTTATGAACCAAAAACTATTCGATACAGAAAATTGATTTTCAACAATATCGGATTCCTTCAGGCATGGATGCGGATTATTCCATTCGTATGGCGAAAATCGTGCCATTACAAATAATGTAAACGAAACTAAAAGATAAGCGGCTAGCACATATAACCAAATTTCCACAGCCAAGGGATTCATAAATGAGAATAGACGTGTTGGTTGGCTAGTTGGTACCTACAGCAACAGACAAAAATTAAACAAATACATAATCAAAAACAAAAATTCAATGTTTTTAAAATAAACTAAGACTTAATTTTTGAATTTAATGCATCTACTTGCTTTCGATACCCACTACTTCCATGTACAATATAATATTAGAAATGGAATTCGTACTGCATTTGAATTTAAGCAATTAAAAAATGCCAACAATTGAATTATTTAAAAAAAAGCAGAAATTTCGAAAAAAGAACTGAAGATTGAATAAGAATTTTTGATCCTTAAAAGAATTAAAATAAAGCGATATTTGGTTTTTAAAAATATTAAAAAAATGGAATTAAGTCCAGAAATTAGAAATCTATAATATACTAAATATAAATTACAATTATTTTATGCATTAAAAATATTAAATTTGAATTAAAGGATTTTTTAACAAACAACTGAGTTTTCTAAAACCGCTTAGTGAAATTTTGGAAAAAAAATATTTCTACAGAATTCGAAAAATTGGACTACATATTGAGTTAATTATAATAATTTGACCAATTACTACATATTTTGCAAAAACAAAAGTTTATATTAATTTGTATTTTTTAGCACTTCAATCTAATCTAGCCGAGAATAATAGATATAAAATAAAACAAATCGAAAAATAAAATAAACAGAGAGAAAGGTAAGTAATACTATCAGTTAGACTGGTGTAAATAATTACACAAAAGCCGAACTGTAGGTTTTTGGTGTCTTGAATTCGAAGTCAGATTCAGGCCATCGAAAACCTTAAAGTGTTAGGACTCAGATATAGCTTTCATTGAAATTCATCATTGAAACAACCCAGTGGAATTTGCTGATTTTATATTTAAAAAGCCAGTTATAGCAATCATTGAAAAATTGGTTTCAGTAAAAGATCCTGTCAGTAACAATCACCTCTAGGTACCTCAGGTTAGAGTTGATCATTGAAAGCAAAACTGACTGAGAATAGAAAGAGAATCGAACACATTCAGTGGAACGATTGTGTTCCAAGTTAAAGAAATGAAAATCAGCCATTCAATGAAATTGATTTCTATCAGTGAAATTATAAAATGTATTTAAAAGAAATTTTTAAATCAGAATTTATTATTTTTTTAGAGTAAACAAATTATAGTTTGTTTAATTATCTTTAAAATTGAAATAAGAATTTTCAATAATGCATTTCAATGGAAGCTATAACTGGCCCCTTAGTCTGATTTTTGTGACATAAATTATGTTGCCCAATAATACTAAAAAGCAATACATAAACAAAAATCAAAAGCTAATAAACAAGTTAACTTAACTTACTTTGAATAATATTCCAATGCCCAAGTTCATAAATGGTTTCGTAAAATCAATAACACTTTCACGAGCATAATTAATTGTCATCGAAGCAACTGCTAAATCAGCTCTCTTTTTTAAAGAAACATATTTTCAAAATTATTAAATATTTGAATATATGCTAGTTAAACCAATACCCTACCCTTTCCATAAGTTCTCGAACAATGCCATTCCAAGTATTAGTTTCTGGATTAAAAACCCCATACATGGCATCAGGTACCAACTCGATCTTATAATGAAAACCAACTTGTCCAGCTATTGCTTTTAATAGATCAATGCAAAATCCTTCATATCGAGAATTACCAGTAAGATTAGCGTCCTCTTTTACCATGACATACGGCTTCTCCTATACTTACAATAAAATAATTTTAAAACTTTTTGTTTTCCACCAGTAACTTATTAAACTAACCAACCTTTCGCGTCATTACAACGAGGGTAATGTTTGTTGAATTAATATCGTAAAATGCAGAAGGATCTGTAACATTCACACCTTCTTCGGGGTTCCAAAAGCCAACTTTTTGTATACGTTCTTGTTTAAGTTTGAGTAGATCGATTTTGAAATTGTTTCGACGACCTTCACTGAATTGAACATTGCCAGTTAGTCCACTTATGCTTGCCTTGTAGGAAAAAATATGAAATTAAATTGAAAATTTCAATTTTGCATTACAAATTGGGTCTGTTGATTTCAAAGTAGGTATTCTGTCAATCAATTGTATGTAAAACTTGTTTGACTCCAAAAATTTTGTATTCTGAAATCTTATCTGTCTAAAAATTTGTAAATACAAATCTCTATAAAATTAGTTTTGGGATTTAGAATTTTGTAATATTTCGAAATGAGGAAACAAAAAAACACACTTTCAGTCCCTCTATAGAATTAATCCGTGTTCAATTAACTACATAGTCAGTCATAGTCATACTAAATGCAGTTTTCTGGAAAACTTTCCATTACCTCAGATGTTGTAAGTGTCTTATCTTGCCCCAAGAGCAATTACTTCGGAGCGATTTCAATTCACCGCTTATAGAATGGGTTCTATCATCAACGAGCTTTATTAACTTCTTCACAATCTTTTCTGTTTTAAAAATATTTACATATACCTACATTATAGTTCTGGAATTATTAATATATGTACATAAATAAATACCATCCTCTTCTGGATATTGTAACGAGTTTTACTTTTTAATTATAACGATTCTCGAATGAGGAACCACCAATGTAGCGCCATCTTTTGGAAATGTTCGAATGGTAACATTGCTGATCTTTCTAAATCTTACCACACTGCCATCTCTAAAAATATCTAGAAAGCGTAAATTGCCCTACAGAAAGTTCGAGAAGCAGATACCAGAACCTTCTAGCGAAATCAGATTATGACTACCCTCAAAATGATAGAGCACAGTGCGAGCGTTATAGGAAAGTTGGAGAGAATTTAAAAGGAGATACCGATGCACATTAGTTTTGAATGTCGGAATATTATAATGCGAGCAAGAGATAGAGTCAAGTAAAGCAATTCACATTCGTCTAGTGCGACTAAGGAAAAAATCTCTGAATTTAATAATAAGCCCGAATCTAGGCTCAAGGGTAAACTGATGGAAACTCTCCGGACGAGTATTAGGGTTAAATTGTTTATGGGGAGGAATGCAACTAACAATTTCACTAGAACTAGAATAACGAAAAAATAATAAAGACAAGAACCATTGCGGGAAATTCAAATCAATCAATTTTAAAGCTCTCAATTTTAAAGCTCTTTTTTGGATTCTCTTCAATAGATTGATATTACTCTAAAATTCCGAAAGCCAAACCGATTCACTGCTCACTCCGGCGTTAGGAAAATCTAACGATATACGTTCTAGTAATATTCCTATATTTACTGATGATATACAGATTTTTTAGACCATAAAAGCTTACTTCTACCACATTCTACTTCACCATAACCTTTTTAAATGCCAAACAATAACTTTGTAAAGAAAAATATTGCAAACGCTTTTGATTTTTCCATTTTATAGCACAAACTCGGTCGTGTCTTCAGCTTCTAGGACTTGGGTTTTCACTTAAGTTCTGATTTAGAATTCACGGAATAGAATTGTTAATAAAGCGACTTATGGTACATGTTTAGAATTTTAAAACATTGGGTGAATGAATTTTACGATCCATATGTTACTTTTTCTTGATAAAACTGTCATGGACTACTATCTATATGTATTTCATACAAGACGTTTTGAGGACACAAAGAATTACATATATAATAAATAGTTATAATAGTTGAACATATTGTCAAAATTGTTCCGTTTTTCAAATTTTTCTATGTAGGAAATTTTTTTAAATTCAAATTTCTGTAAAATTTAAATTCAGATTTTGATTTTGTTAATTCAAAATTATAGATTACACTTACCGAATTAATGTAATTGTAAAGGGATAGTCCATCACTCCAAGGAATTTCAGAATCACATGATAAATTTGTTACAGTTAATGTATGACTACGATCTAAATGCATAAGTCCAGCAGCAAAAGCATACACCGAATCGAACATCAAGGCTGGTTGAGTCTTAAATATCATACAGTGATTTTTTGTTAATATTTGCAATTTATTTGATTTTGTACCTGAATGGAGGGTTGACCATCAAAAATAGTATGCCCACTATGTTGGAACTTTTTCATTTGATCCATAATTTTGATATATTGCTTACTTTCCACATCGACTAGACGAAAAGCAGTTATGTTAACACTGTTATACTTGAAGTCTTCTAAGTCGAAAGCCTCAATATCCTTTCAACAAAATAAAACATATATTTTGTCTTAGTTAATTTGAAACTATATCCTTTTAATTAAACTAAGCTTTAATAAGCTATAAATAAAATTTGTCATATCCAATATACTTACAAACGTTGTAAACATATAGTGATATCTGTAGTCGTTCATTTGTAGCTGAAGAATCTGTGCAAAATAGAAATGTTTCTCAAGTGGGAAGAAAAACCGCAAGAACAACTTACCCCTCGAAAAAATGAATTTATATGACTTGGATTTGTATCAACAATTAGCTTATAGATTTCCTTTTGTCGAATTTCTTTTAAAACTTGTCGATATGTCTCGGGTGTTGCTTGTCTTATATACATTTCAGCCTTAGATGTTGCAGTTGTTCTCATAAGTTCTTGCTGCTTAAAAAGTCCTATGAAACAGACAAACAAATAAAATATCTCATAAATTCAATATTTATTTTATTTTTCCAAAGGTTACAATATAAATATTTAATTTAAGGGACTTACCATTATCCTCTTCATAAATAATGGCAACTTTGGTCCAATTTAAATAAGCCATCAAATCCCTATATGCTATATTCATATGTGTTTGTGAAGGATACAAATTTATTGAAAATTCTTTAACACTTTGGTCCAAATCGATGCGTGCCTCAACATGTGGTATATCTAAGGCTTCACAAATCGATTGAATATGGCCACCTAGTAGAGGATCTGACGGTCCAAATATCACCTGAACTCCAGATTCTAATTGACGACAAACTGTAAGCCAGAGAAGCACAAATATTGTCAAGATATAAGCATCTATGATGTACGTATAATATGAATAGTAAATAAAAGTGAATACCATAATTAGTTCAACATTAAGTTAGAGGTTATAAGTTTTAACAAAACAAGCTTTTTTGTTTCTATGAATGAAGATACTAACCTTTTTTCGATGTTCGAAATGAATCATCGCGAGGAACATATTCTATATCATAAACTAATTGTGTGTTAGGTAAAATTGTTTTATCTTTATTTATTCTATAGACGGCATATTTAAATGCTAATTCAGTACTGCTATCTTTTTGATCCTCAGTAAAGATAGCACCTGAAAATATATAAAAAAGGCATTAAAGAGAAACAGTACCAAAAATGTTTCCAAACATTAAAAATATTTTATAAAATTAAACTCTACAAAATATGTGTAATAAAAACATTGATTAAACAGTTTGAAACTGAATAAATTGAATAAACTGGTTTATACATTTTTGGTTTTTGACGAGAACCTTCAATAAAATATTTTTTCTATACTTATTTGATGCTTTCAAAAAATATTTAAAAGAAGCAACGAAAATCAGTTTTTTTTTCAAAATATTAAAACAAAAGTATCGTTGTTGTTAAATCTTTGCTTTCATTGTGGTTCAACGAAAAAAAAGGCACTGATGGATTTGCAATTTAATTTTTTTTATAAATATAAAAATATTTCTTAAATTAATATTTAGATAATGTTTTTTTCGGAAAAAATATTAATTTATGCAAACAAAATTTGAAAAATCGTTTTATTAATAAACTAAACTGTTATATACAAAATTTCTGTGAAATTTCTATAAAAAAAATGCTACGCCAATTTTAGGTATTTAATAATTTACATCTAAGGAAATAACTTTAAAAGCAATTGTTCACTCGTTTTCAAGGTATTGAGTTTTGAAATAAATATTTCTTCGGAAATTTGTATATATCATATTATTTAATTTGAAGAAGCTCCTGGATACAAAAATTAACGAAATAGAGCCGTTAATAAGAAAGTTGTAAATAAAAAAAAAACGATTCTGACAGGTTCCGTTAACATTTTTTGTTGTTTTTTTTTAAATGTATACCAGGCTAAAAAAGTACAATATTTTTCGTATCTCAAAATCGTAAAAGCCGTTTTCGAGATAAGTTAGATTTTTTATAACGACTATTTTGGGGCTACGAAAATTTCAATTTGGCCTGAAGGAAATCACTTTACTCCTTAAACCAATACCGTTAGCGGTATAGGCCATTCGAGCTGCTGCCGTACAGACGTACTGAAATATATATTTTTTATATATGTATGTATCTACGAAATATTTTAAAAAGTTTTTTATAAAAAATGGTGTGCTAGTTTTAAGTATTTAAGGATAAACATTTAAGGAAATTATTTAAAAAAAAAATAAATCGTTCACCCGTTTTCAAAATAAAGAATTAAAAAAAATGTATATCCAAAAAATATTTTTTCGAAAATTTGTATAAAATTTTGTATCGAAATGTTGAAAATAAAAAAAAAAATACCGTTCAAAACACGTACCCCGTTCATTATAATCTTCGTTTAATTTCCTTGGCCTAACAGTTGCTTGTAATAATACACATAATCGTTTTTAACAAAATTTTCGAAATTGATAAGATTTTTCAAAGCAGCTGCAATACATTTAATTTAAGAAGTAAAAAAATTCAAATTTTTCCTGTTAAGAATCACCGATAACTCTTAAATACCAAGTTAGAGAATGAAATCGTTTCGGCTGTAGGTCGGGGTACAGACATACAGAGAGACGGAATTGGGCACCCACATTTTTCGTCTTCTCTATCATCGTAATGGCAACTTTGACCAAAATTTCGAGTTCGATTGTTGTACCAACATATATCGATCCTTGTAGTACCTTACCTACACCTACATATATCGCAAGTAAAAAAATGATGCCATTTTCGTTTTCAGGTACGGCAAATTATTTTATAAAAATATTTTTTCGAAGGTTCATTTTTCATGCAAATTAGTAAATTTGGTTGAAAATTCATTGAAAGATTTTAATAGTTTGTAAAAAAAAATTAAAACATTCCATTCAACAAATAAAAATTGCGTTAGTTTAGTTAGTTATAGCTTTCATTGAAAAGCATCATTGAAATCAATCAGTGAATGGCGATTTTGACTAGGTAGTCAATTATAGTAATCTTTGAAAAATTTATTTTCTAATATATCAGATTTGCTTTCAACGATCAACACAACCTCAAATACCAAAAGTTCGTTGTTAAGTGATAAGATCTTTTACTGGCAGTAGTTTTTCACTAATTGCTATGACTGACTTGCCAAAAAATTAAATCATGATTCTACTAGATATAGGTATAACTAACGTCTTAGGGACCATATATGTATGTATAGCTATCATTAGGAGTTTTTCTTTTTTAGTTCAGAATAGAGCTCTGAATAGATTCCGAGCATGTCGAGCATGTTCTGGCCAGCCTCTGAACTAAGCGTGCTCTGAGTTGTTTTTGAAACACACCTGTCACCATTTTTACTTGCGATATATGTACATAGGTACTATAGGGCAAGTTCTGCATTTGGAAAAAAAATCGAACTCGAGATTTTGATCAAAGTTGACATTACGATGATAGCGAAGACGAAAAAAGTGGGTCCGACAATTTATTTTATTTTTATTTTTTTTTTATTTTATTTATTATTTATTTTATTGGCTTCTTAAAAAAAAAAAAAAAATTTAAATCAATATCTTCAAAACCTATGAACGGTTATTTTTTGAAATTATTTCCTAAAACCAATATTATTAAATACTTAAAATCCGCATCCCACATTTTTTTCTTGAAAAATTTTAGAGAAATTTCTTATATAAAAAATTTATTTAATAATAAAACGATTTTTTAAGGTTTATTTGCATAAATTCATACTTTTCCGGAAACCAGACGGCAATTTTATGCAGTTGAACATTATTATCTTATTAAATCCATGTTTTATATGTATTTATAAAATGTACGAGTATCTTAAATTCCAAAGTACTTTTACATAAGAGCAAGTTCGTGCGATCCAGTCGTGCATTTTATTTTTTTTAAATTTCCATCTGTCAAATAATTGTTTGAAGCACTTAACTCGATCTGCTCAGTTATTTTATTCTGAGCGCATAGAGCGCATCCTGAACACACTCAGAACATGCTCAGATCGAACAAGGAAACATTCGTTCAAGGCCTGAACACTCTGAACTAAAACAGAAACACAATTTATTTTTTGACAACTCACGGTCTGCTCTGAACTATAACTCATTAGCTTCATTTGAGTACTAATTATAGCTTAATCGTCTTTAAGATTGAAATCAAAATTTTCAATTATGCTTTTCAATGAAAGCTATTCTTGACAGTGGAGATTTTTAAAATTGCTGATTGAACTGCTATTTATATTTATACATACATATGTATATAAAACATAAAAGGTAATCACTTACCGATTCGTATAACAGGTGGCAATGAAGTAACACCAATTATAAATGTGACAAAAACCAATGAGACAAGAAGTTTTTGAATTAAGTACATTTTACTAGAGCAATAACATCGATGTTGTCGCAGGAATGAATTTTGTATTGCTTCTGCAGATCTTGTTGTTTTTGTTTTACACGAAGAATGCAGGTTAGTAGCGGTAGCGGTGGTGATTTCTGGTTTGGCTCCAAATATTCGTTGATGGCAATGATATTCATCATAAAAGTTGTTGCAAATATATTTGGAGGATTCATTGTGTTTACTAAGACTTCTACCAAAACCAGGGCTTGGTTTGTTTTGTTTGGCAATAATTTTGAAATCATCATTCAAATCATGGTCGTTGTTGTTCTTGTTGTCGTTTTGGACAGCTACAGACTTAATTCTAAACATCGCATTTAACATGAAAGGTTTTTTTATGTTTTTAGTTTCACTTTGTTTCCGTGAAAATATCACATAATCTAGGGACTCTCAATTCTGTTTTTGTTTTGTTTTGTAGTTTTTTTAGCATTTTTGGTTCATTGATTTTGTTAAGCTTCTAATCTGAAAATAAAAAAGGTTTAAATATATGAACTGCTCCTTTTCATCCTTCTATTCAATACCAAAAACAATTTGTTGTGCAATTTTCTAAACAATTTTTGGAATGTAAAAAATAGAAAATGTGCATTAACCTTGTAATATTGCAACGTCTTATTCACAAATTCACAATCATAAATAGTTGAGAAAAGGTATTAAAATTATTTGGATCATAAAAAGCGAAGTGTTTTCGCAATTTGTGCATACTCGTAGAATTACCGCAAGCGTGTAGGCTTGTTAAGTTTCCTATAAAATTAAGATGACAATTTACAAACTATTCGTACATAGTGAAACACATGAGTTGTCATTTCTTAATAGAAGGTGGAAGATTCCATAAGTAATTTAAAACACGACACATACATTTTGACTCGACAGAATGACGAAAAGCATTCATTATGGGTCACCTTGATTTACGTCGGCGGTGGATTTGTTGCCACAAAGTATTTTACGAATGCTAGTATGTGGGCCTGAGCCTTTAAACCTTTTTTGTTTGTACTTATCAACCTGTTCCATTGTTTCCACTTTAAAGACATTTTGCGAATTCAATTTCCGTTATTCATATACAAATTCGGTGAGTTTTTGAAACTTGATTTATGTTGAAAAAACCGGAATATAAAGAAAAAGTATGAATTTTCTAAAAAAAAAAAAAAAGAAGAAAAATAGCATCAAAACATGTCAACAAAAATGTTTGTTGTAGACGATTTATTGTCAGTTGTCACATTAGCTTGGGTATATAAAACTCACCTTATAGTGAACGTAATGGAAAGATTCCTCAGTGTGTAGAAAATAGATGCGACAAAACAAAAATCGTTGAGTTTTTATTGTCACAAACTTTTTTAATTCTCACAAAATGCTCTTGATTTTGCAATATTATAATTGCTATAAAGTGGCAACACTTTGATTGTTAAAAGTTGCAATTGCAGCCATTTTCTTGTCAATGTGAATATGTGCTCATAAATACTCTTCACAATTTTTTTCGTATATTATTACATATAAAAAAATACTAACACAAAAACATGTACAGACGGAGGAATGTTGCCCATTTCCACAATCCAAATCCGAGGCCGCGGAACAAAACATTATAAATCCCTAAATGAAACGGCACGGGGGAACGGCGAGCGGGCTGGAGTTGAAGGTGTTTATGTTGAATTTAAGCTTTGTTGAGAGGTCAGGTCGTTGTCAGATTATGTTTTTTGGTGTAAAAGTATGCAATTTTTTATGTAAAAGTATGCAATTTTTTTTATCAAAAAAAAAAGACAACTTCTTATCACTGGAAATTTAATTTATTGAAAAGAATTAAAAAAGTTAACTGTATTCCAACTTGAAACCTAACCTAACCAAATGATGAAAACGTCCTTTCTTATTTTCTTTGTTGTTGACCATTTTCGAAAGTTTTGTTTTTTATTTTTTTTTAACGAAAAGACAGCAGCACACGGACGACACAAATTCTATAACTTACAATATTTGATGTTCCATTGGAAATTGTTTACATTTTTTATTTGTAGCTCTTGTTTTAAAAGAAAAAGGGATACTTTTATGAGATTCATTCACTAGTAGAGTCACTCACTTTCAAGGGTTATTTTGACTAAAAGCTGAGGTGTTCCACCCGCATATTATTTAAGGCAACACAAACATACACATAAATAATGGTACAGCAACAAATTGCAACCGGATGGCAATATGAATAGAAAATAAATGAGTTAAGTATTTCTGTAATTGTGTGGGGGCGGACTATGCGCAGATCGTTGTAGTTCATAGATACTTTGAACTTAGAATCTACAAAATAATTTGAAAAGAGAAGATTTTTGCTAAGAGATTTGTGGTCAGGCTCTGAAACACGGTTTTAAGGAACATATTACATTGGGCAGACAATTTTGTACGGAAATTTCGTGGTAGATATCCGAGCCCTATAGAAAATTCCAGTTCTCAGCCAGGAATAGAATATTTTTACTACAGGTCTTCGGAGCTTAACTTGTATGTACCAAACATTTTTCGGAGAAAAATATATTTCTGCAAACTGAAGTAGGTATAATTGCAGGCTTGCTTCGGGAAATCTTTCGTCATTCTAAATATTTCGTTTTTAATTTAGTAAGAAAGAAGCTCTGTAAGATATTGTACAGAAATATATCAAAGAACACTTTTTACTTATGCCAAGTTATAGATTCGCAAAAAATTGAACAACAGAGTTAAAATTATGGTGATGGTGTTAGGACCAAAAATATTGGTACCCGAAATACGATTTTTTTTTTCGAAATTTCATAAAATTCAAAATGTTTAATGTTTTTTTTTTGATTTTTAAAATAAACTTCCAATGTTTCTTCAAAACTGAATACTTTGAAAACCCCATGCTCGATTTTATTTCAAAACTTGACAGTTAAAAATTTTTTTAATACTATCTACAAGATGTGAGAACAAAATCAATTTTATCTAAAAATAACGGTACCCACTATACACATGTTAAAAATGGTTTTCAAAAACCGTATTTTTCTAAAAAACGGTGCATAGAATTTTGATACAAAAATGTTTTCGATCCATTTTTACGAATGTTTCATTATTGACTGTGCCTATCATAGAACCATTTTTTTCGAATTTTTAGTTTATCATAACGGATTTTAATGAAATTTGTATAGAGAAGCTTCTAAAATGAGTAAACATTACATTTCTAAACTTACAAAGAATTTTCGACGATTTTTTTTTTTAATTTTTTGTTTAATTTTAGAAAAAAAAAATCAATTTTTTTTTGAAAATTCACTATCTCAAAAACGGATTTTTTTAATTTTATTTAATTTTATTTGTATTTGTATTATAGGTATAAAAGATTTTGGTCTTCAGCTTTCATTTGCTTGCACGAGAGGAACAATTGATCGCTTTTAAATGTTGATCAAATTTTTGTGAACCATAGACAAATCTTCTACTACAAATATATATAAATGTTTTTATTATAAACGCTACTCAAGGGCTTACGACTACTAAGAGTGCTTAACATGGTGCGTTTAGGATTAAGTAGGATATAATGATATGCGTTTGTCTCAAATTCCTCGATATTGAGATGAGAATGGAAAATAGTTAAGTACGGCTAAAGAATGAGTTTTTTTTACTTAACGGTTATGTTTTAAAAGTTATGTAAGTATAAACAACATTTGTTGGTGGTCAGCTCTTTTCAGTTTTATTTTTTGTTCTCTCGAACTGCAGCAGCTTTTTTAAATTTATTGTCTTTTGTTCAACATTATAAGTGTAACGTACTCTTGAGCGCTTGTGAGTTATAAAAAAACCACAACACCACCATACCAGCCATCAGCCATTTTTTTTAGCTTTTATAGGTTTTAGCAAAAATTGATAATTTTTCTTTTCGTGGAATATCTTGGATGGAATATCTATGTTACTTTATTATTTGTGATGGCAGTAGGCAGCCGAAAGTCAATAAAAAAAAAAACATTTCGATAGAAATATTTCGAGAAATAGACCTGTCTGACAGCAGTTTTTGGTTTCCGCTTTCGGTTGTGAATGCACATTTTGGGTTCGCAAAAAAATCGAACTCGAGACTTTAATGAAACTTGACATTGTTATCCAAAAGAACAAGCTGGTTCCTACAATCGGGTCTGATCGTCTATATATTTGTTTTTCTTTATCTCGGTTTTTACAGTCTTAACCGTTGGTTGGAGAGATTTTAAAATTACTTAGGCTCTTAGTCATTTCTCTATAGTTCTTGTCCACATTGTAATGTTATTTTCTGTAACGATTTTAATAAAAATATTATTGCGCTATTAAAGGTATGATCAGCATTTTTGGTACAGATAAAATTTATCATATAATACCTAATGTTATTAACGGTACCGGTCATGGAACTTTTTTTATTTTCGACTTTCTTATTTACAGCGGCACCGATCTCAATTAGAGTTTTTAACATCTATTTAACTTATAATAATGCACATTTTCTAACAAAAAAATAATTGGATTGGATTTAAAAAAAAAAAATAATTGAATATTTACTGTCTCGAAAACCGATGAATGAATTTATTTGAATGTAAATATCTACTCGTATATATCGCTTACTGTAACTTATTTTATTTAATACTTAAAATTGGCATACTAAACATACAAAAATGTAAAAAAAAGTGTGTATACTTTCACGGAAATCTGACGGCATTTTATTATATCTTAGGAGTTGTCAAAAACACGCATCTCAGCGCTATTGGACTCAAGGCTAGAATGTCAGTGGTCGCCACTTCTACCTAGGAGTTGTTTTAGCAATTTAAACAATGAATTGATGACGTCCATATATTTGAGCATACAAATATGTGAGTACCTTCAAATTTTGTTTATGTTTAGATGGGTTTCTGAGACATAATTGAACAATTGGTTTTCAAAAATCTTTAAATAATATTTTTATGCTCGAGCTAGCGGATAGATAGATAATAGAAGACTTAAGGGAAGGAACTTTTCAGTATTGCTTGAAATATTCGAAAAGACAAGTTTCCAAGGTCGATTTAGATGTCTAAACTAGTAAAGGGTTATTTGCAAAAACTTATATCTTGATATGGAATAGCTTTTAAGGATAAGTAGGATTGAAAGTTGGAGCATAGGCTCAATACGAATCAAAGTACACTCTTAGTTACACAAGTTTGATAGTATGTACATAATAAATGTTTGTAACAGTTTTTCGCTCTACATACATTTACATATGTGAATATTTCCCCCGAAGTTCTAAACATATTTTAACTACATATATATAGACTTAACGTACCTACCTACCTACTAACCATACCATACTTTCTCAATCTTCAATGACTTTCGAGAACGGCATATAAATATAAAGGTCTCATCCACCATAAATCACCATGAATTAAACTAATTTCGAATTCTACTCAAGTCTAGAAAAATGCTTGCATATGGTATGTGTGCATGAAATTTTCCACCATGCCTTTTCTTTTCTTTTATTTTATTAATTTATTTGCAGAAAATTTATTTCTTTTGCAATAAAAACCTTTGCTGCATTTTGTTTTATTTTGCACTGAATTTCCTTAATCAATATGCGTAGCATCGTAGGATTATTTATTTGCCATTTTATGCCTTATTGTGCGGTTCCGTCTTTGGTATATATGGTAACTTAAGAGACACGAAACTTTCATTTGCTCGAAGAGAATTTAAAATTTTAATTTTATTTGGAAATTCTGTATTTCACAGTAAATGACAAAATTATTTACTGCTTAACAAAAATTGAATTTTTATTTGTAAAACTTTTCTTTTTGATATTTGGTCAAATAAATTTTCGAGTGTTATACATGTTTGAAAAAATCAAAAAAAATAAAAATGCACGACTAGGTCTTGCTCCTATGTAGTAGACTAAGAATTTTAAAAATAAATGTTATTAGAGAAAACCGTTCATAAGCATAAAATTAATTTTTTAAATTCTTTTAGTATTGACAGATAAGATCTTTTTAAACTTTGTAGAAGCTTCTGTATTAAAACCCCTTATGCCAATAATAAGAAATTCAAAATTCGAAAAATGGTTCTATGGTAGACAGGATTTTTGGAAACCATTTTTTAACATTTGTATGTTGGGTACCGTTATTTTTAGCTGAAATAATTTTTTTCTTGTCTTGTAGATTGTATTGAAAATCCAAAAATTTGTTTTCAAATTTTAAATACACAATACTATTCAAACTTTTGGGGAGCTTTAGCATAAAAAAGTGATCAAAATCCGTTGTGCCTTTTTGACAAAATCAAAATAAAAAAAAAATGGTTCTACGGGGGTACCATTAATAACCATTTTTGGGAACATTTTTTTCAATCCTGAATAAATGAAATTTTTAGAATATATTTTTTATTAAATTTCAGGAAGTTTTTAAGAAAAAAAAATTTTAGGAAGAAATAAAAAATAAAAAATGCTATCTACTAAGCTTAAAGAAAATCGGCCGAGCCGCTTAGGCTGTAGTAGAACAGACAGACAGAATTGCGTATCGCACTTTTTTCGTCTTCGCTATCATCGTAAAGTCAACTTTGATCAAAATCTTCAGTTCTATGTTTTTAACGAATGCATAACATGCCTTGTATAAGCCGCAAGTAAAAAGGATAATAGAGACGAACGTAGCCCAGTAGGTCAGTGATTGGTTTTTGTAGAAGAAAAAGGTAAAATCCACGACTGGATCGGACGAAATTGTTTTATTTTGGGTTAAAAGTGTTAAGTGATTGAGACCCAGTGCATTTTTTTTGTCATTTTGGAACTTAGTCCAAATGATTTGAGCCATTTTAAGAAAGTTTTAACAAAACAAAATTGTTAAATGGGTCGAAATAAAAATTCGAACTAAACTTCTAGCGACATATGTCCTCTACCATATTTTAAGGAAATTCGTTTCGCCTCTACCTCAATGTATAGATTGACGCAGAAACTCACAGATGTACAAGTGTACAGCAAAAATAGAGCAAATTTAGTTTTTTTAATATGACAAATGACAGGTGCATAGCCAAGTAGAGCAAATTTAGTTTTTTTTTAATATGACAAACACATATTTTAAGTCTTTTCGTTAGTTTTTATTAAAACCTCAAACTTTCAATGTAGGAAGTCAAATGCGATTTCATAAAGCATTTCAATATTCTGCTTTGTAAAATGTGTTTATCTTAGAAATTTTCATTTTGGTAACACTAACATTTTCCTCTACTGTTCAACCTACTTATAGTTTTCCATGCCCCAAGGAAAAACTACAACGTCTACATCAAGTGCTACTTGTTACCACGGTTACCACTTTTATGCTTTAATACTGTCGTGATTTTAATGAATCTATATCTATACAAAATTGAAAGCTAGAAAATACTTCACAAAGTTAAAGAGTTTGACGAGTATAACCATATCCATTAACGAGTCATGTTCTTCGATTAATTGTTTCATATAAGGACCGCAGCAAATGCTGGATGACCGTAACAATAAACTATTTCCACAGCTATCACGATTGTTTATATTATACGCTCAAAACCGCTTTGCATATGTCAATTCATGAAAACGCCAGACAATGGATATGGTGAAAAAAATATTAGGCAATTCGCACTTCTTCCTTATCCGAAAACTTGTATAAATTTGTCTTTCGCAATGGCAAGTTTGATCAAACCCCCGAATTCGGTTTTTTGAAGAATTATTATTTATTACTACAAATGTACATAATATCAAAAGTTCAAATAGGCCATTTTTGAGATCGTTGATGTTATACGAGTAGAACTGTGTTATGGTAAATAATGCCTTTGCATAAAAATTTCGTTCTTGTTCTTGCAATTCCATTTTTGACGCAAATGACGTTTTTGAAAATGGCCATAGCCTTTATTAATACGTCATATGACTTTATAGTTTTGCTATGTGTTTTCACATATTTAAATTCTTACTTTTCCCTGTCACAGTGATAACAGCAACAATTCAATCGGCCTTAAATATGACTTAAATACTTAAGTGAACTTTTGAATAATAGACCATGTCAATAATCAATTTAATAGTCAGATTTAAGATTAACGTTACATTAAATTTAAAAGTGGGGCAACTCGTCTTTAAGGTTTAGGAAATAGATTAAAAGGCTGAAAAATCTGAAAAGCGAAGTCGATCCTCAAACTCGGCACTAGTAATGAGACAGCTAAGCCGTTTGATTCTAAACTGAACGATGGAAAGACCTTAAATCCTTTTCAAAATAACACAAAACTATCATTACAACAGATGTCTCTTAACAGCGAATGTAGTAGATTTAGTAATAGAGCATTGATAAGCAAAAGGCATATCTAACTTGGTTTTTGGTAAAAATACAAATAAACTTGTCTTAAGGGTTTAACCTGGTGTTCGCATACACGAATGTTAAGCGATTGATAATTAGTAAGGCCGTATATCTATAACTTCAACCAATGTTCCTTAGATAAATATATAATTCTCAGTGAGTTTTTACACTAATTTGTATCTACAGATGTCGGCAATCATCTACAAAAACACAGCGTGTTGATAGAGTTGGTTTTCTATTCAACTTTAAAGAGTTTCTTTTGGCTGGCAACCGTTTTACTTTTTTAAAATTCTCTCTATTTCGACACATGCGTATACCTTTCAAGAAACACCATAATTACAAAAAAGAAAAAAACTCAAGGCATTTTTTTACATTTTCACCAGACACCAGCCACCAACATATCTTTCTTGCCTATATTTTGTGCTCTTTTTCTTTTAAATTTCTAAAGTTAATAAGAGCAAGAGCGAGTTACCAATAAAAAACACGAAGTGATTCTAGTGATGGTGATGATGTGAAAATCTCTCACAAAAATAGCGCGCACAGAAATACTCCAAGTCATTGTGTAACTCTCTTATTTCTCGCTCCTCGTCCAAATAATATTTCAAACAAATCTATCTATCTACCTATCTAAAAAAAAAAAACTTGGCAGTCTCAAAAAATATCTACAACACGTTATTTTAGTTTCTTGACATTTGTTTTTCATTACGGTCCTTTATTTTCCCTCTAATATTCTATACTTATTACAACACACTATCTATAACAAAAAAAAAAATAAATAAAAAGCACACTTTAACAACTTCTGTGTGCGCTGTTCTTCTTATTTCTTACACTTTTTTGTATAAATAAAAATACCCGAACGGATCTTTTGTTTTTCTTCTTGTTTTCGAAAATATATTTAATTTCTTTTTGTAAATTGTCTGTAAAATGTTATCCTGACAAAAGTTTATTCAAACAAAATCTTTGAGGTATCGTATTTATTTAAAGTCTTTTTTTAACACAATTTTATTTTTAAATTTAAAACTAAAATAAATAATATTTAAATGAATTTAAGCATTTTAATAAAAAAAAAAAAAGTGTCATGATGTCAAAAAAAAAGTTGATTCCTTGCATCTATATATCCATCGTCTATCTGCGTTTTAGTTTTGTGATGCGTCGTCGTGTTTCTTGTTTATCATCGAAGACGACGACCGACGTGGTCTATTCGGAAAAAATCACTTGACATTTTCTAGTTTAAACCAAAAAACAACTACCTACGTGAATATGTAAAACTTAAATATAAATATAAATTTGTATTTGTAATTTTGTTTATGAACTTAAAATAGAGTTTTCAGGAGAATAGAACCAAAATAATTGTGGTCAGCTTGAGGAAATCCTTTGCATTTTTTTTGACAACTATTTATTTTCTTTGTGTGTTTCAAAGGAGTTTTAGTTTTTTTTCTTTTTAATAAAGAAATAAATATCTCATTTAATTTTTAGTGAAGAACTGATTACCTAATAATGATACGTAAAAATATGATTTTTTAAAATATTTCTTTCTTTCTGTTTTATTATTATTATTTTCCAATGCATCACATAATTTCAATTACGTGATATGAGCTTTTAATTTTTTTTATTTGTGCAGCCAATAGGGATTGTTGCAATATTATGGCAGTAGACACGGGTGAATTAAAATTGATTGTTTTTTTTTTTTAATTCAGATTTTTCTGTTTGAAGTTTTGTGTTTTTTTGTTTGGTTGTAGAAATATAGAATAATTCTAAATTAGAAGATAAATCAAAGACCTAAGAATTGTTTTTGTTTTCGTGAAGTTATCTGATTCAAGCTAGAGTTTTAATAAAAATAGTTTGTTTCGAGTAGTTTCCTCCAAAATAAAATAACTTGTTAGGTCTAAGAGGATTGATGATTATCGATAAATATATTCTCGAAGAATTTTCAAAACTATTGTAAATTGACAAAACAATAACTTTCCGTTTCTCACAATTTATTATTATTGATTTACATTTCTAGTATAAACAAAACAAAATTAAGGCCGATTTATGAAAGAAAAGGGATTGAAAAATGTGTTTCGTGAAAAAAGATAATCTAAAGTTTAGTACATTTTTCCTTCAAAATAGCCTTTAAAAAAATTATAACAACATGTGCTAAATTTCGTGCCGTATTGATCAGATAAGAGAATGGTAAGTGCTTATTTCAAATAAAATAAAATTGAAACAAAAATGTCAACCTTAAAAGATATACTATTTCCGAAAATTAGTTTTGTACAATTTCAAAAAATGGCCTCAAAACACTGATGTTAACAAAAACAAAAAAAAAAGAAACAATACAAGCAATACAAGCATTTTACTTGTTGTAACACATACACGTGTAAATAAAAACACAAACTTAAAACACAAAACACATCATTTTTGTATTCCATTTTTGATCTAACAGCAAGGGAACCGATTCGACTGTCGGAATACACTGTGTAAAATAGCGTGTTTCTGTTTATGTTAACATTTTGTTAGTTGCTGATATATTGCTTATGATATATATTTATATATAGGTACATACCTGTTTAATAAGAATTTATTTATCCCTATGTGTCTTATGATAAACTGAAAAATACTTTCGAGTTTTAAGGTTTTTAAGTATTTTTTTTTTCTTAATTCGGTTTAGGCGTTGAAAATTATGTTTGATGCGGGATTTCACAAAAACTAAATTTATCTCATTATTTAGGTTTTTTTTTAATAATTTAATGCGGAATTTTAGGTTGTAGAAACGCCGGGTCAATTAACACCTTTGATTCTGCCATATGTATAAAATAACAGAACACGTTTTCTTGACTGATCCAGCGTATTTTTGGCCTTGTGCTGGACTACTCGACTGTCAAATTGTAAAAATTTCTGACGAAATTCATTCTTAATGAATACACGAAATGATCAAATAATGTTTCTCATCAAATTCTGAAGCAAAAGATAATGCTATGTACAGACGATTGTCATTCAATGTCTGACAATAGTCAGGTTCTACAATGAAAAATTGTCAGATTTTGAACCGTAGTATGACATTTTCACTGTCAGCAGGTTGGCCTGGCAATAACTTTTCTGACAACATTGGCAGATTGAAAATTGTCACCTCAGACGGTTAGCAGATGTTTTTTAAACTCCATCGTGTTTCGGTTTTAATTTAAGAATGCCTTCCTTGTATCACAATTTTTTGATTTTTTTAAACTAACTGTTTGCATCGTTTTCCATTTTTGATTGCAAATAAAAATAAGGCAACTTTCTGTAAAGTGTCAAGTTCCAAAAATTCGGACAAGTTGTTTTCAAAATACTGAGTTCTCAAAATAAAATTTCAATTCACAATACTATACTACGAGTATTTAGGAGGAAAAATAAGCTTAAGCATACAAAAATTGATCAATCAATCAATCAGTAGTACCGTTATTGAGTAAATCGAAAGCAATAAAATGGTTTTATGGTAGGTATTATTAAGACCATTTTCGGATTTGTTTAACCTCTAACTTACAGAATTTTCGTTTTATAAACATTTATGGAACATATTTGAAGAAAGAAAATTCTTTTTATTGATAAAATAAAAAAAAAAAACAATACCAAGTTTAAAGCAAAGCAATGCGATGTGATGACATTGGTGAAGGATAGTCTTATCTTTGATTTGGTACTATTATTTCCTATTTTTAGATGAGATAAGTTCTCATAAAAACACGTATAAGCATTCCTTAATTTGTTTTGCTCGAGCAATGATAGGATTATTGACGTTTTCCCTAAAAATATAATCCCCAATTCTCATAATCGCCAACGTAAAATCGACAGTACGAGTATATTCAAACATATTTGTTTTGGAGATATTTGGTTACGAAAAAACGTAATTCTTTATAATGTTTGCGATGTATGTATATTGAGAAAAATTTACAAAATGGTCAATTTACAAATGGTCATATACTCGTAATATGTAACTTCCGCCTTTATTGGTTTTCGAATCAATAACCTCATCCATTTCAACTTTTATTGCGAAAAAACAGCACCATCTTGCGTCTATGTTAGTACACACGTCAGACAAAAAAGTGCATACATTTATAACATTCTGTTTAGAAACTGTCAATCCTGATCACAATAATAGAATTTCAAAACATTTTTTCTAAAGACTACATACAAGTGGGTACATCTCACATGATGTTGATTTTGAGATTTCGTGCAAATTTTGACAAACAAATTTGTTTCGTTGGAGATTTTGTCTTATAAATATTTCCTCGGAAGAGATGGATTTA
The DNA here is from genome assembly GCA_911387755.1 of Chrysotoxum bicinctum. Classification (NCBI taxonomy): domain Eukaryota; kingdom Metazoa; phylum Arthropoda; class Insecta; order Diptera; family Syrphidae; genus Chrysotoxum; species Chrysotoxum bicinctum. The sequence goes on along the minus strand of OU426991.1, from coordinate 12,037,132 downwards.
ATTTTTTGGAATATATTCTCATGGAGGTTTGTTTTGGAGGATTTCGTACGACATCCGGAATTATAGCATAATTTTAAGTTATTTAAGTTATTTTTATTTTGAAAATCATGTTTTGTTTTTAAGAAAGTAAACAAAAGTACGTAAAAACAATTTTAACAAAATTTATATTTTTTTTATTGGTAGAAAAGTATTGTTTTTAAACACAATAGTTAAATCATTCTTAGGTAAGAGCTTACAAGGTTAAGTGAAATGCACTTCCACAACTTGCTCTAATGTAAAAGTGGCTTAGAATTTTAAAAAAACTATTCAAAGGCTTGACATTCATTTTTAGATTCCCTTAACAACTCTGTTAATACTTTGAGCTTAAAATAATGATGCAACTTTATGTCTTTAACATTTACAATTTGTTAGTATGTGGAAGAGAGTTCTTGGTTCTAAATTATGTATTATGTGTGGAGGTTATACTAAGAAGGTATGTTGGAATTATTAACTTTGCTCAGCATTCTAGTCAACCGTATTCGGTACGGTGGCATTGAAGTCGAAAGAAGGTTACAGATGTAAAACGGGGCAGGTTGGTATAAAAAAGAACTTAAAGAACAGTTAATAAAACCAGTAAACAACTGATGAACAAACATAATGTCAGCAACGCTACGGCAAGTCTACAATTTTTGTAAGCTTAGCTGTTTTATACGATCTTTATATGGGGGAAGGTTAAGAGGATCGTCCTAACCCAGAGCACATAAGGCGAAACGTATGAATCTTCGCTGGATAGGTTCAATGCGTTTGATGTGAACTTGATAATACGGAGACCAAACCTGAAATGAATATTCGAAGAGTTATCTGACAAAAGTCATAGGTATCAAAGAACTCTTTTGAGCGGCATTTAATGCACCCAAGAGTAGAGATAGTTGTTAATAACATTACCAATATGGGAACGAAAATTGAGCTGAGATATGCGACTCTCTAAATTTAAATCACGGATGGAAGTGACTATTTGGAACTCGTTCGTTATTTATAATTTATGTACTGTAATTATGAAACGCGCTTTCGGGAATATGCAATGACATATTCACATATTTGGCACCAAATAAATAATTTGTCCAAGTCAGTTTATTGGTCAGATAAGCGAAGACGATAGAGATGTGAGGATAATAGATAATGAGGAATATCGGTTCCGATGGGCCAGCTAGAGTGAAGTAGTATCAGCTGCAGTTGAGAAATTTGCGTTGATACGTTCGATGGAGGTGTTGAGATCTTGAAGCACGAGGAGTAGTGTTTTGTTGTTACGGAAATATAGTTCTTATGAAACATTATCATTTCTGCTAGAAACATCTTTCACGCCATCACATACATCAGAGATGGCAATATGCGTTAAAAGATTTTATTACTAAAATGTCGGCAAGAACTTATGAAAATTTGATGAGTTTACTGTAAGTTGCTGATCCATATCAATGAGTGCCTTGACAAACTGTCTTTTATGGAGATTATTGAAACCAAGCATATTGTTTGTTCATGTAGGTAATTTATGGCTGCAATCGATTGCGTCAAATTAATAAGTTGAGAATTTAGATGGTTGAATTATAGTTTTCGAAGGATTCACAGGATTCACAAGCCCGCGTTTTGATAGAAGTTCGATATAAGACAAATGATTTTTGGAGAAAAATGGTATTTTTCAAAGCTCCTAGGTGTTGAATCATTATTATCCACTCGTCTGTTGAACTAAAGCTACGACGAATATCTGCCTTGGGTTCTGTAATTGAGTCCAATAGTTTCTCAATCCACTCATTATTGCATTTGAGAGCAGTATTATGTGAGTGATCATTATGATCTTACACTCATCACAATAGAAACGTATTATTAAGTTCAGATAATCCTTCCTTCCGTCACAGAACACAAATCGCCAATCCCTGTTTTCCGATATTCAGACATTCAAAACCAATGTGCACCGTCATCTCCTTAAAAATCCTCTCCAACTTTCCTCATAGCTTGTACTGTACTCAAAAGTTGCGCACGCGAGGTATCATTAAAAACCATTTTTCGGAAAAATTATTTTATATTCAAATTAAAGAAAAAATATTTTATTACTTTCCAAATGCACTCTTATCGATACAGAAATCTCAAACATTTTCCTACAATTTTCTGTCGAATTCGAACGGCTAAGACAACAAACTCTTTTTATAACAAGAGTTACTCTTAGAGGTTTCGCCACTTCGTGGAAAGAAGGAGTACCCTTAAAAGGGGTTGGGAATCGATTACCAGTCATTTTGTGTGACAGTCCAACGGTGTAGGCTTTCTAAGTAACGAAATATTTCTATGATTTTGTGTTTGATCTGAACTCAATTTGGAACTTCAAATTTGGTGAATTAAAACATCTAAACTGATAAAAGCGGTTTGGTACCGATTTTTATTTGAGTTCTGTATTAAGTGAACAAATTTTATTAACAAAACAAAAATTCCTGTTTAGTGATATTTACTTACTTAATCAGGGTAACCTACCGAAGAAGTTGGTTTAGAAATAGAAATGTCAAACTTGTCTTTTAAATACCAAAATTTAATATAAAATGACAAAACGTCAACGCCATATAAAGCGCGAAGAATACTTTGAAATAATAGGTTTAGATAAAATTCTATCGAGAACACGCTTAATTTTTAATTTAAACAAAAATTATAAGGTGGGCCAAAAACCTTAAACACCTTTTTTTCTTATCACCTCACAAATGGGCACTTTGATGTTATTTAATTTTTGTTTTGTAGGATTTGTCGTACGATACAAATTTGACTAATACTTTTTTTTCCACTGAATGACAAAGGTTTCCGGCATTGGTGGTGATTTCCCAATCAGTTTGTTGATGTTCTTAATGGCGTCAGGTTCAGGTTTGATTGATAACAGTCTCTTGTTGAATTGGGTTATTGTTATGGTGTTGGATGGAATTCAGCAACAGAATGTTGACACACTTAATTTTGATCCATACTATCTGGTAGTCGCTGTTCGATGTGTTCAGTTCACGCTGGTGGATCCTTCAACGACGATTCCTTTACTGTTGTCGATGAGTGTAGAGATTATGGATATACTCAGAAAGGTGTCGGTATCTGCCCTTTGACGCCTCGGTCTGTTTTTGGATGGCCGTTTCCAGACAGTTGATGGCTGCGTCAATTTCCATGCTCTACAGGTTCCTGTTTTGGGGTGGCTTCAATGTCTCTTTGGAATCTATCTACATCCAGTCTCCTGTTATTGTTGATGTGCTCAGTTGGTTCTGTCATCAGGAAGGTGGGTTGTTAGAGTTTGATGTTTAGCTCAAAAACTTCATGGTTCATGTCCCCGGGTATTGTTGAACAAGTGTAGTGCCCGAGTTCTGAAGGTAGAAATAAAAAAAATCAACTGTCGATGGGAATTTGGGATATGTTGGTTTGAGTTGTGAAACAACAACTAAGGAATGCTGGTCAGTGTTGGCGTCCAGCCAGTCAACAACCGTGTTGCCTTCAGGTGAGATCGTAGTTTCCAGCCACAGGTGATACCTGGTGATGAAATCACCCCTAATGAATCCATATGGGCTTCGATCGAGTAAATCGTGGAAAATTTGGAAGTCATTGTGAATATTTTTCCTGCTGGATTTGCACTTGAAATAGACACTGATGGTGGTAAGGGTTTCATTTCTTTTAAGTTCAATGGTTACGGCAGTGGCTTCGCTGATTTTGAGACCTGTGGTGATAGTTTCGGTAGTGTTGGGGGAAACCTTTTTTTTTTTACAAAGATTGTTGTCCCTATAGGGATCTCATTCTTGTCCTTCCCGAAGGGTTTGAAGCCGGCCATGTCGATGTTCTTGCGTCTGGTGACGTTGGTCTCACTGATGAGAGCGATATCCGGGTTGTTGTTCTTTATCCATAAGTTGAATGTCGTCCTCCTTTCAAGGCTGTACAATGGATTGACATTTTGGAAAAAAATAGGAATATAGGCAAGCCTTTTTGGTAAATTTGTATTTTAAGCAAAAATAAAACAAATTTTATTCTACATATCTTCTTACCAACGTTTCGTCGTTATCTATGTCTTCTTGAGGGGTACATTTTTAAATTTGTGAAATTTACATGTGTATAGCTATTGTTATTGATTTTATTTTTATAAAACGTTAAGTAATTTAAATTACACATAAATAAATTGACATACAAATTATATTTTCACTACTGTGAAAATTTGAGTTGGTTCTTTTGAAGTATAGGTCTCGCCAACTCAAACCTTTATTTTGACAACGCGTATTTATAACTATAGTTTTCACGGTTGTTTAAATTTGACATTTTTAAGTTTTCGGATTTTCCGTAAAAATAGATTATAAGCGAGTTGAACACATATACATAGTTAAAAAAATGTATATGTATACAAAAATGAATGTCTCAATATTACTCCCATTTACAGGTCTTCTTATCCAGATGAAACAAAAGTAAGCCGTCTTTGTAATTCAAGAAAAAATAGAGGACTTCTTACCCCGAATTACACACACACACATATACACGAACAAATCTTAAAAACCATGGAAATACTTTTTCAGTTTGTCCAATTCCGAATAAGCAGCACGCACAAAAAACAAAAAAAGTTCCTGTTACATCGACTAACTAAGAGAACCTCAAGTATTACACAAAAGGTAAGTCATACATTCTAGTGAATATTTTTGTTCGTTAAAAGACGTATGGCCAAACGAAAACGCCATAATGCTTTGTTTTCAGTTGTCGTTTCCAACTGACTTTAGACGTAAAAAAAAGAAAATGAGTTTGCCAAAAAAGTCTAACGTCAGTTGGAAACACAAGTGCAAGCAAATAACAGAGTGTAAAGAGCGTTAAATTGTTGACTTAATTTGATCCATAGGTTAATATCATATTTTGAACCTTACTTGTGTAAAAAATTCCATCGAAGATCAAATAAAACAAACATTTTAACGCAATGAACGTTGAATACGGCTTTAAAGCTTCAAACAAATCAGATTTTCCATCTCTTTCACAAACTCCTTCTGTTAGCCCAAGTTCAACATTTTTTTTATCGTTGTTATTAATACAGGATCTCAATTTGTTGACTCATCAAAAGAACATCATCAATTTTTTAGTCAAAACTTAAAATCAAAAACAAGGATCCAAACAAGCAAAGAAATAAAATCACAAGCGAAATCTAAAAAAAAAAACAACTAAACGTACAGTAAGAGAGAGAAAGAGAGAGTTCTGTATAGTAACCAAAGTTCAATACAAGCGCACAAAAGAACAAAACATTCTTGCACAAGGTTGTGTGCAATAAGGGATGTTCATACCTGACACACTGAGAAGCTGTATGATCGAGACGGACGTATCATCGTATCTACAGACCTCATCCTCAGGACAGGTGCTTGTGCTACTCTACTGCTACCAACCAGCCGAAATCCATATCATATGTAATTAACATATGTCATTAACATAACCAAAGCAAAAAAAACAAAACAAAAAAAGCAATAATCAGAAAACAAAACAAACAAACAAAAATGCCAGACAAAATGTTTTCTTTTTATGTAAATGTATAAAAAAAATTGTGTTTCCTGAATCTGAATCCGATTAATTAATTAATTAACAAAAAAATAAAAACGCAAGGAAAGACTTCTAAAAATTTGTTTAAAAAATACCTCTTGATCGAGAATGCGTTGTAAAAACATATTGTGTGTGTACGTCCCAAAAAATTGTTTATTTTTTTCGTAATGTTGTGTCTCAGTAATTGAATCTGGTTTTATTTTTCTCAGTGGTTTATTTAAGTTCTTAGTTTGTGTTAATCCTAAAACCACCAAACCACCGCCACACCACCTAAAAGCACGCCTCATTTAAATTCATTTACATACCTACTCAAATTCATAAACCCAAGTAAAGTGCACTTTACAGAAGACTTACTTTAATTTATTGTGCTTAATATTAGTTAATTTAAATTTAAACAAATATTAACTTATTTAAAAATTTTCAACAACTTTAACTTCGCCATAGAACAACACAGTAGAAAAAGCTAGAAAAAACTTACGCTTGAAATATTTTATATGTATGTTATGTATATCAAAAATAAACCGTGAATTTGGCAGCACTTTAATCTGTGTGGGCTCTGAGAATTCGATAAGTATAATAGTTTACCCTTTTAAAGCGTGAACGAGTCTGTTTTGCATCCATGGACGTAGTTTACCACTTCATATTCGGATCTAAATATGGATTTGTATAACTTCGTTTGTCGAATCAATTTAGCATGATTAGGATCACCCACTTGCGCATGTATTGTGAAATATAATGTTCACATTACTTAGCAAATGCCAAAATAAACAACAATTTCCTAAAAATAAGGGCTGAAGCAGAGTTCAGCTTTTTGCATGCAGCGAATTACACACGTTCTTATGTGAACGTTTCCACTCAAGGGCTGGATGTAGGCTATTCTGCACGATGTTTCTTTTTCTAATTGGGCTGCGAAGCTTAATTGCAGTCACAACAAATCCAAAAATCTAAGACAATTGGTATCTGCCGTTACTTATACCATTTAAAAAAGAATAATATAGTAACTGTTGCAATTCTCGCATGTCAGGTAGTATGCATCAACGCGTGCAGACACTCTGCACATCGGTTTTAGCCATAAGTTTCCAAGTTCATGGCAACTTTCCTCAAGGGATAATATTGAGAAAAGGGGAACAAAAGAGTATTTTGTATATTGTAATATTTTTTTCATAAAAACTTATACCTATTCGTATACTAAATTTTTAACACTCGATGCCATTATGTATGGAACTCGATTTCTTTTGCATGGCCACCACGGGCACGCTTGCAGAAGTCCAGACGCTGAACCCAATTTTCGACGGTTTTCAAGCATAAATCGGCCAAAACTGCTGCAATTTCACGTTCGATATTCGTACGAAGTTCATCAATCGTCGCTGGCTTGTTGGCATAGACCATAGACTTGACGTAGCCCCACAGGAAATAGTCTAACGGCGTCAAATCGCACGACCGAGGCGGCCACTGTGCCTGTGGATTCAAATTTGTCCACCAGACGCTCAATTGTTGATCTGCTAGGACGATTATGACGACCATAAATTGGACGTAGCGCTCTTAACGTTGAGGCCACTGGCTCCGAATTTCGGTAGTAAATTTTAATAATTTCGACTCGTTGTTGGCTCGTATATCTTTCCATCATGAAATGGCAAACCTTACTGAAGAGAAATGTCAAAAGAGCGGCAAGAAATATGGCGTCGTTTGCTGTCCCTGTCGCTCTACTTTTGTAGCGTCCCTATTGAAAAACCCTTTACATCGAATTAGTATGAAAAATACTAAAACCAGAAGCCGTGTTTTTGGCTATTGTAGTAAAAGAAGTAAATAATGGTCAATTTTTCAAACGTAAATTGTGCACGTTTTGAAAGGTAGGGTTTTTTTTTACAACGATATACATTTTATATAAAACGGGCAAATATTCCTTAATAGTTTATAATACTTATAATTCATATGTAAATATTTAAATATTTAACAAAATAATAATTATATCTTATAACTCCTAATCACTTATTTTAATTAATAAATAAAAAATTGTTTCTAATAATAATTTATTATTGATTATAAATTAATTTAATTATGTAGAATTCAATTATAAAATAATAAATATTAATAAAACTAAATGACATCGTTAATCCCGGCAAATAGATATCGATACCTTCCCGCAAGAATGTATTAAGCGACATTTTTAAAATTGTTCAGGAAACGAAAAAAACGTCTAATTTAGTTAGTTTTTTGTGTATTTTATTAGACGAAACAGATTTGTTTCCCATAAGAATGTATTAAGCGACATTTTTAAATTTGTTTCGTCCAATAAAATACACAAAAAATAACTAAATGAGACGTTTTTTTCGTTTCCTGAACAATTTTAAAAATGTCGCTTAATACATTCTTGCGGGAAGGTATCGATATTATGTTCGTGATTTTTGGTTCTTAATTTTTTTTTTTTTTTTCAAAATATTTTTAAAAGTTTGTCTCATCGCGAAGCATATCGAAAATATCGTTTTTTTTTAACTATCGCGTGTCGCTCAACGAATTTTTATCTGGATTATACATATACTAAATGTTTATCGTTGGTAAAATACTATACCTTTTAAAACATCCACAACTTACGTTTGAAAACTCAACCATAATTTGGTTTATTACAATTTCTGACAAAAAAGCCAAACACATTATTTCGGCATTATGTATCGAAAATAATTTTGAAAAAATAAATACATACAATTTTCGTGTTCAGCGAATCAAGTGCAAGCATATTCTGAGCTTATTAGATTCTAATCTTGACAGTGTTATACAAAGAAATATCCACATGGAATTCAACGGTTCAAGGGCGCGGTTAGGTGGTTGTCTTCTGTCGTTGAAACGAAATATAACACCCACACAGTTAGCCATGAATAGCGCGTGCATTAAATAAACTGAAAAGCTTAACATTGTTATATTTTATAGCGGAGCATTTCTTTGATTTTCTCATATCTATGCATTTACCCCTATTACTCATTTGAATCTATTAGATAGAATCCAGAACAGAGTCTTAAGTCATATAGGATACACATGCCTAACGGGTGCATTGCATTTCTCTTCTTTCATTGTTCTATTGCTTTTTCTATCAGCAGTGCTCAGATTAAATAAATAATTACATTCCACACTTTAAACAATTTCGCCGTAATACTCGTTTTAAGTATGAATCCTCATCAGTTTACTCTGGTATCTAACTTCGGGTGCACCCTCAAATGAAGAGGTTCTTTATTTACCCTACTCTTCTCGAATGTAAAACACTTAACTTTACTCAATTTCGTCTTTTTTAACATTTTGATCAATTTAATGAAAATGCTATAAAGTTAGCTGCCAAACACTATACCCACCATCCATACTGTAACATTGCCACATCCTTCCTAAGCAATCAACCTTTTCTTTCGAAGATGCCCCTTTATCACTTTGTATCGAACTAGAATTGTTTGGGTTTTTATAAATTTTGTTTACTTTTTTATTTTATTTTTTTTTCAAGTTGTACATACATACATATATCTATCTATCTACATATGTGTTTTTCAACATCTTTTTGTCTTATATATGACTGCACGCCTTCAACTTAAAAAAAAAAAAACAAAAAAGCTAGATTGTGATGCCAATCGATGTTTTGATGTGATTTTGATTTCGGTTTTAATTTAAATTTTTATTTAAATAAATTAATATATACATACATATCAGGGTGGGTTAAGAAACTCGAAAATATTTCTGTCATTTTTCCATATAGTTAAAAACTGATTGCTCGACACCTTTACCATAGACTCTTAACATGTGATCCCTCTAATATTTATTTATAAAAGTGTTGGGACATATAAATTAAACTTTAGCACACATTTGTCATAAAAACAGTGGCGCAAAATTTTAAACAGCCTATTATTAAGGTATTAGTATGATACTACTTAACAATTTGCTAACTTTATAGTAGTTTACTAACTCATTCTTAATTTTAAACATTTTCTAACTAGTATCGTACTAAAAGAATTTTCTTAATACATTGCTTCTGAACACACCTAAAACAATGACATTTCGTGTAGAAAAGTAAGTACACGAACCTTTTTTTGATGTTTGCAAATGTCAAAGAGTCATATGAAGCTATAGCACGATACTAAAAAAATAAAGTAGGTGTTCAATGATTTTAACTTTAATAAAAGGGTAGAGAAAGTATGATGCTATATTTGATTAAAATTTGCAAATTCGTTGTTTTAACCTAGTATCATACTAAAACAGCTTTAGCATCGTACCAATTCAATTAAAATTTTGCACCAGTGACGCAAAATTTTAAACTGCTTAGTATTAAGGTATTAGTATGATACTACTTAACAATTTGCTAACTTTTTAGCAGATTATTAACTCTTTCTTAATTTTAAACCTTTTCTAACTAGTACAGTGCTAAGGCTATTTTTTTAATAAATTGCTTCTGAAAACTACCTTAATATTAGCAAATTGTTAGGCAGTATCATACTTTATACCTTAATACAAGGCTGTTTAAAATTTTGCGGCATTGTTTCATATTGGATCTTTTCTGATCTACAGTTAATTTTTTATAAATTGAAACAAATTATGAATAGGTCTATACATTCATTTAATTCTGTGAAATAATCCCAAAAGTTTTGATCTGCCTTTAAAATTTGTATTTAAATTTTGACAGTTAAACCAAAGTCAAATAGGTTCTATCAGCCTAAACAAATTATACATAACGTTTGGGCCATCTAGTAGTTTCTTTTTAAATCATAGGTTATTTTGACAGTGACAGATATTTCCCGCTCGAAATCTTAACAGAAAGTCAGTATCATAACTCCGCAAACTGAAATGAGTCGCTTTACGCTTGAACAACGTTGGGAAATATTGAAAAGTTATTTCCAAAGTGAGTGCTATGTAGCCTAAATAGTGCGTTTTTGAAAAGAAGTTTTGGTCGAAATAATGCACCCACCGCGCCTGCTGTACGCAAGTTTATGCAAAAAGTTCGTGAGACTGGTATGCTAGTGGAAAACACTCATGGTTTAATAAATTCTTTCGGTCTCTTTCATTGCGTACTGTGTATATTATAAGACCGGGTTATGTGTTCATTTTTCGGGGTACATCTACCTTGGAGGAAGTGAAAAATTCTACAAAACTGAAAAAGGTTACTCATCTTAGCCGTTCAGACTCGGGACAAAATTGAAGGTCCACTGCATTCCTGCCACATACAGAAATGGATTGTGCAGCTTGTTTGCGAGCTGTTGTACCTCTAATATTTTTTCTATGTTTTAATTTTTCATAATAAATTTCCCAAAAATAAAGGATCAAGCAACTAATATATCAAATTAAGTTGAACGCGGCCATTATTTGAATTTTCCACTGCAATGTTTGAGTGTTATCACCAGACTCCGATTTTTTTACCTAAAACTTCATTGAAAGTTTAGTTTAGTCTTATAACTTTGTTCTAATTTGTTTTAAGGTAAGAAACCTTATAATTTTCCTCTGTCAAAATACACTTTAAACTGCATGTTATTTTCTGTTGCATGTTTACGTGTTATTTTAATTTAATTTAAATGAATTCAGCCTATTTATTGTTTTTGAGTTTAAGTGTCGTCGTATTGACTTGTGTTTTGAAAAGCAAGGGTTCAAAATTATAATACTCGTAATTCGAAGAATGTCAATTTATATTATTATTTTAAAATTGATTTTAGAAAAATTCGGTCGAGAAGGAAAATTTGGTCTCAAAATAAATAAGTGCACTTATTTACATATAAAAGTCTCTAGTTTTTTTTTCTAATTAAAATTATTTATTGTAGTCTCAATCATTTTATTTAATGGAGAATTTTACGAAATAAAATTGAAAATACTTATATTTGTTTATATATTATAAGAACAAAAAAAAAGTATTTCTTTTCATATTCCTTTGCATATTAGTCAAAAATATTTGTTAAACTTAATAAAAATTAGGAGTTTTTGTATCGCCTTTTTTGTTTTCATTCTTAAACATATGCATAAAATCACAAAAACATTGATTGTCACTCTTGATTAAAAAAACCTAACGGCAAAATATTAAAATCAAGAAAATTTTAAAATGCATATGTAGGGGAACGTGGCTTAAAATGTACACACTCAGGACAAATGCTTCATGTTTCGACTTAAAAGTGAAATCCACTTTAAATTCATATTCAATTTAAATGGAATATTCAACATCGCTCATCAATTTCAAAAGTAACGAAAAACTGGTTAAAATTATTCACTTTCAAAGACTTTTCTACCCGCCGAAAATTCACTCCACTATAGAAAGTAATTTTTTTAATATAAATTCGACATAGAGTAAGTGCGGCAAATATGGCCTACCCTTAACATTTTTTTAAATAACACCATACATTTAAGTCGAATTCATTTATTTTTTTCGTAAACAGTTTAACAAATTATTTGTACTTCAGTCTTTAGAAACTATAACTAAAAAAAAACACATAACAAAAAGTTAAAAACAAAAACTTAAAGGAACTTCATATTTGAGTTTTAAAAAAATTGCGGTTAATATGGCCCACCTGGTGTTAAATATGGCCCAGGGTAGGCCATATTTAACACAATGTTTTTTAGTGGAACTAAATACTTAATATTTATTGGGCGCTATGGGGAACAAAATTTCCCTCGGAATTTTCCCCATCTTTGAAAATTGGGAAGGTCAATACTTCTGCACTGTTCATTGTAAGCTGGCGACTGGCCTTTTTTAATGAGAGCCAAAGTCACTATAAAACTTAATCCCCGACATCAATAAATTCTAAGGGAAGCTTTCGAAATTAGTCGAGATGACAGTTTTGAAAGTTAGTCACAATTCCCAAGGAAATTTTATTCACGATAGACCCCATTGAATTGGGAATGAAATTGGACTTTGGAATGAAATAACTTTCCTGACTTTCTTATGAATAAGCCGTTTCTGCGCGAATGCGTTTTTTTTTTGTTCGGTATCTGTTTGCTTTCCGACATCATTTTCTTCTTCTTAGTTTCTTTTCTCTCTTATTCTTCAGATTTATTGATTCTTCTAGAGAAGTTTTATAAGGAGATGAGAAAATGATCTCCGATTTTCCTCGTTTTCGTCCACGATTCGATGTTTTTTTTAACCTTTACAGGAATAGGAGAAATTTCATGAGTCGTCTCATGCCCCCTCAATATCGCATGGATTGGTATAGGCGCAAGATTTTCTACGTTGAATTGAGATTTTGTTGAATCAACTTCTTCTGCTGATAAAAAATCGTGGTCTTGAAAGATATGTTTTTAACAAATAGCCATATCCCTATCGACGAAAAACCTTTAACTGCGATCTGTCCAGTTTGAGTCTTAAGGTATGCTCGACCGAATAGCTCAATTATGTCGAAGTGTGATAAGGCCCTATAGTTTTTGATGACCAATCATCCAGTTTCCTCGGTCAAGTATCTACAAATACATACAAATCTTGTCCAGCGGCTGTATCTTATAGCTCGAATGCGGATGAATAGTGGATACGATTTTTCTTGCGAGGTCCACAAGCTCTATATTTCTTCCATGGTTTTTGACTTCATTTAGACATTTTAGTCTTCAAAATAAAAAATTAAAATAATTTAATTTCATTTAAGCAAACGTGTCAAATATGGCCTACTGGGCCATATTACCAACACATGGGGTAGGCCATATTAAACACATTGTGATTATTTCATTCATTTTAATTTTAAATACACTTCATAAACTTTTTTTCTTAAATAATATCACACAAATTAAGAAAATACATAACAGTATTTAATTTTAGAAAAAAGTTACCAATTTAATACAAAATTCGATATAAAAACACTTAAGAAAACTTGCCAAAAAATTACATCAAAAATACAAAAAACGGAAAACGCCGTATATTTTCCACGATCGGCGCGCCACACTCACCACAAAAGGCTGATGCTAAACCGGTTTAAAGGCGTTCGCAATGAATTTTTTTTTATTTCGCTGTGGGTTTTGGTTTGCGAAATAGAGCAGTAGGCCATATTACCCACGTAGGCCATATTTGCCGCACTTACTCTAATTGTCATCATATCATTATTTCCGGTCATGTCATTTGAATTGAAAGACTGTGATCACAAAAACTAATGATTTTGCCTGCTTTTAAGTTCTCCCGCAAATGTGGCATTTTACTCTGATGTGGCATTTAAGACCAGGTTGTCTTACATCCTCTCACATTTTTTTTTAAAAAGAAGATAGCCTTAACAACTCCCAAGGCTGACAAACGAGCTAAGCCCCATTTATTTTTAAGAATTTGACAAAGCAACATTTGACATTTCTTACACATTAAGTGAATATACTCAACGACCAACTGAACTTTTTAAGCTTCTACTACGAAAAATTATTAATTTTTTCATGTCCATTGGTTCAACTACTGTCAATATTAAAAAAGGGGAGAGCCTAAGAACAGATTTTTTGACATTGAAATATTTTATGAATTTTTGAAAAGGTGTGTGCGTCTATCACAGTCATCACTGTTTTTCATCATTCTATGCTCAATAATACTCATTTCGCAGAGTATTGCTTGATTACTTCCAGGTCCATTAACAAAAGAATATGAAAAATACAAAGTCTAGAAATACGTTTAACACAAAAAATAGGATTTTATTAATAAAAAAAAACATAATTGGGGCGTTAACACACTTTTTTCAGACACAATTTTTTTTTTTTTTTTTTTTGTTAAATTACTTTAAACTTCTTATCCTCGTTAAATTCAAACGGCGACATGGAATATGGCCCAAGGTAAAAATGAAAAACGCCCTCAAACACTCAATTTGAAAATAAAAAAATTATCTCCCCAAATAGATAAAAAATACATAAAACAACAATAACAATTTTTATTTGGAAGGGACCACGTATTTCCGGTCATTTTTCAAATTGAGACCTTGCTTCATTTTCACGTTTAGGTGATATTTCATTATGAAAAACATTGACACAATAAATTGGACATTTTTCCATAATTAAAAATTATCCCAATTTTATAATCGAAATATCGCCCCAAATAAATGACAAAAAGGCATATAAATTGCCTCACGGGTCTTCTATTTTCAAATTTAAATATTTTTCAATATGAAAGAAGGCCCCATTTCATGGCCATTTTTAAGATTATAATTACGGGTCCATTTTGCATTATGAAATTTGACCCCAAATAGATGAAAAATTCCCCAATTCAACAAAATTTTATTGGTTTTTGTTTTTTGTTTTGATACAAATTCTTGGCGCCATTTTCGTTTTTCTCTGGGTCATTTTTCATTGGGCCATATTTCTTGTAACAAATTTTCTAAAATTAACACATCGCGCAAAATAAGTTAAACAAATTAATAAAACTAACTAAATGTGTTCTTTTTTTTACAAATCAATTGTTTTGTTTAATGTTTATAATTAGTTCTTGGTGTGTGTTTTGTATGTTTAGATAAATGTTTATCCTGTTGTTTTGGAATTTTTTTCAGCAATGCAAAATAGAACTAAACAAAATTTAAATATACAATTTTTTGTGCAAAAAAAAACAAAAACAAATCAAAAATATTTACTTAAATATGAGTAAATAATAATTATAAAAATTAAATGTGCAAATTTCGGTGTTTGGAGCATATATGTATACTTCGCTATATTTCACATAAATGTATTTATTTTGAATCTATTTTTTTTTTATTTCACACTAAGCACTGTCAAATGCATTATTTAAAAATAGTCCGAAATATGATTTACTAATTTGTTTGTAAAAGAAGAGAAATATCAATGCATTTTTCAGTGAATAGTTGTATAAACAAAATTATGTTTTTTTCTATTTTTATGTTGCTCAGTGTTTTGAAAATGTTCTTAAATTTAATTTTTGTTATTTTTATTAATCATTCTTTAAACAACGAAATAAATGTTGAAAACCATTGTTCATCTTTGGTTTTAAAGCCTTGTGAAAAAAATCGTTGTTATGTCAAAAGTTGACCTAAGGCACATTAGGTTAGATTTATCATGTCGAAAGTTTCTCAATTACATAAATGTACTTTATTCTGACTTTCTAAAACCCAATAACTTTAAAATTATTCGAAAACGCTTAACAAAACGCGAAGCGATGAGGATATCTTAGCTAAGCAATTTTATTCAAACTCAAATACACATATCTTGTAACGATTTCCTTGAATTTGAGATCAGAATTGGGACGCATTTTTAAAGAAAACTCACCTTCTTTTGAACAAATCTTGCTGCGACGAGTCTCAGCTGAAAATATCCATCGAAATCGTATGAACGGAATAAAGCTTGCAAAACTATTTTTTTAATATCTCTTGAAAAAGCTTGACACCAACATTCGGAAAATATTATGAGACGTATAAAAATATACTCGGTTGCTCCAGATTCAAATGATATCTGCGAACATATTAACTTTACAATGCTGTCCAGCGGCATTAAATCCTTTTTAGGAAAATCACAGTGACAGCTGCAAGGTGCTTTAAGCACAGCTATTCTTAAATCAATTCTTGACTAAAAGACAACTTTGTTAAATAGAAACACAAATCAAATTATCGATCTAGGCCATCGAATGAGAATAAAGCTTACAAGAAACTTGCTCAAATTTTAGATACTAAACAATAATTTTGTTTATTTTTTCTTCTTCTGTCTGGATCAATTTTTCTGCATGGAAATTATCCGCATCCTAAAACTTTACTAAACATTTTATTTTATTTTTAAAATTTTAACTGGTGTCATGTAAAAGCAGTCACAAAAAAAAAAACAAAACAATCATAAATCAACAGTTTAATTATTTATTTTCTTTTTAATATAAAATTTAATATTGCAAATGTGTATAATTGTTTTTGTTATAAGTTAATGTGTCAATGTTTACGAATCTTAAAAAAAAATATCAATTATACTAATAATACTAAATGTACTTTTTCTATGTATTGTTTCACGTAAATTTTATGGGTGTTAGTTCAAGGAAGGAAGTCACATTGACTTCCGAAATGTGTGTTTCAACGTTTTGTAATTTATTTTGTTTTGTTTTCGATTTTATTTTTTTCCTTCGTTTAGTTTGCTTTTTATATCACATATTTTTTTTTTAAAGTTGCTTTCTTAAAAAAATCTTAATAATTTGCAATTAATAAATAAACTAATTTTAATTTTATAATAATTTTTATCTGTTCCTTATTTTTCAATTAACTCCTGGTGTCTTTTTATTTTATTTATGATCAAATTCATATGTATTTAAAAAAAAAATAATAAGAAACATTTTTATTTTTTACTTTTCAAACAAACCAAACATACCTACTTTAACTTATGCAGGATGAATTTCATCCGTTTATTGAGGCCCTCCTGCCTTTCGTTAAATCATTTTCGTACTCATGGTTCAATTTACAAGCCGCAAAGAGAAAATACTACAAGAAACACGAAAAACGAATGTCACTTGAGGAAGAGAGGCATTGCAAAGACGAATTACAGGTGAGTTATGAAAAAATAAGCTTAAAACCTGTTTTTTCTTAAAGAGCGATATTTATCTAGCGCTGTTAAATAAATGAACAATGAAGAATGTCAGTTCGAAAGAAAAATGCGTAATAGATCATCAAAAAAAAAAAATAGAGTAGATTGAACCTTCCGCAGATTTTTGAATGTTTGTAAATAAAAATAGTCTACCGATTCGGACAGTATAATAAATATTTTTGAAAAAAACAGTCAAACTAACTAGAACTAAAAAATCTTAAATCAATATTTAAGTATCGATTTATGAACTCGACTTTTGTGAATTTAAAGTTTTTAAAGTACTCCAAAGGGTCGGGTAAGTTTAATGGTATCATAACTCATAACTTTATTAGCGCTCGATAATCACCGCCCTAAATGCCGTTAAATTGCTATGTGTATTTTAATGCCGCAAAATACTTTTTAACTATATGGATATACATTATGAATATATATTTTTTACAGAACGAAAAAGCGGAAGTAAAACAAAAATGGGCATCTCGTCTATTAGGCAAACTCCGCAAAGATATCACACAAGAGTGTCGCGAAGATTTTGTCCAGAGCATAACGGGCAAACGTCAATCGATATGTGTCTTATCGAATCCAGATCAAAAGGGCAAAATGCGACGTATCGATTGTTTGCGACAAGCCGATAAAGTCTGGCGCTTAGACTTGGTTATGGTGATACTGTTTAAGGCTATACCACTCGAAAGTACCGATGGCGAGCGATTAGAAAAAAACCCCGAATGCACCCATCCAGGATTGTGTGTTAATCCTTATCATATAAATGTTTCAGTTCGAGAACTGGATTTGTATTTAGCTAATTTTATAAATACTCATGATAATTTAAGTCCACCGTTAATTTACAATAATAATAATAATAATAATAACAGCAATAATAATAATAACAATAATAGCAAAAAGGGAGATGAAGAACGTAAGCAGAAAGGTGAGTTTATTTTTACTTTAATTGCATATAATATACTTAAATTGTATTTGCAAACTATGAACTCAAATATCTTTAAAATTATGGTAAATGCTTTCGAAAAGAACCTAACGCAAAACTTGTAGATCAAGCGATACGAAAGCTTTATTCCTGATACTGACCGTTTAGAAGATAACATCATTTCTGTAAATTGAAGAATTTTATTTTTTTTGTCAAAAGTAATAACGAGTTTAAGAAAATCGATGAAGAAATAAATTGACGTCTAAAGTCACCTTTCATTAGGGTTAAGTGGAAATCAAGGCGGTGAATTTTACCTGTTTCATTCATATACGAGTACAATAGGTGTTGTTTTCTCAGCCGCCTGACTGCCAATAAAATTTCATGCAATAACTTTCACACTTAACAGAAATAAAACTTTCTGCAATCATTGATGAAATAAAGACCGAAGTAATGTTGAGGTGCAGGGAAATTTGTTCATTAAGGTGTATCCACACCAAAGAAACATTTCAGGAAACATTGTTTAAAAAACGTTTCTGAAATGTTTCCCATTTGTTTAAAAAACATTTCAGAAACATTGCAGAAACATTTCAGAAATGTTTCTGATTTGTTTTTTTTTTGGTATGGACGCTTTGAGAAACATTTCTGAAATGTTTCTTTGTTTCCCATTGTTTCCAGATTGAGTGCATACCAAAGAAACATTTTTGAAACATTTCAGAAACATTTAAGAAACATTTCAGAAATGTTTCTCTGTTTCTGAAATGTTTTTTAAATGTTTCTGAAATGTTTCTTAAATGTTTCTGAAATGTTTGAAAAATGTTTCTTTGGTCTGGACACACCTTTATATGGCCTTCAAAGCAAACCTGACATGATACTCTAACATTTTGTCAAAGTAAAAATCCTAGCTATTTTATTTCTTTTAGTATCGTGCTAACTTAATATGATTCTGACATTTATAAACGTCAAAAAAGGTCTGTTTATTTTGTTTTTTTTTTTGCACGAACTGATATAGTTTTAAGTACGTTCAGAAGTATTTTATTTAAAAAAAAACTTAGCATGATACCAGTTACAAAATGTTTAAAATTAAGAAAGAGTTAGTAAACTACTTAAAAGTTAGCAAATTCTTACAATGTATCATACCTTAATACTAAGCTGTTTGAAATTTTCCACCGGTGTTTCAAGACATTAAACTTGAATATCTGATATTTATTTTTCAAGTTAAAAATTTTTGAAGGGATTTTTTATGAAAATTCCATAAAACAGTTCCGAGCAGTAAATTTTTAGCACGTAGCTATTTAATCTTCTTCGGTGACAGGGCTTTAAGAGCTTAATGCTGATCGTGATCACTCGTTTATTATAATCTGTATTTATTTGAATTGGGTTTTATATTTACTTTCACTGGCTTTGTGTAAAATTTATTGTTTAAGTATTTCAAGTTATTACTTAAGTATTTGAAAATCTTTTTGTTTGTCTTTTTTTTTGCTAATTTCCTTTTTCAGGCTACACCCATAACCCATACAATGGAGTCATATGCAATGATATCATTCTGGCCACAGGTGTGTTCTCTTCCAAGGAACTTTGGAAGCTTTCGAAAGGTATCGCTAGGCAAATAACCTAACAGTAATATAATGAAAAAAAAACAAATAAATAAACCCGTAAATTAACCCCGAACCCATTGCATGCCGTTTTGTTTTTTTTTTTTTTTTATAAATTTTCTGCTAAAATATTCACAATAGAAATTTTGAACTTTCAATTTTTTCTTGTATGCATCAGCATCGATTTTGGAAGAAACTAATGATCTTATTCAAGCGAATACAAATGCGATTAAAATGGAAAATGCGAGTAGTATATATGATTGCAATACATATCCGTTATCCGCGCCACCTAGTGGTATTGTGTCAGCAGTAACGGATCGTTCGATTGGCCCTTCGATGGTTTTGGCTAGTGGTTATAGCAGTAAGTGCGAGTTAAGTAGATTTTGTTGGTCTAAATTGTTATGTTTGTCTGTCTCTTGTGTTTAAGTTGACTTCGTGGATCCTCGGGGAATGCAATTATCAAATTCAGCTCAGTTACGGAATCAGACATCATGCAAAAATGATCCATGTTCCTCACCGCCAGATGGCAATGGCAGTAGTTTTTCTGTTATTCTGCGGCACAGTGATCAATCGCTTGGCGGAAATTCTTCTGAAGATGGTATTTCCCTGCAAAGGTACACACCAACCAGTCACTCTACCTCAAGAGTTCTCACCATGAGTCAAGCGCGATCAAATGAAGGTATTTTTTTTTAGCTCCGTAGACGTCAATGTGTATTGATTCTTAAAATTTTATTATTTCTATAGTATTAATTCAGCAGAATCCCAGCGGATTGGTACCACATGCGGTGAGTCCGAGTGCGATATATTACCAGCATAACAGTCCATCGGGACCATCTGACTCGCAGGCATCAAGCGAGGGTAGCCAATCGCATCAGGAGCAACAGCAGTCCTTACAGAGCCATCACAACCATCCCCACAATCCACATCACCCGACACAACATCCTCACCATTCGATACATCCGCATTCGGTTGCAGCTAAATATCCCAATGAGGTTAGCAACGGGCACGACACACTGTCAGATTTTGTGACGTTTGTATGTCAGGAAACCGACAGTAGTAATCCACACATTTCAAGCTCAAGTGCTGCTTCGGCTGCGTCTGCATCGGTAGCTGCTGTCAGCCAGTTTCAAGTACAGCACGTGGGACGTAGTCTCAAGGCCCAATACGCTCAATATAGTACAATGCTGCCACCACCACCATTGCCCCCAATGGCACGACCGGTCGCTATCATTCGTTCAACTGGGGATTTGACTATGGTTGGAAGTCCGCCTTCATCGATCACACCTCCTGCTGGTTCGGCCTCGACAATATCTTCACCCTCCCATCATCACCAGGATCAGGATCCAAGTTTACCCAGCGGTAGTTCCTCCAATGGCGGTGGACGAAATTCCTCTACTGGTGGCAGCGGATCAAGTTCGAACAGCGGTGGCTCAAATACCGGTGGAAATGGTTCAACGGGCAATTCGAGTGGAAACAGTGGTAGCAACGGTTGCAATATTGGACAGCCTACTGAAATAAGCTCAGTTTCTCCGCCATTAAGTCATCTGGACGTGACGCGAAAAAACTTGGCACGCATCTCAACCAACCCGTATCCCCCTAACGGCCGTGAATATGTACCGTTTAACAATTTTCATTCACAACCGACTCCGGTAAGACCACCCTCAAAAATCAAACTTTGATAAAAAAAAAATATCAAATATATTTTGTTCTATTTTTGTATCTATAAAATATGTAGCTCTTAGGCTATACAACTTCAATATCAACAATGTCAGGCGTTATAAGTCCGACGAATTTAAGTTTATATTCATCGCCAAGAACAACACCTCGTAGCCGGTGGAATGCCCCGTTTATGATGGAAGAAGATTTCAATATGATAACGCATTCGATATCCAATAATAATCCTGAATCAGGTTCAGTGATATTAATGGAAGAGGGTAAGTTTGAAATTGATTTTAATAGTTTGCATATTTTTTTTCCACAAGGTCTCCCATATGCGTCTACCATTTTTGTTTTTATATCTTTTTCCATTGTTTGTGTTTGTGTTAAATTTCTCAATAAACTTTCTTTCTTGAGGATCGGCAAATGCAGCTTGAGGATCATTGGGCAATTTTTCGACTATATTTTGCAAATGAGCTTTTAAATACTCCTAACAAAGTCATTGACTGTAGCCAAAAGATGTTTTTTCCCTTTATTGAATTAACAATAAAGTTTATCTGCTGATAAGAAAGTGTTGTCTGTCTAAGCAACAATTATTATTTGACAGTCTCAATTCTCAAAAGTACACCAAACTTTAGCTTAAAGCTTTTCTCTGTACCAAATTTAAAAAATCACATTATTACACTTCAAGTTGTAGGTTTCGAAAGGGAACCGTTTCAAATTTTGTCGAATTATTTCAAATGTACAAACAAATTTACATCGATTTTAAAGGAATTAATTATACCGTATATGATGTTACGTCACTTCTATGATGATATTTCCACCATTTTAATTTTATTTTTTTTCGGCATTGGTTTGTAAATTACAAATTATTCTTTTTCTCAGAACATGCATCTGCTTCACGCTACAATGAGGACTATCCCAACCGGGATTACGTGACATGATAACAAATGATTATGTATTGAGACTTGAGAGAGGAATACGCTTATTAAATTTAACTTAGATCGAAGACTACTCAAAGACATAACGAATAAAATTAAATAAATATTTTAATATAAATCAATAGCAAAAAACAAGACAACAAAAACAATAAAATAAACAACAGCAACTATATCGGGTTTGTACTGATCAAAACCCTTTTTAAAAATAAAAGCTTTAAAAACGAATAAAACTTAATTTAGCACGTGGACTATAAACAAATTAACAATATTTAAGAAACGGAACCAAAGCATTTGTTAAACATAAAGCAATGAAAACAAAAACACATAAATTATCATTACATAGAGCTATCGCTAATTAAAGATTAAAAATAGAGAAAAGAAAAACAGACAATAGTAGAATTAATTAAACTGATAATAATTATATTATATAAAAAATTAAAAAAAAGGGTAAAAAACCAAAATAATATAAATAATAGTTATTAATGATGTAATAAATCTCAAAACAAAAAAATGCGAAACAAAATAAAAAACCATGAAACCATTGTCTTATTTAAGAACATAACTGATTCATGAATTAAATAATATTTAATATTATACAAAAATCAGCAATTTCTTAGTAGTTAAATTATAATTATTTTAATTGTGAGTAAAAACTTTTAACAACTGGGTTATGACTTTGGATTTAAAATGAAAAAAAGAAAACAATAAAACATAAACATAAAAATGTTGATCTCGCCACATAAATATTATAAGATTTCTATTAAAAAAAAAAAACATTTCTGTTTTGTTTTTCTTAATTGTTGTTACGCTTGTACCTCTTTTGTTTTTTTTTTTTTGTTATTTTTATTTTTAAGTAAAATCAAGTTTAAGTTTAAAGTAAGAATTATTTATATTGACGCTGTAAATTCCGAGATTGTAAGATTTGGTATTGTCAAACTTTTTTAACTCATGTCATTGAAAATTATAAATTTTGTGCCAAATTTAAAGGGAAAATTATGTTAAGAAGTATTCAATTCACTAACCAGACAAATCCAACGTAGATAAATCGAAATGTGAGAAGCGAAAAGTCATAATAATGGGTACGGTCACTGATTAAACGGCATTTGAAAGTTGGACTTGTTTCTGTCGCCAGCAAATTAACCCCATGTTTCCACATTCATATTAGAAAATCAGACATGCAATGAAAATTTCCATAACAGATCACAAGTTTTATGAAATAAACTATTTCATAAGATCGATTTCAGAATCTGTAAGTTCTGTGGCAGTAAATATTGATTGTTTTTGACATTAGTGGTTTTCACCTTCTAGGCGGGTAAATTTATCTGTTTCTATTCAATTTTCAATATTAAGGGTATTCATGCAACGAGATAATTTTCCACTTTACAGAAAGATATAACTTTCCGCCACATGTTTGCATGAACACCCCCTTAAAAATGATTGCGTAAATGTGGGAAATAATCAGCTGTTCGTTAAACGACATCATTAAATATTTCACCATAAAAAATTATTTAATATTTTAACTTAAATAATGATTCTGTTTTCTTACTTGAAAGAAAATATCGTAGACAAATCAAAAAAAAAAATTAAACATTTCTTTAAATTTAGAGAATTTCTTAGTTTATCAGGGGGGTC
This sequence comes from Chrysotoxum bicinctum, assembly GCA_911387755.1. Taxonomy (NCBI): domain Eukaryota; kingdom Metazoa; phylum Arthropoda; class Insecta; order Diptera; family Syrphidae; genus Chrysotoxum; species Chrysotoxum bicinctum. Next base: position 12,013,388 of record OU426991.1, on the reverse strand, counting down.
ATTCCGTAATTTTCTAAACGATAATCGTCAAAACGATAATCGTCGATGATATCGTCCATGATTTGCTTCACGTAACTCGACTACTATAGTCTCGTCAATCGATCACAGTTTTAGAGATTTGTATGCATTTCAGAAACTCTCAAACTGTAGTCAATCTGTCAATTCAATAGAAAACAATACAAAATGTCAATTTACAGTGGAAACACAATCACTCAACTACAGTCACCTACAAAATTCAAAATTAAATCGAGACGATACCTACTTAGCTATCGTCCAAACGCTATCGTTTTGACGATTATCGACTTACGTGAATCAAAAAAAGGCAACGCTATCGTTCAAACGATATCGTCTGACGATAATCGAGTTACGTAATGACCCCCCAGGTTTATTTCTTGACTTTCCGTATCAAATTCGTGAGATAGTTTTATCAGATTTGCAGAAAGTTTTTCCCATACAAATTTTGACAGCTCGTTTCTGCAGAGATCAAATTATCTTGGTTTACATGAATATCCTTATTGTCGGTATTTCAACTATATGTATATACAAATAGGTATCGTTTTGCTCGGCAGCCTTCTTGCAAATATGATTTCATACAATACTTTGCTCACTGAATGCAGATATAAAAATGTCTGCAATCTTTCCAGAAATAAAAATTACTTGTGAAATGAAATTTTAATAGGAAAGTAGACTTTTAGTAATAAAGGCTAGAAAAACACACATCAACAAATCAACCAATTGTATTTTATCACTATGCAGCAGAGTTGTAAAGACTATAGTCATGCAGTTTATAAAAAAATTTTACTTACTACTAGTACTTTATCTGTAACAGTGAATTTAGCAGTCAATACTAATATTATAAGCAAGCAGTTAATAAAAAGAGTTAATTGACTTTAAGTTGATAAGCTGCAGTATTTGAACAGAAACAACCCAATTAATAAAAAAAACGTTTATTACACTTGTATTCCACAATCTTACTAAACTTATACTATAACAGTAACAAAAACTTCGCATTTTTGTTTAATTTTTTGATAAGAAAAACAAGAATGACTATTCTATTTCTGAACACTTCGCTACCACCTTCTATGGTGGTTTAGCTTAATCGCAGTTAGTAAACGTCATTTTATTAATGAAATGTTGTACTTAATCCAGGACTTAAATATAGAAAACGACTAACCCTTCTTTATTATTGTGTTGTAACTGCATTGAAATAATATGCAACACGAAGGTAAATTTAGAATAAAACATATTACAAAGATAAGGCACACATTTATGAGCTCGTAGGGTAGTAGGTTGAATTTTTATTGATGTTGAAATTTACCAACAATCTCTTTCGGGAATGCCAGCGATTTCATCCCTTTGGTTTATATCTATTTTTTCTTTTAGTTTTATTCTCTGCAAATATTTTCCACAATATTGTCTGCCAGATCCAACTTCAACTATGCCCCAAATGGTGCATGCAGCGTTCAGCACTGCACGCAGTCGCGGTGGAAATATTTGGATTTTGATAAAATTGTATTAATTAATTTTTTAGAAGATTATGGTCTCTCTTCTGGTAAAAGCATATTTTATCAAAATCCATTATTTTCTAAATAATTATTCTTTTATTTATAAATAAATGCATTAATTTCAAACCAATAACTTCAAACCTTTTACATAATCATTTATTTATTTCGTATAGGACGAGTACATGAGTTAGAAATTTGTAGATATTGTCAGAAAATTTGATTCTCGATAAAGACGATCTTCCAAAGAGGCATAACTGGCTGGAAATGCTGACTTTAAATGCCCATTCTAGAATATTTATATTGATTGATTTAATAAACAATTTCTGGGTTTTGTTTAATTTTTCATATCACACCCACAATATAATTGAATGCGCTTGTTATCTGATAATTATAAATAATATTATCCCAAAAGTAGTTTTACAAATAAAGCTTAAAATTTAAAATTTCATTATATATGAAGGCTCTGACTCCTACGGAGTTACTTTTATGTTATTTATTCTTTGTTTTTATATTATAAAACAATGTAAATAAATATACTTAAGTTATTCTAAGAGAAACGAAAAAAAAAAAATAGCTGTAACTTATCCTATTGTGTATAAGATTTCTTCCTGAAATTAACGAGAAAAAAACATAAAATAAATAGATTTAAGTACTGAACAAAAAAATGTTATATAATATTTAAACGAATCTCAATGAATATTAAATAATTAAAATATAAAATGGACACACAAAATTAGGACAATAATTTAAACGACAACAACAAAATCGGTTTAGTTCGTTTTTTTATTTTTGTTTCTTTTAAATTTAATTTTTAAACATAAAGTAAATTAAGAAAATGTAAATATACAATAAACAAAATTAAAAAAAAAATGAATAAACTAGCAGCGACTTAGGATAATAATTAAAACATAAGATAAAATCATTGCTACTGAAACTTTATATTATATATACATACCTAACTATATATTTTATACAACATTAGTAAATATTATATGTATATCCCCCAAAACAAAATTAATTTAGTGGTCAAAAAAAAACTCAAAATTAAAGTTAAAACATAAAATATATATATATATACATATATATGTTCGGTTGTAACGCTAAACACAAATGTTTCTCGCTACAAGGAATTTAAACATACAAGTAAAAAAATAAGTAGTTACTTATAATATATATTTAGGCTGGGGTATGTGCCTTAGAATATAAGATAAAAGATAAAAATCAAAAGAAAAACAACTCGAAAGAAGTAAACTATGAATCCAAAATTTTATTAAATAATTTCGCAAGAGAAATACAAAGTGCTTATTTATTAAAGATGTATACGTTTTTTTTTATTTTATTTTTGTATCAAAACATTTGTTTATTTTTTTTTTAATTTATTGTTTATCGTTTTTGTTTAGACTAAATAAATAGGAGTGGTTAACTATTTATTTTAACATACAAAAATTCATTATTTCTCATTTATATTTTATTATATGTACATTTTAATATTTAATATGTGCTTTCAATTTTTTTAGTTTTTGTTCTATTTTGTAATGAGTTTTTAGATGGGTTATTTTGTAATGAGATTTTCATCTCGAAAAACAAATTTATAAGAATTTCAATTTGATTTTTTTTCTTATCATAATTTTTAAATGTATAGTTGATTTTTCTACTTTATAGAAATAAAAACACATGAATAAAATGTGAAAAATTATTTATTTCATAAAATTCATAAGGTTTGCATAAAATCACTCTGTCTGAAACAATTTTAATTATAATTAATATTATAATTTTCTTATACAATTTTATCGAATTTTTAAACTTAATTTTAAAAAATTGGCTGTGAGGTGATAAATAAAAAAAAAATAGATAACTTTACTTTTGAGATCATGATATATACACAAATATAAAAAAAAAATGTTGTTAATATTTATGAATAATTTGCTTGTTAAAAACAAAAAAAAAACCTTTCACACGCATGATAATTATTATTATGAAAAAATAGTAATAAAATTACCATGCTAGAATTTTTATTATTTAGGAATTTTGTGTTTACTTTCAATTACATAAATGACAGGAATCAAATATACACATTAAATTGACACACTGAAAATTAAGAGATATGGTTAAGATAATTAAAATTTAAAATACATACAATTAACAACAAAAAAAGGAATATAAACTAAAATATATAAACAAATTAATGGTTAAAAACAATCAAAACAAAAAATGTACTTATTAACCAAAACCATGCTGTCATAATGTTATGTTAAAAATAACAATACAAAATAAAAACAAAATATTTCTTACAACATAATAGTGTGCCTTTATTTGATAAAACAAGTAGTTAATTGGAGAATTAAAAAGTAAAATATTTTAAACAAAAAAATAGATGCTTGTAAAATTTAATTAAAACAAAACAAATTGAACATAATCAACAAATTAATATTAAATTTAAAATATAATGAAATACTTTAATTCTCAGTTGAAAACTGTTCAGATAATGTGTCAAAAAAAAGTTATTTAAATTACAATATTTTTTTTTTACATAAATGTTAAATTTAATACTTCGAAAACGGCAAATGTTGATAAAAATGAAACCATAATGTGTTATGGTTAAATAAAAAAAAATTCACAACGCGATATTCGGGCTGTGGATGTCAAAAACTACAACGAGTTTTGGTAAAGACAACATCCCACAAACCGTTTTCAGAGTTTCCTCCTGACATTTATATAAATAACAACAAATATTAAAAAAAATACTATACGAAATAAGTTTACAAGGAAATACTTATGAAGGAATGTTTTTAAAAATAATGGTAATTTATTTAAGTTTTAAGTTAAAATAAAAACAAGCTGTAGTTCAAAACAATAAAAACAGAAAATACTTGATCTACTAATATGAAAACACTTGATTTTGCAAAACCAAAAGGCAAATACACAACCCATTTGTATAAAAAAAAATGAAAAGGACGTAAATAAAAAATATATTCGATTTTTGTATATTTTATATTTTCTTGAAACAAACATTTTTGGAAAGCTGGGACTGGGCTGGCATATAAGATGAAGAATACTAGAAAGATACTAATGTTTGAGTGCAATGATTGAATACTCGTACAATTCTATTGAGCGTTGTAGGTTGAGAACAATTGAACTTTCCATCGAATCTATAGGGTAAGTATTTATATGTTTTTATTTATCGAATAGTTTCCTTGTACTCTCACACTGTAATCGTTAATGCGGATGACTTCAATGTACACAATTCAAGTTGGTTCCGCTATTCAGGACATTATGGTAAGATCTCCATTCGGCACTTCGAACCACTGCGTAATATCAGCCAATTTATCGTGACCAGTTAAAGAAAACCATGCCACTAGGATTGTTTGACAATACGAGAAACCTAACTGGGAAAGTCTTAATAAAAAAAAACATTTTCCCCGAAATCTTAAAAGCTATTATGAGTTTCGCCCGAATAAAAATTTCACTTCGAATCAGGAGTGACAGTTCGAAAAATAGGCACGTTCAGAAAAATGAGCCTCGCCATAAATTCTCTCTCCACTGTATGGAAACGGAGAAAGAAATGCAACCTCCAAATTCTCTATTAACTAAAATAGTGCTATAATTAAATTTGGGGCATCAGTTATTTGTCAAAATTACTTGAAATACAGATAAAATTGTGGCTACGCTAGTAGTGCTACTCATTGTGGATCACAATTTTTAATTAAATGATCTGAAACGAATAATTTGCCCACCTATTTTTAGACAGCGGATTTATAGCGTTCGGAAAATGAACAGACCTTCTTTGAACAAACATATGTTTGTTTTGACAATTGTTAAATAAGAATTTCAGGATATAAAATTAAATTGTTATTTTATTATAAAAAAATGATAATTATCATACTCGCAAATATAGCATAGCATAGCGCTACGTATCTTGTCTGAGGAAGAATAAATGTTTGAGCGAGCACTTCGAAGGAATTTGTGGGATCACTCTAATCCTTTGGAGATGCGTGAGTGTGAAAAGGAATTAATCCTTATTTTTTTTTTCAGATTTCATCAGTTTCTTTGCAGAGGGTGGGTACCAAAAAGGTGTTGGCAAAGACCACGATGTTGGTTTGGCACAATCCTCTTTTAGCCTTAATCTTACTTTTTTTCCACTCAAACTCACTCTTCACTTCTTCCAAAGTTCGGCCACTTTCTCCCGATTTGCTTTAAGTGTAGCCCTTGACAATTTCAGGATTCTCCTGCATTTTATTGAGCAGCATATCGCTTTGGTATTTTTTTTATTGTTTTGCTCCTGCATTATAAAAAAAAACATGAATTTTAAATTTTCGTATCTTAAAAAATTAAAAAAAACAACTTAAATTTTCCGCCTTATTGTGCTCTCGTTCGCCTAATAAAAATAAGTGAAAATTATGACTGTCAATGGCATATCATTTCGCCCGAAATGATTGTTCACAATAAGGGGAATTTTTCGAACATGAATAATTTTTCGGGTGAAACTCACAATAGGCGAAAAGTGAAATTTCAAATTTTCCGGGTGGAATGTTGTTCAGGTGAAACTCACAATTGCTCACCCTGTACTTGATAACGTACATATATTATTCAATGGGACAACTATATTTCTACACTCGTACAGTTGCAAGAGCAAAACCACTGCGTTAGCCTTTTCATCGCTCCTACTGCTATAAAATCTTCCGAGGATGATGGAAAACAGCATTTGTCCAGTCTGTTCATAAAAAAAGGTAAATTTTCCCTTTCCTCCTCCAAAGGACCAATTGTACTTACGTCTCTTCTTTTTAAGATCATAAAATCACTAATCAGCTCAAGAAAAATCTCGAAGATCAAATGCTTCTGATTGACTGGCAATACGGCTTTCGCAGCAATCGTTCCACTGGTAACCTAAAGCCATATCTCACCGAAGAGTGGAAAAAACCTTACACTGTTTGATTACTCCGCTTGTGAGGCATTATGGAATAATTTACGCGGCACGATTATCTCTTGCCATTTTAATTTGCAGACATTTAAGATCAATGTTCATCGGCACCTCCTTTCTCTTTCTCTTCCTCTCTGATTTCCCCATTACTCGTGCTATGTTTATGCTAAAAACTATAGTAAGAATATCAAATGAAACTGTAAATTACAAAAAAAAAATCTTATATTATTTTCTTTAGCAAAGTTAGTAGAACTGGACGGATTTAATTCTGATCCCCACAATATAAATTCTCGTGTCCCCTAGGCTCCATTTCGTCTCGACCCTCTTTCTCATTTACATTAACGATCTTTTATCAAAAACAAGCTAACTTAATTTTTAAACATACTGATTTTACCGACAATCTAAGTATGTAATCTTGATATAAACGTTCCTTAGTCTTGGCAGTTAGTCATTTCAGTAGTCTATAAGATTGTATATTATTATTTACTCATATTATATGGTCTACTTGATGAGAAATAAATAAATAAAATAGTTTTGCTGACCTAAGTATTCTCAGCTTTTCATATTTAATGTACACCCCTATTCTTCGGAAATGGAGCTCCAACGGCAGCGTATGATAAGCATACCCTATTCTGTCTGGTCCAGACAGTATTGTCCAATGGGAAAAAAGAAACCGTGTTGAATTTATTACTTCGAAAAAGCAATGCTGTATATTGTCGCTTAAGCGAAACCTACCCCATGCAATTGAACATGAGTAGGACTTGCATCGAGAAATCTGAGAAACTTTAGTGCTCGGTATGTGTACTACCAAACATCTTTTTTGAATGAGAAATGTCAATAGTGTTTGGGTTTTCTTCGTCTGTCGGCGTGCGTCGCTGCAATAAATGTATCCCCCTTCTGATTTAACTTCTATGTACAAATATAATATTTATATCCGTCCGAAGCCAGAGTATAACTGTCATATCTGGTGATCCTTCTACTCACTTTGGATTGTATTTAGAGAAGAGCATTTAAAATAATTGAATTGCAACATTCACGATTCTTGAAGACCTTTGCAATGTTTCTTGTCCCTCGTTATTTTATTCTTTCGTTAATATGTAGTGCTCTAGGTAAATGGCCAAATGCATTCCTTCCCTTAAACAATTCAACAGCTTTAAGGAAGGATCATTATTTTACTATCGAGCTTATTTCTCCTGTCTTTCATTGTTTTATCGTTGATAGAAAAAACAATATTCAATTGAAATAGCCAGTTGCATTCATCCCCCAAACAATTCCACCGTAATACTCGTCTAGCTGTGAATGATCATTAGTTTAACCTTGAGCCTAACTTCGGACGTACTGTCAAATATAGATGTTATTCTTTAGCCGCACTGCTAGAATGTGGAATACTTTGGCACTCTCGATTTTCCTCCCTCATTGTGATACACAAGCTTTCAAGACCAATGTGCATCAACTTATCCTATTAAAACCTCTCGTCCACTTACTTTACCTAAGCGCTCGCTCTGTGTTACACCAAAATATAAAAAAAAAAATCTTAATTTCACACCCTTTCCAGAAACGTTTGGAAAAAAAAACGTATAAAAGTGAAATAGTTCTATAATGGTTAAGCTTAATGCAATGTAATCACATTTGTTTACTCTAAAAAATCAGAAAAAAATGCCCTTGGTTGAATGTATAATAACTCAATTCATCAGACATACGATAAGAAATATTTTTCAATATCTTAGCCGATACCAAATCGTCAGATGTTTGTTGATTTAGATATTTAAATATTAACAAGACAGAAACTAATGAATGAGATTTGAGGGTGAAAAGGTGAAATATATTTAAACTACTACAAACGATTTAATTGTCTGGAATTAAATGGATAAGTCCTCATCTAGCAAATAGGTAAGTTTAAAAAGTACTCGTACTCGTAGATACCTACATTCCATAATCATATTTGTCCGCAGGAAATATCTTTAATACAACTCTTTTTTTATTAAAAAAAAAATTCATTACGCAGTTTGCCGGCAGACAATCGAGATCTCTGTTGTCGTCTAGGCTTATCTACGACTAAGAACATTTTATTGTGCAAATAGATCCTCTATATTTGCCCAGAATAGTTTACCAGCTGCAGCTGAAAATGCTACATTAGGTAATTGATATCTTATTTCTGTGTTTGCTTATGGATTCAACTTTTTTTCTTTTTCTTTTTTTTTTTATTTATAGTCACACCTTGGATTTGAATCTCTCAAGCATTTAAGGCCATCAACGGCATAGAACTTCCGCAAAATAAAAACATAGTGAGCAAAGAAAAGGGAATAAGTCTTATTTTACCTTGGGACAAGATATGATGACTTTGTATATTGTTGCCATGCTTTTGTCTCCAATTTGTCTTTATACCTAGAAATGCATCAGCCTTAGGCGCTGAAGCGATTTTACACAAACTTGTGAATAGGTATTTGAGATGATTCCCATAAAAGTAAATTGAATTGTTTAAAATAATGATACCTGTTTTAAGGTCGTCGGGCTGTTAAGGACAAGGACAATGTTAATAAAACCCTATCATTATGTGTTAATGCACCCATAGAGAAATGTTACACATTACGAGGAATTCCATTTTGTACATGCAAATGCTACCAACAACAAGTTAACATCAAATAGCCCTTGAATAGCCGTGTTTTTTTCGCAAGTCCATATAGAAATGTAGAAAAACCGACATCGGGACTTATGAGCTTTTTTCCAAATAGTTGGAAGCACTGTGTACGCTATGGCATTTGTCAGCTGCTGTATTGACGACTAGCATCAACCAGCATCCAAAAACGTCAATTTTGACTTCTCTGAACAAATTATCGATAACATTTAGATAATTTTATTTTGGCATCACCGTTTTTATCGGATTTTAGATTAAAGGGGGGTTCACATTCTCAAATATGTTTGACAAATATGGTTTGATGAATATTTGACGGATTGAAAGCATTTGCGTTCACATTTGTCAAATAGGCTATTAAACATCACTTCTCACTGACTCATTTTGAAATATTTTCTTACGATATGCACAGCTCGAGAACTTCATTGAAAATGAAATTTTCTTGTGGCTTGACAAGCATGCGTTCACATTCTCAAATATGCTTGTCAAATCAGCAAAATATCAAAATATTTTGATATCATCAAGCCTGTTTGACAATCCATTTGATGAAGCGTTCACATTTTCAAATTCGAGTCAATCAAACAGCATTTGTCAAACATATTTGAGATTGTGAACCCCCCTTAAGTCTCGGAAATTATCTGCCTAGTAATAGATTAGGGCTCGTATTCACCGAGCGCTCTTTAACGGCTCTTAACTTTACGAGGCTCTTAACTTGAAATTTCTTTGGGGTATTCACCAACCACTCACAAATGTTTTTCGAATTTCGAAAATAAGAGCCCACTCTCTCTTGTTCAGGCATACCCAAACTGTGAAATGTTGTGGAATGTTGGTCTTGACAGCAAATGGATACTCTTCTACTTGGCATTGCTCACATGGATTTGAGTCAAATGCGTGCGTGGCACACGCACAAGCGAACATACTTTCGAAGATAGCGCTCGTAGATCTTCACTAATATTGCTTGGTGAATAGGTTTATGAGCTTTTTAAGTTATGAGCGCACGGTGAATACCGGCCTAAAAGAAAAGATATTGATATTCGAATTTTAATAGGGCAAACAGGCGTAAATGTGCAGTTAGTAAACTTTTTTTAAACGAAAAGTAGGTAATAGATGGATGTTATGCTAGTTTAAAAATAAAAGAAAGAGAGTTGGTGCTAGAAAGGAAAATTACACAAAGACATTTTTGATGTATCCTTGAGGTTTAGAAGTCGAAAAATTTACAAAAACTCACCAAGAAACAGGGTAGTTTTTTGTAAGGATTAATTTATAAATACAAAATTAGCGCTGTGATTATTGAAAAAGACCAAAGTTTGGTGATTTTTGTGTTATATTAAGTTTATAAGAAACTTTGAACTTCAAAAATGTACATGATTTTCAAATTTAAAAATCTTGTTCGACTGCATGTATACCTTTTGGTTTCAATTAAATACTCAAATAAATAATTGTCATTTAAAAAACACCACAGTTTAGTTCTCTAAAACTCAATTATATACACACATATATCTTTCTGAAAATGATGATCCAAGAGAACTGGAACTGGATACTTTTGTATGTATAGAAAATCATATTTATCATACTTCTCTATTTGTCAGTCTTTCCGTTCTTAGCAAAGAATGTTATAAACGAATACATACTTTCCACATCAAGAAAGACACTGGCTTAGTGATCGCTGCAAGTCTTCGCTCCGTTTCAGTATCTTAAATTCCCGCGTGCGTTATCTACAAAGTACAAACAAAAAATTACAAAAAAAAAAAAAAAAAAAACTCACAGCCAGCCCACATGATAACACATGGCCAGTTAGTGAACCAAATTATAATCAAGACTCTAGATAGTGTCATTGCTATCGTAACGCTTCCCGAGAACACCAAGATACTCGAATTTGGAAACAATACACGGAAAGACGTGTGGTGATAATATTAAAAATTGCAAATTTTGTTCTTTAAATTACATTTTTTGAAACAAAATGTTTGAAAACAAAAACAAGAAAAGGTTTTAAAAAACAAAATTAATAATTTGCAATCGATTAAAAGTGATATTTGATAACTTTGAACTCTAAATAATTTAGGCGGCAAAAGTAGTTTTGTGTTTGTGTGTTCTTTTCGAAATACCTTCCTTTTTTATTTATTCAGGCGATGAAACAGAAAATTTATCATTCGCAAAGTTTATTTTTTGTGAAGAAAGATGTGATTTTTTATTTGGGATTGTTGGTGTTTTTGGATATAACTTTGACTTGTGGTAAGTTTTTTTTTTTTTTTGTAATAATTTGTTGAAGTTCATTTCTCTTCGTCTTTAATTTTATTTAAAAAAAGGACTACCATTCAGACATGGGTTGAGTTCACAGATATACGTAAAAGAACGGTAGCAATACAAAACTTTTTTTAGTACTTTTGTTTGATGATTTAAAAATGAATGGAAGTTATAATAAACATGAAGGGTTAACTGCTGAAAAGTATACCAGTTTCTTTTTGAATTTATTAAGTTCGAAAACTATTTGTCTTCCGAGTTAAGTGTTCAAGGAACTAACTACACATGGGAAAATAAGCAAAATAAAACAGAAATAAAAGTCAATCATTGCTGCTTATAAACTGAACACAAATTTAAGTATAGATTTCCTTGGCTGAACCATGGTTCACAGTGTACTTTTCACTTGTGTACACGGTAACCTTCAACATTCAACTAAATTCAGAAAGGTTCAAAGGGCGGTTATAGTTTTCAATTTTTACACTTAACTTTACGCCTAACTGGTAACTGACTTAACATACATGAAAAAAAAAAAGTTACTTTCTCGTGCACAGGTGTCGCCGCATACTAGGTATAGGGTGACCAGATGAAATAGGAAAAAAAAAATAAAAATAAAACAACAACGGTGTAAGATATAACATTGGTTCCAGCTTTATTTTATGCTGTTATTTATCGAATAGCACATCATTCAAAACGACACTTCGGCTTCTTTGATAGTTTAATTGTGGTGTGGTCTCCATGTTGCGCGAACTATGATAAATATTGATTTAAATATAAAATTAAAACAAATAAAATTAGTTTTATAAAAAGAAAAAATTATTGTTTTATTTATTAAGTTTTAGGTTTTTTAATTTAATATTATTGCAACAATTTGAATATTATAAAATGATAGTGCTGCAAGCAGTGTGGGTGCATTAAAAAAAATTAAATTATAATAAACAAGGTTAGTTGTTTTATTGAATTTATATAAATTTATTTTAAGTCTTGTTGGCAGAACTTCTTTGATTAATCAAGGACTTGATGTAGTCCTAAAGAAAATAATCGATTGGTGTCAAGTGACATGATCGCATGGCCAATTGATGAACGCTCGCCGTGAGATGAGCCGATCGCCCTCCTTTCAAAACATCGCACGGTGCGTCGCTTGTATGAAACCACCGTCTTGTTGAAACCACATCTCGGATATATTGATGCTGTCGAGCTCTGATCAAAGAAAGTCGGTTAACAATGCTCTATATCGAAGACCATTGAGTGTCACGGTGTATCCTTCCTCATTTTGAAAGAATTAAGGTCCGATGATGCCGCTATGCCATAAAGCGCACCAAACAGTCAATCTTTGTAAATGCATTGAAGCATTTTGAACACTTGTTGACAAAGCCGCTAAGCAAAACATGGGCCTGCTCCGAGAAGATGAGTTTTAATCTAAAATTTATAGCGCCCAATTAGCGAGCTTACATCGTTGTCTATGGTCAGCCAACCTAACTGAACATTTCAACAGCAACATAACTATTAAGTCCAATGACCTCCGTGCTTCATCTGTCAGCAACTTAGTCCGTCCATGTTAACATATAAGGGTTCTCACCTTCGGAATGGAATGGAGTGAGTACCTAAATTGTCAAACCACATCTGATGTAAGTAAAAAGTCTTTGAAGTTGAAGTATAGGTAATGGTCCCTTTGCAGTGGCCGATATTTGAATGGAAATTAACTCTGTCTGAGTTTGTTCTTGATGGTCAAAGACCACCTTTTAGCTCTATCTATGCTTTGTGGTATTATTTCCAACATAATATTTGCCGCAATTATAGCTTTTTAGACGTTCGGAACGACTCTTCTGTTTTCAAATTTAATTTTGTTTTTTTTTGATGAAATGTTTTATTGTAGTAAGTTTAACATTTCTTACCTCTTCAATATTCTGCATAATTATGAAATGCTACTCCACCTTAGGGTGAAGTGATGAGCATGCTTAGCAAAACGGGTATCACGGGTGAACTGATAAAGGGGGGATTTTTTTTGTTTTTTTTTTTTTGATAAAGCACGTGCACTCAAGGGGTTTTTAATATCCTTAAAATGTTAAATTAAACACAGTGCGAGCGTTAGGAAAACGGAGGGATTATAGAGGAGAAGCCGATGCACATATTGGTTTTGAACCTCTGAACATCAAAATGGAAGGGAAAAATAAAGCCGAGTGAAGCATTCCACATTCGGGTAGTTTGGCTAAAAAAAGAATCTCTATATTTGACAGTACGTCCGAAGTTGGGCTCAAGGGTAAACTGATGTGCATTCCTAGAAGTACGAGTATCACAGTTGAAAAAAAAAAGGTTTTAAATAAAACAAATAAATTAAGATATTACTGCTTGCAGCTACCATAGAACCATTTTTTCGAATTTTGAATTTTAAATTATCCGCACGGATTTGAATGATTTTTGTTTATAGAGAAGCTTTAAAAAAAAAAAAAAACATTGCATTCAAAACTTAAAATAAATATTTTTTTTTTTTTGAAAAATGTATATCTGGGAAACTGCTCGGCATTTTTTTTTTTTTTTTTTTTGAAATTTAATTTTTATTAATACAATAATAATAGATGTAAGTAAGAAATCACGTGACATCCTGTTTTTAGCTCCAACTATAAAAGGAGTTGTTTAGTCATTTAGAAAATGGATTTTATGGTTATGAACATTTTTCTCTAGTAACATTCATTTTTTAAAATTTTTATTCTCATACATAAGAGCATGTTCGTGCGATCCAGTCGTGTATTTTGCTTCGATAAGAAATCTTATTATTTCGAACACAAAATGGGCAAGAAACATTTTTTAGAGGAAATTTATTTTTATCTGGAAAATGGTGGCTTAGAGTGATTGAGCACAGTGCGAATTAATTCCGATCAAAATTTATTTCGAAGGCCCGGAGATAGATTTTGTAAGATTCTTTTGGTTCTTTTGAGAAGAAAAGTGGAATAATGAAGATTATCGGGTGTCTAGTGCCAAAGTTCCTAAGGAGTAGATTGTAAGAAACAGACCACGAACAGCAACAGATGGGTAAGTTCACAAACGTCAAATATTTGTACATCGATCTGTCATTACTGTTTTTTGGGATGCTGTACACGGCTGTTGCCGATAAGATGCTGATCGGTTATCTGTTTGACGTTAAAAAGCACTAAAGTGTTCACCTTTACCTTCGACCACAGGAATCGTTTGTATTCGTTTGACTAGATGTTCTCTTCAATTTTGTTTTATACGTTTCTAAGTTTGACAGAATGTCGAAAAGTTCTCTGCTTTATTTATCACCGATGTCTTATCAAAAGTTTTTGTGGAACATCTTCTTGATAGTGATGATAGGTAAGCCAATTTCAGCAGATCTTAAATTCGACAAGTTCTCAAGATTTGAGTAAGAGTTTTTATTTGTAGCTTTCCCTTAAATAACAAATTGCGTTTAGGGGCCTAAGTTTGAGACGACCGGTTAGCCAACGTTCGTACTTCAAAGGAATGCAAGATCGGCTGAGAACATCACAGCGGTCCCTGTGAAAATATACAGCATAACCCCAGGCAGTCGATTTTCGCCGTGCTCAAGAACTCAGCTTTTTACAGACTTCAACCTGGCGAATTTTGTGTCGGGACTTGGGCCTACACCCGTACAAGATCCCAGGAGCTCAAAGTTCATGATCATAGGCAATATCCTTCCTTCGATGATTGGGCTTCGGAGCTTTTGGAAGACGACCCTAATTTTGACGAAAAATGTTCTTTAGCGACGAGGCGCATTTTTAGATGAACCACTGTTTAAAGAAGCATAATTGCCATATATGGAACGACACCAACCCACACCAGGTGACAATGCGTCCTCAAAAAGTAACCGTTTGGTGCGGATTTTCAATGGCTAGAACGATGATAACCAATTTTATATGGCACAAATTGAACCTAGACGACATGTTTCAGCAGAGTGCGATACAGAGGACGCCACGATTGACATTCTGCATGAACTATTTGAGTGTAAGGTTTTCTCACGCAGGGGTCGAGTTTCCTGAAATCAATGGTCTATGTGAATGAATCACAACCGACCGATGCCCTTTAAGTGAACAAAACACAGGCCATGGCTCAAATTCAGCCGGATCTATGAGTCATTGAAAATTGGACAACTCGGATCCATGCTACCGTAAGAAGCTGAAGCGGGCTTTTGAACGATGTCATAATCAATACATACATATGCATCCATGGGCCTTCCAACAAAAAATGAATTTCAACTAATACCTCACACACGGCTCGTTTCATTCCATTTTAACATCTTCTTGCCCTTATTTAAAAACCCTATAGGTATAGAATTTTCCAAATAAAAATTTGATTTTTTTTTTTCAAAAATTCAAAAAATATTTTTTATTTCATATGTATATGTAAAACATAATATTTAAAATTTAAGGGAGTTGGCTAGTATACACCCGATAATAGAAAGCCGAAAATCAAAAAACAGTTCTATGGCAGGTACCGTGAATAACATTTTTAGTAACATATTTTGTTCACTAAAATGTAGAACTTGTCTACAATACTGCACATAATTCTTTTTATCAAAATCGTTAGAGTCGTCTTCGACATAAATACTATTCTTTATAACGGCTGTATGGCAAGTACCCTTAGTCTTGGATCTAAAAAAAAAATATTTTAATTTCTTCTCTACAGAATCACCGAAGACCCTGACCTTAACTACCAAGCTTAAAGAAAAACGCTTCAGCAGCTTAGGCTGTAGTTCAAGGTTCAGACATACAGACGCACAGTATCCACTTTGCGGTACCCACTTTGTTGGTGTTGGGTAACATCGTGATGTCAAGTTTGATCAAAATCTCGAGTTCCGATTTTTTTTAAGTACAAAGTATACCCTTAAATATATCAAATATAAATTGCTTGATAAACGATAAAACTTATCAATGGGTTGATATTTTAATATTATGGTTCTTAATTGAAAATTTTTACTATTACTGTGAATATTGAACAGACAAACGATTGTGAATAGATACTGATTCCAATAAAATAATTAAAAAAAACTTAACTATGGATACCATTCACAGTTTATAAAAAAAAAATTTTTGGATGCATTTAATTCGAATCAAAGCTTCGAAAACTTGGATTAACTCAGGTTTTCGAGTTATCGTAGTCTACAAGTACTGTACTGAAAACTGTTTTTCGGTACTTTCGAGGTTGAGTTACACCACCAATTAAGTTTCTGTACAACAACAATGCTGTTTGAGTACACATTTTAAGATATTGAAATGCCTTCAAGCAATCATTTGTGTCTAAAGTTCAATTAGATACACAAATACAGAAATCGAAGAATTTAATCAATATTTTTTTAAGATTTAAAAATGATTATTATCTTTGAAGATCAACAAAGTTGGCAAGTACCTGCATACGTCACAGCTGAGCTTTGAGATAACAGGATAATCTATAAGGTCGTATTTTATTATTTTTATATGTTGGCTGATTACAAAAAAATTATGAAATTCTCTATCAAGATAAACGAAAAGAAGGGCGAAATTATAATCAGAATCGAACTAAGATATTTTACAAATGCCATTAGTACCTGTGTGCAAACATAATTGAAATTTATTTTTATTGGAATCAGAATTGAGCTATGAAGGAAAACAAAACTAAGGATTTTTAACATTTTTAAACCATATTTATCTGTGATTGTATCTAATCTATCTATATTTACGTACGTATATATGTACATATCACAGAATATATTCATATTGTGAAATATCATCTCATTTTCCTTTGATTATGTGTTACCTCGTTTTGCATCATTTATTTAGGAAGAAAATTATTGATTTAAATATTATATTACAGGAAATATTTCAATTCACATCTCAAAGTGCTGTACAGCCGGCACCAACTATGCTAAAAGATTTGGCCATTGCAACGATCATGATAATGAACTTACGGAAATACCACCCCTGTGGCATGGTCTATGCCTTTCGGCCCTCGGACTGTGTTGCTCTCACAAAGAAGAAAACCTACATTGCTTAGCTGGACGTGAGGCAGCCAACATGGGTTCCAAATGCACGGGCGATGGCAAATACAATACTTCTGCCTACACGTTGTGCTGCAAGTCATGTCAGATAGGCCTTGCTGTTTCAGCTGCAGGAAATAATTGTAGTGATACTATAACCGATTTCCTTGCAAAAGATGAATCCTTTACAATATGTTGTAATCATGCTCGTTCCGTTGCCGTTGCAGAAGAAAAAACTAAACCGGACGAAAATGGCACAGTTTGGCTCAATAATGGTGGTAAATAAATATCCTTAAATAATCCGATTTGATGAATGCATATATAGTGTATATAGTTCTTCATTATATGTATATGATCAATTTTTAGAAGATATTTGTGAAAGTTTTGCTGATGGAAAGCTTTGTGAGCACATATGTGAGAATACAAAATCTTCGTATATATGTAAATGCCACAAAGGCTATACGTTGAATGCAAATGGTATAACGTGTTCAAAAACACCTACTTTGGGCGATAAAACTAATGAAGAAGTTATTGAAGAACCTGATGAAAGCGACGAGAACTCGGATGATTACGAACAGGAAACGCCTTCGTAAGTTAATCCTTAATTAAAAAATCACTATCACTTAAGATCCATTTCTTGTATTTGCAACTCTATCGATTGCAAAACAACTTCCTATCACTTGTACTATAGAAAATAGTTTTTTGACCTAATTGCATCACATTTACCCTTGTTAACCCTATCAAAAATTCTAATTAAAAAAAAATCCTCTCCATTATTGCCCACATGAAATTGTTTTAGAAAATTTATTTCTATTGATCTACATAATTCGTACAATGATGACAGTGAAAATCAACAGGGCAAGGCAACGTTTTGTAACTTGTTTTCAAAATAATGATTTTCTTTAGAAAGTGCCAGCCGGGATATGAAAAGGATAAAAACACTGGCAAATGCAAAGATATTGACGAATGTTTGAAAGGAACAACCAGCTGCTTGGATCATGAGTATTGTTCAAACACTCAAGGCAGTTACAAATGTATTTTTGTAAAAACATCAAATTGCCAGCGAGGTTATCGATTTAACACAAATACAGAAGAATGTGACGGTAAGTTTAAAAAAAAAATATATTCCATTTGTTGGTGTTTACCTAGAGATTTTTTTTTTCTAAGACATTAACGAATGTCTCGAAGAAACTCATAATTGTAAAAATGCTGACGAAACATGTTTAAACACTCGTGGCAGTTACACTTGTCAAGATAAATTTATAAAAAAATGTCAAGACGGTTTTATTTTTTCGGCTGAAACTGGAAAGTGTGAAGGTAAGCAACAAAATTTCTTCTAAAAACCATGGTGACATTAACGTATCAAATATTCTAAATGCAATTTTACTTTTAATGAAAAAATAGACTATGAAAGTACTGATGACAATTTAGGACGAACCGATTTAACTGGAAAAGTTGAAAAATGTTCTTCTGGATTCCGTTTAAAACATGGAACGTGCATTGGTAAGAATCAAAATGTGTTTGTTTTATCTCCGGTTGAAATAAACCAAGCCTTGAAAAGTAAAAACAGATATAGTCAACCCTATCACAAATTCCATCTTAATCGGAAACTTGTTACGAATCCCGAAAAAAACTATCACAAATTCCATCGTAGTGGAAAATCTCATATAAATTGCCATTACAAACGGATTTGGTGATAGCTTTTTTCGGGATTCGTAAAAGTTTCCGATTATGATGGAATTCGTGATAGGGCTGAGTATGTCAATATGTTAGATATTTTTATTATTAAATAAAAATTCAAATGAGAATCCTTAATATTTTCAAGACTTTTAAATATGTTTGACAGGAATTTTCCGCTGTAAATAATAAGCGTGTTTGATATCTTAAAGTTTCTTACAAATTGTCAGAAACAGTTCTGTGAGCTTGGTGAAAATTTCAAGATACCAAACAGGCTTAACGTTTGATATATTTTTTGGAATATTTCAGTGAAAAGTTCGTTTATTTTTGACAGATATCAATGAATGTATGACAGATAAAAACGCATGTGATAACAATCAAAAATGCATAAATGACATAGGTGGTTATCGATGCGAATGTAAAATGGGATTTAACATGGATACAATTACGAATGCATGTGTCGATGTAAACGAATGCGTAATAAACAATCACAAATGCTTGCCATCACAAAGATGTGATAATACGATTGGTTCCTACACATGTATTAGGTTGCAAAGCTGTGGCACTGGCTACACTTTAAATTCTGAATCGGGAATTTGTGAAGACGATGATGAATGTATGTTAGGGCTTCATACATGTTCAGCTGGGTATGAATGTCGAAATACTAAGGGATCATTTCGATGTGATCGTAAGCGTACTACAATTGCGACCACAAAATTAATAACGACTACGACGACTCCAGTTCCACCTACTGTAGCAACACCAAAAACCAACATAGCTTCAGGATATTCATCCGATCATGGTTATCATCCGCCATATCCTTCATCCATAACCAATAGCCAACTACAAAGACCCGTTTCAAATTTTCGACTGACTCCGTCATGTGGATTAGGATTTCACAGGAATCATATCGGAGCTTGTGTGGGTAGGTATACAAATTTACACTTCTATGTAAATCTCTTAATTCTTTTTTTCAAACAAAATACAAAAAAAAAGACATCAACGAATGTCATACCCCATCCACATGTGGATCACATCAACGCTGTTTGAACACAAATGGGTCGTACCGTTGTGAGAATTTATTAAAATGCCGTGGTGGTTTTAAATCATCCCCTGATGGAATAGCTTGTGTTGGTAAGTCACATTAAACTACAAGGTCAAGGTAGAACTATACTAAATGTAAAAAAAAACTAATAAATGCGATTAAATAAATAAAAATAACCTTTCCGATATGTCAACTAAACAAGCTATCCATAATAAGCTTAATAACTTAATGACCTTTCCGATTGATAAATTTGACAACATTTCCACGATAAAACAGTCAACTTGATCGATTCTTAAGTTTGGGTGTTATTACCATTATTTTATCTTTATTTCTCAACGACTACAGAAATTTGAATGTCTTGAACATGTTTTCAAAAAAAAGAAGATTAATTTGAAGTTTCCAATTTACATCTGATTGACATTCGTGTATTGTGTGATTGAACTACCTACTCGTAATGTTTGTATGTATGCACATTTACCTTCTCTTAAGCAACTGTTAAAAAATAACCAAAAATTAGCATTCCAAACATCCACTTACCTGTCCTATGAGATCCTTTTATTCGGTTGTTTTCGTACGAACAAGTGTCTCTCTGAGAGTTATGGTTCTACCTTTACTTGCGAAATTTTACAGTTTTTCATTATTTCTTACGCGCTCTGGGCGCAAATATTTTTATTAACTATTTCATCAAATTTAAACAAAATATTCGTATTCGCCAGATATCGATGAATGTGCGACGGGTGAGCACAATTGTGTAAACAATCAAAACTGCATCAACCGTTCCGGAGGCTTCATATGCACTTGCCCACCTGGCCATAAGCTGGACTTGAATAATCGTTGTGTCGACATCAATGAATGCGAACAAGAGAAGCATCCAGTCTGTCCGATGACTGCGACATGCATGAACACCATCGGATCATTTTACTGTGAATGCAAGAACGGGTATAAAAAACAACATGCCAACTGTATCGACGTAGACGAATGCCAGGAGATACCCGGCCTGTGTCAGCAAGAGTGCTTAAATTTTTGGGGTGGCTATCGTTGTTCTTGTAATCCTGGCTACGAGCTCGGTATCGATAATCGAACATGTACTGACATTGACGAATGTGAGGTGCATAAAACTTATGGACTGTGCATGGGAATGTGTGTTAATGTTCCGGGTTCATACGTTTGCAAGTGCCCCAGGGGCTATAAATTGTCAGAGGACAATAGATCCTGTGTGGATATAAATGAATGTGCAACGGGCAATTTTTGTACAGGACGTAATGATGTTTGTACAAATATTCGAGGAAGTTTCCGTTGCACAACAATACGCTGTCCATATGGATACGTTAACGATCCCGATCAAAAACAGTGAGATAATCTTTTTTTTTTTGCAAATTAATGCGAGCAAATTTTACTTTCAGTCGATGTCGTGCGGCAAATAATATTTGCGATGGTGATGAATGTTTTAGTAAACCTGCGATGTACACCTACAATTTTATCACACTTGTTTCCAAATTACCAATTTTGCCGGAAGGTAGAGTCTTATTTATATTGCGCGGTCCCAGTTGGTATGAAAATATCGAGTTTGATTTGAAAGTTGTGAGAATTCAAGCGGCAGCTAATATTGAAAAAGCAACAGAGAATCATTTTTCGTAAGGAAACAAAATATTAAATAATTATTAATTATGCAAATGCAAGTTGTTTGTTTCACAGGACTAGAAAACTTGGCCATGAAGTCGAACTGAAACTGATCAGAGAATTAGAAGGTCCACAGGATGTTGAATTGGAGCTAAGTGTAAATGTTTTTATGAACGGTCAACCGAAGGGCAGAAGTATTGCAAAAATTTTCATTATTGTTTCTCAGTATACGTTTTAAATAATCAAATAAAAAAAATTAAAAAAAAAAAAACATCTACCAACGAAAATGTTATTATAATAACAAGGATATTCATGCAATGTAGTAGTCTTAAAAGTTATATGGGATCTTTTTTTATTTCCAATATCCATTGAATAAATTATTTTCGGTGAATATTGGTCGTTCGTATGCTCAAAGACATTGACCATTGAAGACCGATTTTATTTTTAAGACTTTTTCCATTTCGCAGGACTCTTCTCATCTTTTAAGAAAAGCTGGTCCAAAAAGTAAAGTTTAACATCCCAGTCAAATTAATTATCCTCCGAGTTCAACGAAGTACTCCAAGAAAAAAATATTTATAGGACAACCGCACTTGATTTTGCTAGAGGAACTACTATTTCTTTTCTCTAAAACGGGAATAAGTTATCCTATATATTTTCTGGAGATACCCATACAAAATTTAACAAATCTTTTTCCTTGCATTTAATTAAAAAAATTATGCATTAATATTTTAATTATATTACAAAATTTGAGTTTTACAAAAAAAAGAAACGGAAAAGAGCTGTCAAATTTTAGAATTATAAATGATAAAACAGGAAGTCAGAATGGAAAAAAACTGAAACTTGTTCCTCGTTCACATTTGAGAATTCAACCAAAACGAACGCGCTTGAAAGTGGGGTATCGCTTGATAAAATATTTGAGAATAAGCCCCGAGTTTGGATTCGTAAACAAAATATATTGGATAAATATAGTCTAGTTACTGCCATCAAAACTTTTTATTTAATCACCTTTTTTCAGTAGTCGTTTTACAAAAACGACTATCTTTATAATGGTTAGAAAAGTGAAGAATGTTTAACTTTAAACACCTAAATAAAGGATCAGTTTTCCACCCACGAAGCATCGTGCTGTAATGATGCGTTTAATGTTTTACCGCTTTTTGTATCAACAGCCCTTAAATTAAATAACTACATAGTTGCATTCTACCCTTCAAAACAATTCCCCCTAACACTCTTCGATCAGTTTAGCATTGAGCCTTAATTTGGACGTAAAGTCAAATATAGAGGTTCCTCCTTTAACGACACTACACGAATGTGGAATACATTACCTTACTCTATTTTTTCCCAATTATTTTGATCTACAAGAACACAAACAGCTCCAGTTTGTATAACGTTCGCAACTGTGCTATGGTTGCTTTAGGAGATACTTCAAAGAGAGCTGCCTAAAGTGCTCCCAGAAGTCGGTAATTTCTTGGAGTACATATTTCTATGGAGAGATATTGACACAATATTTATCTTTTTATTTTTTTAGTTTCATAAATTTATTTTACGTTTTTATAAAAATGCTTCTCTAGACGGTCGTCTTCTCTTGGATATTAAAGTTGGCTACGTTGTTAACATTTGTTTTTTATTTATATCTTGCGCTCACAAAAAGCATATTGACTATCCTTAAAATGATTGACGACAGTTTAGAAAAGCTTGAGAGAATTTAAAAGGAGTGAAATTTAGACTTAAAACCGTCAAACACAACTTTTATTAAGCGGTTCGAAAGGTGGTTTCTAATTCAACGAAGAAGAGATTCATCAATACAAAATAAACACTTCCTCTGAAACGATGTAAAGATTTGTGCCACTGTTTTCAGGATTTTGAGATATTTTGGCAATTACAAAACAAATATTTCAGTTAGTTTTAGAAATAACAAAAGGATTTTATTACCAAGTGAAGACAAATATCTGCTATGTATAGGGAAATTATAAGATAACCTATTTTCCACGGGTTGGTTACGATTTGCCGTACATTTGCCAGAATGTACAATCAATAGCTCAGTTAATAATATCCTGTCCGGAAAACGCGAACGCTGACCCCCTAGTGGCCGGCCTAATGGTTTTACTTACGGTATTAGTAGTAACAAAGAAAATATTAATAAAGAAAATGGCAAATTATAAATGTATGTACTTATATTATATTTTTAAATCTAGTGCAGATGGAGGTCCAATACGAACTGAGCAAGGGATTTCAAATTTCCGTTAGGCATTAATTTGTACCACGATGCAGGTAGGAATATTGATCCCACGGTGCGAATCGGTGACTCCTCGAACAGGCCAATGGAAGTTCATATTGTGGCAACGACATGTGGCGTAATATCATACTATTGCACTCGAACTGTGTCAACTGTGGAACCTTAACTGATCACTATGATTTATCGATAGTGGCATGGACTCTAGTGCAGATATGATTACAAATTTAATTCTTTTCGAAATTTATCCCAAATCAAACCGAAATATAATTCTTGGTTTGATTCGAGCTGTAAAAAGGTTATTAGGGTCAGAGAAGTGAGTTTCCGATGATATTAAGCCAACCCCAGGAGGAAAACCGGAAAAGATCAAGCAAGCTTGAATGATCATATTCGAGGAACGAAATTTTTGCATGACCAAAAGGCAAAAAAATACCACAATGTACCAAAGATAGTAAACATTTTGGGTCATTTCTAAAAAAATCTACGAAATACTACTTAGCCTTGGGTTCCGACGCTCGTTATGTCAGCTCACAAGAAAAAGCGAATTTTAGTTGCAGCACAGTTTGCTGTTTATTCGACGCTGCCAGAAAGTGTCGGGACTCCTCTTTACTTGAGTGCGTTACCGATTTTATGACATAAACCGGATAGTATTATAGAACTAATCCCAAATCTTATTCTAAACAAAAAAAAAAAAACCCTTTACTTTCCCATATCAAAGCCAAAATGGAGCTTCAAAGCAAAGCTCTTCCCCAGTTTACCCCTTCATCCATTTCGCAAAGACTTGCTCCACCTAAGCCCACAATTCAAAGGATTTCCTGTAATCTAGTCTCTCCCCACATCCCCTTCCTCTATTTATTGTAAAATTCACCAAGTATAATGGCAAACTATATTATCGGAAATTTTCCTTAACCTTCCTTAATCTTGGCGTTTATCTCCACTTAATAATGACTACTTCAAACGATCCTAACACTATTTATTTTGTATTGTCTCCGAGTTATGTGATTATGATGGTAAATATACGAATAAATACAAATTTGGACCTTGTACCTCATTGTACAAAATTTTACTCTTGGACCGTTTCTGACCCGTATCGTCGACCCTTACCTCATCATCCTGATGGTCTCCCAACTATACTTCTAAAAAATGCACTCTTTCTCTTCCTCTTTCAAATATCTTAAGTCTATTTCTAACTCCAATTGAATTTCTTCAAATTTGGAAATCCTCTTTCATAATCTTAATACACAAAAACGGTCCCACAATTATCGTCCAATTGCCAATCTTCGAAAGTATTTAGTACAAAATGTTAAGTTTCCACTGCAACTCTAATGTCCCCTAGACAACATGGCTTTCCCAAATGCAGGTCAACAACCATTACCCTTGTTGAATTTGTGTCCTTCACCCTCTCTGCCTCAAAGATATATACTTTTTTAGCTTTATTGCAAAAGTGTTTAACCATACATATTATCTTAGAAACATTGAATATAACCAATTTTGTTTAATTTTTAAAAAAATATTTGTGTTCTCTTATATTTAAATTATTTTCCTAAATGCTGTACATCATACATTGCACAAGATATGACCTCTTATTTTTAAAAACGAACTTATTTTGTTTTGTAATTGCCAAATTCAAGTTAAAATATAATGAGGTATACTCAATTTTTGTTTTCATTCCGAGGAGCGTTATCTAATTTTTTGGGACAAAGTTAAAAAGCACGTAAATGATAACAAAGTTATTCGAAAGTTGTTTCCGATTCTACTTTAAATTGGTACTGTCTATATATATAAAAAAAAAACAGGACGCCAATTATTATTCGGCCCTACCAAGGTAACCGTCGGAGCGGAACTTTCTCCGCAACGCATCCTCCGTCGGAGGTTCAATTTCGGTTCGAAGTAGCTTTCATCGGAAGAAATTTTACAGAAATCCAACAACGCATTGCGATGGATATAAATTTCAGACAGAGATGTGCTAATTAACCGATATATCGAAAATACGATATATTTTCGATAATTTTTTATAAAATAAACACCATAAGCGTTTTAAACCATGAAAAACCGGTGAGAGTGTAGTTTATTCACCCCAATTACCTATGTCGTCTCGTTTTTTCGATGTCTCTCGTTTTCTCTGTCGTCTCGTTTTTTAAATGGCATTCCATAACTTCTTCGACGCGATGATTTTGTAACAGATTTAAAAACGATGAAAAAGTAACAAACATCTGTCAAATTCAAAGGAAAATCTACATCAGTGTTGGGACTTCGCAGAAGCTAAAGAGTGGTAGAAAGGTTGTCAAAAAAGTGGTAGAAATTAAAAGCCATTTTTATATAGCAAATCGTATATTGAAAATAAATTTATTGAAAATAATTCAAATACAAAAATAAAAGAAATAATATTTCGGTTCTTTATGTTTCAAAGATCACATTATTATCTGGAAGAAGTGAAATCTGAGTTGCAAAAAGTGGTAGAATTAGATTTTTAGGTGGTAGGTTTTCATGAACAGCAAAAAGTGGTAGAAATACCACTTAAGTGGTAGAAGTCCCAACACTGGTCTACATACAATATTATTGCTCGATGTTGAATTAATGAACAAATGCAGTTTTTTTTTTAATTATTAGAAAATAAATAAGTAAATAAAATGATAAGTGTTGAAATGTATTACATTTATTAGTTTCTTTTCTTTCCATCCCATGTTTATAAATTACAAGTGTTTTCTCTTGGATCTTAAGATGTGTTGTGTCTCTCCTAGCAGTGTGCTCCTTTAATTTGTATGACTTATATTCCTCTTTTCTTCCTTTGTTTAGGTTATTTCTTGGAGTACACACTGCTTCTTCGAAAGCGTAGCTCTTTTTTGTTTAATAGCGAAAGCTTGCCGTTATAGAATAAGCGATTCAAAACTTTTGCCAAGCATCTCCATCTCTTACTGGAGGACGTTTTTTGTATCCCCTTCAAAAAAAAAACCCTAACTGCTCGTCTTCTTCCTCAAATCTACGAGCGTCTGGAATTGGTTTTTATTTGTTAATTACAACATTTAAGTATATAGTATAGTACAACAATTTTAGACAAATATGTACTTGTTTTATTTATCGTAAAAAAATTCGATAAAATAAATTATTTAACAAGAATACTTGCAGTTTTGCGACCTTCTATGTCTCTGTCGTGTGTAAATTTCTGAACGAGAGATATCGTGGTTTTTTTTCTTAGTCGTCGTATTTTTTCGTCTTACAGAATGCAGAAAGAAAGTGTTCAACGACGTTTGACATTTACAGACGACAACAAAACGAGTGACAAAAGTTGGAAACGACTTATGGAATGCAGATCGTGTCAGGTCGTATATTTCGCTGTCGTTTACGACATCGGTAATCGGGGTGATTGTTTAATAATAGTATATTTTTCAATTGTAAAGCGCTAGCGTTTTTAAGAAATGTAATTAGATGCACCGATTCTTGAATCAAAACTATCGAAGAAAGTCCCCTCCCTATTTCCATACATGTTTTTTGTTTCCATTTGAAGTGTCAAAAAAAGAATAAATTGAAAAAAAAAACTTTTGAAACACAATATTTTATATTTATTGGACTAATAGGTACTTTAATAACAAT
Organism: Chrysotoxum bicinctum; assembly: GCA_911387755.1. Classification (NCBI taxonomy): domain Eukaryota; kingdom Metazoa; phylum Arthropoda; class Insecta; order Diptera; family Syrphidae; genus Chrysotoxum; species Chrysotoxum bicinctum. Next base: position 11,985,946 of record OU426991.1, on the reverse strand, counting down.
AGAAATGGATCAATGCACAAAACAAAAGATCACCAACATACTTTTTTTTCATCCAAACATACATTTCTTGGTCCTAATTAATTTAACTAATTGGGCTAAATCTTCCCAAACACAGCTACAATTTCTGATATCTTTTTGGTGTAGCCCGCTCATTGTTGCGAAGTTTTTTTTTTCGTTCTGCCTTAGAACAAGAAGTCTATTGTAAATAAGTAACACAAGTTAACGCAAATAAAGTTAAATTCTTTGTTACTTACATTTTAATTAACTATTTCTTTAAAAAGAAAACACTTTCCGCAACAAGAACTTGTCGGACGATTTCGGAGAAAATTTTGTTTGTATGTGTCAAAAATAAGACCATTAGAAGTGCTTCATCGCACACAAATGGCATGCGTTGAATTTCGTCGGACAGAATTCCCGATCAGCTGATCGGAGAAATACCATGAAGCAAAATGTCTCCGATTCGTAGGAAATCGGAGAGAATTCCGCTCCGACGGTTACCTCGATAGGGCCGATTATTATTGACAAATCCTTCAAAAGTATCATAAAAAGTGCTTCTCATCTTAGCCATTCAGACTCGGCCAAAAATTGTAGGTCCCCTCTTTTTCTGGAGACGGAATGGTTGACTTGTAAGTCACTAGTAAGAAAAAACGTATGCGATGAGGCCTGCTTAGATTCATTGAAACCCGATTGTTTACCACATGTTGCTAGCGGCTTTGAAGACACTGGCATAAGTTCATGAAAAATCCAACAAGCATATTGCAGGTGTAACTAAATGTGGGAAAACTCGTAGAGGGAATAAAAAATCAGGCGCGAATTTACATATTTCTTTTTTATTTTTACTTTTTTCTCTGTGATTCGTCTTTTTAATGTTTTTTTATTTGTTTTATCCACACGACTTTTTAAATTGTTTTATTTGTTTTAATATTAAACTTGAAGTTTGGTATTCACTTTGTTTTGTTGTTAATTCAATATATCCTTATTTTTATTTTCTTAAAATTGTTATGGATAATTAATATATTCATTATAAATAACCAAAATATAATGAAATACCTATGTGTAATGATAAATATCCATTTTGTCATTATCTATGAAACAATTTTTGTTTTTTTAATTTTAATTTTATTTTCGTAGCGTATTCTTATTTTGTAATGGTTGTTTATATGTATATTATCTAAATATATATTTTAACTTTAAAATTTAAATATTTTTGTTTTTGAATTTAATTTTTGATGTATCAAAGTTTATGTTTATATAATTCATATTACATACATTAATTCTATATACATATATAAGTTAATAATTAAGAAGAAAAAAGAAATCGTTTTTTTGTTTTTAATTTGTTTATTTATAAATTTTATTCTATTAATGATTTTTTTTTAATAAAGAAAGAGAGACAGGGATGAGGAATATTTTTTGTTTGTTGTAATGTGTTTTTTTCTTTTTTGTTGTGTGTTTAATTTATTTTGTAACATTGTTTTTTCATTTCATTTAAATTGTGAGCGTATGATTTTATTAAAATGTTTAAGTAAAAATTAATCAGCGAATCATCAGTTTGATGTTTTCAACTATTTTTTACATTTTTTTCTATTTCAATTGATTTTATGTTGATGTTATTTTTTCTATATTTACATTGATTTAAAATACCAAATTAAAAAAAAAAAGAAGTAAATGGTTTTTGTATACCTAATAAATAAATAAATATATAGTTTTAAGAGTTTAGTGTGTAGGTACTTAGGCTTTTTTCATCATATAAAATTCTGTATAGTTATTTTTTGTATGTAAAACTTTTTTACATTTTGCTTTTTTGTAATCATTATGATTTTATGTTTAAGTGAAAAAATAAATTAAAAAAATTTTAGAGATGTATTATTTTATTATGCAAGAATATATGTAAATAAATCTCTTATTTTTATTATATAAAAAGCGCATATTTATAGATATACATATACATATATATATATATATATATTTATATAATAATGTACATACATATATACCGAATTTGCCTTCTCCTATTTTTTATATTGTTTTTATTATTTATATTGAACAAGTGAAGAAATTCATAATTTTTGAAAAATATTTACTGTTTTGTTTTTATTTGTAATTAAAAATGTACAATCTTCTTTTATTTTAATATTTTTTATTGTACGAGCTTTTTGTGTTTTTCACAATAAATTTAGTGGACGATTGAAAAAAAATATAAAAAATATAGAAACAGAATATAAAACAGGAGAAAAAATGTAAAAAAAAGAAAAAAAAACAAAATACATTATGTAAATATTAAAAAAAAAAAGAATACATATTAGAAAAAAAAATAAATATTAGAAAAAAAATGAAAAATATAAGAGAAAATCATGTGCTTTGTATGAAAATTCCTATTTTTTAAAAATATATTTTAATTTTTCGCCTACAGCACTCAATTTTAGTTGAAGCATTTTGTTTGTTTAAAGTTAAATCCCTTTTATTATTTTCTTCTATAATTCTTTATTTTCAAAATTTTTATTTAATTGAAATATTTTGTTTTTTTTTTTTTAAGTCTTAGTTTGAAATAAACTCATTACACATTTAAGTCTTAATTTTTTATTTTATTTTTCATTTAAAGAGACCGAGGTGTTAGTACAATCCGGTTGGTTGATTGAGTGAGTGTTTTTACAATTGTTTTATATTCTTTTTTTTAAATATAAGGTTTGTTTTAGTTTTTATATTTATTTTTAGAAGTTTTAGAAAAGGCAGTAATATATTTTGGTTTTCATTTTAATTTCAAATATTTTACTATGAAATATTTCATAAACTTAAAAAAATAAAAAAAAGCCACAGAAAAATGACACATTCAGATATTCTTATATGAAAAAAATAATTTAAAAACGATATAATTTTACATAAAAACATTTTCATATAATATCTACGTGCTCATAGGTATTATCTTCATGTTTTTTTTCATGCTTTGAAGAAAATCCATTTCCATCCAATATATTTTGTAGATCGATTCACAATCACACCGTTGACAAATCATAAATTTTAAGCTTCCTTCCGCAGTGATGTGTTTTGATATTTTCGATTAAAACCTTGAATATATTTTTCTCTCCAAACCCTAACGTATATCTTGCCCTATTAGGGCTAGCTCATTTACGTAGAGGTGTATGAAGAAAATTGTTGGCATATTAAAACACAGAATTAGAAAATTCCAATTCGCAAACTAAACCTGATTTTTTCAACTTACAATTCCTATTCTTCTTAGAAACCTCTTGGAATTGAAGCGACTTAAGTCACATCGAATTTGTATTCGACTTCAAGTGTAAGGAAAAGTTATTCAGCCCTATCACGAATTCCATCGTAATCGGAAACTTTTACGAATCCCGAAAAAAGCTATCACCAAATCCGTTCGTAATGACAATTTGTATGAGATTTTCCACTACGATGGATTTTGTGATAGATTTTTTCGGGATTCGTAACAAGTTTCCGATTACGATGGAATTCATGATAGGGCTGATTACCATCAACTAAATACGCTTAACCAAATGCAATACCATTCGAGTTCAACAACCAGATTCCCGGGTTACAAGAAATGAAAGAGAAATACAAGAACTTTATTGATGCAGTTTTAGATGGGGAATGAGGGAATGAAATGCAAAAAACACTCTAAGCTAAATATGTAATGGAACAAATTAGCTGAAATAATAAAAAGCAAACCGAAAAAATAATTCATCACACAAATATGTATGGGCAAATTCCTAAACTGCTAAGTAAACTGTTCCAAAATGCAAATACAAAAATCTCTGCTAAGCTAAGTGTCCCAAAATGCAATCGATGCTACTTTCTTGCGCAAATGCAGAGGCATTCGTGCAAATGTCAAATATTTCTTGCGCAATTCTCTTACATATGCGTATTCTGATTTGCTATATCTGCTTTGCAGGTGTTTTGCTTTGCAAATTTGGCCTATGTATGTATGTACACTTGAAGGAAATATAAAAAATATTGTTTAATGAAATTAATTTTTTTCTCATGGTTGGGTAGTATTCATTCATAAATTAAAAACTAATATTACATATAAAAATCAATACATTAGAAAATGTTGATTTACGTTTACCTAATTCACGCTGATTAAATAAACTTTTTTAATTACAAACATTTTTGGTATTCATTACACTCTTTTTATTTGCTCTATAGGACAGGTATTGATTTGTACGCGAGATATAGCGATAAATATGTGTGGTGCGATGTCTCCAAGTCATTGAAAATCAAAATGTTTCGAATTTGCCAGCAGTACGACAAACCACGGAACCATTTCACTTAAGGAATAAATTAGAAAAATGTTAGAATCGTGATGTAATTGGATAATTAATGCCCTAAAGACAAATACGATGCGTAGCACGCTCTCTCCACTGGCGATAAATTAATCGTAATAGCAAACGCAGATAACAGAAGAACTGCCAGATTTTTTTGAGTGGGTCGATCGCTCTGACCCCAGGCTTCCGAATTGCGAATAATTATCAATGAGTATAATCACATCTTTTGGGGAAGATTTCTATTAAAGAAAACGGTGAAACAAAATTACAGTTATACTTGCAATAAAGCAAGCGAAAGCATACTTTCTATGAAATTAAAACTACGATAGTGAAAGTATGAGAAGAGACTGCACCAAATCGTGCGCTTAATTGTGGTTACGCTGAGAACGGAGTTAACTAGGCTTTATGAGTTAACTTTGTCGCGAATGATTAAAAACATGATATTTTTTAATCAATTCCTTTTTTATTTTATTTAAACTTTATAGGAGACCATTTTACAAGTAAATTCGAGCAGAAAAAATTGGATATTTCGATCATTTTCGGAAACACTCTGACGTGATGCATATTTGTTACTTTTTTTCACAAAATGATCATCATTTTAATATTTCTAACGTTACTGTATCCGCCTAACAATCTCTACAAGCTTAGCTGAAGACCAAAAATATCAAAACAAATCGTAAAATCTACAAACAAAGAGTTATTACGAGTAGCTTCGAATCTGCAAGGTAAATGTATTATTATAATACGCTAACAATTTTTATTAAAGTAGATTTGGGAAAAAATAAATAAAAGCATTAATAGTTGAACTAAATTAATAAACCTTTTGGTAAAGAAAATACAAAATAATAAAAAAACCAAAAACACTTAGTCAATTCTTCATAAAACCTAATAACTAATTAAAGTTAGGTTAGTTTGGAAGAAGTTATGTTGCGGTCAAGCGCAATGGATTACGCGCCCAAAGATACGAACTTCTTACATACAAGTTCTTTTTACTGAACTTTTTTTTCTGACTAAAAAAGATTTCATTAAGAACCCAGCGAAAACTAGCTTCCAAAAACAATACGCATAGAAATAGTTCATACCAGATAATAGGCAAACTAAGGAAAATAAGAGTGGAATGATAATCCTCGTGAAAGAGGAAGACGTTTATTAATATAACCATGTATCTATTCCCTTATAAAAAAGTAATGGAAACAATAACGAAATCATTTTTGTAGACAAAAATTATAAAATATTTATTCTGCAGTTAATATTTTTCTATGTTTTGCTTGTTTTTTTGTTTTGTTTATATAGATACACTTTATTAAAAAAAATAAAAATAAACTGATATAGTATAGTAAAATTAAATAATTAAAAAAGAAAAACTCTGTTTTAAATCATTCTAAACAGCATAGCAAAATTAAAAAAAAATAATAACTAAGGAAATAAAAAATTATGCAGAGACATGGCTCTGTTATGATTTTTTATATACTTTTATATTTATAATTAGTTTGATTTCCTTTTTTTGTTATATATATATTTATATAAATATTATTTATTTTTAAATCTAAATCGCTATATATATTTGTCTTGTTTTTTTTTTTTGTTATTTTTATGTATATATGTATATATTATCTCTAAAGCGAATTGTGTACTAAAAATTGTGTTTTTATTGATACTTAATGCTATTAATTTTTTGTTGCTATTTATTTCTTACAGTTGCAATAGGTTTTTGTTTTTGTTTTTGTATAATGTGTATAAATACGTATAAATGCACTTTAAAAATTAATTTTAAAAAATAAAAAACAACAGAGTTAAAATATTTTATTAAATAAGTATAAAAGTCCATAATAATTTGTTTGTTATCTCTAATCGATAAAATATAAAATTAAATAGAAGTCAATTGCATCCATTTGTGTGTTTATCTTGTTATTAACATGCATTTTTTTGTTTTTATTCGAAAATCAATGGAAAATATATAGACATTAATACCGACGATGACTTAACTAATCAGTTCGTTTTTTTTTTGTGTTGTATTTTTGACCTAATATAATAATATTAATATCCACCCTTGAATGATTTTAATTTTTATGAACAATTTTGTGTTCCCTGTCTCACTTTTTTGTTTGTTACCTTTTTAGAAGTTATTTTTTTATGTAGCTGTAGGTGGACGTTTTATTTCATATAACGGTTTTTACTTGTTTTTATTGTGGGGCGGTTAATACTGCAATGATACTTTTTTATAATGTTTGTTTTTTTCAACACTGCAATCGCATAACAAATTTAAGCAAGAGATTTTTTTATAGATACGATTTCCTTTTTTTAAAATGTAAATTAAAATAAAATGATATATATATATATATATATATATATATATATATATATATATATATATATATATATATATATATATATATATATATATATATATTTTAATGGCAGTTATATACATTTTATTTACAATTCTAATAGGTACTTATTAAAAATAAAATATGATTTTGCTTACAATGCAGACGGAGGTACATAAACGAGTGGAGTTTGACTCTGCCGACGGGCTAAGAATTGTCTATTGCTTTTCCCCAATTTATTGTGACAGTAGACTATGGAAAAATGAATCTCTAAAATGTAACAATGTCAAAAGTCCAACACCATTGTTTTCATATCCTAGCCAAGATAACGATTGCGTAAACTGTTGCTCTCGATATCGAAAATTCAAATCAATATAAATTATACAAAAATATACAGATGGAACGGTGTAACGAATTTGCGCTAAAACACGCTTACCACCATCGCGTTAATTACATGTTACATAAATCATTTAATTTAAAAAAAAAAAACGGACTTTAATAATTCTTAAACCTACTTAAAATAATAACGTAATTCAAAAACTCTGAAATGTTGTTTCCGCTATTCATAAGGTTTTTGAAAACGACAAAGAAAATTTTAACTGATCTTGAGTTATTTTTTTTTTTTTTTGGTAAAAGTCGGTCTGGAAACTTGGTTTATCGAATTGCAATCTATTTATTAAAGTTTTTTTTTTGTTTTATTTCAATTGATTGTCAAGCTTTTACTGAAGTTTGATTCATGTACATAATTATGTAAGTCGTTTTTTATGGATAGTAAGAAAATGCTGAAACGAGGTTAAACTTTTCGAATTATTATAATTCTGAATTGATTAAAATATGAACTTATTAAAAAATGTACGCTTGGTGAAATTTCACGATTTTTTTTTTCAAAAATATGACTTAACTCTATGATATCAAGTCTGTAGCTTAAAAAATATCGTTATCTTTAGGGAGCTATTTACGAATAACTTTTATTCGTAAATTTAAACGTGTTCTTCTGGTTATTTCTGATGGATTATTCATGCAAGCACGTCAATACGATATACTTTACTAAGTACATAGCTACCAAAATATCACTAATGCGGACCTTTAAATTAAACTTCATTATACCAAAATCCAGTTTTATAGTTAGGAAAAATCATTATTCGAAGCTGCTAGTAAAAAAAGTGAAATAAAAATAATGTTATTCTAGTGAATTTATAATTTAAAAAGTAATTAAATCATGCAAAACGTCTAGGGCTAGTACAAGATATACCAGAGTAATAAAAACATTATACCTCATCTGTTCAAATTCCATTTCGTTATATATATTCAACAACCTACATTAACACGGCCTCATATTTTTTTTTACATAAATACAAAATATTATATTAACAAAAAAAAATATTCCTGTGAGAAATAAAAACAATTATTTCATGAAAAAATGTGTAAAACAAAAAAAAATTAAAAACTTTCTAAAACTAATAACTAAATCCTACTAACTCCGACTATGTATTACTAGCATAACGTTGCTTTTCTTTACTTCTGCCGCCGCCAGTCTTTGTTGTTCGAATGGAGGCATTGTGAATGCCAACTCCTTGAGCATTATTTATATCATCTAATGCTCGAAAACGAACAAAACCATGTTCGGCAACTAGCATACTGCCACTGTTGGCACTTTCACCACTGCTGCTGCCCATACCCGAGCTGCCAGTGGTGCCGGTGCCACAGTTATTGTTGCCACGATCACCAGTAACTAAATTAGTGCTGCCATTGTCTGTTAAATTACCCCCACTAGTGCTACTTGTTATGCCCGAGGACGAGCAGCCACCACCGCCGCCATTGCCGCTGCTACCGCCTCCCCCCGATGGACCGATGCCTATACTCATGCCGTCAACCCCACCGCCGCTCCGCGAACCACTGCTGGTAATCAAATTCGTACGCTCTGCATTACTACCAATCACCATGTCGTCGTCAGACTGTAGAATGTACTGCTGCATTGCAGCACTATTACTTCGTTCCAATTGACAATCACGGTAATAGTTCATGGCTTTCATCGGTGCACCACCACCGCCGCCGCTACCAACACCACGATGAGGATGTGGTGGCATGTCACGCTGGTCATCGGACGAATCACGCTGATGGTGGTTATGTGGCGGGTGGTTTGGATCGATCATCATTAATTCGGTCGCACCAACAACACCGGTTCGCATGATACGTGCTGAACCATTGTTTACACCACCACGGGGGTGATGATTTGCTGTGCTAAGTGTCTGCACTCCCGACGGACGTGACGAAGACGAAGCTGCAGACGATGAGCTCCCATTGCGACCGTTTATTATGCCACCAATATTGTTCAATGTTCCACTCTTCCGCACAATACCGTGTCGGTCGAACGAGTTGTATGTTGCATAACGTGCACTTGTGCAGGAATGTGTTGAATTCGAACTCCGACGTTCGGGGTTTTCATAATTCGTTCGATCCAAGTTTCCACGATGGTGATTTCGGCTCGAATTTGAAGTACGATCATTGTTTCTTGACATTGGTCGATCGATCATCATTTCAGCTGGGATATTACCCTCACGAATACCACCCCCGAATTTCGGTCTCTCAAAATTAGAGAAGTCGTAGCCACTTGTGCTACTGCCACCTCCATTCAAAGGTTCCGAATAACAATTGTCCGAATATTGGTGCTGGTCAGGTATCCGATTACTCGTCGAGCGCAGCTCGAAGTTCGGATTCTCGTAATGATCGGTTTGTGTTTCAGTCAGGAAATCAGAATGGTGGCCACTCTGAGCATCAATCTGTTGACGTGAGTGCATGTGGCTGCCAATGCCACTACCTGACTGCAGCGATCCTGTGTCATAGGGACGCACAAAGTTGTTCGTTGACTGCAGTTGAAAATCGTTACGTTGTGATCCCCCGCCCATCGACCCCTGCCCGCCTAAGGAATTCAACGCAAATGTGTCATCATATATGGGCTTGCCCGTGCGCAGTGTATACGTGTGCAAATTCGTGTTGGCATTACAAATGGCAGGATAATCTGTTTCAAATTGTTCTTGGCTCGAGCTGGACGTACAAGGCAAGAAGAAGCCGGCCACATTATGACCGCTGTCGGCATTCTTCTCGCGCTGCATACCACCACCACCTGGACCCATTCCACCGACGCCAACAACAGCTCCGCCACCGCCACCACTGGTTTTCAAACCAGCCACCCAAGACATCAAGGTGATAATGGCAATTTCGATTAAACGCAATGAAAACTGGTAGCCCCACTGCAGCCAGTCCATGTCAGATGACGATGTGATTAACGGACGTGTCGTCGAAATGCTTATGGCACCGAATATCTGCAAAGCTGCCAACAACACAAACAACAATGCGGTTGCAATTGTTATGTGAATAGCATAGGAAAGGTTTTGAAATCCATGAATGTAATTTTGGCTCTTGCTTCGGAGAATCCTTTTTAAGATTCGATAAATGTACAAGTACAACAGCCCTAAGCTGAGGCATATAAAAATATAAATAATCTGACATATGAGCGAGAGTACCCTTGGTGGTGGGGGCGGCGGAATGGTCAGCTGATGATGGTGATGCAGCAAAGGTTGCTGCAAGTGATGCTGTTGCAGCACCATATTGTTGGTGGACGCCACTCGATGATACAGCCCATTACGATAAAGTTGCTGATAGTAGAACTGTTGGCTGTGACTGGTGGTATAGCTTTCGACATAATGTAGTGTAATGCAGAGGACGACATGAACGCCACTGCCAACAACAACAGTCAGTGGACGAATCAGAGCGGAATAACGATTGTTCTTGTGATTCAGACTCTTAATGAGCAGGAACAATATCAAGACCGAAAATGAGATCGTCAAAAAAGTTGCCGGCAAATTAAGCAAAATTTCTGACACGAAAATATGAAATGTCGAGTGGATATTATACGCGTCGTAGCACAGGTAAAAAATACGTGAACTACAAATAATAATCAGAATCAAATGGATGCAAATGAAATAGGATTGACTAAAGAGATGTGTAAGCTTATTGTAAAAGATCATCTTAAATATTGAATACACGCCTAAGATCGTGAACAGAATGACGGACAGATAGACATGGATATTCCATGCCACCGACCAGGTGGCTGTGTTGTGTTTTGTCGATGACGACGATGAGGACGAAGAAGATGAAGAGGCTGTGGCTGAAGACACAGTTGTCGATGATGTAGATGAAGACGATGATGATGAAGACTGGCCATTCTGATGGAGGTGATGTTGTTTCTGTTGTGATTGTTTTTTGCTACCACCACCTGCGAAATGGAAGAAAGAAAATAATCAAAATACACTTCTTGACAAATAGAAAGAAAAAAAATTAAATTAGGCAAACGAAACTTACCACCTGTATTTGGTGTGTCTGTTGGCTTTGTACTCATTTTTATTTTCGGTTGTGTCTTCGGTTCATCCTGGTCTTGGCCAAGATCATCGGGTTCGTTGGAATCTTCAGTGTCATCACTGCTATCACTTCCACCGCCACCGCCTGCCAAATCGAAATTCTTACTCTGGTTTATGTTCGGATTCTGACTATTTCCACCTCGATTATCTTCGGGCATATTCTCTGGAGAAGTCTGAACTACAACCACCGGTGATGATGGTGGCTGAGGATTGTAAGCTGGCCTCGAGGTAACTTGCTTTAGCAGAACCTCGGGAATATCTTCCTTACGACCATTCGAACCGGATAGAATACGTCGTATACTGGGCAGATGTTCTTGTCTGGGATTATGAATGGCATCGCTAATCTCAGACAATGGAACTGTATTTACCGCACCGTCACCAAAACTATCTACTCCACTGCCAAGTCGGTTATTGCCACCTTTTTGAGAGGGCGTATTCAATGCCTTCTTACGCTGTCCATCTTGGTCCAATGGTAGCTGCTGTGGCTTGTGACTAGTGGCTGGAAAATCCCCACTAATTGGATTACTTGGAATAGCTATTGAACCACCACCACCAACACCTCCCAAATCAGGTGGTCTAAATGGTATTCGTTCGTGTCCTGGCATTAAACTTGGTGGTGGAATTGGACGTCGATTGATATAAGTTCCTGTATTAACAATTACACCTTCATTATTTGTACCACGCAATGTGGGCTTATCAGCAAAAGGATTTTGATATTCTGGCGGTAATGGCGGTGTGAAGAATGATCGAGCTGGTGGCGAATACGATGGCATATCTCCAGGATACATTGGAATAGTTGGTTGACTCTTTTTCAGTATGTTTGGTACTTTGTAAATGAATAATAGAAAATAAATTGCATATTTTTGAAGAAAAAATAACGAGAAGAGAAAAAAAAATACCTAGAAGAACTCTCCAGTCATTTTTTTTTTTTGAAAACAAGGCTATACCGATAGATAAATGCCCACACAAATTATTAAACTTCCACCATTATTTATTTTAAATTCTCAAGTTTTAATTTCTAAGTAATTTTTGTTATTTGATTTGTACTACTTATTTTATATTAAATATAACCTAACTCCGGGTCAATAGTTAGATAAAATAAAATCATAGAAAAGGATTAAAAAGGGTATTATTTTAAATGCGGGGAACTTTAAATTGGCAACACTGTTTTCTGTGACAGCGGATTTGAAAGTTCTCGATTGTTTTGAGGTTAGTTTGTTTGTATACTAATTGAGTTGTACTACTATTTACAATTGAGCAATATCAAATTTATGTTTGGTATATGAATTTGGTATATAATAATTGAAATTAAGTTCTCTTGTTGAACCCGGGAAACAGTTGCATTAACCTTTCGGGGAGAAATTTAAAGTTCTGATATGCAATAGAATCTCAGGTTCTATTTATAAACGGTACCCATCGACATGCAAACAGCACGTTTAAAAGCGTTCGTGCTGTTCGAAAAGTTCCACCATAGGTTAAAGTGGCTGCTGACCAGAAAAAGGTCAACACACTTAGACCAATATTTGGTCCGTTGTGATAAAGTTCCACCATTGTTCGCGCTAAGATTTCTCTTAAATGAAACTTAAGTTTATTTTTAAAATAAAATAAACTGTTGATTATTTGTAGTATCCCTTGGCATAATAAGTTGGACTGTCATGCAGATGGTCTGGGTTCGATTCTCAACCACTGCAAACATTTTTTCAGGGGTGTACTGCTTCTTGCCAGGAAGTGACTAATCCTCCAGGGTTATGTTAGGTTGACATGGGTACCAGCATAAAAGGCGACACACTTAGATTATAAATAGGTTCATTTTGATACCATAACCCTCCGAGAGTATCTCTTGTCATAAAAAGTCCTTTTCGGAATTGGTAGAAAACTGAAGGTACCCTCGATTCCTGCCGACAATACGCACACAGGAATATTTTAGAGTTTTCAGTCACTAGATTTGAGATCCCACGTTTTTTTGGCCTCTAGTTTATTTATTTATTGTTGATTGTTTGTTTATATTTCAGTACAGCCCGCATCTTCTTGGCCGATTTACCTGGATTATGTATGCATAATTTCTTCCCAAAGATTGTTTAAATGTTTTGCCGTCGCTGCTGACGTTGCGTATCGGAGGATTTTCCTTTACTGTTACCTTTTACGTTAAACTTTTGCACCCACAATATAAAAGTTGCGTTCTCGGTGCAAAACGGTAAGAAATCACCGTACGCTCCCGGCCAAGTGACTGGTAAATCCGCAAATCACCCGTGACGACCGATACACCCACCTCTCACTTACCGCAACCGTTTGTTTAAGACAAATTAAAAACTTAAAAAATTCCCGCTGGACAGATTTTAATAATTTTTAAGCTCTATTTTAAAATCGGGATTTAAATTAAACACAACATTACGAAAAAGAAAAAGTACGAAATTAGAGTTAACATTTTCAATAGCGGTAGAACATGGAACGCATTTGCCTTATCGGAACTAGTTCCTGGAACCTTGCCCACGGGTCTTTTTTGAGTTTAATCAATAGCACCACAATCTTTTTTGCAGCTACGTCAACTTTAGTTTTGATTTGGAACATAGATTCATTTGTGCACAATAGCAATACTAAGTCTATACAAAAAATAACAATGAATATTTGATATAGTTGATATGTACCAAATATGAATGGGATATTGTTTTATTGAAACTAGTAGTACATTTAAATGAGAACACAAGAAATTTCATCTTGAATAATCACAAGATAATGTCGGATCTAAACTATTTCATTAAAATGTTCGGATATCGCGACACTGTCCGTACAGTGTCGGATTTCAATTGACTCATTCTAATGTACCCGAATAATTATATTGTTAAAACCAGAATCTCTGCCTGACTCGCTAGGTACTAGAGTCGCTGCCGGATTGACCGTCTGATGATCAGATCCTGAAAAAGCTATGACTCCAGACTATATAAAAAAAAACTTGGTGTCGGCACGCTCAAGTTGTTGTTGTTTCATTTAAACCTCAAGTAAATAAACCTCATATAAATATGTATTAGGAAAATTATATTAGGAGTATTATATTATCAAGGTAGATTGCTTATCAAATGCCTTATTATCATCAGAATATCCATCTACGTACATAAGTCCATTCCTGTTTCTAAGATTTATAAGAATTTAATTGAGTAGGTTAACTTTCACTGAAAAATATCTTTCTTTTGAGCATGTAGTAATGTCCATACATTTAAAAATTAAACTACGACAAAAATTGCTAATTACATTTTGTTTCGTATTACTATAGTACTAGGTTGTCTTTAAAAGACGAAGTTTGACACTACCAGCTCTCTACTACCAATCTCTTTGCTCTTTACTGTTAGTATTACCCTCCGTTCTTGTAAAAGTGCATCTTTGAAAGATAAGTCGAAATCTAGAATTATTTTTTTAATTGTTGATTACACTGATTACACTGCAATGATAATTGCGTAAGTAATAGATTCCTAACTACGAATAGATGATGATTTGAATGAAAGTATTATGAGTTGCCATACAAATAAAAAGTATCTTTTCAAATATTCTAATTTAAATTGTTGTGCAAATGGTAATAAAAACACTGATTGTAACTTACGTGATGGTGATGGTGTTGAATTTAATAAATGTCGATGCCTATCACGATCATGATTATGATGTCTATTTGGATTTGGATACGTTGGATTGCTGTTGCTTTTTAAGATATCGGCATTTGGAGCTGATGTCGGAAGAGCATGATCCCGTTCCAGATCTAATTCATAATTCCGATGATGTAAATTTATTTGCTGTTGATGTGCCGATTTTTCTAAATAACTGTTTTAAAAACGAAAATAAGTCAAAAATAAAAAAATATGTCATTTGAAGAAAATAAAAATATAAGCAAGATAGACTACCGTAAAGTCGTTAATGGTGGTGTTGCAATTGTTGTTAGACTCGGTATATAGCTGTTATCAGGTATGCTCCGTTTTGTAGTGGATGTTGTACCATATGCAACTTTTATCAATACTGCTGCCACACTACGTTCCAAATTGTCTAATTTATCTAAATAATGACCTCCTCCGCCACCACCTCCTGCATTTTTATTGTTGTTGCTACTACCGCTACTACTACTACTTCCACTGCCACTGCTGCTATTGTGCGAATGATGATGATGATTACCCATTCCACTACTGCTGCTGCCTTCGTTGCTGCTAACAATATCACTATTTGAATTTGCAACACCATCTAAGCTAATGGGATCAAGAACTAGCAGCCCACATACCGGTCGTACCGCATAGAATTCGATCAGGATAAATAATATGAATAGAAAGTTTAAAGTTAAATATTTTCCTAGATATCTTGAGATTTTTAAATGTAATGTATTTTGAAATTTTTTTCTGGGAATTTTTGTTGTGGCAAATTTATTTGTTTTTGATATCGAAGATGGTGATAATGATAATGATGGCGGCGTTGATTGGTGATTTACATTAGCATTAGGTAAACCAGAACTAGCGGCAATTAATAATGGCTGAAGACGAGGGGTCACTGCTTCTGTTTCTGCTGTTTGTGTTCTTGTCGCAGGTTGTCGATTTGTGTCGCCATCTTGTATTATGGATTGTATTCTGAAGTTTGGAAACGTTGATGATGTTGTTGTTGTTGTTTCGGTTGGTGTTACAAAAATAGAGTCATCATCATTTTTCTTCTTCACTACCAACAGTCTGAGGCGTTTTTTAGCCACATCTCTTCGCTGACTTATACCACTAGTAGTACTATAATAATTGTTAAGATCACAGTTGATTTTAATAATCGACATTTTTGTTTTAATTTTTTATTTTGTTCTTATGTTTGAATTTGAAATTTTTTTCTTGATGCCTTATCTTAAATCAAGCAGCAAAATTCCTTTTCAAAAAATTATTTTTCTCGTTGCATAACTATCTTCTCATATGATGATGAGAATGATGATGGCATTAATGATTGCCAAAGAATCACAATTTTTCTTCGTTGAAGAAATACCTTTGTGGTGAAGCTGAAGCTGGGGCTTGAGCTAGCGATAGTAGTATTTTTGATAATGGATTCAATGACAGTGCCTATTTGTGGCAATGAATTTCCTTTGAAAATTTTTAATTTAAGATGCATATTTTGAGAGTATATAGGTTCGATAAAATTTACTTCTTATTTAAAATTTCATTATTGTTTTGTTTACATAATTTAAATCCTGGTTTCATATTTATATAATGAATTATTTATATTTGTATAGAATGACAATGAGTTATTTAATCGAATTGGTGTTGTTGACGCGTTGACACTGGTGTTCTAAAAATGAAAAAGAAAAGCAAGAAATGGAAAATTAGTTAAAAATAATTACACAATAATAATTGATAGTTTTTTTTTGTCGGAATTCATTGCAGAATCGGGTTTTAGGAGGTTTTTTTTAAACGGTTCTGATCTCCCTATGCCACCCTATATGTCGAAGACAATGCAAGGTTTTAGAATTGATAAATCTTTTATTTTTTTTTTTTAAATTTTAAAGGTGTGACAGCAGTTTTAATAAACCAATTAAAATCATTTTTTTAGATGAATCGAAAATGAGAATGATTTTTAAGGATTATTTATGATTATGACAATATCTTTTGTGTAATTTGTATTTAACCTGGTGTAAGTAAAAAGTATTTATATAATCAAATTCAAAAGCATTTGTAAGTACTTAGCTTCAGTTTTTTGACATTTTTGAATTGATTAAGGAAATGAAATACAGATTTTCATAGAAGTTTTGGATGTTTCTTTTTTAATCTCTGAAATCCTATCGGCACTCAAGAAACTTGAAATAAAAAACAGGCTAAGATTAGGATTATTAGGTTTAGGTTATTAGGTAGAGGGATTTATAGAGAAAGAATACATCCCACTTTAAACTAATCAAACAAAACCAATTCCACCACCTAGTATGAAGTGTTGGGGAAAGCTATAAGAAAGCTTAAGAACAAGGCCTGCAGAGCAAATCATCAACCAAGTCTGGATGGAAGGACGCATTTCCGATCACTGAACAATGCTCTATATGCCCCATCTACAAAAAAGGCAATGCTATGTCCTGCAAGAGCTATCGAGTCATATCCTTTTTTGACGTCATATTAAATGCTGTTTGTGAGCGTCTTACCTATAAGCCCGTAAAACAACAACGTAGTCAGCAAGCACCAGTTTTGCTTCATGTCGGGCAAATCGACTAAATACCAAACCTTCACATTGAGAAACATACAGAAGAATTACCATAGAAAACCGTTGCTACCTAGATATATTTTGTCAAAGCAAATAGGTTCAAAACTTTCTACGCGAAAGACGAAGTTCATGCTCTACAAAACAGATTATTCTACTAGTCCTCTTTACGACGCCAGGTGTCTTCAACGGATAATTGATAATTTTTTTATATTATACGCGCACTCAAGGGGATATTAATACCCTTATAATGTTAAACACAGTTCGAGCAGTTAGAAAAGTAGGAGTACGTCCGAAATTGAGCTCAAGGAAAAAACTGATTTCTGCTGGGAGGGCGAATGGAGAAGAGGATACAACCGCAAAATCTATGAAGATGCCAGAGATCGATAGCCTTAAAATATTGTTCCTACCTCATGGAGATTTATTGTTTTGTTTTAGAGCGCATTCTAGAAATGCATATTAGAAGCATCCTAGATGTATTCGCCCTTGAAAAATATCAACACGCATATCTAAAAGGCAACTTAAATATGAGGTAGTGCATATGATATCGCCCTCAGCGATAAAAAGATTCAAATTACGTTACGTAATATTCAACAAAACACATCAGTGAGGAAACATCGTAGGGTGGTGTTGTCACTTCTTATACGGTTTTAAGTTATGAATAAAATTCTCCTCGACTCAGCGACCAAACCTCGATGAAAACAATAACATTTTCAGAAAGCCCATTCTGAGTATCGATACTATAACGAAAATTTTAGAAGGATTTTGATAAGCTGTACAAAATCAAATCTTTTTTTTTTTTTTCATTTCATTTATTTAATTTGCCTATAAACATTAAAATATAAAGTATAAAGTATAATATTTATGAACTTAAACATCTATTGCTTTGAGTTTGGTGATGGTTTCGAAGAATTTGTACACCTTATCACGGATTTCATCTCTTTTCTTATCTTTTTTTTTAAGTGAGTTTTGCGTGAGTAAGGTGGTTTTTCCGGCTGAAACTGACGCATAAATGAATTTTCCGAAATTTCTTCCAGATCTCGTGAGAAATTTCTATGCGAGCAACGCATCTACTTGAAAGCATCATGTGTGGAAATTGTCTTTAGACAAAATATCATCCCTCGGCATAGTCCAAGATATAAAATGTCCAACTTCATAGAATTTAAGAAGTATTAAAACTCTAGAATATTTACAAAGACAAGCCAAAAATATCGAAAAACAGTACGTTCCACTCTCACGGAGCATACTAACACTAACCAACCATATATCTCTCGATTTGCCTTCAACCTTAATGCACATTCTTCAAACATGAGCTGCACTATTGTGTTTCCTTTACAACACCACCCCTTTCACATGCACAATACCAAAGTTCTCATTAAAGAAATGATTTCTTTTTAATCCATATAAGCTTAAAAAAGATTTTATCTTCTTTTTTAGGGAAAACAGACCTATGTATGTAGCTATGAACAAAAGTTTTTCAATTGCTGGAATACATGTCCGACAAACATTAAAACGATACAATGTGATGCTTAACGAAGCGTGCAGTAGTATGTATGTATGTACTTTGAATGCATTTTTCGAGAAGGGTAGGTCGTTTGGTCGGTCGGTTGGATAGGTACAGGATAAAAATGGAACACCATCATCTTCACATCCACAACAAACTGAAGCGTTTTTTGCCTGTGGTGATGTGGACAGTGAAGTTTCTTCATTCATTTTAAGCTTTAAACGTCGGTTTTACATAGAACAGTACATAAACAAAACAAGAAATTTTAAGGGCTTTCCCTTTTATAAAATAAAAAAAAGATTCAACAACAATATATAATGAATGTCCATGGTCTTTTAATAAGAAAAAAATAATAAACACAATTAGGTATAGGACAAGTAAGATCTTGAGATTTATTAAAAAAGACACACTCCTTTTGCGCTCTTTTGTATGAAAATTTCCAGCAATGGAAAAAGATATTACCACAGATAATAGAGATCGTTAGCGTTTAGTTTTAAAGCATATGTTCGGACTTAAAGCTTCAAATCAACTATGCGCAATTAAACTTAAGCGGGCTAGAGAACACATAATAGGGCCTGGTCCTAAAGAGTAAGCTTGGATAAGTTAGTCTTTCAAGTTTAAGTCAAGTCACATCTGATTTCTTTTAGCAAATATAAAATTTTGCGAGAAAATACATTTGGATTGGCGTGGCAAACGTTGTCCCACCCGTTAAGCACGAACTTGCTCTTATGTAAGACTAAAAAAATGCACGACTGGATCGCACGAACTTGCTCTTATGTAAAAGTACTTTGGAATTTAAAATACATTTTATAAATATAAAACATGGATTTAATGAGATTGTAGTGGTCACCCTCTAATTCCTAAAACATAATCCCAATATCGTTTGCAGACTTATTGTATTAACGTCATTGCAAAATATCGTAGGCTAACTCTACGCAGTCTGCACATGCACAGTCTTCCAAAAAAGTAGATAGTTAGTCACAATATAGTCGCTGATGATTCGTCTGCTCGATTGCTACGTTTTTAAATTAAATTTTGTATAAGTTGTATAGTATGGATTGTGATATAATTATGTAGATATTAAAATAATTAAATTTGGATTAATTGTGAAATCTCAGAAAACATTATTTTTATTTCACTCGACGTATACACATCAAGATAATAATGTTCAAATGCATAAAATTGCCGTCTGGTTTCCGGAAAAGCAGAGATCAAAAGTAAATCTCAACCTTTTGAAAGGTCTCTTAAATTACTCTCACTTGTTGAGATTTACAAAAATGATCACTTAATAACCAGTTTACTTCAATTTTTTTTTGGTTTCGGTTTCTCAGAGAGAAACTTTTATTTTGATTTTTTTTAGGTTTTGGTTAACCGGTGACCACTTATTGCTGCAAGAAAAAAATAAAAATAATTAAATAAATAAAGAATAAAAATAAATTCTTCTCTAAGTTTTATACTTAGTGAAAGAAGATACAATTTAAATTCAAAAACTCTTGGGAGTTTTCTTTTAGTTAGGCTTAATACTTAACAATTAACTTAGTGAAAGTGCCCAAACCAAATTTCAAGAATGGAAATAACACAAGTTTACTAACAAGAGTTAAAGGTTTTATTTTTATGACTGAAGTAATATATTTTGTGGTTTTTACTTGCAAAATAAAGAAAATAATATAATTTATCATTTTAACCATTTTTGATTTATTTTCTACGGAAAAGGTTTAAGGTTAACCATTTCCATTTATTTTTAGTTAAATAAGTCAACAGATAAGAGATATTTGTGAACATAAATGATAAATCTCACCCAAAGACCTAAAAAATTTATTTTTAAAAATAAATCACAGACCAAGACCAAAATGAAATTGGCGAATTAAATAAATCTCAGTGAGAAACCGATTGAAAATAAAGGTCAACGGTTATTTTGGATCTCTGCGGAAAAGTATGAATTTATGCAAATAAACTTTAAAAAAAAATCGTTTTATTATTAAATAAATTTTTTATATAAGAAATTTCTATAAAATTTTTCAAGAAAAAAATGTAGGATGCGAATTTTAAGTATTATTTTAGGAAATAATCTCAAAAAATAATCGTTCATAGGTTTTGAAGATATTGATTTAAAAAAAAATATTTAAAAAAAAAAAACCAACAAATATTTTTTCGAATATTTTTATACACAATATTATTTTAAACTTAAGGGGACTCCTGCTGAAAATTTTGGGTTAAAATCCTTAGAGTCATTAATGAGAAAGTCGAAAATCAAAAAACAAACGGGTCTATGGCAGGTACCCCTAATAACATTTTGCCCCAAAATTGTTTTTGACCAAAATGTAGCCTATGTTCATAATATCACACCTAATTCTTTTTATCAAAATCGTTAGAGTCGTTTTCGAGATAAATAAGATTTTGCATTACGGGTGTATGTGGGGTACCGTTAGTTTTGGAGCTAAAAAAAAATTTCAATTTCTTCTCTAGGGAATCACCGAAGACCCTTAACTACCGAGTTTGAAGAAAATACCTCCGGTAGTTTAGGCTGTAGTTCGAGGTACAGACATACAGACAGACAGACGGAATTGTCGGACCCACTTTTTTCGTCTTCGCTATCATCGTATTGTCAACTTTGATCAAAATCTCGAGTTCGATTTTTTTTTCAAATGCAGAACTTGCCCTATAGTACCTACATATATCGCAAGTAAAAAATAAAATGCACAACTGGGTCGCCCGAACTTGCTCCTATGTAATAGACTAGGAATTTTAGAAATGAATGTTGTTAGAGAAAAATGACAAACAGACAAACACGGAATGCAATGTTAACATGAATTTATGCAAGAACAAAAATTATAAGTCGTTGTAGTGGTTTCTTAAAAACAAAAGCTTTTATATACAAACTTTTTAAAAGATTTTAAAGAACAAATTTTGGTACGCCAATTTAAAGTTTTTATTATTGTTCGAATAAAAATTAAATTTACAAAAAAAATATTTAGCCGTTTCTGAGATATCGAATTTTCAAAAAAAGAAAAAAGAAATTTTTTTTTCCAAAATTCAAAAAATATTTATTTTAAAGTTTTGAAATGCAATGTGTTTAAGACTTTTTAGAAGCTTCTCTATAAAAAATTTCATTAAGATCCGTTATGTGAATAATGAGAAATTCAAAATTCGAAAAAATGGTTCTTAGGTAGGTACAAATGAATTTTTTTGTTAGATGTCTTGAGTGATAAACCGTTTTTTTTTAACAAAAATCCAAGTCAATATATTCATCGCCCCAAAATGTCAAACTTCTAAGCCCAACCCTTAAAATGATAAAAATAAAAAGGAAATATTAAAATAACCTTTACCTGACTATACTCATGATTTTTATTATTCAACATCTGTTGGAAGATTGACCAAAGATATATAATTTATGCCCCTCCGTTTATCATAAACTTTTTTAAAGTATAATGTTTGTCATTTTGTAATAAGACTTTGCCAAAGTTGCATCTACAAATGAGAAATGTATATCTGGGAAAAAAATGATTTTATATAATTTTGCGTTTTTAAATTTTTTTACAAAATTTTACAGGTTTCTCTTATTTTTCAGATTTTAATAAGATGAGTGTTTCATTTTAAAAACTCCACTTTTTTCGAAGTCAAAACCAGTCCCATGTATTAATTCTGTACTGTACATATGTATATACCTGTCTAGATCGTTAATTAAAATAACGAACAACTCACCAACTATCCCGATAATCTGTGAGGAAAAAAAAAAAAAAAAAAAAAAACAAATACATAACTTAATTTCTTCTCGTAGGATGTTTTTTTCTCATCATTATCTCTTTCTTCGTGCGCGGCCTGCACACGCACAAATACATTTTCTTCTTTGTCTGTTGTTTTTCGTTTGAAATCAATTTTAATAATTTTTTTGTTCGCCTTTCATTCGATAAAAATATTTGGTTTAATCTCTTGACAACAAAATTTTGGATGGGATCTGTATGCAACTTCCAGCAATTTTTATGGAGTTATTTCTGACATACGAGTATTTTCAAAATACTAATTTTACTATTTCTATTAGTTTCGCAAAAAATATTTCGAGGTTTTAATCAACGTAAGGATAATGGATATGTCCAAATAGTTAGCGCCATATTGCAGTTAATGGACACTTTAATATTTCGTATATAATGAATCTAACTACAGAATTGGTAATACTTTTCTTTATTGGATGGCCCATCCTTTGTTAGACCAAATGGAAGTTAACCGTTTTGGGTACCTTGCGAGAGTCTGTGGATTACTGAGTTTATTCCCATCACTTTGTGTTTTTATACAATAGCTTTTGGCTTACACAGTGAATACGCATCAACAATTACGCGTCAATATCAAGCAACGTGTACCAAAGAACTTGCATTGAGTAGCTCGTTTTGAGCCACTCACAGTATTTTAAACACATTTACATTCATTTCGAATGAATACTCAGAATGTATTGATTTTTATAAACGAATATGATAATAGTTCACAATCGTTTGAGTTAGTCATTCGCAATAAATTATTCATCATCCACTGGCATTCATGAGCCATGCGAATGTTTTCCGTTGATTGTGAATGTGTTTGCATTACATGCCGTATCACCTGCGAAACCAAAAAGTATGCGATAAAAGATACTTTCTCTTTTTTCATTATTCGTTGTTTTTGTGCCTGGTCCAATAATTAATTCTAAATTAGTCAAAGCTATCCCGATTGGAATGTTTTAACAATCAGATAGCCTATCCGATAGCCACTCCAACACAGGAATTGTCAGTGCGGATGACATTTTGTCTTGTAAGTCACACACGACTGGTGAGACACTCAGCAATTTGAGAACTGAATCAATTAATTCATTGAATGACTGCGAGTCCACCAAATATTCGAAGATTTATGAGTGTAAGTTAGATTATCATTCCAATTTTACTCTGGTGGGATCAATGAGCTTTTATAAGATGTGAATATGATTCACATTCGTCTGTTTTCTGTGAGTGCGAGACTGTCTAACACGCCGACTCCACAGGACTTTTCTTTTTAAGTTGAATGTTTAAATATTTTGTTAACATAAATAATTTTTTGGTATGCAACTGCACAGAAGAAAGAAATTGATGTTTGCGAATTTTAGGTCAAAAAATTAAGAAGTGATTTTGGAACAGGTTTTATGATATTGGGACCGGTTCTTTTAACCGGCTCTATCTCAGACAAAAAATCATCGATTCTTAAATTTTTGTATTCAAACACAAATTACTAATTATATTCTTAACGAGTTCACATTTTTGTAGTTTACGTTCTCACAAGCGCAATTCTCATCAGACAAAGCGAATGTGGACAGTGCCGAAGGGAAAGTGAACTAGTCAGTTTTCTCGGATGATATATTTTTCGCATGATATTTTTCTCGCACGATATAGTTTTCTCAATGCGTAGGTAGAAAATCTTAAAAATAAATAAATTTGGTAGTGCAACAGCTCGAAGTGAACCAGGACCTAGTGACTTACAACTCTCAACCATTCCTGTGTGCGTGTTACCAGGGAACGGAGGGGACCTACAATTTTTTGCCGATTCCGAACGGCTAATGAGCATTTCCATGACAAGAGATACTCTTGGAGAATTTGTCAATTCCTCGCAAGAGGCAGTACACCCCTGAAAAAAACTTTTTAGCAGCGGCTGAGAATCGAACTCGAGATCTTCCGCATGACAGTCCAACGCACAAACCATTATACCAAGGGGTACTTCAGGTAGAAAATCTTAAATTCCTTTTTTACTTGCTGCAGGATATCTCAAGTCATAAAATGCATTTGTTTTTCCCGTAAACTTTTTGTTGATTTAATGACCGTTAGAAATGAAAAAAATTTCGCTTGTGAGGAATAAAAATAATAATTGTTTTTTAATATCTTTATATTAAAAATAATATAGATACATAAATATAACTTTTAACGCTCGTACGGGAGGACAATAATTGTTATTTATCCAGGTAATAAGTTTTAAGATATTTAACCTTCTATAATAATATGAATTATAAAAAATACAAAATACAGAAAAAAAAACAAAATCTTAAAAAGGAGCAACTAATTTTTATGAAATCGAAGAGAAACAAACATAACTGCCATTTTAAAAAAGGACAAAGAATATACAAATTTCGGCAGTGGTTATAAAATTCAACTTTTATTCATAATACCTACTAGTATTATTTTGTATTAAATGAATTCTTTATGTTTTTTTTTTCTTCAAAAAATTTCCATATTTATATTTTATATTTATTTAATTTTATTTTATATTTATTTCGATGCGCAAGTTCCGGTATGGATTTATAAAGTAAGTGGAAATAATAATAATAAAATGAATGAATTATACTCCTGCGCCAATACAAATAAACGAATATCAATAAGGTATTTTATTTCCACAGTCGTGTTATTTATAACAACAAAAACATCTTAAAGATCGGCTAACGAACAGAAAATAAAAATAAAAATAAAAATAAAAAAGAAAACCTTTTTATACACTGGTTGGATTGCGAAGGTAACCGGCTCTACTACATTGGGATATTTCAATTTAAAAATTGACAAGAAAGCTAAACATTTTTCGTTTACACAAAAACAATATAACACTTCCTATATGTGTCGCTTAATATTATAGTGGCCTCCATCTGCCGACAATTTGTGCAATTTAAATACATTTGTGAATCTCGGTATTTGAAAGTATTTGAACATTCTATTTAAAATCAAGATTTTTGTTTGTCCTGAAACCTATTTTCCACTAAAAGCTAAAATTGAGATACAAAAATAAATAAATTAGAGATGAACGGCCCGTTGAGAACCTTAAACCTAGTGACATCAATCATTAATGCATGTTAGGAGGAATGGAGCGGGCCTACGACGAACGGCTCAGATCAGAAGAACTTCTCATGGTAAGTGATACTTTAGCAGAATTTTCACCTCTTCCCAAAAGGTAATACACGGCTACAAAATATTTTTGCAGCGGCTGGGAATCATACCCAGATTTGTATTTATGGTTTGTTATAACAATAATACCATTATTCTAAAAATCTGTGTTTTATACTTTTTATCCTTTATAAACAAAAAATTAATAGAAAAAACAACATTTGTGTTCAACTTTATCATTGAAATACACCAGTGTAAGATGAACATGTTGTTGGCCGCCTGGCTCTGGGATGACTTCTTCGTTGTGTCCGTCAGTAGTTCATCGTCCGTCTCCACCATGAAGTTAAGAAAAGAGAAACATTAGCTCTACGTTGATAATGACAATGCACACAAGTATTCTATATTATAGATGAAGCACCAGCAACAACAGCAGCTTGGGCTATACTTCATCTGACAGGTTTCTTTTTTAATTTTTTTTGCTAGAAGTTGTAGATACACTATATACATACATATATTGGATAAATGTTTCGTCTCAGATTTTACCGCTTTTTAATACCTTTTTCCTTTTCCTCCGTCGCATATCTTTGGCTTTGCATAAATATTTTTGAGTTTGTTGTTTTTTCTGTCTGTTTGCATTTTTTCTGTTTTTTTTTTTTTTTTTTGTGTCATAAACTTGTATGACGCATCGTTGTTTTATGTGTTTAACAAGATATTTTAGTTTTTTTGTAATTAATCAAAAATTAAGGATACTAAATACCATCAAAGCTGACCTTTAGGAAGTTGATTTAAGATTGTTTTATTTGTTTAAAAGATTTTAATAATTGAGTGTTACTTGGTGGAAAAACATAAGTGTTAGGAAACCATATGAAGCAATTGAAGTAATTTCCAATTACAAACAGTTATACATTCAAATGATTTTCTCATTTGCTTCTGCACTCAATTATATTACACTCGATTGTGTAATATTAATATTTTGAATGTCAATTGCCATTCCACCGTTGAGCATAACATCATTTTCTCAAATCCTGAATTAAATTGAACACATTTTTTGATACCTTCACAGTTTCACATTAATTTTACATACATTTTTTTAATATTACAGTTAACGTAAATTAAAATCAATTTTATACACTTAAACATTGAACACAAATTGATTTATTAAATAAATACAAGACAATCCAAGTACACATACATACTCGTATGTATGTATGTAAAACACAACATACAATCCCCTTCATTTACGAATTCATCATATTGGTCCTTTGAGCCAGATGTGTAAATCAACATACATTTAATTTCTATGAACTGCAGGAAAGAACACTATATTGAACAATCAATTAATAAAATCCACGACTGGGTCGCACGAACTTGCTCTTATGTAAAAGACTAAATGTTATTAGAGAAAAACTGTTCATAAGCATAAAATTAATTTTTTAAATGACTAAAACATTATATAAAAAAAATTAAAACATTTTTAAGAAAAAATTTTGGTACGCCAATTTAAAGTTATTATTATTGTTCGAATAAAAATTAAATTTACAAAAAAAAATTTTGAGCCGTTTTTGAGATATCGAATTTTCCAAAAAAAATACAGATTTTTTTTTCCAAAAATTCAAAAAATATTTTTTTTTTAAGTTTTGAAACGCAATGTTTTTAAACATAATAATGAGAAATTCTGATAAAATGGTTCTATGGTAGGTACAGTCAGTAACATCTAAATTTCAATTTTTTTATTAAATTATAGATCGTTGAAATTAATCAAAAGAAAAAAATTTTAGCAAAATTCTCGGAACCGTTTTCGAGAAAAATACGATTTTCGAAAACCATTTTTTAACATTTGTATGGAAGTTACCGTTAGTTTTAGATAAAACAAAATTTTTTTCTCAAATATTGTAGATTATGTTAAGAAACTTTTATTTATCAAGTTTGAAAAAGATCGAGAATGGGGTTTTCGAAATATTGAGTTTCCAAAAAAAGTTTTTGAAATTTTTTTAAAAAATCCAAAAAATAAAAAATTGAAAATTTGAATATGTAATAATATTTAAACTTTGGAGAACCTTTAGCATAAAAAAAATGATTTAAATCGGTTGTACCGTTTTCGAGAAAATAAAAAACAAAAAAAAATGGACCCGGGAGGCTACCAAAAATTACAATTTTTTGATAAATTTTTTTTCAACCATTACTTAGTTTTAACTAAATGAAATTCAAAAACAATTTTTTTTTAATTTTGTGGGACAGTTTTTGAGAAAAAAAAAATATTTATAAAATTTCGAAAAAAATCGTATATGGCAGGTACCGTTATTTTTGGTCTTAAAAAAAGAAAAAAACGTGTGGGGGAAAAAAATTAAAAATGATATCTACCAAGTTTAAAGAAAATCGGCCGAGCTTTAATCGAAACGACAGACAGACATACAGAATTGCGAGACCCACTTTTTTGGTCTTCGCTATCATGTCAACTTTGATCAAAATCTCGAGTTCGATTTTTTTTACGAATGCATAACTTGCCTTATAGTACCTCTAAGTCGCGAGTAAAAACATACAGGTGATACAATTGCTATTTATAAGTATAAGCCTTATCCGAATAAAATGTGCATTATACAAAGGCAGCAATAAATAAATTATCATCTATTTATTTATTCATCACCGGGTTAAATCTGCTGATTACATTTAATACAACAATAGGCTTACAAGATTAACATATACATACTCGTAGTATGTACATACATTGATTTTTATAATAAGATAGACATTCGTAATGATTTAATAAATTTACACATGAAAGGTTAAATACATTAATACTTGTCATTTAGATTGTTCCTCACTCATTATGTCTATTTAATTGCAGACGGAGTTAAACAATGTTAATGATCGTTAGATGGGGTCATTTAATCCATAATTAGTTCTATGACTAAAAACATAAAAAAAAGTACACGTCTATTGCAAACTAATCTTTCTGGGTCAATAACTTCATGAAACCGATACGATTGCAGAGAATATCTTTAAAAAAAATTATGCTTTGAGCATATCTTTTTACTTCAAGCGTTTTCAAATTCAATAGTGCTCATCTTAAAGTATAAGTCCAGTCCAGGCGAATTTGTTTTTTTGTTTTTTTTTTTTACCAGCGAATTAAGTAAGGTTTAAGTGCATACACATCTTTAAATTCTTTCGAGTTTCTTCTTATAAAACCAAGCATTAAATTACCTTTGGAAACTATAAAATCGATATGCGCCTTGAAATCCAATTTTGAACCCACAAGCACACCAAGATCATCCATCAATTCAACTCTTAAAAGTGAATGCGTGAATTTATATAAATAAATTATAGCATTTGTTAATCTAGTTGCAAGAAAAATCTTGCATTTGGAAAAATTTAACTCTAAGAGATTGTATTCGCACCAATATATGAAAAGATCTATTTCCATCTGAAAATTTAACGGGCGAATGGTATGCAAAATTTTGACTTCATTAGCACACATTAAGGAAATAGATTTGTGAAAAATCGAAGCTAAACAATTTAATAAAAAGAAGGAAGAGCATTGGACCAAGGTGACTACCCTGAGGAATAACTGAATCGCCGTTAATAGCATTTGAGAAATGCCCACTGATATCAACAATTTGTCTTCTATCAGATAGGTATGACTCTAACCATACAAGAAAACGACTGTCACAACCTAACTTCTTTAATTTATGAAGTAGTAAACCTTGATGGACTCGGTCAAAAGCTTTAACAAAATCCGTATAGAGAACATCAATTTGGAATCCCTTTTCAATTTCGTTCAAACAAAAATTAGTGAAGAGACAGAGATTAGTGGCCGATGAGTGTCCTTTTATTAAAATCTGTTATGTCGATAATGAGTAATTAAAAATTTGAAAAAAATGGTTCTATGGTAGGTAATATCTTAATTTCAATTTTTTTATTAAATTAAAGATCGTAAAAATTAATTGAAAGAAAAAATAAATTATAAAAATTCTAGGCGCCGTTTTCAAGAAAAATACGATTTTTGAAAACCATTTTTTAACATTTGTATGGTGGGTACTTTTATTTTTAGGTAAAATATTTTTTTCACATCTTGTAGATTATATTAAGAAACTTTTATTTATCGAGTTTAAAAAAAAATCTAGCACGTGGTTTTCGAAATATTGAGCTTTGAAAATTTGAATACACAATTCGATTCAAGTTTTTGGGAAGCTTTAGCAAAAAAAAATGATCAATATCGGTGGTACCGTTTTCAAGAAAATCAAAAACAAAAAAAAAATGGTTCCATGGGGGTACCCTCAATAACCATTTTTCGGAAAAATTTTTTCAACCATTAACCTAGCATTAACTAAATGAATTTTTTTTGTATTTTTATTTTTTGAATCTGTCGAACAGTTTTTGAAAAAAAAAAATATTTATCAAATTATTTTTGGTCTTAAAAAAAAAAAAAACCTTAAAAAAATAAAAAATGATATCTACCAAGTTTAAAGAAAATCGACCGAGCCGTTTGGGCTTTAGTCGAACTGTCTGACAGACAGACAGACAGAATTGCGAGACCCACTTTTTTAGTCTTCGCTATCATCGTAATGTCAAATTTGATTAAAATCTCGAGTTCGATTTTTTTTACCAATGCATAACTTGCCTTATAGTACCTATAAGTCGCAAGTAAAAATGTAACTGGTAAATCATTCATATTTACATTTCTCTCGCTTCCAACTTGTTTTAATGGAAACATTCGTTAGTTGAAGAAGATCGCTGACGGAGCGGAAGACGTTGTTAGAGGACTGTAGCAATAGGGATCTTTGGACTATTCACATTTTGTACGAAGAGTTGGACTGCGTATTTAAAAGAGCATAGGCTAAAGAAATAGGTTCATACTTTAGATATTTTTTGGATTTTCTACAGTTTCGATGTCTATGTTTATAATCTTGCCAACCATGCTGTAAAAGCTTTTAAGACAGTTCCAATGCACTTCTGCCAGAAAGGCACAAAACTCGATGCATTGGGAGAGTTCAAAATATATAAAGCATGCAAAACAGAACAATAAGCGTTAAATTGAAAATAAATGCAGACTTTATTCCACACTGCAATTATAACGGAACAACAATGGCAATAGCAACAACAAAATCAAATTTTGATAAAAGCCCGAAGATGGAGTAATATCCAAAACGCGTTGCTTTTTCTTTTGTCATTTATTTATTCACTTAACATTAATGTTGTTCAATTTGTACAAAATAACGTATTTAAAAATGTTTTATAAAACATACAACATAATTCCTTCAATTATTTTTTTTAACTTCGTTGATTTTTCTTCCACCCGAAATCCAGAACAACCTGCCAATGCCAACCATTCGGTTAAGCATTCACATCTCGTGCGAGTTCTATTTTACCAACCGCCATAGATCGGATTAAGAACAAATCTGTAAATTACCAGGGGCCAGATTCTGTAAAAAAAGAAACGAAAGCGATCGTTCGTTTTTCAAAAACGAAAGCAAATACGAAGCAAACCGTTCGCACGTACGAAAACGTTCGTTCGCTTTTGCCATACAGAATGTCACCCCAGGACGTTCATATTCTTTCGATTCGGCGTCGCAAGTATCATTTATAACTTTGAAATTGTTTGATATTGCACGTGTTTATATTTTAGTCTGGAATTTAACCTGGAACTTTTTTGGAAGCTTGAGGAGGTATTAAGTGAAATTTCGTTTCACTCTTAAAAAAAAATTGGCTGAAGAAATTTTTAGTAAAAAGCAAACTTGGTCTGGGAATGGCAGGTATGAAATTGTTTACAGTTTAAACCTTCAAAAAAACTTAAGTTCGGCAATTCCCTTGCCGCTGCGATAAGTCGTTTGAACTTGATTCAAAGAACGTTCAAGGTCAAGAAGGATTTAGAGCAAGTGTTTTAATTTCATTAATGAATATCTTGCCCTTGGGTATATGGAAGAGGTTTCACAAAATGAAGTAGCAACAACGAACAATAACTGTTATCTTTTTCATCATCATGCTATTTATCATAGCACTATAACAAAAATCAGAGTAGTCTTTGATGCATTGGCTAGATCGATGCGTCATATTGGGTGATAAAGAGACGATGCACAGGCAAATTTGGATTGCTAGAAACTACTTCAACCTAATGTCTGGAGGAAAAGCATCAGAGCCATTTTCGGTAGTTCGAGCTTTAAAACATCTTGACATTGATTCTGTTTCAACTCATCCGGTCGAATCGAAATCCCTCTTGAATTTTTATTTCGACGACGTTATAACAGTCACTGACAGTATCGACTGTGCGCTCCACAGTCAGAATTGGTAGATTTATTAGGTTCAGCAGGATTTAATCGGAAATGAACTTTCAACTGTCATTCTTTTCTGATGAACTGCCGGAAGATAAAAGCGAAATCTCTCCAGCAGACTTTGAAAATTCCAGCTCAAATTATTGGTTTAAGCTAAGTTCTAAGATTCTAATGTTAAACTTAAGCTAAGTGTACACGATTAGCTTGCTAAATATCTACCAATTAATTGTAAGAGATTGGTAGATTTTCTACCAACTGTGTACACACTAGTGGTGGGCGCATTCGAATGAAATAATCGATTATAATCGATTCAGGCAACATCTCGAGATATCTCGATTCTTCACACAAATCATTCGAATACTCAAATCATTCGAATGATTTTTTCTTAACTACTTTTTCTAAGCGAAATGAGGACTCGACACTCGAGTGCCTATTCGAGACCGAGAAGCGAATATTGAACGAAAAGACAAAAGAAAACACACACAATCGAGAACTCGAGAATTTGGTTATTTGCGTATCTCGTGTGTATGTATTCAATGAATGGGTTTATATTTACACATATTCATTTTTGCACTCGATACACCGTTGAGGGTTGAATATGGAATTGCAAAGGAAAGACGAGAAGCGATTTTTATGATTTTTTTGTTTTGTTTTTGCTTTTGTTTTGCCTTAAAATTGAGTGTTTGTTTCCTGCTTTTTTTGATATTCCTTCAAAAATCATTCGAATGATCATTCGATTCTTTAAATCATTCGAATACTAATATCTCGATTCTTTAAATCATTCGATTATGCCCAACACTAGTACACACACAACGAATTGTCAGTTTTTGTTGGTGATGGGCTTTAGGGATAGCATTGCATTTACGAAACGTAGCATACTTTCGGAAGCTGAATAAGAAAACTGAACTGGGATGCAAATATTACCAGAGGACTTGACTCTTCAAAGGACTTCTTCTATAAGGGATGAACTTTCTCCTCTATTTCTGTCTATTTCAAGGTTGATAGTAACAAATAGATAACTTAGGAACTAC
Source organism: Chrysotoxum bicinctum (assembly GCA_911387755.1). NCBI lineage: Eukaryota > Metazoa > Arthropoda > Insecta > Diptera > Syrphidae > Chrysotoxum > Chrysotoxum bicinctum. Next base: position 11,953,074 of record OU426991.1, on the reverse strand, counting down.
ATACATACATGGTTTCTGTGATGCATCACTGCATAATGCATAAGCTGCAACTATTTATTGCCGCAGTATTCGAGAAGATGGTATAATTTCTGTAGAACAAATTGCAGCCAAATCAAAGGTTGCTCCCATTAGGGCTTTTTTTAAATAAATAAAATGAAAATCTATCTCGGATCGATTTAAGTGGACATGCATTCGTCTATAAACAAAATAAAGCTCTTTGCAGTTCGTTCCACAACCACCTGCTCCTAAATCTATTGTTTCCTTCCCCACTAATCTCTCTAGACAGCAAGCATAATTTTTTCTAATCCTAAATTAAATGGAACTGTTACATTTTTGTTTGTTACCGTCACAGTTACACGTTAATTTTACATAATTTTTTCTAACAACTATACACTGCTAACGCAAATTAAAATCAAATACTTTTTCGCACTTAAAAATTGAACACAAATTGTTTTATTTATTAAAAAGAAAAGACAATCCAAGTACATACACAATCCCCTTCATCTCCTGAATTCAATCCTAATTGGTGAAATATTGACTGGAGAAAATAAATTCCATACCTTTTCTACTTTGTGTCTCAGATTTGATACAAAAATTAGGTTTTCTTTCTTTCCTAAAAAGAACCAAGATAGTCAGCTAAGTACGAAACAGGAGTGTCATATGGTTCATATGACAAAGAAAGACAAATTAACTTTAAATCGATAACAAAAAAAAAACAAAAGAAAAACAAATAAACTTTAAATCGAGTAGTTTTAGGGGAAGAGATAAACGCCTTGTTTAATAACAATCGTAATAAAAACATGCAAAATGTTCGGGTCAACATCGGAAGTAACATCTTTCAATTACTAGCAGATGTCGATGATATTGAGGCCTATCACGAATTCCATCGTAGTCGGCAACTTGTTACGAATCCCGAAACAAACTATCACAGAATCCATCGTAGTGGAAAATCTCATACAAATTGCTCATACGACGAACGAATTTGATGATAGCTTTTTGTCGGGATTCGTTAAAGTTCCGATTACGATGGAATTCGTGATAGGACCGATTGTTAAGTACTCCTTTGCTCTACAGAGGCTTTGGACTCATTCAAAGTTAGATGATAATCTTTTGTGCTAGATTTCAACATAAACTACGCCTTTTAAAATAGAAACCTTGCCATTAAACTAATTTAAGGATCGCTGGCTACATTTTCATCAAAAATAAAAATAAATTAGAAGCCATTGCGGCTCATAGAGGGCCTAAGCATATTGACGTATAGCTCTCAACCATTCCTGAATGCATGTTAGAAGAAAATGAGGCAACGTACAATTTTCTTCCGATTCTGAACGGCTAATAATTTGTATATATACTCTTGATATACTCTTCGAGGATTTTTCACTTTCTCTCAAAACGAAAAAATTTTTTGCAACGGTTGATAATCGGACACAAGACTATCCGCATGACAATCTACTGTTTAGCAGGGGGAAATAAATGCACATATGTATGTAAGTGGATGACGACTTCAAAATCAACTAAAAATGTGAAACTGGAAGGAGCCAGAATGTAGCACCACCTTAATAAGAAGTTTTCAAACGATCCAAAGTAAATAATGCCAAAAGGTTTTTGCAAGTGGTAAAATGTCGTGCAAAACATAAGTATAACTCTCAAATCTAGACAGGTGGTTCTCTATTTAGTCTCTGGTACAGAATTCAAAATAGAGCTTTAAAAATGATAGGCGTTATAAAATTCGTTCAAATACCGCCCTCATTATTTTGTCTCTATTTTTATAAACAATGATGCAGTGAAATAGCCTCCTATTAAAAAAATCCACGATAATACTATTACTTCTGGGAACGCACATCAGTGAATCTTTGAGACCAGTTTCGGATGTACTGTTAAGTATAGATTCTTTCTTAGCCCGCACTATACGAAAGCTTTGCCTGTCTCTATTTTTCCCTACAATTTTGATATTCAAAGCTTCAAACCCAATGTGTATAGGTTTTCATGTTCAATTCTTCCCTATTTGCAATCGTTCGCACTGTGTGCTAATTATAATTTAAAACAATACAAAAAAGTAGCAAAGTTTAAAATATAGTATCTTTTCTTTTGTTTTCTTTGCAGGTTTCCTTCGAGTCCGTTGGACTTTTCCGCTGAAACTATGGCAATCGATTCCCAACCGCTTCCACCTAAGCACAAACAACCATATTCTGTCGGGTCGGGAATACTGCCCCTTGCGAGAAAATGACGAATTTTCCAAGAGTTTATCTTGTAATAAAAAATATTCCTCTTATTAGCCGTTCGGACTCATTAAAAAAAATTATAGGTTCCTGCCTCCAAGACGCACGCAGGAATGGTTGAGAGGTGCAAGTCCATACCCCGAGTTTTCCACGACCGTTGTTCCCCAAATGTAATTATTTTTCTCTTGTTTCTATTTTCTTATATGACATTTGTTCTGTTACCTTTAGTTTAAAATAGGTCAAACTTGTTAAGCGTTTGACAAAATAAAATCAATTTGTGGAAAAATTTGGCTCAGAAAGTATATTTTTTTATTTTCTACATTTCAAACTTTATTCGGTGAAAGCAAGTAATTTTATTTACATAAAAATGTATTAAAAGATTTGTCTCCAAAAGCTCAACTTAATCCGCACCCTGTTCCGACCCAACCCCTTTAGGTCATTTTGCAGCTCTTAATGTTAACTTATATGTGTGTATGTTTTAAAAACTGCTCACCTAGTTAACTAAAACTAGAAAAAAAACACCTTCAACTGAATATTTTTGTCGTATCGCTTACAATATTTCCTAAGCTGATCCATATCCTTTGAAAAAAAATAGACCAGGCTTTTATTTCCAGTCCTTCTATTAATATAGATATATATATGTACCATCATGCTCCAGGTATTTTATTTTTAGTTCATGATTTTCACCCATCCATCTATACTAGGCTGTGAAGCTGTGTAGCTGCTGCTGCTGCTGTTGTGATTGTGATATGTGTAGCAGTTTTTTACACAAAAGGATATTTCAAGAAATATTGTACATATTCCCCCATCATCTCCACTTCGCATGATGTGATGATGATGTGAATACATAATATGTGGGTAGACTAAAAAAATGCTCAAGGGAAATGTTCCTTAGAAGAAATAAAAAGTCGATGCATGGAACGAGGACGAAACACAATTTTATTTTATTCGACACACGAGGGCCGAAGAGAGAGAACAATAAAGAAGAGACACTTTTTGACATAACAATTATAAAAAAGGATGGTGATTATGATTACTTACAAACAAAAGCAAACGTAAAAATGAATATGAGGAACGAATGAAGTTTTTAGCATATCGGTGAAGGCAGGTAAAGTACTCAACAATATGCCGACCAGAAATCCAGTATCGGCTTTCATAGTTTGCCTTTTTTGCATATTTAGAATGGAAGCAATACTATCACAAAACTGCCCAGGGATATAAAGGTAGTTTTCTATCAGCCATTGCGAACAAAACAGAAAGATGGAAAAATGTGATAGTTCTGAAAATAATTCAAGGGTTTTCATTCGCTTGTAACTAATTCCTGAGTCCTTGAAGTTGCAAGGGACCAGAACTCACCAGTACAAGACACAATAGTTTAATAACGGACTGAAGTTCCCAAGGTTTCCTCAAGTACCAGAGATAATCAATGTTATAAGAAATAAAGTTTTAAATATGTGACAATCAAACTACATACCGGAGATCATCGATGACATTGAAAATAATTAAAATTTGTGTGTGCCAAAGAAAACAGAAGAGTATCTTGCTTAAATAAGACCTATCTCACCAAAAGTATAGAACCATATGTTGTTAAAGAGCAATATAAGTATCTGTTCATCACATTGCGTATTTTAGATACTTCCTTTGATTATTTTTTGTCGCCGTGAAAAAGAAGAAGTCTCAGTTTCATGTAAAAAATATAAAGGTTTTAATCAAACGTAACTCATCGGTAAGACAAAAAAGTGCACACGAAGTGGCGGTAATCATCATACTGCTCGTCGGTCTTGTCGTCTCTGCATCTGTGCGTCCATCTGTACATCGAACTAGATCTTAAGGGGATGGAAAGACTTGCATCGAGTTTAGTTGGAAGTATTTTAATTTCATTACTCAGAGAGAACTGAGCACCATTTGGGAAACTTACCGCCATTATGTAAAAAATACCATCTTCAACGACGAGACACAATTTTGGACGAATGGATGTGTGAACAATAACATTTTTTGGGATTGGGATAATACTAATCCATGAGATATACACCTACACCAAATGCACCTCGAGTAAATCACTGTTTTGCATGAATTTTTATCAAGTACGTCCTTGTTTCAAAACGTAACTAGCGTTGCAATAAAACATCGACATGCAATAAATGTTACGATGTAACGCAGTGCGAGCGTTTGTATAAAGTGGAGAGGATAAAATCGAATCGGTTATATTCTTCGCGAATATTATAAGTTATAAGCAATTATTATATTTTGAAAATTAAAGAAACATTAAAGAAAATGTAACTGATTTGTTTTCATTTACATCCTGAATAAATTCACCAGAAAAGCCAACCAAAAAACTATGTTTGGTATTGTTTTGCCAAATACCATGGTTTTTGTCGTTAACTCACAGATTGGTTTATAAATCTGCTTGTAGCTGATCCTTACTTTTATCGAGTTTAGTGAGTTGAATCAATAATCACTAAATATTTTCAATAACTTCAATTAAAAAGTTCAAGTGACCTCAACTCCAAGGTGCGTTTCGCCCAGGTACGACAGTGGGCTCATCTTGAGTTGAGGTCACTTGAACTTTTTAATTGAATTTAATTTAATCACTCCACTTAAACAGAAATAATTTTCATTTCTCTATGTATTATTTTCAATAACGTTAAAACTTGTAAAATCGTATCCTACTTCCCTAATTGCTCGCACTGTTTAACATTATAAGGGTATTCATAATCCATTGAGTGAATGGAATAAATTTATATGTTTTGACTTTGACCGATAAAGCAAAAAGATATTCAAATGCAAAATATTTAGTTTATTAAAATAAAAATGGAGAACTGTATGATTAGGCTTAGATTAATTTAGTTCAGCAACAAAAAGTGAAGACAGAAAAGACCAGATTCGTTAAAAATGTCAGAAAATGTATTCAGAGTAGATTAAAATGTACCTATAAGACACGATACGAGATTAAGAAACAAAAACTGTACAAACTAAAAAATGCCTAGGTATCCAATTTAAAATGTAGTAGGTATTTATTTATATTCCAAACGGTTCTGACTAAAAATGCAAGTGCAGAAAAACGCGTCCTAAACTATTAAGGGAGGGCTCATTGAAAAGGAAAAAGTTGTACTTTTATCTTTCAAACAATCCAGACCACCCTCACTGAATAAAAATATTATAGCAAATAATTCAAAATATCGATTGTGAATTAAATATGTACATACATAAATACATACATAACATATGTAAGAGGAAAGGCAGAGCTTCAGCAACAGCATAATGATAGAAGCTCAATAATTGCGGTTGTGCCCAATAGATTCGTTTTGCGCCCGGCTCTTTTTCTATTGATGAATCCATATGTATAGATCCTCGACATATTTGACGTATCTTAGAACGCTGCAAATCTATTACGGTTTCCTTCCTTAAACATTGTAAGGAAATTCTAATCCCTTCTGATATGACCGTAATCGAACAATCGTGAATACAAAAAAAAATCAAATTTCAAATGGAGAATAATATCATTGTATCAAAAAATGTTAACCCTGTATTCGAACCATAATATGGGCGATTCTACAAACGATGGAATTTTGGGCGACCCCAGAAATATTTTGATTGATATCTACCTGTCCAAACAATATTATTAGGGTGACCTTATTTTATTTTGCTCAAAAAATTCTTCAAAGTGTCGATTCTCAGTCCTCTGATGTGTCCCCTTTGCGTTTTCGCAAAGAAAAATTATTATCGTTCTTTTATTTCAGGTCTAATACTAAGGTTAATCTCACCGAAGTTACGCCAAATATTACATCTTTGCTAAGAAATGGATAAATATCTTTTAGTAATTGATTTTATTACAAAAAAAAACTTAATTAAACTTTGTCCCCCACATTTCTTATCAGTCCCCTGGAATATTGAAACAGTCAATAAAATCAATAATTAGGATATCTATTTGAAGTACCAAGTCTCCTTAAAATAATATCGTGTTGTAAATCGATTCTGTTTGTTAGGTTAGTATTGTGAAAACGAAATTTGTGGATTGTGGATTGTCCGTTCAGGTTATCAGTCCCTTGGTGAGTTTTTGTGTAACAAATTTGTATGTTAGCAGGCATTTTTAAATAAATTTTAAATAGAAAAAAATATTTAATTATTCTTTTATATCGTCATATTTCTCGATCAGAAAAGAAAATTGGAAGACTGAAGACCAAGCTAAGTAAAGCGCAACAGCTGGAGAAAAAAAGAGAATCAAGGAAATAATATAAATATAAACACTAACAAAGAAAACCCAGAAATTTTAGCTAAAATGTTATCAACATCAAAATAAGTAACAAAAAAGAGGGAAAATATAAAAATTAATTTAAAAAATCAAAATTCCGCGAGAAGGTACCTACCTACAAAAAAAGGAATATGCACACTTTAATATTTTTACATGTACAACATGTTTTAAATTAAAATAGGGATGTCCTGCCGAAATTTTTAACATTTTATTCCATTGTTTAAAGAATCACCCATATCTATAATATTTTCAAATTGTTTAAATATTGAAATAAGATTCATTAGACCTTCTTTATTCTATATCTTTTTGGTGGTGTTATGCTGCCATCAGGCAACAAAGAGTTAACCAATATTTCATTACCCTGGATAAATAGGTAGTGCAGTAAAAAATTAAAAAAATGAAACCAAACTCAATGATATAATTGAATGAATACAGAAATTTCAAAAGATAGTTTCAATTATACAGGACCATCTTTACCAAAAATTACAAATAATTCAGTAATTAATAAAATCAGTTTAAAACATTACGAATTCAAATAAATGTGAAAATTTGGACCAGTTTAAAAAATCGCTTATTCAAATAGGTAGATATATTACAACATTTTAGACAAGTGAATATGCAACCTTTACATGACAAAAATATTTTTAAAAAAATTCTACGAATTAAGTTTAAAAAATAATTTAAAAGCAATAATATCCTAATGGAAAAACAACCCGATTTTACAGAAAACATTTATATGTATCAGCGTTAAACTTCGTTGAAGCTGATTGTAAGGACACAAAAAAAGAGAGAATTGAAGCAGCGTTCTTTGATCTTAAGTGTGCATTTGACACATTGGACATGAATATATTATTAAAGATTATATATAAATAAGGGTAATTATTAAGAATTGGGGCTCCAGACAAAAATCGCTCCAAAAAATTTTTCACCACCTGGAAACTATTTTATTAGGTATAATAAGATAATTAAAGGGAGGGGATATCTCACTGCAAAAAAAACAGGTAGGTATCCCATAAAAAAGTAGTTTTAGATATACAGTGAGATATGCATGGGGGGCATGCTGCCGATTTTTGTCTGGAGCCCCAATTCTAAATAATTACCTAAATAATAAATTCTGAAATTGTGTTTTTGGCTAATGATGGTCAATGCAGATGAAGTTCATAATGTAGTAGATAAGTTGAAAATAAACATAAATAATGTAAAAATGTATTTTAATATGAATAAATTGAAATTTAACACTAACAAAAAGGACCACCAAATATAGAAATCAATTGTATTGAAGAATTTTGATTTGCCAAGATAAACACTTAGTATTTATAACAAACAGTAATTTAAACATTAACACTTTGAAAATACATGTAAGAAGATAGCAAAGAAAATCGGTGTCTATCATTTAATTTAATAAGAGAGAAGTTATGTACCTATTTCAATGGCATTTTGCGTATTTTACTATTTACTTTTTACTATTATTAAGATCTACAGGTATGATTCAAAAGATCTACAGGTATGATTCAAAAATTCAAAATACAGCTACACACCAATGTACCATATCCTCAATATGTTAACATGATCGAGCATGATTGTATACACTGATTTTTTTTTTTATAATCTATCTGCGCTCAAGGGATTATGATTACCCTTTAAATGTTTCAACACAGCGCGGGCGTGAAGTTAATGAAGAGAAGGAAGGATAGGAAAGATGTGTAGCACGATGTTCTGAGATGTTGGTGGTTGTCTCAGATAATTTTATCTCCAGGGATGGCGGCTGAGCTAAAGCGGAGAAATGCCGTGTCTTGTTTCTATGTCGCTTATAATTCACATTATTTTATTCGTGTTCATCCTTGTTGGGCATACTAGTTTAACTCAATCACATGTTGTTAGTGTTATGCCTGAACAACATGTAATGAGTAAACCAGCAACCCATTGATGACAATTTTAGAAGGTTTTTAATGGAATTAAAGCAACATAGACGACGGCAGGGATCGAACCTGTCATCATAAGGTTGACAGGCGAGCACACATTCATGGCGCCATGGCCACCCCCTGATGTTTATATTTAAAATTATTTGATACCAAATTATCTACAAACAAGATTAATTAGAAGGACATCAGCCATAGGTATAATTTGAGAAACTATCCAGCAAAAAATATGTTTTTATAAAGGTACATAATGTACATACGTGTACCTATGAAGACATAAAAATCTAATATTACAGTTCTTCAAAACTAAATACTTCCCTAAAACAATTTAACCATAATACTAGCTTTCACTCTTAAGGACTCAATTTACTGACATTTAGCTTTATCGAGAAATATACTGCAGTGGCAATTGGTCACCCAAATCGTGAGATTTGAATGTAACTCCATAACTTTTTGTTGAAATTCGTTAATTCTTTGTTATTATGCTGACTGATAGAGCTGCAAATCCCTCATAGTTCGATTGCGAATGTACGGCACGTTGTATGGTTATTATCGGTTCGTAAGATGGTCAAAACAAATTATGCTTTAGAAGAGGCAACAAATTTATTTTGATGTTTTTAAATATTAAAAAGGATATTATATAAGTGTCGTTATTCGCCAATTCCAGCGCAATGACTTTTGTATGGCAAAATACGAGTTTTTAATTCAAACACACAAATTTGTTGACTTGTTATGGGTCTATTCTGGACAGGGACGATATGCTTGACAAAGTGGCCCGAAGCTTGACTTAAAGGATAAACTTCTTAGTCAGAAACTAACGAGGAGGCCATAGGAATGTCATGAAATCTTAATCATAAAGAATAAATATTTTCAATTCATATTATATAGATCTAAAATAACTTTGTTTTAAAAGGTAGAAATCACAGATCAGAAACTTGTACAATGAGAATAATGTACATAATAATAACATGTAGCAGCAGTAGTAGGTAGTTAGTTTTTTATTCCGTACATTAAATATCCTGAGAATACTACTTCAAAAAGTAGCAAATAAGACCAAAACCCTTTGAATATTTTTCTTTTTAAGTGGAACATCAGGGCAGAGAATAAAAAACAAGGTTCATTTGTTGGCATCGTTTCAACTTGAATCAAGTAAAAAAAAAAATAATACACCGAAAAGGGTGTTTGGGACTTAATTATTTGTTCTTATTTCCCTCCTTTAATATTATAGTTGTGGCAGAGGGGTAAATGGAGATCTTATGAACAAAGACACTTAAATCTTTTCCTCTCTCTTAATTCAAAATTATAAACAAATGCTTACAAACAATTAAAAAAAAAACCAAAGGACTAACAAATATTGAGTGTAAAATTGAAACAAAAAAGATCCTCAAAAAATTAAGATTCAAAGTTAAAAAAAACTAATTAAAGAATGCAGTTTAAAAAAAAAAAAAAGTACAAAAAATATCTCATTTCAAACTTACCTTTTAGATCTTTTTTCCGTTTTTTTGTTTGTAAATTGAAATTCCTGGAAACTTATTTTTTTATTTACACCACCACCCACACACACACTCTTATATAGTTGTTTGTATTAAAAAAAAAAGTGATGCAACTTTGAAATATTCAAAAAAAAATGAAAATCCATATATCGAGGTATCCTTTTGTGATGATGGATTAGATAGAGGGATGAATATTTTTATTTAGATCCAAAAAACCATATGTACAACACATATTGGGTTTTTTAATTGGTTTAATGTTTTTGAACATATTTTTTCACTTTTCCACAGTCCGGTTCATTTGTAACTTATTTTTAATTCCTTTTTTTGTTAACACTTTTCTGCCCAACACTTCTTGTGCAGAGTTTCTTCTTCTAGAGTATAACAATGCACACCCAAATACTACACACAAACGCGTTCCACTTTTTGCTCTTTCTCACTCTTTCTGTTTGCTCTCTCTTTCTCTCTTGTTCGCTCCTTTCGAATGGTATTTCGTGTATTCCAATGATGTACTGTTTTTTTAAGGTTTTATTAAAGGTAGTGTTCGAGTTTGTTTAGATTGTGTTAGTGGAAAATCTTGTTTTCTTCCCACTCACTTGAACAACATTACGCGGCGCACCGCGCACGACGATGATAAAAAAAGAGACAACAAAAACGCAAAAACAGAGATGCAATTGCGGCTGGCTGGACACTGGCACGGGATTGTTAAACTGATGCTTGTTTTTGTCCTTTTCCAAAAAGGACATAAATCAAACTATTATCATGAACGAAACCAGATTTCAGATTTTGTTTGTACATTTTCGAGAAAGGAAAATATCTTATAAAAATAACCGAAAACTAACACACACACAGGACGACTGAATATTTAATTAAACAAAGAAAATTAGTAAAGCATATATTATTGAACGAAAAAAAAAAATAGACCAAGAAAAATTCCGAATCCGATAAGCCCGAAATAATAATCAAAACCTTCCGCAGTTCTTTTATTTTTGAATATTTTCTGCTCCTTCACTTTGTTTTCAAAAAATTTTATTTGTTTTTTGCATTTCGTTTACTTTCAATAAAAATAACTTGGATTTTATAATGATGAACATGTTCCCATTTGATTATTCAGTGTTTCTTTCTGGCCTTGGGTTTGGTTCGCTGGTGTGAAGAGCATTAAGACGGAGGATTTAGAGCTGAGCAGCGCAAATAAAACTTGAATTGAAATCCACTCCCCACACAAAATACAGGTAGAAGGCTGGAATCCACTTTTCTTCTTCTAATATACATGTGTATGTATATGCATATTGAAGAAAATATTCACTCTAGACCACTTCTTTCTCTTTTCTGATCTTCTGGTGACATTTTTTTTATTTCGTTAAAGTTTTTTTTTTATTTCTACAAGATCCTGTTATTGAGTAATAATTGATATTTCTCGAAATGAGCTTTGAAATACAAAAATTTTACACAATTCGTGGTTTTAAACTGCAAAACACATAAAATTCGGTTGTTTGCAAAGGGCAAACAACGGCATTTATTGAAAAAAAGTATGGACGAAGAACGAAACTTCGATTCGACTTGCGACCACACTGCACAACTATTCAATACTCTCTCTTCTATTGCCCTGTGAATAAACGAACACATACCATAATGTATTAATTATTCCCTTATGTGTATATATGTTTTTCAATGGATGGATATAGAAATGGATACAAATTTGACCGGAGACTGGATTTGATGCTAGAATAAGACGGATATCATTTCTATACACAAAACATATTAGCTGTTTCATTCGTCCATCACGGTTTACAGCCAGAGTTGAATCGAGACTGAATCAGGGTTTGACTCCTTGTACACCTTCGTCGTACAGTTGACAATGGAAGAAGACATTTTTCACAAATATAGGCCTATTCTGCCACATTTCTTATTCTGCTATAATGGCTTAAACACATGTGCAGCATTTTCCCTGCAGCGAAATTTAATTACACAGGTTCTTATGGGAGTAGAATAATTGAAAGTCTGCATGCAGCGCTGCGCTGCACGATGTCTCTATTCCTAAATTTGCTGCCTAGTTTCATTGCAGCCATAATTGTAAAACAAAAATTTCCAAATAATTGCTATTTGGCATTACTGATATTGACAGATTGTTGACACTGTCTGTCATATTTGCAAAAAAAAAGTTTGTTTTTGTCTTTGGTGGAAAACTTGATATTGATACAATAATGGAAGAAAAAATAAAACAAATTGAACAAAATGAACAAGAAGTGAAAGGAATTTGTTTTGTCTCCGACTCGTATTTTTGTTTATTTTCAGACAGATGAAAGATTGTTACTGCTCACCAGTTCTTGTTTGGGATAGGTAAATTGTATCCAACTAAGGACATTTTCTTCAGCTATACATAGCAACACCAACGCGAGGGAAACTACATGTCTAGTATAGTTTTGTTTTTCATTTGTGCTTTGTATCTTCTTTTGCTTTTCCTACTTATCACCAGGAACAACTTTTGAAAGTATAGGTGCAATTCTCTTTCATTTTCTGATTAATTAAATTTGTCCACGGCCTTGAAGTTTTGATCTGGAACAAATTATATTCATTTAAAAACTTGAGGTATTTCTCATACACGGCAATCAAAATCAAAATTTTGTCCTTGTTTATTGAAATATCCATTTAATTTAAAATAAACTTATAAAAATTTTAAGTACAAAACAATTTAAGCAAACAAAAAGAATGAAAATTTGGCAGATGTCATTTTTGTTTTAACAGAACTAGGCATCATTAAAGTTAGGAAGTATGCACATGTGTTCTGGCTGCAGCGCTGCATGCATCGCTGCGTGCAGACTTGCTGCACATCTGTTTCAGCCATAAATCATTCAAAATTTCCACCTTAAAGCCTAGTATGCAGATCGGGAAAATTTTTTCCCCCATACATTTTTTTTCTTGGGACAAATTTTGTCTTGGATATTTTTCCGAGCAGTACGCAGTTCGCGCGCAAAATTCATACTTTTGTACATTACTGTATAAAAAGTCTCCACTAAATTTTGCAAGGAAAAAGAATGGTACAAGCATTATTTTGCGGGACAAATTTTGACAGCCACCGTATTCCGATTTTTGATTTTTATCAAAACTGATTTTATGTTAAAAAAAAGGTGCCGATGCTTCTCTTGCAAGCATCAAGAGGAGATTCCAAAAAGGTATGAACGACTTTTGTAAGACAACCCGTGTTCCAGATATACACTACAAAACACATTAAATTAGATTTTATCTCTCCAACTTCAAAATTTTGCACGAGATTTGGAAAAGTTTTGTAGAGATTAAAATTGTAGAGATAAAATTTGTCTTGTCTCGATCTGCGTACTAGGCTTAAAAGATCTCTTATAATTGGTATTCAGAGGTTCAAACTTCGAAAACGAAATCCATTATTAAACTAAACTAAAATATGTTATCATATTCAGCTGTCATTAAGTAAAATATTTAATCTGATATAATTAAAATGGTTGACAAACTAAAAATTAACCTCTTGCACACTATTTGTATCTGTGTCGTGGAACACGATTTTACCTCATATGTTTCTGGGAATACCATGGACATACTCTACTTATAAGTTTATATGATATGAGTTTTAATACATTTTCTTTCATTTGTCTCCTTTTAAGAACATTTCGTTGACGAAATAAGAGATAAATATTCATTTTTACTTGATGCACTTGTGTACTTATTGAAATCTTTTATGATAAAAGTCACAGTAGTTTGTCTTTTATTCTTTTATGATTTTTAACAGATTTCATAACAGATTTTGGCATGCTGAATACTAAAAATGCTATTCGTAAATTTTCTATGTTCGAACGTTTGACAGTTCACAAAAGTTTTATTAGCAGATTTTATAACAGATTTAAGCATGCCGAATACCAAAACTATAATTCATAAAAGATTTGTTGACAGCTCAAACTTTTGTATGAAAATTCATAATAGAATAAAGAATAGAAGAATAAAAGATCTCGCCGAATAGGCCTACATAACAGATTTCTCAGCAGATCTTATAACAGATTTTAGCATGCGGAATACCAAAATTATAATTCATAAAAGATTGGTTGAAAGCTCATTCTTTCGTATGAAGAAAAATAGCAGAATAACAGAATAGGAGAAAGTTGACGCCGAATAGGCCTTATTTACTTTTTGGAGCTTGGATATTAGATCCATTTCAGATGAGGTATCAAACTGCTGTAGAGTTCAGGTAGGTTTCAAGCTTTATAATAATTATTTTAACGATTACAATTTTTTCAAATTAATTTAAGACTTTCGGCTGGCGTTTCGACGAAGTTTCACTTTTCATTATGGTCGCTAGATAAATTAATAATAATGCCGGAGATATTTTGATTCGTTTTAATAAACAAAAAAACGAATCAGAAATTTTTTTATTGTTACTATGTCAGCAACTTTATTTAAATTCAAACTTATATTTCTGACAGATATCATTTCATGTCTGTGTCAAAAAGAAAAACAAAGATTAAAAATCGCTTTCGTGTAAAAGCAGTCTTATGAGTGATTTCGCAATTCGACTGGTTAAACGATGTATGCATTTTGCGAAAAGTTGCGTTGTTGTTATTATAAGTATATAACCTCAAAGTATTTATTGAACTGTCGTCCTCTTATGGTCAAGACGATTCTCTTCTGGAAATATATAATATGTTTCCAGGTGCTGCCATTGTTTATTTACTTCTTTTAGTGAAATTTTAATAATTAGATGTTCAAATAATTACTATCAAATTCACCTTTGCTGTGAAGAGTTTCGTTGTGAGTTTTATTAGCCGTGTTTTTTTGGAAAAGTTTTCCGTAGTACAGTAGGATTTTATATGAATAACAACATCCGAAGTAGGATCACTGCCGATAATATCGGCAGCAGGATCACTGCCGATAAAAAGAGAAGTGAAATCCTGCTGCGGATAGAGATTTGACGTTTATTCGAGTATCGGCAGTGATCCTACTGTGGATGTTGTATTTGTTTTTCATATAAAATCCTACTGTATTACGGATAACTTTTCCAAAAAAACACGGCTATTGTGAGGATTTGTTGTGACACACCAGCATTTATTTAATGAATGAACGTACAGATTTTCGATGAGAGATTAGGTGCATTTTATTATCTACATATCCACATGGATCCGGATCTGGATTAAGTTCTAACAAGTATTTCAAAAACATTTTGGGATCCTGTTCTATATCTGAATCTATTTTAAAGATCCAAAAATTAGTTCTTACTCTAGCGGGTTGATGGCTTTTTATAGTAAGGTAGTGTAAGCTACAGAATAGGTGCGTTTTATTATCTACAGATCTATGTGGATCCGGATCTGGATTAATTTTTGACATGTATTACAAAAAGACGAGTAGATGGCGGTTTTTGGTAAGGTAGTGTAAACTACAGTAGCTGTGTTTTTTTTGCAAGTCGAATTGTAGAAAAAAACGACATCGGGATTTAGGAACTTTTTTGCAAAAAATTGGAAGCACTGTGCACTCTATGGCATTTGTCAGCTGTATTGAGACTAGCATCAATCAGCATTCAGAAACGTCATTTTTGTGTCAAAACACAAACTTTTTAGTTGCTCGAACCTTACGTTTATAATATCCAGGGATTGGTGATTTTTTTTAAATAAGGCATATTTAAAACGGCTAAAAAAATATTTTATAAATAAAGATTTGCTTGAGGTGGCTTAAGTCCGAAGTAAGTGCTTCTACTCGGTTTAACTATGCTGCGGTTGTACCGAATATTAGGTGCGTTTTATTATTCACAAATCTATCTGATGGATCCAGATCAAGATCTTCCCTTGAAAATAAAACGACACGGAACTTAGTGACAGCAGTGTTATAAGTCCGCCTCTTTTTATCCTTGGGTTTGTAAATTTCAATTTTAGCATGGCGAATACCTAAATCATAACTCATAAAAGATTTTTAACAGCTGAAGCCTAGTACGCAAATCGAGCAAAAACAAATTTTATCTCTACAATTTATCTCTACAAAACTCTTCCAAATCTCGCGCAAAAGTTTGAAGTTGGAGAGATGAAATCTAATTTAATTAGTTTTGTAGTGTTTCTCTGGAACGGGTTGTCTTACAAAAATCGTTCATACCTTTTTGGAATCTCCTCTTGATGCTCTCAAGACAAGCATAAGCACCTTTTACATAAAACCAGTATTGACAAAAATCACTTTCGGAAATACGGTGGCTGTCAAAATTTATCCCGCAAAATAATGCTTGTGTCATTCTTTTTCCTGTCAAAATTTAGTGGAGACATTTTGTACAGCAATTCACAATAAAAGTATGAATTTTTCGCGCGAACTGCGTACGACTCGGAAAAATATCCAAGACAAAATTTGTCTCAGGCAAAAAAAATGTATGGGAGACAAAATTTTTCCCTATCTGCGTACTAGGCTTGAAGCTTTTGTATGAAAATTCATAGCAAAATCACAGATTAGGAGAATAAAAGATCACGCCGATTAATCCTATTTATGTTTATTGATTTCCAATTCCTTATCAAAAGAAGCAATTTTTTCCAGCCTGAGTAAGAAATAATTTTTGAATGTTTGAAAATAGTTTTCGTGTTCAAATGAAATCTAGATAATGATCTAATGAGATAATAAAACACACCTAATAAAATGCGGCTTTAATAGTACAGTTTCACCACCATATAAATACGTCTCTCCAATTCAAGAAATTCCATCGTTTAAATGGAGTCATAAACAGTCCAAGCAGTTGCTCCGAACAGCTCTACTCTATTCAATCACTGAACGAATCTTTTCTTTTGTTTTTTTTTTCCACTTCTCAGCTCAAACAAAAGGGAGACAAATATAGAACAATATATGAGCAGCTAAATTTTCCGATGATTATAATTTCATCAAGATTTTCCTCGTCGGTTGGAGAAGTAGAGAGATTTTCCCCGGAAGAAAAATCTGAATATCATTTGCAACCGTCAGTTTAGTTTGTGTCTTTTTACATCTCCGAGAAGTTTATGTGTTTTTCTTACAAAAAAAATTGATCTAAATTATTTATTGTTTAAGTGGCAATTTAGAGGAATGACACAACAAAGTCGTGTTGGTTGGGAGGGGGTTCAATTAAGAATTTGAAATCAATTTGATATTGTTCGACCACGACCCCTAATATAGTCTTGTCCGCCGCGAATGACGAAAAATAATTATACTGCGTTTTTGGTATTTGTTTATTTTAACTGTCCATTCCTCCATCGACGCACGCTTCAAAGTGTATTTTAAACAAAAATTAGACTAATTACAAGAAAAAGGTGTCGCCGAGTTTTTCCAATACACAATATACACTCCCAATGCACCTCCTTATGTCATTATCATTATTAACTGACTACAGAGACTCTTCGTCTATAATCAAATAAGAGCTATCTATCTCAGTGGGGGAGTGGCGCTGCTGGCTCTGGGG
The DNA here is from genome assembly GCA_911387755.1 of Chrysotoxum bicinctum. Lineage (NCBI taxonomy): Eukaryota > Metazoa > Arthropoda > Insecta > Diptera > Syrphidae > Chrysotoxum > Chrysotoxum bicinctum. Next base: position 11,935,777 of record OU426991.1, on the reverse strand, counting down.
AAGCCCAAAGCGTCTTCAAAGATCATTGCAGATCTTCGAAGATATTCTAAAGCGAAAGAAATTGTGTGAGATGCGAAGAATAAATCTTTTTCTGAACTCATGATTTCTTGCTAAAAACTCGGGTCGAGACACTATCGTTTTTTATTTATTAAATTAGTAAATTGCTCAGGCTGCCAAAAATTTTGTTGGGTGAGCTTGTTAGATAAATCCTATAATATGGCGACTTTTGATGCTTTCGATCGGAATAGGTAAGTCTCTCCTTTAAAAATTTAACAACTTGTCTTTGTTTACATGGTGGGCCCTTTAAATTTTCGAAACAAATAACTTAGGTATATGTTTAAACATTTCGGCACTAAAAGCGCTTCATCCTGAAAGCTTATTTTTTGGACATTCTGAATTTTTAAAGCGGTGTGTAATTTCGTAAATAAGATAGAAAACTGTTTAATCGACTAACTAGGGCACACTTTGCCAACATGCCAAGCTATAATAACCATCGATCGTCTTTAAAATAACTATAGGCAGTGGCAGAAAATTGTCTTTATTATTGTTATTAAAATAAAAATAAATCTATTTTTCTGTGACATTTCAATCTCATTTCATAAGAGTATGCAGCCGTGTGTAGAAAAGAACCAGGAGTCTAATTTTTTTAATACAAAAGTGCAGCCTAGGAACTTTACAGATCATCAACGAGGCCACTAAGTCGAAATGCAAAAAGATTTTGGAATCCGAAGCGAACCGTATTTCTTTTTATTAATTTTTGAATTCGCAGTACTATTCTTGCGAAAATTATACTGAATTGCCGTCTAGAACCGGAGCCTTATTGAATCGTTTTATTAAGTTCTCATTTCAGATAAGCAAATAGAGATATTCAGCTCACTGCTGCAATGTTAGGCAAAGCATTATCAGAAATATGAAAACGTCGGCCGACAAAAAAGTTTTGAGTTGCCAATAACGCAGCTTGTAGTTTCGAGTCCTTGTAATTGCTCAATTTTAAGTTAGAATTTTAAGATAAACGGTTTATAGAAACTGTAATCTGGAAGACATCTCGGCACAGAAGCCAACTACGCTTAAAGTTAAGTTGTAATTCATCATATTGTTGCTTTCAATCACAACTAGTTGATTGTCAAAGCCAACCATCCTTCAAAAACTACCAACTAACAAAATTTGCTGACTTTTTAGTTGTGTATTATTGCAGTAGGTTAAGTTGTATTGGAGTATCAAAATTAGTTGTGCCGTGCATGTTTTGATGAAGAAAGACTTTTTTTAGCGAAAAATTGCGAAAGGGTTATGAAAAATGATTTAATTAGAATTTGCAATTACAAAACTTTGTTCAAATTTAGTTTGCTTAAAATTTTATAGTTTCGATTGTGCAAATTGTAGTCATTAACACTGCGCTTCTGAAAACTTGCTCCAGTCATGAAATGGAAAACAGTATCTAATTCATTTAATTTAAAATGTTAAATACTTATGTTAAAGCTTATATAATAAGTCTACAAATATATGTGTTATATTATAATATTGTGCTAAAAAAGGTTTGTTTAAATTTAATAGATTTTAAATTGTCATTAATTGATAAGATTAAAACTATAAAACTGAAATCAGTTGACTTAAAGGACTGTCGACATCTTAGTTATCTATTAAATAAAGGACAAAGGCAGATGGGTTCTTATGCTAGCTTGTAATCGAGGCAAAGCTAATGAAGATGTTTTTGAACTGATTATTCTAATGATGCAACATAGCTGAAGATAATGTCTATGTTTCGAGAACAAAAGCATCCGTATTCAAGAATTGGCATTAGATAAAGAAGCTTGAGGACATATGGACCTTCGAAAACATGAGAAAGTCGTTTTATAGAACCTAGCATTTTTAAGGTTTTTTTAATTTTTAAAATATAGCTTAAAATTTCAATTTAGTATTATAAAATGTGAATTTAAAATTATTTTCAAATTGGAGAAAACAGACAACCTAGAAAAAGGCGAAGAATCTAACGTATAAACGAAAGATATAAAAGTTTCACTATAGGTACTATAAGGCAAGCTATGTACATATTCGTAAAAAAAATCGAACTCGAGATTTTGATCAAAGCTGACATTACGATGATAGCGAAGACTAAAAAAGTGGGTCTCGCAATTCTGTCTGTCTGTCGGTTCGACTACAGCCTAAACGGCTCGGCCGATTTTCTTCAAACTTGGTAGATATGGGTTTTAATTTTTCCCCCCGGACGTTTTTTTCTGTTTTTTTCTAAGACCAAAAATAACGGTACCTGCCATACGATTTTTTTTCGAAATTTTATAAATATTTTTTTTCTCAAAAACTGTCCCACAGAATTTAAAAAAAAAAAATTTTAAAAATTTCATTTGGTTAAAACTAGCTAATGGTTGAAAAAAAATTTACAAAAAATTGTTATTTTTGGTAGACCCCTGGGTCCATTTTTTTTGTTTTCGATTTTCTTGAAAACGGTACAGCCGATTTAAATTATTTTTTTTATGCTAAAGCTCCTCCAAAGTTTGAACATTATTACATATTCAAATTTTCAATTTTTAATTTTTTGGATTTTTAAAAAAATATTCAAAATTTATTTTTGGAAACTCAATATTTCGAAAACCCCAATATCGATTTTTTTCAAACTTGACAACAAAAAGTTTCTTAGCATAACCTACAAGATTTGAGAAAAAAAATTTTATTTTATCTAAAACTGACGGTACCTTCCATACAAATTTTAAAAAATGGTTTTCGAAAATCGTATTTTTCTCGAAAACTGTTCCCAGAATTTTGCTAAATTTTTTTTTCTTTTGATCAATCTTTACGATCTATAATTTAATAAAAAAAAAATTTGAAATCTAGATATTACTGACTGTACCTACCATAGAACGATTTTTTCGAATTTTGAATTTCTCATCATCGACATAACGGAATTAAATCAAATTTTTCAGAGAGAAGCTTCTAAAAAGTTTAAAAACGTTGCATTTCAAAACTTTAAGAAAAATATTTTTTTTTAAATTTTGCAAAAAAAAAATTATTATTTCTTGGAAAATTCAATATCTCGAAAACGGCTCAATTATTTTTTTTTGTAAATTTAATTTTTATTCGTACAATAATAAAAACTTTAAATTGGCGTAACAAAATTTTTTTTTAAAAATGTTTTAAAAATTTGTATGTATTTTTTTAAGAAACCACTACAAAGACTTATAATTTTTGTTCTTGCATAAACCTATGTATATTTGCTTGAATCACATGGAATTCTATTTTTACCTCCAACCATATAAAAAATTAATTTTATGCTTATGAACAGTTTTTCTCTATACTCTGTTCAATTTATATTTGCAGTACAGGGAAGATAGGATATCTGCCTTTCAGTCTGACCATTATGGATTTCAATAAGCTATCTTTAATTTAAAGCTCTTACAGTATTGCCGTAGGAGCATTAAAAATGGCCGCAAATCTCAGAAAAATATTTGCTACCAAAAGCTTGAAAAAGCTTAAATCCTGAAAGTTACAAAGCACAAACCAAAGAAAATGCCATGTGAATTTCTATCAACTTGGCAATGATAACTCTGATTCAGTGTTTTTTTTTTTTAATAAACACAATAAGGGTTGGTTGCAAATTGGCGATCAGTCTCCTTTAACTCATGGAGCAGATAGGTCATGGTGGGCTGTACGTGAGCTCAAAGAAGATTACACAAACAATTTTAATGTAACTCAGTGATTTTCTTTCAATTTCTTAAGTTAAGGTGCCGTGCAAACAGCAGCAGGCACCAGTGTTTCTGAAAAAGCTCTCCCATAAGGCCTGTACTGCAAATATAAATTGAACAGAGTATAATAAAATTCATTTTTGAAATTCTTAGTCTATTACATAGGAGCAAGTTCGTGTGACCCAGTCGTGCATTTTCTTTAATATAAGCAGTGTCATAATTTTTGATGAAAGGATTTTTTATCCCCTGAAGTGCTGAGTGTGTGCTCAGCAAACTTTTCCTTCACAACTTCGAGCCTTGTCTTGTTGGAACCACAGCTCGAATGTATCGATCATTGCAAATAATTTTTATTTAGATTTTTAAAAAGCAATATCAGTCGCAATAACTTACAGCTTCTGCAGAAGTACTAAGCAATTGAAATTATCTTGAAAATATTAAAAAAAAAAATTATACAATTTCTTAACGACATGGCAATTTGATTTAACTGCGAAGAAAAGCAGGAAGCAAATTGAATTTTGTTCATTTGATAGTGGGGAAACTTCAGCATTTAAATTATGCCAAAAATTAATTTATAAATTCATGTATAGTCCATAACCTTTATGCATCTCGGAGTGCCTTAACAGATTTTGGACACAAAATACTTTCATATTAGAGTTGTTAGATGATTTGTTGTGTAAAACATTAAACTAGAAGTTAGAAAATATTTAAAAAAAATATTATATTTATCCCACTGCTGGCGAATACAGTCGATGTAGAATGAAAATTTTTAAAGGATTTTGACATTTACTTTGCAATTAGGTGGGACGAAATTTTCCAATAAAACAAAAAAATAGTTGATTGTACTGGAATTTTTCTGCTATTACTCTCCATTTTGATTTGGCAAGATAGATTGAATAAGTGATATCCAATTTTACAGCAGTAGCTTCAACAATATGGCCGCAATCACCTTTCAGAATTTGGAAATCCTATTGAAAAACCCTTATAATCAGGAAACATAAGAGGCCCAAGGTTCTTGATCGGAATTTCTTTAGTCTAATACATCGGTTATTTATCTAGACGTCCTAATCCTAATAGTCTTTAACAAACTTATACGACCAACAGATTTCCATATTCTTTGTCATTTCGAACCCTTTAATCGTTTTTTTTTTTTTTTTTTTGAAATAAAATACAATACTGGCAATTTATTGCTTAAATTTGAGAAAAATGTGTTTTAATTTTTTAAATAAAATTTTTTTCATGTTTTCCAAGTTGGTACTTTGGACCAATGTCACGACAAGATGCCACCGAAGTTTTAATGAATGAACGTGAAAGAGGTGTATTTCTAGTCCGCGATAGCAATTCGATTCGTGGCGATTATGTTTTATGTGTTCGGTGAGAATACATTTTAATATAAAAATAAAATCATAAACTAATTATTTCTAATCCATATTTAGAGAAGACACAAAAGTAAGCAACTACATTATAAATAAAATCCAACAACAAGATCAAATAGTCTATAGAATTGGTGATCAATCATTTGAAGATTTACCAGAACTCCTGACATTTTATAAATTACATTATTTGGATACAACACCATTGCGTCGACCAGCACCAAGGAAACAAGAAAAAGCCATAGGAAAATTTGATTTTGAAAGTAATGTAAGTATATTTGTTTCTGTTGGAATCCAAAACATCTTGCAGGGAAAAATTTAATTAATTAACTTTCTATATTAGGACCATGATGATTTACCATTTCGACGCGGTGAAATATTAACAATAATACGCAAGGATGAAGATCAGTGGTGGACAGCAAAGAATGCTCTGGGACAAATTGGACAAATTCCAGTACCTTATGTACAAAAGGTTTGTAAATGCCTTTCGAACTTGATCCCGAAAGATTTCAGTCCGAATCAAATTATTTTGGACTTGGTTCATATGAACTAACTCCTAAATAAACTTATAAAATAAATCCAAAATAAATATGAAACACTTTAGCTGGTGAAAGCTTAGAATAAAATTCGTTATTTGTTTCTTTCCATAAAGTATGATGAAAATACTGAAGACAATAGCATAGAACGTCCAAGCTCTGGAGGCAGTGGCTGCGGCAATATCATTAGCGGAACTAATTCAACCTCAAGAACGAGAGTTTTGAGTGGCGGGAGTGGTGGTGGTGGTAGTGTTGGTGGTGGTGGAGGTGTAACTCTTCAAAGTTCACATCAGTTGGGCAATGCCTTAAAGAAATCAGATTTAAACGTATGTTTTTTTTTTTAAATCAAAATAAATTTATTAAATATAATTATTTTTTGTTGCAGCGGAAGTTACCTGCTTATGCTCGAGTAAAACAAGCTCGTGTGCCGAATGCTTATGACAAAACCGCCCTCAAACTAGAGGTGGATGACATTATAAAAGTAACCAAAACAAACATCAACGGTCAATGGGAGGGCGAACTTAAAGGCAAAAAAGGCCACTTTCCATTTACCCATGTTGAATTCATTGACAACGAAATTGATTCGCTAAAATGTAGCACAAGTAATAATTGTAGCAATAATGTACCAAATGCCAATGACTGGGGCGAGTAAATCAAGCACAGATGCCGTCTTAAACAAAAAAAAAAAAAACCAAAATAAAACATAAAAGATTTGCATGCGATAAATGTTTTTTTTTTTATTATAATTTTGATCAATGTTTTCTCCACCTTTATAAAACTTTTAACTCTTTAAATATATACAAAAATAAAAACAATTATATATATAAATGTAATACAAAATTATAATATTAGAGTGTACCTAAATGTAAAAACAAATAAATCAAATATTTTGGGTGTTTATTTTTAATTTTAAAATGCCACCATCATCAACATAATTTAACAATAATATTAAAACAAAAAATCAAAAAGCTAACAATGTAATATGTAATAATTGTAAATAAAAATATATTTTTTAAAATTAGACAAAAATAAATAAACAAATTGATTGTAAATACAACGATGAGTAAAAGGGATATCAGCAGGTTTTTTTGCTGTTGTTTATTTGAAGCACAAAATATATTTTATTTTTAATTAATTCATTGACAAAAAAAGAGCAGTCGTTGGCTGAATATGAAATTCGAAACGATTAGTATTTGAAGGCGGTTTTACCATTTCGTGGTATAAACTTCACAACCTTTTCGATGTGGCATTTTGTACTTCGACTTCGTTTCTTGACCGGAAATATATTGGAAGTGCTCGTTTCAAACTCGATACGAAACGAAAATGAGATATCGAATACAAAAAAATGCTTCGAATTCTATAATCAGGCCATAGGGTAGATTGCATATGACTAAGCTTTGGAATAAAATAAACATTCAGAACTGTTGTAAGCACTTAAACTTATATTCTTAAAATAATAAAAAAAAAAAATTGAGTGAACTTCATAAATTTAATTGTTTGAAATAAATGAAGCCTTTTTCTTAACTAATACAATTTAAAGCTGTATAAATATATATGTTCATATACATATCGGTCACTTATACAACACCGGCATAACTCGAAAAAAAAAAAACAAATGAAGTGCATCAAACAAGATTCTTGTATGAAATTCATGATAGATACCGAGAAAAACCGGTCTTGTAGCAAATGAGCGATTTATGTACACACAAATAGACTTTCATTTTGACAACACCGACTCCTAAAAAAATGGTGTACAAAAATAAATGAACTATAAACAAAATGGTCTTTTTTGTTTTGTTTTGCAGAGAATTGGTGAGACAATGGGGAACATTTCCATTTATCCACACTGAACTCTATTATCATTTTTTTGATTTAATTTTGGTGGGGGCAATACCACCATTTATTAGGCTTAATAAAAGCTCATTCTTAATCTAACTTAAGTTTAGGATTGGAGTGAATTAGGATGATTAAGAAGGAGTTTCGGTGAACTCAGGTTGAAGTCGAAACAGTTAATGTTACCATTAATGCTCCAAATCATGGGAGTAATAGGTTCGTTGGAGCCATAAGAGATACGACGAGGATTTAATACCCAATCAATTAAAAGTTCCGAGTTTATTTTGTAATGATATCGCTTCGTTAGGGAAATATACACCCTTATTCCGATAGTCGTTTTACTAAAACGCCAGTAAAACGACAAGGCTCTAGAAACGAAAATTGGAATTTTATTTGAAGTGAAGAACATAGAAAACACCAAAATGTGGTCTCTGGAGCCTTCTCGTTTTAAAGGCGTTTTATTACAACGACTACCGGAATAAGGGTGATAGACTCTTATAAGCCAAATATGATTAATATAAAACGAAAATGGAAGTCTACGAGCTGCCGATGTGTTTTTGTTTTTATTCATTTCTGAATGTGTAGATTAAAATGTTACACAATTTGCTGTCGGAAAAAACAAAATGACAACACATGAAACCCTAATTTGTTCTTTTCTGTTTTTAATTTTTTAATGTATTTTCTTGTTAAAAAAAATGTTATGTTAAGATAACAACCGAAAAACACCGTTGAGAATGTGGAAACGAACATAAGAAGATGAACAAGTTTCAGACAAGAGATCAGTTATGAAGATATGGACGTGTGTCGTAGACAAAACGGATAACAACTCGAATTGAACGGCTAAAAATGTAATTTCTAATTCAATCAAGGATAGACTCATCGATTCCAAATGCATGTATTTTCGATAAGAGGTCTTCGTTCTATCAAATACTTTTGAATTCAAATCCAATTACCTTTTTTCTCGAAAATTAATGCAGAGATTGAATCCATTTTTCAGTGAGATGTACCATCAATGCTATTGCTTGGAAAGCCGTACTGCCAGTATTAAAGTGCATTCGTTCTAGATGTTTCTGAAGCTGATTGTTGATCAGTTTTCTTATGCAAGGAAGATTCGCTAATGCAATTAATCGGTTATTAGATAGGGAAGAACATACTTCCCTTTAAGAAACCAACTGGATAAATACCGTTTTCTACCTAGTCGGAGAGAGTACTGAAGAAAAAGAAGAGATGGAAAAGATTAAGCAATGGTCTGTGCAACCATAGAAGAGCAGAACCATAAGAGATATATACCAAGATCTTTTAGGATTCTTACGACTGTGTTAAAGATTTGTCCCATAGAACCATATACGGTCTCAAGTTCACAAGGAGTTCTATGGTAACATCGATTTTGCGTCAAACTGCGCTGCCAGCAAATCTATTTTTTTTCTTATTGCCAGCTGAATATTTATTTAAACAGATGACGTAAAAAATTTTATTTCCAACCATAAATGTTTTATCATTTACAATGATAAATGTTTTCATACCATTAAGAGTAATGCCTGTTACTACATCAGCACTGAAATGTACATATATCGAGATATTTTTAAAGTTCTACTTAAATTTTTTTTTTCATATCATACAGTAGTCCCACGTGCCTAACGGTGCTTAAAAACTAATAGTGTATTTCTCATCATCATATTTAAGAAAGAGATCAAGAGAATTAGTGCAATTGCTCTTAACGTTAATCATTCCAATTGGTTCGTTCACTAGCTGAGTTAAATGGTTTAAGATCTCTAGATACATACCTTCTTTTAGGAGTTATCTGGCCAGATTGTCGAAGCCAAGAAGAATTATGACCATTGAAACAAATGTTTTAGAGTATATCTGATTCGATTGGTGCAGATTTTGCCTTAATAATTTCAATATCATCTGCGTAAATAGAGGTTAGAATTTTGTTTGATTTAACTTACATCTTTTATAGACAAAACAAAGGGTAGTGGCCCTAAATACCAGCCTGCTGATGAGTCCAAATGAGGTTAGCTAGAACGAAACACCACATTTTTTCTACTTTTGACGTTCTTTTTCTTTTAATTTGTGGTTCTTAAGCTCGATTAGTGATCAAATATTAGAATAACAGAACGCAGTTCTTCGTCCACTCAGCTTGTGTAGCATACAAACTGAAAATCTATACTCAATCAAAAGCGAAATAGTCAAGGCAAACGAGCCATCCTCTGATTTTTTCGTAGGTAAACGATAGGCTTGTACCCCTTTGCATAATGGTTGGTGCGTTGAACTGTCATGCGGAAGGTCTCGAGTTCGCTGCAAAAAAAGTTTTTCAGGGGTCTACTGCCTCTTAAGAGGAATTGACAAATCCTCCAAGAGTATATCTCTTGTCATAGAAAGTGCTGCTCATTAGCTGTTCGGAAAAGAAAACTTACCAATTATAATTAATTTCTACATACTAATACGGAATAAAAGAAAACGAAAAGTAAGAAATGAACAGAAATTAATGTAAAGAAGTCAAATGAATTTCCACAAAACAACAAAAAATGTATTCCTATATTTAAAGTTAATTTTTCAAAGATGAATAAGAAATTCAAAACTTTATTTATTATTGAAAGCTTTTAATTGTAACAATAACTTGAATCCTCATATGAAATACCAATAATATATTACTCAACTTAAAAAAAAAAAAACGAAGTTAGATTGAACGTCTTCGTAGCACTTTAAAAGAATTTCAGCCTTCACCAACATCTCAGCATTTACAGATTATTCTCTAACATGTCCACTAATCTTTTGATTTCACGACTGTCAATAGAATAAATAGTTAATAAAAAAATAATCCAAAATTAACCGCAATTCATACATTCTCAATGCTAATTGTTCAGTTGGCTTCATTGATTTCGATATTTCTTCAGTTTTTGCCATAATTGTGTACATACATTTGATATTTGAATCCATACTATCGGTTAGTTTGTTAACCGAGTTTTTATGAATTTCAACATTATCAGCTGTAATTGATGAAACCTTTCAAAAGAAAACGTGAAATGCATAATCTTGTTATGGGCAGGTACAAAACATATACCGAATGTAGTAAATTGTAAAGATTTTCCGTAAGATTATCAACTGAAGCTGCTAAATATTGAGCATCAATTTCAATATCACTAAGAACATTCGAATCGATTTGAGCTAGTTGGGATTGAACGAAATGCTTTTGTATAATTCCAGCTGAAGTCGATGGTGTACTGTTTTTCGAAGAAAAATTTGGCTGATTCATATCTGCAAAAGGCAAAAATACAACTGAATCAATAGAGACACAATCTGGTCTTGTTTATAAATTTCCATACCTCGTTTAGCAATAGGACTTGAGAGTTTTATTTTATATTCAAGATTTTCAGCTACAAAATGTGTCATATCACCTTCTCTACGAACTGTTCCCTCCAAGTCATATGGGAATGCTAGAATCAAGTTATGTATGTTTATAGAAAGCGATGATGTTAGACAACTTACATTTATCACACAACAACGTAGCCGGTCGTTTTTGTGGTTTAACATCATTAACACTATTACCACTAAATTCATAACCATTCTTTCGATTTAATCGTTCAATTAAACAACAACCATCACTATTGAGAAAAGAACCGTCATTACTTTCCACCAAATCACTGTTCCGATTTGTTGTAGATCCTTCATCATCATTATTAGCTTGTTGCGAGTTATTGGTACGATTTGAAGATTGAAATGCAATTTCTGTATAAGAAGCAGCCATTTGATCTTCGGTGGGAGTTAATTGACGATTATTGTTATGAATTTTTTTCGATTCAAATTCATTCATCGCTTCCTGTTTTTGGTTTTTTATTTACCTTTTACAACACACATTTTATAACCAAAATCGATAAATACAAATAAACTGTAGAATTAGTGATGCCAGACGAGTCTTTTAAGATCCCACTGGATTCAAAAAGAAAAACCCACCAATTATTTTATCTTTGTATATTAACTCTAGAATTTATATACAATGATTTTATATAAAATCTATACTATTGTGGCACGAATTTGACCGGAGAGAAGTAGGTTATTTTTGTACCCTTTCGGAATTCGAAATTATATTGGAAAATTTCCGGCATATTTTGGTTGGTGATTTTTGAATATTACCATTGTATATTTAATAAGGGTATTCATTTTCATGCAACGAAATAATTGTCCGCTTTGCAGAACGATATAAATTTTCGCCACATATTTACATGAACAGCCGCTAAGAAATACTTACTTAAATGTGGAAAATAATCAGTTGTTCATTAAAGGCTAGTACATACGCAGATCGAGACAAGACAAATTTTATCTCTACAAAACTTTTCCAAATCTCGCGCAAAAGTTTGAAGTTGGAGAATTAAAAAATAATTTAATGTGTTTTGTAGTGTATCTCTGGAACGGGTTGTCTTACAAAAGTCGTTCATACCTTTTTGGAATCGCTGTCAAAATTTGTCCCGCAAAATAATGCTTGTATCATTCTTTTTCCTGGCAAAATTTAGTGGAGACATTTTGTACAGCAATTCACAATAGTATGAATTTTGCACGCGAACTGCGTACTGCTCGGAAAAATATCCGAGACAAAATTTGTCCCAGAAAAAAAAAATGTATGTGAGAAAAAATTTGTCCCGATCTGCGTACTAGGCTTAAACGGCAAAAGTCAACTCATAAAAATTTGTTGTTATCAAAAATGTACGTCATCGATATTTTAGCTTAAAAAGTGATTCTGTTTTCATACTTAAAACCTAGTACGCAGATCGGGAAAAATTTTGTCTCCCCTTTGAGTATATATAATATGGAGGGCTCGTTCCTATCCCTAATGCATTGTAGTACTTGAAGTTGTGATAGGGGTCGCTGTCTCACTTTCTGTAAGTTAAGGATACAGCCGTATCCTCCGGTTTGTGCTTACCTTCTCCACGCATATAGTTCTCCGTCACATGTGATATGAAGCACTCGGCAATAACTTTGTCTTACACAAATTTGAGTAGCGCCCCCTATGATAGTCACGCATTTCGAATAGAAACGAGCCCTCCATATTATATATACTCAAACACCCATATTAATAAATATGGTTTAGTGAAGGTTTATCGTTAAGCCCTGGACTAAGTGCGAAATTTCATTAATAAAACAAATTTTCTGTTAAGTGACGTTTACTAAGTATGATTAAGTTAAACCACCGAAGTAGGTGGTTTAGCGAAGGAATAAGAAATGTCAAATTCGTTTTTTTTAATCAAAAAATTAAACAAAAGTGAGAAGTTTCTAAATTAATTTTGAAAAGAAATAGTAATAATAAAAATGGCACAAAGTTTTAACGATTTCTTGAACCGTTTGGATTTTCTGGATAATCCTAATTTTTCTATAAGAAGATAAAAAATCTATAAACCGCGATATGATCCGATTAAAGAGCTAAGCGAAGAGGAATTCCGAAAGAAATATAGGTTTTCCAAAAAAAAACATGGAAAAACTTATAGCTATCGTTGAAGCAGACCTAAATGCAGACAAAAGAGGTGGACATATTCCTGTGGATTTACAAGTAATGGCTTCTATTAGATACTGGGGTCGTAATGAGGTATAATGATTGACTCGATGTATATAAACATAATCTTAAATAACATTACTCATTTAAAAAAGGTTCAAGACGATTGTGCTGATATCCACGGCTTTAGTCAGCCTACTCCTTTTTCTTTTTTTGGTAATATTGTTCATGATGGATTTTTTGATAGAATTTATAAAAAAAAACAAGCAACAGCAACAAGCAATATCCACAATCAGACACAACAAAAGCAATTGACAATCAATTTAGGTAGCCACAGAATATAAAAAAGAGATTGCTTACTTTTGTAGAAGATTTTCTTAAAAGGATTTTTGATAAACGTCATTTTACTATTCCGGGAACATTTTGTTTTTATTAATGTAAATATTTAATCCAGGACTAAACTCCTATTCTATGGTTTAGTAAGACAGTGGACCTATAGAAGGAATAAGCGTTTTTTATTAATATGGGTGAAAGTGTCTCCCATACAAATTTTTTCCTGGGACAAATTTTGTCGGGCAGTACGCAGTTCGCACGCAAAATTCATACTTTTGTGCATTGCTGTACAAAATGTCTCCACTAAATTTTGCCAGGAAAAAGAATGATACAAGCACTCTATTTTGTAACAAATTTTCGACAGTCACCGTATTCCGAAAGTGATTTTTGTCAAAACTGGTCTTATGTAAAAGGTGCTGATGCTTCTCTTAAAAGCATCAATAGGAGATTCAAAAAAGGTATGAACGACTTTTGTAACACAACCCGTTCCATCAGAGATACACTACAAAACACATTAAATTATTTTTTATCTCTCCAAATTCAAACCTTTGCGCGAGATTTGGAAAAGTTTTGTAGAGATTAAAATTGTAGAGATAAAATTTGTCTTTGCTCGATCTGCGTACTAGGCTTAAGTTTTCAATTTTCGAAGATACAAAATTAATAGGTAAACAAATTTCGACTTTGCAAGTTATTAAAAATATTTTAATGGTTTACTTCTTATTGAGAATAATAGATTGGTCGCCTTCATCCGACGATGAACAGCAACACATAGTAATTCACCGTGCACGAGTACGACTACGATATTGATTTCAAAGTGAGGTTCCGACTTTCGAAAGCGTCTGTGGATCTCTTGTTGAATTTTTTTGGTCGTCAATTGGAACCAAAAACTAACCGAAACAAAATCTGTCATGTCAGTGCATTTAATCAAGTGGTTATTAATTTACGATGTTATGGCACAGAATCTTTCTTTTTTTTTGCATTTCTTGGCAGCTCTGTTTCAACAAATAAATGCTTTCTCATTTTTTCTAATAAATTTCCCTTATTTAAGCCTAGTAGGCAGATCGCGCTAAATTTTATCTCCCACATTTTTCTCCAAAACATCAGCTAAAATCCAAGCTAAATTTTGACACAAGAACTTTATGGAGAATATATCACAGAAAACAGCTGTTCTCTGAATGAAATTTTTTCAAAGATTTTAAAAAAATTTGGTTGTAAAGTATGATTTTTTAAGGTTCGTATTCACCGAGCGCTCCTAAACGACTCTTAACTTTACGAGGCTCTTAACTTGAAATTTCTGTGCGGTATTCACCAACCACTCGCAAGTGTTTTTCGAAGTTCGAAAATGAGAGCCACTCTCTCTTGTTCAGGCATACCCAAACTGTGAAATGTTGTGTAATGTTGGTCTTGACAGCAAATGGATACTCTTCTACTTGGCATTGCTCACATGGATTCGAGTCAAATGCGTGCGTGGCACACGCACAAGCGAACAAATTTTCGAAGAGAGCGCTCGTAAGTTAGGAGTGGTCGGGACCACTCCTAACTTTTAAGAGCGCTCGTAAATCTTCACTAATATTGCTTGGTGAATACGTTTATGAGCTTCTTAAGTTATGAGCGCTCGGTGAATACCGGCCTAAGAATTATGAATGAGAACGAATAAGAATTATGAATTATGAGTGATTTTTCTGTGGAAAATCTTGTAAGTCTTCCGTGACCAAATATTTTTCTAAATATTATTCATATATTATTCCATTTCAAATTGAAATTGAAATTTAGCTCGAGAATAAATGTGCCAGACAATTATTACGTGCGCTAAATTTTGACAGATAAGTTATGTACAGTTCGAAGAGAAATTTTGATTTTTTAGCAGGGGCAGCGTACCACTCGGCTAAAATGCTTGACATAATTTAAGCTTGGCTAAATTATGGAGAGAATTTTGTATGGGAGATAAAATTTCCCTTATTTAAGCCTGGTAGGCAGATCGCGCTAAATTTTATCTCCCACATTTTTCTCCAAATATCAGCTAAAATCCAAGCTAAATTTTGACATAAGAACTTTGTGGAGAATATGTCACAGAAAACAGCTGTTCTCGAAATTTTATAAGATTTGTGAATGAGAACGAATGAGAAATATGAATTATGAATGATTTTTGTTGTCGAAAATCTTGTAAGACTCCCGTCGCCAAATATTCTTCCAAATATTATTTCATTTCAAATTGAAATTGAAATTTAGCTCAAGAATAAATGTGCTAGACAATTATTTCGTGCGCTAAATTTTGACAGATAAGTTATGTTCAGTTCGAACAGAAATTTTGATTTTTTAGCTGGAGCAGCGTACCTCTCTGCTAAAATGCTTGACATAATTTTAGCTTGGCTAAATTTTGGAGAGAATTTTGTATGGGAGATACAATTTTTCCCGATATGCGTACTAGGCTTTAAGGTTAGGTGTGCACTTGCAACTGTGATCGAAATCAAATAGTTTAATCACCAGTTGGTAGAGCACCGCGCACTGGCAACTCTTCACTCCCACCCACACTTTTCTCTCTCGGGCTTATAGAAAACAGGTCAACTATTTGTCCGCGCAGGTGCAATAATTATATGTTACACAAAATAGCGAACTCATTTTAGGCAATCGTTTAGTTTGTGTCAAAACACAAACTTTTTAGTTGCTCGAACCAAGCAGGTGCGAAACTAAAAATTGGCCTAAAGATGGAGGAGGTCTTAATTGTTCGGAGTTCTAACAAGAACTGAATTTTTCCCGAACCAACAGTTCCTTAAATACTTTCCACATGTTTAGGAATAAATCAAAATAAAATATTTTATTAATAGTACTAAAATAGTATTGAAAATCCCGCCAAATATTTCCGAAAATATCTGTCGGCGGGATTTTTATTTTTATTTTCGG
Organism: Chrysotoxum bicinctum; assembly: GCA_911387755.1. Lineage (NCBI taxonomy): Eukaryota > Metazoa > Arthropoda > Insecta > Diptera > Syrphidae > Chrysotoxum > Chrysotoxum bicinctum. The sequence continues at coordinate 11,919,627 of OU426991.1, read as the reverse complement.
CGGGAGTTCGTGATTCGGGATTTTGTGCGGCGGGATTTCGTTACTCTCCCGATTTAAACATATTCTAACTGGTATCGTACTAAGCCTAATATTTCTTTAAAGAAAATGAACACACTTCTGTGGATCCAATTATACTAAGGATATTCATGTAAACGTGTGGATAAACATCCGAAAAGAAATAATTTTATCTTCGTAGAAACGGAGGCTAGCCGGGCACTGGCAACTGTGATCGAAATCAAATAGTTTATTTACCAGTTGATAGAGTTCCGCGCACTGGCATCTCTTTACTCACGCTCACACTCTTTTCTCTCTTGCGCTTATAGAAAACAGCTCAACTTTTGCGAATTAATTTTAGGCAATCGTTTAGTTTGTGTCAAAACACAAAGGCGCAAAATTTTAATTGAATTAGTACGATGCTAAAGCTGTTTTAGTATGATACTAGGTTAAAACAACGAATTTTCAAATTTTAATCGAATATAGCATCATACTTTCTCTACCCTTTTATTAAAGTTAAAATCATCGGATACCTACTTTATTTTTTTAGTATCGCGCTAGCTTCATATGACTCTTTGACATTGGCAAACATCAAAGAAGGTTCGTGCACTTACTTTTTTACACGAAATGTCATTGTTTTAGGTGTGTTCAGAAGCAATTTGTTAAGAAATTTTTTTTAGTACAATACTAGTTAGAAACACCCATATTAATAAAAAACGCTTACACCCATATTAATAAATATGGTTTAGTGAAGGTTTATCGTTAAGCCCTGGACTAAGTGCGAAATTTCATTAATAAAACAAATTTTCTGTTAAGTGACGTTTACTAAGTATGATTAAGTTAAACCACCGAAGTAGGTGGTTTAGCGAAGGAATAAGAAATAGAAATGTCAAATTCGTTTTTTTTAATCAAAAAATTAGACAAAAGTGAGAAGTTTCTAAATTAATTTTGAAAAGAAATAGTAATAATAAAAATGGCACAAAGTTTTAACGATTTCTTGAACCGTTTGGATTTGCTGGATAATCCTAATTTTTCTATAAGAAGATCAAAAATCTATAAACCGCGATGATCCGATTAAAGAGCTAAGCGAAGAGGAATTCCAAAAGAAATATAGGTTTTCCAAAAAAAACATGGAAAAACTTATAGCTATCGTTGAAGCAGACCTAAATGCAGACAAAAGAGGTGTACATATTCCTGTGGATTTACAAGTAATGGCTTCTATTAGATACTGGGGTCGTAATGAGGTATAAGATTGACTCGATGTATATAAACATAATCTTAAATAACATTACTCATTTAAAAAAGGTTCAAGACGATTGTGCTGATATCCACGGCTTTAGTCAGCCTACTCCTTTTTCTTTTTTTGGTAATATTGTTCATGATGGATTTTTTGATAGAATTTATAAAAAAAACAAGCAACAGCAACAAGCAATATCCACAATCAGACACAACAAAAGCAATTGACAATAAATTTAGGTAGCCACAGAATATAAAAAAGAGATTGCTTACTTTTGTAGAAGATTTTCTTAAAAGGATTTTTGATAAACGTCATTTTACTATTCCGGGAACATTTTGTTTTTATTAATGTAAATATTTAATCCAGGACTAAACTCCTATTCTATGGTTTAGTAAGACAGTGGACTATAGAAGGAATAAGCGTTTTTTATTAATATGGGTGTAAAAGCCCATATGTTTCATTTTAGCAACTAAACAGTTGCAAAACTAAAAATTGAATGTGCGCGCCTGGCCTTACGCATTTATTTTTTAAGGGGTTGTTCATGCAAACATGTTTCGGAAAGTTATATCTTTCTGCAAGCGGAAAATGATCTTGTTGCATGAATACCATTCATATCTTTCTACAAAGCGGAAAATTATCTCGTTACATGAAAACCCTTAATAATTTATTTAGTGTCAGTAGGGCAGTAATACGCGCGCTATAACGCGCGTTCTGTGTTCAAGCTTAAATCAAATTTTCTTGAGATGCGAATTCCAATTGCGAAAACAAGCAAGCACTACATAAAACTTAACATGAAAATAAGAACAACCCCAAGTTCGTAACAAATAATGAAAAAGAACAGCATATCATAAGCAACGAAATGGTCGCTAGACAAACAGAGATAGAACCAAACATATACAACAGTGCGCTATTGTTCTCTCTATCTTTTCTGTATTCCTTTCCGCATTTCCAATTTCTCATCTCAACAAATAGCGAGACAACCGAAGGCAGACATTGGACGAGGCTGAGTAGTTTCGTTTTCCTGTTTCTCTGGTTGGTGGTCTCAAATCTGAATTTTCAACTGAAATTGTCGTGTGGTTTGTTGCTCTGAAAATTTTTCCCGAAGACTCAAATTTTAAATCCGATTAAATCACCTGTCATCGTTTGTGCGAAGTTAAAATAAACTACAATTTTTTATAAATATGGATAATTCGGGCAAGAATCGCTATGAATTATTATTCATGGACGACGACGTTAGTGATCCATTAGATAATATTGTAAAGAAAAAGGTTAAGCAACCAGCTGCTGCTACTGGGGCTGCAGTTGTTCCTTCAACTGCTGTCACCACATCAAACAAAGGACAAACTAACAACACAAATAAACAAAATGCTTCTGCTGCTAATGATAGTTTAAAAAAGAACTCATCTGAAAAGGAAAATAAATCATTTGCCATGAATAAAAATGTGGATTTTAATCGGAAATCCAATACTGCTGGAAATAATGCTGCCGCTACTTCTTCGGGGGGTGGGGGCGGTAGTGGTGGCGGTGGTGTAAGCAAATCCAAATCTAATCAACAACAATTGGGCAATTATAATCAAAATGCAAATCGCGGCAATAGGGATAACTTCAATGGTAAGATAGTTAACTTTGTATTTTTTCTTATAGATAATCTATTTTCTTAGTTTCCATGATTTATTTCACTAAAAAAAGTTGCTTTTCTATCACCTTGCTGCCGAACCGCCCTTGCTTTTTTCGTTTTGTCTATCTCTGTCTTTCATTCATTCATTTGTTATCGTTTTCTTTCTTTGGTTTGTACTCGCAAATTTTTTTTAAAAACCATGTTGCATTAACTTAAATGGTTCATCCAAGAAATAGTTAACAATTCAAAAAGCGAATTACAGGAAAAAAAACAGATTCATTATCTCTCAATATTTGCGTTTTTCAAATAAAAAATTTGACAACAATTAGTCTTGTTGTCTTTCAGAGCTCCGGGGGGCTTAACATTAAAATATGCGATACGATACGAGTAATAATTTTCCAGAACTTTGGTTGCTCCCTGCTCTTAGCAATGCCATTGAGGCTGCATGCATTTATATTTTTTTAATAAGATTTGGTCACCTTGAACCATGGTCCTCCATGCCTTTTCGTTTTGTTTTCCTTAAACGGGTTCAGGAATGAAATCATGTAGGAGACCTTAAAAAAACCCTTTTATCTATTATTGATAACTACTTTTTGAGGATTTTTGAAATTTTATACATTAATATATGTATAATTATATATTATAATTAATTTATATATATAATTCAACATATTGTATATGTATTTAATAAATATTTATATATATATATACACAAAATTATGTTCTAAGGAGATGACCATGTGCGTTGTTGAATACAAAATCGTACGAAAACGAACAAGGGTAAAAGCGAGAGCGAGAACGAACACAATTTGTCATGAATATAGAGATATCGAAAAAAATTTCGCGAAAAAAACAAACTAAATTCCATAAAATTTGAAAAAGAAAAAGAGGAAAAGAAAATTTCATGTACTTTTTCCATTTTGTTAATCTACGAAGTGTACGAAGCTATTAAGTTTGTAAATTCAAAATGTTTTAATAATTTTATTTTAGAAATAATATATCCGCTTGGAAGTAAAAGGAACTTGTATGTATATTCATATAATCCAGACATGTGTTTCTATTAAGGCCCTAATCATAGATAGCAAATTGTCGTGGAAAAAAATTATAAGAATTTGACTAGGTTTTTCGAATCATGATTAGCGAATTGTTCTTTTTAAAGAAGGAATACTAGTTCTTTTCGAATATGGAAACTGTTAATTAATACTTTACAGACATGTGTTTCTGCAATTATGCCGTCATTGATGTGTTCCAGAAATTCTCAAGTATTTTACGTTTTAACCGAATCCTGTTGCAGACTTCACAAATTTTCATGGACATACGAGCTTTGTATATATAACCTATAGTATTATCTTTGTATATAATATAACCTATAGTATTATCATGGAGCGTGATTTTGTATTGCGAACGCTAGCCTGGTGGTGGCGCAGAAATTAGCGCACGCTTTTAAAATGGAGAGTAGGATAACATACAAAATAAGTAGTAAAAAGGAGAATATTTTATTATTAAATTTAGCAAAGACAAATCTAGCAATTGCAGTCCCTAGCCTTAAGATGTCGCCACAATCTTTCGTCTTCTTGATAGTACTATAAGTTTTATATACAAAGATACGAGCGCTATTATCAGTTTGTTGACTAATTATTGTTCTTGGGCTTATTTTCATTTATTTTAAGGCAGAACTTAAATTATTTGAGAGGACAGCCACTAGAACACTCTGCTTTTTATTTAAAATTTGGGTGTGTGAAAATAAACTATCTTAAAATAAATAACTTGTGAAATATCTATTTTCAATTTAAATTTTTTAAATTAAACGCAAAATGCCGAAGCGGATTTTGTTGATATGAGGTGTTGGCTTTTAATATTTTATTCGCAAAAATTGTTCAATTCCTATGTTAGTTGCTAGTTTCTCCCTCACTCAGAAGTTTTGAAAGGTTTTATAAATTTACTGGAAAAAAAATACAAAACGGAGGAAGGCTTAATATGATTTATCCTTTTCGGATTAGCCGCGTTGTAAATATTTAATATTTAGCGAGTTCAATACAGTACTCACCCCGAACGTTTCCCGGTGACCACGCTCGATTCAATTCACAGCGAAACTTTCGGGGTGAGTACTGTATTGAACTCGCTAAATATTAAATATTTATAACGCGGCTAATCCGAAAAGTTTAAAATGTCTATTGATTTATCCTTCCTTAAAGTCCAGTTTCTTAGAGTGAGATTAAAGTTGAACTTGAGTTAAATCAACAAATTTGGAAATTCGAGTTTAACTAGAATAATCTCAAACGAAAAAAACATTGTCTATAGAAAGGGTATACGTAGACGTATCATGGTTTGAGAGATGTATTTAGTGGTATGGTGTGTGCTTTAACAGTTTTATAAAAGAGGCTAAAGATGCGAATTTTGACTATTCTCCTCTTCATTCGAATAATGCATTATTCATTCATTAATTAATATACCTACGTAATATTTTTTTTGTTCCACTGAAGTTAATTCAAGGTAGTGAACATGTTATTCTCATTCCCTCTTCTTATCTGTAGTTTATTTACATTACATTCATTCTTTGAATTGACGGTATTTTAGTTAGCGTAAATTTATTATTTAAAATAGGCGGAAAATTTTAGTTGAATTAGTACGATATTAAAGCTGTTTTAGTATGAAACTAGGTTAAAACGACGATTTTCCAAATTTTAATCAAATTAGGGACCTTATTCGGAATACCCCCCCCCCCCCCCCCCCCCCACCAAAATTAACTTTTTTTTAACGAATCGATAAAAAAGTGTTTGCTGTTGATAAAAAACATCAAATTATGGAGGAGAAACTGGAGAATAGGGACCAAATATAGCATCATACTTTCTTAAAGTTAAAATCATGGAATACCTATTTTATCTTTTCAGTATCGTGCTAACTTCATATTACTCTTTGACATTTAGAAACATCAAAACAGGTATGTTTTCTTAGTTTCTTGCAGGAACTGTCATTACTTTAGGTGTGTTCAGAAGCAATTTATTAAAAAAATAACCTTAGCACGATACTAGTTAGAAAATGTTTAAAATTTAGAAAGAGTTAGTAGTCTACTAAAAAGTTAGCAAATTGTTAAGTAGTATCATACATATACCTTAATACTAAGCAGGTTAAAATTTTGCGCCAGTATAATTATGATAAATATATGTTATTCACATGGCATTAGCATTTATATGGGTGATTCTACAAACGATGGAATTTTCGGCGGCCCAAGAAATATTTCGCAAAGAAAAATTATTACCGTTCTCTTATTTCAGGTCTCATACTAATATGAATTCCACCGAAGTTACCCCAAATAATACGTATTTGCTATGAATTAGATGAATATTTTTTAGTAATTGATTTTATTACAAAAAAAACTTAATTAAACTTTGTCCGCCGCATTTCATATCAGTCCCCTGGCATATTGAAACAGTCGAAAAAATAAATAACTAGGATATCGATCGAATTTCCAGCACTGGCAATTTAAAGTACCAAATCTCCTTACAATAAAATTGTGGTGCAAATCGATTCTGTTTCTTATGTTAGTATTGTGAAATAAAAAGAAAGGTAGGCTTAAACACTCCTGGTACAAACAAATGCAAAAACACCAGCATTCAGTTTTTTTTTTTTTTTTTTATAATTAGCGCGCACTCAAGGGGTTATTACTACCCTTAAAATGATTAACACAGTACGAGCGTTAGGAAAACAAGGAAGGGTTTAAAAGGAGATGCCGATGCCCATTAGTTTTAAATTTTTGAAGACTACAATGGGAAGGAAAAATAGAGCTGGGTAGAGCATTCCACATGCGTGTAGTCCGGCTAAAGAAAGAATCTCTGTATTTCACAGTACGTCCGAAATTGGGCTCAAGGGTAAACTGATGAGCATTCCTAAAAGCGCGAGTATTACGGTTAAATTGTTTAAGGGGAGGAATGCAACTGGCTATTTCGCTAGAACACTGCTTATAGAAGTAACGATAAAATAATGAAAGACAAGAAACATTTCGACGGTGCTCGAGAGATTCAAATGTTTCTGTTATACTTCTATCACCTATCATTTTTAAAGCTCTTTTTTGGATTCTATCCAAGAGACTCAAGTGTGTTATTGGAGCACCTGCCCAAATATGGGAATTGTACTCGAGCTTTGGACGAATATAAGCCTTATAGATTACAGCCAGATCAGAAGGGGTGAAAAATTTCTTGCAACGTCGAAGGAATCCTAAACACTTGGCAGCGTTTTTGGCCACGTCGAATATGTGATCATTCCATACAAGGTGGTCTGTAATGCACATACCGAGCCTCAGAAATGGAACAATACAAAACCGGGAGGCTTGCCGCCGATTTCTGAGGTCAACCCGGCGAACCCCACAGACGGATCACTAGTGTGAAGCAGATACGTGGGAGAGTTATGATCCCCTCGACATCGAGATCATAACAGCGCCGAAGAAGATGTTAGTATTGTGAAAAAGACATTTGTGCAAGAAGTCGTGGATTGTCCCTTTAGATTATCAGTCCTCTGGTGAGGTTTTACAAAACAAATTTGTATGTAAGAAGGCATATTTGTTAGGAGTATAGTATAGGTTTAATAAAACTATAATATTATATATATATTTTTATTTTTTAAAGTAAAACCTTAATACCTCTTTTGCGCAAAAACTATGAAAAACCTCAGTCCCCTGGCCACAGTCCCCTGGTTTATAAATGAGCAAATGATATTTTATTCAGAAATCTGAGAAATTTTTAGTTATGTTGAACTTCGAACTTCATTGCGAAATATTTTTAATTTTTTTAAAAAGAATTTAATTTATTTTAAATTGATTCTAAGTGAAAAAAATATTTAATTATAATATATTATATTCTTTTAATAAAATGCTAAGTTATATGTATTAACCATGAATTTGTATGTTTATGAAGACTAATTAAATTTAATTTCTATATTTCAATGTGTACCCAAGAGAAAATACAAAAAAAATAAAGATTTATTCAGTCGCCTTAAAAAACAACTCAGTCCCCTGAACATCCTTTTTCAAAAAATGTCCTTAAAATCGTCATTTTTTATTTTTTTGACTGGCCGCTTTCAACAATGCAAAGAGACGTTCTAATGATCAACTAGAACAACTTTTACGTCTTTTGGCTTCCCAAAATGTCGTGCCGAAATGTGTAACATTTTATTCCATTGTTTGTATAATCACCCATATATTTCTTTTATTAGAATTAAATATTCCTTTTTTTTAACTTTAAACTTAGTACTCAATTTTTTGATTTTATTTTCTAAATCATTAACTAAAACCGTACTGAGATCTTGTAGTTTAAAATGATCGCAGTCTTTAGTCTGTTGAGAATATCTGACGTTTGAATGTAAAAACCTCGCCAAAAACGCTGCTAAGGTTTTTTCAAAAGAGGTTTCAAAAAATTACTGATCTGACTGTAATCTGAAGGTTTATATTCGTCCAAAGCTTGAGTACAATTCCCATAATTGAGTTGGTGCTCCAATAAACTACTTGAGTCTCTTGGATAGAATCCAAAAGAGCTTAAAAATTGATAGGTGATAACGATAACAGAATTTATGAATCTCCTGAGCATCGCCGCAATGTTTCTTGTCATTCATTACGTGTGAATAAAAAAAAAGTTGAAGCTTTTTTTGGAGAAAGCTAAAGCCAACTAGTCATAGCTTTTACTAGCAGCTAAAGCTAGATAGTTCTAAAGTGCTAAAAACATGAGCTGCGACCTGCGAATGCGAATAAATCTTTTTAAGCAATTTCCACAGCTAATATCAATTCTTGTTTGTTTTAAGTTCGTGCTTCATAGAATACTGAAAATTAGACCTAGTCAAAACTTTCTAGACAGGTGGAAAAAATCTTGAAATTTTTGTAGCTTTAACTATAATATTCTAGTTTACGCTATTTTTATACACACAAATTGAAGCTAAGGCTTGGAAAACAAGCTAAAACTAAATGAATTTAGCGTTGGCTTTTTTAAAATAGCTATTTCTAGAAAACATCTTTAACCAGCTAGCTTAAGCTTATTTTTATTCACTAAAAATCCAGCTTTTACTTAAAAATCCAAGTTTTAGCTTGCTTTTTTTTATTCACAAGGCCCAATATCCTAGTGAAATAGCTAAGTTGCATTCCTTCCCTAAATAACCGTAATACTCGCGCTGCAGGAAGTGCCCATCAGTGTACCCTTGATCTCAACTTTGGACGTTCGGACGTACTGTTAAATTCAGAGATTCTTTCTTAAGCCGCACTACGCGATGTGGAATATGCTTTACCCGACCCAATATTTCCCTTCCATTATGATATTTAGACATTCAAAAAACAATTTGCATCAGTATCTCCTTTTAAATCCTCTCCAACTTTCCTTCAACGCTCGCACATTGCACAAACAAGGTTGTAGTCGTAATCCCTTTAGTGCACGCAACATTATAAAAAAATAGTAAAAATAAAACACTAAAAATAATACGCTGTTCAAGAATCATCCACATTAAACTATATTTTCTACATACATTGAAGTATTTGTAGGCATTGCTTTTTTTTGCGATTTAAAAAAAAATGTTTTCAAATTTTTCTCGAAAAAAATATGAACATAGATTTTTTCTAATATACATACATAAGTAGGTGAAAATGTGTAAACAAAATTTATACGCTTTGATCCAGGATCAAAGTTGGAGGAAGTTATTAGTAGAAAAATGACATCTTTCCAGGTTTACACTTCATTGAAGTGTGCTATTTTTTTAAAAGTAAATCTCACTGGCATTCGATAGAATTCAGGCTATAGGATCTTATTAAAAAAATTATCAGAAGTGTATATGTACCAAAAAAATATGGTAAAAAATAAAAAGTTAAAAGAAAAGAAAAAAGAAAAAGGGGGTGGTCGTGGCACGATGGTTGTGTGCTCGCCTGTCAACCTCATGATCACAGGTTCGATCCCTGCCGTCGTCTATGTCGTTTTAATTCCATTAAAAACCTTCTAAGAATTGTCATCAATGGGTTGCTGGTTTACTCACTACATGTTGTTCAGGCATAACACTAACAACATGTAATTGAGTTAAACTAGTATGCCCATCAAGGATGAACACGAATAAAATGATGTGAATTATAAGCGACATACTCGTAGAAATAAGACATGGCATTTCTCCGCTTTAGCTCAGCCGCCATCCCTGGAGATAAAAATATCTGAGACAACCACCAACAGTCTCAGAACATCGTGCCACACATCTTTCCTATCCTTCTTTCTCTTCATTAACGTCACGCCCGCGCTGTGTTGAAACATTTAAAGGGTAATCAAAATCCCTTGAGCGCGGATAGATTATAAAAAAAAAAAAACTTTGAATTCGAATTTTCAGTAATAATCGAAAACAAATTTTTAACATTGTGAATTTCATCTGTCCCTGGCCACCTAAAAAGTGAAAACAAAAATAGAATAAATATATTTTTTGGGACTTTTTAAAGTCGAAAAATATTTCAAGTATTTATATAGAAAATAAAACCTGCATTCGATGTTGCGATCCTCTTCTACATTTTTTTTAAATTTTAAATTATAATTATATTATTATAAAAAAAAACAAATTCATCAAAATCTGAGCTGCACTTAAAAAGTCCAAAAGCCTAGTTTACGCATTAATAGGAAGGAAAATCAAAAACTACGAGTATGTGAAACTTCATAATATTTTGTAACTTACGTCAGTAAATATATACAAAAAATGTATTTATATATATATTTATACATATATTTTATCTTGACATATATATTTATAATATTTTCATACATATTTATATTTTATACATGAATATTAAAGATAATTGGTTAAATGCTAGCAAAAAATACAAAACAAAATTCATCAAGTTTATTAAACTACTTATTTTTGTGTGAGGTAACCACGCAAAAAGTCACTTCCAAACCTTCCAATATTTCTATTGCCTCTTTCTATAAATACTCTCTTTATTTTTCTTAAGAGGAGACCTAAACGGAGTAAATATAAATAGTGGGTTATTTTATATACAAAGCTGAAATGGGAGGGGATTTTGTACTTCCACGTAGTACCTCTAAAGTGAGGTCGATTCGCGAGATATGATATAAAGTTCTTTTTAGTTAAAACCACGTACACAAATGATAAATATTATGTATGATTGTGATGTATAATAAATCACATATTTTCTTGAATATTGAAATAATTACATTAATAAAAAAAAAGAAAACAGGTTATTGCATCTTGGGAGGAAGTGACTAATGCTCCAAGAGTATATCTTTTTCAAAAAGGGCTTCTCATCTTAGCCGTTCGGGCTTGGCAGAAAATGAAACTTATACCGACCATTGAATTACCAGTAAATTACACTTGGTTCAAATTCTCTACGAGCCATTGGTGTCTTATTTATTTAATTTTGAACAAATTAAGGTATTCAAATATATGTAATATTCTGGAAACAAAATTTTGTCTGTCTATGGAAAAATTTTCTACATTAATTTTTTTAATAATTTTTTTCAGGACCAGCATCACAAAACCGTAACAGTACTTCCAAACCTCAAAATAGTGAAACTCGAGAACAACGTAATAATCGTCGCAATCGTGAAAATGGTATTCCTGGATCAATGGGAGGTGGTGGTGGCGGTGGTGGTAGTGGTGGAATCGGAGAATATAATAATGATTCACAGCAACGCATACGCCAAAATAATCAACGTTTCAATGGTCCACCACGTAATCGTAACGGAGCTGATGGTGGTAATGCACGTGGTGGAAAACGTGAATTTGATCGTCAATCTGGTTCTGATAAGACTGGAGTTAAGGCTGTTGATAAACGTGATGGAGCTGGTGCACATAATTGGGGTTCAGTTAAACAAGACATCGAAGATATTAATAAATCCAATGACGAAGGTAAACTTTTTTTTTTAAATCTAATTTTTCATTTTACTTTATCATTTTCTTTTCACAAGCTGGACTTACTGACAAAGAAGAATCAGGAAATGATCAAACAGCAACGGAACAAAATGCTTCTATCGAAGAAGAAACCAAAGAATTGACCCTTGATGAATGGAAAGCACAAAGACAACAACGAGCTAAACCCCAATTCAATATTCGTAAGGCTGGCGAAGGTGAGGATGTTACACAATGGAAAAAAATGATTGCCTTGAATAACAAAAAGAAGGTTAGTTCAAAGATTGTAAGTTGTGTTTGTACAAAAAAATCTTTAAATACTAAAATCTAATAAATATTGCGTACAAAAATATCAGGAAGGAGACAGTGAAGAAGAATTGGAATATGATCCATCAATGTATCCACAACGTGTAGGACGTTTGCAACGTGTTTTAGATATTCAATTCCATTTCAATGATGGTCGTCGTGGTGGCGGTGGAATGGGACGTGGTCGTGGACGTGGCTCCAGACCAACTGGTGGCGCTGAGCGTCCCATTGGTGGAGGTGGTGGAGCTGGTAGTGTTGGTGGTAATGCTGGAGGTGCTGGTAGTGTTGGTGCTGCTGTTGCTGCACCAGGTGGTGGTCGTCCAGAAGGTCCACGTGTTAATGTTGGCCGACCAAGAAATGAAAATCCCAGAAGGGTAAACCAATAAAATACCAATACTTATTTAGATTATGTTTAATAACCACTTTTCCAATTCTTTTCTAGGAGGGTGGCGGTATCGACAAACAACAACGTGGAGGTCAGCACGCACCAAAGGTTGATGATGAACGTCAGTTCCCAACCTTAAGCTAAAAATCTTTATAAGAACTTACAAAAAAAAATAAAAAAAAATAAAAAAGAATCCAGCATCAAACAAAAAAAAATCTAAAGAAAGCCTAAACCAACCACAGAAGAACAACAAAACAACTATAAACTGAAACAAACAACAATGTTTGTGTCAATGTTTCAATTTAAAAAAAAACACTCCTTTTTTTTTTGTTTTTAGTTTCTATTGTTTATTTTATACATATCTCCTTTTAAAAAAATACTTATACAAAATCCTTATATACCTACATGTAGATATGCTTATATTTATACCAAAGTTAATGAATTAAATTAATTTTTGAAATACATAACTTTATTATATCTGGGCATATTCATGTGCATTTAAATGATGAATAAGTTTGAATTTGCATTTGAATGTATATATAAATACATAACATTGTGTTGATTAAAATAATTGGTTAACACATGTAGTATATAATCTTTATTTTATTTTTGTATTGCTCTTTTTGAGTGTTAGTATTTTGTTTGCATTAAAGTACATCAAATAATATTGTTTAAATGTGTCAGTTACATGAATAAGAAAACTTATCCTATTTATATTTCCATACATATAGGAAACAGCACGCACACTTAATGATAAAATAAAAAATTTTAACTCTGAAAAAAAGAAAGAAATACAAAATACCAAAGGAATAAAAATTAGTTTTTCTGAAAAAATGTATGGAACAACACGTCATAAAGAAAAGTGCATTGCTAAAACTGAAAGAAAAATCAAACAACTGATATGTACGAATGCCATGTATGTATAAGTATAACTCTGTGTTCATTATTTTCGTTGATCCTTTATTTATTTTGAAATACAGAAACAAATGACTTTTATGGATTCTCATATATATAAAACTAATTTTCTTTCGAGAAATGTTATCACTTGATAAAATGTATACTATAAACAAAAGGAACATTTTCAAAAAAAAAAGAATTATAATTATTGAAACACACGCATAAAAAAAATTAAAATAGTTTTAAAAACTAAACAAAAAACAAACAACTTGTCTATATGTGTATTTAACTACATACACATGTATTGCATATTTACATCTTATTAACTAATTAATTATTATTATTTTAAGTAAACAGAAAAACAAACAAAAAAATAAAAAAAAAAAAACAAGAACTTAAATTGTAATGCCTCTCGATGATGATGTAATAAAAACAATACAAAAAATTATGCAACGAATTTAAATTTTATCAATGAAAACGACGATGCTCACGTGTGCCAACATGAGAAAATTCAAAAAACATCGCCATGAGACCCCGGTGTTAACATCAGGCTTTAACGAGTGTTTTGTTGAACTCCTCCAACACGCAGCTACGTAATGGTTGTTCAAAGTGAAGAACTCCTTCGTTTTAAACTTGAAGTGCGGTAGCCAGCAATACACTGCCACTCTTAACTGGCCTGGAATCCTAAAAATGGAACAGCCTTGCGAAGGCAGCGCCAAAGGGTTTAAACTATTTTACGAGCACCAGTCTGAGGTCACCACAGAGTAAAAACAACCTTTGGTGGACCACTCACAGTTAACGAAGGCAATACGAGCTAGTTCTAACCTCGTTCAAGCAGCATCCATACCGAAAGTTCTTCCTATACGTATCGGGAACCACAAAAGTTTTGCCAATGGGCCAAACGCTGGGAAAAAGACCATAGAGGATCTCGAACAAAATTGGAAGCTATTGCATGCAGATCGAAAAGCGGCAGATCAAGATTGGGAATTTTCATTCCATCGTTACTCAATAATGTCCCTGACCACTCATCAGCTCGAAAATTGCCAAACGCCAAGAAGACGTGCACCTCCAACAGTCCCCTCGAAATATAGATTCTAAAGATTTATAAGACAAAAAAATGGACGCTGACAATAATGTAGAAAGTATGAAATGGAATACTATTAAATTATGTGATAAAAGATAAACACCCTTATTCCGATAGGCGTTTTTCTAAAACGCCAACTGTCGTTTAAGGAGTCGTGTCGTTTTTTTTTTGGTATTCTGTAACTAAAACGCCAGCGTTTCTCTCGCTCTTACATTCCACAATACATTCCTAACATCTGACATATCAAATTGTTTGCAAATTGAATAATTTGGTTTTGAAAATTATATTTGTGTGAATTTGTTTCAAACATAAGAAAAATGTACAGTGTAGAAAGTTATTTTTCATGGAGCAGCAGTGACGACGAAGAAAAAGAAGAAGAAAAGAAAGATTTGATACTGCAAACGATATACATTCCATCTAAAGCAAATTCTTTTGATTTGACTGGCACAAAGTATGTTATTAAATAAAAAAATATATATGCAGTAGGTAATTCTACCACTGGTTTTGATTTTTTATTTTATCGCATTTGTTAACAGATTCAAACTTGCTGATACATACCCTTAGATTTTTTGCAAAAGCGAGCTATCAAAAGGGGTTCTGAACAACTTCAATTTGGGACTATCCCAGCCAAGCCTAAGCAACATTCCTAAGGAAATACCTGCTCACGTTTTATCTTTGCCAAGTTGTAATTTCTACGAATTCTTTTATTTTTTATTTTAATCGGATAGGTACATAATATATAGATAGATCGCTTGATATACATAAATATTTGTATATATACATACATATGCATATGATGGAGGAGAAAGAAATACTTGACTTTTGGGTATTTGACTGTGACTGATAACAGTTCAAATAAAAATAAATTTTTGCAGGAGATGCTGGGTACCCATCACTCGAGCCTTTTCTTGTAACTCCTTATAGATTTGTTATTTTCACCCTTAAAGAATTTTAAATTATAAAAACTAAAATAAATTTAAAAAAACTTATATTTTGACTCCTGTCGTCACCAAATTTCTAGGCGACAGATTTCGGCGTTTTTACAGACGTTTTTTGTATGGAAACGACTAACGGAATACCAAAAACAATATAGAGAACACGTTCCACAAGAGAGAATCGACAAATTGACGTTTATTTGGCGTCGAACGCCTTACGTAATACCAAATTCACACTGACGTTTTTATTTTGGCGTTCAACGCCTTACGGAATAAGTCTGAAAGTTTGATAGGTGGCAAAGATTCATTTTAGTAAATATTTAGCTATTTTCTATTAATTTAGTTTTGTACAGAACTTTCGCTCGTCGGAAAATGTTTTTTTTTGTATGTTTTAAATTCGATACAATCGGCCGTAGCGAGGTATCCGTTCGGAGCGGAAAATTGTCCACAACGCATACTTTGTCGGAGGTTAAAATTGCTTTCGAGGTATCCTATCGGAAAGAATAATAATACACAAACGCGTTGGCACAATTTGTTCCGCGAAGAATTTGTGTCGGACAAAATCGGAAAAGCAATTG
Organism: Chrysotoxum bicinctum; assembly: GCA_911387755.1. NCBI lineage: Eukaryota > Metazoa > Arthropoda > Insecta > Diptera > Syrphidae > Chrysotoxum > Chrysotoxum bicinctum. The sequence goes on along the minus strand of OU426991.1, from coordinate 11,903,725 downwards.
CATTAAGTCGGGTGCGTTTAAATAATGGCGGAGAAAAATTCCGAACAGCTGTTCGGAAGAATACCTCGAAGCAAAAATCCTCCGAATCGTACCAAATCGAAGAATTTTCCGCTCCGAACGGATACCTCGCTAGGGCCGAATATGAAATTTCTGTTCCTATAAGACCAACTGCATTTCCTGCCATCTTAAAAGTAGGAACCCACATTTAAATAGATTTAATAGAATATTAAAGCATGGTATTATTGCAATGGTGTTGAGAAAAATGCATATCGTGTGGTCTGAGAGCGGAAAAAAGTCTGGAAAAAGTCTTATCTAGCCTTTTAGCTTTATGTTTAAGTACTCTTAGACACCCGAGCGTATGATTTCAAAGTATTTTTTAACATATACAGTTACGGTCAAAATAAAAGCAGTGTAAATAAAATCATTAGTAAGTCCCTGAATTTTCATGTTTTTGTGGAGGAATATTCTGTGGTCAGACGAGTCCATGATTGTGTTATATGGTGGAAAGGAATCTCGTCAATATGTAAGAAGGCCTCCAAACACAGAATTGATAATAGCACTGACCACAAAAAGCAGATTTAGCACTTCATTTCACAATTTAAAAAAAATTGGTCTAAACTTTTTTTTTCATTTTTTTCTTAACAAAATGCGAATTTTTCATAAAACTATTGACATAAATAATTTGATTTAAATTTAGGATTATAGAACAGACTTCTGGCTTTCAAAACCGGTATAGTATTTTATTATGTAATTTTTTTTCTAAAATTTCAATGTTATTGGAAGCCTTAAAACTACATACATATACCTAATTCAAAGGTGTTTTTCGACAACAGATGTATGGTACTTCTTTTTATCGGAGGGGAAAAGTTTCGAGGGAGATTCACGATTGACGAAAAAAAATCCGTGGGAACAAAAAATTCCGAGGGAAAGAAAATTTCCAGGAAGATTCCCGATAGGCCCCATTGTCTCCCCAGCTAAATTTCCGAAGAGCATATTTAGTAAATTTTCGTTGAACAGCCTCTATCCTATTGATGCTTACTGTATACATATATTGGGCACCAAATGCAGCAGGCATATTCCAACGAAGATCACTAATGAGTAATATAATCATGCTTATTTTGACATTCTCATGAATAGTCTATTCGTTAGAATGATTCTATTCCTTCGAATGAACTTTCTTAATTTTGAGATTCGAACGAATAACATTCATTTGCGAAAGATAGCATAAAATGAACTTTTAAAAAGATTCATTTTCATTATCAGCTGTTTGAAATTTACTATATTTCTTTTTGAATTAGTATGACCGTTTAACATTTTTTTTGTTTCTAAACATTTTATAGATGTTGGATAAAGAATCAAGAAACAAAATAAATAATACACTTCCATTATAAAGTAAAGTTTAACCATAAAGAACTACATATTCATTACATTTTTGTGTCAACTCAGCTGTTTTGAAATTATTAAAAAAAAATAAGTTGTTCATGACGCGTTCTGAATTATTTTTTTTCGTATACACTTGGTCACACTAAAATATCAAAAACAAAAGAGAAGTGTTTGTGAAATGTCAAAACCAAAATGTGAAATCTTTGTTTATTTGTAATTATTTTGTTTATTGTTTAATAATTAAATTTCTTTTATAAAAATATAAAATAATAAATAAAAATATGGCATTTGTGTTGTTTATAAATGAAGATGGTTTTGAAGAAGTGCAGAGGAGAAGGATAGTGGAAGCTTTCCGTATCAACGCGGTAGGTAAAAAAAACCTTTTGCTACCTCCGGGTTTTCTTCCATTATTTTGATTAACTTTTCCTTTTGTTCGCGGTTTTCCAGTTGGAATGCGGCCTTTAAACATAAAACAACAACAAAATTAATAAAAGTAATTTATTTTCCATGAAATAATTAAAAACTTACATGTTTTGTTGCTTACTCGACAGAAAAATTCAAACGACACAAAAATGACATTTAATTCTATTCTTTCGAATGTCAAAATTGAATTAGCTTTCGCAAATGAATGAACTTTCTATGGATTGGGCGAACTTTCGATTTGTTCGATTAACATTCTAATCGCCGAGTCTCAAAATTAAGTTTCAACGAATTCGACTCACTTCCGAATGAAAGAGAATGTCAAAATAAGCACCAATACTTTCAAAGTATGTGAATCTGTAAATTCCTTTGAATTTCTTATTAAAAATCCGAGCATTTTATTGGCTTTTGAAATCATGTGATCATAGTAATCATTAAAAGCTAATTTTGTATCGAAAATACACCTAAATCTTTAAAAATTTAAACTTTCCCAAGAACTGTATTGTTGCGAACAGAGCTTTATACTCCTACAGCGCCATCTGTTGGAAAATTGCATATCTACTTTATGGAAGAAACAAAAAGCTCTTTTCCAATGTCAAATGTATTTCCCCTTATTCCAACCATCTAGAACATTCCAAGGCGAGAACCTTCGAGAACAACTGATTTGAGTATATAAGGGAGTGTTCACAGTGAGCGGGACAGTTGATTATGGATTATGAAAGTGTGCAAAAGTATTCCTTATTGGATTGTGTTATTAAACAAGTGTGATTTAAATTTAAATAAAAGTATTTGAGTTGATTATAAATTGAGATTTACTGTTTTGAATTGGAAAGTGTAAATAAAAAAGAAATACTAAAAAGAGTGATAAGTTTTATTTAACGAACCTAGGAAAAATATTACAGTATTATTTAGCTTATATTCATATTGTATAGGATTGCGGGACCTGGTATAAGACATTTGCTTACACTTCGAGAGGTTAAAGTGAAGACAGTTATCTTCACACCACTGGAAAATCCTATTGAGATCAATTTGCAAAAAATTGCAGTCAACTGAACATTTGATACGTCTAAATATTTTAAAATCATCTGCAAATAGGTTTTCAGAGAATTTCACACAATGGGGAAGGCCATTTATGAAGAGTACAAACAAAACTTCCTTGAGGAACCCCTGATAAATCATGTATTATGTTCGAAGTTCTACATCCAATTTTCACATCTTTCCTATCCTTCTTTCTCTTCCGTAACTTCACGCCCGCGCTGTGTTAAAACATTTAAAAGGGTAATCATATTCCCTTGAGCGGGTCAATTTTCAGTAAAATCACTCTGGGTGGCCATATTTCGATAACCATGCCTCACAGAACCTTCTGGTTTTCACCCGTGAAAAGCTCTTACAAAATTGTTTAGACATTTTGAAAACCTCAACCTTTTCCAAGGCATGGTTTCTGAAATATCGCCACCCAAACACATTGAGAGGTAGTTAAAGCTCAAAAATCTGTGGAATCAGTGAAATCACTTTGGATAGCCATATTTCGATAGCCAGACCACGCAGGACGATTTTGCTTGCATGTGTGTGTAGGTATTGAACAGACCTTTCGTTTAATGTGCATCTCGGTGGGATTGGTGAACTTCGACAAAATAATGATTTTTAAAGACAAGTGGTTGTTAGTCCATGATTTTTGCCAAAATTAATAAAAAAATAAATTTTTGAGTTTGGCACATCCATGGAAAGGTCTGTTAATTCTCTATTCAGAATTGAAAACTGCAACCCGTTACGAGCCTTGGTTGCGGAAATATCTCCATCCGCACCCGATGACTTTTTTAGATTTGGGTCAATTTTCAGTAAAACCACTTTGGGTGGCCATATTTCGATAACCAGGCCTCGCAGAACCTTCTGGTTTTCACCCGTGAAAAGCTCTTACAAAATTACATACATTTTGAAAACCGCAACCTTTTCCAAGGCGTGGTTTCTGAAATATCGCCACCCAAACACATTGAGAGGTAGTTAAAGCTCAAAAATCTGTGGAATCAGTGAAATCACTTTGGATGGCCATATTTCGATAGCCAGACCACGCAGGACGATTTGGCTTGCATGTGTGTGTAGGTATTGAACAGACCTTTCGTTTAATGTGCATCTCGGTGGGATTGGTGAACTTCGACAAAATAATGATTTTTAAAGACAAGTGGTTAGTCCATGATTTTTGCCAAAATTAATAAAAAAAAAATTTTGAGTTTGGCACATCCATGGAAAGGTCTGTTAATTCTCTATTCAGAATTGAAAACTGCAACCCGTTACGAGCCTTGGTTGCGGAAATATCTCCATCCGCACCCGATGACTTTTTTAGATTTGGGTCAATTTTCAGTAAAACCACTTTGGGTGGCCATATTTCGATAACCAGGCCTCGCAGAACCTTCTGGTTTTTACCCGTGAAAAGCTCTTACAAAATTGACTAGACATTTTGAAAACCGCAACCTTTTCCAAGGCGTGGTTTCTGAAATATCGCCACCCAAACACATTGAGAGGTAGTTAAAGCTCAAAAATCTGTGGAATCAGTGAAATCACTTTGCATGGCCATATTTCGATAGCCAGACCACGCAGGACGATTTGGCTTGCATGTGTGTGTAGGTATTGAACAGACCTTTCGTTTGATGTACATCTTGGTGGGATTGGTGAACTTCGACAAAATAATGATTTTTAAAGACAAGTGGTTAGTCCATGATTTTTGCCAAAATTAATAAAAAAATAAATTTTCGAGTTTGGCATGGTCTGACTGAATCGGGTTTCAAAAAACTCCGTCCTGACAGTGGTGATTTCTTCGGAACTAATTGTCAGAACGAACTTATTTTAGGCAATCGTTGAGTTTGTGTCAAAACACAAACTTTTTAGTTGCTCGAACCAAGCAATTGCGCAACTAAAAATTGAATGTGCGCGCCTAGCTTTAGGGTTGCTTGCAAAGAGATAAGTGAATTGTTTTCTGTTAAATTAATTGGTGAATAATAAATTATTTTGTATTAGGAAAAGTAAAGTATTTTAATTTGTGGAAGTTTTAAGTTTTGCATTAAGGCAATCCGTAACATAGATAGCTACTCCACCCTCTGGTCGATGTTGTTGGTTGAATTTGATAAAGCGACCAGTAGTTAAACTAGTATTACTAGTATTATTACTAATATTAATAAAAAAAAAGAAGTAAACGCAAGGTAGTTACCCTTGGTATAATGGTTAGTGCGTTGGCCTGTCATGCAGAAGGTCTTGGGTTCAATTCTCAGCCGCTGCAAAAAAAAGTTTCTCAGGGGTGTATTGCATCTTGTGAGGAATTGACAAATCCTCTAAGAGTCTCTTGTCATGCTCATTAGCAGTTCGGAATCGGCAGAAAATTATAAGTCCCTTCCAAAAAATAATGAAGTATGTTTCCCGTATCAACAAATTCATATGTCCAGAATCGAGGGCATTCAATATCTCTTTGATTCTACCTTAGTACCAAGACCGACTTCTATTAACTATCTTGAATAAACTGGAAGAACGATGAGAAATAAGCAACATTTTCTTCATTCATCGACTACTTTCAGGATCTAATTAACTGCACAACATTTTACAGCTCCATTTTTTTCAACACTGATTCCCGCGATCTAAGAAATATCTAAGAAATCTTCGTCTCTTCTATCTGCCCACCCACCGTACCAAACGAACCTATTACGTACATATATGCTGTGGAAGATTAATTGTAACTTTATTTGTTTCGACCTATTCACCCTGCTTAAAACTCCGTCTTCTTTATTATCCTTCAAATTCGCCCTAATAGTTTCGTAGAGATATATGTATTTTAGTTATGTAGATTAAGAATTAGCTTAAGCCTAATAAATGGGGGATGGAACCATTTCTCTTCAGTCCAACCAAAGCCGGAATACGCACAGACATTCCTGTTTGGCGATGACTCTCTCACATAATACAGCAAGTCCATGTCACCGATAATTGCAGCACTGTGGTTTCAAAAAGCTGTTAGCAAAATCTAAAGTAAAATACCTGGGACCTCTGTTCAACGAGTTATATAGTGAAGAAGTCAAAATTCTACAACTCGAAAGAAACCTCATACAGTCCAGCAGAAAATCCTTGCAGAATCCGACCAGCAACCCAAATCTATATGAGTATCAAATAAATATCAACGACGAAAAGAACATACCCTTCTACGCTGGAACGCCAACATCTTCTCCGGATATCGAATCCTTATCCACAACCTTGTCAAAACACATCAATAGTCTGTGCATAATAATAGACCCTATTATTTCAATATAAATCCAATATTTCTGGGATTTCGTTTTTTTCGTCGTAGACAACCATTGTTTCACGAAGGATGATGAACCGCAATCGTCGGTGCTGTAAAGATGCGTAACTCAACAGTAGGTCCTTTCTTGATTCACAAGAATCTGTAGGAGCAAGCAGATAACAGTCCGTCAGCACGAAATACCTTTATCAAATAAATCTTCATTGCCTTCACACGTAAGCCTAGCATAAGATGAAGTATGTAGATCCAATCCAATTTTGTTTTACTTAATACTCATATCAAGGAGTAAAGTAAAAGGATTTCGCCATAGTCTAGTTTTAACGACTTAATTTCTAGGAACCAAATTATTTTAATTTTAAAGAATTAAAATAAACAAAAATTAAAAAAGGAAATTTTTATTTTATTTATTTCGATTTAAACGTTTTTATCACAACATATATTTTTCTTTTTACTTATTTAAGCGACGCGTTTCGGATTTTGATCCATCTTCGGGCTTTTTTAGTTGACTTTAATGTTGTCTGAGCAGACAAAAAGCCCGAAGACACAAATCCGAAACGCGTCGCTTAAATAAGTAATAAGAAAAATATATGTTGTGATAAAAACGTTTAAATCGAAATAAATAAAATAAAAATTTCCTTTTTTAATTTTCGTTTATTTTAATTCTTTAAAATCAAAGTTATACACTCAACATGGAGAATAAACCACAAAGAAACCAAATTATTTTTTGGCATTATGTTTTAAAGTTCGAACCTTAACTTTGAGTTGGAAAGAGAGCATGAATATGGAGAAAATTTCATACATGTGAAAATTTATCCTACTTATAGCGTTTTCGTTTGGTTGTCTGGAAGCGTTCCAAATTCTTCTGAAATCGTTCGTTTGGCCCTAGATGACATTTCTTCATCTGAAAAGAAGAGGTAATAGATTTTGTATTTGAAAAAAAGAATAAAAAAAATTCAAATACTCCTTGCAAATAGGATCCCGATTTGTGTTTGCCATCTTTTCAAATAATGAAAAATTAATAAAACTTCAATTTTACCTCTGCATTTGATGTTTTACATAATGAAACACTAATTTCCCGGAATGTCCTTCCGGAATACTAAACGAAAACGTTATTATATATTGTATCCTCTTGAGAAAATTACTTCTCCTTAAAAAACCAATTTCCATTACTATTCAGAACAAAATTTTTATAAAAAGTACTATAAGAAAAATATCGCAAATGCAAAAGAATTAAAAAGAAGAAGACGTATGGATAAGATATGTCATGGGGAGATATGGAATTAGGTAAGACTTCTTAAGATGTCTAATTATTTCATATCACACACGAAGAATAAAAGAACCAAATATAATCTCACAGTAAAAGAGATTTATCCTTATATTGCATTCAGTTACCCTTGATAAAAAAGCAAACAAATAAGTGCTTATAATTAAAAAGGAATTTACTAGCGGCAAGGTCGAATAATACATGCAAAATTAATCTCTCTAATGAGATATGAACCAAAATTCTGCATATTCCAAGTTTATATGAGCTTATAAGTTTACGAAAGCTTGATTAGCCCTAGTGTAGATACGCATACAAAATATTCGCTGCAGACAACATACGTATTTGATACAGAAGTATACAACAACATGGTTTGATACAGAAATGATTGGTGGTGAGGAAATATCATTTTATGATTAAAAAAAAGTCGATGTATGTATATGTTTCTCAAACGTAATGCAACAATGAGGAGTCATGATTGAGGATAATTGTTGAAGTAAAACTTCGTTTTCGGCATTGAGGATACAAAATTTTCTATGCAGTTGTCAGTGAAATGTCAAAACGACACGTTATCTGTCAAAGACAGCGACATGTTTTTTACAATTATTTTTCGAACCTTGTTCGACGTTATTTATTAAATACCTTTTATCACCGAAAGAGAATGTTCTTTTAATGAAAAAACCACAAAAACTACCCCACAAAGCAATTAAAAACATAATTTCATTAAAAAACGCACAATGAAACCTTTTTTTTTATATAAAGAATTTTATTTTGCAAATCATTTTCAATTCGAAGAAATATTTCAAAAAAACTTATTTGGAAGTCATTTTGGCATTTTTCAATTTACAAGACTATACTAAAATTACTTTTAAATTGTTTTTTTTATGTTTCCGAAAAGCACTGAAAGGTAATGTCAAAAACCAACGAAAAGTAGATTTCCGTATCGTCAAAAGGGGAACACACCCAAACAGTACTTTACATCTATGTCACAAAACTCATTTCTTTCTAGAGACGTTAAGTAGTGAGTATAGAATTACAGAACATGTGCCTACACAATTCTGGTGGCTAAATGAATCTTGTCAACTTTATTTTGTTTATATAACCAATTCGTAAATTCATTATAATCTTAATCAACGATTAGTTCTTATGTTGGTTTGTACAAAATGTTTGTACGTTTATAGATTAGAATCTTACAGAGCCTTTGCTTGAGGGAAAAGAAATTTTACTTCTAGCGCGCGTATGTACGTAAGTACACACACTCTTTTTTACTTGCGACTTATAGGTATTATAAGGCAAGTTATGCATTCGTAAAAAAAAATCGAACTCGAGATTTTGATCAAAGTTGACATTACGATGATAGCGAAGACCAAAAAAGTGGATCTCGCAATTCTGTCTGTCTGTCTGTCTGTCGGTTCGACTACAGCCTAAACGGCTCGGCCGATTTTCTTCAAACTTGGTAGATATGGGTTTTAATTTTTCCCCCCACACGTTTTTTTCTTTTTTTTTTAGGACCAAAAATAACGGTACCTGCCATACGATTTTTTTCGAAATTTTATAGATATGTTTTTTCTCGAAAACAGAATTTTTAAAAAAAAATTTGAAAAATTTCATTTAGTTAAAACTAGGTAATGGTTTTTTTGTTTTTGATTTTCTCGAAAACGGTACCGCCGATTTTGATCATTTTTTTATGGTAATGCTCCTCCACAGTTTAAATATTAGGTGTGTTTTTTTGGGAAAATTATCCGTAGTGAAGTAGGATTTTATACTTATTACAAATACAAAGTTTTCACTGCCGATAAAAGTAGAAGTAGAATCCAACTGCGGATAGAATGTTGACGTTTGCTCGAGTCTCGAATACAAATGTTGGTACAATTGAAAACTCTTTTGTATCTCGAAGGCATGTTCGTAGAGTACGAAAAGTAGTTTGTTGTTTAGCATTTTCCATTGGGAGTTTACGTCTTTTTTTAGAAAACCATTTTTATAAGAAAAACGCTGCATTTTGTATCGTGTTGGTGTCGAACTCTTATAGAAAGCTGTTTAATAACTTAGGCGTTTTTTAGGAGCGAAATGTCGTGGTCAGCTGTTATACTTTAGTTAAACAGCGACATTTAAGAGTTACTAGCGCGACAAAGCCTTCTTATGAAAAAAGCTGTTGAGAAATCCAAAACTAACTAAAGTCTGCGAACAGATCCCTTGACTTTTGTGGTGATAATTGTCAACAAAAAAAAATTCACAAACAAAACTTCTGCTTTATGAAGAATGGCTGGTGAACAGAAAAAGTAAATACAAAATGATTTAAATTAAAATTCATAAATAAAAACCTCCATATATATTTTCAGAAACAAGAAAATTACTTGGCAAAAAGTTATTGGTTGTTTTTTTTTTTTCAATTAAATATTTGACAACTAGTCAGTGATACCAACTTTAAAGTAGAAAAATCGCACAACTGCGGATACGTTTTTTTGGGAAATCCTACTTCACTACGGATAATTTTCCCAAAAAAACACACCTATTATTACATATTATTCAAATTTTCAATTTTTTATTTTTTGGATTTAAAAAAAAAATCAAATTTTTTTTTTGGAAACCCAATATTTCGAAAACCCCAAGATCGATTTTTTTCAAACTTGATAAATAAAAGTTTTTTAACATAATCTACAAGATTTGAGAACAAAAAATTTGTTTTATCTAAGACTAACGGTACCTTCCATACAAATTTTAAAAAATGGTTTTCGAAAATCGTGTTTTTCTCGAAAACGGTTCCGAGAATTTTGCTAAAATTTTTTTTCTTTTGATTAATTTTACCGATCTATAATTTGATAAGAAAAAAAATTTAAATCTAGATATTACTGACTGTACCTACCATAGAACGATTTTTTCCAATTTTGAATTTCTCATTATCGGCATAACGGATTTTAATGAAATTTTTTATAAAGAAGCTTTTAATAAGTTTAAAAAACATTGCATTTCAAAACTTAAAAAAAAAATATTTTTTTGTACATAAAAGCTTATTTTTTTAAGGAACCACTACAAGGACTTATAATTTTTGTTCTTGCATAAATTTATATTTGTATAGCATTCTGCTTTTATCTCTTATTACTAAAAGAATTTAAAAAATTCAGTTTGTCCTTATGAACAGTTTTCTTTAATAACATCCGTTTTTAAAATTCCTAGTCTATTACATAGGAGCAAGTTCGTGCGACCCAGTCGTGCATTTTATTTTTAATTGTGCAACACTTCACAACCATCTTCCACGAATCCATTATTGAAGATAAGAAATATAAAATTATTTAAGTGTTTCATTTTATATTTCCAGTGTGTATTCTTGCAAGAAGGACAAACTTCCACTTCTGCCTGCTTGTGTTAGGATGCTGGTAATGACAAACGGGGAGGTTGAATGCAAATTTGAATCGTCCACTAACACTCTCGATAAAAATATGCGTTATGTATGTAATTCATTCGTAAATACGTTGAATATTACTGCAAAAGAAACAGAGAGCATAAAACTTGTTTGCAGAATATTTCTTTGCATTTATTATTTATTTCGTCCAAAACCCGTTCCCTCACATCTTCACACCACCTTACAGGTATACTTTTTCCGATTTATAGAGAAAAAATATTTTGAATATTATGATTTGAAATTGTCGGACACTATCTTAAGCTTTTAAGTGTTTCTCAGAGGGAATACTTCATACAATAAATTATTTTGCTTTTATTTTTGAACACCTGATAGCCACAAGTACATATGGTACTTTCTATTATTGTAAATTGTCCATTTGTTTTAGTTTTCTTCTCTTAACCTTTTTCAACAGAAGTGGGTTAAGGTTGGTACATAAAACAAGTAGGTTTCATATAGGAAGTTATGCATTCCTTTAAAAACAATCGATGAATGATACAAATCCTACCCTATAAATGTTTGAGACTACTGCGAGCGTTTAGGAAAGTTGGAGAGGATTTGAAAAAAAATTAAATGATTATTATAAACAACGCAGACTTAATAGTTTAGTTAAATCATAACTTGAATTTATTTGCTTGTTTTTTTTTTTTTAAATAAATTTGAAAACAGCATCAAACTCACACTTGCTTACAAAAGCTGTTATGTTATATGCATTAAATGTGAAACGGATTATGTAGTTTATATTTAAGGCGAAATGTTTTCATTCGAAGGGATGTAAGAGTAATTGGACGATAGTTCGAGGGCAAGAAGATTCGTCTTTTTTATGGACTGGCTGGACAAATGCTGTTCTCCATCCACTCGAAAAGAGACTTGTAGAGTAGGAACAGATGGAAAAGCTTACGCAATGGTTTTGCCAGAGTTGAAGAACACCTGTTCAAAACAATTGGGACGATACTATCCGTGCGTCTTTGAATATGATCATTACAGGTCTTTCTAGTTTGTTTGAATATATTCCTGTTTCAGGTTGATAGATTTTTCCCTATTCGGGATAAAATTTTTCATTCCGAAAAGTATAAAAATTGTAGTCATATCTGCACTGGAGTTCACATCGCTATCGAGGAAGCATAGCGACCAGTTAAAATTCCTGAAGAAATCGTTGAGACCATCCCAGTTGGCTTTCTCGTATTTCCAAACGGTTGTCTTATGAATTATTTCTCTAACTGGGTTTTGTTGGCTTGAGAAATTTGCAGATATGATACAATGGTCGGATGAGCCTAGTGGTGATAAAACATTTATAGTGTATTTGTCAGGATCAGAAGTAAGAAACAAGTCTAGTGTGTTTGCGGATTGACTTGCAACGTCAGGAATTCGAGTAGGCTCGTGAACGAGCTGAATCAAGTTGTTTAACTCAGAAAAAATCTCGACATAACTTCCTTTGGGTGTTGACATATTTTTGCATATTTGAAGGGTGAATGGTTTTCAAAAACATTTTTTAATTTCTATTTAAAAATAACCCTTTGTAATAATTCAGCGTCATGATTCATTTCGTGGGAATATGACATCAGAATTGTTGCCCTTTCACACTCGTTATGTAACTCCTTCTTCTTCTTATAACTGACATAAAAGTACAAATAGCACTGGGGTTAAAATTTAAAAAAAAAAAAAACACATATCGTGTGAATGATATACAATTATTTTGGTACGTTTATGTTGTCTTGCTTAAACGTTAAATTGTGTGGATAGTAAGTACAGCTTCCTAGAACGCAATAGCTTTGCGCATTATATCGCTTGTTGAAACATTATACTACTAAATCTTATTCTTGCAGAAAAATTATTGACATTTAAGTTTTAGTATATGCATCTCTTCCAAAGACAGTAATAATGTCACTGCCTTACCCTTAAAGTGCCAAATTAACGTTAAGACTCATAACCAAATTTCCACAACCAAACATCTTATTTTTTTTCACTTCTTATCAAAAAACATAAAATTTACACCAAAAAACACTACCATGATCCAAAGTAAATTTTTTTTGTCAAACTTTACATCTTAATCTTTAGAGATTTCCAAATTTCTTAGCATCTATGACTCTTTTAGATGTCTCACTTTAATGTAGATTTACCCTTGTTTACCCTATTCGTTTTTTTTAACTAAAATTATAATGCGACCTTTTTTCAAAATTAGTCTACGTTTTACCTGCATAAATATGAGACACATAATAAATTGAGTCTTAAAGTACATTTTTAACTTAAAGATTAACTATTAAAATAAAGAATATTTAACACGATTTTGTAGTTTCTCCTTGATAACCCTATATATTTTTAATCGAAAGCAATTTGTTATCATTTTTAAGTAGTTTCAAGTAAAGTTATAAATGTTAAGGCTTAGTACTTATACTTACAATTTTATTCTCTAAAATCGAAAATTTTTCAAATTGATATTTACGCAACATTTTCCCCCCTATTATGGAAGACAACTCAACTATAGTTTAGTTGTAATTCTTAAAATTGGTATTATCGATCACAACCAGTTGACTGTCAGAGCACAACCAGTTGTCGATTAGCAGACAACTAACAAAATGGTCGACTTTTCAGTTGTCTCTTCGTATTATGTAAGTAAGTTGAGTTGTGCTTCAGTTGTAATAAGCGTCAAAATCAGACAACTGGTTCGAAGCAGTTGTGTAGAACATTTTAATGAAAAAATCTGCATTCGGATAAAAAATATGGACACAAAACAGTAAGTTAAACAACAATTTCAATAAAAGTAGAATGAAATGAGTGTATTTTAGTTTGAAAACTACATGGCCATCACAATTTGAACGACTTGTTGCTCTATGTTAGCTGAACATTTAGCCATTTTCCACAAATGAGTTCCTCAATCACATCACTTTTGGCAACTACCTTCGCTCATGAAACGAAGAGCAGTAGTAAGTTTAACAATTGGTGGAATCGCTGAGGAACGTTGGTTGTTTTAGGAAAACTATTTCGAATCAAAAAAATGCATACTTTAGGAATAGAAGTGTACACGAGTTTATTAAATATACGGATATTCTTTTTTATTTTGGCTACATTAAGGAAATTTTCATCTTCCAAGCCACCGAAAAACAAATCGAGAGAACTTTCCATCACACAATTTCTTATTTTTGGTTTTGTATGTATTTCATGTTGAGCAGCTGGTTTTGACAGCAAATCGACTCCTAAAAGACGGCAACGTATTTTTTCATTACAACTGATTTTAGTTGACTTGCATAATACGAAAAATTTGTTTGGTTGTCTAAGAGTTGAGTTGTGTTGATGACAACTCAACTAAGTTGAGTTGTAATCCATAATAGGGGCATTTATTTAAAACACATTGACGAAATTCTAGTTAACAATATTTGAATTCCTTTTATTTTTTTATTTATAAAACAAATCACATAGCATACAAATGTAACTTATTTAAAACTTTATTGATTTCTTGTATGTACAAATAATTAATTTAGATTTTAATATTATACATTTTAATATTAAGGATGGTATCTATCTTCAATTAAAATAAATAACCAACAATAATAATACAATTTAAAATATATTTATTTATAAATAACAAAAGAAAAAACTATGGCTTTGGTAAATTTCTAATGGTTTTTCAATTTTCTTTTTTGACATTTATTATTTTATTATTCTTTAATATCATATTTCGGTAATCATTTAGTTAAGTTAATCTATGAACAACCACATAATTCTACTTTCTTTTCGCACTTGATATTAATTCTTGTCGTTTGTAGAGTTGTCCTCGTGGCAAAGGACTACTTTCAGAAGGTCCTGGTGTTACATTACGCGCTCGACGTTCTGTTGTCGTCGATGAAGAAATTGACTGTGCTACTGCTGCTCCTGGTGTTGCAAGGCGTTCGAAATCGGCGGTTTTTGATCGGAGAATAGCCCCGCCTATGTTTGATATGCTTGTGGGCAATCTTTGTTCCATTTGCCCCGCTTGACTATCGGCGGCGGCGGTTTGTATATGTATTGTTTTTGTTGATGCTGTTAGTTTTTGTTGCACAGGACTACTACTTGTACTTAACGTTGAAGTTTTTTTCTCTTTGGACCGGGGCGCAGCAGATGATTGTAGCGTTCCTGCTGCGGCTGATTTTGATGATAGGAATGATACTAGTTTCGATGTTGATTCAACACCTCCTCCTAATGAAGAAGGTATTTGTTGGTTTTTGTAGCCAAGAGGAATTTGAAAGACTTGAGCGGCGACGATTCCGACGCCAGCATCGCCACCTTTCGATGATGTCAAAGTCTTACTCATCACATTCGCACCATCTCCTGATGCTGTTGCTGATCCTCCTCCACCAAATGATAGTGATCCAGTTATTGGGAAACCTTTTTGTTTTATTTTTTTTGATGATGATTGGTGTTTGTTTTTGGTTTTTTGTTAAAAATATGTTTCTAAATTGAAACAAAAGCATAACTGAAGCTTTAATTTTATGCAGCAGCAGTAACGTTCCGACGCGTTATTATGTGGAATTAAATATAAAATTTCGTTTTAATATTACAAAGCAATATTAAAAAGGCAGCAGTAGCTTTCAAAATAATTTAAACATAGATGCGCTTGTATTTTTTGACATTTGGGTTAGTGAAATAGCAGCCATAGAGAAAGCTTATTGTTGAAAAGTCATATTTAATTCGACATAACGAGCTCAATCTTACTCAACGAAAAAAAAAGGAAATATAATCTGCTGAAAAAAGCAGCCGGATTATTTTTTGTTTGTGATTTCTACTAGCTTTTATTATTTTTGAGTCTTTGACTTTTATTTTTTTTAAATTAATGCTTAAAAGTTTAGGATCCAAATGTGAGATTCGTCGAAAGATTTTTTTCTCATATTCAAAAGGTGAAGAGTTTATTAGGTACCTCTCGTTTTATTTTCAAAGCTTAAAAAATCCAGTTGAATTTTGGAAACAGTTTTTAGTTTTGTTTTAAAATTTAATTGTATGTATATAATTATTTCACTCTTTCTCCAGCAGATGGTATAACCATTCAAACATTTTCATCCCTAAGTAAAAACTAATCTCAAGCGGGAACGTTACTTGGTAAATTATTTTACCGCCACATCAAATGCCTAGCAAAATATTTTATTACATATTTGTATTTCGATGAGAGAGGCACGTTTTAAGCTTCGCCTTCCTTCAAATTTTACTAACCTTCAATGCAATTTCCAAGCTCATTATCATAAGTCGTTGAATCTTCGATATATGGAATATTTGACAAATCAAATTGTCCAGATCCTCGATAGAATACTTCATCGTCATCATTTATATCACGTGCTACTGTTACTGCTCCTCCTCCTCCACTTCCACTCCCACTTCCACTATTACTACTGCTGCTTCCTAACGCTTTTGAAGTCGCCGTTGTCGTCGGCGTTGTTTGCATTTGTACTGGAATTTTCAAACTTGCCGTGACTACACGAGTTTGATCGTGAAGATAAGGTGATGAAAAACGTCTGTCTGAGGCTGATATCGTTGCAGCCGGACTTATTGCTGCAGATAGAATCGGTTGTTGTTGTTGTTGCATGGAATGAAATTCGATTTTGGCTGATGAAGTTGTTGTTTTTGTTGTAGGAGTATTTGAGCTATCACTATAATTTCCGGATTTATTTTTGATTGACGAACTACTTCTGCCGCTGAGTAAACGGTGTTGTGTAGGTGAATCACTTTCTGAATACTTTGACTTCGAGCTGTGACTTTAATATGAGATAAAGACAACAAATAAAAAAAAATTATTGAATTAGTCTTTTGAAAACAGCTTCATAGGTATAACAGTTGTCAAATTTCTAAGCCAATCAAGCATCTAATTTTTTTATTTAAATGATGATGTTTCTGCAAGCAACCTCATGGGATGTTTTAATTATTAGAAGTTAAATATTTGCCAATAATTAAAAATATTTTTAAATATAATACCTAACATAATTACAATTTTTTTTTTCGAAATCTCTTAACTCAACTTACCGCCTGGATCCATCATGAGGAGGATCACCTTTGGAAACAGCATTCCCATGCATTACATCATCTCGGGTATAAATTCGTCTGGATGTTGGAATTGGTGGTACTTGAGGTGACACAGAACAAAACGACTCACTATGAGTTCGTCCATCAGGTGGGGGTTCGTTGTTGAATTGACCATGTGATGGTGGTGCACGCCTAAGAATAACATCACTACCAGTTTTCAAAATACCCGTTGGTGGCGGTGAATTGAGTGGTGTATTAGAACTCCCACTATCAACTTCATCACTAAATACAAAATTTGAAAACGAACTAAATTCAAAAATGTATTATTAATTAATTAATTAGCTTACAATGTAAAATGTTCTGAAGCATTACGACGTTCGCATAAATAATTCAACTGTTCTGGAAATGTATCAATCATATTTGCATAAATTTCATCCATTAATTCAGCTTGAACTCTGAATAATTCTTCATAATGATCAATCATTGTCCTTCAGAAAAAAAAAAATAAAACAAACAAATTATGTGATACATTTTATAATTATTTGAAAAACTTTTGATACCTTATCACATTTATAACATCACCCATTGATTCTTGTTCATGGTTTTCCTCGCCCGGCAACGAGGATCTTAATATATTTGGTGCAAAAACGGTTGCCAAATTATTGCTATCCATTTTATTACCAGCTATATTAACACCACCATCTGAAGTATCATCACAACATGAAGCAACTTTAGCCAAAAACCTTAATAGGACGAATAATGTATCACGATGAGCGATGGGTAAAAGTTGTACTAAATGCGAAAGAGCCTCCAATTGGAGACGTCTATTCCGGATTTCTTAAAAAAAAAAAACGAAAATGAATTATTTTGAAATACCATAAACTTTTGCCATAAAGAAAATGAGAAATTCAATAAATTTTTTATTGTGCAATTCATTGCGGATTTAAAGTGAAAATATCTTTATTGATCATGGATCGTCTACGGACTCAAACACTTTTCGGTACTAAAAAAAGAATAAAATTAAGAAATTTTACTGGGTACTCACTTTGAGTTTTAATAAAGGCTTTGTACAAATTTCGACAGAGAAGTGGTTCGGGTAGATCTCGAAGGAATTCCTTAAGCAATGTTGCAACATCATGAGGACAAGTTTCTGGATTGATGAATGTGCTTGAGCTTCGATCGAATTCTTCACGCATCTGAAAATTAATTCAATCAACAAACTTTATAATTTAGGAAATTTGTATTAATAAAATTTTAGAGTAAATAAATTAATTTATGATAGGTATATAGGGCTTTGGACCGAAGATTTGAAGAACGATAATTTCTTCAACTCCCTTTTTGCTTGTACCGTAAGCTTATAAAATCTGATGATTGCTATAAACAAAGTTTACTTGCGTGAAAGGGATTTTAGATAACTTAGAATTTAATTTTAATCTTTCCCTGGTTTGTTGTCAGTTTTACATCCAAAAACTTACAGCCGTATCTATAAAATTTTCTTAAATTGGATCTTAGAGGTTATTTAGTGAGGCATACTTAAATATTTAATTTGCGTTTAAATGATGAAACTTAAATTCGTATAATCGATTTTCATTAGTTCGTAACTAAACGATGGCTGTATCACGTAACGTAAAAGAATGTGAAAATCTAAAACAAAAAAAAAGTAAATGCTGCTTCGTTTTACACAACACACCTTGTATTAGTAAACATTTGGGAAGACACAAAAAATTGCCATGGAACACACACCCATCACTGTCGCCACAAACAAAAGAAAAAGATCTGAAAATTGGGATGTTTCCGACGCGACAAGGGAACGTCTTTATTTTAAAATAAGCCATAATAAATAAAAAAAAAAGAATTATTTCCATGCACAGATTCTCTTCCAACAACGCGGAAAACATGTCGATACAAACACTTCAAACGCTTAGCTGGAAGCGTGGACGAAAATTCTTTGTGCGTACACATATTTTTATCAATACAAATTTTCTGAATCTTAATTCTTTGCAATTTATAATTCTAAAATACCCCAACAGACAACACAAACTCACAATTTGAAACTTCAAAATTTTAAAGATGGAAATTGATATGTCAAAATACATTTTAAAATGTCTTTAAGTGACCTTTAAACGCCGTAGATGGTGTTTAAGTTAAGAGGTCTTTAAGTAACGTTACTTAAATGTGAAAATTGATTATAGACACCGATTTAATACTTAAGAGCTGTTTGGAGGTATTTTAAAGTTAAGCAACCTTTAAAATTTCGTTATAGTTTCGACTGTTAATAGGCGTGTTTTGTTGAGCTTCTTAATGTACACATTAAGAAATCTTACATTAAAATTACTGAAGAGTGAGTGTGCTGTTAACTTGTTGTTGTTGTATTTACATGTGCAAAATAAGCTTAATGTGTAACTTTTCTTAATGTGTACATTAAGAATCTCAACAAAACACGCCTAATATTTAACAAAAAAAGGAACTCACCTCCCTGACTCTCTTCTTTGACGTACTAACACGAAATATCCCAACCGAATGCAAACCATATTTCTCCAAATGTTTAATGCATTCTTGAACAAATGTCGGAACTTGTCTTTCAGCTTGTTCACCGTTCGTACTTTCATCAATCAATGCAGGCGGTGGCGGAGATAATTCATCATAATCTTGACTAGAACGCCGTACATCCCATTGACTGCGTGACATAAGCATGGCCGCTGTCTTAACCAAATTGCCATTACCACTTGTTCTATCAATATTACCACCACTATTGCCACTTGTAATATTACTTGAATTACTATCGGAATGGGGAAGATTAAAAGTGCCCGTTGATGATGGTAGACTCTCACAAGATCGAACCTGGTTTTGAAAGAAGTTGGGTAGTTTTATGTTTTGCTTATAAGATTCGGTGATTTAATTTACCTTACTGCTTGAGCTTCCTCGAAACAGAGATGTTATAGAATTTCTTGATCCTCGATCTGATACAGCTGTCAGATTGGCTCGTCGTTTTTGATCATGAGCTACACAATCCTCTAGGGTATTTCCAAATATACTGATATTTAATCCTGTCAAACATATTAAATAGTAAAGCTTTCTGACAGACGTTGTCAAAATATCAATAAATACCCTTATCTTCTTTTCTGCCAATGTCAAAAAAACTTGTAGTCATAGCTTTTTTCTTTGCCAGAGGTCGCCTTTTTTGAGCCTTTCCCACATTGTCACTATCTAAAGCAATGATTGCCTTGAAATGGTATTGAGATAAGAATATGATATACTTACATGAAGGAACTGCTACACTTACGCCAATATTAAGCTGATTGATTTTTTCAATGGCTACTCGCTGAAGTATTTTCGCCTCAACTTCTGTCAAATTTTGCAGGTGGGAATTTGTGAGTGTGACTTGACGTCCATTATCCGAAGTCCATGTGCAATTGCCCTTAATATATAAGATAAGTGTGTCTATAGGAATTTTAAAGAACAAAAAAATTTCTAAGGAAATGGTAAGCTCACCTTCGGCGTCCATTCGGCCTTCGTTGGCGATGATGTCCGTGTCTGACTCTTGGACCTCGTTTTAAAAATTTTCTTTGAAACAAATTGTCCGACATTTGAAGATGACTTAGACTTTTGCATAGCACTATTGTCGCCCTTTGAATCTAAAATAAAAATAAACATTCAAAATGCCTGCCAAAAATTATTTTGTTTTTATAAATGCTAAACAAATTGAAAAAAGAAAATTTACTGTAACTGTGTCCAGAAGCAGTGGTTCCCACCGAAATAATTGAACTTGTGCTGTTTGTGTTGCTCCCTGGAAGAGGATGATAGCCATATTCCTGGCCGGATGACTTATCTTGATGATGACCTCCGGTTCCATGCCAGAGATTAGATAGAAACTGAGTGCTTGAGTGTAGGATTCCAGAAGCTGTTGGCGCAGCACCAACACCACCACCACCAGCACTACCATGTCCGTGTAATGCATTAGTTGGAGACGTTGGAGCCGACGCCGATGAGCTGGAAGTGGGATATTGCTTAGATTTTGTAAGAGCTGCAGCTTCATCACGTTGCTGTTGCTGTTGCAATTTCATTTTGTTTTCGTATTCTTGTTTCTGTTGGATTCGATGATCTAGACTCTTACGCCACTCTAAGTGGGCTTCTTCCAGCGCACCGTTATTCTCATGGCCTCTTATGAAATCCAACGAGATCACTGACCAAGCGTCTAGTGTCTGGGTGGCCTTGTTGCAGCCTTCGTCCATTCCAGGCGGATTGATCTCACCCTTAGCTCGAATGTTGCGTAAATTGCGATCGTAGTTAACTCGCTTGAATCGATTGGCGTTGTCATCGTGGACGCTCTTCTTGCGCGCCATTCGCAAGTAACGTTTTATCGTATCACTAACTGACTGTGACACGTCCTCGTTGTCGATGCTGCTCTTACGGCGGTGACCTTGCCCGGCTGTTGCACCCTTGTCGCTCTCATCATCTGTGGGCTGACCGCCAGTGTTCGCACTTACAGCTGCTGCAGACTCTTCCTGTTTCATTTCTTTGTAGTCTTTGGCCAGGCGTTCAATTTCGTTCAGCTGAATGAAGTTGGTTTGAGTGCCGTTAGTAGCATAAGTGACATTCATTCGGGACGATTTCCTAACCACAGATGGCACAGGAGCTGGAGGGATTTGAATTTTCCAGGTTGAGGACAGTGGTGCAGGGAGATCTAGGGAAGAGGGGGGAATACGCTTATTAGATGATTCGTGGCCAGGTGTGAGTGGTGGTGATGAGGTGAATTGAGTTGGTGGTGGTGATTTAAGCCCAAATTGCGGTAGAAAGCTGGGCTTACCCGAGAAAGAACCTTTAGTGCTACCATCACGGCGGAAGTGCCAAAGACTCGACAGTGAAGAAGCGTGAGGGAGACTAGCTCTAGCACTGGTGGTGCTGGAATGTTTGCCAAGGATTCGGTGAAGCTGTTGTTTCTTGAGCTCGTTATAGATCTGCTTGAGTAGAGTCTTATCTTCAAGAATCTCAGGGGTTATGCGCTCTAGTGGGATAATAGTGCGGCAGGTGGAGCTACGGCTAAGCGTTCGCAGCCGTTCGAGCAGCTGATCGATCTCCGAGAGAGCATTTATGCCTTTGGGCGGCTGGGCGAGAGGCGGCAAAAATACAGGGCCACGCGATGACATTGCCATCGATTTCGAGCTGAATCCACCACGGTTTGCATTGCTTCCACCGGGTCGCTGAGCTGAGGGTGATGACGTCTGATCTGGTCGGACTGTTTTCGAACCGAGTAACGTCGTGATCTTAATTGATTCGTCTAACTTTAAATAGCTGGATAGTAAATCGATGATCTGATCTGCGTTTTGGGATTCTTCATGATCAAAACTACCAATGCCCTTGTGACTGTGCGACAATAGAAGTTTCAAGCGTCTCTTTGAATTCCGCGAAGCTCCAATAGCTCCCGGATATGAAGCCTTGCGACGCCACAGTATGAATCGTGGCTCGTTAGCGCACAAATTATGAAAATGCCTTTCGCATTTTTGAATGTCTTCAGGACGATTTTGAGCGCCATCTGGAATAAGTTTGCGACCGGCATCGGCCATATATTTCCAGGTTTTTCGTGTTAGTAGCCATCTTTCACGTTTTTTCTCTTTCTTTTCCCTTACCGACGGAATTCTGCGGCTGTGACTATTTGCTTGTTGTTCTAGTATATTTGTTTGTGGCGTTGGTGTTGGTGTTGGTTCCAACGGCGGTGGCTTTGTACTCAATTCGTTTAAAATATCGTCAGAAAATAGTGGCCCTGTACGTTTTTTTAGTAAAAGTCTTCTAGCTTGAGGTTTACGTCTTTCCATTATTTAATTTATTATTATTATTTATATTTTTTTTTATTAAAATCTTGTTTAAATTTGTGTGTGGTTATGTGTCAACGAAATTTTATTAGGAAATCACTTGTTTTTTTTTCTAAAGGAATTTATAATTGTATATTCTCTTCGTTGCCATTGATTTTATTTTTCCATTTTCTTTATTTTTTTTAAATATAACTTATATAAAATAAAATATTCATTTGAAATTAGGTATGCATAGGGATTAAACTGAATGGGAAATTATATGTGTACCTTCTCTTATACTAATCTCTAGAGAAGCACAACTTCTACGAAATATTTTAGTTCATGGGACACACATACTAAAACTAAATAATCAGTCCTCTTCAAATTAATTGCACTGGAAGAGCCACTGCCAAATACCCCTTATTCCCAAATTTAAGTTACAACTATCAAAACTCTACACATAAAGCTATGAAATTATTGTTGGCAATTATTGCAAATAAAACCATTACTGGTTAGGTAAATAAATGTTCATTTAAATATACATTTACCCTTTCTAACCCAAATTCTACTCATTTGTCAAGAACGTAAAAAACTCATCATCATCTTCGGTTCCAACGCTTATCTACAACGAAAACCCGATAACTAGCTCTTCAGATAGCTGTACGTTGCCAGACAGCAACATTGCCCCTCTTGTACTGGAGCACATCAATCATTCAATGTGGGACAGGATGAAAAACGAATAAAATAATGCGAATTATAAGGGACATAGAAAAAAGACACGGCAATTCTCTGCTTTAGTTCAGCCGCCATCCTTGGAGATAAAAAATCTGAGACAACCACCTTCAGTCTCAGAACATCGTGCCACACATCTTTCCTATCCTTCTTTCTCTTCCGTAACTTCACGCCCACGCTGTGTTGAAACATTTGAAGGGTAATCATATTCCCTTGAGCGCCGTGTGTAGATTATAAAAAAAAAAAAAAAAAAAAAAACTTGTACAGCTGTCAGAGGCCTTTGAGATCTTGGTATACAAAAATAATCCACTGGTCCTGATGCTATACACTCATTTTTCTGAAGAGGTTGAGTTTTATGCTTCTAAATCTCAACGTTGTCTATTGTCGTTGAAGCATAATGTATCTCTTAAGCCATGAGTGACGTTTGCACCAAAGAAGACACAAAGTTCTCAGTACTGGTCATGTGTGTCAGCAACGATCTTCACTGGATTGACCACATTCTCGAGACCGCTAAGTATTTCTCTATAAGCACAAACTTCTCTTCATTTAGTGGATAGAACCCAGAACACAGCGTTAAAACTGATAGAATACAGAACTATCATGGAATAATTCCAATCTCTTGAACACCGTCCAAATATTTCATTGCTTTCTTGTTTTATCGCTTCTTTGAAATGCAATGCTCACTCGAAATAGGCATTTGCTTTCCTCCCCTTAATCAGTTCACCCGTTTCGCTTAGAATGCTCAACAAGTTACCCTTGAACATAACTTTGCACGTACCATCTAATACAGAGATTCGTTTATCAGTTGCACAACACTATTATGGAATTATTTACTCGGCACTGTTTCCCCTTGTCATTTCAATTTGCAAGTTTTCAAATCTTATGTTCATCGACAGCTCTTTTATCTGTCCCCTAATTTTCCACTTTACTCGTGATGTTGATGTGTTTAACTTTATAAGGGTCTCAATAAACCCTTGGTGGTACTCCTTGGCATAATGGTTAGTGCGTTGGACTGTCATGCATAGGGTCTTGGATTCGATTCTCAGCCGCTGCAAAAAAGTTTTACACAGGCGTACTACCTCTTGCGAGGAATTGACAAATCCTCCAAGAGGTTTTTTTTTTAAGTTTTGAACTGTTTTATTGGGACGATATTTCCAAAAGCCATTTTAAACATCCTAGTCTCAATGTCTTAAGTACGATTCTTCTTAGGAAATTTCCAACTTTTTCTCAATTCAAAACACTTTTACTAGTTAAGGTAGTTTTTTAATGATACATAAAAGACTAAGCAACCTTACAATTTTTGACATTTCGAAATATCGGAGTTTAGTATGAAGTAAGTTTTACAATACAGAAAGTAAATAAAGTTCGAATAATATTTGCTAAACCATTGTTTTAACCTAGTACGAGTAACTTACAAATAAAGCAGTTCTAAAATCGTATTAATTCGACTACACTTTTGCTCACACATTTCAAAAAGAATCATTCATAGTCCGAGAAATATCTTAAAAGATGTTTTGCGTACATATGGCAATATATTAACATAATTTTATTCATTCTATTCAAACAAGGCCTAGATGATTCAAAATATGTACATAGCTTGATTTGTTTTTAAACTGCTTTCTTCTTTAAATCTTAAGTAATGGCTTGGCCCACACAAGGATCTCAATCCCAGCCATTCACCCACCAGTTGCTATAATTAACAACTGATTTTTCACTCTTTCCATATTCCTTATCACTTATGCTCACGCGCTTACTCTCTCCTTCTCTCTCTCTCTCTCTTTTTGTCTCTTAATCACTCAGTACATCCATCATTCATGTATACCAGGGATGGAAAATTAAATTTTTCAATTGTACTGAAATCTGGAATAGAATTGTACTGAAATGATGTCAATTGTACCGAAGACGAAAACATAATCAATAATTCAACTATTTAAAAGTTTTCCAAATTATTTTATTTAAAAAAATCATATCAGAAATGATCAGTTTGTCTTCTTATAAAAAAAAACAATATATAAATAAATATAAATAGCTCCACAGAAAAAAATACTATCTTCATTTTAAAAAGTATATAGGGGAAGGTGGCCTAAAATGGCCCCCCTAAGGAAAATGTGTCATATCTCACAAAAATGTGACATTTCAACTTAAATGTTATATTCTTTTCAAAGCTTAATTAATAACGCTTACATTTTTTTGCTTCACGTGTTTAAAAAGTTTCAAAAAATATTTAGAGTATTTAATTTTCAAAAACTAGATATTCAAATTCCAACGATCAAAATTGTCCGGGTAAAATGGCATACTGGTATGCCTTTTACCCTTGCAAGTAAACCAACTAGGCAAGTAAACCAAAGCCCATTTTCAATTTAATTCAAACTTTATTTTAAGCAAATCATGTAAATCCTGTAAAATTTCAAATAATAGCTTGAAGCTGCTAATATTTCGTTTTTGTCAGTGATGCCAGATAAACTACTAAAGAATTGTGTTACCAAAACCTTCTAATTCTGTTCGATTCTACAATTTCTAGCAAGGGGGCCATTTTACCTTGGTGGGCCATTTTAGGCCATCTTCCCCTACATCACTATTGTCTTGTTTTGTAATGATGAAACTAAATCCTTTACTTATCTACTTTTGTGGCACCAGCTTTTACAAAAAAATTAAATATAAAACTAAAATTCACAAATTAAATATCTTAAAAACGCACAAAGGAAAAACCGCAATCACAAATAATATCCACAACCACAAGTTTACAGTTTAGTGTTTAGTAAAGAAAACGATGCGATGTCTGAAAAAAAGCTGATCGATAAAGCAAGACGCCATCAAGAAGTGAAAAGAAAACTTTAAATAAGGGCTTACAGCTGTAAGTTATTGTTCTGGAATGAAAATGAATGCGTTCAGGCCAGGATGATGTGTTGAACTTTCAAATTCCTCTTATGCGCTTTTGTTTTGTTGTTTTTGTAAAGTACTTAAAATTGGAAATTTGGAAATTGTACTGAATTGAGACAAATTGTACTTTTGTACTTGCACAAACTCAATTGTATCGAATTCGGTACAATTGTACCGAATTTTCCATCCCTGATGTATACATCACATCCTGCTAAGTTAAGATAACTAAAATGCAATTTCGTATACTCTTTTCTCTTTTGTCCTGTGATTGTCTCTCTTAAAAAAAAAAATTTGCAGAAAATTGTTATCTTATATTCTCTATATGCCAGACGTGGGATGTAATTATTGTTGTTTTCTAGATTGTAGAAGTCTTCAAGAAAATAAACAAGATATTATTTTTTTAGGATTTGAGTTGTTTTTTAACAACGGCATTTAAAAACGAATTCCCAGTAAAAAAGTCTGCTTCTATTTTCCAATTACTAAATTGGCTATAATATTTCTACGCCGCCGGTTAATTTGCTTCCAGAGCTGATATTTTAAAATCTCCATAAAGTTGTTAGTCTACCCCAAGAATTTTGTGAACTTATCTTAGCCCATTTTTATCTTCAAGAAATCAATTGTTTTTGAACAACAGGGTCTATAAACAACTTCGTAGTAAGAAGTCTATTTCCAAAGAATATTCAACTAGCCATAATATTCCGACTTTCTGAAAGGATAGTTCTTATATTTGGACATTTCCACTGCAACAAAATATCTTTACAAAAATAAATAATTCGTCCCAGTGACAGAGCAAGAGTTCTGCTCCGTGAATTATGTAAAGCCTAGCCAATATACTCGTAGGAATAGTTGTGTTCTGCTTACGTGTTTAGTCCTTGGGGTTGTTTCTAACCACAAGGACTTTTGATTTTCTTATGTTGTTAATCTTATCAATGCATAAACTGTATTTTATTGTGTTCACTCTTTTGTTTTTTAAATATTCAACATGCGCAGAATGATCTGAGAGACGGAGTGTCTGCAAAAACATGAATTGGTATATAAAATGCAGTTGTTGCTTCAAATATATCTCAGTCGATTTAACTAATTCATTCCTTCAAAAAAGAGATTTAAGTGAAGTTCCTTGCTTGCAATTTAGAGAAAAATTGTTTAAAAAAAGAAAAAAAAAATTGTTGTAGACTATATATAAATGTGCTATAAAAAAAAAACAGAAATTAACATTTTGAAAAAAAATATTGTGCTTGTCTTAAAAGTTCAAAGAACGATCCTAGTATTATTTTTCTTTTTTTTTAATATTTAGTTAAAAAAGAAAAAAACATTTTCAGCTTTGTGAAAACTTCAAAAGTAAGTTTGTAACCAAAACAATTTTGAATAAATACAAAAAAATTTCTGCAAAATTTTGATCAAACAATCAAATCAATTCTCTTTCGAATTGTTTTCCGTCTTTTATTTTTAATTTAGTTGGACTATATCTGAAGTACAAAACCTGTAAAAAACGGAAGTTGAGTTTGAACAATGTATATGTGAAACATTGCGGTTTGTTTTTTATCTTTTGCTATTTCACATTTTATAAAAGCTCCTAGTGAAAGAGATCTATCTAATTTCAATGTAGAAAAAAACTACACCAGCAGATATTTGTTCTTATTTAAACTATGGCTTATAAATATGGAATAAAATACAAAATGTATATGGTTTTAAGAAATATAAGAACAAATAATAATAATAATTCCCCTGAAATAGTTTGGAGCTCAAACAAAAATGTCCTTAATATGTACTCGTATGCTGCAAAATTCAAGTCGATTAATTTAAGTATGATTCTAGGTTTTAAAAACGATTTTTCAAATTTTTATTTTATTTATTTTTAAATACAAATATTAACTTCATATTATACTTTGACATTCAAAACGTTCAGAAGACCATATGATTCTTAAGCAAATATGAATTTATGCATTAAGAAAATCTTAAATCGTTTTAGGGGATTAAAAAAAAAAACGTTTTTAACATTTTTAAATCACTTTTAAGAAAACAATTTGGTTTAAAGTTTTTATTATTGCTCAAATAAAATTAAATTTCAAAAACACCATTGACAGTTTTTGAGACATGAAATTTTCAAAAAAAAAGAAAAAAAAAATTCTCTTCTAAAGTGTCGATATGCAATATTTTTCAAGATGTGTCGACCTCAAATTGTTCATTGCTTAGAAACGTTTCGAAAACTTAATGCTGCCTATTCTCGTTGAAGCATAATGTACCCCTTGTGCCATTGTTCTTGAATAGAAGAAGCCACATGGCTCTCAGTACTCGGTGTGTGTGTCAACGACGATCTTCGTTTGAATGACCACACTCTCAAGACCGCCAGAAACCCTTTTAAATGCTTAGGATTTGTATATCCGTGTAAGAAAATATTTACTCCCTCTGATCTGGCTACAATTTATATGGCGAATATACGCCCAAAACTCGAGTACAACTCCCATTAGGGATGCAAACTGAAAAAATCATCGATTGTATACAATGTATCGCATGAAAACATCGAATGAAAAAAATTTTAAAAATTAAGGTTTAAGAACAATAAATAGAGATTATCCAAAAATAAAAAAAGTTATTTCAGATATTTATCACAAAGAGTTTTTCAGTTTTTTTTAATTAAATTTGGGTATTTTCGATTTGTCATAAGATGTCGTAGTATTTTTTTTTGAGCGCAATTCGAAAAAGGTTTGGAAATTACACCTTCCGTTGTGCCCATATTTCTGAAGGACTTTTGCTCAGCCGACTAACAGGTGTTCCCAAGTACATACATTGAAAGCTCATCATCAACATTTTCTTCGTTTTGTTTTTTTTTTTTTTTTTAATTTCTAATCCCGTTGTACTAGCTTCTCAATCATCGGCGGTGCAGATTTGTGATTTATAATGTCAGTACGTCTTGAATTAGTTTTGTTTCAGCGCTTACTGAATTTCTCAATTCATTACTTGCAATACAGCTCTGTTTGAAACAGGTAATAATAGTTTTTTTTTTTTTTTTTTTTTTTTATGAGAATTTGCAGAATATTTTGGGACACTTAATTCAGTGTATGTGTAAAACAGTGTTTCGTTTTTCCAAAAGTTGTGACAAGAGCCTTAACCGTTACTACGCCGCATTATCCGTTACTACTGCAGCTATTTTGTTTATTGAAATTCCCCAATCGCTGCACGTTTTTGTAAGCATTTGTGCTATGTATTCTGATGTGTGTCTTTCATCAAGTTGATAAACGCCTAATTTAACCGATTGGAATTCTGTTCCTATTTCAAAAAGAGTTCTAACACCTAATAAGCTGCGCATGTGAATATCAGACCAAATGTTTATCGTTAATTTAAAAATTCATTCAGCCCTATCACGAATTTTATCGTAATCGGAAACTTGTTACGAATCCCGAAAAACCATCACAAAATCCATTGTAGTGGAAAATATCATACAAATAGTCATTACGAACGGATTTGGTGATAGCTTTTTTCCGGATTCGTAAAAGTTTCGGATCACGATGGAATTTGTGATAGGGCTGATTATCTTTGACAAAACATCATATTTGTCGTCTAGCCAACAAGCCACTCACTGTTGTTCTACTTGGAACTTTGTAGATAGGACAAGCTATACTTTCAAAAGGTTTTTAAAACCTAGGTTCTCGAGAACGGAAAAGAGCTGTTTATCCTTGCATATCATGAACAAAATAGCATTGTTAATTTTTTTGCCCACTCACCTGTCAGTTGTAATTTTTTTGCATCATGCTTAGTGCGTTTGACTGTCATGCAGAGGGTCTTGGTCAGGGGTGTACTACCTCTTGCGAGGAATTGGAAAATCCTCCCACAGCAGCTTTTGTCATAAAAGTGGTGCTCATTAGCCGTTTGGAATCGTCATAAAATTTTAGTTCCCTCCATTTCTACAAATACGCACACAGAAATGGTTGAGAGGGAGTTGTAAGTCACTAGGTTAAGGCTCTCTATGAGCCGTCACGGCCGGCCCCTGGCGAGCGAATTATATAATAAAAAACTAATTAAATTTATACGAAGAACGAAAATAATATCTAACAAAATTATATTTTATTCTTGTGGGCTGTTGTGAATATGGTATAATAAATAAAAAATTTGTGACCTAAGAATATCTGGTTCAATTGGGTTTCGCCCAGGCACGGCAGTTGGTAAAATTAACTTCAATTTCAAAGGATTTAAAACAAATATGCTTTCACTGGTTGTATTGTATTCTATTTACATCAAGTTAAAAATTTTGAATTGGGTAATAGCTTTACTGCAAAATTATTCACAAAATCAAAGATAAAATAAGTCCACCAAAAAGTAATGAAATAACCCACAAAGGGAGATTGTTCCCGGTTTTCAAGGATTTTAATTCCTTTTTTTGGACATTTTTACCGCTGTTTTAAGTCACCAGGCAGTCGCTTATATCAATAATTTTTTTTTTTGGGAAATAGTGCCTTGGGTGGCACGCTAAAGATTTTGCTTGGCTAAGACAATGTTCAGTCGTCACTCCGTAAAAAATTTTTGGGTATTATTTTTTTTTAAGTTTTTGAACTGTTTCATTGGGGCGATTTATCCGAAAGCCATTTTAAACATGCTAGTCTCCAGGTCTTAAGTATGATTCTTCTTAGGAAATTTCTAACTTTTTCTTACTTCAAAACACTTTTACTAGTTAAGGTAGTTTTTTAAATAAATTTCTTCTGACAATGCATAAAAGACTAAGCAACCTAACATTTTTCGACATTTCGAAATATTGGAGTTTAGTATGAAGTAAGTATTACTATAAAGAAAGTAAATAAAATTCGAATAATATTTGCTAAATTATTATTTTAACCTAGTAACTTACTAAAGAAGCAGTTCTAAAATCGTATTAATTCGACTACAGTTTTGAGCTAGCATCTTTTGCTTTTGCTCATACTTTCCAAAATAATCATATTTATAGTCCCGGGAAATATCTTCAAAGACATAGCAAGATTATAATATAATTAGCTTTATACATACATACCATTCAAACAAGGCCTGGGATGATTCAAAATAGTTTAATTTGTTTTTAAACTGGTTTCTTATTTAAAATCTTATTTGACTGCTTGGCCCACACAAGGATCCCAATCCCAGCCATTCACCATTTACTCATCTATTCCTTTAATTAATACCTGTTTTTTCACTGTTTCCATATTCCTTATCAAGAGATTATTTTGTAGGGTTTGAGTTGTTTTTTAACAGTAAAAAAGTCTGCTTCTATTTTCCAATGACTAATTGGCCATATTATTCCTACACCGCGCCGGTTTATATGCTTCCAGAGCTCATATTTTAAAATTTCCATAGATTTGTTAGTCTACACGAGAATTTTGTGAACTTGTCTTAGTCCATTTTTGTCTTTAAGCAATCAATTGTTTTTGAACAACAGGGTCTCAAAACGACTTCGCAGTAAAAATGTCCAAAGAATATTCAACTAGCCATATTCCGACTTTCTTAAAAGGATAGTTCTAATATTTGGACATTTCCACTACAAAAAACTATCGTTACAAAAATGAATGAATTTTGAAAATATTATTATTTTTGAATAAAAGAATAATTTTTTATTCTAAGTCTTGTAGATAGTATTAGAAAAATGTTATTTCAAAAAAGTAAAAAAAAAATTATTTTTAGGTTGCATTTATGTATTTATTTTTATAATTATTGTTAAATCTTTATCAACTTTGATCAACCACAGGGTTGGAAAATAACAACTTGATAATTTCTTTGTAATTGCACATGATATTTTTCCCGATTGAAATCATTCGGTGCCCAATTTCACAAGGCATACTTTCCAGCTAGCTTTGTATATGTACATTAATGTCAGAAAAACTTTTTTTTTTGTCAATAAGGCTAAATTCATGTCTATTAATTTCTTTTATTTCATTTAAAAGAGTATAACCCTTAAAAAAAATATTCTTCATATCGTTGGCGTCTTCCGTCGTGTTGGTCTATTTGTCTGTGCTTCCAGGTGAACATTGAAACAGATGAACGTACATTCGGTAACGATAAGTCTCTC
This sequence comes from Chrysotoxum bicinctum, assembly GCA_911387755.1. NCBI lineage: Eukaryota > Metazoa > Arthropoda > Insecta > Diptera > Syrphidae > Chrysotoxum > Chrysotoxum bicinctum. The sequence continues at coordinate 11,871,574 of OU426991.1, read as the reverse complement.
CTTTCTCATCGTTGAAGTAAAATCTTTTATGATCAATATGCATTTTCATTTCCTCTAAAATCATCTCGACTAGCTGCACGCTCGCACTTTGTTTCATTATAAAATTATAAGGGAAGTAATAAACCCTTGAGTATATCCATATTATTAAAAAAAATATTTAAAAAAACGAAACATGTATAATTATTTAAATATAACTATTTACTATTATATACCATCCGCTTTGAAAAAATTTTATTTTCTGGAAAAGGGCTCCAAGAATTATTATGAAATTTTGTGTGTATCGTTAGTATTGGAAAATAGCAATAGATAAAACATCTACATTAAGACAATAGCATTGAACTTTGTATAGGTTTGTCTGTAGCTCGAAATAGAGTCTCAACCACATAAAGACTTTCTTCAAATTTTCCAATTCTATAAGAATGAAATTCGAAATGTTATTTACATAAATTCATATTTGTTCCAGAAATCGGATAGCATTCTATTTTTCTCCATTCCATTGTTTTAAAACTCAAATTTCTTAGGTGTTCGAACATCATAGCAGGTATATACGATCCAGTAATGCATTTTATATTTTATTAGAGATAATAGTGTTAAAAAAGTTGGAGAATTTTTCTAACCGCTCAAAACATGGCTTTTTCGATGTGATTTCTTTCAGTTCATATTTTAGCTTGTGGGTAGCTACGAGTATATGTATCTGCTGAATAAATAGCTTGAAAGTTGAAACTGAGAAAGAAGACTCATTTTTAGAGTTTAATTTTCTGAGAAAATATTCATTGTTTACTGTTATAGTTTTGCTCTATTAATTTTATAAAAGAAGGGCGAACTACTTAATTTTTGGATTAACTGCACAGTTCTTTTGCACAAACACAACTGAGAAGTTGAATAGTACTTTTTTGGGCTTTTGAGCATTGTAAATCTTTGGCTTCAGGTATTGTGCTTTTGTTCCATGTTTTCGTTGTTTGTCGCATAATTTGTTTCCTTTGCTTATCTTTCGAGGAAAAGGAGAAAAATGTGGAATATAAGGGTTCTCAGCAGAAGGGTTTTGTACACCGTACATTTTCATATATATATGTATACTTGTTGAAAGTAAGCTTATTCATTCTATTAAATTTCCGAATATTTTTGATATTATTGTTTTAAGATCAAAATATTGCAGAAGTTTTTTTTCATTTGTTTTATTTGTAGCTTCTAAAAATATTTTAAAAAGCTCAACTTTAACTATATTTTTAAATCTGAATAGGTATAGGATGTTCATGAAAATTATTTTTTTTTATATACGAATTATAACGTATTACCGATAAATACAATCCATAAAAAATCAATCATAAGAAGTCTTTTATATTTGTTTTCTTGATTTTTTTAAAATAAATTCTAACATGTGATAGCAAGTTTTTGAAATCCCAATTTATGTATAAATATTATCGAAAAAAAAGCAAGAAGAAAAAAGAAGGCAAATGCCATATCCAAATTCACAATAATATTGATATTGATACATATAATATTAATACATCTGATCTTGCAGAAATAATTTCAATTCCTTTTTTGGATAGGAGTTATTCACCAGCATCGATATCTTCATTTGTTGCAACATTCATTAGGTTACACAGAAAGTGCATCTCGTCAATCGAAAAACTGTGTTGCAAGAACGAGCTTCAAAAATCATTCAACTTCCAATCGGAAAAGCAGACATATCTCTTGGAAATTTAAAGTCTCGTTATCAGCAATGGATTTCTCTGATTCAGAATCAAAGGATAAAAACTTGGAGATATCGCCCTCACAATCATCATCATCATCTGGAGAATATTCAACATTTGTTGAAGAACTACGTGGAAACGATTCTTCAGATAATTTCTTATCAAGACATGTAAATGACAGAACTTCAAAAACTAATCCTTCAGAAATCAGCAACGATACAAATTTTTCTAGAAACTCAAAATATTCGGAAAAATCTTACAAGATATTTTCGCCAACTATTCTTTCAAAATCTTCAATGTCTTCAAACCGTCCTCAACAATCGAGTTCACTATTTTTCGACAACACTATCAAAAACAATCCTGACAGCTATAAGGCTAAAATAGCTAAAATATACTCTGTAAAATCAAACAACTACTCTTTGGCGAATGATGACACTTGGAATGTGCCTCGCTTCAGTGGCAAAGCCTTTCCCTCGATATTTGATGAGAGTTACCCACGATCATCAAGGCTGTCAGCTATGTCTTTGTCAGTTGAAGATGAATTTAAAACATTGACAAATTCTATGGAATCGACTTCGATTTCTCCCTCAAACTCGGCTAAAATCAAAATCAGGCCAGAGTCTGCATTTAGTTATTTGGGAAGGAACTATGACCACAATTCATTTGCAAGGTTTACACTGAGTACAATTTATGAAAATGAAGAATTATACCTCAACCATCAACATTCAAGATTTGTTGAAAATAATGATCAAACAAGACTATCATTATCGTCGGATGAAATAAGTATGCCATATCCGATGAATTTAACTATGAGAAAAATATTTCATACACCACGACCAAAAACGCCAACACCAACTCAAAATATTACTGAGTTCGGAAAATTGTTTCCAACACTTTGTAAATCGTATGAAAGAGAAAAAAATTCTTGCACGCTGAATAAAAAATTAAATTCCTCAAATGAAACTGGCAAAGAAGAAGCTGGTAAAGAATCAAGAATGACTAGCTTTGAAGAAACTACCGCAGCAATAACCACAAATGAAAGTCTTAGATCTTTTGGAAAATTGTCTTTTAACAAATCAGAAGTTAATAAAAAAACGTCAACAATCATATTGGAGGAACTTAGTAGTCTTGTTACTACAGGCTTATCAAACGTTATCAAAATTTTCAACCCAAATCCAACAACAGCATCCGAAATAACAAGTGATGTCGCCAAAGAACCGAAAGCGAAAAATTTGCCAATAGAAAGATTAGACGAGGAAACAATTGGTGTTTCTTCACAAGAACCTACAACATTAACACCAGTTATTCCCCGAGATGTTATTATGGCATTTGATGTTCCAATTGAGGCAACTGGTACAGGATTAAGCATTCCAATGACGGCAACAGTTTGGGTACCAAATGATAGTATCAATTCATCATTTGGTACTTTAAATCAATCATCAGATGAAATTGAAGAGCCACCAAAGAAATTTACCAGAACAGATGAATACGAAGACCAAAGTATTGATGTAAGCAAAAATCCTTCGGAGCAAGAAGTCAAGGAAGAACCAACTGTTTCGGATGACCGTAAAATTCCAATTCCAAGGATATCTATTATCCCCGGGCCAAATCCCTCACCAATGAGGCGCTCATCGAGAAGAACATCGAGTCTACGAAGGCCAGAAAACGTTTCAAGATGGCTTATAAATGAGGAGGGTACTGAGTACGATTGTTTTATAAATGATATCATCGAATGTTTACATTTTTCTGAACATTTAAGTAAATTTTTCGGTTCAGCTTTTCGACGAGCTTACGTTTGGTCACAAGTTCATAGTGATTTTGCCGTTTACAATAAGAGAACAATCTGGATACCAATAACCAAACTAATGACGATGGAACTTTATGAGAGAATTTTCAAATTTATTGGTGCCTGGGAGGAGCGTGATAAAATATTTCACACTGATACAGGATGTGCCTGGTTGGCAGTTCCATCATATGTCCGAAGAATTGTTAAATCCAAAACATCTAGTCTTTTTTGGATGCTAGTATCATCGTCATATAATATCAATTCAAACTCATCGAATTTTGATCAATTTGAAGAAACAAATTCAAATTCCGTGGGATATGAGCATGCCGCATGGATCAGTCCTATTTTGTATCGAAGAATTTCAGCTGAAATTCAAGCTGGACGTTTAGATCGGAGATGGATAAGATTACTTAAACTTGGGAGGTTGGAAAGATTTATCGTCGATTATTGTAAAATGCGTCGGTCTATAGCTTACAGAATTGTTGAGTAATTTTGTTCAACTTGAAAAGCAGAAAAAAAATGTATAATTATATACATACATCAACAAATAACCTAAAAGCTAAAAAAATTATTTTGAAAACCCCAAAGGAAGGGATATTTTTTGAAACTCTTAAATATAAAAATAACAAACTTAGTGTGTTGTGTGAAGTAAAATGCTAGGTAATATTTTTTGAAGTTTTTGCACTTAAAAGCTCAAATTTTTGAAATTAAATGTTGTAAGGTTATAACATGTTTGAAATATTAACTTTAATAATAAGAAATATATTTAAAATAGTCCTACATAGGTACCTGCTTGTGGATATTTCAACTAGAAAAAAAAAATAAAACAAAAAAGCTTAGATAAATTTTGATAAATGTCTATATATTTTGATATATATCATATACATAATATTTTAAGTAAAATATAAACATATGATATAATGTGTTTTGGACAAAAATAATATTATATAAAAAATAATTTAAAATGTTTAAAATATATATTTACTATAGCCGTGTTTTATTGGTAAGTGAATACGCTGAATTGCAAAATTTAACATGGAAAATAACAACAAAAGATTAGTGAAGAAAAATAAGTTCGTAGTGGAACAAAATATTTTAGTGAAGATGGAGTTTCGGATGTTGAAACGTAGGAAGTGTTTAGATGGTGTCCGAAAAACTATATGTTGGCATATTTGAATATTTGAGGGTGTGTTCGTTGGTATTTATTTTGTTATACTTTGCCTTCACTAATCTAAAGTCGTGTAAATGCGGCATTATGCTGAATTAAGATGACAGCTGACAAAATGTCTTAATCAACTCGATTTGCATTTTCATGAGTATTTCAACTCCAGCTTAAAAACTACATAGATACAAATCTTCCGAGCACGCCCGTGTAAGTTGAAAGTGCTTGTATTATTGCGCTAGCTATAGATTACCAATAAAACACGGCTTATAATAACTTTAATTTAATGTACTCGTACATATGATCCTTCTTGTGATTGTTTCATCTAGAAATAATATAATAAAAAGAGCTCAGATAAAGTTTGATAAATGTCTATATATTTTAATAAAAATATACAAAATATGTCAAGTATAAAATATTTAATATATAATGTGTTTTGCACAAGGACAATAATATTTAAAATAAAACAAAAACAAATTGTTTCTCAATTCCATGTGTGATAAGCTTACAAAATAAACAAATATTTAAGATGTGAATAATATAGCTTTTTATATATGTCATTTAAGTAAATACATTAAAACTAAAACACAAGAATTTATATGTATGAATTCAATCTGTTTGTAGATTTCTCACTACTTATAATAAATGGAAACTGGCTTACAGTAAAATAACAATGATGAAAACATTAATTAAATACCTATACAAAAATTCAAAAATAATGTAGGCAGGTCATGAATATACATAATTGAATCGGTAGTTTGAAGAAGGGAACAAACGCCAAAAATTGAAAATATTTTCTTGCTTTGTGTTTTTATTATGGCGCCTATATTCGCTTATTTATAAATGTTCTCAAAAAAGGTACAAAGTATTGCCTAGACTTACATCCTTGCTTTTTTCTGGAAAGTCGCCTTACGAAATGAGACGAAGAGATAAGCATGAAGGAAAGAGTGTACCAATTGAAATTGAATCTCATAATAATCAAAAAAGTTCAGGAAATGTTTTATTTGAGAAATCCTTAGTTCTCCACCTTTGTATCCAGGAAATAAAAACTGTGCAGTTTTATTTGGTTGCATATATTTTTTGAGGGATGTGAAGGCCAAAACCGACACAGCACCCTCGTTAAAATTGTTTGGATTTAGTATCTTCCGGAAGATTGAAAGACTATCAATTTCAGCTATTAGGCGATTCTATTTCCAATGTGATCGCAATTTCAGAGTTGCGAAACGAAAAATAAGAAAATTTTACAATAAAATCTACTCTATTGACTTATATACAAACATGATAAAAAGTCATGAAAATCGGGTTTCAGAGATACGCAAGTTTGAACAACTTTAGACTTTTGAAATTTTAAAGATTGGTGGCCAAAATTGTATGAGAAAAGTACCAAGTCCACTCACACAAGTTTCCATAAAAGGTTGAATTCTCGGTTTCAAAATGCAGGCATCTCGTTTAGCTGCTTCGCATCAGAAACCAAAAACCATAGCTTACCAATCCAAAGTAAACAATAAAAAAAAAAAAACATAAGCAGATCCCAACAAAACATAGTGGCTGAGGCATAAGATTGACAGATGTCATTTTGGTTTTGACAGAACTATGGAAAGTGTCAGAGAGTCATTACATGTGTCCCGGGTTAAGCACTGTATGCATCGACGCCTGCAGACATGCTGCACATCTATTTCAACCATACGAGCTAATAATAATAGCGGAGCGGAGTTTGAGAGAAGATTGCTGCTTTGGCAGATTCTGTTCTTGGTATTTTTTAAAATATATTTTGTATTGCAAATGTACGGTTATATAAAGTTATAGTTTAAAAATACAATATCTTTCCCCATTCTTATCTTATCTGATACATTTGCACAAGGCCGTAACGCACACTCCTATGTGCAAACATTCCCATACATTTTTTGATCAAAATGGCAAAGTATATCCTTTATAAAGACCAATTAACATAGTACAATTTCTGAATCAGAAAACTAAGTAATAGTAAGTTAAAAGGTAACACAAAATTTGATTTTTGGATGTATTTTATTTTTCAAACTACCGATTTAATTTAATGTCAAAAATTAACGATCAAATGAAGATAGACAAAAACACGTTCTATAAGACCAATAATGACGAACAATACCTATGCTTATGGAAAATATTTTCCTGTACGAGTGTTATAATATAACAGTAACTACTTATGCCAAATAATTCCAAATCGCTGTGTGAACGAATTTATTCGCTAACTAAAGTTGGGACACATTGTTGCATTTTAGTATAGAAAGATGCATGTAATTTAATGGATTCTATTCAAATCACATATTATGATGATGGCTAAGTTCATTACTTCCTTGTTAATTTTATAGCCAAAAAGTTTTATATGAGCTAATTATTTAACAAAACACAATACAACGTTAAAGGTTTGAGTAGCCGAAAACTTTTGTTTAGATTCCTTATGCCTTCGCTCATCTAATCAATAAATAAAATAAATTATATACTCGTATGGAGTTAACATAAAATAGACGAACAAAGTTATCACAATAAAATTTTCCGGATTAAGTGACAAAATATCAATCGTAGACAAAAAACTGTCATGACCAAACAAAGTTGTACATAAGTAATTTTAGAAAAACTTTTATTTTGAAATTTCGAAAAATTGCTAGTTATTTAACAAACACCAATTTTCCTTGAATTCAAGATGGCGCCCAACGGAGAAGTTGATTATAATTTTTATTCTGTTTGCAAATAAAATCATTTAACATTTTTAAATTTCCAAATTTTGGGCTTATTGAGTTAGTCATGCAAATTTTGTGACATCACAATTTTCAAGATCCTCAGACCCTCTTCTGTCACGAAATGACAACTACCAATTTGGTATATGTGTGATAATTTATTCCATTTCGTTTGATTTTATATTTGAAGTACTTTCTTTTGCTGATTAAATAGAAAATAAAACAGAAATGATTTATACAAGCCCTTAACATTTTCATGGAAGTCAATGTTAAAGATTTTATATATATCACATGGAGGCGCATACAGATATAGAAAACTTAAAAAAATCAACCGCTTTCTATACAGTCTTGAACACAAAAAAAAACACAAATGCCAGCTGATTCTTTGAATATAAATAAATTTATGGTGAAGAAAATATTTTTTATATATACAGTTCTTTATTAAAAAAATCATTTTATTCGATCGATCTTAAGTGCTTAATGAACCTGCAAGTAAATACATAAACTCATAAATTTTCAAAAAAAAAAAAAAAAAAAAAATCGAAAATGTTGAAGTAATATCAAAAACTTTTATCTAATGAGATTTCAGACAAAAATCTAACTTTGATTTTAAAGAATTAAAATATAAAATTTAAAAAAGAATTTTTTTATTTTATTTATTTCAATTTAAACTTTTATTTACAACATATATTTCTTTTTTTCGTCAACGAAAAAAGCCCGATGATGGATGCAAATCCGAAACGCGTCGCTTAATAAGTAAAAATAAAAAGAAATATATGTTGTGAATAAAAGTTTAAATTGAAATAAATAAAATAAAAAAATTCTTTTTTAAATTTTATATTTTAATTCTTTAAAATCAAAGTTATAAAATCAACATGGAGACTGAACCACAAAGAAAAAAAAAATTTAACGTTAACGAAAATAAGAAAAAGTTTGTATGCCAAACACGGTAAATAACAATTATAGAAAATTAAAGAGAAGTAAGAAACAAATATGTACCAAAAATATAAATAAATTAAAAAGACTTAAATATGTATTAAAAAAAAATGCGGATTTTAAAAGTCTGCTTTGATTCAATAAATGTGTCTCTTTAAAGGCATTAAGAAATATTTTTGAGAAAATTTATAAAAATACAGTTCTTCACTTTTAAGTGAAATATTTACACACGTTTTAACTATGAGTAAATAATGTATTCACCTAAACTCATAAATGTATCTTACAGAAAACAAAAATGTATGATTAAATTGATGTGATTAAATATTCCATATGAAAAAAAATAAAACCAAAATGAGTTTTCAATTTAAAAAATCAATTCACATTACTTACTGGAAAATTAACTAATTAACTTAACTTATAGATATATGTATTTCAAAAAAAAAAATGTATACAAAATTGATGTGATAAACATATTTAAAAAATATATAAAATCAAAAAGAATTTATTTTATTGAAAAATTTAAGAAGAATTTAATTGATTTACTCAATGAAAAAAATTAAGAAAACGAATAAAATAATGTGTTATTGCAAACATAATGTAATTAATTATATTTACTATATATTTACTATATATGATGCATGTGATCAAAACCGTTACTTATTTATATATGTATGTTGATATTTACTCGAAATAAAATATAAATGTTTTTAAAATGTTTTGGATGTAAAATATTATGTAAGAGACAAACAATAATTATACCAAAAATTTGATGTGATAACATATTTAAAAAAAAATATTAGATCAAATCGAATAATTCTATTTGAAAAATCTTATATGGCACAGTTAACTTAGTTAACTTAGTTTTAAGAAAAAAGAAATCTACATTTATTAAACAAATATGAAATCCAATTTATTCTCTTGGAAATGCCAAGAAGAATTTAAAATCTAAATAATGCACTTATATGTTATTACAAACATATAATAATTAATTATATGCACTAAATCGTATAATTCATCTTATTAAAATGTTTACAAAGAAATTACAAACTTTCTTATACATAATGTATGTGTTGTTGATGTTGACTGAAAAGAAAATATAAATGTTTTTTTTTTTTCGGTGTTGAATTTCGATTGTTTTATTTACGTAAAAAAAACATATTTTCTTTTGGACGTAAAATTTCAGGTAAGAGGAAATTTGTAACTTTTTGAAGTTCTTCAGAAATTTATCGGTATAGGTAAGTCTGTACGCCTTTCGACTAAAGTTTGTTTCTTTCACTGACATTTTTCGAGAACAAATAGGTAGGTGGGTCGTCAAAAACAAGACTTGTTTTGAGCCAAAATCCTAGAAGGACTGATGGTACAAACAAAATATGTGAACTTTTTTTTCAGAGAGAATATAATTGAATCGGTCATTTCAAAAACCTCTTAAGTCACATTTTTTTCCAAAATGCTTTTTTTGCTGAAAATGATTCCTTTAAGGAAGATGCGTATTCTGGGTAAGAACCACGTAAGTCTGTACATTCCTTCCTCTTCAAATAATACCGTGGGCAAGACGTTCATTTGCATAAACAACATTAGTCAGTGACTTAAGAGGTTCTTGCATGCACTACCAAAATGGCCGGAGTAGTTTTATGACTGAGTTTTTTAAATTTGCTTTGCTCTGATTGGTTCAACAATATTCAAATCTTCAATTTTATAACAACCATCATTAACATCATATTTGCATCTTTCACACAACTGTTTACTGTGAAAAGTAATTTTAGTTTTAAAAATGTCTTCAAGTGAAACAGAAAGTGATGGTGCACCGAAAAAGAAGAGAACGTGTAATTCCTTAAAGTATACCTTAATGAATGTTGTTGGTTTAATCGCACTTTCCAAAATGGCACTATTCGCAAACCAAACTTCACGAAATAAAATTTACTTTTATTGCTATTTTTAATCCATAAAAAACCAGTAGATGGATATAATATGATCTTTTTATATATCGTCGTCGTTCTATGAAAACTCCCTAAGTCCATTTTAAAAAAAAATGTGATTCAATTCTTATTTAATTCATTTCGGATAAACCATTTGCAATAAAATTTATTGCACAATGGCTACGCCAAACCCATTCTACAATTGAGGCCTGAGATCATGCTATTTTGATAATTTTTGGATTTTTTTATATTAATTTCCAAGTTTAAATGCAAATATCTCAAAAAACAAAAAATGGACTTAGGGAGTTTTCATAGAACGACGACGATATGAAACCGCTAAATAGATAACTTATTAATAAAACATTTTTCTTCACATTTAAAGTAATAAAGGGCTTTTGTCAAATAAAGTGTAAGACAAACCTGAGTTGTTGGGTCTTCGTATATATAGTATAAATGGTAGGCCGAAATGAAGCACCCACCGCGTCTACTGTACGCAAGTTTGTGCAAAAAGTTCATGAGACTGGTATGCTAGTGGACAACACTCAGGGTACCCGTCGTCGTACGGTGCACACAGACGATAATATGGCTGTTGTAGCCGAGAGTGTGAGACTCAATTCACGAACATCAACTCGCTATCGATCTCAACAGCTCATTATTTCACGCAGTAGCCTGAGGAGAATTCTGCACAAAGATCTCGGACTATTCGCTTACACTACGTTATCGCTTTACAGTTTGGCCCTTAGAGCAGCTTGAATTGGACAACGATTTTGGGCAAACATCATCTTTTTGACGAGGCGTATTTTCATCTTGGCGGTTACCTTAAATTAAAAATTGCTGTATTTGGGCCCGCAAAACCCCGTACGTTATTATTCAGGGGTGGCCGTAGCGCGATGGATGTGTGCTCGCCTGTCAACCTCATGCATCCACAGAGAGTGACAGTTTGGTGCGGATTGTGCAGTGGTGACATTATTGCGATATATGTAGGTACTATAGGGGAAGTTCTGCATTTGAAAAAAAAGTCGGACTCGAGATTTTGATCAAAGTCCGGCAATTCCTTCTGTCTGTCTGTACCTCGATCTACAGCCTAAACCACTGAAGCTATTTTCTTCAAACTCGGTACTTAAAGATTTCGGTGATTCCGTAGAGGTTTTAAGTTTAAAATAATATTGTATATAAAATTACTCGAACAAATATTTTTTGGGTTTTCTTAAAACAATTTTTTTTTTTTTTTGAAAAATCAATATTTTCAAAACGTGTGAACGATTAGTTTTCGAAATTATTTCCTGAAACTTATACTACTACTACTTAAAATTGGCATCCCGAATTTCGTTCTTGAAAAATTTTAATGAAATTTCTTATATAAAAAAAATGACTTTAATAATAAAACGAGTTTTGAGCTTTGTTTGCATAAATTCATACTTTTCTGGAAATTAGACGACAATTTCATGCATTTGAAAATTTTCATCTCATTAAATTCATGTTTTATATTTATAAAACGTATTTTAAATTCCAAAGTACTTTTATATAAGAGCAAGTTCGTGCATTTTTCCGAAAATGAGGCTTGGAACAACGTTTCGGTCAACGGTGGGTGTTACAGAGCCAAGTTAACCGACTTTTTTTTTACTGAAATTGAAGACATGGATTTAGACGACCCCTGGTTCATGCAGGATGGCGCGCCATGCCATACATTGCCCATGCCACAATCGATCTTTTGCGCACCTTGTTCGCAAATCGTGTTATCGTGGCGATGTCAATTGGCTGCCTCAGAGCTGCGATTTGACCCCTTTGGACTGTTTTTTGTGGGGAACCGTGAAGGGCCGATGTTATTCCAACAATCCGGGAATGATTCAAGCACTTAAGGCCAATGTCATCAACAAGGTCTTGGAAAATTGGAGTGTCAGAGTGTTGTGTTACATAATTAATAGGAATGTTTTTGCCATAATACATGGAAGCAATTGCATTTTTAACAAGAAATTTGTTTCTGGCCCACCCTTACCATTCGTAAATGTATCCGAAAAGTAAATAAATTTAACTCAAACGCAAATATATTTTACAATAACACAAACAGCCTTAACCTAAACGCAAATCGATTTGTGTTTGCTGAAAACTCTTGCATACAATTCAAATTTTGTTGTTTTTCCCAGAATAATAAATTATTTAATAAACTGTACAAGTTATCCATTTTATTCAAGTTTAAAGTCTCAGAAAATGTATTTACAAAAAATCAATTTCTTCGATAGGCACTACGTTTTATAATTATTTTGCATTTAGAGACACTATCAAAAGTATAAACTAAATTCATTTGTTATGTAGTTGTTACATTATTACAAATAAATCCAATTAAGTATTTATGAGGCTGTTTATACAATAGCATTATTTTAATCGGAAAAGTGAAAAAGTAGTAAAAATTAATTTCTGCTTCGACTTCTTTTGTTTATAAGCAAACATTTATTGTGAAACTTTAAAATTTAATATTATTTATGTGTATTTAATTTACAAAAAATAATTTACAAAATATATCCCATTTCCGTCATATGAATTTCTAGACAAAACGCATTTTTTTCCTCGTCTAAAACTATCTCGATGAAATTTGTAAATTGATTGTCCTTGAGGTTTTAAAAATAAAATGCACAACTGGTTCTCACGAACTTGCTCTTATGATTAAGAGAATTACAATTCTGAAAATGATATATACATAACTACATATACACATGCCCGAGTATGAACATGGAAGTTATTAGAGGAAAATGTTTAGAAGTATGAAATTCAATTTTTCTTGTGATTTATAAGTACTATATGGTAAGTTAGGCATTCGTAAGAAAAACCAACTCGAGATTTTAATAAGACTTGACACTGCAATGAGAGGATAGAGAAAAACTGGTCCTTCAATTCTGTTTGTTGGCCTACAGCCTTAACGATTGTGCTATTTTTTTTTATATTTGATAGATAACATTTTAACATTTCTCCCCCAACTCTTTTTCTTTTAGACCAAAAATAACGCTTCATTTCACATAAAAACACAAAAACTGCCCCAAAATTTAATTTAGTAAAAGCTAGCTTATGGTTGAAAATAAAAAATCGAAAAATTGATATTATAAAAATAGTAAAATCATTTTTTTGTTTTTGATTTTCTCAAAAACGATAGAATAGATTAAGTTCAATTTTTGCAAGCTAGAGTTCCGAAGAATTTTAATAAGCAGTGTGTATTAAAATTTTTCTTTTGGATTTCTTAATCAAAAAATAGTATTTTTCTCTAAAACGGCAACTATAATTAATTTGTACGATCTATAATCCAATATAAATTGAAAATTAGACATTACTGGCAGTACCTACCATAGAACCATTTTTTTAGAATTTTGACTTTCTCATTGACGCAGTACAGATTGGAATGAGTTTTTCTTAGGTACAGAAGCTTCCAAAGCTTCGCTAGAATTGATTTGAATACTCATTACGAAATACAACACTCTTTTTTTTACTTGCGAATTATAGGTTATGCATTCGTAAAAAAAAAAATCGAATTCGAGATTTTGATCAAAGTTGACATTACGATGATAGCGAAGACCAAAAAAGTGGGTCTCTCAATTATATCTGTTCGACTACAGCTAAACGGCTCGGTAGATATAGGTTTTAATTTTTCCCCCCACATGTTTTTTCTTTTTTTTTAAGACCAAAAATAACGGTACCTGCCATACGAATTTTTTTCGAAATTTTATAAATAATTTTTTTTCTCAAAAACTGTCACACAGATTTAAAAAAAAATCAAAAAAATTCATTTAGTTAGAGCTAGGTAATGGTTGAAAAAAATTCAAAAAAAAATATTATTTTTGGTACCCCCCTTGGAACCATTTTTGGGTTTTTGATTTTCTCAAAAACGGTGCAACCGATTTTCATCATTTTTCTTGTGTAAAGGCTCCCCAGCAGTTTCAATATTATTGTGTATTCAAATTTTCAAACAAATTTTTTTTGGATTTTTAAAAAATGTTCATAATTTTTTTTGAAAACTCAATACTTCGAAAATTACATGCTCGATTTTTTTAAGACTTGATAAATAAAAATTTCTTCATACAATCTACAAGATATGAGAAAAAAGGATTTATTTTACCTTAAAATAACGGTACTCTCCATACAAATGTTCAAAAACGGTTTTCGAAAATCGTATTTTTCTCGAAATAGATACATAAATGAATAAATTTGGTGGTGCAACAGCTCGGAGTGAACCAGAACCTTAGTGACTTACAACTCTTAACCATTCCTATGTGCGTGTTACCAGGAACGGAGGGGACCTCCGCATCACAGTCCAACGCACTAACCATTATGCTAAGGGGTACTACTTTTTCTCGAAAACGATCTACGATCTATAATTTAATAAAAAAAATTTTGAAAACAAGATATTAATGACTGTACCTACCATAGAACGATTTTTTCGAATTTTGAATTTCTCATTATCGGCATAACGGATTTCAATGAAAATTTTTATAAGGAAGCTCCTAAAAATTTTAAAAAAACATTGCATTTAAAAATTTAAAGAACATTTTTTTTTCAATTTTTGGGAAAAAAAGTCATTTTTTTTTGGAAAATTCGATATCTCAAAAACGGCTTGATATTTTTATTGGAAATTTAATTCCCACTAGTACTTAGCTTTAAAATTAATGTATTATGACGCAACTTGTCAAAGGCTTTACTAATATCACTGAATATATTGTTGTGAACAGAGCTTTATACTACTACAGCGCCATCTGTTGGAAAACTGCATATCTAATTTATGGAAGAAACAAAAAGTTCTTTTCCAATGTCAAATGTATTTCCCCTTATTCCAATCATCTAGAACATTCCAAGACGAGAAGCTGCGCGAATTTTCGAGAACAACTAACATGAGTATATAAGGGAGTGCTCGCGGTGAGCACGACACAGTTGATTTTTGATTACGGAAGTGTGCAAAACTCTGCTTATTGGATTGTGTAAAACAAGTGTGATTTTAATTTGAATAAAGTATTTGAGTTGGTTATAAATAAAGATTTACTGTTTTGAATTGGAAAGTGTGAATAAAGAAGAGATACTAAAAAGAGTAATAAGTTTTATTTAACGAACCTTGGAAAAATATTACATTGGTGTCAGAAAAGTGGAATAAAACTTATTGTGCAGTGAAGTGTGCAAAAAAAAAAAAAAAAAAATATTAAAAATGAGCAAGTTATTGAAAGAGCTCAACTGTAATGAGCTGAAAAGTGAATTAGGCAAGCGAGAACTTTCTAGAGCAGGATCGAAAAATGAGCTTGTTCTGCGTTTGGCCGAATATTTGAAACAACAAAATGAAGACCCGGACATTTTCGTCTTTGAAGCTGACGCTGAGGAAGCAGACGTAAGTAAAAATGTAGATGTTTCAAATATGTTTAGTCTTGTGCTTGAGCGTCTCGAAGAGCAACGAAATGAACAAATGAAAGAACAGGAGAATGTACAAAAGAATGTTCTCGAACGTTTCGAAGAGCAACAGAAGAATGTTCTCGAACGCCTGGAGAAACAGCATAGTGAACAAAAAGACATTCTCGAAGAACAGAGAAACATGCTAGAAGGCAAGCTTGTTAACATCGAAAAGAATGTATCTGCACTTGATGAACGTGTTTTATTGTTGGAGAATCAAGCCGAACGTGTTTCATTATTAGAGAATCAAGTCGACAACAAAATGGAGACGCTTTCAAAAGAGATAGATCGCATTCGAAATATAAAGATTCGGGAAAGTTCTGGAGAAACCTTGAGGAAAAAGGAGATGCAACCTCCAACCTTTGATGGACAAACTTCTTGGTCTATATACAAGAAGCAATTCGAGGCCGCCTCCACAACAAATGGCTGGGATGAGGCTGACAAGTATATAGCCTTAACTCTTGCTCTTAGAGGAGCAGCTGCTGAGTTGTTGCAAACCATACCAGCAGATAAGAGCGGCGACTTCAATTCCTTGGTTTTGGCTATAGACAAACGCTTTGGTAACAGCCACATGAAAGAAGTCTTCAAAGTGCAACTCAATTCCAGAGTTCAGAAGAGGGGCAAAACTCTACAACAACTGCAAGCGGACATTGAAAGGCTTGTTCATCTTGCATATCCAGATGTTGGAGAGGAAATCTGTAACCAGTTTGCAGTTGAGGCATTTGTTCGCGCCATTTCCGACATACATCTTCAAAGGGCCGTGCGAACTGCTGGAAAACGAACTCTTTCGGAAACATTAGCGTTTGCCTTGACAATGGAAGCAGCTGAGCAAGCTTCTCACGGAGTACATCGACTTAGAGAAGCCATCGTCGAAGAATGCTCATGCCAAAGAACTGATGTCCAAAGGAACCAACGAAACGGACTTGCAAAGTGCTGGAATTGCAACAAGACCGGACATTTACAGCGCCAATGTCGATTACCACCAAGAAGAGCTTGTCAACATTGTGGACACGGAGTTTCAAGCCCAGAACAAGGTAACAATAACATCAGTGTTACTTCCCGAACAGTTTCCCAACAGGGAAACGAGTAAGAACCAACTTCGAGGGGCAGAAGCTGGTTTCTGGTATCGATGGCCCCAGAAACACCATCCAGGTCTCTCAAACTAAACGAGACAATAGAAGTCTGACTGTCGAGGCAACTTGAAATGACAACAAACGTGTGGTCACCATCGACACCGGTGCCACAGCCTCCATTGTGCGTCAAGACCTAGTTCACCTGAATTGGCTACACAACACCAATAGTTACCGTCTAAGAACTGCCACAGGAGAAGCAGCTAGGGTTTATGGTGAAGTCCGACTTAGAATTCGAATTGCAGAACTAGAATTCTCACACAAATTTTTGGTGGCAGATATATGTGACGAATGCATCATAGGCATGGACTTCATGAAAGAACATCGAGTAATTTTGGATATTGGCAACCAGGTACTCAAATACCAGAATACAGAGATTCCAATGATCTATGGGCACGAAGGAACAACAACTCTAAGGACTGTCATCGAAGAAGACGTGATTATTCCTACTTCTTCTGAGGTATTTCTTTGGACAAAAGTAGAAGGTGAGTTTGGACGCCATCGATACCTAATGGTGGAACCAGGCCCAGATTGTTCTTCCCAAAACGTCATCATTGGGAAGACACTTGTGGCTCCAAAGAACAATATGGTCCCCGTACGGATACTCAACACCAAACCGTACGATGTAAAGTTAGCAAAAGGAGAAGTTATTGGTAAGTGCGAATCTGTCGCAGCCATAACTCAAATTGACGCTGAAACACCGAGACAGACATTAGACCCTAAGGAGCTCAATAGCATCAAGGCAAAGATAGTCAATTCATCTAACCTAGACCAACATCAGGTTAAAACGGCAGAAAGCCTTCTGAACGAGTATGCTGACATTTTCGCTTCACCAAACGGAAAATATGGAAGGACACAAATGGTGCAGCATCGAATAAATACAGGAGATGCAAGGCCCATTCGTCAGCCCGCAAGACGTCTGCCACTGGCCAAACAAGGTGAAGCTGAAGAAATGATTACCACCATGAAGAAGGATGGTTTGATTGAGAACTCCAAGAGTCCTTGGGCGTCACCAGTGGTCCTAGTCAAAAAGAAGGACGGAAGTACACGGTTTTGTGTTGACTACCGAAGGTTGAATGACGTAACCAAGAAAGACAGCTACCCCCTGCCAAGAATTAGCGACACCTTAGATGCGATGGAAGGAGCACACTGGTTTTCAACACTGGACTTGAAAAGTGGATATTGGCAAGTTGAAATTCACCCTGAAGATCGAGAAAAGACAGCGTTCTCCACAGGTAATGGGCTGTGGCAGTTCAACGTGATGCCATTTGGTCTTTGCAACGCTCCGGCAACATTTGAGCGTTTGATGGAGTGCGTCCTTCAAGGCCTGACGTGGAAAACTTGTCTTGTCTACTTGGATGATGTTATCGTTTATGGAAAAACATACGACCAACACTGTAAGAACCTAAGGGGTGTGTTCCAGAGACTTCGAGAGGCTAACCTAAAACTGAACCCAGAAAAATGTGCACTGTTCAAGACTGAAGTGAAGTATTTGGGACATATCATCTCGTCCCAAGGAGTCAAGACTGATCCTGAAAAAGTTGACACCGTCAAAAATTGGCCAACACCACAGGACAAATATCAACTACGAAGTTTTCTTGGTCTTGCTACTTATTATAGACGTTTTGTTAAGGACTTTGCCGGAATTGCGAAGAGTTTGCATCAGCTTACGGAAAAGAACAAGCAGTTTAGATGGTCAGGTGAGTGTGAAAAAGCCTTCCAAGAACTGAAATACCGTCTATGCAATGCTCCGGTGCTGATCTATCCGACTCCAGGCAAGTCTTTTATCATCGATGCTGATGCAAGCAACGTGGGAGTCGGCGCTGTTCTGTCACAAGTGCACAATGGCGAAGAAAAGGTTGTCGCCTATTTTAGCAAAGTACTGTCGAAGACCGAAAGGAACTACTGTGTGACCAGAAGAGAACTCTTGGCACTCATCTTGGCAACGAAATACTTCCACAAATACATCTATGGACAGAAGTTTCTTCTACGAACCGATCATGGTGCTCTTAACTGGTTGTTGAACTTCAAGAACCCAGAAGGACAAGTCGCAAGGTGGATAGAAAGACTGCAGACTTACGATTACGAAATTCAACACCGAAGGGGAAAGCTGCACTCAAATGCCGACGCACTATCCCGAAGACCTTGTAAAATAGATTGCAAGCATTGCAGGCGACAAGAAGAAAAGGAATCCATCAACATTCTGCGAATAAGGGCTGACCCCATTTGTGGATGGAGCAATGAAGAAATAAGATCTGCTCAACAAGAAGACCCCGACATTGAACCTCTTCTCGCATGGAAGGAACATGAAGAAAAACCCGCATGGAATGACATTTCCGATAGGAGTCCAGTTTTAAAGGCCTATTGGGCACAATGGGACTCACTTCATGTGCAAGAAGGTGTTCTTCGGCGAAAATGGGAGTCCGCTGATGGTAAATCCTATGTGATGCAGCTTGTGTTACCTCAATCCAAAATCAAAGAGGTTCTTCGAGAGATGCATGATGGACCTTCAGGAGGCCATTTGGGAGTCAATAAGACTTTAGAAAAGGTGAGGCAACGATTCTATTGGTTGCATGCAAGAGACGACGTTGAAAAGTGGTGCCGAAATTGCGACGCTTGTGCTGCAACCAAAGGACCTGGTAGAAAACTGCAAGGAAAAATGATGCAATATAATGTCGGCTCACCGTTTGAAAGGATTGCTGTTGATGTGGCTGGCCCATTTCCGGAAACGAATGCTGGAAACAAATACATTCTGGTGGTAATGGATTACTTCAGCAAATGGCCTGAGGCATACGCTATCCCGAACCAAGAAGCCAAGACTGTGGCCGACCAGATTGTGTCTAACTGGGTAAGCAGGTTCGGTGTGCCTATGGAGCTCCATTCTGACCAAGGAAGAAACTTTGAGTCGAACATATTCCAAGAGGTCTGCGCGTTCCTTGGCATTAAGAAAACGAGAACCACACCACTTCACCCGCAATCTGATGGAATGGTCGAGAGATTCAACAGGACCTTAAAAGAGCACCTCACTAAAGTCGTAGGCGACTACCAAAGAGACTGGGATAGGCACATACCACTATTTTTGATGGCCTATCGAAGTGCAGTACATAGCTCAACAGGACAAACACCATCTGAAATCCTGTTCGGAAAAAGCATTCGGCTACCTAGTGAGATAAGGTTTGGACACCCATCACAAGAGTCTCAGGAAACAGGGGATTACGTGAGTGACCTAAAAGAGAGGCTAATCGACATCCACGAAAGGACCAGGACTAGAATGAGCACTTACAGCGATCGAATGAAGACAAGGTACGACACAAGAGCAAACACGAGAGGATTCCAAGTAGGAGATCGTGTATGGCTGTATAATCCACATCGTCAAAAGGGATTGTCGCCGAAGCTTCAACAAAACTGGGAAGGCCCTTATACTGTCGTCACGAAAATCAATGATGTCGTTTACCGAATTCAAAGAGGGTCAAGAGGAAAGTTAAAAGTTGTGCATAGCGATCGACTGCACCGATACAGTGGCGAAGCTGGAGATAGAATTGTTCGGGACGAACAATCTTAAGAAGGGGGCAATGTTGTGAACAGAGCTTTATACTACTACAGCGCCATCTGTTGGAAAACTGCATATCTAATTTATGGAAGAAACAAAAAGCTCTTTTCCAATGTCAAATGTATTTCCCCTTATTCCAATCATCTAGAACATTCCAAGACGAGAAGCTGCGCGAATTTTCGAGAACAACTAACATGAGTATATAAGGCAGTGCTCGCGGTGAGCACGACACAGTTGATTTTTGATTACGGAAGTGTGCAAAACTCTGCTTATTGGATTGTGTAAAACAAGTGTGATTTTAATTTGAATAAAGTATTTGAGTTGGTTATAAATAAAGATTTACTGTTTTGAATTGGAAAGTGTGAATAAAGAAGAGATACTAAAAAGAGTAATAAGTTTTATTTAACGAACCTTGGAAAAATATTACAATATGTATAATGGAATTGTCCACGTTTTTCAAAAACATCTAAACAAAAGGACGTGAAGTTGAAAGTATTAGTAATAGTAGTTAGTAGATCTTTTTTGTCGAAGTCATGCTGTTTATAATGATGACATATAATTGAAGTACAGCGAAAGGAAAGAACATTACATACCTACAATAGACTCAAACAGTTTCGGTATAACAGATAAAATTTGAGCTATAGGTCGGTAGTTCATTATTTCATCTTTAGGACCTTTCTTGGGAACAGGTAAAATGAATGCACTTTTCCAGATATTAGGAGAAAGCCAACTTTAAAAATTAGCAACATATTTTCTTAAGATAGAGAAAGGTTACACCACCAGAGCCTGGACCAAAACACTTATCCAGTTTCATGATACTCTGTGAAATGGTATCTTCATTTATTAATAAATTAATTGAACTTAAGTGAGGGAAATTTACTTCAGAGGAAGAAAAGTAAGAACTGTTACAATATTTTGTATCTTCGAAAGTTTATTTGTTTACGATAACCTAAGGCTCATGATTAGTACACGATGAATTTGACATAGAGTTTGGGTAGTTTTCCTAATGGCCTAAAATATTCTTCACGACCTCAAGACACCATGTATAAATTCTGATTTTGTTTAAGAAAAACCTTTTCAACGATTTTAAATTTTTTTCTTCCGTAAATTCATATTTGCTTGGCATAGCTCTGCAACTACTAATGGAGTAGTTTTATCCATTTAAAAAGGCCATTTCAAAAAACAATATTCTTATGAATATTTATAAATTAATTAATTTTTAAAATTCTAGGACTCTTTTACATAAAAGCAAGTTCGTGCTATCAAGTCGTGCATTTAATTTTAAACTGCTTTATTAGTTTGAGCTGAAATAAGAATGCGATATTATTTCATAAGCGATTGTGATTCAATGCATTTTCGTATAGAGTGTGCGCAATAAAGGGGTTTTGTTGTTAAACACAGTGCGGGTTTTGAAAATGGGGACAAACATTTTAATTTGTTGCAGCGGTTTTTGAAATATAAATAAAAGTTTTCATAAAAAATTTTTTAAAATAGCGAGTTTTATATTTTTTTCCGAATATATTTTTTTTAAATTTGTGTACCGTAGAAACCGTTGTTTTTAAATAAAAGAAAATTTGATTCTTTATCTTTCAGAAAGTATTGAAAAACTGTTTAATGAATGAATATTTTTTTTTGGCTTAAGTTTACTGCAACCTTAATATCTATTGTGCCTCCGTCTAGATCTAAATGGTAGGGTTCATTCTACTGGTCTCCCTCCTTTCTTTTTATTATTTGGAATACTTTTAAAAACAAGTATGTTTTGCAAGCACAAGTGCATTACGTCTTTCTAATGAGCATTAGGTACAAAACATTTATGTTGCATTCCTCACCAGGCCAAGCATATTTGGAGTCTTTGCAACTTGCAGTGACAAGTGTGGAAACCGGTAATTATTCAACGGTTGTCCCTGCTTAAATTGATTATGTAAAACGTTATTGGCTGTAGATCCCAAGAAGTATTTTGGTTTGCCTCAGTTTTGGGAGCCCTGTCCTTATTTTTGGTCTTTTGGCGTCATCTCCTGTCTTGATTTTATTGTTAATCATAT
Source organism: Chrysotoxum bicinctum (assembly GCA_911387755.1). Lineage (NCBI taxonomy): Eukaryota > Metazoa > Arthropoda > Insecta > Diptera > Syrphidae > Chrysotoxum > Chrysotoxum bicinctum. The sequence continues at coordinate 11,849,229 of OU426991.1, read as the reverse complement.
TTTTCCTATTCCACAATATGGCTCTGGTCTTCTTAAGGGTCATGGGTGTCATTGCTCCTATTGTTGCCAAATAGTCTGCCTCTTCCCATTTCCACCTATGTACGTGTCCCAGTACCCAATGAAGTGTGATATTTAACTTACAATTGACGACTTACAAAATATGGAGCACGTGGTTTTCGACATATTGAGTTTAAACAAATAAGATATTTGGCATACACAAATTTATCAAAATTAAAAACAGCTTAAATAGTAACAATTTTAATGGCAATATATTTATAATTACTATTAACTATAAACTTGGCGTTATGATGGGAGGGAAAGTGAAAAATTGGGTCTCGTATTTCTACACAGAAGAGTTGGAGAGAGCTGAGGTACATTTCCAGAAACCGTACACGATGTCGCGTAGGAGTAGTGGAGGTCCTATGCCCCGCAAGGGGAACCACACGGACGTAACAGTATGTATCAAGTTAGGCTGTAGTTGAACAGAAAGACAGACAGACAGACAGAATTGCGAGACCCACTTTTTTCACCTTCTCTATGATCGTAATGTCAACTTTGATCAAAATCTCGAGTTCGATTTTTTTTAAAAATGCATAACTTGCCTTAAAGTTGTAAGAGTACCTCTCAAAAAAAGGACTACTGATTTTGATTAATTTTGTTATGTTATGTCATAGAAAGTTGGAATAGTAATGCTCGTATAGTAAATATAGTAATGTAGATCATATATCTAGTCAGCAAAGGCTTTTTTCTTGCCCAACTATACGAACAAAGTTCATGATTTGGACTGTTCACATGAAGGAGAATTTTTTAGGGCAAAAATAACTGCTAATTTAGATATAAAACTAGTATTGTGAACTATTTCCAAGATAAAACAATAAAAAAAATCGTTTTCAAGTAAAGATCCTATGACTTGATTAACTCACAAGCCAAACAAAATTCATTTTAAGAATTCTATAAAACTTGAACTATGAAAGTTGGAGTACTTTCTACCTAGTCGTGTAATTTATTTTTTATATATAAAATTTATAAAGTATTCCCAGACTCGTAATTATTTCAATTATTAAAATTACACGTTTTCGTATGTTTATTTTTTATCACAATAGATTTTCAAACAGAAGAACAAAATAACAACAAACCAAAAATTAAGAAACAACATTTTTAGAGCATTCATACACACACACAAGACACAACACATACATTCCTAAGTGTCTTAAAAATAGAACCCACAAAACTATTTTTAATACCACGAACATAATATATTTAAATTTAACGTTTTTTTTGTTCTTTATAGAGCAGAACAAATTTTTCAAAAGAAACAAAAAAGAAAGGACGACGACGACGCAACGGTTTGAGACTTGAGAAAAATAATCACTATACTCGAAAAAAGGCATTTCGAAAGCACAGAAATGATCATGATGATGATAATATTTTCTGGGGCGCTGTTATTTTTTTTTTTTTTGGTATTTTGAGTATGTGTTCGTTTTAATAAAATGTCTTCTTCTTATATTTTGGCGGCTTTGAAAACAGGTGGTTAAATTAAACACCTGAAAACATACATGTGTACAACATTCTTAAGAGGTTTTTAATTTTATTATTTTGGTTCGTGTGTTCCTGTGCGTTTTTTTTTTAAATAATTTTTCTTTGTTTAAAGATGGTATAAATATAGGTTCTTTCTTAAGAATGATGAGAAAGAAAAAAATAAATATAAAGAATACAAATTAAGAACATCTTGATTGAACTTTAATAAGAAATAACAAGAATGAGAAAATTCGAAAGAAGATGCTCTAATTTTGGAGAAAAAGTTAAATATCGTATTTAATAGATATTAATTAGTAAAATTCAAAATTATATTTTTCTGTCGAAAAAGCAGGGAAAAGAGTAAGAAAACATTTTTTTCTGTATTGTTATGATATTTTTGATTAATAATCGAGCAATAATTTTATATTTATTATAAATTAAAAAAATTGTTTCAAATAACTACCAATTTGAATTTCTCTTTACTCTTTTAGGTCTTAAAAATGCAATCTATTCACGATAATATTCAAAAAACTAAAATCTTATAGGAGATCAAGTCACTCTGTACTATTAAATACATACGAGTATACCACTTCTGAGCCTAGTTATTTATGAGTTAGGTTCATGAGTAAGAATTATTTATAATATTTGTAAAAATAGGTATTTTGTAATGATTGATCATAATTTAGAGTTTTCAACGTCACTCTTAACCCAAAAATCAAAAAAAGAAACTCGCAACGTCATCTCATACAATTTTTTTTAGCCAAATCCTGATACACAGTTATAATCAATCCAATTGAACATCAATATGAATTATATGAATTATGAGGCATAAAATAAAATTGTTTTTTTTTCGTTCTTAAGAAAATTTACAAGAAATGTTAAAAAGTCAAAAATTTGTCAAAAGTGTCCTTTGTATACGTATCTCAGAAATAACTGTTTTAAAATTTTTATTAAAATAAGTCTTTCAATTGAAGTGAAATATTGAAAAAGAAGTAACCATGACTAGAAAACAAAATGTTGTAACTTGACCTACTAACAAGTAAAATTAGACTTACATGAGTTAAATCATTGATGAGAAATTCGACAACAACCTAAGCCAAAGACATTTTTTGTTTATTTAAGGACTCAAACGAAAATTCATCGAAAACAAATTTCTAACGTCGATTGCATTTAACAAAAAAGCAAATAAACTACCTAAATCCATCTCTCAATAGCTTCAAAGTGAAATCAAACCTTAACAGAAAATGAAGTTCAACTTAAGTACTTGTGGAGCAAAAATATACATTTCAGAAGTAGGATACGTTTAATATTGAATGGGGAATTGAATTTAACTTAAGTGGAATAAGTCAATGTAATTAATTCATTGTACTAAAAGAATATTTTTAAAAGTTGAATTTGTCAAACAAAAAGTACATAAAACTCGCAATTGCTAGTCCTCTCAAGTATAATCTCATTTTAATCCTCAGGTAAGAACTTAGGTATGTGAGTATTTTTTTGTAACTTACAATATTGTTTTTCCTGACGATGTTTATTCCATATGTGGTGTTTTTTTTTTACTAAATCACTTTTGTTTTAAAGTATACATAAGTGTAGATATTTCAAATAAAAAATAAAATATGTGTAGATATATAATTTCCCACAAATAAATTATGTTGTTGTTGTATTATTCCTTAAATTTGGAAAATATCATTAAGATCATATAAATTACTCTATGCATACATAAGTGGTTTTAAGGTTTAATCAATATTATTATTGTTATTATCATCAATTTTTTTTAATACTTTTTGAAATACGAAAGCCAAAAATAAAAGATTATTTTTGTGTGCGCAGTTTCAAAACTTATAATCACCGTTATATGAATTAAATTAGACTTTTTTGTTGTATTTTAAGCGATATTTTTTTCAACAGAAACAATTTAAAAGAAACGAACAAAAAATCGCTTTTATTTTTTAAATTTCTTAATGATAAATTTAATTGACACTTTTATCACTTTTTAAGCGGCACATAATATATATAGGTATATATATATATTTTAAGACCTTAGAAGATGATTTATTTTAATTAGTTTTGTTTTTTTGGTTGGTTGGTTTAGTTATATATGTATGTGTATGTATTTTCTATAGAACCGATTTTAATAAATTTTTTTTTTAATAAAAAACGATTAATCAAAACTTTTTTCAAAACAAAAAAAAAAAACGAAAACAAAATTTTATCGCGAAACAAATAGAAAAACTCCACATCAACCACTGTATCGTCGTTTGCAGTACCCCATTTTTTGTTTCGTGCCCCCCATAAGAGTTCTTGGATTGCACTGGGCGACGGCGGCTGAAAAATATTCTTGGCTCGTAAAAAAAATAAAAAAAAAGAACTGAAAATCCAACACGAACCACCAACAACCAGCCATCAAGAACAACCAACCAACAAACTACCAAAAACAACAACAATGATAGGCACGCTATACAAAAATACAGTCAGTCGAAATAAAATATTTTTCAAAAACCTATATTTCTTAACGAGGTATGGTTTTTCAAAGGAATAGACGAAAAAAAGAAAAAGGCTTATAGAGAGATCTCTTCGATCCTCCTCTATATCTCTATAGCTCTGTTGAGAGATGTTGATTCTATTTTACTTTTAACAAATTTTTTATGTATATAAATATATTTATGTGAAATTATAAAATATATATTCCTAGCTCTCTTGCTCTCGATTTTTTAATTTTTTTTTTTTTTTCAAAACGAACACACAGAATTCTGATTCTGAAGATCTTAGTGCAATAGGCACTAAAAAAAATATTATATTTTGTATACCAGGGGAAGAAGGAAATATTCTGTGGGAATATTATATGATGTTCAATTATCTGTCTAGTGGTAAATGAAAAAAAAAATAGTTTAAAATGTTAAATGTGACTGCAACTTAAAAGCTTATAAATACAATATTTCCTTCCATCTTATACTCCGCTTCCTGCCTCCGAGCTCATATCAGGTGGGAATTATTCTTCATTTGATGGTAAAATATTTGGTTTTTGTTTTTATTTTTTGTTTTGTGGTTTCCCTGTTGGCTTGGAGAAATAAAGGTAATTGTGTGAGAGAAAGTTTCCGAGTATCAAGTTGTTTTTATTCATATCATTGTTTTGATGGAATTTTTAGTGACTGTCATCAAAATAATGAGGTAAATATACACAGTATGATTCACTTCAATTAGGAACTGCTCAAAAATAAAAAAAAAACGGTCCGAAGTGCTTACTCGATTGGAGTGATGCAATAATTTTTTTTTATACTTTAGTCTGACACCTCTTTTTTGAAGATCCATAAAGAATTGCTGAAGTTATTGGACCACTTCGGGCATTTTTTTGATAATTTTCAACGTTTCTGGAGGACGAATGTACTGATTTTTTTTGGTGATTTAGTTGAAAAATATTTAAAAACCCATATTGCTAGCGGTTAACGTACAAAAATGGCTGTATGTCTGTGTTTCTATATTTGTGTATATCTGCAATTCTGTATATCTTTGTTTCTGTTCGTTTATTTGTCTGCATGTCTGCATGTACTTATACGGGTACGTCTGGCTGTCTGTTCGTGTTGTTATGTGAGTTCCTCGCACCTTGCAACGTGAGGCTATTTTCTTAAAAACTTCCACTTAAGGGTTTTCGGTTATTCCACAGAATGGAAATTGAAGTTTTGGTTCTTGAAGAATAATGGTACCTTCCAATCGTTAGGGAAATAAGCTTAATTATCTCCTAAACGGCTCATACGATTTTATCAAAAAAAAAAAAAAAAAAAAACAGTGAGTTATTGTTTTGGTCTATATTTTGTTTAGAAATGTTGTTATCTAAGTAGGTAGGTAATGACCACTATCATTCTAGCCTTGTGGCCCAATTAGCGCATCTTGATACCATAAGTCCTCTGAACCTGTGAAAGAAATTGCTTGTGTGTTTGCTTCTGCATAATCTTCAGGAAATTGGATCACTCACTCAACCCGACCACCACTATCATTTGACATCATTTACACTGTGCCAAGCATGGCAGCTTGTTGACTCTTGCTGAAGCAGTATCCAATCCGATAAAGTAATCATCTGGGCGCCCGAACCATAAACTTCCGTCAAAATATCTTGCCTGGGTCTGCATATTAGATCAGGTGTTTGGGAGTTATTACAAGTGGACCAAATCTTTCTAGATATAATGCAGTTAGTTAAACTGCTCTGGCACTTGCCTAAGGACCGTACTTTACTATTTTCGACCTTCTACAGCTTTGAAGTTGAAATAACATTGCATATTAAAATTTTCATTTATTTCTCCCCGTATGGCTATCATCCAATTGCACCTTCATAACTGCCTTTCTTTTGATGTTATTGAAATGCTGTTTAAGTATCATCAGCTTAAAAATTATATAGAAGAACGAAAACTGTGATGGAATTATAATGAAAACTTTTATATGCTGGAAAACTTATAAATGAATTTAAAATTTTTTGGCAATATAAGTGAACAACTCTTTCTTTTGACGGCTTGCGAGAATATGTCAAAATCATTTTAAGGGTAATAATAACCCCTTTTGAGTGCGCGCTAATTATATAAAAAAAAACTACAAAACAGTGCAGTTTTCAAGCTTCAAGTGTGTTTTTATTTATTAAATCGGAGAGCTCTGATCATAGTCTGCTCAGAGCTTACTCAACTTGTCAAGGCTCTGCTTAGTGCTCAGCTGATAGCTTCAAAAGGAAAACTGCTTTTATTTCAGAATACTTAGCTAACATTTTTATTGGTTACCGTTCGTTTGCCAACATTTGAAATACCATGTTTTCTGGATCCCCAAAAAACATTCATTTGAATCACAGAATTAAGTACACCTTTCAAGTATTGTTGCATACATCTCTAAAGGATTATTGAATAAGTGTTAGTGTTTCAATCAATAGGTGCAACTTGGCTTGCTTTGTTTTTATGGAAAACCAAATCTTTCGAAATAAAATTTACCAGCTGGCACAGATTTTCATTTAGAGAATGGGCGCATTCACTAACCTAGTCACTACGTAGTCAACTCGTTCTGATTGGCAAAAGACAACTAAAAATTTAGTTGAAATTTCCCCTCAAACGTAGTGTAAAAATTTCTGCTTCAAAGCTAGTGGATATTGATTTTGACATTTTACAATCAGCTGTTCGTTGAAAATACAAATTTAATTTTTGGTGGAAGATATTTTTGAAGTGAAATTATTAAACAAATTAATATTATATCTTATATTTGATGTTATTTAATTTAAACTGTAAAAAAAGTTTATTTAAAGTTGTCAAAACACAATTTTTCTTATTTTATATGTTTACATCTGTCATTAATATGACAGTTTGAATTGACTAGCTTTGTAGTGCAATTTTGCATTCACAAAACTAGTTGACTTTTTGACTACGTAGTGACTAGATTAGTGAATGCGCCCAATATGTATACAACATCAGCATTTTATTTGCGTGGTAAGGTATCTGGAATGTATAATTTTTCCGGGGTTGTTTTAAGAGGGTTTTTGTAACAATGACTAAAGTTAATAGCTGCACATCTGATATACTCGTAGATATGATTGATCAGTGCTTAGATTTTTTGATATAATTACTCGTATGTATCTCGTAAGACACAGCTCATTGATTCACTACAAAGGGTAGAATCTTATAATCAAGGTGGTGCCTCTTTGCATTCAATTGCATTAGATCTCATCCATTTCCCGTAAACAAAATGACATAAGAAAAAAGTTGGATGCTTTCATTCATAGAAAAATTTCAGCTATCGTATTTGTTCTGCTTTTCTGTTTTGTAAAACTAAAAATGAACTATTCATTTTATTTCCATTTGCATTCTTGTAACTTCGTATCTGCCACTATTTGAAAAAAAAATGTCCTCCATGCTTTATCAACGTACTTTGAATACCGGTTTTAAGTATAGCCATTTTAATTAAAGTTACTTATGATTTTCATTTATTCAATACCAGAAAGTAGAAGTGTAGACAAAATGTAAGTACTAAAAAAATGTAAAAACGAATTAAAATTGATTAATACTAAATAAATTTTTCCTAAATGATTTCGTAATCATCGGAAAATATCTATTATTTCGTGATAACAAACTGCCTAGCTGTTGGGTTACTGGACAAACTGATTTGAAGCTACTAAATTCTATTTCTTCTAGTAAACACTAACAAATACTATGAAAATAAAACAGAAAAAGATTTTACTTTGATCTATATATAGTATGGTCCATAGATAGTTCAAATGAGTCTTGAATTGTTAAGGCTTTCTTCACTAGAATACTTGCTGCTGCAGCTTTATCTGAAATACCATATCAATCAACTCAACTGCATGAGATTAGGTATTGACAATCTTAAAATTTAAAGATTTTGGCAGCTCTATTTCTTTCCGTAAAAAGTAATGTTTCAAAAACTGAATGCCATCAACTTCCGTCTAAGCGAAACCCATCCCTATTCTTTGCGCTTTGCCTTGCTCTTTTTTCCCTCACATTGTGAAGTTAAGAATTTGAAAACCAATCTGCATTGGTATTTCCTCTGAGCTTAGCTATCTTGGTAGTATTGACAGTGGCAATGGCTGTGGCATTTTGTTGCTTTAATGGGCATTTCTTTGTCAGACAATTTCAGTTAACAATAAATCAATGTTGAAGCGGTGGGTAGGTGCAAATCTTCCTGAGGGTAGGTAGGTAGGAATGGCGACCACTTTCAGTCTGTCTCTGTGACCTAATTAGCGCTGAAATAGGCCATTACTCGTTTAAAACTGTAATGGGGAAATGTGCACATTCTCACCGAGTCGTCCAGTTTGGATTGATTCAAAAAAGAAAGTATGCAGTAGGTTTTGATATGCTTAATTGATTGGGTATGGTTTTGCATACAATCATTAGGAATCGTATCACTTACTTATACGAAACCATCTACAATGTGCCATATTAAGGAGCTTGTGAACTGGTGCTGAATTAGCAACTAATCGATTTGATCCATTCATCCGGCCACCTTGCAACATAAGCCTCCATTAAAACTGTCAGTCCACTAGGTCGTGGTCTAAGAACATGAAGCAAAGGGCATGGAACAGAAATTCGTATTAGAGCCATTTCGTCGAGTTGAAGAAAGAGATCAAGCTTTCAACATTTTCCTGTACTCTTCACAGTGCCGGATTAGCCACGAAGCAAGAGTAGCAAATGCTACGGGCCCCGCGCACCAACCTTTTCTTACCATAAAAAAGTATTATTTACATATTAGATTTAGTCACAATTATTTCTAAGAAGAAAATATTTGGATCAAAATGATCAACTAAAATTTTATTTTTCTATCTCCTGGTCTTACCAAAAATCATGTTTCGCACCGCACCAAACGCAAATTGGACAACGGTATGAAATTCAGGTATTTATTGTCACCATTGATAACGTACTCACTGCTTTAGGTAAACGTATATGAACAGTTATCATAAAATTGCTGGCATTTTCGGAATATTCCGAGATCTAAAATCTCTTCCTGATTCAAAATAGCTTTTTTGGCCTTTAGTCCACAAAAACTGGCGTTTCGTCCGGGTGATCGCACATGGACTCATCAGTTGGCTGTGAGGACCTTGTCAATACGTAATTTTTATTGAATTCAGTTCATCTTACATCGATTTTTTGACAAAAATCCAATGTGAACTATATCCAACCAAGATTAAAATTATAATCATTAACGTTGGAATATTTTGCCCGTGGCCGAGCATTGATTCTATATGAAGGTTTTTATAATACAAATTCTATATACTACTGAAATAAATCAGCCTAGTAGAAGACTTAGCACTATTAATGGATTTGTTGAATTTGTTGAAAATAGCAAAATATTTCAACGTTAATGATTACAATTTTAAACTTGGTTGGATATAGTTCACATTGGATTTTCGTCAAAAAATCGATGTAAGATGAACTGAATTCAATAAAAATTGCGTATTGACAAGGTCCTCACAGCCAACTGATGAGTCCATGTGCGATCACCCGGACGAAACGCCAATTTTTATGGACTAAAAGCCATAAAAGCTATTTTGAATCAATAATTCAACGAGTCTATTAATAGTGCTAAGTCTTCTACTTGGCAGATTTATTTCAGTAGTATATAGAATTTGTATTATAAAAACCTTCATATAAAATCTCTTCCACCAGAAGAAATTAAAAATCTGCAACTATAGTAAGTGCTTACGCAGATGATTTGGAGGACAGTCTGGGCAACGAATTAGTGCAATTCCCTTCAATGCTCAATTCTGATGTGGCTGGTATTATTGACAGTAGGAATTATGAGGCTCTGGAAATGCAGGTTTACAAGCTATTGATAAATAATTCTTTACAATCATGTTTCCCGAACGTTGAAATTGCTTTGCGCATTTATTTGTCTCTCTCTCTTTGTTGGTTGGAACGATATTTCTCAACATTAAAACGTGTTAAAAATGAATTGAGGAACACGATGAGCCAACAACGTCTTAATCTCCTCACTTTAATGAATATTGAACATGATTTACTCCGAGAAGTCGATATCAACAGCATTATTTATAAATTTTCCCAAATTAAATCAAGAAAAGTTTGTTTGTAAAAGTTTTGTTTTATTTAATACCATAAACTTGATAAGTGCCTAACCTAAAACAGTCTAAGGGCCCCTTGATAGAATTTACTACAGGCCCCGCGCTGGCTTAATCCGGCACTGACTCTTCACATAAATTAAACTAATAAATCTTACTAAAGCTAAACATTTCGAACTTTTCGTTCTGCAAAAGTAATGCTGGCTATGAGATGAATTTTGATATTTATCAAAATTCATCTCATAGCCAGCATTACTTTTGATGGTTAAGGTGGCGAGGTCAGATAGATGTTCCTGACTCATTGATGAACGTGGTTAGGTAAGTTTTTTTTTCAGTTTGCTGATACGTCGTTTAAAGCTTGCAGATTTCGTCGAAGTGCAATATATCTTCAAACTTGCTTACTTATATTGGAAAAAGATTCCTGCAAGTCGTATATGCAATTATGTTGCACGCGCTTGTCTTTTCGTTGATTTCTATGACAAGCATTTTGAATACGGAAAGTTCCTGCCAGAAATCGACTGTGTTTAAGTTGGTGTTTTTTCCAAGCTAAACCGGCTATATTTTTTCTGCAGCATTTAGTGGACATGTTAACAAAGACGTTGCTTACTGTTTATTAAGATTGTTCCACTTTCTACTTTCATTCAGAATAGAAGATGACCAGAGTCGTACTTAGATTCTAAAACAAGAGATGATTCTTCAATTTCTTTCATTTCAGAATTTTGACAACTTACAATTATATAATATATTTTGAAATACATACATAGAAGATTTAACTGTGCCCGATATCAGAGGTTTCGTTAAGCAAAATGAGGCATTTGCAAGGTTAAATTCGAGGACCCTGGAAAAATGAAAGGCTCTTCGATTTCAGACCGCAACTTTATGAACAAAATTTAATGCAAAACTGTTATTACTTCTCCAAGAAACTTGAGTGTAATGGCGACGATTTTGCACTATGGTCAAATAGCTCAGTGGATTGATTGAAGTGAAGATCATGCTGCTGATGTTGATGTTGTAGTTGATGTTCTTTATCTTCTGGTGAAACAGATTTAATCGTACAACAGATATTGCATCCCACCTCTCCAATTGCTGCCTTAGCCGAACAAGATGAAAACATTGATGCCGATTGGAATAAAGCGGGCTTTTCATTATTCGGTTCGTAAAGTTACTTGCATCTGTAAAAATAACTAATTTATGCTCAAGGGTTTTGAAGTTGAAGAAGTTGGCCTTAAAATGAAAACTAGTTTCAATAACTTTAAAGCTGAATGCCCATTGGAGCTTTGTTCTGATTTTTGGCTAAATGGTACAAGAATACGAAATTTTGATTTGAAACAGTAACCGAATAGATGCCAGCGAAAGGTTCGCTGATCTCTTATCTGAAAATAAAATTTCTACTGATCGATTGTTTTGCTGTCGAGGATTTTGCTATTGATAATCTAGATGCTGATAGTAAAACTGATGTCAATTACTTAGCCTCAAATAGTGTCGTTAGTTTTTTCAACTTCAATGTTTACTACCAAATTGTTGGTGCAATAATTTGGGGGGCTCAATGGTAAACTGTACGGGTATTACGGTGGCTAATTTTAAGGGTAGGTATGCAATTTCATTGGCAACGTTGCGTAATAGAATCCGCCATAGCGAATGAAGTATAGGTGAAAATTGTTGTACCGGAGTAAACCATCCCGATGAGTTTCACCTGGTCGCGGTGGGGTGGCTTACGTCTTTCTCCGGCTTGCTGGAGTTAGACAACCAAGAAAACTCAAAATAAGGATACTTAGTTAAGCCCGAACTAGTATTCAAAAAATCTAGTACCAAGTCCAATTTTAGGACACACACTGAGCAACGGATCCTTGGTGCTAGATAAGTTAAAAGATTCTAAATAAAAACCTTGGGCTAGTGATTAGGGGAGTCACGACCAAAACATGAATTAAAGCAATTGAGTTGTTAAAATTAACTCTTTTGCTCGGTGTTTTGGATATAACAAAACTAGATTACTGATAGTCCAACCCAATGCTGTTATTATAAAAAAGTTTGTTGGGATTATCTTTCCTAGTTTGGTTATAAGTACAAAAAAGACCAAGTCGAGTTCTGAAATGGGAGTTTACTCCAAGGTTATGACGGTATGAATACAATGATACTTCGAACAACAATACCCTAATTGGGTACCTCGGGGATAATGAGATGCACATAATTATCCCCGCTAATTAGAGCCCCTCATTATCAATTGGGTTGGCTCTTTGTAAAGAGAGCTCGAGGTGGCTGTGGTTATACCAATCGAGTTACGTGATTGGCTATTGTAACCACAATAGTTAGATAGGTGGCAAGTCAACCACGGATGCAATCCAGAGTATAAGAATAATTATGGAAAAGCATCGGGATTCTTTGGAGGATTTGCATGTCGTATTGGTTGATTTTGAAAAAGCATTCGATCGGCAACCACGAGATCTAATATGGGTGGCCCTCAGGCAACGAGGAGTTCCAGAAACCTATGTGCGGATAATTATGGACATGTATGATGGAGCAGTTACTAAAGTAAGATGCGCAGCTGGAGTCACCGAAGAATTCGAAATCACAGTAGGTGTACACCAGGGAAGTGTCTTGAGTCCCCTGCTCTTTATTACAGTTCTTGATTACCTGCTTGAAGGCAAAGTGACGGATCCAAAAGTACATCAATTATTCTTTGCTGACGATGGAGCCATCATAAGTGAAGACCCGATATCCCTACAACGAGCACTTGACGTATGGGTGGATGTTCTAGAAGGAAGTGGGTACCGCATAAGCGCGAAAAAAACAGAATACCTATTCTGCCCATTTTCTGATCCACACAGGCCTACTCCAGACATTTATTTGAATGGAGTAGTGCTTCCCAAGTGTGAAAAGTTTAAATATCTGGGGTCTATGATAAATAACGAAGCTACTTGTGATGACGATATCAATCATCGCGTAAGCGTAGGGTGGATGAAGTGGCGGGAAAATTCTGCTATCTTCTGTGACCGAAAAATGCCCCCTAAGCTGAAAGGAAAGCTCTACACTTCAGTTGTGCGTCCAGCACTCACATACGGTTCACAATGTTGGACAATGTACAAAAAGTATGAGAGTAAGCTAACGGCAGCTGAGATGAAGATGCTTCGTATGACAGCAGGAGTTACAAAGCTTGATCGAATTAGAAGTACGAAGATCCGAGGAAGCCTTCATGTTAAGAATACCATTTCCCAAAAAATTGAACACGACCGACTCAGTTGGTATTGCCATGTTGAAAGGAGAGATCCTGAGAACCCTGTCAAAAAGGCAATATCATACAACGTTCCAATTCGGAATAAAAAGAAAGGTAGGCCTAAACACTCCTGGTACAAACAAATGCAAAAACACCAGCATTCAGTTGGCCTCAGAAATGGAACAATACAAAACCGGGAGGCTTGCCGCCGATTTCTGAGGTCAACCCGGCGAACCCCACAGGCGGATCACTAGTGTGAAGCAGATACGTGGGAGAGTTATGATCCCCTCGACATCGAGATCATAACAGCGCCGAAGAAAAGGAAGAAGAAGAAGGAAAACATGGACCAAGGTGGTACTGCACTTATACAGTACAAGTTGGAACAGTAGGAGGCTTACTTGATCTCTGAGACATACTCGTACCTAGCAAGATTTTTGATTGGTAGTATTAATCGAGCAGGTTAGTCAAGGAGTGATAGTGGTTTCTTACTGGAAGGGTTTAAGCAACCTTTCATCCAATAGAATATATGAACAATATATAATAAAGGAAGTAATGATAAAATGCTACTGGGACTACGGTCCTGGGGCTTCGTTCATAAGCAGCCTATGAACCCGAGACTTTTGGTATGTCCAAAAAGTGAAATTAAGCATTACTTGCAGGTTTTCACACAAAGCACATTAATAAAGTTGTACCGGAGTAAAGTACAAAAAAAAAAATATACAAACAAATATCTATCCACAGCACTGGCTAGGTAAGGACAAAACTTCACTATTAATAACAGCAAATTCACCCTAATTTCGAGGTGGGGAAAAAAGGAATTTATACAACGTCAAACTCTTAGGAATTTAATAAAGTCACCACGGTTGATAAGCCATCTATAGTCTATACAATTGAAAACACCAAGCACAAACTCTCAAGCCAGGAAAAGATGGCTGGAGAAGTTTGTTGGTATAGGCCCTAGTCAAACCCGGACCTTAGAGCAACTTTAAGTAAGTGCGAACTTATGACCGTTAAAACCTTTTAAATGTCCATTGCCAAGAATATCAATTCATAAAGTGTCGCTGATGCATTATTTACGACCCAGAGCAACGTGTTTCAGGTCATCCAGACCAAGCGGTGAGGTATCTACGATAGCTTAATCCTGTCCCTTTGACCGGAAAATTATTTGATGTGGACGAGCCAATGTAATCGAAGTGTATTGACTTTATGAACTTTCTTGACTACTTTATATGTATAGAATTTAATTGCCCTTATTGACCGCTTAACCTATATCTCCTGCACTTCCGTCTCAATGCTTTCAAATGCCCCACGCCACTGATGTCACGCTTTATTCTTGAAATTATGTCAATATCGTCGGCGTATCCGAGTAATTGGACGAACCTTTAAAAAATTGTGATCCTAGTGTTGGGGAAGGAATAGCAAATATATCGGTGAGATCGCTACATCGATCTTAATGATGTATAGCGTGGAGTTATCAATATTATAGCTAGTTTTCCAAGTGTGATGGTGGATCGGATGACGGATACATTATTGGATGAATCAAAAGTTTCTGCAATTCCGACTTACTATGCAGAAAGTAGATTGTTCCTTTAACAATTTAAAGGAATTAGTTTTAGTAGGATTCAAGTTGAATGGTTTTTTGTTTGCAAACAGCAGCGGGTTTGTAAGCGTTGTGATTCAATTGTCATTGAAAAAGTGAGCTGTAACGCCTTAAAGGCTGACGTGTTCCAGCCGTTGCATTTTTTGTAAATTTCCAACAATCCAAATAAATTCAACGAAAATTGTTTGCATTATTAAAAATCTGTAGTTTCTTTTTTTTGTTTCTTTGTTTCTTTTTACTTTACCGAATAGCTTTGACTTTTATGTTTTTTTGTAGTATTTGTATAAATTTAATTTCTCTTATTTTTTTAACCTCAAATATTATTCTGGTATTATTATATTTATGAATTTAAAACGATTCTCAACTTAAAAGATATTTAGAATTTATTTGAAAATAAGGAAGTTAAACTATCCGTTCACTTTATTCTTTCACTTTATCACCAATCATCATTAGTAAGGAACTCCTATTAGTCATTGTGCGGTTATCAATGTGATTTGTTTGAAAAATCATTTCCCTTAAGCAACTTATAAAGAGGAAAGATTCTTCACAATTTCAACAACCCAAAATCTGACTTACCCCATTGTAGAAGATTCAAAACTTCCATGTTCTTCTTTTTCTGATTTCTTGAAGCCTAAGGAACTCAAGTTTTTTGTTTATTTCTTCTTTACATTCTTAGAATTAATCTTTTCTCAAAACTTCACTAAACATTCCAACGTGTCATATTGCACTTTTCATGATTTTATCAATTTTTATTGCTAGTTTAATCATTAATTTTCTTAACTTTTATTGCAACAAATACTTAGGCCCGACGACGTTCGCTATGTTTATAAAATGTTTAAGGAAACATCCAATAAATGCAAACCAGAGAGATCCTGACTAATAGATCAGATTATGCGGAGCGAAATGAAATTTTACAAAAAAAAAAAAAAAAAATAATAATAATAATAAAAACCAACAACTCACAAATCAAAAATAAACACCGGGACTAAAACTGTGACTAAGAACGTTTAACTTAGAAAAAAAAAACTATTTCAAATCACATGCAAAGTGAAATTAATTTACATATTTGTCTATACCTACTTTCTTTCGTCTCGATATTAAGTTTGTTTTTTGTTGTTGTTTTGTTTTATTTAAATATAATATATTGCTTCTGTTTCTTCTTTTGCTTCCTACGTAATCAAACATTTAATTTAAATTAATTTTTCTTTTCTCCTATACAAACAAAAAATAAAGATGCAAGTCAAGGAAGTCATCACAGCACGATTTTGTTTTTTTTTATTGACTCATTACTTTTTAGGACAGCGCATCTCTGCTGCTTCAGTTTATTTTATTATTTTTGTACTAGATACTTAAATTGCAATCATTACTTCTGTTATTTGGGTCAAGTGTAGTGAGCCAAGGTTAAGCTTAAGAAAAGAAAAGATAAAATCGCTGCCAATTGAATCGCAGTGCATTTCGAAAATTCTAAAGAAGAAGACTATGCCGAATAATTTTACAAGATAAAAACTAAAGGTCGTGGATTCTTTTAAGACGAGAGATTTCTTGACGGATTTTTTTTTAATTCATCAGATGTAGAGGAAACAATTTCACTTGAAAGATTTGCCTGTATAAACATCTGTAGTGCCTATTACCTCTACTTTCCTTTCTCGTACAGTTTTGAAACATTGTAGAAGCCCTCCACCAATTCATAATGTTTGTGTTGCAGTAATCAGTTATAGGAAGTGTAGCCTGTTTTAAGGACAATACTTTGGATCCCAGTTTTCCAATGCGAGATCATTTGAGTTTTTTAGGTTAAAATTGACTTCTGATGCATCTTTTTATAGTTCAATAGATTTGGTGAGTCAAAAAGGTATTGAAATCGATGTACGTGAAATAGCTGCATTAAGAGTTTGCTGTATTTTTGACAGCTCTACAGGTGGCGGAAAAGCTGTCACCCTATCAAAATATTTGTAATGAAATTTTCGAAGTAAGCAGATGGATGAAGGTTGAAGATGTCAAAGATGTCCTCGGTAATAAAAGAGGATTTTGGTTAAAGACATGAAATGGGTACCATAAAAAGTGCACACAGATGCACTGTCATTAGCCGTTGACCGCCAAGTGTGTGTAACCAACACTGTCGGCCTTCTGAATTGGGTAAAGAAGGACGCAAATTTTCATCGAAAATCATCAAAAGCGACGAGATCCATTTCCATCTCTGAGTGATGAAGCGAAATAATCGGCTCTGGGTCACAAAAAATTCGCGTATAACCCACGAAAAGCTATTACATCCGCTCGAAGGTACTGTATGCTATTTTTTTCCAAAACGCAACTACTGTGAACAGAAAACGCTACAGAGCCATGCTCAACGATTTTCTTCTTTTTCAATTAGATGAGTTGGTACTGGAGAACATATGTATGGTTCGGTGCCGTGAAATAAGGCCAAGTGAAATAAGGCCAACTTTCAAAAATTGGCCTTATTGCACTTTTACAAAGTGAAGTAAGGCCAAATTGGTCTTATTTCACTTTCAATATAATTTATTGCTTATTGGGGCCGACGTTCCGGGTTTTTATATAATTGTTTATTGGGGGCCGTCGTTCTGGGTTTTCTTGAGTAACAGTACCTTGGGTGGCCCGCTTCGCGGGTTTTCAATATTTTAACTCCCTTTTCGGGGCTCACACCCGCTCACGCAACTCCGTTGCTCCGCTTAGGGTATGTTCAGTCGCCAGGCAGGCGCCTGTAGCAACAGTTTTGTATTTTACATTAATTGGAGTAAACAACTAACAGTTATGTACTGTTGCCCAAGAAAACTGTTGCTACAGGCTCCTGCCTGGCGACTGAACATACCCTAAGCGGAGCAACGGAGTTGCGTGAGCGGGCGTAAGCCCCGAAAAGGCAGTTAAAATCCTGAAAACCCGCGAAGCGGGCCACCCAAAGTACTGTTGCTCAAGAAAACCCAGAGCGACGGCCAGTTTGGTCTTATTTCTCAAAATCATTTGGCCTTATTTCACTTTGTCAAAGTGAAATAAGACCAACTACTGAAAATTGGCCTTATTTCGCTTTATCAAAGTGCAATAAGGCCAATTTTTATAAGTAGGCCTTATTTCACTTGGCCTTATTTCACGGCACCGTATGGTTCCAAAAGAGTGGAGAGCAACTGCGCATACTGCTCGAGGCACAACCAAAATTCTGAATGTTCGGATTACCTAATCTCCCGTCTTGGCGATTTTTACTGGCCGGCAGGATTGCCCAATTTAACTGTTCCAGACTTCTTTTGTGGGCTTTTAAAATAACGAGTCTTTGTCATCAAGCCTCAGACTCTTGAACCCCTCAAAGAGAATATCCATCATTAAAACCTCTCGCTGGAAGTTCCGACAAGAGTGATGGGAAATACCATAAATCGGGGCCGAATGATCGTGGCGTGGTTTATGTGTAGTGCTCGTACAATAAAACAATTGTACTACTCGTATTACCGAGTTTCTGTCGCGCCTGCTACTGATATGCCTGGGGCATTACCTAATAAAGTTTCCGAGAAAAAAAATCCCAAAAATCGTGCGTTATTTGTACTTCTAGACCGTACTAGTACCTTAACTAGAGAGCGAGCTATACGAGAGGAGGGCTTAATAAGATTATCGAATGCGGATTCATGGTCCACAAGGAAACGATATAGGTATTTTTGTGTCTTGCATGAACTACACATCCGGAAATTGCTGCAGTTGGATTTCAGCGCAATCCGATTGGCTTCGTTAATTTTTTTGCATTTAAAATAAAAACTCGATTTACAAACTCCGCAAAAAATAACACCACTCTTGAAGGTTAAAAATTTCACTCAAAACATTGGACATCCATATCGAAAATTTTATAGAACTGTCTGTAACAAAAACTGAAGTGAAAAGAACTGATAAGTCTGGAATGCCTTAAAACAGAGTTTCAACAGTTCTAAAAACTGGTAGAAAAAAAAATCCCAAGCTTAACCATAAGATATGTGCATATTTTTATACTTTTGTAATACTTCAAGTGAACAAATTGCAATATTCTTCAATATTTAAGCTCAAACATAAGTGATATAAAATTTGAATAACAACTGTCGAACTTTAAGAAAAAATTGTTTTTCAATGCAAAATGCGGAATAGCGTGGTTCACAGGTCATATCACAGGTGGCACTCCCATCTATTGTTTTCGTGCACTAATCTATATCCTGATAGTTTAAGCCTTAAATTAACTAAAAGAGCGTGCACATCAGCTTCAAAATATCCAAATATATGTTAAACACAAGTTAGGAAATAAAGACAAATGCGTAAATTTATATAGAAACTTAATTTATTTCTAATCCAAAATACTCTTTTGAACACACAAAATAATACAAAATATATAAGATTATTACAATGAAGGTACCCCTTTGTAAAACCACGTTTATTAGCAATTTTTTGGTCCGATAATTTTTTCCGGTTTTGTCCAAAAATATGTAAATATGTAAAATGAACTCTTCTTCGTTCTTTGTAACTATTTTCTTAAATTCGTTAAGCAACTTTATCCTTCGCGATGTTTTCTGTGCAGGTAATCACCATTTTCGTGCCAAATTAAGAGTGAAAATGCAAGTAAGTGCTGAATTCCAAGCTATGGTATAAATACGAGTAAGTACACCAGAATTGGCAAACCGAGAAATCTGGTTAGCTCTTCTTTTTCTGGGATAGCTTAAATAAGTTGCTTTCTTCTTAAGATAAATATCTTCATAGTACTTGTATATCAAAGTCTTGTCATCCAATGAACATGATTTTTTGGTTCCGGGGATCACCAGATAATCTTTTCAGGTGGTTGGTTTCCTAGAGTATTTTCAGAAAACAGTCCCGTCCGAAAATGGATTATGTATTTAAATTACCTAAAAAATGATTTTTTCTTCCTCGTGTCCAAAACCGTGTAAGCCTGTGTAATTAGTTTAAATAGATATGTACCTACACTGAACAATATCAAAGTAAAATTCTCGTTCGGCACCGTCTTCAATTTAAGCTAATAGACTTACATTTCATATGGTTAATACATCATACATACATAATGTATACAGAAAAAAATTAGAAGAAAATAATTTTTTAAAAAGTTTATTTACACTTAACTCTAGAGGATTATTTTAAAAATGTTTAACTGAGAAAAACATTTGTCTCAGTTGTACCTGACTTTATTAAGTTTAAAATTAAAAGCAATTTAAGATTGTTTTTTTTATTTTTATTATTTAACTTAAAGTGTATTTCACCTACTCTACTGCAGAACCTACAACTCCGAATAAAATGTTCACGAAAAAGGTCCTTACCATTTTATCTAAACTTCGTACATGTACTTATCAAAGTGATAGAAATAAAACTGCATTTTAACATCACTCGCTATGGATTCGGCAGCTGAAAAAATATACAGTAATTATGTCTATATAATCTTGTTATTATCAGCCGATGTAATGTTAGGCTGGGATACCTTTTTTTATACATCACAAACATAGTTTATAGAATTTAAGTTTTAAGTCCTTGCCCTCACTGATATAATTCTCTTGAGTTTTTTTCCTACTTCTTACATTATTACATACTTACGTCGTCGTATATAAGGGCTGATGTAGGAAAAAAACTCTATGGACAACAAAGCATTATTTAATATAGTGGGGAAGGCTCATGCGCAGATAGAAAATTTTGGAGCAGCTAACGTTAATATCCAAATCCAACCTATACAGCATTTTCTCTACATAGAAATCGTCCTGAAAATCCTTGATTTTTCAAAAAAATATTTTGTGATTCGCTTATACTCGTAATTTTTTATTTCCATTTAAATACAATTAGGGGATGGTAAATAAATCCATCTACCTACGCTAACATGACCTCTTCTGCATTTTTGGCAAATATTTAGTCGATTTTGTATATCGCATGGAGGTAAGGAATTTAATTCATGAATAATAAATATTGAATGATTTGTGTATGATTATATTGGACTGAATTTACCTAAATGCGAGTAGGGCTATAAATCACACTTTTTACTTAAACCAATGCTTCTTAGCATTTTGAAAATAATTCAGTAAAATCTTTACCAAGCTTGAAAGCAATGCTTTCATTGCAAAATTCACTAAAAATATGCAACAAAACTGGCTGAGAAGATGGCAAGATAAATCATTAAAAAAGAAATCGGTAGTCGGGATAGATTTTAACAAGAAGTAAGAACTTGGCATACTTTTAGATCTCAGTACTTCTCACGACTGACTTGTTAGACAAAGGTTTTTGTATAGGAGAACTTGGCTCTTTTTTTAACATTTATATTTTTGGTCTGATAGATTTTAACAAGAATAATAAAAACAAATAGTTTTATTTTTTAAGTAAATGTCAATGTAAATTATAATATATTCGTTAGTGTGACCTAAATTCCTCCAGGAAGCTCAAATGATATATCACATATATGTATAACATGCATTTAAATAATTATTGCTCTTTTTTAAAAATAATTAATTCATGCCTAACTCTAGGAAATTTCGATTTAGAATACATAAGCTGGAAGCATAATTCTGCCGGCAAGCATCAACTACACTCAAGCAAGAGCGTATAGTAATTTTGTCGATTTTTGAAGCAAAACTTCTTTTGGCGTTGGGGGTAAAAAAATGTTCTATGGAGTTATCAGTGACATGTCAAAACGACACGTTATCCATTCAAGACAGCGACATGTTTTTTACAATTATTGTTCGAACTTTGCTCGAGGTTATTTAAAAAACTTTAAAAACACCTTTTATCGCCGAAAGAGAATGTCCAATAAAATAATTAAAAACATAATTTCATTAAAAAAAACACATAATACAAGCTTTTTATTTAATGAATTATGTGGCTAAGCAATTTCTCAATCGAAAACAACTTCCCATTGTAGAGAAACACAAACAAATACATCTTTTTTATGGTTCTATTTATTTAAAACATTAAACACTATATCCTACACAATACTGAATACTTATATACTATACTTGAAAACTAAGCACTAAAATTTACAAAATAATTAATGCGAAATATAAAAAAAAAACATTTGTAAATAAACTTTCTGCTTTCTGTTGTCAAATATAAACTAGCATTGCCTTATGCGAAGAATTTTAAATTCGGTGTCAAAATTAAATTAGCTAGAAGAATCCTTTGGCTCGAACACAATGAATGCAATAAGAAAAAAGAGTTGTGAGCGTGATGAAACATCGTCGCGTCGTGAGTACTGTATTGCACTCGCTAAATATTTTTGTATATATAACGCGGCTAATCCGAAATATTAAAAATGTCAAACATCGTCGACCGTCGTTGTTGTAAAATCAGTTTCAAACTATGAAAGCGGGTAAGGATATATGAGTATGTACGTAATAAAGCATTTCTCGTCGTCACGTCAAATTAAATTAATAAATGAAGTAAGAACAGTCGCGCACATTCAATTTAATTTTTAGTTTCACATCTGTTTAGTTGCTGAATTGAAACATATGGACTTATGTTTCATTTTACTATATATTTACCATTATGTTTCATTTTACCAACCTTACAGTTGCGAAAATAAGAATTGAACTTACGCTCCAGACCTAAGGAATTGCGAAACGATTTTATAACAACGAAAAGGTGACAGTGAATCATGTCTCGCTCTCGTATTGTTTTCTCATCGCATTATAATCGGGCATAGTTATAAAAACTTTTGTCTGTCGTTTTCATTTGGATTTTAATGTCGACATCTGACAAAATCATGACTTTCTTGATTTTCTCAATAAATTCAAAAGAGTGCCAGATAGACCAAGCTACCATTCCAAAACTAATTGCATCATTTGTATAATTGAAACAGTTTTGAGTTCCAATTCAAACTTACTAATTTATTTTGGAAATCAATTTCAATTCGAAGAAATTTATTTGGAAGTGATTTTGACATCTTTCAATTTGCAACAATTTGTTCTTATGTTGGTTTGTACAAAATGTTTGTACGTTTATACGTTAGAATCTTACAAAGGCTTTGCTTGAGGGAAAAGAAGTTTTACTTCTTTGGCGCGTACGGCAGTACACACACCCTTTTTTTTTTAGTAATACTCAGTCGTTTTCCTAATCGTACCGCGTCAGCTGGGCAAACATTCCGAGTAGCTGACTCGAAAATGCTGGAAACACAGGGACGCGGCCGCCACTAAACGGGTTTTTGGGCCGATAAATATCGCGGTTGTGGCTGCCGGTGCCGCTAAGAACGAACAAACATCAACCAGACGACGGGCCACGAAATTGGACATCCACAGACGGACCCTACGCCGAATTTTAGTGAACACATGTTCCCGTACAAAGTACAAACAGTGCATCAGTTAATGCGTGCTGACCGTCTTTCGTGTATGAATTACTGGTCAAGCCATCTTTAATGTCAACAACAATGAAGACGATTTTGTGTCGAAAATCATCATGAGGGACGAGGCGCTCTTAAGCGGTACTTCCATAAGCAAAATCTTCGTTTCTGGGGCACTGAATATCCGCGTGTGATGCATGAAGAGCCATCCACTCAAAGCCACTGTGGGTGCGGTGTTCAAGTGGGAGAAGTGATTGGGCCGTGTTTTTTTGATGACGCCCATGGACAATACGGTCACTGTTACTGGCGAATACTACAGCATTCATGAAATTCTTATTTTAAAGCTTTATAGTTTAGGTTTTTACCCGACTTTTGTTCAATGGTTCTTATTTCTTATTTGAAGGATCGAACCCAATTTGTAGAAATTGGATCTAAAACGCCTAGAAAGATTGATGTACGTTCCGGTGCTCTTCAAGGAAGTCCCTTAGGTCAACTGAAATTCATTCTTTTTATGAATGATATTCCATCATGCCTAAGATTTTCTAGGCATCTTGCGTACGCTGATGACTGAAAAATCTTTCGACCCATTGAAACACCAAATCATTGCCTTCTTCTTCACGATGACCAACATGTGTGTCACAAGTGTCAAAGTTTAACATGCCACCGAAAATCTAACCCAATAATTATTTACGATACAATTAAAAACATCATTTTAAAAAGGGTTTTTGTCGAAAAAGATCTGGGTCGGGTGTAATTTTAGACAGTCAGTTTTCATTTTCAAATCATATTGAAGTTCCACGTACTCCACTAGATGTCTGCTTTTCGACTTTCAAACGCTCGATTCAAGTCGCAAATATTTGAGTGTAAGGTTTGTTAAAGACCTTGCTCGTAACTGTCCTCAACTTTCAGAGCATATAAATTTGCTTGCTCCTTTGAGCAAAATTCTTAATCATCAACTGCAATTTTTGTGGAACGATCACATACGCGATGTTGCCAAAAATGCCTTAAGATGTTTGGGTTTTCTGAGACGGTGCAAGAAATTTTTCTCTCCTTCTGATCTGGGTACAATCTATAAAACCTATATACGTCCAAAACTTGAATATAACTCCCATCTATGGGCTGGTGCTCCAGTAACTTACTTATGTCTCTTGGACAGAATTCAAAGAAGAGCTTTTAAAATGATTGGTGACAATAACATCACTGACTCATTTACGTCACTCCAACATTGTCGTAATGTTTCTTGCCTCACCCTTTTTTACCGTTATTTTAACGGACTATGCTCTAGTGAGAAAGCCAGCTGCATTCCTCCCCTTAAACAATTTAACCGTAATACTCATACTTCTAGGAATGCCCATCAGTTTACCCTTGAGCCCAGCTTCGGCCGAACTGTGAAGTACAGAGATTCTTTCTTCAGCCGTACTACGCGAATGTGGAATTCCTTGCCACGCTCTGTCTTTCCCAGTCATTGCAATGTTCAGAAATTCAAAACCAATGTATACCGACACCTTCTTTTTACCCCTGCCCTTTTTTCTTAATGCTCACACTGTGTCTCTGGCATATTAAGGGTATACAAAAAACCCCTTGAGTGTGCGCCGATTATAAAAAAAAGGCCAAAAGAAACTATAGGCGCGTTTTATTGGTAATCTATATCTAGCGCTGTAATACAAGCACCAAAAAACGCTTTATTCACTCTTTAACTCACTCTTCCTTCCTACTTGTTGAGTACAAAAAAAAAAATTTTTTTTCAATTTTCGATTTTTGGCCGAATTATAGAGGGCGCAAACGTCGACTCTTAAAAAAATACATGGTCCCAAGGCGGACAGTTAATCTCAGAATTGGCTGAATTGAAACAAAAAACCAAAATGGTTTATTTAAAGGAAGGTATCTTACGAGACAATTTACCACAATTTGTTTAAAAAGTCAAAATAAAAAAAAAATATCGAGCTTTGAAAAAAATTTTTTTTTTGGAAATTTTTTTGGCCATTTTTGGGTCGCCATTTTTTTTGTTCATAATTTTTTGGTCAAATTGTGGTAAGTTGTTCCAGAAAACATAAAAACAATCAAGTTACAACAAGTTTTTTGAAAATCGGTTTGGAAAATCCAGAGATTAACTGTCCGCCATGGGACCATGTATTTTTTGATGCGTCGACGTTTGCGCCCTCTATAATTCGGCCAAAAATGGAAATTAAAAAAAAAATTTTTTTTTGTACTCTTGATGCATGTATTCATTATTTAAAAAAATTATGTAATTACCTAATAAGGTTTCCGAGGAAAAAATTCCCAAAAATCGTGCATTTTTTTGGCATTCTAGACCGTACTTAGTACCTTAAAGATATTTTCTGTCTAACATTAAATAGTCTTACCCAGTATCTAAGTTTTGCCGTTTTTAAAATAGGATTTGACATGATTGTAGCTTTCGTTTCATGTCTGTCAAAATTAATAAATGATGCCCCAGATTTTGTTGTTTTGAAAAAGTTTTTTTATTCATCTTTTTCATGTTATTTTAGTTGAAAAACCCCTGAGCTAAAAATTTGTAAGCCTAAAGCGCGGAACAGATTGAACCAGCAACAGCACCGTCAACAACAACAGCGGCCGCCATTAATTTAGAGCCAATGGCCCTTAGTAATAGACATTCATAGAATCGGTTTTAAAGTCACTTTTTGTTAGATGTAGAAAAGTTGCTTTTAAAATTTCGTAGTAACAGATCAAATTTACAAAAGTCTTATTTATACCAATAATTGTGACTCATTTTCATAATTTCGTTATTGTGAACTGATACACAAACAGATTTCTATTAACCAGATTCGTAAAGTTCTATTGTGATTCTATCATTTTAAATTTAACTTAGTTACAGGAAAGCAGCTTTTAAGTACATATTTATAATTGAAATTTGTTTTATTTCTACGAATGTTTGGTTAAAATCGAACTTAGGCTAGATTCGGATCTATTACTCAGGGCCAATGTATTTCAATTGTTCAACACACATTAGAACAGCAACAGCAACTCCAACAGCGTCGTTAGGCCAAAGTCCTAAATTTGCTGTTGCTGGTGCGGTGTTGTCAACTTTCCCACTGCAATAGGTATTCAGTGGCACCACAATGAAAAGCTTTTTTTTCCATATGAAATGTCAAGCAGATGAAATGACGTTGCTGGTGGCAATGTGTTTGAGAAATGTTTGCTGGTCAGCGTGCTGTTTGCTGTTGACGATGCTGGTGCTGTTGCTGGTTTAATCTGTTTCGCGCATAAGCAAAGCGACAAAAGTCTACAAAACCAATAAACAATGTGCAAAAGCTTTGTAAAACCCAATGAAATACGTATAGAATTTCGATTGGTTGGTATGTAATTTGAGTGTAAAATGTTTTTGTTGTGGTTACCATTGTGAACGATTTTTGGGGGTTGTTATGGCAAGATTAATAACATACTTATAGCACCCCACACATTTCTGCCTTTGTGTCACGTGTTTCATTGGACTAAACCTAGAACTGTAAGCTTATGTATTTCGATTCAATGTTCCATGATACGAGTACAAGGTAGACTGTGTGCTCCTTGTAAGTTGTAAATGAATATAACTGAGTATGAAAATAAAAAAAAATAGCTTTATCAGTTGTTGTACTTGTTCCATAGGTTAAATCGCAAAGTGGTTCCGTGTACAAAATGTTAGTTAAGTCAAACTTAACATTAACATTATGGAGAAGTTAAAAACAATTGGGATGCATCATATCGTCATTCGCGCGGGTATGTTCGTCGAGCATCGTGCTATATACTTTAGGAATGCACGAATAAGCTTTTTATTTTTCTTTGTTTCTTAGTTCAGATAAAATGATTATCGTTTTAATCTTTTCTCCGAACGACTTTGCTTAGAATTCAAACCTGTTTGTTCTTAGTACCAAAGTGATTGCAATAGACTTCATTACAGATTTAAGGATATTTATTCACATAATGGAAATATGTGCCCAGTGTCTTTAGTTTTAGATAGGAAAACTAAGTTTGTCAAAATAAGAAGAATGGGAAAGGAATTCTTTCGAAAAAGCCTATACACTGAATAAAATATAGCAACACGAATTCGTGAGCAAATGTACTAAATTCCTAAATGTGAATCAGACGACCGACAAAATAAAATATTTCGATGTGGTTTTAACTTAATTAATAATAACAATTAGGGCAAGGATTTTTATGCGCTAAAAAGCACAAAATATGCGTAAAATGAGAAAATTGCACTTAAAGAAGTAAAAATATGGTCTGAAAAAGTTATGAGATAATGAAAAAACATTGAAAATTAAAAAATAATAGTCTTTTACTTAACAACAATAACAAAAATAAAAACGAATAAATATAAAATAAACTTGAAAAATTACATTCCAATCTCATTTAAATAAGGGCTGATTGTCCAAGTTCTTTGAATATATCTTATTCATATATATCTACCATCAATTTTTTTTTGGAAATTTTCAAAAAGAAAACTTTGACTATTCGGTCACATTTGAAAATAAAAATTGATCTTTCAACGGTAACTCAAAAGATGTAACAGGAGCATTCTTGAATGAAAGAATTTCACATATTGAATAGTACTCCAGGTTCTCTTCTTCGTTGTTATTGAGCGTCAATATGTTTGAGATTATTTTTATTTTTGAGTACGCCTCGATTTTATTTAAAACCTTTTCAATTTTCGATTGAATTAATCCTTGCAAATATGTGTCTCCGATCAGGAAAATGAAAAACATGGCAACTGGAATTGGAACGTAATTTTTTAAAGTACCTAAATATTTAATTTTTTAAGTCTTTTGATTATTTCGTAAATATTCACTTAAAATATGCATTTATTTTAAAAATATGTCCAATAAACCAAAAAATGCATTTATTGTAAAATATACAAAAATATTCTCCAACGATTGAATGCCATTTTTAAGGAAGTTAACTGATTCGAAAAACTAGCTTCTTTGTTTTCTTCTATGTTTATCCAAAAAAAATATGTATTTAACATAGAAATCCTGGTCCTGGTAATAACCATGTCTCTTCAATATTCTCGTATTTTCTCGTTGATGGAACCAACGATTTTATTCAAATTTAATATACAAGTATTCCTCCTAAGCAACTCAACTCAAGTTATATCCAATATTCAGCCTTATTGTGAGTTTCGCCTGGAAAACATTTTCCATGAAACATTTTTGTTCCCCCGAAATTTTAAAAGCTATTATGAGTTTCGCCCGAATAAAAATTTCACTTCGAATCAGGAGGGACAGTTCGAAAAATAGGCACGTTCAGAAAAATGAGGCCCGCAATAAATTCTTCCTCCACTGTAATGGAAACGGAGAATGAAATGCAACCTCCAAATTCTTTGTTAACTAAAATAGTGCTATAGTTGAATTTGGGGCATCAGTTATTTGTCGAAATTACTTGCAATACAGATAAGATTGTGTCTACGCTAGTAGTGCCACTCATTATGGCTCCCAATGTTTACTTGGATTATCTGAAACGAATAATTTGCACACCTATTTTTAAACAGTGGATTTATAGCGTTCGGAAAATGAACAGACCTTCTTGTGAGTTTGAACAAACATATGTTTGTTTTGACAATTGTTAAATAAGAATTTCAGGATATAAAATTAAATTGTTATTTTATAATAAAGAAAGGATAATTATCATAAATATAGCATAGCATAGCGCTACGTTTCTTGTCTGAGGAAGAATAAATGTTTGATGAGCGAACACTTCGAAGGACTTTGAGGGATCACTCTAACCCTTTGGAGATGCGTGAATGTGAGAAAGAATTAATCCTTATTTTTTTTCCAGATTTCATCAGTACTACAGGCAGAGGGATTTTTTTTTGCAGAGTACCACTCTTCACTTCTTCCAAAATTCATCCACTTTCTCCCGATTTGCTTTCGGTGAAGCCCTTGGCAATTTTAGGATTATCCTGCATTTTATTAAGCAGTATATTGGTTTGGTCTTTTTTTTATTGTTTTGCTCCTGCATTATAACAAAAAACATGAATTTTTAATTTTGTTATCTTAAAAAAATAAACAAACAACTTACATTTTCCGCCTTATCGTGCTCTCGTTCGCCTAATGAAAATAAGTGAAAATTATGGTTGTCAATGGCATATCATCCCGCCCGAAATGTTTGTTCACAATAAGGGGAATTTTTCGAGCATGAATAATTTTTCGGGTGAAACTCACAATAGGCGAAAAGTGAAATGTCAAATTTTCCGTGTGGAATGTTGTTCGGGTAAAACTCACAATAAGGCTGATTATGAAAATCAAAAGCAAATCATATTTTAAGCCCTTTTAAACTTTTCAAACTTTTTATTAAATTTATCAAACATACTTTCAAAGATTATGCTTTTTTTAAATGCAGAAGAACTCCGTCCAGGGTTTTTGTATAAATATTAAAAAAAGGAAATGAAAACGATAGATCCAATAGTACTATTAGTCGTCCTGCAATTGAGAAGCTTTCTTTTTTCGAGATAAATTCTGAATTTAAAAAAAATCAAAGCTGTCTTCTATTGTAAGATGTACTATGCAATTGTCCATCAGTGGCATTGCATCATTCCCAACTAAAACGCTCTCTTACAGAACAATTTCTATGAGAAAGCTTCAACTCTTGAAGCATTAATTAACAAATGCTATATGTGCAAAAGCCATTAGCAATTCATCATAACATCTGCTATTACAAGTGCTCATTTGTAGTCTACCCTCTCTACATAAAATATTTCATATCAAAACTTTAAGAACTTACAGCCTTATTTATTAGAATTCGCTAAACGAGTGAATAGTAGTTATATGCAATGCATAAGGACTTATTCATTACTATACAAATTTATATTTATAAAACATTTTCCTACCCATCATAGTTATAATGAGCTTGTGTCAAATAAAGTACCAAAAAGTAAGAATCTATTACATTAAGCCTTCATAACACTCAGCTGTTTGTCAAAACAAAAAAAAAAAAAAACATCTTGATCGAATTTAATAAACAAAAATAGATCCACTAAAACCTAAAAGAATTCGAACAATTTACTTTGATTCATCAGATAAGGTATGTCATTATCTCTAGCACAATACTGGTAATCAAATTGTTATTCGTTTTATCCTAGCTGGAAAAACTCCTCAGACAAATTATTGAGGATAAAATTCAATAATCCAAAATAAAAATTGCAACACTAACACACCGGCTGAAGAAGGATGCGTGGAGTTAAATCACCATCAAGTATATTTATCTATTTAATTCTAAACATTTTTTAATTCAGTTTGTTTTTAACATAATAGTATAACATTTTAGTTTCAATAAATAAAAATAAGATAAAGCTTCATTTTCAAAATCAAGTAAAAGGCATATTTTATTTTGTTGATAATGTTAATATTCCAATGTGATGTCAAAGTGAATGTGACAGTTCAATACTAAAATGTCCTTATGTACATAGGCACTATTCAACCTCTATTCAACGTCACAAGTTTTATAAATAACAATTTTGCGTTTAGTGGCATTATAAGGTCTGTATAGCCTTATGTACTCACTATAATGAGTTTATAAATATGGCTGTTAGATTTTATTAATTTTCACAGCTGACTTGTTACACACGGGTTTTTGTTTATTAGAGAACTTGGAGAACTTTTATAATTTTTCCAAATGGTGACATCCTCTTAAAGGACATTCGTATGATAAAATGTTCAAAATCTTATGGAGAACTGTTTTTGACCTTGAACCAATTTTTTCGATCAAATTGGATTGACAGCTTCTGTACCAATTTTGTGCTCGAATTTTCTTCTATTTTGTCGGGATTATACATTGCGGTATTCAGGAATTCAAAACTAATAATAATTAGACTCGCATATCAAATTTTAACTAAATGCCTGCAAGATTATCCTAGGATAGACTAGCATATCTTTTTTTGTCATATGTCAATTTGTATAACACTCGCCGGGTGTCTAACAAATTAAAAGGCTGACTTCCTCAGGTCGATTAAAATACAGATTAACAAAGTATTTCTGAACATTATGTACATGGTCAATGTCATTGATTGTATTGACGAAATTTGTTTTGTTTAGAGTAGAAAGTTTTAATTTATTTTCATTTTCAAGGATATCAAGCGTATTTTTCATAAACTAATAGATAGCCGCCACTGTTTCGCACAATCATTACTGACGCGCACCGCCCTGTGAGTTTTTTATAAATCAAATATACAAAGTTTTGTTTCAAAATTGTTTCAATCTTTCTTAAGAAAAACCAAATATCGTGTTTTATATTCTTATTTGTTTTATTTAATTTAATTTTGTATTCCTACATATTTTTTTAGTTAGTGAATGAATTTTTCATAAGTTTATTTTTTGCCTACCTTATTATTATTTGATTGCATTCATTTAGTAATTAAGACCACAAGTGTCGTTTATGTGTTCTCGACTTCTTCCTCGCGAAATTCGAAAACTTTTTATTTTTGCTGTTTTAACATATTTAAAAATAAAACAAAAAAAAAAAACTAACAATATACAATCGCGCGTTTTTCACTCACTCGTCGTATATTTTTTTTTTTGTAAACTTTGGTCACATTTTTTCGAAAAATTTGGCTTTTTTCTCTCTTAAAAAACCTTCAAGGAAGAACCAATGGATAAGCCTATACAAATTACTCGTCAACAATTTGTCGCAAATTAAAAAAAAAAAATCAGAGTTCGATTTTGTGAGGCTAGCCGATATAGACAGAGCGCGACACAGTGTGGCAGTAGAGTTCGACAATTTTTGGATAAATTACGCCTGTTCAGTTGGATAATGATAAAACGATGATAGCACGAGACGCTAGGCGGTAGCGGCAACGATTTTTCTTCTTTTCAATTTTCGAATAATCAGTGGTGATGGCAATGGCGAAGTCGCTTACGGAGCCGTGGAGCAGATGACGGTTCTTTCCTGTTTGGAAATTTTGTTCAAACGTCATCTTTTCCTTTAATTTTTTTTTGGTACCTTTATCAGTTTTTGTGAAAACTCAAAGAGAATATACTTATATGATATTCTTCCTTCTTCTCCGTTCATGTTTGTTCTTGTTCTTCATTTTGTAAAATATCTATTATTTTTTAAATGTAAAATTCAGAAATTTTATCTTTGTGTTTTTTTCTCTCTTTAACCAAATAAACAAAAACACTCTGTCTTTGAATACTTTTCTGTGAAATGTGTCGAAAATTGTGTGGGTGGTTGATTTTTCATACGAGTATGATTAAAACAATCACTCGAATGGGTCGTATTTACTTGATCGTATGATTTTAATTAGAAGATTTTTTTCTACAGTCTAATAAATAAAAAAATGAAAAATCTAAAAAGTCATATAATTTCTTTTCAAAATATTCGGTTCAAAAATGTTTCTTCTTTCAGTTAATCTTGTTTTTTTTTTTTTTTTTTAAACGATTTGAATTTAATCCACCGATTTTGCCGGATTAACTGAGGTTCAACCAGGGTTCAAGTATGTGATAATAGTCACATTAATCTAAACACCCATATTAATAAAGATGGTTTAGTGGAGGTTTATCGTTAATTCCTGGACTAAGTGCGAAATTTCATTAATAAAACAAATTTTCTTTTAAGTGACGTTTACTAATTATGATAAAGTTAAACCACCGAAGTACGAGTAGGTGGTTTAGCGAAGGAATAAGAAATAGAAATGTCCACAGTCAGACACAAGCAATTGACAATCAATTTAGGTAGCCACAGAATATAAAAAAGAGATTGCTTACTTTTGTAGAAGATTTTCTTAAAAGGATTTTTGATAAACGTCATTTTACTATTCCGGGAACATTTTGTTTTTATTAATGTAAATATTTAAGCCATGGCTTAACTCCTATTCCATGGTTTAGCAAAACCATGGAATATAGGTGGAATAAGCGTTTTTTATTAATACGCCTGAAAATGTTTGAGCAGAGTCCGAACATTAAGGGAAGATGGAGAGGATTATAAGAAAAAATATTGAACCGGGTTAAGCGATCCACGTTCGTGTAGTACGGCTAAAGACAGAATCTCTCGCAAGAGCCAACTTATGGACATTGGGGAGGAATGCAACTGTTTATTTCATTAGAACACTGTTTATAAAAATAACGATAACGAAACATGCAAATGTTTCCGTTAATGTACTGTAACTTATAATTTGTAAAGGTCCCTTATGGATTTATAGATTTTCCAAGAGTGACAAGTGGGTTATTAGAACATCCGCTAATATATGAAATTTGCTTGCAAGGCTAAGAGGAATAAGCGATTTATAAATTAAAGATATATCAGAAGGAGGGACAAATTTCTGGCATTAACAAAACAAATGATCGTTACAACTGGCCCTAACCTAAATTTTGATTTTCAATTATTCTGCTGCATACTACAAAACATTACAATGTCTTGTGGTATGCAATAATGTCTTATTTATTAAAACTATTTTTTTTGGCATAGTGGTTAGTGCGTTGGACTCCCATATACAGAACGTCTTGGGTTCGATTACCGGCAAAAATGTTTTTAAGGGGTTTACTGCCTCTTGCAAGGAATTGATAGATACTCTAAGAGTATCTTAGTCATGAAAAGTGCTGCTCATTAGCCGTTCGGAATCGGCAGAAAATTGTAGGTTCCCTCCATTTTCTGGTAACACGATCACAGGAATGGTTGACAGCTGTATAAGTCAATATAGGTCACTTTTTCGAGCTGTTGCACCACCAAATTTATTTATTATATTTTTTGCATGGAAAATTTTTGACCAGAATTTTGGTAAAATTCACAGAATTGACAAGAAGCAATAACAAAATCTATTAGAAAATTTGACTATATTATATACAGGTGTCAAAATGTGCTAATTAACTAAATCTTAAATTCCGAAAATCTGCATTAAAAATACCTAACAAAAAACCATTACTATAAATTTCTAAAAAAATATATAAAAGTTTTATTCTTATAATTGCTTAAGCACTCACTAAGTTTTCTCCATCAAATATGATCTCAGAAATTAAAACTGACTACTGTTTTTTTTTTTGCTGCATTTACATGACATTTAAAGCGCCATACTTTCTGACATTATGTACCCATCGTTTGTCACAAAACATGATTCATGATGATATGGCAGAAATGATGGCTATTTTAGCTTTCCGCTACAAAGTTTTTTGTTCTTTCCAAAAATTTTGTCTAACACTTAAAGGGCAGGTAATTTTGATTAATTCTGGTAACACAATTTTTTTTTTTAACTAAAAAATTTAATCTTACTATTTGAAGGAATTAGAGATAATTTGATTTATTTTTAAATTACAAAAATAAATTATTGCAATATCTTGTAATCATTTTTTTCCTTCTTTTGGTATGTGTGTGTGTATGGCATTGGCGGACTTTTGACTGATTTTTTTCTTCTAGTTGTTTATCTGACGTCAAAGATGATATTGAATGCATATACTAATACTTTTAAATACTGAGAGCGACCTAGTCGCTCGTCGAAATTTGTTTTTTTTCTTGTATCATAAATGTATTTTTGTTTTGTATCTCTGGGAAATATACAATGAAGAATTAATAAATTTGAGTGCGATGTTTGGAAATACATACATACATAGGTATACATCTATGAGTTTAATCGGAAATATGAGTATGTATATAACACGCAGTATATTTTAAAAATAAAGTTCTCTTCATACCCTACAATTAGGAATGAAGATTCAGTAATATTCGAAGAGTCTTGATTACTGTTCTTCGATTTTTGATCTGCCACAAACATATACAGAATTATTTACTTTTTTCTTCAAAAATAAATTAATTTAATTTTTGATAGTTAATAATTGTCTAAACCATATATCTGTTATATGTGAATCTTTAAAGCCAGAAACTGATATTTTTATAAACGCGAAATTAAAGCCGTTTTCAACAAAATTTGAAAATTTAGAGTGCTACAAAAATTGTTTTATTTTTCGTTGGAAATCTTCAAACGACACTTGGCATTATTCAATACCAAGTTGTGTGGGACTCTTGCAAGGCGAAAACCATTGAGAACGGGACCAACCATTGAAAGATCGATAAATGATTTGTCTTTCTTAGTTTATATACACATTGGGCGATTTTGAAGTTTTAATACTTTCCTACAGTTTTTATACTATCAGCTCATGAGGATTGGTTCTTCTGGGTCTATGAAAATTCTAGTATTTTTTTTTTATTTACATTTTGCCCACAATAAAGAGATTTTGAGTACGCTTAATATGTTTGACCAATGTGCGAGCGCTTAGGAAAGTTGGAGAGGATTTAAAAGAAGATACCGATGAACATTGGTTTTGAATGACTGAATGTCTGAAGGAAATAGTGGGCCCAGTAAAGCATTCCACATTCGTGTAGTGTGGCTAAAGAAAGAATCTCAGAGTTTAACAGTATGTCCGAAGTTGGGCTCAAGTACAAACTGATGGGCATTCCCTGAAGCGCGAGTATTACAATTAAATTGCTTAAGATTTTGTTTTTTAGATTTCGTGTTTTCAACGACTTCTTTAAGCATTTCTAATGGATAAGCACAATATTTTGTATGTACCTAGGGACATTTATTGTTCCATTAAGGACTCTTAGACCAGAATTCTTTCGTAATAACCAGTACATTTTTCTGTATTTCAAGTTCAGTTCTTCTCTTTTCTTTTTGGGGTGCTATTTTCATTGCTGCTATGCACCAAAATCATTCCAAGTTATTAGGCTGTATCTGTGCAAGGTACAGATTACTGTTGGTACAAATTGCAAAATTATCCAGCTTTTTGTTTGAAAAGTTTATATGAGTCAATTTTGTTCCTTAAATTTGATACGCCATTGTTGTGTACAATATAACTTTATCGACTATGGATTTCCATAATTCGAGCACGTTTATCAGGCACCAATATGGCAGTATCATCAGCAAAAGTGGCCAGGATATTACTGATGTCTATTGGAATAACATTAGTTATATTACAAATACAGGACACTTTCTAGTATACATCGGTACATGTTTAAATTGTCTTAAGTTTTGAGTTATTTTGGTCTCACCGTACTCTTAAGAGTTGGTCATTGACGTAGGATTGAGCAACATCTAAGAATTGAGTCGAACCTACTTATTTTCCTTTTCTATAACATTCGTTTAAGGAACAGTTTTTCGAAAATTTTTATCATGAGTGGTATAAGTGGTATTAATTTTTAAGATGTTATTTCTTTTGGTGGTTTCAGCAATTTTCCAATGATATGTTACAAGTTTAAGGGGTGCGTTCTTGTTTAGCAATTTCAAAGGTATTTTTTTTAAGAACAAAGCAGTTATTTGATCAGAGCCTGATGGTTTTATGTTAGATAGCTTGTGTTGTGTTGACAAATGAATCTTACTTCTTTAAGCGTGACAAAGGAAAAGTATGCGCCGCGGGCTCTAATTACTTCGTCGAGCCGGTTTGACAATCCATCAATTAAGCTCCTAGAGCCGTAGGGGCAAGTGTTCTCGCTCGGACACGTCTTTTGAGGTTGTCCCAAATATGCCCGATAGGGTTGAGATGTGGACTGTGTGATGGCCATGGCAAAACTGGAATGCCGACCACATTTAGGTTGTAAGTTACAGAATTTGCGGTGTGGTAGCGTGCGTTGTCATGCATTAACCGAAAGTTGTCACCAAAATATGGTGCGAAAGACATCACAAAACGTTTTCCACGTATATCTGAGCTTTCACACGGCCTCTATCAAACACAACAAGGTTTCATAACTGATGCCTCCCAAAGCTATTATAGACCCTCCTTGGTAACCAACTGTTTCGGCTATCGTGCCTGTAGACACGTTGAAGTCCATCTGAACAATCCAGTTAACATGGTCGCGCGCAAAACAAAGTCTTCCTGTACGGTGCTGTGGGAGCAATTCGGAGGTGCGCGCTGGTCGGAAAGCTCTTATATTCAATTCTGCCAACCTTCATCTAATGGTGCGTTCACTCGCACTAATATTCCTCACTTCAAAAAGACGTGTACGAGCTTCAGTAGTGGTGCAAAACCGATTTCTCAGTATGTTGCTGACGACAAAGCGATCATCCCGAGCTGAAGTGCATCGATGACGAAGTTGACCTGGCCTCCTTACATATGAGCCAGCTTCCCGGAATCGTCTGATGTTTTTTGCGAAAATATCCGTTAAACAAATCAGCAGATAAATCATAGTGAACTTAAAGAGTCAGCGTGGCGAAAAATGCAGGTGGTTGGATAATTGTGCCAGTGAGTGTAGTTGACTTATAAGACATGTACGTATATATTCTGAAAAACATAATTTTTTTAAAGCGACTTAAGACCCGTATAAATTAGGCAGAGTTAGCTACAGAAGATTCAGAAAAATTTATTTTCAAAAGTTTGTGATAAAAAAAATTGAAAATTGGAGGAGGAATTAACTGCAAAATGTTCTGCAACGTTGTTTGCAAAATCAAATATTTAAAAGTTGACGGTTATGTTTAGTAGTCTTTGTTCGTATTGCAACACACATGGTTGAATGAATCGGCTAACGGCTGCAGTGTTGGTGGTTTATATTGGGGATTATTTTTGAATTTTAAAATTCACCCTCTTTCTACAGTCAATTATTTGCTCCCTTATAGGGTTGGTCGAATATATTGGTTAAGGTTAAGTTGATGATGAGTCTAATACTTACTGTGAAATTTTGTGTCTTAGCCAGAGGCGTATTTAAGGATTTGGCGCCCCGGGCTGATAAATTTTGCCGCCCTTTAGAATAATGAAAATAAAGTAATAAAAAATAATAATAAGAAAACACAAAATGCATAACATTTGATATTTTCAAATTTTTTTGTCTCGGCTACTATATTTAATAAAGCTAAACTATTAAGGCGTTCTTCGATAATGCGAGACCTTAAATTGGTTTTTATTCATTTCAATACGAAAAACGATCTTTCTGCATTACAATTATTTGTCACTGCAAGATGCACAAGTATATCCGCAACCTCAACATATGGAAATGCTTCCTTTGATTCTTTTTCTCTTATATGAAGGTTTAGCTGCCTTAAACTCATATTTTCAGTGTTGTTTTGCTCCAGAAAATGTTTAAGTAAGATACACTCTTCTTGAAAATCTTCCCCAAGATCAACCGGGTATAATTTAATTTCTGAAGAGTGGTTGCATTTTTACTTGCGATATAGGTACTATAGGGCAAGTTCTGCATTTGGAAAAAAAATCGAACTCGAGATTTTGATCAAAGATAGCGAAGACGAATAAAGTGGGTCCGGCAATTCCGTCTGTCTGTCGGTATGTCTGTCTGTCTGTATGTCTGTATGTCTGTACCTCGATCTAGAGCCTAAGCCACTGGACCGGTTTTCTTCAAAATCGGTAGCTATGGGTCTTCGGTGATTCCCTAGAGGGGAAATTGATTTTTTTTTTAGCTCTAAAACTAACGGTACCCCCCATACACCCGTAATGCAAAATCTTATTTATCTCGAAAACGGCTCTAACGATTTTGATAAAAAAAATTAGGTGTGATATTATGGACATGGACTATGTTTTGGTAAAAAAAAAAATTTGGGGCAAAATGTTATTAACGGTACCTGTCATAGAACCGTTTTTTTTATTTTCGACTTTCTCATTAACGGCTCTAACGATTTTAACCAAAAATTTTCAGCAGGAGTCCCCCTAAGTTTAAAATAATATTGTATATAAAAATATTCGAAAAATTATTTGTTGAGTTTTTTTGAAAAACAAATTTTTTTTTTCAAAAATCAATATCTTCAAAACCTATGAACAATTATTTTTTGAAATTATTTCCTAAAATCAATATTATTAAATACTTAAAATTCGCATCCTACATTTTTTGCTTGAAAAATTTTAAAGACATTTCTTATATAAAAAATTTATTTATTTAATAATAAAACGATTTTTTAAAGTTTGTTTGCATAAATTCATACTTTTCTAGAAATCAGACGGCAATTTCATTTTAAATTCATGTTTTATATTTATAAAATGTATCTTAAATTCCAAAGTACTTTTACATAAGAGCAAGTTCGTGCGATCCAGTCGTGCATTTTATTTAATCAGAATTTATCCATTAGCTTATGAATTAATTTTTTTTGAATTCATAAATCCCTAGGTAACTTTTGAATAATTTTTTTTAATTCTTAAGTCACTTACATGCTCATGACTTAAATTTTTTAATTCATAAGTCACTTGGTAGATCGTGAAATATTTTTTTTTAATTCATAAGTCACTTTCTCATGACTTAAATTTTTTAAATTTATAAGTCACTAAGTAGGTTCTGAATTAATTTAATTTAATTCGTAAGTCACTAAAAGGCTTATGATTTAAATTTTTTTAATTCACAATTCACCAACTGACTTATGAATTAAATTTTTTCAATTCTTAAGTCAGTAACTAGCTGCTGAATTACATTTTTCTAAATTCATAAGTCACCCACTAGCTTGTTAATTAAAGCCAAGCTTAAGCTAAAAAGTGACTTAAGCTTTTGCAACCCTGGTTCACATATATTGAGATAAAATATCAGAACTGAGTTATGAATAAACGCAGAAAACTCAATCAAAATTTTCACGCGAAACTTATGATTATAAATAGGCAAACAATTTAGTTTTTCGTTAATTTAGTAAAATCAGGTAGCATCTTGTTGAAATTTCATATCCCAGTGCACGATATATTATGGCCATTATAATTTTCAAAAACCTCACACAGATGACCAAAATATATCGGGGCTGAGTTATGAATAAACGCAGAAAACTCAATCAAATTTTTCACGCGAAAATTATGATTATGATTAAGCAACCAATTTATTTTTTCGCTAATTTAGTAAAATTAGGTTCTTGTTGAAATTTCATGTCCCAGTTCACAATATATTATGATGACCAATGATTTTCAAAAAATTCACATAGGTGACCAAATATATCGGGACTGAGTTATGAATAAACGCAGAAAACTCAATCAAATTTTTCACGCGAAAATTATGATTATGATTAAGCAACCAATTTTTTTTTCGTTAATTTAGTAAAATTAGGTTCTTGTTGAAATTTCATGTCCCAGTTCACAATATATTATGATGACCAATGATTTTCAAAAAATTCACATAGGTGACCAAATATATTGGGACTGAGTTATGAATAAACGCAGAAAACTCAATCAAATTTTTCACGCGAAAATTATGATTATGATTAAGCAACCAATTTATTTTTCGTTAATTTAGTAAAATTAGGTTCTTGTTGAAATTTCATGTCCCAGTTCACAATATACGAGTATTATGATGACCAATGATTTTCAAAAAATTCACATAGGTGACCAAATATATCGGGACTGAGTTATGAATAAACGCAGAAAACTCAATCAAATTTTTCACGCGAAAATTATGATTATGATTAAGCAACCAATTTATTTTTCGTT
Source organism: Chrysotoxum bicinctum (assembly GCA_911387755.1). Classification (NCBI taxonomy): domain Eukaryota; kingdom Metazoa; phylum Arthropoda; class Insecta; order Diptera; family Syrphidae; genus Chrysotoxum; species Chrysotoxum bicinctum. The sequence continues at coordinate 11,808,741 of OU426991.1, read as the reverse complement.
AATTTAGTAAAATTAGGTTCTTGTTGAAATTTCATGTCCCAGTCACAATATATTATGATGACCAATGATTTTCAAAAAATTCACATAGGTGACCAAATAAATCGGGACTGAGTTATGAATAAACGCAGAAAACTCAATCAAAATTTTCACGCGAAACTTATGATTATGATTAAGAAAACAATTTATTTTTTCGTTAATTTATTAAAATCAGGTAACATCTTGTTGAAATTTCATATCCCAGTTCACGATATATTATGATGACCAATGATTTTCAAAAACCTCACATAGACGACCAAAATATATCGGGACTAGGTTATGTTTAAATGCAGACAAATCAGTAAAAAATTTTAACATTAAACTGATCATCATGATTTCAAAGCAAACAATTTATTTTTTCGTTAATTTAGTAGAATCAGGTAACACGAATTATGATAATGTTTTGACTGTTTGCGAAGTTATTACACAAATTCTATGATGACACAAATATTCATAGAATTTGTAGCATACACTTACAAAATTTAATTAATTTAATAATCAAGATTTTAATTTTTCATGATTTTTTTTTAAACTCTTCAGTTACAACTTCAGCACGAAAATTATGTTATGTTGAAGGAATGTCATTCAAATTTTACCTCACTAGATTTCACATGACTAACTTCACATCTTTTTTCACATTTTTTTTGGAACTTCTAGAGGTGAATAAGATTTGTGCGGTACTTTTTTTTAATGTTATCTTTTTCAAAACGCAATAATAAAATACAAATAAAAAAAAAGACATTCATCGTCAAATATATGTATGATATCCTGAAGCAGGCACTAAAGACAAAAGTGGTGTATTTAGAATTACATATTCGCTCAATCAAACTACTAACGATCTGGACTACCCATACTTTAATTGAAGAAGGAAGTAAAAGCTGGAGGGAGTTTTTCGAGAGCTGTCTTATTCAGTACTGGATTGAGATTGGTGTTTTTGGCAAATTTCAAGGCGTTCCAAAGAGCTGATGGAACTTTCGGAGCTTTTTTCCTGTTCAAAATTTTGGTTACATCAGAGATATTGGAGATCTGGAGGAATTATAAATTTTTAGTAAAAGCCCAGATGTTTATTTATCTTCAATTTATGAAAGGCCTCCTTCGGCGAGTTAGTTCTTTATGGACTAGTTTTGAATGATTTAAGACTGCATCTTATTGCAGAATGGTAGAATTTTAATTTTATTGTTGATTTTGCGCAATTCCCGTATATCGCGAGCCCGTTATCTATTTTTTTGATACTCGTAAGTGGCTTGTGAATGTTAATAGTGGAAAACATTTGGTATTAAGTATTTAACATTAGTTTTAAGATTATCTTCGGTATTATTCAAGTACTTTTTATAACATATATCCAATTCCTTTTTACTTAAAGCTCTCAAGTATTAAAACGATTCTCTGTCAGCCACACGATTGAATTTTTATACCAAGAATGAAAATGTTTTTTTTTCCTGAAGTATCTTCATAAGATTTTGAGAAAACCAACATGGATAATTATGAGAAACTTTCCTCTTTAGAGGAACAAAGGATTCGATTATGTTCTTCAATTAATTATAAAATTCTACACTCTTTTAGGAGACATGGTAATATTTGTAACATTGTATTGTCGTCGTTCTATGAAAACTCCCTAAGTCCAATTTTTGTTTTTTGAGATATTTGCATTTAAACTTGGAAATTAATATAAAAAAATCCAAAAATTATCAGAATACTCGTAGCACGATCTCAGGCTTCAATTGTAGAATGGGTTTGGCGTAGTCATTGTGCAATTAATTTGTTTGCAAATGGTTTATTCGAAATGAATTAAATAAGAATTGAATCACATTTTTTTTTTTAAAATGGACTTAGGGAATTTTCATAGAACGACGACGGTATCAACAATTTTTTTTAATGCAAGTTAAATGTGTTAGGCTTTTGATAGAATTTTGACTAGATTTGACTGTTTAAGCTTTCTAAGACAATATTAGAAGAAAATTTGTTCTTCCAGAACTTGAAGTGCTTTTGCGTGTTTGTCCTAAGAGAAAACAGTCGCCCTAAGCTTTTCTATTTTCTCAAATCGAATAAAATAACAAAGAAATCAAATAAAAGCACTGAAAGTTTGATGAAATAACTTAATTGTATGTCCTCTGAAGAAGGTGGCCAGAAGCTATGAGCTTCGGGTGATGTGATGGAACTTGTCAAACAAAATTAAGATTCAAACACTTTTTCTTCGGAGTTTCGGAAATAAACATAGCTCGTATTTATTTTAATGACTGTCAATAAGCTTTGGCATAAGAATATGAATCATTAATAGCCCAAGCAATTTTGTTGGTGCAGATAAAATGTTATAGAAATTATTAAGAAGAAAAAAGAAAAGAAAAGAAAAGAAAAGAAGAAATATTAAGAAATTTCAATAACTACTGTTAAACGCCATAACTGAAAAAGATACTTGAACTAAGATATACAATCCGACAAAGATACAATTACAAAGCGTTTAAATTATTTGTGGACAATTCAAACACATTTTTTTCCTATTTTCAAAAGTTATAGACGTTGTAAGATATAATTGCAATTGTCTGTTAAAGTACTTAGTTTGTGTCATCTGACAAAAACTACATTTGTCCTGCTCCATTCAAGTTAATGTAGTGATTTGTTTTTGGAATGATGGAAAAGAAAATGGAAACGAATGCGAAAAATTGGGGTATTGAAGACTATGCCTATATAAACGAAACGAGTGTACAATATACATACATGAATGTGTAGATATCAGCTTAATATAATCAACAGCTTGGAGAATGCCTTATTCTCACTTTGGGATATGTTTTTGAGGTTTTTCTGCAAAAATATATAGCGAAAGGATGATGAATGGGAGTAAAACGTTCGAGTTCTATTGAAAACATGGTTATTTGCATAGGATTCGACACAAATGTAGGCAGCTTAGGTTTTTCCAAAACAAGAAAAAATCGTATTGAATGGATGTTTTTCCTCTTCTTATGAGGTAAGGCATTCTTAATAATGAGAAAAAAGATATTGAAAATTAATTAAATTTCAATTAAATGCTTATTATTTAGGGCTATTTGCTGATACGAAACTTAAATATTTATGTTCAACTTAAGCGCTTATGTTCTACTTTTTCCTCTACGTAAACTGTCACATAAGAGTTTATGTGGAACATAAGTATTTATGTTCCGTATCAGCAAATGGGCCTTAGTGTTGTAGTATCCATGTTGTGTGCTTAGTATTAAATAGATATAAAACAAGTTAAATGAAAATTTTTGTATTGTATAATTTAGATTTATTTATTTTTTAAATTATCACAACATTTATTTTGATTTTTTAAGCCCGATAATGGATATATGTATAAAATCTGAAACGCGACGCTCATAAATAAAAAATCAAAAAAAATGTTTTGATAATTTAAAAAATGAATAAATCTAAATTATAAAGGGTGGTCCAACCATAATGCACGGTGTTAATTGTGAGTCACACTTTAACGTCAAGTTTTTTGGCCAACTTAATTTGACATTTCTTTGTTTCAGTGTTTGACAAATTCAACCATATAGAGGTACACAATTGAGCAGCGCGTTAAGATTGTTGAAGCCTTTTACAAAAATGGACGTTCAAATCAAAATGCATTTCGTGCACTTCGTAATTTTTTTGGTCAGCATAATCGACCAAATGTGTCCACAATCGGTAGAATTTTGCGCAAGTTTTAGCAAACCGGGTCTGCAGGTAATGTGTGCGGAAAACATTGCTGTTGTTCGCGATAGTGTGGCAGAAGAGCCGTCAATCTCGACTCGTCGTCGTGCCCAACAACATCACTGATGTGAAATTTGAATAAAGATTTGAATTAACACCCTTATAAAGTTCAATTGACTCAAGAGCTGAAGCCTACTGACCATTTCAAGCATCGTCAATACGCCGAATGTGTAGTTGAACAGACAGAAGTGAATGGTGACTACAAAGAAAATCATCTTCAGCGACGAGGCACACTTTCACCTCAGTGGATTCGTTAACAAGCAGAATTGCCGCATTTGGGTAAATGATAATCCACGAGTGATTGTTAAAAAGCCGATGCATCCACAAAGAGTGACTGTTTGGACTGGCGATGGCGGCGTAATCGGGCCGTACTTCTTTGAATATGAGTTCCGCCAAGCAGTTACCGTGAACGGTGTTCGCTATCGCGAGATGATAACGGACTTCTTGTGGGCAGAAATTGAGGATATGGACCTGGACGATATGTGCTTCAAACAGGATGGTGCCACCTGCCACACAGCCAACGAAACAATGGCTCTTTTGCACGAGAAATTCAATGGCCGTGTTATCTCACGGAGGTCGTGGCGATGTTAATTGGCCGCCACAATCATGTGATTTGACACCTTTGGACTTCTTTCCTTGGGGATATTTAAAAGAAAAAGTGTACGTCAATAAGCCAAGAACAATTCAAGAGCTAAAGGATGAGATAATTCGGCACATTAACGACATAACCTCAATTATGTCTCAGGGTCATTAAAAATATGGACGATCGGATAGAGGTATGCCACCGAAGACGTGGCGAGCATTTGGCCGATATTTTGTATCACACAGAATTGTTATAGATCTTTCTATCATAATAAAAAATATTAATATAATTTTTAGAAAAGAAAACTTTTTGTTTTATTTACAGGTAACATCGTGCGTTTTCATTATATACAAAAATTTTTATTTAACTTGTTTTATATTTATTAAATGCATGCTTATGCTCTTTTTAAAAGACATTAATATGTATTCTTTAATTTTATCCATTGAACAATTTTCGAAAAAAAAATATTTTCAAACTCAAACTTTTGTAAGAAAATAGTTGAAAGAACTAAATGCTCGTATAAAACATTATTAACACTTTCTTCTTAAATCTCATAATACTCGTAATATACCTATTATCATTATCAATTACTTTACGTATGAAATATAACATCTTTCAAACCGTTAATAACATTTTGCCACGAAATTTTTTTGACCAAAATGTAGTCCTTGTGTGTAATATCACACCTATTTTTTTTTATTAAAATCGTTAGAGACGTTTTTGTGATAAATAAGATTTTGCACTACGCTTGTATAATGGGGTGTACCGTTAGTTTGAGAGCTAACAAAAATTTCAATTTCCCCTCTAGAGAATCACTGAAGAACTTTAAGAAAAAAGCTCCAGTCCAGTGGCCTAGGCTGTAGATCGAGGTACATACAGACAGACAGACCGAATTGTCGGACCCACTTTATTCGTCTTCGCTATCATCTTAATTCAATTTTGATCAAAATCTCGAGTTCCATTTTTTTCCAAATGCAGAACGCAAGTAAAAAGGATAAAAAATCCGTTCGAAAATATGTAATTGCCATCTTGTTAAAAATCCATGAAAAAAAACATTCTTTTTGGTGCCTTTTTGGATTGGGATTGTATTTTTAATAAAATTAAGCATGTTCTGTTCCTGGATCATTTTGCTTAGATTTCATATGTTTACCATTAGTACTAATTTTTTTTTAAATACATATATCATTAAATAAAAATTCAATTATTTCTAAGTACGAGTAAATCTAAGAAAAGTAATATAATGCATTATTTTTAGTTATATTTAATTTTTTAGTTTAACTGAGATTTAAAAATGTTTAACTTTTCAAAACCCTATAAAGTATAGGTACATTACGAGTAAATTATCTGTAACACTTCTCTCTAACTATGCATATATATTGTAATATTGTATAGCAATTACTACCGAAATAATTTACTATTGAAAAAAGATCACAAATATACACTTTACACAAAAATATATTCACAATTTGATATTGTTTTTTTGGTTAAAAATATCATAACTACGAAGAAAAAAATTATGGAAATGCTAATTAGTTGAAAATATTGTTTTTTTTTCGTACATTTAAATACATCTTCTTCATCCTACAAGTTTGGAATCACCTGTAAGATTTAGCTGATTATTCTACAAGTAGGATTATTAAATCCTACACTTGTAGCTTTGTGTTACAGAAAGAGGGAAATCATATAATTTCCCACTTGTAATGTTCGTTCATTACACTTGTAGAAGAGCCAGCAAACTTGTAGCTTTGTGTTACAGAAATTTGTTACCCTTGTATTAATTCACTTGTATTACAAGTACTTGTAGTTTTGTGTTACAGGCCCCTGGTTTTCACCCGTGAAAAGCTCTTACAAAATTGACTAGACATTTTGAAAACCGCAACCTTTTCGAAGGCCTGGTTTCTGAAATATCGCCACCCAAACACATTGAGAGGTAGTTAAAGCTCAAAAATCTGTGGAATCAGTGAAATCACTTTGGATGGCCATATTTCGATAGCCAGACCACGCACGACGATTTGGCTTGCATGTGTGTGTAGGTATTGAACAGACCTTTCGTTTGATGTGCATCTCGGTGGGATTGGTGAACTTCGACAAAATAATGATTTTTAAAGACAAGTGGTTAGTCCATGATTTTTGCCAAAATTAATAAAAAGAAAAATTTTTGAGTTTGGCACATCCATGGAAAGGTCTGTTAATTCTCTATTCAGAATTGAAAACTGCAACCCGTTACGAGCCTTGGTTGCGGAAATATCTCCATCCGCACCCATTGTTTTTTTTAGATTTGGGTCAATTTTCAGTAAAACCACTTTGGGTGGCCATATTTCGATAACCAGGCCTCGCAGAACCTTCTGGTTTTCACCCGTGAAAAGCTCTTACAAAATTGACTAGACATTTTGAAAACCGCAACCTTTTCGAAGGCCTGGTTTCTGAAATATCGCCACCCAAACACATTGAGAGGTAGTTAAAGCTCAAAAATCTGTGGAATCAGTGAAATCACTTTGGATGGCCATATTTCGATAGCCAGACCACGCAGGACGATTTGGCTTGCATGTGTGTGTAGGTATTGAACAGACCTTTCGTTTGATGTGCATCTCGGTGGGATTGGTGAACTTCGACAAAATAATGATTTTTAAAGACAAGTGGTTAGTCCATGATTTTTGCCAAAATTAATAAAAAAAAAATTTTGAGTTTGGCACATCCATGGAAAGGTCTGTTAATTCTCTATTCAGAATTGAAAACTGCAACCCGTTACGAGCCTTGGTTGCGGAAATATCTCCATCCGCACCCGATGACTTTTTTAGATTTGGGTCAATTTTCAGTAAAACCATTTTGGGTGGCCATATTTCGATAACCAGGCCTCGCAGAACCTTCTGGTTTTCACCCGTGAAAAGCTCTTACAAAATTGACTAGACATTTTGAAAACCGCAACCTTTTCGAAGGCCTGGTTTCTGAAATATCGCCACCCAAACACATTGAGAGGTAGTTAAAGCTCAAAAATCTGTGGAATCAGTGAAATCACTTTGGATGGCCATATTTCGATAGCCAGACCACGCAGGACGATTTGGCTTGCATGTGTGTGTAGGTATTGAACAGACCTTTCGTTTAATGTGCATCTCGGTGAGATTGGTGAACTTCGACAAAATAATGATTTTTAAAGACAAGTGGTTAGTCCATGATTTTTGCCAAAATTAATAAAAAAAAAATTTTGAGTTTGGCACATCCATGGAAAGGTCTGTTAATTCTCTATTCAGAATTGAAAACTGCAACCCGTTACGAGCCTTGGTTGCGGAAATATCTCCATCCGCACCCGATGACTTTTTTAGATTTGGGTCAATTTTCAGTAAAACCATTTTGGGTGGCCATATTTCGATAACCAGGCCTCGCAGAACCTTCTGGTTTTCACCCGTGAAAAGCTCTTACAAAATTACATACATTTTGAAAACCGCAACCTTTTCCAAGGCGTGGTTTCTGAAATATCGCCACCCAAACACATTGAGAGGTAGTTAAAGCTCAAAAATCTGTGGAATCAGTGAAATCACTTTGGATGGCCATATTTCGATAGCCAGACCACGCAGGACGATTTGGCTTGCATGTGTGTGTAGGTATTGAACAGACCTTTCGTTTGATGTGCATCTCGGTGGGATTGGTGAACTTCGACAAAATAATGATTTTTAAAGACAAGTGGTTAGTCCATGATTTTTGCCAAAATTAATAAAAAAAAAATTTTGAGTTTGGCACATCCATGGAAAGGTCTGTTAATTCTCTATTCAGAATTGAAAACTGCAACCCGTTACGAGCCTTGGTTGCGGAAATATCTCCATCCGCACCCGATGACTTTTTTAGATTTGGGTCAATTTTCAGTAAAACCATTTTGGGTGGCCATATTTCGATAACCAGGCCTCGCAGAACCTTCTGGTTTTCACCCGTGAAAAGCTCTTACAAAATTACATACATTTTGAAAACCGCAACCTTTTCCAAGGCGTGGTTTCTGAAATATCGCCACCCAAACACATTGAGAGGTAGTTAAAGCTCAAAAATCTGTGGAATCAGTGAAATCACTTTGGATGGCCATATTTCGATAGCCAGACCACGCAGGACGATTTGGCTTGCATGTGTGTGTAGGTATTGAACAGACCTTTCGTTTGATGTGCATCTCGGTGGGATTGGTGAACTTCGACAAAATAATGATTTTTAAAGACAAGTGGTTAGTCCATGATTTTTGCCAAAATTAATAAAAAAAAAATTTTGAGTTTGGCACATCCATGGAAAGGTCTGTTAATTCTCTATTCAGAATTGAAAACTGCAACCCGTTACGAGCCTTGGTTGCGGAAATATCTCCATCCGCACCCGATGACTTTTTTAGATTTGGGTCAATTTTCAGTAAAACCATTTTGGGTGGCCATATTTCGATAACCAGGCCTCGCAGAACCTTCTGGTTTTCACCCGTGAAAAGCTCTTACAAAATTGACTAGACATTTTGAAAACCGCAACCTTTTCGAAGGCCTGGTTTCTGAAATATCGCCACCCAAACACATTGAGAGGTAGTTAAAGCTCAAAAATCTGTGGAATCAGTGAAATCACTTTGGATGGCCATATTTCGATAGCCAGACCACGCACGACGATTTGGCTTGCATGTGTGTGTAGGTATTGAACAGACCTTTCGTTTGATGTGCATCTCGGTGGGATTGGTGAACTTCGACAAAATAATGATTTTTAAAGACAAGTGGTTAGTCCATGATTTTTGCCAAAATTAATAAAAAAATAAATTTTTGAGTTTGGCACATCCATGGAAAGGTCTGTTAATTCTCTATTTAGAATTGAAAACTGCAACCCGTTACGAGCCTTGGTTGCGGAAATATCTCCATCCGCACCCGATGACTTTTTTTGATTTGGGTCAATTTTCAGTAAAACCATTTTGGGTGGCCATATTTCGATAACCAGGCCTCGCAGAACCTTCTGGTTTTCACCCGTGAAAAGCTCTTACAAAATTACATACATTTTGAAAACCGCAACCTTTTCCAAGGCGTGGTTTCTGAAATATCGCCACCCAAACACATTGAGAGGTAGTTAAAGCTCAAAAATCTGTGGAATCAGTGAAATCACTTTGGATGGCCATATTTCGATAGCCAGACCACGCAGGACGATTTGGCTTGCATGTGTGTGTAGGTATTGAACAGACCTTTCGTTTAATGTGCATCTCGGTGAGATTGGTGAACTTCGACAAAATAATGATTTTTAAAGACAAGTGGTTAGTCCATGATTTTTGCCAAAATTAATAAAAAAAAAATTTTGAGTTTGGCACATCCATGGAAAGGTCTGTTAATTCTCTATTCAGAATTGAAAACTGCAACCCGTTACGAGCCTTGGTTGCGGAAATATCTCCATCCGCACCCGATGACTTTTTTAGATTTGGGTCAATTTTCAGTAAAACCATTTTGGGTGGCCATATTTCGATAACCAGGCCTCGCAGAACCTTCTGGTTTTCACCCGTGAAAAGCTCTTACAAAATTGACTAGACATTTTGAAAACCGCAACCTTTTCCAAGGCGTGGTTTCTGAAATATCGCCACCCAAACACATTGAGAGGTAGTTAAAGCTCAAAAATCTGTGGAATCAGTGAAATCACTTTGGATGGCCATATTTCGATAGCCAGACCACGCAGGACGATTTGGCTTGCATGTGTGTGTAGGTATTGAACAAACCTTTCGTTTGATGTGCATCTCGGTGGGATTGGTGAACTTCGACAAAATAATGATTTTTAAAGACAAGTTGTTAGTCCATGATTTTTGCCAAAATTAATAAAAAAAAATTTTGAGTTTGGCACATCCATGGAAAGGTCTGTTAATTCTCTATTCAGAATTGAAAACTGCAACCCGTTACGAGCGTTGGTTGCGGAAATATCTCCATCCGCACCCGATGACTTTTTTTGATTTGGGTCAATTTTCAGTAAAACCATTTTGGGTGGCCATATTTCGATAACCAGGCCTCGCAGAACCTTCTGGTTTTCACCCGTGAAAAGCTCTTACAAAATTACATACATTTTGAAAACCGCAACCTTTTCCAAGGCGTGGTTTCTGAAATATCGCCACCCAAACACATTGAGAGGTAGTTAAAGCTCAAAAATCTGTGGAATCAGTGAAATCACTTTGGATGGCCATATTTCGATAGCCAGACCACGCAGGACGATTTGGCTTGCATGTGTGTGTAGGTATTGAACAGACCTTTCGTTTGATGTGCATCTCGGTGGGATTGGTGAACTTCGACAAAATAATGATTTTTAAAGACAAGTGGTTAGTCCATGATTTTTGCCAAAATTAATAAAAAAATAAATTTTTGAGTTTGGCACATCCATGGAAAGGTCTGTTAATTCTCTATTCAGAATTGAAAACTGCAACCCGTTACGAGCCTTGGTTGCGGAAATATCTCCATCCGCACCCGATGACTTTTTTAGATTTGGGTCAATTTTCAGTAAAATCACTCCGGGTGGCCATATTTCGATAACCAGACCTCGCAGAACCCTCTGGTTTTCACCCGTGAAAAGCTCTTACAAAATTGACTAGACATTTTGAAAACCGCAACCTTTTATTCTAATAAAAAAATAAAAAAATAAATTTTTGAGTTTGGCACATCCATGGAAAGGTCTGTTAATTCTCTATTCAGAATTGAAAACTGCAACCCGTTACGAGCCTTGGTTGCGGAAATATCTCCATCCGCACCCGATGACTTTTTTTGATTTGGGTCAATTTTCAGTAAAACCATTTTGGGTGGCCATATTTCGATAACCAGGCCTCGCAGAACCTTCTGGTTTTCACCCGTGAAAAGCTCTTACAAAATTACATACATTTTGAAAACCGCAACCTTTTCCAAGGCGTGGTTTCTGAAATATCGCCACCCAAACACATTGAGAGGTAGTTAAAGCTCAAAAATCTGTGGAATCAGTGAAATCACTTTGGATGGCCATATTTCGATAGCCAGACCACGCAGGACGATTTGGCTTGCATGTGTGTGTAGGTATTGAACAGACCTTTCGTTTGATGTGCATCTCGGTGGGATTGGTGAACTTCGACAAAATAATGATTTTTAAAGACAAGTGGTTAGTCCATGATTTTTGCCAAAATTAATAAAAAAATAAATTTTTGAGTTTGGCACATCCATGGAAAGGTCTGTTAATTCTCTATTCAGAATTGAAAACTGCAACCCGTTACGAGCCTTGGTTGCGGAAATATCTCCATCCGCACCCGATGACTTTTTTAGATTTGGGTCAATTTTCAGTAAAATCACTCCGGGTGGCCATATTTCGATAACCAGACCTCGCAGAACCCTCTGGTTTTCACCCGTGAAAAGCTCTTACAAAATTGACTAGACATTTTGAAAACCGCAACCTTTTCCAAGGCGTGGTTTCTGAAATATCGCCACCCAAACACATTGAGAGGTAGTTAAAGCTCAAAAATCTGTGGAATCAGTGAAATCACTTTGGATGGCCATATTTCGATAGCCAGACCACGCAGGACGATTTGGCTTGCATGTGTGTGTAGGTATTGAACAGACCTTTCGTTTGATGTGCATCTCGGTGGGATTGGTGAACTTCGACAAAATAATGATTTTTAAAGACAAGTGGTTTGTCCATGATTTTTGCCAAAATTAATAAAAAAAAATTTTGAGTTTGGCACATCCATGGAAAGGTCTGTTAATTCTCTATTTAGAATTGAAAACTGCAACCCGTTACGAGCCTTGGTTGCGGAAATATCTCCATCCGCACCCGATGACTTTTTTTGATTTGGGTCAATTTTCAGTAAAACCATTTTGGGTGGCCATATTTCGATAACCAGGCCTCGCAGAACCTTCTGGTTTTCACCCGTGAAAAGCTCTTACAAAATTACATACATTTTGAAAACCGCAACCTTTTCCAAGGCGTGGTTTCTGAAATATCGCCACCCAAACACATTGAGAGGTAGTTAAAGCTCAAAAATCTGTGGAATCAGTGAAATCACTTTGGATGGCCATATTTCGATAGCCAGACCACGCAGGACGATTTGGCTTGCATGTGTGTGTAGGTATTGAACAGACCTTTCGTTTGATGTGCATCTCGGTGGGATTGGTGAACTTCGACAAAATAATGATTTTTAAAGACAAGTGGTTAGACCATGATTTTTGCCAAAATTAATAAAAAAATAAATTTTTGAGTTTGGCACATCCATGGAAAGGTCTGTTAATTCTCTATTCAGAATTGAAAACTGCAACCCGTTACGAGCCTTGGTTGCGGAAATATCTCCATCCGCACCCGATGACTTTTTTAGATTTGGGTCAATTTTCAGTAAAATCACTCTGGGTGGCCATATTTCGATAACCAGGCCTCGCAGAACCCTCTGGTTTTCACCCGTGAAAAGCTCTTACAAAATTACATACATTTTGAAAACCGCAACCTTTTCCAAGGCGTGGTTTCTGAAATATCGCCACCCAAACACATTGAGAGGTAGTTAAAGCTCAAAAATCTGTGGAATCAGTGAAATCACTTTGGATGGCCATATTTCGATAGCCAGACCACGCAGGACGATTTGGCTTGCATGTGTGTGTAGGTATTGAACAGACCTTTCGTTTGATGTGCATCTCGGTGGGATTGGTGAACTTCGACAAAATAATGATTTTTAAAGACAAGTTGTTAGTCCATGATTTTTGCCAAAATTAATAAAAAAAAATTTTGAGTTTGGCACATCCATGGAAAGGTCTGTTAATTCTCTATTCAGAATTGAAAACTGCAACCCGTTACGAGCCTTGGTTGCGGAAATATCTCCATCCGCACCCGATGACTTTTTTTGATTTGGGTCAATTTTCAGTAAAACCATTGTGGGTGGCCATATTTCGATAACCAGGCCTCGCAGAACCTTCTGGTTTTCACCCGTGAAAAGCTCTTACAAAATTACATACATTTTGAAAACCGCAACCTTTTCCAAGGCGTGGTTTCTGAAATATCGCCACCCAAACACATTGAGAGGTAGTTAAAGCTCAAAAATCTGTGGAATCAGTGAAATCACTTTGGATGGCCATATTTCGATAGCCAGACCACGCAGGACGATTTGGCTTGCATGTGTGTGTAGGTATTGAACAGACCTTTCGTTTGATGTGCATCTCGGTGGGATTGGTGAACTTCGACAAAATAATGATTTTTAAAGACAAGTGGTTAGTCCATGATTTTTGCCAAAATTAATAAAAAAATAAATTTTTGAGTTTGGCACATCCATGGAAAGGTCTGTTAATTCTCTATTCAGAATTGAAAACTGCAACCCGTTACGAGCCTTGGTTGCGGAAATATCTCCATCCGCACCCGATGACTTTTTTAGATTTGGGTCAATTTTCAGTAAAATCACTCCGGGTGGCCATATTTCGATAACCAGACCTCGCAGAACCCTCTGGTTTTCACCCGTGAAAAGCTCTTACAAAATTGACTAGACATTTTGAAAACCGCAACCTTTTCCAAGGCGTGGTTTCTGAAATATCGCCACCCAAACACATTGAGAGGTAGTTAAAGCTCAAAAATCTGTGGAATCAGTGAAATCACTTTGGATGGCCATATTTCGATAGCCAGACCACGCAGGACGATTTGGCTTGCATGTGTGTGTAGGTATTGAACAGACCTTTCGTTTGATGTGCATCTCGGTGGGATTGGTGAACTTCGACAAAATAATGATTTTTAAAGACAAGTGGTTAGTCCATGATTTTTGCCAAAATTAATAAAAAAATAAATTTTTGAGTTTGGCACATCCATGGAAAGGTCTGTTAATTCTCTATTCAGAATTGAAAACTGCAACCCGTTACGAGCCTTGGTTGCGGAAATATCTCCATCCGCACCCGATGACTTTTTTAGATTTGGGTCAATTTTCAGTAAAATCACTCTGGGTGGCCATATTTCGATAACCAGGCCTCGCAGAACCCTCTGGTTTTCACCCGTGAAAAGCTCTTACAAAATTGACTAGACATTTTGAAAACCGCAACCTTTTCCAAGGCGTGGTTTCTGAAATATCGCCACCCAAACACATTGAGAGGTAGTTAAAGCTCAAAAATCTGTGGAATCAGTGAAATCACTTTGGATGGCCATATTTCGATAGCCAGACCACGCAGGACGATTTGGCTTGCATGTGTGTGTAGGTATTGAACAGACCTTTCGTTTGATGTGCATCTCGGTGGGATTGGTGAACTTCGACAAAATAATGATTTTTAAAGACAAGTGGTTAGTCCATGATTTTTGCCAAAATTAATAAAAAAAAATTTTTGAGTTTGGCACATCCATGGAAAGGTCTGTTAATTCTCTATTCAGAATTGAAAACTGCAACCCGTTACGAGCCTTGGTTGCGGAAATATCTCCATCCGCACCCGATGACTTTTTTAGATTTGGCTCAATTTTCAGTAAAACCACTTTGGGTGGCCATATTTCGATAACCAGGCCTCGCAGAACCTTCTGGTTTTCACCCGTGAAAAGCTCTTACAAAATTGACTAGACATTTTGAAAACCGCAACCTTTTCGAAGGCCTGGTTTCTGAAATATCGCCACCCAAACACATTGAGAGGTAGTTAAAGCTCAAAAATCTGTGGAATCAGTGAAATCACTTTGGATGGCCATATTTCGATAGCCAGACCACGCAGGACGATTTGGCTTGCATGTGTGTGTAGGTATTGAACAGACCTTTCGTTTGATGTGCATCTCGGTGGGATTGGTGAACTTCGACAAAATAATGATTTTTAAAGACAAGTGGTTAGTCCATGATTTTTGCCAAAATTAATAAAAAAATAAATTTTTGAGTTTGGCACATCCATGGAAAGGTCTGTTAATTCTCTGTTTAGAATTGAAAACTGCAACCCGTTACGAGCCTTGGTTGCGGAAATATCTCCATCCGCACCCGATGACTTTTTTTGATTTGGGTCAATTTTCAGTAAAACCATTTTGGGTGGCCATATTTCGATAACCAGGCCTCGTAGAACCTTCTGGTTTTCACCCGTGAAAAGCTCTTACAAAATTACATACATTTTGAAAACCGCAACCTTTTCCAAGGCGTGGTTTCTGAAATATCGCCACCCAAACACATTGAGAGGTAGTTAAAGCTCAAAAATCTGTGGAATCAGTGAAATCACTTTGGATGGCCATATTTCGATAGCCAGACCACGCAGGACGATTTGGCTTGCATGTGTGTGTAGGTATTGAACAGACCTTTCGTTTGATGTGCATCTCGGTGGGATTGGTGAACTTCGACAAAATAATGATTTTTAAAGACAAGTGGTTAGTCCATGATTTTTGCCAAAATTAATAAAAAAAAAATTTTGAGTTTGGCACATCCATGGAAAGGTCTGTTAATTCTCTATTCAGAATTGAAAACTGCAACCCGTTACGAGCCTTGGTTGCGGAAATATCTCCATCCGCACCCGATGACTTTTTTTGATTTGGGTCAATTTTCAGTAAAACCATTTTGGGTGGCCATATTTCGATAACCAGGCCTCGCAGAACCTTCTGGTTTTCACCCGTGAAAAGCTCTTACAAAATTACATACATTTTGAAAACCGCAACCTTTTCCAAGGCGTGGTTTCTGAAATATCGCCACCCAAACACATTGAGAGGTAGTTAAAGCTCAAAAATCTGTGGAATCAGTGAAATCACTTTGGATGGCCATATTTCGATAGCCAGACCACGCAGGACGATTTGGCTTGCATGTGTGTGTAGGTATTGAACAGACCTTTCGTTTGATGTGCATCTCGGTGGGATTGGTGAACTTCGACAAAATAATGATTTTTAAAGACAAGTGGTTAGTCCATGATTTTTGCCAAAATTAATAAAAAAATAAATTTTTGAGTTTGGCACATCCATGGAAAGGTCTGTTAATTCTCTATTCAGAATTGAAAACTGCAACCCGTTACGAGCCTTGGTTGCGGAAATATCTCCATCCGCACCCGATGACTTTTTTAGATTTGGGTCAATTTTCAGTAAAATCACTCCGGGTGGCCATATTTCGATAACCAGACCTCGCAGAACCCTCTGGTTTTCACCCGTGAAAAGCTCTTACAAAATTGACTAGACATTTTGAAAACCGCAACCTTTTCCAAGGCGTGGTTTCTGAAATATCGCCACCCAAACACATTGAGAGGTAGTTAAAGCTCAAAAATCTGTGGAATCAGTGAAATCACTTTGGATGGCCATATTTCGATAGCCAGACCACGCAGGACGATTTGGCTTGCATGTGTGTGTAGGTATTGAACAGACCTTTCGTTTGATGTGCATCTCGGTGGGATTGGTGAACTTCGACAAAATAATGATTTTTAAAGACAAGTGGTTAGTCCATGATTTTTGCCAAAATTAATAAAAAAATAAATTTTTGAGTTTGGCACATCCATGGAAAGGTCTGTTAATTCTCTATTCAGAATTGAAAACTGCAACCCGTTACGAGCCTTGGTTGCGGAAATATCTCCATCCGCACCCGATGACTTTTTTAGATTTGGGTCAATTTTCAGTAAAATCACTCTGGGTGGCCATATTTCGATAACCAGGCCTCGCAGAACCCTCTGGTTTTCACCCGTGAAAAGCTCTTACAAAATTGACTAGACATTTTGAAAACCGCAACCTTTTCCAAGGCGTGGTTTCTGAAATATCGCCACCCAAACACATTGAGAGGTAGTTAAAGCTCAAAAATCTGTGGAATCAGTGAAATCACTTTGGATGGCCATATTTCGATAGCCAGACCACGCAGGACGATTTGGCTTGCATGTGTGTGTAGGTATTGAACAGACCTTTCGTTTGATGTGCATCTCGGTGGGATTGGTGAACTTCGACAAAATAATGATTTTTAAAGACAAGTGGTTAGTCCATGATTTTTGCCAAAATTAATAAAAAAAAAATTTTGAGTTTGGCACATCCATGGAAAGGTCTGTTAATTCTCTATTCAGAATTGAAAACTGCAACCCGTTACGAGCCTTGGTTGCGGAAATATCTCCATCCGCACCCGATGACTTTTTTTGATTTGGGTCAATTTTCAGTAAAACCATTTTGGGTGGCCATATTTCGATAACCAGGCCTCGCAGAACCTTCTGGTTTTCACCCGTGAAAAGCTCTTACAAAATTACATACATTTTGAAAACCGCAACCTTTTCCAAGGCGTGGTTTCTGAAATATCGCCACCCAAACACATTGAGAGGTAGTTAAAGCTCAAAAATCTGTGGAATCAGTGAAATCACTTTGGATGGCCATATTTCGATAGCCAGACCACGCAGGACGATTTGGCTTGCATGTGTGTGTAGGTATTGAACAGACCTTTCGTTTGATGTGCATCTCGGTGGGATTGGTGAACTTCGACAAAATAATGATTTTTAAAGACAAGTGGTTAGTCCATGATTTTTGCCAAAATTAATAAAAAAATAAATTTTTGAGTTTGGCACATCCATGGAAAGGTCTGTTAATTCTCTATTCAGAATTGAAAACTGCAACCCGTTACGAGCCTTGGTTGCGGAAATATCTCCATCCGCACCCGATGACTTTTTTAGATTTGGGTCAATTTTCAGTAAAATCACTCCGGGTGGCCATATTTCGATAACCAGACCTCGCAGAACCCTCTGGTTTTCACCCGTGAAAAGCTCTTACAAAATTGACTAGACATTTTGAAAACCGCAACCTTTTCCAAGGCGTGGTTTCTGAAATATCGCCACCCAAACACATTGAGAGGTAGTTAAAGCTCAAAAATCTGTGGAATCAGTGAAATCACTTTGGATGGCCATATTTCGATAGCCAGACCACGCAGGACGATTTGGCTTGCATGTGTGTGTAGGTATTGAACAGACCTTTCGTTTGATGTGCATCTCGGTGGGATTGGTGAACTTCGACAAAATAATGATTTTTAAAGACAAGTGGTTAGTCCATGATTTTTGCCAAAATTAATAAAAAAATAAATTTTTGAGTTTGGCACATCCATGGAAAGGTCTGTTAATTCTCTATTCAGAATTGAAAACTGCAACCCGTTACGAGCCTTGGTTGCGGAAATATCTCCATCCGCACCCGATGACTTTTTTAGATTTGGGTCAATTTTCAGTAAAATCACTCTGGGTGGCCATATTTCGATAACCAGGCCTCGCAGAACCCTCTGGTTTTCACCCGTGAAAAGCTCTTACAAAATTGACTAGACATTTTGAAAACCGCAACCTTTTCCAAGGCGTGGTTTCTGAAATATCGCCACCCAAACACATTGAGAGGTAGTTAAAGCTCAAAAATCTGTGGAATCAGTGAAATCACTTTGGATGGCCATATTTCGATAGCCAGACCACGCAGGACGATTTGGCTTGCATGTGTGTGTAGGTATTGAACAGACCTTTCGTTTGATGTGCATCTCGGTGGGATTGGTGAACTTCGACAAAATAATGATTTTTAAAGACAAGTGGTTAGTCCATGATTTTTGCCAAAATTAATAAAAAAAAATTTTTGAGTTTGGCACATCCATGGAAAGGTCTGTTAATTCTCTATTCAGAATTGAAAACTGCAACCCGTTACGAGCCTTGGTTGCGGAAATATCTCCATCCGCACCCGATGACTTTTTTAGATTTGGCTCAATTTTCAGTAAAACCACTTTGGGTGGCCATATTTCGATAACCAGGCCTCGCAGAACCTTCTGGTTTTCACCCGTGAAAAGCTCTTACAAAATTGACTAGACATTTTGAAAACCGCAACCTTTTCGAAGGCCTGGTTTCTGAAATATCGCCACCCAAACACATTGAGAGGTAGTTAAAGCTCAAAAATCTGTGGAATCAGTGAAATCACTTTGGATGGCCATATTTCGATAGCCAGACCACGCAGGACGATTTGGCTTGCATGTGTGTGTAGGTATTGAACAGACCTTTCGTTTGATGTGCATCTCGGTGGGATTGGTGAACTTCGACAAAATAATGATTTTTAAAGACAAGTGGTTAGTCCATGATTTTTGCCAAAATTAATAAAAAAATAAATTTTTGAGTTTGGCACATCCATGGAAAGGTCTGTTAATTCTCTGTTTAGAATTGAAAACTGCAACCCGTTACGAGCCTTGGTTGCGGAAATATCTCCATCCGCACCCGATGACTTTTTTTGATTTGGGTCAATTTTCAGTAAAACCATTTTGGGTGGCCATATTTCGATAACCAGGCCTCGTAGAACCTTCTGGTTTTCACCCGTGAAAAGCTCTTACAAAATTACATACATTTTGAAAACCGCAACCTTTTCCAAGGCGTGGTTTCTGAAATATCGCCACCCAAACACATTGAGAGGTAGTTAAAGCTCAAAAATCTGTGGAATCAGTGAAATCACTTTGGATGGCCATATTTCGATAGCCAGACCACGCAGGACGATTTGGCTTGCATGTGTGTGTAGGTATTGAACAGACCTTTCGTTTGATGTGCATCTCGGTGGGATTGGTGAACTTCGACAAAATAATGATTTTTAAAGACAAGTGGTTAGTCCATGATTTTTGCCAAAATTAATAAAAAAAAAATTTTGAGTTTGGCACATCCATGGAAAGGTCTGTTAATTCTCTATTCAGAATTGAAAACTGCAACCCGTTACGAGCCTTGGTTGCGGAAATATCTCCATCCGCACCCGATGACTTTTTTTGATTTGGGTCAATTTTCAGTAAAACCATTTTGGGTGGCCATATTTCGATAACCAGGCCTCGCAGAACCTTCTGGTTTTCACCCGTGAAAAGCTCTTACAAAATTACATACATTTTGAAAACCGCAACCTTTTCCAAGGCGTGGTTTCTGAAATATCGCCACCCAAACACATTGAGAGGTAGTTAAAGCTCAAAAATCTGTGGAATCAGTGAAATCACTTTGGATGGCCATATTTCGATAGCCAGACCACGCAGGACGATTTGGCTTGCATGTGTGTGTAGGTATTGAACAGACCTTTCGTTTGATGTGCATCTCGGTGGGATTGGTGAACTTCGACAAAATAATGATTTTTAAAGACAAGTGGTTAGTCCATGATTTTTGCCAAAATTAATAAAAAAATAAATTTTTGAGTTTGGCACATCCATGGAAAGGTCTGTTAATTCTCTATTCAGAATTGAAAACTGCAACCCGTTACGAGCCTTGGTTGCGGAAATATCTCCATCCGCACCCGATGACTTTTTTAGATTTGGGTCAATTTTCAGTAAAATCACTCCGGGTGGCCATATTTCGATAACCAGACCTCGCAGAACCCTCTGGTTTTCACCCGTGAAAAGCTCTTACAAAATTGACTAGACATTTTGAAAACCGCAACCTTTTCCAAGGCGTGGTTTCTGAAATATCGCCACCCAAACACATTGAGAGGTAGTTAAAGCTCAAAAATCTGTGGAATCAGTGAAATCACTTTGGATGGCCATATTTCGATAGCCAGACCACGCAGGACGATTTGGCTTGCATGTGTGTGTAGGTATTGAACAGACCTTTCGTTTGATGTGCATCTCGGTGGGATTGGTGAACTTCGACAAAATAATGATTTTTAAAGACAAGTGGTTAGTCCATGATTTTTGCCAAAATTAATAAAAAAAAAATTTTGAGTTTGGCACATCCATGGAAAGGTCTGTTAATTCTCTATTCAGAATTGAAAACTGCAACCCGTTACGAGCCTTGGTTGCGGAAATATCTCCATCCGCACCCGATGACTTTTTTTGATTTGGGTCAATTTTCAGTAAAACCATTTTGGGTGGCCATATTTCGATAACCAGGCCTCGCAGAACCTTCTGGTTTTCACCCGTGAAAAGCTCTTACAAAATTACATACATTTTGAAAACCGCAACCTTTTCCAAGGCGTGGTTTCTGAAATATCGCCACCCAAACACATTGAGAGGTAGTTAAAGCTCAAAAATCTGTGGAATCAGTGAAATCACTTTGGATGGCCATATTTCGATAGCCAGACCACGCAGGACGATTTGGCTTGCATGTGTGTGTAGGTATTGAACAGACCTTTCGTTTGATGTGCATCTCGGTGGGATTGGTGAACTTCGACAAAATAATGATTTTTAAAGACAAGTGGTTAGTCCATGATTTTTGCCAAAATTAATAAAAAAATAAATTTTTGAGTTTGGCACATCCATGGAAAGGTCTGTTAATTCTCTATTCAGAATTGAAAACTGCAACCCGTTACGAGCCTTGGTTGCGGAAATATCTCCATCCGCACCCGATGACTTTTTTAGATTTGGCTCAATTTTCAGTAAAATCACTCTGGGTGGCCATATTTCGATAACCAGGCCTCGCAGAACCCTCTGGTTTTCACCCGTGAAAAGCTCTTACAAAATTGACTAGACATTTTGAAAACCGCAACCTTTTCCAAGGCGTGGTTTCTGAAATATCGCCACCCAAACACATTGAGAGGTAGTTAAAGCTCAAAAATCTGTGGAATCAGTGAAATCACTTTGGATGGCCATATTTCGATAGCCAGACCACGCAGGACGATTTGGCTTGCATGTGTGTGTAGGTATTGAACAGACCTTTCGTTTGATGTGCATCTCGGTGGGATTGGTGAACTTCGACAAAATAATGATTTTTAAAGACAAGTGGTTAGTCCATGATTTTTGCCAAAATTAATAAAAAAAAATTTTGAGTTTGGCACATCCATGGAAAGGTCTGTTAATTCTCTATTTAGAATTGAAAACTGCAACCCGTTACGAGCCTTGGTTGCGGAAATATCTCCATCCGCACCCGATGACTTTTTTTGATTTGGGTCAATTTTCAGTAAAACCATTTTGGGTGGCCATATTTCGATAACCAGGCCTCGCAGAACCTTCTGGTTTTCACCCGTGAAAAGCTCTTACAAAATTACATACATTTTGAAAACCGCAACCTTTTCCAAGGCGTGGTTTCTGAAATATCGCCACCCAAACACATTGAGAGGTAGTTAAAGCTCAAAAATCTGTGGAATCAGTGAAATCACTTTGGATGGCCATATTTCGATAGCCAGACCACGCAGGACGATTTGGCTTGCATGTGTGTGTAGGTATTGAACAGACCTTTCGTTTGATGTGCATCTCGGTGGGATTGGTGAACTTCGACAAAATAATGATTTTTAAAGACAAGTGGTTAGTCCATGATTTTTGCCAAAATTAATAAAAAAATAAATTTTTGAGTTTGGCACATCCATGGAAAGGTCTGTTAATTCTCTATTCAGAATTGAAAACTGCAACCCGTTACGAGCCTTGGTTGCGGAAATATCTCCATCCGCACCCGATGACTTTTTTAGATTTGGGTCAATTTTCAGTAAAATCACTCTGGGTGGCCATATTTCGATAACCAGGCCTCGCAGAACCCTCTGGTTTTCACCCGTGAAAAGCTCTTACAAAATTGACTAGACATTTTGAAAACCGCAACCTTTTCCAAGGCGTGGTTTCTGAAATATCGCCACCCAAACACATTGAGAGGTAGTTAAAGCTCAAAAATCTGTGGAATCAGTGAAATCACTTTGGATGGCCATATTTCGATAGCCAGACCACGCAGGACGATTTGGCTTGCATGTGTGTGTAGGTATTGAACAGACCTTTCGTTTGATGTGCATCTCGGTGGGATTGGTGAACTTCGACAAAATAATGATTTTTAAAGACAAGTGGTTAGTCCATGATTTTTGCCAAAATTAATAAAAAAAAATTTTGAGTTTGGCACATCCATGGAAAGGTCTGTTAATTCTCTATTTAGAATTGAAAACTGCAACCCGTTACGAGCCTTGGTTGCGGAAATATCTCCATCCGCACCCGATGACTTTTTTTGATTTGGGTCAATTTTCAGTAAAACCATTTTGGGTGGCCATATTTCGATAACCAGGCCTCGCAGAACCTTCTGGTTTTCACCCGTGAAAAGCTCTTACAAAATTACATACATTTTGAAAACCGCAACCTTTTCCAAGGCGTGGTTTCTGAAATATCGCCACCCAAACACATTGAGAGGTAGTTAAAGCTCAAAAATCTGTGGAATCAGTGAAATCACTTTGGATGGCCATATTTCGATAGCCAGACCACGCAGGACGATTTGGCTTGCATGTGTGTGTAGGTATTGAACAGACCTTTCGTTTGATGTGCATCTCGGTGGGATTGGTGAACTTCGACAAAATAATGATTTTTAAAGACAAGTGGTTAGTCCATGATTTTTGCCAAAATTAATAAAAAAATAAATTTTTGAGTTTGGCACATCCATGGAAAGGTCTGTTAATTCTCTATTTAGAATTGAAAACTGCAACCCGTTACGAGCCTTGGTTGCGGAAATATCTCCATCCGCACCCGATGACTTTTTTTGATTTGGGTCAATTTTCAGTAAAACCATTTTGGGTGGCCATATTTCGATAACCAGGCCTCGTAGAACCTTCTGGTTTTCACCCGTGAAAAGCTCTTACAAAATTACATACATTTTGAAAACCGCAACCTTTTCCAAGGCGTGGTTTCTGAAATATCGCCACCCAAACACATTGAGAGGTAGTTAAAGCTCAAAAATCTGTGGAATCAGTGAAATCACTTTGGATGGCCATATTTCGATAGCCAGACCACGCAGGACGATTTGGCTTGCATGTGTGTGTAGGTATTGAACAGACCTTTCGTTTGATGTGCATCTCGGTGGGATTGGTGAACTTCGACAAAATAATGATTTTTAAAGACAAGTGGTTAGTCCATGATTTTTGCCAAAATTAATAAAAAAATAAATTTTTGAGTTTGGCACATCCATGGAAAGGTCTGTTAATTCTCTATTCAGAATTGAAAACTGCAACCCGTTACGAGCCTTGGTTGCGGAAATATCTCCATCCGCACCCGATGACTTTTTTAGATTTGGGTCAATTTTCAGTAAAACCACTTTGGGTGGCCATATTTCGATAACCAGGCCTCGCAGAACCTTCTGGTTTTCACCCGTGAAAAGCTCTTACAAAATTACATACATTTTGAAAACCGCAACCTTTTCGAATACGTGGTTTCTGAAATATCGCCACCCAAACACATTGAGAGGTAGTTAAAGCTCAAAAATCTGTGGAATCAGTGAAATCACTTTGGATGGCCATATTTCGATAGCCAGACCACGCAGGACGATTTGGCTTACATGTGTGTGTAGGTATTGAACAGACCTTTCGTTTGATGTGCATCTCGGTGGGATTGGTGAACTTCGACAAAATAATGATTTTTAAAGACAAGTGGTTAGTCCATGATTTTTGCCAAAATTAATAAAAAAATAAATTTTTGAGTTTGGCACATCCATGGAAAGGTCTGTTAATTCTCTATTCAGAATTGAAAACTGCAACCCGTTACGAGCCTTGGTTGCGGAAATATCTCCATCCGCACCCGATGACTTTTTTAGATTTGGGTCAATTTTCAGTAAAACCACTTTGGGTGGCCATATTTCGATAACCAGGCCTCGCAGAACCTTCTGGTTTTCACCCGTGAAAAGCTCTTACAAAATTACATACATTTTGAAAACCGCAACCTTTTCCAAGGCGTGGTTTCTGAAATATCGCCACCCAAACACATTGAGAGGTAGTAAAAGCTCAAAAATCTGTGGAATCAGTGAAATCACTTTGGATAGCCATATTTCGATAGCCAGACCACGCAGGACGATTTGGCTTGCATGTGTGTGTAGGTATTGAACAGACCTTTCGTTTGATGTGCATCTCGGTGGGATTGGTGAACTTCGACAAAATAATGATTTTTAAAGAAAGTGGTTAGTCCATGATTTTTGCCAAAATTAATAAAAAAATAAATTTTTGAGTTTGGCACATCCATGGAAAGGTCTGTTAATTCTCTATTTAGAATTGAAAACTGCAAACCGTTACGAGCCTTGGTTGCGGAAATATCTCCATCCGCACCCGATGACTTTTTTTGATTTGGGTCAATTTTCAGTAAAACCATTTTGGGTGGCCATATTTCGATAACCAGGCCTCGCAGAACCTTCTGGTTTTCACCCGTGAAAAGCTCTTACAAAATTACATACATTTTGAAAACCGCAACCTTTTCCAAGGCGTGGTTTCTGAAATATCGCCACCCAAACACATTGAGAGGTAGTTAAAGCTCAAAAATCTGTGGAATCAGTGAAATCACTTTGGATGGCCATATTTCGATAGCCAGACCACGCAGGACGATTTGGCTTGCATGTGTGTGTAGGTATTGAACAGACCTTTCGTTTGATGTGCATCTCGGTGGGATTGGTGAACTTCGACAAAATAATGATTTTTAAAGACAAGTGGTTAGTCCATGATTTTTGCCAAAATTAATAAAAAAAAATTTTTGAGTTTGGCACATCCATGGAAAGGTCTGTTAATTCTCTATTCAGAATTGAAAACTGCAACCCGTTACGAGCCTTGGTTGCGGAAATATCTCCATCCGCACCCGATGACTTTTTTTGATTTGGGTCAATTTTCAGTAAAACCATTTTGGGTGGCCATATTTCGATAACCAGGCCTCGTAGAACCTTCTGGTTTTCACCCGTGAAAAGCTCTTACAAAATTACATACATTTTGAAAACCGCAACCTTTTCCAAGGCGTGGTTTCCGAAATATCGCCACCCAAACACATTGAGAGGTAGTTAAAGCTCAAAAATCTGTGGAATCAGTGAAATCACTTTGGATGGCCATATTTCGATAGCCAGACCACGCAGGACGATTTGGCTTGCATGTGTGTGTAGGTATTGAACAGACCTTTCGTTTGATGTGCATCTCGGTGGGATTGGTGAACTTCGACAAAATAATGATTTTTAAAGACAAGTGGTTAGTCCATGATTTTTGCCAAAATTAATAAAAAAATAAATTTTTGAGTTTGGCACATCCATGGAAAGGTCTGTTAATTCTCTATTCAGAATTGAAAACTGCAACCCGTTACGAGCCTTGGTTGCGGAAATATCTCCATCCGCACCCGATGACTTTTTTAGATTTGGGTCAATTTTCAGTAAAATCACTCTGGGTGGCCATATTTCGATAACCAGGCCTCGCAGAACCCTCTGGTTTTCACCCGTGAAAAGCTCTTACAAAATTGACTAGACATTTTGAAAACCGCAACCTTTTCCAAGGCGTGGTTTCTGAAATATCGCCACCCAAACACATTGAGAGGTAGTTAAAGCTCAAAAATCTGTGGAATCAGTGAAATCACTTTGGATGGCCATATTTCGATAGCCAGACCACGCAGGACGATTTGGCTTGCATGTGTGTGTAGGTATTGAACAGACCTTTCGTTTGATGTGCATCTCGGTGGGATTGGTGAACTTCGACAAAATAATGATTTTTAAAGACAAGTGGTTAGTCCATGATTTTTGCCAAAATTAATAAAAAAAAATTTTGAGTTTGGCACATCCATGGAAAGGTCTGTTAATTCTCTATTCAGAATTGAAAACTGCAACCCGTTACGAGCCTTGGTTGCGGAAATATCTCCATCCGCACCCGATGACTTTTTTTGATTTGGGTCAATTTTCAGTAAAACCATTTTGGGTGGCCATATTTCGATAACCAGGCCTCGCAGAACCTTCTGGTTTTCACCCGTGAAAAGCTCTTACAAAATTACATACATTTTGAAAACCGCAACCTTTTCCAAGGCGTGGTTTCTGAAATATCGCCACCCAAACACATTGAGAGGTAGTTAAAGCTCAAAAATCTGTGGAATCAGTGAAATCACTTTGGATGGCCATATTTCGATAGCCAGACCACGCAGGACGATTTGGCTTGCATGTGTGTGTAGGTATTGAACAGACCTTTCGTTTGATGTGCATCTCGGTGGGATTGGTGAACTTCGACAAAATAATGATTTTTAAAGACAAGTGGTTATAGACCATGATTTTTGCCAAAATTAAAAAAAAAATAAATTTTTGAGTTTGGCACATCCATGGAAAGGTCTCTTAATTCTCTATTCAGAATTGAAAACTGCAACCCGTTACGAGCCTTGGTTGCGGAAATATCTCCATCCGCACCCGATGACTTTTTTAGATTTGGGTCAATTTTCAGTAAAATCACTCTGGGTGGCCATATTTCGATAACCAGGCCTCGCAGAACCCTCTGGTTTTCACCCGTGAAAAGCTCTTACAAAATTGACTAGACATTTTGAAAACCGCAACCTTTTCCAAGGCGTGGTTTCTGAAATATCGCCACCCAAACACATTGAGAGGTAGTTAAAGCTCAAAAATCTGTAGAATCAGTGAAATCACTTTGGATGGCCATATTTCGATAGCCAGACCACGCAGGACGATTTGGCTTGCATGTGTGTGTAGGTATTGAACAGACCTTTCGTTTGATGTGCATCTCGGTGGGATTGGTGAACTTCGACAAAATAATGATTTTTAAAGACAAGTGGTTAGTCCATGATTTTTGCCAAAATTAATAAAAAAAAAATTTTGAGTTTGGCACATCCATGGAAAGGTCTGTTAATTCTCTATTCAGAATTGAAAACTGCAACCCGTTACGAGCCTTGGTTGCGGAAATATCTCCATCCGCACCCGATGACTTTTTTAGATTTGGCTCAATTTTCAGTAAAATCACTCTGGGTGGCCATATTTCGATAACCAGGCCTCGCAGAACCTTCTGGTTTTCACCCGTGAAAAGCTCTTACAAAATTACATACATTTTGAAAACCGCAACCTTTTCGAAGGCCTGGTTTCTGAAATATCGCCACCCAAACACATTGAGAGGTAGTTAAAGCTCAAAAATCTGTGGAATCAGTGAAATCACTTTGGATGGCCATATTTCGATAGCCAGACCACGCAGGACGATTTGGCTTGCATGTGTGTGTAGGTATTGAACAGACCTTTCGTTTGATGTGCATCTCGGTGGGATTGGTGAACTTCGACAAAATAATGATTTTTAAAGACAAGTGGTTAGTCCATGATTTTTGCCAAAATTAATAAAAAAATAAATTTTTGAGTTTGGCACATCCATGGAAAGGTCTGTTAATTCTCTATTTAGAATTGAAAACTGCAACCCGTTACGAGCCTTGGTTGCGGAAATATCTCCATCCGCACCCGATGACTTTTTTTGATTTGGGTCAATTTTCAGTAAAACCATTTTGGGTGGCCATATTTCGATAACCAGGCCTCGTAGAACCTTCTGGTTTTCACCCGTGAAAAGCTCTTACAAAATTACATACATTTTGAAAACCGCAACCTTTTCCAAGGCGTGGTTTCTGAAATATCGCCACCCAAACACATTGAGAGGTAGTTAAAGCTCAAAAATCTGTGGAATCAGTGAAATCACTTTGGATGGCCATATTTCGATAGCCAGACCACGCAGGACGATTTGGCTTGCATGTGTGTGTAGGTATTGAACAGACCTTTCGTTTGATGTGCATCTCGGTGGGATTGGTGAACTTCGACAAAATAATGATTTTTAAAGACAAGTGGTTAGTCCATGATTTTTGCCAAAATTAATAAAAAAATAAATTTTTGAGTTTGGCACATCCATGGAAAGGTCTGTTAATTCTCTATTCAGAATTGAAAACTGCAACCCGTTACGAGCCTTGGTTGCGGAAATATCTCCATCCGCACCCGATGACTTTTTTAGATTTGGGTCAATTTTCAGTAAAACCACTTTGGGTGGCCATATTTCGATAACCAGGCCTCGCAGAACCTTCTGGTTTTCACCCGTGAAAAGCTCTTACAAAATTACATACATTTTGAAAACCGCAACCTTTTCCAAGGCGTGGTTTCTGAAATATCGCCACCCAAACACATTGAGAGGTAGTAAAAGCTCAAAAATCTGTGGAATCAGTGAAATCACTTTGGATAGCCATATTTCGATAGCCAGACCACGCAGGACGATTTGGCTTGCATGTGTGTGTAGGTATTGAACAGACCTTTCGTTTGATGTGCATCTCGGTGGGATTGGTGAACTTCGACAAAATAATGATTTTTAAAGACAAGTGGTTAGTCCATGATTTTTGCCAAAATTAATAAAAAAATAAATTTTTGAGTTTGGCACATCCATGGAAAGGTCTGTTAATTCTCTATTCAGAATTGAAAACTGCAACCCGTTACGAGCCTTGGTTGCGGAAATATCTCCATCCGCACCCGATGACTTTTTTAGATTTGGGTCAATTTTCAGTAAAACCACTTTGGGTGGCCATATTTCGATAACCAGGCCTCGCAGAACCTTCTGGTTTTCACCCGTGAAAAGCTCTTACAAAATTACATACATTTTGAAAACCGCAACCTTTTCCAAGGCGTGGTTTCTGAAATATCGCCACCCAAACACATTGAGAGGTAGTAAAAGCTCAAAAATCTGTGGAATCAGTGAAATCACTTTGGATAGCCATATTTCGATAGCCAGACCACGCAGGACGATTTGGCTTGCATGTGTGTGTAGGTATTGAACAGACCTTTCGTTTGATGTGCATCTCGGTGGGATTGGTGAACTTCGACAAAATAATGATTTTTAAAGACAAGTGGTTAGTCCATGATTTTTGCCAAAATTAATAAAAAAATAAATTTTTGAGTTTGGCACATCCATGGAAAGGTCTGTTAATTCTCTATTCAGAATTGAAAACTGCAACCCGTTACGAGCCTTGGTTGCGGAAATATCTCCATCCGCACCCGATGACTTTTTTAGATTTGGGTCAATTTTCAGTAAAACCACTTTGGGTGGCCATATTTCGATAACCAGGCCTCGCAGGACCTTCTGGTTTTCACCCGTGAAAAGCTCTTACAAAATTACATACATTTTGAAAACCGCAACCTTTTCCAAGGCGTGGTTTCTGAAATATCGCCACCCAAACACATTGAGAGGTAGTTAAAGCTCAAAAATCTGTGGAATCAGTGAAATCACTTTGGATGGCCATATTTCGATAGCCAGACCACGCAGGACGATTTGGCTTGCATGTGTGTGTAGGTATTGAACAGACCTTTCGTTTGATGTGCATCTCGGTGGGATTGGTGAACTTCGACAAAATAATGATTTTTAAAGACAAGTGGTTAGTCCATGATTTTTGCCAAAATTAATAAAAAAATAAATTTTTGAGTTTGGCACATCCATGGAAAGGTCTGTTAATTCTCTATTTAGAATTGAAAACTGCAACCCGTTACGAGCCTTGGTTGCGGAAATATCTCCATCCGCACCCGATGACTTTTTTTGATTTGGGTCAATTTTCAGTAAAACCATTTTGGGTGGCCATATTTCGATAACCAGGCCTCGTAGAACCTTCTGGTTTTCACCCGTGAAAAGCTCTTACAAAATTACATACATTTTGAAAACCGCAACCTTTTCCAAGGCGTGGTTTCTGAAATATCGCCACCCAAACACATTGAGAGGTAGTTAAAGCTCAAAAATCTGTGGAATCAGTGAAATCACTTTGGATGGCCATATTTCGATAGCCAGACCACGCAGGACGATTTGGCTTGCATGTGTGTGTAGGTATTGAACAGACCTTTCGTTTGATGTGCATCTCGGTGGGATTGGTGAACTTCGACAAAATAATGATTTTTAAAGACAAGTGGTTAGTCCATGATTTTTGCCAAAATTAATAAAAAAATAAATTTTTGAGTTTGGCACATCCATGGAAAGGTCTGTTAATTCTCTATTCAGAATTGAAAACTGCAACCCGTTACGAGCCTTGGTTGCGGAAATATCTCCATCCGCACCCGATGACTTTTTTAGATTTGGGTCAATTTTCAGTAAAATCACTCTGGGTGGCCATATTTCGATAACCAGGCCTCGCAGAACCTTCTGGTTTTCACCCGTGAAAAGCTCTTACAAAATTACATACATTTTGAAAACCGCAACCTTTTCGAAGGCCTGGTTTCTGAAATATCGCCACCCAAACACATTGAGAGGTAGTTAAAGCTCAAAAATCTGTGGAATCAGTGAAATCACTTTGGATGGCCATATTTCGATAGCCAGACCACGCAGGACGATTTGGCTTGCATGTGTGTGTAGGTATTGAACAGACCTTTCGTTTGATGTGCATCTCGGTGGGATTGGTGAACTTCGACAAAATAATGATTTTTAAAGACAAGTGGTTAGTCCATGATTTTTGCCAAAATTAATAAAAAAATAAATTTTTGAGTTTGGCACATCCATGGAAAGGTCTGTTAATTCTCTATTTAGAATTGAAAACTGCAACCCGTTACGAGCCTTGGTTGCGGAAATATCTCCATCCGCACCCGATGACTTTTTTTGATTTGGGTCAATTTTCAGTAAAACCATTTTGGGTGGCCATATTTCGATAACCAGGCCTCGTAGAACCTTCTGGTTTTCACCCGTGAAAAGCTCTTACAAAATTACATACATTTTGAAAACCGCAACCTTTTCCAAGGCGTGGTTTCTGAAATATCGCCACCCAAACACATTGAGAGGTAGTTAAAGCTCAAAAATCTGTGGAATCAGTGAAATCACTTTGGATGGCCATATTTCGATAGCCAGACCACGCAGGACGATTTGGCTTGCATGTGTGTGTAGGTATTGAACAGACCTTTCGTTTGATGTGCATCTCGGTGGGATTGGTGAACTTCGACAAAATAATGATTTTTAAAGACAAGTGGTTAGTCCATGATTTTTGCCAAAATTAATAAAAAAAAATTTTTGAGTTTGGCACATCCATGGAAAGGTCTGTTAATTCTCTATTCAGAATTGAAAACTGCAACCCGTTACGAGCCTTGGTTGCGGAAATATCTCCATCCGCACCCGATGACTTTTTTTGATTTGGGTCAATTTTCAGTAAAACCATTTTGGGTGGCCATATTTCGATAACCAGGCCTCGTAGAACCTTCTGGTTTTCACCCGTGAAAAGCTCTTACAAAATTACATACATTTTGAAAACCGCAACCTTTTCCAAGGCGTGGTTTCCGAAATATCGCCACCCAAACACATTGAGAGGTAGTTAAAGCTCAAAAATCTGTGGAATCAGTGAAATCACTTTGGATGGCCATATTTCGATAGCCAGACCACGCAGGACGATTTGGCTTGCATGTGTGTGTAGGTATTGAACAGACCTTTCGTTTGATGTGCATCTCGGTGGGATTGGTGAACTTCGACAAAATAATGATTTTTAAAGACAAGTGGTTAGTCCATGATTTTTGCCAAAATTAATAAAAAAATAAATTTTTGAGTTTGGCACATCCATGGAAAGGTCTGTTAATTCTCTATTCAGAATTGAAAACTGCAACCCGTTACGAGCCTTGGTTGCGGAAATATCTCCATCCGCACCCGATGACTTTTTTAGATTTGGGTCAATTTTCAGTAAAATCACTCTGGGTGGCCATATTTCGATAACCAGGCCTCGCAGAACCCTCTGGTTTTCACCCGTGAAAAGCTCTTACAAAATTGACTAGACATTTTGAAAACCGCAACCTTTTCCAAGGCGTGGTTTCTGAAATATCGCCACCCAAACACATTGAGAGGTAGTTAAAGCTCAAAAATCTGTGGAATCAGTGAAATCACTTTGGATGGCCATATTTCGATAGCCAGACCACGCAGGACGATTTGGCTTGCATGTGTGTGTAGGTATTGAACAGACCTTTCGTTTGATGTGCATCTCGGTGGGATTGGTGAACTTCGACAAAATAATGATTTTTAAAGACAAGTGGTTAGTCCATGATTTTTGCCAAAATTAATAAAAAAAAAATTTTGAGTTTGGCACATCCATGGAAAGGTCTGTTAATTCTCTATTCAGAATTGAAAACTGCAACCCGTTACGAGCCTTGGTTGCGGAAATATCTCCATCCGCACCCGATGACTTTTTTAGATTTGGCTCAATTTTCAGTAAAATCACTCTGGGTGGCCATATTTCGATAACCAGGCCTCGCAGAACCTTCTGGTTTTCACCCGTGAAAAGCTCTTACAAAATTACATACATTTTGAAAACCGCAACCTTTTCGAAGGCCTGGTTTCTGAAATATCGCCACCCAAACACATTGAGAGGTAGTTAAAGCTCAAAAATCTGTGGAATCAGTGAAATCACTTTGGATGGCCATATTTCGATAGCCAGACCACGCAGGACGATTTGGCTTGCATGTGTGTGTAGGTATTGAACAGACCTTTCGTTTGATGTGCATCTCGGTGGGATTGGTGAACTTCGACAAAATAATGATTTTTAAAGACAAGTGGTTAGTCCATGATTTTTGCCAAAATTAATAAAAAAATAAATTTTTGAGTTTGGCACATCCATGGAAAGGTCTGTTAATTCTCTATTTAGAATTGAAAACTGCAACCCGTTACGAGCCTTGGTTGCGGAAATATCTCCATCCGCACCCGATGACTTTTTTTGATTTGGGTCAATTTTCAGTAAAACCATTTTGGGTGGCCATATTTCGATAACCAGGCCTCGTAGAACCTTCTGGTTTTCACCCGTGAAAAGCTCTTACAAAATTACATACATTTTGAAAACCGCAACCTTTTCCAAGGCGTGGTTTCTGAAATATCGCCACCCAAACACATTGAGAGGTAGTTAAAGCTCAAAAATCTGTGGAATCAGTGAAATCACTTTGGATGGCCATATTTCGATAGCCAGACCACGCAGGACGATTTGGCTTGCATGTGTGTGTAGGTATTGAACAGACCTTTCGTTTGATGTGCATCTCGGTGGGATTGGTGAACTTCGACAAAATAATGATTTTTAAAGACAAGTGGTTAGTCCATGATTTTTGCCAAAATTAATAAAAAAATAAATTTTTGAGTTTGGCACATCCATGGAAAGGTCTGTTAATTCTCTATTCAGAATTGAAAACTGCAACCCGTTACGAGCCTTGGTTGCGGAAATATCTCCATCCGCACCCGATGACTTTTTTAGATTTGGGTCAATTTTCAGTAAAACCACTTTGGGTGGCCATATTTCGATAACCAGGCCTCGCAGAACCTTCTGGTTTTCACCCGTGAAAAGCTCTTACAAAATTACATACATTTTGAAAACCGCAACCTTTTCCAAGGCGTGGTTTCTGAAATATCGCCACCCAAACACATTGAGAGGTAGTAAAAGCTCAAAAATCTGTGGAATCAGTGAAATCACTTTGGATAGCCATATTTCGATAGCCAGACCACGCAGGACGATTTGGCTTGCATGTGTGTGTAGGTATTGAACAGACCTTTCGTTTGATGTGCATCTCGGTGGGATTGGTGAACTTCGACAAAATAATGATTTTTAAAGACAAGTGGTTAGTCCATGATTTTTGCCAAAATTAATAAAAAAATAAATTTTTGAGTTTGGCACATCCATGGAAAGGTCTGTTAATTCTCTATTCAGAATTGAAAACTGCAACCCGTTACGAGCCTTGGTTGCGGAAATATCTCCATCCGCACCCGATGACTTTTTTAGATTTGGGTCAATTTTCAGTAAAACCACTTTGGGTGGCCATATTTCGATAACCAGGCCTCGCAGAACCTTCTGGTTTTCACCCGTGAAAAGCTCTTACAAAATTACATACATTTTGAAAACCGCAACCTTTTCCAAGGCGTGGTTTCTGAAATATCGCCACCCAAACACATTGAGAGGTAGTAAAAGCTCAAAAATCTGTGGAATCAGTGAAATCACTTTGGATAGCCATATTTCGATAGCCAGACCACGCAGGACGATTTGGCTTGCATGTGTGTGTAGGTATTGAACAGACCTTTCGTTTGATGTGCATCTCGGTGGGATTGGTGAACTTCGACAAAATAATGATTTTTAAAGACAAGTGGTTAGTCCATGATTTTTGCCAAAATTAATAAAAAAATAAATTTTTGAGTTTGGCACATCCATGGAAAGGTCTGTTAATTCTCTATTCAGAATTGAAAACTGCAACCCGTTACGAGCCTTGGTTGCGGAAATATCTCCATCCGCACCCGATGACTTTTTTAGATTTGGGTCAATTTTCAGTAAAACCACTTTGGGTGGCCATATTTCGATAACCAGGCCTCGCAGAACCTTCTGGTTTTCACCCGTGAAAAGCTCTTACAAAATTACATACATTTTGAAAACCGCAACCTTTTCCAAGGCGTGGTTTCTGAAATATCGCCACCCAAACACATTGAGAGGTAGTAAAAGCTCAAAAATCTGTGGAATCAGTGAAATCACTTTGGATAGCCATATTTCGATAGCCAGACCACGCAGGACGATTTGGCTTGCATGTGTGTGTAGGTATTGAACAGACCTTTCGTTTGATGTGCATCTCGGTGGGATTGGTGAACTTCGACAAAATAATGATTTTTAAAGACAAGTGGTTAGTCCATGATTTTTGCCAAAATTAATAAAAAAATAAATTTTTGAGTTTGGCACATCCATGGAAAGGTCTGTTAATTCTCTATTCAGAATTGAAAACTGCAACCCGTTACGAGCCTTGGTTGCGGAAATATCTCCATCCGCACCCGATGACTTTTTTAGATTTGGGTCAATTTTCAGTAAAACCACTTTGGGTGGCCATATTTCGATAACCAGGCCTCGCAGAACCTTCTGGTTTTCACCCGTGAAAAGCTCTTACAAAATTACATACATTTTGAAAACCGCAACCTTTTCCAAGGCGTGGTTTCTGAAATATCGCCACCCAAACACATTGAGAGGTAGTAAAAGCTCAAAAATCTGTGGAATCAGTGAAATCACTTTGGATAGCCATATTTCGATAGCCAGACCACGCAGGACGATTTGGCTTGCATGTGTGTGTAGGTATTGAACAGACCTTTCGTTTGATGTGCATCTCGGTGGGATTGGTGAACTTCGACAAAATAATGATTTTTAAAGACAAGTGGTTAGTCCATGATTTTTGCCAAAATTAATAAAAAAATAAATTTTTGAGTTTGGCACATCCATGGAAAGGTCTGTTAATTCTCTATTCAGAATTGAAAACTGCAACCCGTTACGAGCCTTGGTTGCGGAAATATCTCCATCCGCACCCGATGACTTTTTTAGATTTGGGTCAATTTTCAGTAAAACCACTTTGGGTGGCCATATTTCGATAACCAGGCCTCGCAGGACCTTCTGGTTTTCACCCGTGAAAAGCTCTTACAAAATTACATACATTTTGAAAACCGCAACCTTTTCCAAGGCGTGGTTTCTGAAATATCGCCACCCAAACACATTGAGAGGTAGTTAAAGCTCAAAAATCTGTGGAATCAGTGAAATCACTTTGGATGGCCATATTTCGATAGCCAGACCACGCAGGACGATTTGGCTTGCATGTGTGTGTAGGTATTGAACAGACCTTTCGTTTGATGTGCATCTCGGTGGGAGTGGTGAACTTCGACAAAATAATGATTTTTAAAGACAAGTGGTTAGTCCATGATTTTTGCCAAAATTAATAAAAAAATAAATTTTTGAGTTTGGCACATCCATGGAAAGGTCTGTTAATTCTCTATTTAGAATTGAAAACTGCAACCCGTTACGAGCCTTGGTTGCGGAAATATCTCCATCCGCACCCGATGACTTTTTTTGATTTGGGTCAATTTTCAGTAAAACCATTTTGGGTGGCCATATTTCGATAACCAGGCCTCGTAGAACCTTCTGGTTTTCACCCGTGAAAAGCTCTTACAAAATTACATACATTTTGAAAACCGCAACCTTTTCGAAGGCGTGGTTTCTGAAATATCGCCACCCAAACACATTGAGAGGTAGTTAAAGCTCAAAAATCTGTGGAATCAGTGAAATCACTTTGGATGGCCATATTTCGATAGCCAGACCACGCAGGACGATTTGGCTTGCATGTGTGTGTAGGTATTGAACAGACCTTTCGTTTGATGTGCATCTCGGTGGGATTGGTGAACTTCGACAAAATAATGATTTTTAAAGACAAGTGGTTAGTCCATGATTTTTGCCAAAATTAATAAAAAAATAAATTTTTGAGTTTGGCACATCCATGGAAAGGTCTGTTAATTCTCTATTCAGAATTGAAAACTGCAACCCGTTACGAGCCTTGGTTGCGGAAATATCTTCATCCGCACCCGATGACTTTTTTAGATTTGGGTCAATTTTCAGTAAAACCACTTTGGGTGGCCATATTTCGATAACCAGGCCTCGCAGAACCTTCTGGTTTTCACCCGTGAAAAGCTCTTACAAAATTACATACATTTTGAAAACCGCAACCTTTTCCAAGGCGTGGTTTCTGAAATATCGCCACCCAAACACATTGAGAGGTAGTAAAAGCTCAAAAATCTGTGGAATCAGTGAAATCACTTTGGATAGCCATATTTCGATAGCCAGACCACGCAGGACGATTTGGCTTGCATGTGTGTGTAGGTATTGAACAGACCTTTCGTTTGATGTGCATCTCGGTGGGATTGGTGAACTTCGACAAAATAATGATTTTTAAAGACAAGTGGTTAGTCCATGATTTTTGCCAAAATTAATAAAAAAATAAATTTTTGAGTTTGGCACATCCATGGAAAGGTCTGTTAATTCTCTATTCAGAATTGAAAACTGCAACCCGTTACGAGCCTTGGTTGCGGAAATATCTCCATCCGCACCCGATGACTTTTTTAGATTTGGGTCAATTTTCAGTAAAACCACTTTGGGTGGCCATATTTCGATAACCAGGCCTCGCAGAACCTTCTGGTTTTCACCCGTGAAAAGCTCTTACAAAATTACATACATTTTGAAAACCGCAACCTTTTCCAAGGCGTGGTTTCTGAAATATCGCCACCCAAACACATTGAGAGGTAGTAAAAGCTCAAAAATCTGTGGAATCAGTGAAATCACTTTGGATAGCCATATTTCGATAGCCAGACCACGCAGGACGATTTGGCTTGCATGTGTGTGTAGGTATTGAACAGACCTTTCGTTTGATGTGCATCTCGGTGGGATTGGTGAACTTCGACAAAATAATGATTTTTAAAGACAAGTGGTTATAGACCATGATTTTTGCCAAAATTAAAAAAAAAATAAATTTTTGAGTTTGGCACATCCATGGAAAGGTCTCTTAATTCTCTATTCAGAATTGAAAACTGCAACCCGTTACGAGCCTTGGTTGCGGAAATATCTCCATCCGCACCCGATGACTTTTTTAGATTTGGGTCAATTTTCAGTAAAATCACTCTGGGTGGCCATATTTCGATAACCAGGCCTCGCAGAACCCTCTGGTTTTCACCCGTGAAAAGCTCTTACAAAATTACATACATTTTGAAAACCGCAACCTTTTCCAAGGCGTGGTTTCTGAAATATCGCCACCCAAACACATTGAGAGGTAGTTAAAGCTCAAAAATCTGTGGAATCAGTGAAATCACTTTGGATGGCCATATTTCGATAGCCAGACCACGCAGGACGATTTGGCTTGCATGTGTGTGTAGGTATTGAACAGACCTTTCGTTTGATGTGCATCTCGGTGGGATTGGTGAACTTCGACAAAATAATGATTTTTAAAGACAAGTGGTTAGTCCATGATTTTTGCCAAAATTAATAAAAAAATAAATTTTTGAGTTTGGCACATCCATGGAAAGGTCTGTTAATTCTCTATTCAGAATTGAAAACTGCAACCCGTTACGAGCCTTGGTTGCGGAAATATCTCCATCCGCACCCGATGACTTTTTTAGATTTGGGTCAATTTTCAGTAAAACCACTTTGGGTGGCCATATTTCGATAACCAGGCCTCGCAGAACCTTCTGGTTTTCACCCGTGAAAAGCTCTTACAAAATTACATACATTTTGAAAACCGCAACCTTTTCGAAGGCGTGGTTTCTGAAATATCGCCACCCAAACACATTGAGAGGTAGTTAAAGCTCAAAAATCTGTGGAATCAGTGAAATCACTTTGGATGGCCATATTTCGATAGCCAGACCACGCAGGACGATTTGGCTTACATGTGTGTGTAGGTATTGAACAGACCTTTCGTTTGATGTGCATCTCGGTGGGATTGGTGAACTTCGACAAAATAATGATTTTTAAAGACAAGTGGTTAGTCCATGATTTTTGCCAAAATTAATAAAAAAATAAATTTTTGAGTTTGGCACATCCATGGAAAGGTCTGTTAATTCTCTATTCAGAATTGAAAACTGCAACCCGTTACGAGCCTTGGTTGCGGAAATATCTCCATCCGCAACCGATGACTTTTTTAGATTTGGGTCAATTTTCAGTAAAACCACTTTGGGTGGCCATATTTCGATAACCAGGCCTCGCAGAACCTTCTGGTTTTCACCCGTGAAAAGCTCTTACAAAATTACATACATTTTGAAAACCGCAACCTTTTCCAAGGCGTGGTTTCTGAAATATCGCCACCCAAACACATTGAGAGGTAGTAAAAGCTCAAAAATCTGTGGAATCAGTGAAATCACTTTGGATAGCCATATTTCGATAGCCAGACCACGCAGGACGATTTGGCTTGCATGTGTGTGTAGGTATTGAACAGACCTTTCGTTTGATGTGCATCTCGGTGGGATTGGTGAACTTCGACAAAATAATGATTTTTAAAGACAAGTGGTTATAGACCATGATTTTTGCCAAAATTAAAAAAAAAATAAATTTTTGAGTTTGGCACATCCATGGAAAGGTCTCTTAATTCTCTATTCAGAATTGAAAACTGCAACCCGTTACGAGCCTTGGTTGCGGAAATATCTCCATCCGCACCCGATGACTTTTTTAGATTTGGGTCAATTTTCAGTAAAATCACTCTGGGTGGCCATATTTCGATAACCAGGCCTCGCAGAACCCTCTGGTTTTCACCCGTGAAAAGCTCTTACAAAATTGACTAGACATTTTGAAAACCGCAACCTTTTCCAAGGCGTGGTTTCTGAAATATCGCCACCCAAACACATTGAGAGGTAGTTAAAGCTCAAAAATCTGTGGAATCAGTGAAATCACTTTGGATGGCCATATTTCGATAGCCAGACCACGCAGGACGATTTGGCTTGCATGTGTGTGTAGGTATTGAACAGACCTTTCGTTTGATGTGCATCTCGGTGGGATTGGTGAACTTCGACAAAATAATGATTTTTAAAGACAAGTGGTTAGTCCATGATTTTTGCCAAAATTAATAAAAAAAAATTTTTGAGTTTGGCACATCCATGGAAAGGTCTGTTAATTCTCTATTCAGAATTGAAAACTGCAACCCGTTACGAGCCTTGGTTGCGGAAATATCTCCATCCGCACCCGATGACTTTTTTTGATTTGGGTCAATTTTCAGTAAAACCATTTTGGGTGGCCATATTTCGATAACCAGGCCTCGTAGAACCTTCTGGTTTTCACCCGTGAAAAGCTCTTACAAAATTACATACATTTTGAAAACCGCAACCTTTTCCAAGGCGTGGTTTCTGAAATATCGCCACCCAAACACATTGAGAGGTAGTAAAAGCTCAAAAATCTGTGGAATCAGTGAAATCACTTTGGATAGCCATATTTCGATAGCCAGACCACGCAGGACGATTTGGCTTGCATGTGTGTGTAGGTATTGAACAGACCTTTCGTTTGATGTGCATCTCGGTGGGATTGGTGAACTTCGACAAAATAATGATTTTTAAAGACAAGTGGTTAGTCCATGATTTTTGCCAAAATTAATAAAAAAATAAATTTTTGAGTTTGGCACATCCATGGAAAGGTCTGTTAATTCTCTATTCAGAATTGAAAACTGCAACCCGTTACGAGCCTTGGTTGCGGAAATATCTCCATCCGCACCCGATGACTTTTTTAGATTTGGGTCAATTTTCAGTAAAACCACTTTGGGTGGCCATATTTCGATAACCAGGCCTCGCAGAACCTTCTGGTTTTCACCCGTGAAAAGCTCTTACAAAATTACATACATTTTGAAAACCGCAACCTTTTCCAAGGCGTGGTTTCTGAAATATCGCCACCCAAACACATTGAGAGGTAGTAAAAGCTCAAAAATCTGTGGAATCAGTGAAATCACTTTGGATAGCCATATTTCGATAGCCAGACCACGCAGGACGATTTGGCTTGCATGTGTGTGTAGGTATTGAACAGAC
Source organism: Chrysotoxum bicinctum (assembly GCA_911387755.1). NCBI lineage: Eukaryota > Metazoa > Arthropoda > Insecta > Diptera > Syrphidae > Chrysotoxum > Chrysotoxum bicinctum. Next base: position 11,767,625 of record OU426991.1, on the reverse strand, counting down.
CTTTCGTTTGATGTGCATCTCGGTGGGATTGGTGAACTTCGACAAAATAATGATTTTTAAAGACAAGTGGTTAGTCCATGATTTTTGCCAAAATTAATAAAAAAATAAATTTTTGAGTTTGGCACATCCATGGAAAGGTCTGTTAATTCTCTATTCAGAATTGAAAACTGCAACCCGTTACGAGCCTTGGTTGCGGAAATATCTCCATCCGCACCCGATGACTTTTTTAGATTTGGGTCAATTTTCAGTAAAACCACTTTGGGTGGCCATATTTCGATAACCAGGCCTCGCAGAACCTTCTGGTTTTCACCCGTGAAAAGCTCTTACAAAATTACATACATTTTGAAAACCGCAACCTTTTCCAAGGCGTGGTTTCTGAAATATCGCCACCCAAACACATTGAGAGGTAGTAAAAGCTCAAAAATCTGTGGAATCAGTGAAATCACTTTGGATAGCCATATTTCGATAGCCAGACCACGCAGGACGATTTGGCTTGCATGTGTGTGTAGGTATTGAACAGACCTTTCGTTTGATGTGCATCTCGGTGGGATTGGTGAACTTCGACAAAATAATGATTTTTAAAGACAAGTGGTTAGTCCATGATTTTTGCCAAAATTAATAAAAAAATAAATTTTTGAGTTTGGCACATCCATGGAAAGGTCTGTTAATTCTCTATTCAGAATTGAAAACTGCAACCCGTTACGAGCCTTGGTTGCGGAAATATCTCCATCCGCACCCGATGACTTTTTTAGATTTGGGTCAATTTTCAGTAAAACCACTTTGGGTGGCCATATTTCGATAACCAGGCCTCGCAGGACCTTCTGGTTTTCACCCGTGAAAAGCTCTTACAAAATTACATACATTTTGAAAACCGCAACCTTTTCCAAGGCGTGGTTTCTGAAATATCGCCACCCAAACACATTGAGAGGTAGTTAAAGCTCAAAAATCTGTGGAATCAGTGAAATCACTTTGGATGGCCATATTTCGATAGCCAGACCACGCAGGACGATTTGGCTTGCATGTGTGTGTAGGTATTGAACAGACCTTTCGTTTGATGTGCATCTCGGTGGGATTGGTGAACTTCGACAAAATAATGATTTTTAAAGACAAGTGGTTAGTCCATGATTTTTGCCAAAATTAATAAAAAAATAAATTTTTGAGTTTGGCACATCCATGGAAAGGTCTGTTAATTCTCTATTTAGAATTGAAAACTGCAACCCGTTACGAGCCTTGGTTGCGGAAATATCTCCATCCGCACCCGATGACTTTTTTTGATTTGGGTCAATTTTCAGTAAAACCATTTTGGGTGGCCATATTTCGATAACCAGGCCTCGTAGAACCTTCTGGTTTTCACCCGTGAAAAGCTCTTACAAAATTACATACATTTTGAAAACCGCAACCTTTTCCAAGGCGTGGTTTCTGAAATATCGCCACCCAAACACATTGAGAGGTAGTTAAAGCTCAAAAATCTGTGGAATCAGTGAAATCACTTTGGATGGCCATATTTCGATAGCCAGACCACGCAGGACGATTTGGCTTGCATGTGTGTGTAGGTATTGAACAGACCTTTCGTTTGATGTGCATCTCGGTGGGATTGGTGAACTTCGACAAAATAATGATTTTTAAAGACAAGTGGTTAGTCCATGATTTTTGCCAAAATTAATAAAAAAATAAATTTTTGAGTTTGGCACATCCATGGAAAGGTCTGTTAATTCTCTATTCAGAATTGAAAACTGCAACCCGTTACGAGCCTTGGTTGCGGAAATATCTCCATCCGCACCCGATGACTTTTTTAGATTTGGGTCAATTTTCAGTAAAACCACTTTGGGTGGCCATATTTCGATAACCAGGCCTCGCAGAACCTTCTGGTTTTCACCCGTGAAAAGCTCTTACAAAATTACATACATTTTGAAAACCGCAACCTTTTCCAAGGCGTGGTTTCTGAAATATCGCCACCCAAACACATTGAGAGGTAGTAAAAGCTCAAAAATCTGTGGAATCAGTGAAATCACTTTGGATAGCCATATTTCGATAGCCAGACCACGCAGGACGATTTGGCTTGCATGTGTGTGTAGGTATTGAACAGACCTTTCGTTTGATGTGCATCTCGGTGGGATTGGTGAACTTCGACAAAATAATGATTTTTAAAGACAAGTGGTTAGTCCATGATTTTTGCCAAAATTAATAAAAAAATAAATTTTTGAGTTTGGCACATCCATGGAAAGGTCTGTTAATTCTCTATTCAGAATTGAAAACTGCAACCCGTTACGAGCCTTGGTTGCGGAAATATCTCCATCCGCACCCGATGACTTTTTTAGATTTGGGTCAATTTTCAGTAAAACCACTTTGGGTGGCCATATTTCGATAACCAGGCCTCGCAGAACCTTCTGGTTTTCACCCGTGAAAAGCTCTTACAAAATTACATACATTTTGAAAACCGCAACCTTTTCCAAGGCGTGGTTTCTGAAATATCGCCACCCAAACACATTGAGAGGTAGTAAAAGCTCAAAAATCTGTGGAATCAGTGAAATCACTTTGGATAGCCATATTTCGATAGCCAGACCACGCAGGACGATTTGGCTTGCATGTGTGTGTAGGTATTGAACAGACCTTTCGTTTGATGTGCATCTCGGTGGGATTGGTGAACTTCGACAAAATAATGATTTTTAAAGACAAGTGGTTATAGACCATGATTTTTGCCAAAATTAAAAAAAAAATAAATTTTTGAGTTTGGCACATCCATGGAAAGGTCTCTTAATTCTCTATTCAGAATTGAAAACTGCAACCCGTTACGAGCCTTGGTTGCGGAAATATCTCCATCCGCACCCGATGACTTTTTTAGATTTGGGTCAATTTTCAGTAAAATCACTCTGGGTGGCCATATTTCGATAACCAGGCCTCGCAGAACCCTCTGGTTTTCACCCGTGAAAAGCTCTTACAAAATTACATACATTTTGAAAACCGCAACCTTTTCCAAGGCGTGGTTTCTGAAATATCGCCACCCAAACACATTGAGAGGTAGTTAAAGCTCAAAAATCTGTGGAATCAGTGAAATCACTTTGGATGGCCATATTTCGATAGCCAGACCACGCAGGACGATTTGGCTTGCATGTGTGTGTAGGTATTGAACAGACCTTTCGTTTGATGTGCATCTCGGTGGGATTGGTGAACTTCGACAAAATAATGATTTTTAAAGACAAGTGGTTAGTCCATGATTTTTGCCAAAATTAATAAAAAAATAAATTTTTGAGTTTGGCACATCCATGGAAAGGTCTGTTAATTCTCTATTCAGAATTGAAAACTGCAACCCGTTACGAGCCTTGGTTGCGGAAATATCTCCATCCGCACCCGATGACTTTTTTAGATTTGGGTCAATTTTCAGTAAAACCACTTTGGGTGGCCATATTTCGATAACCAGGCCTCGCAGAACCTTCTGGTTTTCACCCGTGAAAAGCTCTTACAAAATTACATACATTTTGAAAACCGCAACCTTTTCGAAGGCGTGGTTTCTGAAATATCGCCACCCAAACACATTGAGAGGTAGTTAAAGCTCAAAAATCTGTGGAATCAGTGAAATCACTTTGGATGGCCATATTTCGATAGCCAGACCACGCAGGACGATTTGGCTTACATGTGTGTGTAGGTATTGAACAGACCTTTCGTTTGATGTGCATCTCGGTGGGATTGGTGACCTTCGACAAAATAATGATTTTTAAAGACAAGTGGTTAGTCCATGATTTTTGCCAAAATTAATAAAAAAATAAATTTTTGAGTTTGGCACATCCATGGAAAGGTCTGTTAATTCTCTATTCAGAATTGAAAACTGCAACCCGTTACGAGCCTTGGTTGCGGAAATATCTCCATCCGCAACCGATGACTTTTTTAGATTTGGGTCAATTTTCAGTAAAACCACTTTGGGTGGCCATATTTCGATAACCAGGCCTCGCAGAACCTTCTGGTTTTCACCCGTGAAAAGCTCTTACAAAATTACATACATTTTGAAAACCGCAACCTTTTCCAAGGCGTGGTTTCTGAAATATCGCCACCCAAACACATTGAGAGGTAGTAAAAGCTCAAAAATCTGTGGAATCAGTGAAATCACTTTGGATAGCCATATTTCGATAGCCAGACCACGCAGGACGATTTGGCTTGCATGTGTGTGTAGGTATTGAACAGACCTTTCGTTTGATGTGCATCTCGGTGGGATTGGTGAACTTCGACAAAATAATGATTTTTAAAGACAAGTGGTTATAGACCATGATTTTTGCCAAAATTAAAAAAAAAATAAATTTTTGAGTTTGGCACATCCATGGAAAGGTCTCTTAATTCTCTATTCAGAATTGAAAACTGCAACCCGTTACGAGCCTTGGTTGCGGAAATATCTCCATCCGCACCCGATGACTTTTTTAGATTTGGGTCAATTTTCAGTAAAATCACTCTGGGTGGCCATATTTCGATAACCAGGCCTCGCAGAACCCTCTGGTTTTCACCCGTGAAAAGCTCTTACAAAATTGACTAGACATTTTGAAAACCGCAACCTTTTCGAAGGCGTGGTTTCTGAAATATCGCCACCCAAACACATTGAGAGGTAGTTAAAGCTCAAAAATCTGTGGAATCAGTGAAATCACTTTGGATGGCCATATTTCGATAGCCAGACCACGCAGGACGATTTGGCTTGCATGTGTGTGTAGGTATTGAACAGACCTTTCGTTTGATGTGCATCTCGGTGGGATTGGTGAACTTCGACAAAATAATGATTTTTAAAGACAAGTGGTTAGTCCATGATTTTTGCCAAAATTAATAAAAAAAAAATTTTGAGTTTGGCACATCCATGGAAAGGTCTGTTAATTCTCTATTCAGAATTGAAAACTGCAACCCGTTACGAGCCTTGGTTGCGGAAATATCTCCATCCGCACCCGATGACTTTTTTAGATTTGGCTCAATTTTCAGTAAAATCACTCTGGGTGGCCATATTTCGATAACCAGGCCTCGCAGAACCTTCTGGTTTTCACCCGTGAAAAGCTCTTACAAAATTACATACATTTTGAAAACCGCAACCTTTTCGAAGGCGTGGTTTCTGAAATATCGCCACCCAAACACATTGAGAGGTAGTTAAAGCTCAAAAATCTGTGGAATCAGTGAAATCACTTTGGATGGCCATATTTCGATAGCCAGACCACGCAGGACGATTTGGCTTGCATGTGTGTGTAGGTATTGAACAGACCTTTCGTTTGATGTGCATCTCGGTGGGATTGGTGAACTTCGACAAAATAATGATTTTTAAAGACAAGTGGTTAGTCCATGATTTTTGCCAAAATTAATAAAAAAATAAATTTTTGAGTTTGGCACATCCATGGAAAGGTCTGTTAATTCTCTATTTAGAATTGAAAACTGCAACCCGTTACGAGCCTTGGTTGCGGAAATATCTCCATCCGCACCCGATGACTTTTTTTGATTTGGGTCAATTTTCAGTAAAACCATTTTGGGTGGCCATATTTCGATAACCAGGCCTCGTAGAACCTTCTGGTTTTCACCCGTGAAAAGCTCTTACAAAATTACATACATTTTGAAAACCGCAACCTTTTCCAAGGCGTGGTTTCTGAAATATCGCCACCCAAACACATTGAGAGGTAGTTAAAGCTCAAAAATCTGTGGAATCAGTGAAATCACTTTGGATGGCCATATTTCGATAGCCAGACCACGCAGGACGATTTGGCTTGCATGTGTGTGTAGGTATTGAACAGACCTTTCGTTTGATGTGCATCTCGGTGGGATTGGTGAACTTCGACAAAATAATGATTTTTAAAGACAAGTGGTTAGTCCATGATTTTTGCCAAAATTAATAAAAAAATAAATTTTTGAGTTTGGCACATCCATGGAAAGGTCTGTTAATTCTCTATTCAGAATTGAAAACTGCAACCCGTTACGAGCCTTGGTTGCGGAAATATCTCCATCCGCACCCGATGACTTTTTTAGATTTGGGTCAATTTTCAGTAAAACCACTTTGGGTGGCCATATTTCGATAACCAGGCCTCGCAGAACCTTCTGGTTTTCACCCGTGAAAAGCTCTTACAAAATTACATACATTTTGAAAACCGCAACCTTTTCGAAGGCGTGGTTTCTGAAATATCGCCACCCAAACACATTGAGAGGTAGTTAAAGCTCAAAAATCTGTGGAATCAGTGAAATCACTTTGGATGGCCATATTTCGATAGCCAGACCACGCAGGACGATTTGGCTTACATGTGTGTGTAGGTATTGAACAGACCTTTCGTTTGATGTGCATCTCGGTGGGATTGGTGAACTTCGACAAAATAATGATTTTTAAAGACAAGTGGTTAGTCCATGATTTTTGCCAAAATTAATAAAAAAAAAATTTTGAGTTTGGCACATCCATGGAAAGGTCTGTTAATTCTCTATTCAGAATTGAAAACTGCAACCCGTTACGAGCCTTGGTTGCGGAAATATCTCCATCCGCACCCGATGACTTTTTTAGATTTGGCTCAATTTTCAGTAAAATCACTCTGGGTGGCCATATTTCGATAACCAGGTCTCGCAGAACCTTCTGGTTTTCACCCGTGGAAAGCTCTTACAAAATTACATACATTTTGAAAACCGCAACCTTTTCGAAGGCGTGGTTTCTGAAATATCGCCACCCAAACACATTGAGAGGTAGTTAAAGCTCAAAAATCTGTGGAATCAGTGAAATCACTTTGGATGGCCATATTTCGATAGCCAGACCACGCAGGACGATTTGGCTTACATGTGTGTGTAGGTATTGAACAGACCTTTCGTTTGATGTGCATCTCGGTGGGATTGGTGAACTTCGACAAAATAATGATTTTTAAAGACAAGTGGTTAGTCCATGATTTTTGCCAAAATTAATAAAAAAATAAATTTTTGAGTTTGGCACATCCATGGAAAGGTCTGTTAATTCTCTATTCAGAATTGAAAACTGCAACCCGTTACGAGCCTTGGTTGCGGAAATATCTCCATCCGCACCCGATGACTTTTTTAGATTTGGGTCAATTTTCAGTAAAACCACTTTGGGTGGCCATATTTCGATAACCAGGCCTCGCAGAACCTTCTGGTTTTCACCCGTGAAAAGCTCTTACAAAATTACATACATTTTGAAAACCGCAACCTTTTCCAAGGCGTGGTTTCTGAAATATCGCCACCCAAACACATTGAGAGGTAGTAAAAGCTCAAAAATCTGTGGAATCAGTGAAATCACTTTGGATAGCCATATTTCGATAGCCAGACCACGCAGGACGATTTGGCTTGCATGTGTGTGTAGGTATTGAACAGACCTTTCGTTTGATGTGCATCTCGGTGGGATTGGTGAACTTCGACAAAATAATGATTTTTAAAGACAAGTGGTTAGTCCATGATTTTTGCCAAAATTAATAAAAAAATAAATTTTTGAGTTTGGCACATCCATGGAAAGGTCTGTTAATTCTCTATTTAGAATTGAAAACTGCAACCCGTTACGAGCCTTGGTTGCGGAAATATCTCCATCCGCACCCGATGACTTTTTTTGATTTGGGTCAATTTTCAGTAAAACCATTTTGGGTGGCCATATTTCGATAACCAGGCCTCGTAGAACCTTCTGGTTTTCACCCGTGAAAAGCTCTTACAAAATTACATACATTTTGAAAACCGCAACCTTTTCCAAGGCGTGGTTTCTGAAATATCGCCACCCAAACACATTGAGAGGTAGTTAAAGCTCAAAAATCTGTGGAATCAGTGAAATCACTTTGGATGGCCATATTTCGATAGCCAGACCACGCAGGACGATTTGGCTTGCATGTGTGTGTAGGTATTGAACAGACCTTTCGTTTGATGTGCATCTCGGTGGGATTGGTGAACTTCGACAAAATAATGATTTTTAAAGACAAGTGGTTAGTCCATGATTTTTGCCAAAATTAATAAAAAAATAAATTTTTGAGTTTGGCACATCCATGGAAAGGTCTGTTAATTCTCTATTCAGAATTGAAAACTGCAACCCGTTACGAGCCTTGGTTGCGGAAATATCTCCATCCGCACCCGATGACTTTTTTAGATTTGGGTCAATTTTCAGTAAAACCACTTTGGGTGGCCATATTTCGATAACCAGGCCTCGCAGAACCTTCTGGTTTTCACCCGTGAAAAGCTCTTACAAAATTACATACATTTTGAAAACCGCAACCTTTTCGAAGGCGTGGTTTCTGAAATATCGCCACCCAAACACATTGAGAGGTAGTTAAAGCTCAAAAATCTGTGGAATCAGTGAAATCACTTTGGATGGCCATATTTCGATAGCCAGACCACGCAGGACGATTTGGCTTACATGTGTGTGTAGGTATTGAACAGACCTTTCGTTTGATGTGCATCTCGGTGGGATTGGTGAACTTCGACAAAATAATGATTTTTAAAGACAAGTGGTTAGTCCATGATTTTTGCCAAAATTAATAAAAAAATAAATTTTTGAGTTTGGCACATCCATGGAAAGGTCTGTTAATTCTCTATTCAGAATTGAAAACTGCAACCCGTTACGAGCCTTGGTTGCGGAAATATCTCCATCCGCACCCGATGACTTTTTTTGATTTGGGTCAATTTTCAGTAAAACCATTTTGGGTGGCCATATTTCGATAACCAGGCCTCGCAGAACCTTCTGGTTTTCACCCGTGAAAAGCTCTTACAAAATTACATACATTTTGAAAACCGCAACCTTTTCCAAGGCGTGGTTTCTGAAATATCGCCACCCAAACACATTGAGAGGTAGTTAAAGCTCAAAAATCTGTGGAATCAGTGAAATCACTTTGGATGGCCATATTTCGATAGCCAGACCACGCAGGACGATTTGGCTTGCATGTGTGTGTAGGTATTGAACAGACCTTTCGTTTGATGTGCATCTCGGTGGGATTGGTGAACTTCGACAAAATAATGATTTTTAAAGACAAGTGGTTAGTCCATGATTTTTGCCAAAATTAATAAAAAAAAATTTTTGAGTTTGGCACATCCATGGAAAGGTCTGTTAATTCTCTATTCAGAATTGAAAACTGCAACCCGTTACGAGCCTTGGTTGCGGAAATATCTCCATCCGCACCCGATGACTTTTTTAGATTTGGCTCAATTTTCAGTAAAACCACTTTGGGTGGCCATATTTCGATAACCAGGCCTCGCAGAACCTTCTGGTTTTCACCCGTGAAAAGCTCTTACAAAATTGACTAGACATTTTGAAAACCGCAACCTTTTCGAAGGCCTCGTTTCTGAAATATCGCCACCCAAACACATTGAGAGGTAGTTAAAGCTCAAAAATCTGTGGAATCAGTGAAATCACTTTGGATGGCCATATTTCGATAGCCAGACCACGCAGGACGATTTGGCTTGCATGTGTGTGTAGGTATTGAACAGACCTTTCGTTTGATGTGCATCTCGGTGGGATTGGTGAACTTCGACAAAATAATGATTTTTAAAGACAAGTGGTTAGTCCATGATTTTTGCCAAAATTAATAAAAAAATAAATTTTTGAGTTTGGCACATCCATGGAAAGGTCTGTTAATTCTCTATTTAGAATTGAAAACTGCAACCCGTTACGAGCCTTGGTTGCGGAAATATCTCCATCCGCACCCGATGACTTTTTTTGATTTGGGTCAATTTTCAGTAAAACCATTTTGGGTGGCCATATTTCGATAACCAGGCCTCGTAGAACCTTCTGGTTTTCACCCGTGAAAAGCTCTTACAAAATTACATACATTTTGAAAACCGCAACCTTTTCCAAGGCGTGGTTTCTGAAATATCGCCACCCAAACACATTGAGAGGTAGTTAAAGCTCAAAAATCTGTGGAATCAGTGAAATCACTTTGGATGGCCATATTTCGATAGCCAGACCACGCAGGACGATTTGGCTTGCATGTGTGTGTAGGTATTGAACAGACCTTTCGTTTGATGTGCATCTCGGTGGGATTGGTGAACTTCGACAAAATAATGATTTTTAAAGACAAGTGGTTAGTCCATGATTTTTGCCAAAATTAATAAAAAAAAAATTTTGAGTTTGGCACATCCATGGAAAGGTCTGTTAATTCTCTATTCAGAATTGAAAACTGCAACCCGTTACGAGCCTTGGTTGCGGAAATATCTCCATCCGCACCCGATGACTTTTTTAGATTTGGGTCAATTTTCAGTAAAACCATTTTGGGTGGCCATATTTCGATAACCAGGCCTCGCAGAACCTTCTGGTTTTCACCCGTGAAAAGCTCTTACAAAATTGACTAGACATTTTGAAAACCGCAACCTTTTCGAAGGCGTGGTTTCTGAAATATCGCCACCCAAACACATTGAGAGGTAGTTAAAGCTCAAAAATCTGTGGAATCAGTGAAATCACTTTGGATGGCCATATTTCGATAGCCAGACCACGCAGGACGATTTGGCTTACATGTGTGTGTAGGTATTGAACAGACCTTTCGTTTGATGTGCATCTCGGTGGGATTGGTGAACTTCGACAAAATAATGATTTTTAAAGACAAGTGGTTAGTCCATGATTTTTGCCAAAATTAATAAAAAAATAAATTTTTGAGTTTGGCACATCCATGGAAAGGTCTGTTAATTCTCTATTCAGAATTGAAAACTGCAACCCGTTACGAGCCTTGGTTGCGGAAATATCTCCATCCGCACCCGATGACTTTTTTAGATTTGGGTCAATTTTCAGTAAAATCACTCTGGGTGGCCATATTTCGATAACCAGGCCTCGCAGAACCCTCTGGTTTTCACCCGTGAAAAGCTCTTACAAAATTGACTAGACATTTTGAAAACCGCAACCTTTTCCAAGGCGTGGTTTCTGAAATATCGCCACCCAAACACATTGAGAGGTAGTTAAAGCTCAAAAATCTGTGGAATCAGTGAAATCACTTTGGATGGCCATATTTCGATAGCCAGACCACGCAGGACGATTTGGCTTGCATGTGTGTGTAGGTATTGAACAGACCTTTCGTTTGATGTGCATCTCGGTGGGATTGGTGAACTTCGACAAAATAATGATTTTTAAAGACAAGTGGTTAGTCCATGATTTTTGCCAAAATTAATAAAAAAAAATTTTGAGTTTGGCACATCCATGGAAAGGTCTGTTAATTCTCTATTTAGAATTGAAAACTGCAACCCGTTACGAGCCTTGGTTGCGGAAATATCTCCATCCGCACCCGATGACTTTTTTTGATTTGGGTCAATTTTCAGTAAAACCATTTTGGGTGGCCATATTTCGATAACCAGGCCTCGCAGAACCCTCTGGTTTTCACCCGTGAAAAGCTCTTACAAAATTGACTAGACATTTTGAAAACCGCAACCTTTTCCAAGGCGTGGTTTCTGAAATATCGCCACCCAAACACATTGAGAGGTAGTTAAAGCTCAAAAATCTGTGGAATCAGTGAAATCACTTTGGATGGCCATATTTCGATAGCCAGACCACGCAGGACGATTTGGCTTGCATGTGTGTGTAGGTATTGAACAGACCTTTCGTTTGATGTGCATCTCGGTGGGATTGGTGAACTTCGACAAAATAATGATTTTTAAAGACAAGTGGTTAGTCCATGATTTTTGCCAAAATTAATAAAAAAAAATTTTGAGTTTGGCACATCCATGGAAAGGTCTGTTAATTCTCTATTTAGAATTGAAAACTGCAACCCGTTACGAGCCTTGGTTGCGGAAATATCTCCATCCGCACCCGATGACTTTTTTTGATTTGGGTCAATTTTCAGTAAAACCATTTTGGGTGGCCATATTTCGATAACCAGGCCTCGCAGAACCTTCTGGTTTTCACCCGTGAAAAGCTCTTACAAAATTGACTAGACATTTTGAAAACCGCAACCTTTTCCAAGGCGTGGTTTCTGAAATATCGCCACCCAAACACATTGAGAGGTAGTTAAAGCTCAAAAATCTGTGGAATCAGTGAAATCACTTTGGATGGCCATATTTCGATAGCCAGACCACGCAGGACGATTTGGCTTGCATGTGTGTGTAGGTATTGAACAGACCTTTCGTTTGATGTGCATCTCGGTGGGATTGGTGAACTTCGACAAAATAATGATTTTTAAAGACAAGTGGTTAGTCCATGATTTTTGCCAAAATTAATAAAAAAATAAATTTTTGAGTTTGGCACATCCATGGAAAGGTCTGTTAATTCTCTATTTAGAATTGAAAACTGCAACCCGTTACGAGCCTTGGTTGCGGAAATATCTCCATCCGCACCCGATGACTTTTTTTGATTTGGGTCAATTTTCAGTAAAACCATTTTGGGTGGCCATATTTCGATAACCAGGCCTCGCAGAACCTTCTGGTTTTCACCCGTGAAAAGCTCTTACAAAATTACATACATTTTGAAAACCGCAACCTTTTCCAAGGCGTGGTTTCTGAAATATCGCCACCCAAACACATTGAGAGGTAGTTAAAGCTCAAAAATCTGTGGAATCAGTGAAATCACTTTGGATGGCCATATTTCGATAGCCAGACCACGCAGGACGATTTGGCTTGCATGTGTGTGTAGGTATTGAACAGACCTTTCGTTTGATGTGCATCTCGGTGGGATTGGTGAACTTCGACAAAATAATGATTTTTAAAGACAAGTGGTTAGTCCATGATTTTTGCCAAAATTAATAAAAAAATAAATTTTTGAGTTTGGCACATCCATGGAAAGGTCTGTTAATTCTCTATTCAGAATTGAAAACTGCAACCCGTTACGAGCCTTGGTTGCGGAAATATCTCCATCCGCACCCGATGACTTTTTTAGATTTGGGTCAATTTTCAGTAAAATCACTCCGGGTGGCCATATTTCGATAACCAGACCTCGCAGAACCCTCTGGTTTTCACCCGTGAAAAGCTCTTACAAAATTGACTAGACATTTTGAAAACCGCAACCTTTTCCAAGGCGTGGTTTCTGAAATATCGCCACCCAAACACATTGAGAGGTAGTTAAAGCTCAAAAATCTGTGGAATCAGTGAAATCACTTTGGATGGCCATATTTCGATAGCCAGACCACGCAGGACGATTTGGCTTGCATGTGTGTGTAGGTATTGAACAGACCTTTCGTTTGATGTGCATCTCGGTGGGATTGGTGAACTTCGACAAAATAATGATTTTTAAAGACAAGTGGTTAGTCCATGATTTTTGCCAAAATTAATAAAAAAAAATTTTGAGTTTGGCACATCCATGGAAAGGTCTGTTAATTCTCTATTTAGAATTGAAAACTGCAACCCGTTACGAGCCTTGGTTGCGGAAATATCTCCATCCGCACCCGATGACTTTTTTTGATTTGGGTCAATTTTCAGTAAAACCATTTTGGGTGGCCATATTTCGATAACCAGGCCTCGCAGAACCTTCTGGTTTTCACCCGTGAAAAGCTCTTACAAAATTACATACATTTTGAAAACCGCAACCTTTTCCAAGGCGTGGTTTCTGAAATATCGCCACCCAAACACATTGAGAGGTAGTTAAAGCTCAAAAATCTGTGGAATCAGTGAAATCACTTTGGATGGCCATATTTCGATAGCCAGACCACGCAGGACGATTTGGCTTGCATGTGTGTGTAGGTATTGAACAGACCTTTCGTTTGATGTGCATCTCGGTGGGATTGGTGAACTTCGACAAAATAATGATTTTTAAAGACAAGTGGTTAGACCATGATTTTTGCCAAAATTAAAAAAAAAATAAATTTTTGAGTTTGGCACATCCATGGAAAGGTCTGTTAATTCTCTATTCAGAATTGAAAACTGCAACCCGTTACGAGCCTTGGTTGCGGAAATATCTCCATCCGCACCCGATGACTTTTTTAGATTTGGGTCAATTTTCAGTAAAATCACTCTGGGTGGCCATATTTCGATAACCAGGCCTCGCAGAACCCTCTGGTTTTCACCCGTGAAAAGCTCTTACAAAATTGACTAGACATTTTGAAAACCGCAACCTTTTCCAAGGCGTGGTTTCTGAAATATCGCCACCCAAACACATTGAGAGGTAGTTAAAGCTCAAAAATCTGTGGAATCAGTGAAATCACTTTGGATGGCCATATTTCGATAGCCAGACCACGCAGGACGATTTGGCTTGCATGTGTGTGTAGGTATTGAACAGACCTTTCGTTTGATGTGCATCTCGGTGGGATTGGTGAACTTCGACAAAATAATGATTTTTAAAGACAAGTGGTTAGTCCATGATTTTTGCCAAAATTAATAAAAAAATAAATTTTTGAGTTTGGCACATCCATGGAAAGGTCTGTTAATTCTCTATTCAGAATTGAAAACTGCAACCCGTTACGAGCCTTGGTTGCGGAAATATCTCCATCCGCACCCGATGACTTTTTTAGATTTGGGTCAATTTTCAGTAAAACCATTTTGGGTGGCCATATTTCGATAACCAGGCCTCGCAGAACCTTCTGGTTTTCACCCGTGAAAAGCTCTTACAAAATTGACTAGACATTTTGAAAACCGCAACCTTTTCCAAGGCGTGGTTTCTGAAATATCGCCACCCAAACACATTGAGAGGTAGTTAAAGCTCAAAAATCTGTGGAATCAGTGAAATCACTTTGGATGGCCATATTTCGATAGCCAGACCACGCAGGACGATTTGGCTTGCATGTGTGTGTAGGTATTGAACAGACCTTTCGTTTGATGTGCATCTCGGTGGGATTGGTGAACTTCGACAAAATAATGATTTTTAAAGACAAGTGGTTAGTCCATGATTTTTGCCAAAATTAATAAAAAAATAAATTTTTGAGTTTGGCACATCCATGGAAAGGTCTGTTAATTCTCTATTTAGAATTGAAAACTGCAACCCGTTACGAGCCTTGGTTGCGGAAATATCTCCATCCGCACCCGATGACTTTTTTTGATTTGGGTCAATTTTCAGTAAAACCATTTTGGGTGGCCATATTTCGATAACCAGGCCTCGCAGAACCTTCTGGTTTTCACCCGTGAAAAGCTCTTACAAAATTACATACATTTTGAAAACCGCAACCTTTTCCAAGGCGTGGTTTCTGAAATATCGCCACCCAAACACATTGAGAGGTAGTTAAAGCTCAAAAATCTGTGGAATCAGTGAAATCACTTTGGATGGCCATATTTCGATAGCCAGACCACGCAGGACGATTTGGCTTGCATGTGTGTGTAGGTATTGAACAGACCTTTCGTTTGATGTGCATCTCGGTGGGATTGGTGAACTTCGACAAAATAATGATTTTTAAAGACAAGTGGTTAGACCATGATTTTTGCCAAAATTAATAAAAAAATAAATTTTTGAGTTTGGCACATCCATGGAAAGGTCTGTTAATTCTCTATTCAGAATTGAAAACTGCAACCCGTTACGAGCCTTGGTTGCGGAAATATCTCCATCCGCACCCGATGACTTTTTTAGATTTGGGTCAATTTTCAGTAAAATCACTCTGGGTGGCCATATTTCGATAACCAGGCCTCGCAGAACCCTCTGGTTTTCACCCGTGAAAAGCTCTTACAAAATTAACTAGACATTTTGAAAACCGCAACCTTTTCCAAGGCGTGGTTTCTGAAATATCGCCACCCAAACACATTGAGAGGTAGTTAAAGCTCAAAAATCTGTGGAATCAGTGAAATCACTTTGGATGGCCATATTTCGATAGCCAGACCACGCAGGACGATTTGGCTTGCATGTGTGTGTAGGTATTGAACAGACCTTTCGTTTGATGTGCATCTCGGTGGGATTGGTGAACTTCGACAAAATAATGATTTTTAAAGACAAGTGGTTAGTCCATGATTTTTGCCAAAATTAATAAAAAAATAAATTTTTGAGTTTGGCACATCCATGGAAAGGTCTGTTAATTCTCTGTTTAGAATTGAAAACTGCAACCCGTTACGAGCCTTGGTTGCGGAAATATCTCCATCCGCACCCGATGACTTTTTTTGATTTGGGTCAATTTTCAGTAAAACCATTTTGGGTGGCCATATTTCGATAACCAGGCCTCGTAGAACCTTCTGGTTTTCACCCGTGAAAAGCTCTTACAAAATTACATACATTTTGAAAACCGCAACCTTTTCCAAGGCGTGGTTTCTGAAATATCGCCACCCAAACACATTGAGAGGTAGTTAAAGCTCAAAAATCTGTGGAATCAGTGAAATCACTTTGGATGGCCATATTTCGATAGCCAGACCACGCAGGACGATTTGGCTTGCATGTGTGTGTAGGTATTGAACAGACCTTTCGTTTGATGTGCATCTCGGTGGGATTGGTGAACTTCGACAAAATAATGATTTTTAAAGACAAGTGGTTAGTCCATGATTTTTGCCAAAATTAATAAAAAAAAAATTTTGAGTTTGGCACATCCATGGAAAGGTCTGTTAATTCTCTATTCAGAATTGAAAACTGCAACCCGTTACGAGCCTTGGTTGCGGAAATATCTCCATCCGCACCCGATGACTTTTTTAGATTTGGGTCAATTTTCAGTAAAACCATTTTGGGTGGCCATATTTCGATAACCAGGCCTCGCAGAACCTTCTGGTTTTCACCCGTGAAAAGCTCTTACAAAATTGACTAGACATTTTGAAAACCGCAACCTTTTCGAAGGCGTGGTTTCTGAAATATCGCCACCCAAACACATTGAGAGGTAGTTAAAGCTCAAAAATCTGTGGAATCAGTGAAATCACTTTGGATGGCCATATTTCGATAGCCAGACCACGCAGGACGATTTGGCTTGCATGTGTGTGTAGGTATTGAACAGACCTTTCGTTTGATGTGCATCTCGGTGGGATTGGTGAACTTCGACAAAATAATGATTTTTAAAGACAAGTGGTTAGTCCATGATTTTTGCCAAAATTAATAAAAAAAATTTTGAGTTTGGCACATCCATGGAAAGGTCTGTTAATTCTCTATTTAGAATTGAAAACTGCAACCCGTTACGAGCCTTGGTTGCGGAAATATCTCCATCCGCACCCGATGACTTTTTTTGATTTGGGTCAATTTTCAGTAAAACCATTTTGGGTGGCCATATTTCGATAACCAGGCCTCGCAGAACCTTCTGGTTTTCACCCGTGAAAAGCTCTTACAAAATTACATACATTTTGAAAACCGCAACCTTTTCCAAGGCGTGGTTTCTGAAATATCGCCACCCAAACACATTGAGAGGTAGTTAAAGCTCAAAAATCTGTGGAATCAGTGAAATCACTTTGGATGGCCATATTTCGATAGCCAGACCACGCAGGACGATTTGGCTTGCATGTGTGTGTAGGTATTGAACAGACCTTTCGTTTGATGTGCATCTCGGTGGGATTGGTGAACTTCGACAAAATAATGATTTTTAAAGACAAGTGGTTAGTCCATGATTTTTGCCAAAATTAATAAAAAAATAAATTTTTGAGTTTGGCACATCCATGGAAAGGTCTGTTAATTCTCTATTCAGAATTGAAAACTGCAACCCGTTACGAGCCTTGGTTGCGGAAATATCTCCATCCGCACCCGATGACTTTTTTAGATTTGGGTCAATTTTCAGTAAAATCACTCTGGGTGGCCATATTTCGATAACCAGGCCTCGCAGAACCCTCTGGTTTTCACCCGTGAAAAGCTCTTACTAAATTGACTAGACATTTTGAAAACCGCAACCTTTTCCAAGGCGTGGTTTCTGAAATATCGCCACCCAAACACATTGAGAGGTAGTTAAAGCTCAAAAATCTGTGGAATCAGTGAAATCACTTTGGATGGCCATATTTCGATAGCCAGACCACGCAGGACGATTTGGCTTGCATGTGTGTGTAGGTATTGAACAGACCTTTCGTTTGATGTGCATCTCGGTGGGATTGGTGAACTTCGACAAAATAATGATTTTTAAAGACAAGTGGTTAGTCCATGATTTTTGCCAAAATTAATAAAAAAAAAATTTTGAGTTTGGCACATCCATGGAAAGGTCTGTTAATTCTCTATTCAGAATTGAAAACTGCAACCCGTTACGAGCCTTGGTTGCGGAAATATCTCCATCCGCACCCGATGACTTTTTTAGATTTGGCTCAATTTTCAGTAAAATCACTCTGGGTGGCCATATTTCGATAACCAGGTCTCGCAGAACCTTCTGGTTTTCACCCGTGAAAAGCTCTTACAAAATTACATACATTTTGAAAACCGCAACCTTTTCGAAGGCCTGGTTTCTGAAATATCGCCACCCAAACACATTGAGAGGTAGTTAAAGCTCAAAAATCTGTGGAATCAGTGAAATCACTTTGGATGGCCATATTTCGATAGCCAGACCACGCAGGACGATTTGGCTTGCATGTGTGTGTAGGTATTGAACAGACCTTTCGTTTGATGTGCATCTCGGTGGGATTGGTGAACTTCGACAAAATAATGATTTTTAAAGACAAGTGGTTAGTCCATGATTTTTGCCAAAATTAATAAAAAAATAAATTTTTGAGTTTGGCACATCCATGGAAAGGTCTGTTAATTCTCTATTTAGAATTGAAAACTGCAACCCGTTACGAGCCTTGGTTGCGGAAATATCTCCATCCGCACCCGATGACTTTTTTTGATTTGGGTCAATTTTCAGTAAAACCATTTTGGGTGGCCATATTTCGATAACCAGGCCTCGCAGAACCTTCTGGTTTTCACCCGTGAAAAGCTCTTACAAAATTACATACATTTTGAAAACCGCAACCTTTTCCAAGGCGTGGTTTCTGAAATATCGCCACCCAAACACATTGAGAGGTAGTTAAAGCTCAAAAATCTGTGGAATCAGTGAAATCACTTTGGATGGCCATATTTCGATAGCCAGACCACGCAGGACGATTTGGCTTGCATGTGTGTGTAGGTATTGAACAGACCTTTCGTTTGATGTGCATCTCGGTGGGATTGGTGAACTTCGACAAAATCATGATTTTTGCCAAAATTAATAAAAAAAAAATTTTGAGTTTGGCACATCCATGGAAAGGTCTGTTAATTCTCTATTCAGAATTGAAAACTGCAACCCGTTACGAGCCTTGGTTGCGGAAATATCTCCATCCGCACCCGATGACTTTTTTAGATTTGGGTCAATTTTCAGTAAAACCACTTTGGGTGGCCATATTTCGATAACCAGGCCTCGCAGAACCTTCTGGTTTTCACCCGTGAAAAGCTCTTACAAAATTACATACATTTTGAAAACCGCAACCTTTTCCAAGGCGTGGTTTCTGAAATATCGCCACCCAAACACATTGAGAGGTAGTTAAAGCTCAAAAATCTGTGGAATCAGTGAAATCACTTTGGATGGCCATATTTCGATAGCCAGACCACGCAGGACGATTTGGCTTGCATGTGTGTGTAGGTATTGAACAGACCTTTCGTTTGATGTGCATCTCGGTGGGATTGGTGAACTTCGACAAAATAATGATTTTTAAAGACAAGTGGTTAGTCCATGATTTTTGCCAAAATTAATAAAAAAAAAATTTTGAGTTTGGCACATCCATGGAAAGGTCTGTTAATTCTCTATTCAGAATTGAAAACTGCAACCCGTTACGAGCCTTGGTTGCGGAAATATCTCCATCCGCACCCGATGACTTTTTTAGATTTGGGTCAATTTTCAGTAAAACCATTTTGGGTGGCCATATTTCGATAACCAGGCCTCGCAGAACCTTCTGGTTTTCACCCGTGAAAAGCTCTTACAAAATTGACTAGACATTTTGAAAACCGCAACCTTTTCGAAGGCCTGGTTTCTGAAATATCGCCACCCAAACACATTGAGAGGTAGTTAAAGCTCAAAAATCTGTGGAATCAGTGAAATCACTTTGGATGGCCATATTTCGATAGCCAGACCACGCAGGACGATTTGGCTTGCATGTGTGTGTAGGTATTGAACAGACCTTTCGTTTGATGTGCATCTCGGTGGGATTGGTGAACTTCGACAAAATAATGATTTTTAAAGACAAGTGGTTAGTCCATGATTTTTGCCAAAATTAATAAAAAAATAAATTTTTGAGTTTGGCACATCCATGGAAAGGTCTGTTAATTCTCTATTTAGAATTGAAAACTGCAACCCGTTACGAGCCTTGGTTGCGGAAATATCTCCATCCGCACCCGATGACTTTTTTAGATTTGGGTCAATTTTCAGTAAAACCATTTTGGGTGGCCATATTTCGATAACCAGGCCTCGCAGAACCTTCTGGTTTTCACCCGTGAAAAGCTCTTACAAAATTACATACATTTTGAAAACCGCAACCTTTTCCAAGGCGTGGTTTCTGAAATATCGCCACCCAAACACATTGAGAGGTAGTT
Organism: Chrysotoxum bicinctum; assembly: GCA_911387755.1. Taxonomy (NCBI): domain Eukaryota; kingdom Metazoa; phylum Arthropoda; class Insecta; order Diptera; family Syrphidae; genus Chrysotoxum; species Chrysotoxum bicinctum. The sequence goes on along the minus strand of OU426991.1, from coordinate 11,747,404 downwards.
AAAGCTCAAAAATCTGTGGAATCAGTGAAATCACTTTGGATGGCCATATTTCGATAGCCAGACCACGCAGGACGATTTGGCTTGCATGTGTGTGTAGGTATTGAACAGACCTTTCGTTTGATGTGCATCTCGGTGGGATTGGTGAACTTCGACAAAATAATGATTTTTAAAGACAAGTGGTTAGTCCATGATTTTTGCCAAAATTAATAAAAAAATAAATTTTTGAGTTTGGCACATCCATGGAAAGGTCTGTTAATTCTCTATTTAGAATTGAAAACTGCAACCCGTTACGAGCCTTGGTTGCGGAAATATCTCCATCCGCACCCGATGACTTTTTTTGATTTGGGTCAATTTTCAGTAAAACCATTTTGGGTGGCCATATTTCGATAACCAGGCCTCGCAGAACCTTCTGGTTTTCACCCGTGAAAAGCTCTTACAAAATTACATACATTTTGAAAACCGCAACCTTTTCGAAGGCGTGGTTTCTGAAATATCGCCACCCAAACACATTGAGAGGTAGTTAAAGCTCAAAAATCTGTGGAATCAGTGAAATCACTTTGGATGGCCATATTTCGATAGCCAGACCACGCAGGACGATTTGGCTTACATGTGTGTGTAGGTATTGAACAGACCTTTCGTTTGATGTGCATCTCGGTGGGATTGGTGAACTTCGACAAAATAATGATTTTTAAAGACAAGTGGTTAGTCCATGATTTTTGCCAAAATTAATAAAAAAATAAATTTTTGAGTTTGGCACATCCATGGAAAGGTCTGTTAATTCTCTATTCAGAATTGAAAACTGCAACCCGTTACGAGCCTTGGTTGCGGAAATATCTCCATCCGCACCCGATGACTTTTTTAGATTTGGGTCAATTTTCAGTAAAACCACTTTGGGTGGCCATATTTCGATAACCAGGCCTCGCAGAACCTTCTGGTTTTCACCCGTGAAAAGCTCTTACAAAATTACATACATTTTGAAAACCGCAACCTTTTCCAAGGCGTGGTTTCTGAAATATCGCCACCCAAACACATTGAGAGGTAGTTAAAGCTCAAAAATCTGTGGAATCAGTGAAATCACTTTGGATGGCCATATTTCGATAGCCAGACCACGCAGGACGATTTGGCTTGCATGTGTGTGTAGGTATTGAACAGACCTTTCGTTTGATGTGCATCTCGGTGGGATTGGTGAACTTCGACAAAATAATGATTTTTAAAGACAAGTGGTTAGTCCATGATTTTTGCCAAAATTAATAAAAAAAAAATTTTGAGTTTGGCACATCCATGGAAAGGTCTGTTAATTCTCTATTCAGAATTGAAAACTGCAACCCGTTACGAGCCTTGGTTGCGGAAATATCTCCATCCGCACCCGATGACTTTTTTAGATTTGGGTCAATTTTCAGTAAAACCATTTTGGGTGGCCATATTTCGATAACCAGGCCTCGCAGAACCTTCTGGTTTTCACCCGTGAAAAGCTCTTACAAAATTGACTAGACATTTTGAAAACCGCAACCTTTTCGAAGGCCTGGTTTCTGAAATATCGCCACCCAAACACATTGAGAGGTAGTTAAAGCTCAAAAATCTGTGGAATCAGTGAAATCACTTTGGATGGCCATATTTCGATAGCCAGACCACGCAGGACGATTTGATTTGGCTTGCATGTGTGTGTAGGTATTGAACAGACCTTTCGTTTGATGTGCATCTCGGTGGGATTGGTGAACTTCGACAAAATAATGATTTTTAAAGACAAGTGGTTAGTCCATGATTTTTGCCAAAATTAATAAAAAAATAAATTTTTGAGTTTGGCACATCCATGGAAAGGTCTGTTAATTCTCTATTTAGAATTGAAAACTGCAACCCGTTACGAGCCTTGGTTGCGGAAATATCTCCATCCGCACCCGATGACTTTTTTAGATTTGGGTCAATTTTCAGTAAAACCATTTTGGGTGGCCATATTTCGATAACCAGGCCTCGCAGAACCTTCTGGTTTTCACCCGTGAAAAGCTCTTACAAAATTACATACATTTTGAAAACCGCAACCTTTTCCAAGGCGTGGTTTCTGAAATATCGCCACCCAAACACATTGAGAGGTAGTTAAAGCTCAAAAATCTGTGGAATCAGTGAAATCACTTTGGATGGCCATATTTCGATAGCCAGACCACGCAGGACGATTTGGCTTGCATGTGTGTGTAGGTATTGAACAGACCTTTCGTTTGATGTGCATCTCGGTGGGATTGGTGAACTTCGACAAAATAATGATTTTTAAAGACAAGTGGTTAGTCCATGATTTTTGCCAAAATTAATAAAAAAAAAATTTTGAGTTTGGCACATCCATGGAAAGGTCTGTTAATTCTCTATTCAGAATTGAAAACTGCAACCCGTTACGAGCCTTGGTTGCGGAAATATCTCCATCCGCACCCGATGACTTTTTTAGATTTGGGTCAATTTTCAGTAAAACCATTTTGGGTGGCCATATTTCGATAACCAGGCCTCGCAGAACCTTCTGGTTTTCACCCGTGAAAAGCTCTTACAAAATTGACTAGACATTTTGAAAACCGCAACCTTTTCGAAGGCCTGGTTTCTGAAATATCGCCACCCAAACACATTGAGAGGTAGTTAAAGCTCAAAAATCTGTGGAATCAGTGAAATCACTTTGGATGGCCATATTTCGATAGCCAGACCACGCAGGACGATTTGGCTTGCATGTGTGTGTAGGTATTGAACAGACCTTTCGTTTGATGTGCATCTCGGTGGGATTGGTGAACTTCGACAAAATAATGATTTTTAAAGACAAGTGGTTAGTCCATGATTTTTGCCAAAATTAATAAAAAAATAAATTTTTGAGTTTGGCACATCCATGGAAAGGTCTGTTAATTCTCTATTTAGAATTGAAAACTGCAACCCGTTACGAGCCTTGGTTGCGGAAATATCTCCATCCGCACCCGATGACTTTTTTAGATTTGGGTCAATTTTCAGTAAAACCATTTTGGGTGGCCATATTTCGATAACCAGGCCTCGCAGAACCTTCTGGTTTTCACCCGTGAAAAGCTCTTACAAAATTACATACATTTTGAAAACCGCAACCTTTTCCAAGGCGTGGTTTCTGAAATATCGCCACCCAAACACATTGAGAGGTAGTTAAAGCTCAAAAATCTGTGGAATCAGTGAAATCACTTTGGATGGCCATATTTCGATAGCCAGACCACGCAGGACGATTTGGCTTGCATGTGTGTGTAGGTATTGAACAGACCTTTCGTTTGATGTGCATCTCGGTGGGATTGGTGAACTTCGACAAAATAATGATTTTTAAAGACAAGTGGTTAGTCCATGATTTTTGCCAAAATTAATAAAAAAAAAATTTTGAGTTTGGCACATCCATGGAAAGGTCTGTTAATTCTCTATTCAGAATTGAAAACTGCAACCCGTTACGAGCCTTGGTTGCGGAAATATCTCCATCCGCACCCGATGACTTTTTTAGATTTGGGTCAATTTTCAGTAAAACCATTTTGGGTGGCCATATTTCGATAACCAGGCCTCGCAGAACCTTCTGGTTTTCACCCGTGAAAAGCTCTTACAAAATTGACTAGACATTTTGAAAACCGCAACCTTTTCGAAGGCCTGGTTTCTGAAATATCGCCACCCAAACACATTGAGAGGTAGTTAAAGCTCAAAAATCTGTGGAATCAGTGAAATCACTTTGGATGGCCATATTTCGATAGCCAGACCACGCAGGACGATTTGGCTTGCATGTGTGTGTAGGTATTGAACAGACCTTTCGTTTGATGTGCATCTCGGTGGGATTGGTGAACTTCGACAAAATAATGATTTTTAAAGACAAGTGGTTAGTCCATGATTTTTGCCAAAATTAATAAAAAAATAAATTTTTGAGTTTGGCACATCCATGGAAAGGTCTGTTAATTCTCTATTTAGAATTGAAAACTGCAACCCGTTACGAGCCTTGGTTGCGGAAATATCTCCATCCGCACCCGATGACTTTTTTTGATTTGGGTCAATTTTCAGTAAAACCATTTTGGGTGGCCATATTTCGATAACCAGGCCTCGCAGAACCTTCTGGTTTTCACCCGTGAAAAGCTCTTACAAAATTACATACATTTTGAAAACCGCAACCTTTTCGAAGGCGTGGTTTCTGAAATATCGCCACCCAAACACATTGAGAGGTAGTTAAAGCTCAAAAATCTGTGGAATCAGTGAAATCACTTTGGATGGCCATATTTCGATAGCCAGACCACGCAGGACGATTTGGCTTACATGTGTGTGTAGGTATTGAACAGACCTTTCGTTTGATGTGCATCTCGGTGGGATTGGTGAACTTCGACAAAATAATGATTTTTAAAGACAAGTGGTTAGTCCATGATTTTTGCCAAAATTAATAAAAAAATAAATTTTTGAGTTTGGCACATCCATGGAAAGGTCTGTTAATTCTCTATTCAGAATTGAAAACTGCAACCCGTTACGAGCCTTGGTTGCGGAAATATCTCCATCCGCACCCGATGACTTTTTTAGATTTGGGTCAATTTTCAGTAAAACCACTTTGGGTGGCCATATTTCGATAACCAGGCCTCGCAGAACCTTCTGGTTTTCACCCGTGAAAAGCTCTTACAAAATTACATACATTTTGAAAACCGCAACCTTTTCCAAGGCGTGGTTTCTGAAATATCGCCACCCAAACACATTGAGAGGTAGTAAAAGCTCAAAAATCTGTGGAATCAGTGAAATCACTTTGGATAGCCATATTTCGATAGCCAGACCACGCAGGACGATTTGGCTTGCATGTGTGTGTAGGTATTGAACAGACCTTTCGTTTGATGTGCATCTCGGTGGGATTGGTGAACTTCGACAAAATAATGATTTTTAAAGACAAGTGGTTAGTCCATGATTTTTGCCAAAATTAATAAAAAAATAAATTTTTGAGTTTGGCACATCATGGAAAGGTCTGTTAATTCTCTATTTAGAATTGAAAACTGCAAACCGTTACGAGCCTTGGTTGCGGAAATATCTCCATCCGCACCCGATGACTTTTTTTGATTTGGGTCAATTTTCAGTAAAACCATTTTGGGTGGCCATATTTCGATAACCAGGCCTCGCAGAACCTTCTGGTTTTCACCCGTGAAAAGCTCTTACAAAATTACATACATTTTGAAAACCGCAACCTTTTCCAAGGCGTGGTTTCTGAAATATCCCCACCCAAACACATTGAGAGGTAGTTAAAGCTCAAAAATCTGTGGAATCAGTGAAATCACTTTGGATGGCCATATTTCGATAGCCAGACCACGCAGGACGATTTGGCTTGCATGTGTGTGTAGGTATTGAACAGACCTTTCGTTTGATGTGCATCTCGGTGGGATTGGTGAACTTCGACAAAATAATGATTTTTAAAGACAAGTGGTTAGTCCATGATTTTTGCCAAAATTAATAAAAAAATAAATTTTTGAGTTTGGCACATCCATGGAAAGGTCTGTTAATTCTCTATTTAGAATTGAAAACTGCAAACCGTTACGACCCTTGGTTGCGGAAATATCTCCATCCGCACCCGATGACTTTTTTTGATTTGGGTCAATTTTCAGTAAAACCATTTTGGGTGGCCATATTTCGATAACCAGGCCTCGTAGAACCTTCTGGTTTTCACCCGTGAAAAGCTCTTACAAAATTGACTAGACATTTTGAAAACCGCAACCTTTTCGAAGGCCTGGTTTCTGAAATATCGCCACCCAAACACATTGAGAGGTAGTAAAAGCTCAAAAATCTGTGGAATCAGTGAAATCACTTTGGATAGCCATATTTCGATAGCCAGACCACGCAGGACGATTTGGCTTGCATGTGTGTGTAGGTATTGAACAGACCTTTCGTTTAATGTGCATCTCGGTGGGATTGGTGAACTTTTTTAGATTTGGGTCAATTTTCAGTAAAATCACTCTGGGTGGCCATATTTCGATAACCAGGGGCCTGTAACACAAAACTACAAGTACTTGTAATACAAGTGAATTAATACAAGTGTAACAAATTTCTGTAACACAAAGCTACAAGTTTGCTGGCTCTTCTACAAGTGTAATGAGCGAACATTACAAGTGGGAAATTATATGATTTCCCTCTTTCTGTAACACAAAGCTACAAGTGTAGACAAAAACTAAATCCTACTTGTAGAATAATCAGCTAAATCTTACAGGTGATTCAAAACTTGTAGGATGAAGAAGACGTATTTAAATATAAGAAAACAAAATAATATTTTCAACTAATTAGCAATTCCATAATTTTTTTCTTCGTAGTTATGATATTTTTAACCAAAAAAACAATATCAAATTGTGAATATATTTTTGTGTAAAGTGTATATTTGTGATCTTTTTTCAATAGTAAATTATTTCGGTAATAATTGTTATACAATGTGTATGCGCATAATTAGAGAAAAGTGTTATAGGTACATATATTACCTATACTTTATAGGGTTTTGAAATGTTAAACATTTTTAAATCTCAGTAAACTAAAAAACTAAACATAACACAAAATAATGCATTCTATTACTTTTCTTAGATTTACTTAGAAATAATTGAATTTTTATTTAATGATGTATGTTTTTAAAAATAAAATGCACGACTGGATCGCACGAACTTGCTCTTATCTAAAAGTACTTCGTAATTAAAAAAACATTTTTTAAATAGTTTCAAAACGATTATCACACGTCTTCAGTGATTCTCTAGAGGAGAAATTGAAATTTTTGTTAGCTCTCAAACTAACGTTACAACCCATCATATAAGCGTAGTGCAAAACGGCTCTATCGATTTTAATAAAACAAATAGGTGTGATATTACACACAAGGGCTACATTTTGGTCAAAAAAATTTCGAGGCAAAATGTTTTTAACGGTGCCTATCTGTCATAGAACGGCTTTTTGATTTTCGACTTTCGTATTAACGGCTCTAACGATCTTAACCAAAAATTTTCAGCAGGAGTATGGGTTATTTTCTTTATTATGTTTTGCCTTCATTGTTAAATTGATAAATGAAAAAATAGACACTTATCTCGTTCTAACTTTGATATTCCCTAAAGAAACTTGAAACATATACATAGATAAATAATACAGTAGAGGACATCAATGATTGTATTGGAAACATTACAACTTAATTTATCTTAAGACAAAAACATGGGACGATATTTGGCCTTTCAGATTTTGAATAATAATTTTGAGTGCATACGTTTTGACTTTATACTGATGGACAATGTGGAACCCACCTGGATCTGGAATTTACTTGTAAGCTAGTTTTTAGTATGAACGAAGTTGTGGATTACTTTGAGAGTTGTATTGTCTTTCTATGTTTTTAAGGTTGTACGAGTAAAATAAAAAAAAAACTGCCTTGTTCACTTCCACTTTACATCAATACTTTATTAATACATTATTTTTTATTTTGTAATTCAATTATTTCTTAGTGTTGAATTCACTTGCTAATATTTAATTTTAGTTTGTGCATTAAGATATTGAGGAGTTTGTAAAATGATTTATTATTGTTCATGAACAATTCAATTATAGATGATATATGAATGTATTAGAAAATGACAGTTGAAAATGTTTTGTTTTGTTTCAGAATATTTAAAATCCCATATTATGGTTTAATATTAATTGACAGAATTACAACATAGTAGTGGTTATTTCATTCATAATTCATTTCTTAAATATATTTATAAATAGGTATAACTCAATTATGTGTTACATAAATAGACTTAATGATATTTAATTAAATTAATAATTATTTACTATGTTGCTCTTTCAATCAAATAGACACAAAATACCATTCTTACTGTTTTATTCTATTAACTTAAACCTTATTTTCTAAATTTTAATCAAAATACAGTTCCTAAAAATTTAACATTAAAAAATGTTTTCATCCATAGCCAATACTATACAAATTATCACAATAAAACATTGTTCTTATGTATTTCTCGAACTTAAAATTTTCGATTTCTCATAATTTATGGAAACTTTTGAAATGTTCAGCAGAATTTAGGAATTTCTATGTATTTATTTTTATTTAATTATTCACATTGACCGGAAATTTCGTTATAATCACTCGAATGTTCGAACAACAATTAACAATCTTGGTTTTGCTGATATGTTGTTTAATCGACTTTTTATAAGATAGTAAATTTTGTCGAAATTTAATAATCGCAACAAAGTTTTCATTTTTGCAATCGACATTTCTTGACGATATTTTGAACCTTCCCCAATCAAAAACCTCTAAAAATTAATCTTAAAAGAATTGTTTTTTTTTTGTTTTTTAAAACCCATTACGCCGAAGAAAAACTCAATAAAAAATTATTTAAATATGGATATAATTATAGTCACCTTAATCGTCTAAGAGCCGAAAGCAAATTTTTGGTTTGGAGGTATAACAAAATATTAGCATTAAGTTTATAGATGCATACATCATGAAATCGAATACAAAAGAGTGGCAGGTTTTTTTTTTTGTTTCAGGCGAATAACGACTTCAATTCCTTCCAGGAAATGATGCTCTGTCATTATCCCTTATCCTAAGCACCTTATTCCTGACGATCCAATTAATAGAACTCAATATATACATAGGCTTTTTAAGCGAGCTTTGTCAACAGGAATGGAGGTGACCCACAATTTTATGCTGATTCCGAAGCTATTATGCAGCACTTTTCATGACAAGAGATACTCTAAGTGGATTTGCAAGAGGTAGTACACCGCTGAAAATCAGTATATTTGCTTCCAAGGGGTACAACAATTTCATTTCTTACTTGTGATATAGTAAGTATTTTCGTTTAAAGACTATTGTGCAAAATTTTTTGCCGGTGGGAGTGTAGTTTAAGGCATGTCCGGGGCTCTGAGAGACTTGACCAATGGACTTGTGTTGCTACTGAACCATACATCAGACCATAGCAGCGAACGTAAGTCCAGGATTATGCACGGCGTGGTGGCATGCCAGTCCGCGTACAGTATGCGTAATTCCACGATCATAATGGGTGGCGGCTAGCATAAGGCCATGGTTGGTCGATGGTGGGGAAGTGGTAAACGCATGGATTTGACTTTCGAGGAGCTCGTCCACTTCGATGGGCCGGTATTGCTACTATTTGACAATTCTGCACTCCAGGTTCCTATCGACCTCCTCGTGGTGCCTGTGGATAGGTTACGTAAGTAACTGAACCAACTAGATGGGAACATCCTGGACGGTGTCCTTAAAGTAGAAATCCGCTAAGGAGTGTGTAACAACTCACCAGAGGGTTGCACATTCTTGGTTGATGGTTTCTACCTCGACTATAGCTGGGTGTGTGCATATCTGGGGTTGACAGGCCCTGAAGTTTTGCAGGAACTTTATCTGTAAGTGACCTTATGGTGGTGAAGCTCGACTGGAAGCTACATTTTGGCACCACGGCTGATAGTGCCCAGGAGTCTGAGGGCAATAGCGTACTTCTTCTTGCTCTCCTATTCTATCTTCGGATAGAGAGGTGCAGCTGTCGCGTGCGTGCTCTCTTTCTCAGACTTTCTATGAGGTAGGCCACTAGTGGGAGTATCGTGGTTTATTCCGAATGCGGAGACATATGGTTTCCAGGCATGCCTGGATTCAAGAGGTGTTAGATAGACCTCGCCTCCTAAGCAAGAGGTGTGTTCATGCCTGCAACATGTCACAGCTTTGCGACAGAGATGGCTTCAGCTATGTCGGAGTTAATGGTCAGGACCCAATCTGACTCCGATGAAGGTAGGCCTCCAGTGGGATTGAGCCATAATCGGATGATGAAATCATGACCTTGTTGCAATTTTACAGCGCAAGGGAAGAAGAATTACAACACAGCAGGCGCAATAAATATGCCTATGCACACGTTTTAGAAGACATGATTTCTTCTGGTGCCACGGTATTGTTCTAATTCAAATTAGTTTTGAGCAATATTTTCTAAAGAATGACAAAATCTTACAGGATTCGAATAAAACAGTTGAGCACCTTGACGCTTAAATGACATCGGCGCTTTTAACAGCATAAAAGGCTGAGAAGGACAACTCTAAAAGAACTGGTGCCTCTTCTTGCATTGCTCCAATTAAAAAAAAATTAGTATCTAGTAGGTATAGGTGCCAATCCTTAAATATTAAAAGAAAAGTTGGGATGTGGATCGTTTTCATGTTTTTTTTTTTTTTACTTTGCTTTACTTGCTGTGACTAGCAGAACATGTTTTGTAGGTAAAATTCACTCAATAATTTAAACAAACGAATTATACAAATTTGATAAGTATGTATGAAAATACTTTCTTAGGATTTCATTTTTGTCTACCTAAAATTGTTTCTAGTTATTTTTTTACAATTTAATACTACTCAGCTTGCCTTGAAATATTGTATAGTAAGCGATTGATATTATAAGAGTGGACATTTTCAAAATCTCTCTTTAAAAATGCAGTCATGGCTCTATTCATTAATCGGCATACGAGTAGTTTGAAGATGTTTTTCCGGATTTTCAATTTTAAGATCTTGAAATACTTAAAACTAGGATAATTTTATTTATAAGTAAATATTAAAGTAAAGTAAAGAGGAAAACGTATAATAACAATTTGTGTACGTATGTACTTGATTGAAAGAGAAACCCTAATAGTCTAAGAGCTAGCAACAAATCTCACTGCACAATTTCTGCAATGTTCATTTTATGTGAATAAGGTATCCAAGTTATATACATAGCTATACTTCCACAGTAAACTTGTACAATATGGGTTTACAAGAGGATTACAAAATCCACAGAAAACTGATGAAAGCAGTCTTTCATCGATAAAATGTTTCGATAATGTTTGCTTGAATGATTCTTACGTCTATGCTTCCGATCCGTTTGCATCACAAACTGGAAGAACCAATGCCTTCCCCTATAAGATAAAATTTCACTATTCAAAAGAAACTACCGAAAAGATAAAGACTGAAGCGGCTACAATGGAAATGAAGATTCAGAAATTAACATAAACAGTTGAGAACATTATGTAGGTGTATGGTAAAATGTAAGGCTTATTATTAGAAAAAAATGTTCCAGAAGTATAACCAGAATTTTTTGGTTAAAAAAAAAACACTTCCAAATGTAAAGAAATGTGGAAGAGTTATTAGAAAAAATCATTATCTACAACTATTCTGAAGAACATATACAACACGTCTTATGAATTTTGAAGATTATATGACCTCTTTCAAAAATTGGGTCTAAGATACATTACGAGTATGTTTCCTTGTATCATGTCTGATATATTAGAATCGGTCAACTGGTACAGATTGTATGCATTTACACCGTTGCATTCGTGCCTTTTCACATTAAATATTATAATAAATATTCTAGTCGATATTAAGAAAATACCATCGCTGCAGTTTTAATACCTCATAACCCAGAAAAGACAAATTTTCGGGATACACAAGAAACGTATTTAATCGATGATATCAAGGCTTTGAAAACCAGATTTAAGTTGAAGTAAATGAAGCTTCAACTTAAATCTAGTTTTGATACTCACTTTTAATACTCATTTATATCTCATAATTAGCTGCTATAAAAAGTGATATTTTAAATAAATGGCTTAGATTACGAGGAAGTAGACTTCTGTTGTTCTTTAACTATGCTCAAACCATAGGCATTATAATATATCGACTTACGAGGTATTATTTCTTGGTTACCCAGTATATTTATTTGTTACAATGTAATTTCTTGGCATGATTCACTTGGTAACGAGAAATTTCAACAAAAAAGTTCATCTCGGTTAGTAATGGTTTATAAGTAGAGGTCCAACTTAAGAGGTATTTTTATGGCATAATTTACAATAAAAATGGTCATCGATATACGAGATATTGCGCTAAAAACAGATTTTCTTGGAATATGAGGTATAGGATTTTTGGTTGTAGCTATAAGAATATTTTATATTTATCTATAGCATCCGGAACATCTTCTACTGCATCAAAATGAAAAAAAAAATCCCTTTTTTCTGGGCTTCGAGGCATTAGAACTGAAGCGGCAATACGGACATAGTTTTATCGTTATCATTTTATTTTTATCTTTAATAGATAATAATAATTTGTTTGTTGGGACGACATTTGATGTTTGTGATATGTATATTAAGAACACGAGATTATATAATTATATATGTATGTATTAATATTCTCTTTACTTCTCTTTTAATTATATATGAATGTATTGGAAAGTAATACGAGTACGATGTAAGCTTGAGTCAACTGATAGGTTAGAAATAAGTTAGTCTTAAGATGATGAATAAAAGGTACAGACTCAAAAGTGAAATGGTGTTCTTATTAAAATATATTAATGGCGACGAGGATGATTAAAAAAAAAAATTAAGTTAAAGCGTGTAACTAAATGGAAAATTTAAGTGGAAAAGAAGTGCTACCTAAAATTAAAATTGAAAAGCAAAGCGAAATTGAAATAAAAGTTGATAACGAGGAAGTATTTTTAATAGAAACAAAAATGGCATTTATTGGAACGATCGAGTTTTTTAGTCCCGGTGAAGATTTTGTGGATTATAAAGAACGCCTCCAACATTTGCTTTCAATTAATAAAATTGTGGATGATAAAATCAAAGTATCGTATTTAATAACCTTAATTGGCCCGGAATCTTATAAAACTTTAAAATCGTTAACAAACCCGGACAAGCCAGATGTGAAAACCTTCAATGAACTTATTGATATAATGGAGAAGTATTTTACGCCAAAAGTGAATTTAATCGCCGAACGATTCAAATTTTATAAAAGAAATCAAAAAAAACTTGAAACAATTAGTGAATATATCCTTGATCTAAAAACGTTAGCTCAGACATGTGACTTTAAACATTTTCTCGATGATGCTCTGAGAGATAAGCTAGTTTGCGGAATGTATCATGAAAGTTTTCAACAAAAACTCTTAAATGAATCGGAGCTAACATTTGACAAGGCGTGCGAGCTAGCAAAAAGTATGGAAATGACAAATAAGCAATTAAAGGAGATGAGACCAGAATCTCATAACAGCATCGACATGCTGAATCAACGGTATCAGCTTAATCAACAACGAGGAAGAAGTCAGTGGAGAAGATCAAGCTCGGAGAGGGGATCTTCTTACGAAAAGAGACCATCTGGGCAAGGGCATCGCAACAGTTATCAAGTTGACAAGAGGGATTGGAGGAATGCGGTTTGTTATAATTGTGGCCAGAAGGGTCATATAAGAAAATTTTGTAAAAACAAAACTAGTTTCTTTAATAACAAAAAAATGAATGTAAACTATGTAGATGATATGACAGATTATGAAATAAATGATTTATCACTAGGGTATATAAATTCGTTTACTAATGTTAATAGTGTGGCTCAAGTAGTACAGTTGTATATAAATAATGTAGTTTTGGAAATGGAAGTTGATAGTGGTGCATGCTCAACAGTAATTAACTATAATACTTATAAAAATAAATTTTCAGAGGTGACAATTGAAAAAGTTAAGAGGCAATTAAATGTGGTAACAGGACATCAAGTGGAACTGGTGGGAAAAATTGTGGTTAAAGTCCAGGACTTAGTCAAACTGTCATCTTTTCATTTTTTGGAAATTTTTGTTATCAAATCAAATCGCGACTTCACTCCTCTTTTAGGGCGTGACTGGTTGGATGTATTGTTTCCAAGTTGGAGAAACAATTTTGTTGTAAACAAAGTGGATGATGTGGTGGAAATGAAGGTAAAAAAATTAATGTTGAAGTTTCCGAAAGTTTTTTCTAATGACATGAGGGATCCCATTGTCGGTTATAATGTCCAGTTAAAGCTGAAAGAAAATGTGACTCCAATTTTTTCAAAGCCCTATTCAGTACCTTTTGGGATACGTGACAGAGTAGATGCAGAAATTGAAAAATTGGTGTCTCAAAAAGTCTTAGTACCGATCAAATATAGCGAATGGGCTTCTCCAATGGTGGTAGTGCCCAAGAAAAATGGAGATTTAAGGTTGTGTCTCAACTGTAAAGTAGCTGTAAACAAATCTATCGAAAATAGTATTTATCATCTTCCAATAATGGAAGAATTATTTACAAAGTTTGTTGATTGCAAAGTGTTTTGCGTTCTCGATTTGACGGGAGCCTATTTGCAACTAGCCGTGCATGAAAAGTCTCAAAAATTGTTAACTGTCAATACTAGAAAAGGGTTATACAGATTTACTAGGGTACCTTTTGGGGTTGCTGTTGCTCCCGCCGAGTTCCAGAAGGTTATGGATGAAATTTTAAAGGATCTTGATAGGGTTGGTATATATTTAGATGATCTGTTGATTGGAGGGTTCGATATAGAGGACTGCGAAGCTAATGTTGTGAAAGTTTTAGAAAGATTGGAAAAGCATAATGTTCGAGTAAATTGGGATAAGTGTAAGTGGTTTGAATCGGAGGTTGAATATTTAGGCCATGTTATTAGTGGTAAGGGAATCAAACCCAACAAAGAAAAAATTCGCGCTATTTTGGAAGCTCCTAGTCCCAAGAATGTTACACAACTCAAAAGTTTTTTTGGCATTCTAAACTTTTACAATAGGTTTATACCTGATTTGGCAACTAAATTAAGAAAATTGTACGATCTTTTAAAAAAAAATATTAAATTTGAATGGAGGCCAGAACACGAGCAGACTTTTAATGAAGCAAAAAAACTTTTGATTAGCAATAATATTTTAGAATATTTTGATCCAAAAAAACCAATCGTTTTGACGTGTGATGCTAGTCCATACGGTGTGGGTGCGGTTCTTGCTCATATAGTTAATGGGGAGGAAAAACCAGTACTTTTTGCATCTACAACACTAAGTGAATCAGAACAAAATTATTCGCAAACTCATAGAGAGGCGCTGGCAATAATTTATGCAGTTAAAAAGTTTCATAAATATTTATATGGACGCAAATTTACTATTGTGACAGATCACCAGGCGCTCAGAGAAATATTTAGCGAAAAAAAAGGACACTTAGCTGTAGCGGCAGCAAGGCTACAAAGATGGGCTATCCAATTATCGATGTATAATTTTGAGGTTAAATACAAAAGAGGTTCGCAGGTAGGACATGCAGATGCATTATCTAGGCTACCCGTGCTGGGTTCGACAAATATTCCAGAGGATTTCATAAATGTGCTTAAGTTTGGTCCTGACAACATGAAACTTCTGAAGCTAGAGGATGTCAAAACTGAAACGAGCAAAGATTTTATTTTGAGTAAGGTTTATAGCTGGCTTTTGAATAGGGACAACTTAAAAAATGATGTGGAAACGAAATATTATATAGACAGAGCTCAAAGTTTTTCGTGTAATGATGGTTGCATATACTATGGGGACAGAATTGTTATTCCAGAAACTTTGAAATATGATGTTATCAGAATGTTACACGATACACATGTTGGAATGACAAGAATGAAAATGCTGGCAAGAAGTTATGTTTGGTGGAGGGGCTTAGATGCAGACATAGAAGAGTTTGTTAAGTGCTGTCAAGTTTGCGCTCAGACTCAAAATTTTACCAAGTCAGCTGAAGAATCGAACTGGATTCCTTCTTCTTATCCATTTGAAAGAGTTCACATCGATTTTTTTGACATAGATGGGTTAAAGTTTCTTTTATTAGTAGATAGTTTTTCTAAATGGATTGAGATAGCTGAAATGAAAAGTACACAAGCAGAAAAAGTGATTTGCAAATTACGTAATTGGTTTGCTGTCTTTGGTTTACCAACTCAGTTAGTGTCTGACAATGGACCTCCTTTTCAATCAGCGGAGTTTATTGAATTTTGTGAAAGTAATGCCATTAAGGTTTTTAAGAGTCCACCATACCATCCACAGTCAAACGGACTGGCTGAAAGAGCAGTTCAAACTGTAAAACGAGTTTTTAAGAAATTTTTAATAGAAAAACAGTCTATTAAAAATTTAAGTTACAAAATTGACAATTTTTTGCTTAAATACCGGAATACTCCAACAGTTTCGACTAACCAAACACCTGCTAGTATGATTTTTAAATTTAAAACAATAACTTTATTAGATGTTTTAACATCAAAGCCTAAAATTCAAAAGAATACTGTTGAGAATGTAAATACTAACACACATAAATTAAGCTATTTAAATAGAATTGTTAAATTTAAAGATAAAGAAAATATATATTATAAAAACAACTTTAAATCACATGTCAAATGGATTCCTGGACATATTATAAAACAAATGTCTAAATCACTATATAAGATTTCTGTAAATGGGGTTCAGAAAATAGCTCACATAAATCAATTAAAACACAGAAATTGTTCTATTCGATTTAGTCCACATGTAACTCTTATAAACAATAAAAATAGTAATGAAAACAAAGTGCAAAGTCAATTGCAATTTGAAGTGGAAAATGATGAGTTTCATAGTGCAGAAGAAGACATTGTTATTGATAATAAAGAAGAACTGAAAAAGCAATTTTTGAAAGATCAAAGGAAATTTAATTTGAGAATTAAACGTAAATGAAATAATTCGTAAATAAAAGTGAAAACATTATTCTGTTATAAATATTATTAAAAAAAAAAAAAAAAAAAAAAAAAAAAAAATGTTATTTTATAGTAATTAAGGAGGAGTTGATATGTATATTAAGAACACGAGATTATATAATTATATATGTATGTATTAATATTCTCTTTACTTCTCTTTTAATTATATATGAATGTATTGGAAAGTAATACGAGTACGATGTAAGCTTGAGTCAACTGATAGGTTAGAAATAAGTTAGTCTTAAGATGATGAATAAAAGGTACAGACTCAAAAGTGAAATGGTGTTCTTATTAAAATATATTAATGGCGACGAGGATGATTAAAAAAAAAAATTAAGTTAAAGCGTGTAACTAAATGGAAAATTTAAGTGGAAAAGAAGTGCTACCTAAAATTAAAATTGAAAAGCAAAGCGAAATTGAAATAAAAGTTGATAACGAGGAAGTATTTTTAATAGAAACAAAAATGGCATTTATTGGAACGATCGAGTTTTTTAGTCCCGGTGAAGATTTTGTGGATTATAAAGAACGCCTCCAACATTTGCTTTCAATTAATAAAATTGTGGATGATAAAATCAAAGTATCGTATTTAATAACCTTAATTGGCCCGGAATCTTATAAAACTTTAAAATCGTTAACAAACCCGGACAAGCCAGATGTGAAAACCTTCAATGAACTTATTGATATAATGGAGAAGTATTTTACGCCAAAAGTGAATTTAATCGCCGAACGATTCAAATTTTATAAAAGAAATAAAAAAAAACTTGAAACAATTAGTGAATATATCCTTGATCTAAAAACGTTAGCTCAGACATGTGACTTTAAACATTTTCTCGATGATGCTCTGAGAGATAAGCTAGTTTGCGGAATGTATCATGAAAGTTTTCAACAAAAACTCTTAAATGAATCGGAGCTAACATTTGACAAGGCGTGCGAGCTAGCAAAAAGTATGGAAATGACAAATAAGCAATTAAAGGAGATGAGACCAGAATCTCATAACAGCATCGACATGCTGAATCAACGGTATCAGCTTAATCAACAACGAGGAAGAAGTCAGTGGAGAAGATCAAGCTCGGAGAGGGGATCTTCTTACGAAAAGAGACCATCTGGGCAAGGGCATCGCAACAGTTATCAAGTTGACAAGAGGGATTGGAGGAATGCGGTTTGTTATAATTGTGGCCAGAAGGGTCATATAAGAAAATTTTGTAAAAACAAAACTAGTTTCTTTAATAACAAAAAAATGAATGTAAACTATGTAGATGATATGACAGATTATGAAATAAATGATTTATCACTAGGGTATATAAATTCGTTTACTAATGTTAATAGTGTGGCTCAAGTAGTACAGTTGTATATAAATAATGTAGTTTTGGAAATGGAAGTTGATAGTGGTGCATGC
The DNA here is from genome assembly GCA_911387755.1 of Chrysotoxum bicinctum. Taxonomy (NCBI): domain Eukaryota; kingdom Metazoa; phylum Arthropoda; class Insecta; order Diptera; family Syrphidae; genus Chrysotoxum; species Chrysotoxum bicinctum. The sequence continues at coordinate 11,729,556 of OU426991.1, read as the reverse complement.
TCAACAGTAATTAACTATAATACTTATAAAAATAAATTTTCAGAGGTGACAATTGAAAAAGTTAAGAGGCAATTAAATGTGGTAACAGGACATCAAGTGGAACTGGTGGGAAAAATTGTGGTTAAAGTCCAGGACTTAGTCAAACTGTCATCTTTTCATTTTTTGGAAATTTTTGTTATCAAATCAAATCGCGACTTCACTCCTCTTTTAGGGCGTGACTGGTTGGATGTATTGTTTCCAAGTTGGAGAAACAATTTTGTTGTAAACAAAGTGGATGATGTGGTGGAAATGAAGGTAAAAAAATTAATGTTGAAGTTTCCGAAAGTTTTTTCTAATGACATGAGGGATCCCATTGTCGGTTATAATGTCCAGTTAAAGCTGAAAGAAAATGTGACTCCAATTTTTTCAAAGCCCTATTCAGTACCTTTTGGGATACGTGACAGAGTAGATGCAGAAATTGAAAAATTGGTGTCTCAAAAAGTTTTAGTACCGATCAAATATAGCGAATGGGCTTCTCCAATGGTGGTAGTGCCCAAGAAAAATGGAGATTTAAGGTTGTGTCTCAACTGTAAAGTAGCTGTAAACAAATCTATCGAAAATAGTATTTATCATCTTCCAATAATGGAAGAATTATTTACAAAGTTTGTTGATTGCAAAGTGTTTTGCGTTCTCGATTTGACGGGAGCCTATTTGCAACTAGCCGTGCATGAAAAGTCTCAAAAATTGTTAACTGTCAATACTAGAAAAGGGTTATACAGATTTACTAGGGTACCTTTTGGGGTTGCTGTTGCTCCCGCCGAGTTCCAGAAGGTTATGGATGAAATTTTAAAGGATCTTGATAGGGTTGGTATATATTTAGATGATCTGTTGATTGGAGGGTTCGATATAGAGGACTGCGAAGCTAATGTTGTGAAAGTTTTAGAAAGATTGGAAAAGCATAATGTTCGAGTAAATTGGGATAAGTGTAAGTGGTTTGAATCGGAGGTTGAATATTTAGGCCATGTTATTAGTGGTAAGGGAATCAAACCCAACAAAGAAAAAATTCGCGCTATTTTGGAAGCTCCTAGTCCCAAGAATGTTACACAACTCAAAAGTTTTTTTGGCGTTCTAAACTTTTACAATAGGTTTATACCTGATTTGGCAACTAAATTAAGAAAATTGTACGATCTTTTAAAAAAAAATAATAAATTTGAATGGAGGCCAGAACACGAGCAGACTTTTAATGAAGCAAAAAAACTTTTGATTAGCAATAATATTTTAGAATATTTTGATCCAAAAAAACCAATCGTTTTGACGTGTGATGCTAGTCCATACGGTGTGGGTGCGGTTCTTGCTCATATAGTTAATGGGGAGGAAAAACCAGTACTTTTTGCATCTACAACACTAAGTGAATCAGAACAAAATTATTCGCAAACTCATAGAGAGGCGCTGGCAATAATTTATGCAGTTAAAAAGTTTCATAAATATTTATATGGACGCAAATTTACTATTGTGACAGATCACCAGGCGCTCAGAGAAATATTTAGCGAAAAAAAGGACACTTAGCTGTAGCGGCAGCAAGGCTACAAAGATGGGCTATCCAATTATCGATGTATAATTTTGAGGTTAAATACAAAAGAGGTTCGTAGGTAGGACATGCAGATGCATTATCTAGGCTACCCGTGCTGGGTTCGACAAATATTCCAGAGGATTTCATAAATGTGCTTAAGTTTGGTCCTGACAACATGAAACTTCTGAAGCTAGAGGATGTCAAAACTGAAACGAGCAAAGATTTTATTTTGAGTAAGGTTTATAGCTGGATTTTGAATAGGGACAACTTAAAAAATGATGTGGAAACGAAATATTATATAGACAGAGCTCAAAGTTTTTCGTGTAATGATGGTTGCATATACTATGGGGACAGAATTGTTATTCCAGAAACTTTGAAATATGATGTTATCAGAATGTTACACGATACACATGTTGGAATGACAAGAATGAAAATGCTGGCAAGAAGTTATGTTTGGTGGAGGGGCTTAGATGCAGACATAGAAGAGTTTGTTAAGTGCTGTCAAGTTTGCGCTCAGACTCAAAATTTTACCAAGTCAGCTGAAGAATCGAACTGGATTCCTTCTTCTTATCCATTTGAAAGAGTTCACATCGATTTTTTTGACATAGATGGGTTAAAGTTTCTTTTATTAGTAGATAGTTTTTCTAAATGGATTGAGATAGCTGAAATGAAAAGTACACAAGCAGAAAAAGTGATTTGCAAATTACGTAATTGGTTTGCTGTCTTTGGTTTACCAACTCAGTTAGTGTCTGACAATGGACCTCCTTTTCAATCAGCGGAGTTTATTGAATTTTGTGAAAGTAATGCCATTAAGGTTTTTAAGAGTCCACCATACCATCCACAGTCAAACGGACTGGCTGAAAGAGCAGTTCAAACTGTAAAACGAGTTTTTAAGAAATTTTTAATAGAAAAACAGTCTATTAAAAATTTAAGTTACAAAATTGACAATTTTTTGCTTAAATACCGGAATACTCCAACAGTTTCGACTAACCAAACACCTGCTAGTATGATTTTTAAATTTAAAACAATAACTTTATTAGATGTTTTAACATCAAAGCCTAAAATTCAAAAGAATACTGTTGAGAATGTAAATACTAACACACATAAATTAAGCTATTTAAATAGAATTGTTAAATTTAAAGATAAAGAAAATATATATTATAAAAACAACTTTAAATCACATGTCAAATGGATTCCTGGACATATTATAAAACAAATGTCTAAATCACTATATAAGATTTCTGTAAATGGGGTTCAGAAAATAGCTCACATAAATCAATTAAAACACAGAAATTGTTCTATTCGATTTAGTCCACATGTAACTCTTATAAACAATAAAAATAGTAATGAAAACAAAGTGCAAAGTCAATTGCAATTTGAAGTGGAAAATGATGAGTTTCATAGTGCAGAAGAAGACATTGTTATTGATAATAAAGAAGAACTGAAAAAGCAATTTTTGAAAGATCAAAGGAAATTTAATTTGAGAATTAAACGTAAATGAAATAATTCGTAAATAAAAGTGAAAACATTATTCTGTTATAAATATTATTAAAAAAAAAAAAAAAAAAAAAAAAAAAAAATGTTATTTTATAGTAATTAAGGAGGAGTTGATATGTATATTAAGAACACGAGATTATATAATTATATATGTATGTATTAATATTCTCTTTACTTCTCTTTTAATTATATATGAATGTATTGGAAAGTAATACGAGTACGATGTAAGCTTGAGTCAACTGATAGGTTAGAAATAAGTTAGTCTTAAGATGATGAATAAAAGGTACAGACTCAAAAGTGAAATGGTGTTCTTATTAAAATATATTAGTTTGCAGGACAACAAATGAAATAAATGGTTAAATTCTCAAAATCGCAAGGAATAAAGTTTGTTGAACATCTTGCATTTACCGAAATAAATAAATAGAACAAAAAAAATGTCTTTGGAAAGTAACTTATGGATGCAAGACGAAAATGTTTGCGTTCGTTACGTGTTAAATATGCAATTTCTATAAATATGCAAGCACAGCTAATACAAACAAAATGAGTTTCTGTTGCTGCCTCCTAGACTACGAGTATAATACCGTTTATATTTAATTATTATATGTACATACATGTTGTACGTTAGTTATTCATATCTATTTAATATCTTAATAAATATGTAGCTTATAGCAATATTAATAATGAAATAAGTAATGAATAACATTATTCAAAACGTATTTACCTTATTTTATACTTTTTGTGCGTTAGGCTTGTATAAGCCATAGCAGCTATTTGATGAAGCTGAAGATCGCTGCATCCAAATTTATGTTTTCATTTAGGATAGCAGATCTCGATAAGTATCAAAGATATTGGAATATTTTGATACTTATCGAGATCTGCTATCCTAAATGAAAACATAAATTTGGATGCAGCGATCTTCAGCTTCATGCTATTTGTATTTTCATTTTTTGTTTGTTTACAATAAATTTGTGTATTAGAGCAATATTTATTTGCTTAATTTATCTTATGCTATCTTGTTTTGTTTTTTCTTTTTGAATTTATGTTTGTATAAATTTTGTACCGATTTTTAATTTTGTATATTTTATTTGTATATTTGTATTTTTTTTGTTTAAAAAGTTTGAACACATTGTGTGCCTAGAAAATTAAAAAAAAATGCTTAAGAGAATTTTGTGAAATTCAGTTCAGTTCAAGAATATAATAGATACATTTGTTATTGTTTGTTAGCAAAAAACCCAAAAATGGAAAAGTGTATAGGTAGAAATAATTTTATTTGGTTCTTTTATGCTCGGTACAAAATGTTGATAATTTCTTGTTCAGAAACTACACATGATAATTATTACAAACAGTTTTTTGTTATTTATTGGACCATAGACCATTGAACAAACATCTTTAATAGTAGTATAATAGTATATTTTTTTTAGATTGAAATACACATATATATTTAAGTTAAATATTCATATATGGATAATTAAATAGACACGCAGATATTTCTTAGTAGTTCCTGCATTTAAATGCGGATAATTGAATTTAAAACAAATATTTCTTATTTTCTATATATATTCCTACTTTGTTGTCATTCGTTTTCAACCATCTTTTTTTGAATTTTTACATTTTTCTAGCCATTCCTTTTTAATCATTCGTTTTTCCAATTTGTTTTAAAGATTTTGAAGGAATGCGGACTTGTCTCATTAAATTAATTTTGATAGGATAGTGAAAAAACAAGCAGTATATAACGTGCATTTTAGTCAGAGAAGGTATTTTTGTATGTGTATTTTGTGTTGGATTGAGCCGAATTTATATAGATAAAAAAAGTAAAAAAAAAAAATGGATGTATGGACAAGTTCGCTGCAGCTTGACAGTTCCTCAACATATATAGATCCCTTCAAAATATATCATTGAAATCTTAAAAATCTCCAATTCAAAGACCTTGCTCTTCAAATCCTTGCATTTTCATTGGCAACACAAAAATAAAAATTATAAATTTGTGAGATTATAGTTATTTTTCCGAAACTATCTGAATAAATGAAAAATAATATTAAATTGATATGATGTGCTTTTTATATTTTTCATTGCTATGTTATCTGTTTTGCTGTGCATTAACACAGCCACGCGTGAGGCTAAAAAAAACTTAATATTGCTGCGACATTTTGCTGCGAAATCGTGAATTTAATGTTGAATTATCTCACAAATACTCAAAACTGAAATTGTTTCGCAAATAAATCTTGGAAATAAATTTTGAATTTCTAATTTGCGTGTTTTTTGTATTTTAGCTTAGATTACCTCGTTTAATCAAAATACTGCGGAAAATACTAAAAAAATAAACTCAACAAAATATACGAAATGATATTTTGGCTAGAATGGTTTCGCTGCAATCGGTTTTATTCACATAAATTCGCATTATTATTGAAACGTCCTTTAGATAAATTACATAAAACTAGGCTGCATGTAGCATTAAGATTAATCACTTTGATTGAAGAACATTATATTTAGTTCGATAAATCCACGGGCATCGAAAAAATCAGCTTATGTCTTTATTTTCATTTCATACACAGATTGCATTTAAACCTAACCTCTCACACAAAGTGGGCTTTAATATTAAAATGATCCTAGTTAATTAGTTCAGTAATTGAGATAGTAAAAATTATCAAAGACAAACATTTAAACCAGAGAAGGGTTCTTCATTCTTCTATGTGAAGGACGACAAGTTTTAATTAACCTGCGGTAGTTAAAAACAAGATTCTCCCAAACGAGGATGAGAAGGCGAAACGTTTTGGTTTTTTAATAACCTGCCTGCCTACCTACCTGTCACGATTGGTGAATCGCTCAATTTTCAAAACGGCTGTGCTCTAATCGAGGCTTTTTCAATATTCCGAATGAAAAAACACCTGGGTACTAAGTAACATGAACAAATCACCAAACTTATTGAAGACATAACGAGGATCGAAGATGGACCGAAAGAATATGAAAACTCGAAAACGTATGTAGACATGGTAGATCACACCGGAAGGTAAAGCAATTAAAAAGAAAAACACGACTGGGTCGCCCGAACTTAGGCTAGGACCGCACTTGCGATTTTTTGTCGAGGCGATTAAAAAGTCGTAGTCGCTACAAATTATTGTCATGCACGCACTTGTGATTTTTTGCGCGGGATTATTTAATCGCAAAAAAATAAAGCACACTACTTTTTATGCGAGGGCACGCATTTGCTCCAAATAAGTAGCGACAGAAAAATCGCTTGATAAAATGGAACTTGTTTCATTTTTATAATCGCTGAAATTTTTATGTCGCATGTGCATGCATTAACATTTAACGCCATGTGTTTTCTGTCTTGTGGCTAAGAAATCGTAGATTAAAAATCGCAAGTACGTGTATGCCTATTTCTCTTTGCGACTACGATTTTTAAGTCGTAGTAATTTTAATCGCAAGTGTGAGCATATCCATTTGAGTGCAATTGTTTCATTTTAACTTACGACAATCGCATCGCAAGAAAAATGAAACAAATTGCGACCTTTAAGACTAGGACTGCACTTGCGATTTTTCGTCGAGGCGATTAAAAAGTCGTAGCCGCTACAAATTATTGTCATGAACGCACTTGTGATTTTTTTGAGTGCGATTATTTAATCGCAAAAAATAAAACACACCACTTCTTATGTGAGTGCACGCATTTGGTACAAATAATTAGCGACAGAAAAATCGCTTGAAAAAATTGAACTTGTTTCATTTTTATAATCGCTACGATTTTTAAGTCGCATGTGCGTGCATTAATATTTAACGCCATGTGTTTTATTCCTTGCGGCTAAGAAATCGTAGATTAAAAATCGCAAGTACGCGTATGCCTATTTCTCTTTGCGACTACGATTTTCAAGTAGTAAAAATTCAAATCGGCGGTCAGCCATCAGACGAATAGGGGGAACAACATGTAGCATACGAAAACATGCACGTGCCGTAACTATTCGGGACTGGTGGAAGTGTGATCATAGCCTCTTCGCGGCGGCCGCTAGAAACAAGCCTTTTAAAAAAGGTTTGGCTAATATGATCAGGCTGGTTCCTCAGGTTGGCGACAGGTTAATTCCCTGTCCCGTAAAACTTAATGAATTTCGAGAACGACAACAAGCCTCGGAAACGGACTGATTTCACGACGACAACCTACGCAAAGAAAAAGGAAAAACGATTTACGAATTTTCTTATGGAACGTACGATCGCTCTATAGAGCTCGAGCTGCTCAGCAGCTAGCCGATGCCCTGTCAAAATATAAAGCTGACATAACAGCTCTTCAAGAAATCAGATGGACAGGGAATGGTGTTTTACAGAAGAAAGAATATGACATATACTACAGCTGTCATACAAAACACCATGTGCTCGGGGTAGGCTTCCTAGTCAGCGAAAAAATGAAGTCTACTATCATCGGCTTTAACGCTATAAGCGAAAGGCTATGCACCCTTCGCGTGCGAGGCAAATTTACGAACATCAGCCTCATTAACGTTCACGGACCTACGGAGGAGTCCTCAGACGAAGAAAAAGAGACTTACTACGAACAAGTCGAGAGGGCCCTCAATGCCTGTCCAAGGTATGATGTTAAAATCATCCTTGGGGATTTGAACGCAAAAATAGGTCGGGAGCCGGTATTCAGGCATTACGCAGGCACCCATGGTTTGCATGAGAACACTAATGACAATGGACTTCGAGTCTTAGAATTGGCAGCATCGAAAAACATGGTCGTTGCGAGTACCAGGTTCCCGCGTAAAGATATCTACAAAGCCACCTGGGTATCACCTGATGGAGTCACTCGTAACCAAATAGACCACGTGTTGATAGACCGTCGCCACTACTCGAACTTGATGACGGTACGAACGTACCGAGGTGCCAATATCGACTCGGATCACTATCTTGTTGGTATGGTTTTCCGAGGGCGGATTGCCTTGCGAAGACGCATTGCATCCGCCGATCAGGTTCGAATCAACACGGCTGCCCTGCGCAATGAAAACACCAGTAACACCTTTGGTAATGCGTTAGGACTCGCCCTAGAAACACCTAATTTAGGGAGAGTAAGTCCTGGAGCCAGTATGCTGGGCGTAAATGAGAAGTGGACACGCCTTAAGAATATTGTCATTAGTACTGCCAACTCCATCTTAGGCAGCAGTCGTAAAAATCGGAACGACTGGTTTGATGATGAATGCAAGCTAGCGACTGAACGTAAGAATGTTGCGTACCGAGCAATGCAACAATCTCATAGAACGCGGGCACGCGAAGAGGAATATAAAGAGCTCAGAAGAACAGAAAAACGGCTTCACAGACAAAAGAAATCAGCCTGGGAGAAGAACCTAATCTGTGAAATAGAAAACAGCCGAGAGCGAGGTCCGCACCAGGCGCGGAAGTTCTACCAATCCGTCCGAAACATGACGCAGTACACACCACGCTGCACATACTGCAAGGACGGAGAGGGAAATCTGATCACCGATCCTGAAAGCATACTGGAGCGATGGGAAGTGTACTTTAATGAATTGCTAAATGGTCAGCTCACTGCAGAAGTGGAGGCTCCACTACTTCAAGAAGAATACCCTATGTTGCCGCCACCAAGCATAGAAGAGGTTGAGAAGGCTATAGGCCGGCTTAAACAGAACAAAGCCCCGGGAGTCGATGGCATACCAGCCGAATTATTCCATCACGGCGGGCCAGCCTTACGTCAAGCAATTCATGATATTATAGTACAGGTATGGGAGCAGGAAGAAATGCCAGAAGACTGGCGAAAAGGTTTAATATGCCCCATACATAAGAAGGGAGATGTCACAACGTGCAGCAATTATAGAGGTATCACGTTGTTGAGTACCGCCTATAAGATACTCTCCTCTATCCTACAAGACCGGATAACCCCATACGCTAAAACCGTCATCGGGCAATATCAGTGTGGTTTCATTCCAGGCAAATCAACAACTGATCAGATCTTTACCCTTAGGCAGGCGATGGAAAAATGTCTAGAATTTAACATCCCAACATACCATCTGTTTATAGACTTTAAGGCCGCCTATGATAGCATAGCCAGGGTAGAACTTTACAAAGCCATGAGAGAATTCGGCATCCCAAATAAATTGACACGACTATGTAGGTTGACCATGACCAACGTAACAAGCCAAGTAAAAATAGCCGGATTGCTATCCAGACCAATCAACATCTTTAATGGACTCCGACAAGGGGACGGTTTGGCCTGCCTCCTCTTCAACCTGGCGTTGGAGAAAGCAATCCGTGACTCTGGCACGGCAACAAGAGGGACCATCGTCAACAGGTCCAGCCAGTTACTGGCTTACGCAGACGACATTGACATCATCGGAAGAACCGAACAAGCTGTACACGATTCCTTCATCCAGATCGAGCAGGCGGCACAAAATCTGGGGCTGCACATTAGTGAAGGTAAAACAAAGTACATGGTGGCGTCGAATGCGAGAGGAACAGTTGGTCAAACAATCAAGGTAGCGGAGCACGAATTTGAAGTGGTGCAATCCTTTAAATACCTTGGGTCAATAGTAGCAGCCGATAACAACATAGAAGAAGAAATACGCGGGCGGCTTCTCAAATCCAACAGAGCCTACTATAGTCTGTCAAAGCTCTTCAAATCCAGAAATCTCACCATAACTTCAAAACTGCTGCTGTACAGGACCATGGTCCTGCCAGTACTCACATATGGATCCGAGACTTGGGTGCTTAGCAAAAGGCACTCCGACCTCTTAGCTGCGTTCGAGAGAAAAGTCTTAAGGAGAATTGTTGGCCCCATATGTGAGGAAGGACGATTCCGGAGACGGTACAATCATGAATTGTACGCAATCTACCTAGAAGCAGATATCGTGACAAAAATTAAGCTCGGTAGACTCCGGTGGGCAGGGCACCTAGCTCGCATGAGCGAAGAGGAACCTGCTCGGAAAGTTCTTTGTGGTACATTCTATGGTAGACGACAGCGTGGTAGACCATGCTTGCGCTGGAGAGATGGCGTAGACCAGGACGCCCGAAGCCTTGGGGTGCGCAACTGGATGGCGTCGGCTAGAGACCGGGATAGGTGGAGAGACTTGTTGAAAGAGGCCAGGACCGGAACCCGGTTGTCGAGCCGATGATGATGATGATGATGAAAAATTCAAATCGCAAGTATGAGCATATCCATTTGAGTGCATTTGTTTCATTTTAGCTTACGACAATCGCATCGCAAGAAAAATGAAAAAAATTGCGACCTATTAATCGTAGTGATTTGTTGATATCAAGTGCGTTCATTCTCATTTAAATTCATGCGTTCTATTTTTGCGACTAAAAAATTACGCGATTGAAATCGCAAGTGCGTTCCTAGCCTAAATCGTCACTATTTGTTGGTATCAAGTACGTTCATTCTCATTTAAACTCAAGTGTTCTATTTTTGCGACTAAAAAACCGCGCGATTGAAATCGCAAGTGCGTTCCTAGCCTTACTCCTATGTAATAGACTAGGAATTTTAAAAACAAATGTTATTAGAGAAAACTGTTCATAAGGATAAAATATATTTTTTAAACTCATTCAGCCTTATTTACTAACTCGTTTTAGAGACGGAGTAAAGTTACTTCGACTTTACAACGACTCTAATCCTGAAAAGCTTATTTAAAAAAAAACACACTAGGAATAGAATGCAATAAGCTAAAACTGGTTCATAGGAGGTTTAAAACCGTTTTAGTGTCATTTTGACATGACATCGTTAGAAATTTACAAAAAGGAGTACAAATTTTTTTTCGTTTGTTACTAAGATGAAATGGTTAGATATTTGGCATTAATAAATGATTTACATTTTTCAAACGCTCTAACAGTTGTACGATATTGGGGACGCAATGTGGTTGATACATTCATTTATAGGATTTGAACTTTATACAATCCAATATTAAATGTATCCAATTTCCAATATGAATAATATAATAACCAGAGTTTTAGATTGGTGACTTTTGTTGGTAGTATATTTGACATAAGAAAGGCGTAGCTAAAACGAAAAAGAAAATATATTATAAATAAGGATTTGTTTGACGTGGCGTAAACTCGAAGTAAGTGCTTCGGCTTGGCTTAACTATTCCGAGGTTGAACCGAGTATTCGTGAATACTAATAAATAAGGCTGTTTAAGCAGTAAAAAATAAAAACAGAATGCTATGTATATATAAATTTATGCAAGACAAAAATTATAAGTCGTTGTAATGGTTTCCTAAAAAAATAAGGTTTTATATACAAAATTTTTTAAACATTCCTAAAAAAAATTTGGTACGCCAACTTTTATTATTATATTATATTATTATTTTTATTATTGTACAAATAAAAATTAAATTATCAAACAAAATATTGAGCCCTTTTTGAGATATCGACTTTTCCAAAATAAACAAGATTTTTTTTTTCAAAAATTCAAAAAATATTTTTTTTAAGTTTTGAAATGCAGTATTTTTCAAACTTTTTACAAGCTTCTTTATACAAAATTTCATTAAAATCCGTTATGTCGAAATTGAGAAATTCAAAATTTGAAAAAAAAAAAAAAATGGTTCTATGGTAGGTACGGTCAGTAATCCTAATTTCAATTTTTTCTTATTAAATTTTACATTACATTACATATTCCACTACTCCGTAGATAAATCTACGAAGTAGAGACACTGAAAGCACTGGTAACTCAGACCATCGGCTTATACAATACAACAGAGAGAGACAGACAGAAAGAAAGAACAACAGAAAACACATGTCAACAGCACACGGTTGGTATTTGAACGGTCCCCCATCCAAGTACTAACCGCGCGCAACGATGCTTGATTTCGCTGATCGATGGGAAGCGATGCTTTCATCAGAGCCAAGGCCGTTGACTTATTAAATTTTAAACCTTAAAATTCATCGAAAGACAAAAAATTTTATCAAAATTCTAGGCGCCGTTTTCGAGAATAATCATTTTCTAACATTTGTATGGTGGGTACCGTTATTTTTAGGTAAGTAAAAAAAGAATTAAAAATACTATGTACCAAGTTAAAAGAAAATTGGCCTAGCCGTTGAGACTGTAGTCGAAGAGACAGACAGAAATTTGGCGACTAAGTGCGACATTAACCATGTCTGTGTTAAATGTAACAAGAAGTGAAACCGAAGAAAAAGCAAGTAAAATTCTTATTATCAAGTAGAATTGTGCGCCATCTGCAGAGTTGGGAAGAACAAAGAGGAAAGGAATTTCAGGAAAAAAAACAAATTCGTCTGCAATTTGACTCGTTTAATGAAATAGATTTATTTCTTGACTTACATCAGCTTGCTAATGTGGTTTTAGGTTTGTTGAACTTATTTAAACTATGCAAATAATGTCATGAAATAAATTATTTCTAGTATAAAATAGAACCATTTTAAAATGATTGGGTAAGTTCATCGAGCAAGTACATACATAAAGGATGAAGATTTCTTTTTGGAAATAATGAGACTGACGAAAAATGTTGTCGTCAAGCGACGAAGATGAAGAGGAAGGCCGGAGTAATTGCCAATTCGACGTCCGTATCGAATGATGCAACGCGCGAAGATCGATTGCTACGACGATGTTGACTTTCGCAAATATTTCCGAATAAAATAAACGATTTTTTTGTTCCAATTTATGGTACTTGCGCCACATTGACTGTAATCCAATGCGGTTTTTTTATTTCAGTTCATTTTTCTGGAATTACTGTTTACATTTTAGGTCACGTGAATTGTGTGCGTAGGAGAAATTGGCGGTTTTTTCTCCTTGTGTAGGATTTATTGATCACTTCGAGAATGCTCCGGAAACAGCATGACTAACCTAGTCTGTTTGACGAAAAACTAACATTTTTTAGTAGCATTTCCAAAACAGTAGCCAGTGGGTGATTGACAAGTCTTAGATTTTTTTTTTATATCGTAGCTTTGTTATGGCAATTCGACATCCTTTCGTTGCTGACAGAGGGAAAGAATAAAAATAAGATGAGACTACGCTCGAAAGGAGAGATAGAGAGAAAAACTCACTGCAACGTCATAAAAATTCGGGCGATATCCTCCCACACGTGTATGCGATCGCACGGTGATTTTTTGTTGGTGACGGAGTTGGCAAGGCTGTACAAGTGAACGATTGCAATTATTTTTGCTCTATTTAAAATCAAAAACAAATTCTTCTTTTTTTGCGAAAAATACAAACAAAAATTAATTTCAATCGACTTTAATTGATATTTATCTTTATCTTAATCCTTAATCTTAATTATTTAATTAATTTAATCAAATATTTGAGTAACGTCTAATGAGCGATAAGAAAAGGGCCAAAGAATTGCAGGTAGCATTATTAATGTTCTGTTGTACGCCGATGATATACAGTTGTTGAGAAAACGTCCTGTTTCATTCTGTGAAAATTGGGGACTTATTATAAACACAGATAAATCGAAGATAATGGTATTCACTAGAAATAATAGGGGAAAATCAGCATAAGACTATCATTGATGTCGTGAGATACTTGGGAGTTAAGCTGAATTCAATACTGGATTTCAAGACCCACATCGAAGAGAAAACTAAAACCTGTCAGAAACTTGTAAGCTTTACTTGAAATTATATTTTGTAAAATGTCAACAAAGTACAAAAAAGTGGTTAAATCGACGTTGGATTACGCTGCACAAGTATGGGGAACCAAAGAATTTGAGGAGATGGAAAAACTGCTGAAAAATTTCATCCAAAAACAAATTATGCTATTTATTTACTGGTTCCATTTTCTAATTGAAATAGTTTCCATCGTGTTTTGAATTTGAAACCATATTAGGCAGCTGATCACCGTTAGTAAAGGGTTGGGAGGTTAATTGAGACGAAAAATTGCAATGTGCAAGTTGATTTTAAATCGAAAAATAAATCGGTTGCCAAATTGACATTTTGGCAGACACAAATACAAAATAAATAATTGATATTTTTTACCAATGGAATTGCATGGTATTTGTTGCTGATTTAGTAAGTGAGGATGTATAACAATACAGTTTGATTAATTTCAGCGACGTAAATTCGGATCATATCTTTCAGATTTCGTTGTTGAACTTAAAGAATGCGTGCATTTGAATAGTAATGAGAATTTAGTGAATTTCCAGGAGTATAAAATTGCCTTGCAACGAAACCACAGCCTAGCTAACATATAAATAATATTTTGCGTGTTTTATTGAAATCATAAGTTCGTTCTTTTTTCCAATCTCGATGATAGACATACATATCTTTCTCATTACGCTGCTTGTCATTGTGGTGAATAAATTCATTCTCTTTAAACGTCCTACCAATGCCTTACAACTTTAGTTATGGAAAAGGAATGCCTATGCATTCCGTTTCCAATAACATTTCCCATAAGCTAAAAAACTTCAATGGGACAAGCGGATAAATTTGCCATAATATTTTTTGGGTTGGTGGTGTGGGCAATCCGTTCATAGATCTGTAGTCGATGGTAGATCCAATGAGTCATTCGATCCATAATCAAGCGCTGTTTCAAAGCCGGATCCCGATGCATTTTCATTACCTGACGAACTATTAAGAGTTGAGTTATTCGATTTATTTTCATCCGTCTCCTCCTTGTGTACAGATGCACACACAACAAGAGTTCCATTTAAATTAGAAGAACCAGAGCCATTTCCTAATTCTTTTTCTTCAATCGCATGCGGTAAACATCGAAAACACCTACATATATTTTGCCCATATAAAAAACTACTACAATACGGGTCTTGAAGTACACGATACGGTCGCCTAGGTAAACTACGAAGTGGTTTCGCATACTCAATTTCCACAAAAGGAGTTATCTTTGGCTTACGTGGTAGTTTTTTATTTTGGGCAGTGTTCTTGAAATGTATATTTTATGCTGTACGAGGATCAGGATTGTTTTGATGCAGATCTACTGCACTCACTAAAAAGAATTTGAAGAAATAAGAAACAGATACAAAAATTGATTTCTTAGAAATTGAAATAGTAGTACTTACAAACACGAAGGTGTTGTTGTGCAATTTCGGGGGTATATCGCCTCAAACGTCTTGACGTATAATTTCGTCGATAACTTCTTCTTCTTTTAGTGGTGGTAGTAGTCGGGATAGGTTTTGAAGAACACTTAAACCTTGTAAAACAAGCTGCACTCCACCGAAAACTTTTAGTTTAGGAGAGAAAAAAAAAGGAAGACAGAAATTAAGAAAGGGCAAACAGACAGAAAAATGATGAACGAATTTTACGAAATGACTGAAATGATGATGAAGATGATGTGGTTTGATGATTGATGTGATGTACTCGTATAATCATGATTCATGATCATGACGACAAAAAGAGCGTCAACGTCAATTTTTAATCGTAATTCGGTTAAGCGCATTTTTGGCTAAACGGTTTCGTCGAAAAACAGAATGTGTGCTTCAGGGAACACGACTTCATCTACAAAAAATAACTGCATGGTGTGGGTTCTCATGCCGCTGGCTAGTGTAAATGGGCTGTTTTTTTCGTTGGTGATAATGCCAGGCGCATAACAATCAATGGATATCGCTGCAGAGACATGTTGCAACGATATTTCTTTGGCTAATGGCATGGACTAGACCTTCTGAACGATATGTGGTTTGAAATAGCGGATGCCACAAGTCACTTGGCATTCACTTTTTTTTTATAAGGAGTAGCATTTTAATAACTGTTTGTAAAAACAAAATTTCTTTAATAAGTAACATGCTATTCAGCTTTCAAAATATTTTAATGTTCTTTGGAGCTACAGTTTTAGCTACATTAAGCTACTTCTAGTGGCTACGATTTTTATAAAGCTACAATATTCAACTAACTATTTTGGAAAGAAAGAATTGTATTCTTCCTGATCCGATCTTGAACGCAGTGTATAAATTTGTTTCACCGAAGCCGATTTGAAAAACATGGTTTTGACTTTGGTCATGTTTCAAAGTTGTAATTTCATGGCTAATAATGGTTGGAAAGAATGCAATCAAGATTTTATTTTTGCCAATCTCTGATATATTGTTTCAAGAAGCTCAATTATTTTTCTTGAGAAAAACAGCATGGAAAATGAAATTCAAGAACTAGTTGCAATCTAAGATCCTGAATGAAGAAGCTCTTGTTCTAGGAATGTTATCACTGCATGCAAGGATTCGATTTATGTAGCACATATTGCACCTGGAATATAACTAAAGTTTTAATGCATGGAGAAATAATGAGACTACTCGTGCTATTAAGGAAGAGGAAAACAAAATTAATTCAAGCGCAATTCATATCAAAGGTTGGAACTGGAACAACAAATGATGGCAATACTTCACGAAGATTTTTCGGAAATCCAAATGTGGCTGCAGATATCTCCAAAATAGACATTAGATTGATAACCAGACTCGCAGTCATATTGCAAGTTATTTGCAGCAATTTTTCAATCGATACCCAAAAATGTAAGACTTATAGTGAAAAGACAGCTAAGCTCGTGATATCGTTATACCCCTCGTATCATATGCCAGCAACTGTTCACAAAATTTTACTACAAGGAGCAGAAGTAATAGAAAGTGCATCCTTGCCAGTTGGATTGCTCTCAGAAGAGACCCAAGAATGCAGGAATAAGGACTACAAGTACTATAGAACCCACCATTCGAGAAAGTTTTCCCGGTTACCAACGAAAGAGGATATATCGTTAGGTATATATATTTATTCCGATCTATCTATAACTCAATTAAGACCCGAACCAAAGAAAAAACATCTTCTTAAAGAACTCTATAAAGTTAGCCATATATATTATGAACTTAATATTTATGTGAACTCTAAATTATGAACCATTTATTGTACGGAACCTAAAAAATAAAATGTAGCATATATGGTCAGTTATATAGAGTCCATTAAATAATGCTGCATTTCGCCCAAATATTAAAGTCGTCTCTTAATTTGATTGTTGGTAAGGCCCAATGAGTACAAATAGCTAACTATTTGAGATATGGTTTTCTCATCCAAAAGACCGATTTTTTGTTGTGTTAGAATTTATACGAAACAAATTTGGAATTATTGCTAGTTTAGAGCCGGACAAAGAGCAAATTTTAAAAACCATGTTTCAAATCTGTGTGCAAACATTAATAAACGCTGGAAAAAGTTCTATAATAACCGTTCTCGATTTACGGAAAAAAACAAGTAGGTACTGGCTCGATCATTTCCACCTCTCCCGAAAAATTTTTCTCTTCCTAACAGAGGTTCCAGTTGCAGTGATCAAGACTTAAGAATAAGACGTGGAAGACCAATAAAATCTTTTGAAGGGTGTTGCAGCTTGGTGCTTTTAACACCTGTAAACAAAAAAGTCTAAATACGAGTAATATTAATAATGTAGAAAGAAGAAGAAAAAGAAAAGCCTTGAAAGGCTTTATTAATCGGTGAATCTTCCTTCTTCTTCCGTTGGTGATTAAATTTGTGGAATGAAAATGCAAAGGTGATTTTTTTTTAAAAATGATTTAATCTCACCAAGCTAAAATATATATCCGTATTAATGTTAATATATTAGTTCCCTGATGGGTTGTTGCAGTTGACGTCGTGTCTGTTGAATCTTTTCGTATAAATAAAAATAAAATATGACATTCAGTTTCAGTTTCAGTTTATTAAAGCTTAATAAGAATAGTACATTAAGAAATGCTTCTTTCATAGTACAAACATTTTAAATGTTAACATAATTATATAAAAAAAGAAAAATAAAAAGAAAAAGTATTTAATTTTAGATTAAGTGAGTTAATATAAAAATAATAATTATAAATTGAAAGTTTGAATTCATAAAATTAGAAAAAAAAAAATAAAATGCACGACTGGGTCGCACGAACTTGCTCCTATGTAATAGACTAGTAATTTTAAAAATGAATGTTATTAGAGAAAACTGTTCATAAGGATCAAAATATTTTTTTAAATTCTTTTAATAGTAAGAGACGAAAACAGAATGCTATGCAAATATGAATTTATGCAAAAACAAAAATTATAAGTCGTTTTAGTGGTTTCTTAAAAAAAGCTTTTACATATTCTAACAAAATTTTTAAAAGATTTTTAAGAAAAAATTTTGGTACGCCAATTTAAAGTTTTTATTATTGTTCGAATAAAACTTAAATTCAAAAAAAAATATTGAGCCGTTTCTGAGATATCGAATTTTCAAAAAAAGAAAAAAATAGATTTTTTTTTTCAAAAATTCAAAAAATATTTATTTTAAAGTTTTGAAATGCAATGTGTTTTAGACTTTTTAGAAGCTTCTCTATAAAAAATTTCATTAAGAACCGTTATGCGGATAATGAGAAATTCAAAATTCAAAATTCGAAAAAATGGTTCTATGGTAGGTACAAGCTGTAATATCTTAATTTCAATTTTTTTTTAATAAATTAAAGATCATAAAAATTAATTGAAAGAAAAAAAATTTTATCAAAATTCTAGGTGCCGTTTTCGAGAAAAATACGATTTTTGAAAACCATTTTTTAAAATTTTTTAACATTTGTATGGTGGGTACCTTTATTTTAAAGTAAAATGAAATTTTTTTTATCACGTCCTGTAGATTATATTGAGAAACTTTTATTTATCAAGTTTAAAAAAAATCAAGCATGGGGTTTTCGAAATATTGAGTTTTGAAAAAAAAATTTTGAAGTTTTTTTTTAAAAATCCAAAAAAATTTTTTTTTGAAAATTTGAATACACAATTCTATTTAAATTTTTGAAGAGCCTTCGCAAGAAAAAATTATTGAAATCGGTGGTACAGTTTTTGAGAAAATCAAAAACAAAAAAAATGGTTCTATGGGGGGTACCCTCAATAACCATTTTTTTGGAAAAAAATTTTCAAGCATTACCTAGCTTTAACTAAATGAATTTTTTTTGTGTTTTTAGTTCTTAAATCTGTTCAGCAGTTTTTGAGAAAAAAAAATATATATAAAATTTCGAAAAAAATTCGTATGGCAGGTACCGTTATTTTTGGTCTTAAAAAAAAAAGAAAAAAACTTGTGGCGGTAAAAAATCAAAACCCATATCTACCAAGTTTAAAGAAAATCGGCCCAGCCGTTTAGGCTGTAGTCGCAGCGACAGACAGACAGACAGAATTGCCAGACCCACTTTTTTAGTGTTCGCTATCATCGTAATGTCAACTTTGATCAAAATCTCGAGTTCGATTTTTTTTACGAATGCATAACTTGCCTTAGGCTACGCGTACAGTAGTGCGACAAAGCGATGCGATGCGAGAAGCGTTTACGTGCGAGAAAAATATTTACATTGATTCTTATACACGTGCGTACAGTGGAGCGATATTTGATACGAATGTTGCGAGTTTCTCGCATGCCTATCGCAAGCATCTCGCACACAAACTGTTCTGACCACTTCTGACCACTTTTTCAAGCGAGTTCGTGCGAGAAGGCTCATATGTTTGTTTTGAGGTTTCAAAAACAAAATCTAAAGAGTAAAATTTTGTTATTTCAGTGCTTGTGTTGTGTGGTGCAACTTTTTACAATTTTGGTGGCAATAATTATAAAGGGATTAACAACATAACTGCAGAAAATATCGCTTCTACTGTGCGCACTATCTCGCATCTAATTCTCGCATCTCGAATCGCATCGCTTTGTCGCACCACTGTACGCGCAACCTTATAGTACCTATAAGTCGCAAGTAAAAATTAATAATAAATTTCACACAAACATAGTTAGGTAGACAATTATGGCATTTTTTCATCTTTTAGAAAATCTAAATTTATTCATGTACATATAAATTGATTCTTACAACAGTTTTTTTTTATCAAAATAAAAACTTGTATCTTTCTGAAATCCTTAGATTGAAAATTAAAGTCAACCGCAAGTTCCTAAAGAATATTTTAAAAAGATTTTAACGAAGATATTGCAAAGATTTCGAGTACAATCAAAAATTTGGAGAACATCGTTTCTTAATAATAAATACAACTTTAACTCCCAGCTGTATTGTTTAAAAAATTTATTTTTGAAACGTGTTTCTGCTATTTTTAATTGATGACTATTTCTTCTCTTTCTCCTGAACTTTGAAACTGCTTTGAATATAAACTCTTCACTTGTTTCGTTACGTTATTTGTTTTTAATATGGAAATATTTTCTAAAAGGAGTTTAAGTTATTTCTTTTAATTCGTATGATTTTTGCGGCACCATTTGCCATGGAAAATCTAAGTAAAACTAACAAGCAGCTGATATGAAATTCAACAGTGAAATCTCACTCATAATTTAATAATATCTAAACAAGATATTCGAGGAATAAAAGAGTTGATTTTTCGTTCTTAAACAAAAATTTGATTTTACGAGTAAGAGGATCCAAAGAGATTTTCAAAAGTTAGATGCTCATAACAAAAATGTTTGTAAAACTTCAAGAAGTATTCGATGGAAACGGAAAAGTGATATTTCACAAGAAGAAATAACGTCAGATTCCTTTTAATAGTAAAGATATTCATGAGGTAAGCATCTACGAGTAAGTATTTAGGGACAAATATAAGTTTCCAAAACGTAAAACTGTGTCTTACCCTATTTCGGAATGAAACATTGAAGCACTTGGAAATATGGCATGTAAATGTTGTTTTCTTAAACCAGCACTGAAGATCTGAATGCTCTTCGAGAATATGATGCCATGAATCGATGTCATACCAGGACCACAGAGGAGCAGAATGGAAGCAGATATATGGAGTCCAATCAAAAAAACAAAACGAAATTTATTTAAGTTTTTGCTTGGTTCTTGGAGTAGTTTTAATTTACAATTTTTGATGATCATTTTTTTTGAGCTTGATAAAAAGTAGTACAAGTATTGTAAGTAGTAGAAGTAGAAGTATAAGATGATGTATGTTAAAATGCTAATATGCAAATACAAATATGAATGTTAAAAATCAAAACTTAGAAATAAAAGAAGAAACGAAAAATGTATTCTTCGAATATCCACCTGTCAATTATTTTAATATTTTTTGCTATTGGAATTTTCTTAAAATAATTACTCAGCCGTCATAAATTCAAATAAACAAGATATAGAATCAAATTTCCATTTCGTTTGTATGATATTTTTTTAATGGTTTTAATATAAATAACATTATAGAACAACGAATGCATTTTTCCAATACAAGATAAAAGATATAATTGTTGATTTTTCTTTTGAATATTTAAAGAAGGCTCGAAAAGTTTGACAAACTAAAATTTAATAATAAATGTGACCCGGTATATGAAAAGGTGGCTTATGACTCAAAAACAAAATTTCGATAAATCAGCTGTTAAAGATAAACAATGCATTTCGTCAGTTTCTCGGTTCCAACAAAACTGCTTAATATTGCTAAATAAATATTTTTTGTGCAAAATAGCTTTTTTTTTGGGTAAAATAATTTTTGTAGCGTTCAATCCTTTTTTTTTCATTTTCAATTCCAGGTATTATCTTGATTCTGGATTTTCAATAAAATTCTGTTTTTCTTTCATTTGTGCTCTTTTTTCTCAACATTTTTAGTACACTTCCAAGCATGTTAGGACTTTCTGGTTTTCACCATGTGAAAGAGCATCTCAAAAACTATCCTAACCAAAAAAAAAAGTGAAAAATATTTTTTTGAGTCATAAGCCACCTTTTCATAGGCCGGGTCACATATGTTTAAATTTTGTTGACTTTAATTTTTTGTTAGAGAAGAAAACTTCGAAAGATTCTACCAAAGTCTATTTTCTAAAAGGTAAATGCCATGAAGCTGCCAATATGCTTCGCTTTTGTTGGGCGTAAATGTTAAAGATTTCAAGAATATACACTGAAGATTTTCGAATATCCCTTCCCATTGATTCTTATTCTAAAAACTAAATTGTTCCAATACATTTTAAAAAATTTTAACGATTTTCAGTCTCTTTTTGTTTAACTTCTCAAAAAATTTCAATTATTCATTTAAAAATATATAATTTGGAAAGATTAAAAAGCTCTCCATTTCAAGGTTTAAATTTAATTTATATGTTGATCCAAGGATATGGGATTATTTGAATTATTCACTCGCTGTCGTCCGTCCAAGTTGATTGAAGAATTGCTGTTTTAATGTTGTCCTAGGGCTACGATTTTCATGCACTTAAAAATGCAAAATATGCGCTTAAAATATGCTCCTAAAAATGTACAATATGTACCTAAAACATGCATTTAAAACCATATCCCTTGCGAAACATCTTGTAAATATTTTTTTTAATTTTGGAAAAACCTTTATTTTTTTCCAGAACATTATACAGTTTTTTGTTTTTGAATTGCTGCACCAAAAGGTCCTCCAATTGCACTTATTTTTGAAAAACTATTTCAATTATTCGATTTGTTTTTTTTTTGTAGTAGTTGGAACTGATGAACATGATTTGACTCCTTACCAAAGGCTGATTCAGTGCTTCTTTTATATTTTTAATGGCAACGGCATCCGAGTTATCAAGATCATTCACAACATCTTCAAAATGTTCATAGTTTTTGGCGTAGTAAGCAACAACTTCCAACCAAGTTCCCCACCTGGTAACAATTGGCTGGGGAGGAAGAGGGGTCGAGGGATACTTTGCTTTGAAATGCTTAACGCGAGATGTTGCTTTTAAAAATATTTTTGTTTCCATTTAAGATTAATAAATCTTTATTTTTAAAATTACTTCTTATCTGTTCTGCCACTCTATTTACTGCAGGTGCTAAGCGCGTTACATGATCATTTTCGGATATAAAATTTTTAATTTAGGAATTTTTGAATTTGAATTTTTTACTTTAGGATTATGTTTGTTTTTCGAAATATATGCATTTATGTATTATGAAAATATGCAATTAAAAGTAAAATATGCATTTATAGTAAAATATGCAAAAATATGCACTAACGATTAAATGTCATTTTAAAGCAAGTTGATTGATTCGTGTTTGTATTTTATTCCTGTGTTTCTAAAGTTTTTCAAAAAAAATATGCATTTGCATGGAAATCCTAGCTCTACGGTTACTGTTGTTCCGAAACTGTGGAATTAATTTTCACTAATGTATGTACATGGTTAAATATTTTAATTAGAGTGAAAAAAAAATAAATAAATTGAACTGGAATAATTGGTTTAAAAATTTTAAAATACTAAATAGAATTTATTTAAAAAAATGTGCAGCTTCCAGTGGATCCAATATAATTTTGTATAATTAATTTAAAAAGACTGAAAAACATTGTGAGTTCTGAAGAACTTGAAATAATTTACATGCGATTTGTGTTTTTATTTAAATTTATCTAACTTACCGTTGTCTATTGTTATTACATCCATTTGTCTTGTAACTTTATAATTCTTTTGCATGACTCTTATTCAATTTAAAGTTCGTTTGTGTCTCTAAAACCGATTTTCAACAGGAGCTTAATCTATAATGAGAAAATTGCTAAATTAAAAAAAAATAGAAAAAGAAAATAAATAAGAAATTATTTTTTTTACTGGTCTGTTCTTTTAAGACTTAAGAGTTTCCACCCGGGGATTGATTGCGCAAATATTTTTATCGATTTTTTTTAACAAATTTTGGAACATACACATGAACATACAAATTTGGAACGTACATACATATCTACAAGCACCCGGTAATGAACGAATGTTTTTTTTTAATAAATAGTGTTTTATTTCAAAACGAAGCACACATATACTTATATCAAAGATTATAACATTTCAAATGTAATTTATTAAAATATAGAAGGAATACATATATGTATATTTATAAAATTATGTGTGTATATAATTGTACTCCCTTTGATATCTCTTTTCCTGAAAAGTGCTACTCATTAGCCTTTCGGCTCCTCTCCATTCTTCCTAGTACGCAGACAGGAAGGGTTTAGAAGTGTAAGTCACTAGGTTTAGGTTTTCTACACGTCGTAATGACCTCTAATTTGTTCAATTATTTTAAGGTATTTTATTTTAGATATTTTGTGTGTACCTCTAGTAATTATGTATATTTCTTTTATTAGTTCATTTAAATTTTTTGTTATTTATTTTGTGCAATATATGTATTATAAGACAACACAGACATACAGAGGTCTAGACATAAGTTCTAAAAATCAATTAATCGTAGACAGGAGAAATTACATTCTTAATGTCAGTCTGCAAACCCATATTAATACATTTTAGAAGTCCAATATAGGCCATTTGGCAACGAACGATTTGTATGTATTTAATCCAAACTAGCATTCAGTTTATAGCGATCAAAAACTCAAGATCAATTTGAAAGTAAGAGACAAGTTATGCATTCATAAAAAAAATCGAACTCGAGATTTTGATCAAAGTTCAGAGCTCACATAACTTTGATAGGAATAACTTTTAAAAGTTGGCATTTTTTAAGACCGTTGGTTGGCGTAAAACTTATAAGATAGTAAAATATGCGTTCTGGTAGAAACAAATAGTTTTTTTCTAACCAAAATCATTTTTTTTTTGGCTGAAAGAAATTTTTCCCCTCCTCGTAGCTTGTAATTCTGTTTGTTTACTTTAATTTTTTTGTTTCTGATTTTCTCAAAACATAGTTCAACCTATTTTGATAAATAATTTTGTTTATACTAGGACTCCCCAAAAGTGTGAATAGTATTGTGTATTCAAATTTTCAAACAATTTTTTTTGGATTTTTTTTAAAAAATGTTCAATGTTTTTTTTTTTTAAAACTCAATATTTAGATTTCACATGATTTGACAATTTCTCATTATAAACATAACAGATTTTAATGAAGTTTTTAATAAAGAAGCTTCCAAAATAATAAATAAGTATCTTATAGCTTCCAAAATATTGGAAAAACATTGCATTTTCAAACTTAAAAAAAATATTTTTTGAATTTTTGACAAACAAATCAATTTTTTTTCAAAATTCGATATCTCAAAAAACAAGTCAATATTTTTTGGGAAATTTTATTTTATTTGAACAATAATAAAGATTTAAATATTTGAATGTTTTGTACATAAAAGCTTTTTTTTTTTAAGAAACCGCTTCAATGACTTAAATTTTGTTCTTTTATACGTTCAAATCTGCTTAAGAAATCACATGGCGTTCTGTTTTTATCTCTTACTACTAAAAGAGTTTCAAAAATAATTTTATGAACAGTTTTTTCTAACAACACTCATTTTTATAATTCTTAGTCTATTACATAAGAGCAGGTTCGTGCGACGCAGTCGTGCATTTTATTTCTTATGATTTTTGTCTTGACCAAAATGTAGTCCAAGTTTAGTACGTAGTTTTTTTTAAGTTAGAGCCGTTTTTGATTAAGATTTTTCATGACGGTTTGGCAGGTACTGCTACTTTTAGATTCCTTTTTAGGGAATCACCAAAGAACCTTAAATACCAAGTTTGAAGAACATTGCTCTAGCGGCCTAGGCTGTAGATCGAGATACTACCATACAGATGTACAAAACTCCTCGTTGTACTCCACCAAAAATTAAGAAATGTTGGAATGCAGACAAGAAAAAGTCTAGTGAGGTCAAATCGCAATGAACTTGGTTGCCGATTTACGTCACCTCTGCGAGGGATAACCGTTCCCTTAAATCGTTAATGCAGAATGTGAATCGTGGCATCCGCTCTGTGACACGTAGTTTTTGATTATGACGGAATTCGTAGTAGAGCTGATTTCCCCCAAAACGTATTCTACTGAAATCTTTAAGATGTTAGATTTCAAGTAAAAACAGCATACACAAAAATATGCGTATCAACTAAAAATTTGCAATTCACTAAAAAACTGATAAATAACAATGTCAGTGCATATTTATTTACACTTAAGCCTCACTTCGGTCGTACCGTAAAGTATGATTGGTGATTGGTGATTATCAATAAGCTTATTTTAGCAAAAACAGTTATATTGAAGAGTTTTATGAGGTTTTAAATACTACCAAAGATAAGAACTTAATAGTTTTGGGTGACATAAATATTGATCTATTGGATGAAAATGATAATGACACTTATAATTATATGCTTTTTTGATGTCTTCATTTGGTTTAAAGAGTGTTATAAATGTTCCAACTCGTGTAACAAGCACAAGTTTAAGTTGCATAGATCATATTTTTGTTCGTTTTAATAAAAATAACAAATCAGTGTTTAAAAGTGAGGTGCACGATCTTAAAATAACTGATCATCATTTATGTGCTTTAAATGTAAATGAAATTGATAATACTCCACGAAACCAGATAGAAAGACCAAAATTTGTTTTAGATTTTAATATACTGCGTGAAAAACTAAGGTATGAGTTCTGGGAAACTGTGTTTTCTTTGAGCGATCCTTCTGAGGCTTATGATAAATTTGTTTCTATTCTGAATACACACATTGAAAGTTCAAAGAGCCATTTAAATAATACAAGCAGAACAAAATTCTTGAAACCTTGGATGACTCCGAGGTTATTAAAGCAAATAAAACTAAAAAACAGTTTTGCTTTAAGGTGCAAAAACCATCCACAAAACTCAAATCTAAAAAAATATTACACTAAGCTTTGCAAAAGAGTTAAAAATCTAACTGCTGAGTCACGAAATTTATATTATACCAACCGCTTGAATCGTTTTAAGGGAAACACTAAAAATGAATGGAAAGTCGTAAATTGTATTTTAGGAAAGCAAAATAAATCTAATAATATTTCTAATATCTTAACGAATAATCATCTTACTTCTGACTCGGATGTAATAGCTAGTAGTTTTAACTATTATTTTGTCAGTATTACTGAAGCTATTAAGCCCCCTATTCCTCTTCACCATAGCTGTAACTGCACTATTGAAAACATTCTAAATAAAGAAATACCTCAAGGGAATAGTTTTCGTTTTGAAGAGTTCTCGCCTGGAGAAATATGTAAATTAATTCAAAGTCTACAAAATAAAAATTCTTGTACCAGTGATGGTATATCTGCTATTATGCTTAAATAAATATCATGGGAAATTGTGGATGTTTTATGTTATATTTTTAACCTAAGTGTTAATATGGGAAAGTTTCCAAATTCATTGAAAAGAGCTGAGGTTATTCCACTTTTTAAAAAAGGCAACCGTAAAAATGTAGCCGATTATAGGCCTATCTCGTTGCTTCCTGCGTTTTCAAAAATTTTTGAAAAATTAATTAAAACAAGAATGCTTTCATTTCTTGAAAAAACAAATTTTTTTTCGGATGCTCAATTTGGTTTCAGATCAGGTAAATCCACTGAAGATGCAATCCTAAAAGTATGTTGTGATCTCTATAAAGGAATAAATGAAAGTCAATCAACGATGGCATTGTTTATTGACATGACCAAGGCGTTTGACTTAGTCGATCATGAAATTCTGTTAAGCAAGTTATACAATGCTGGTTTTAGAGGTATATTTTATGAATGGCTAAAATCGTATTTGATCGGGAGGGAACAAAGTGTGTTAGTTAATGGAATATTTAGTAATGTATTAATGCTAAAAAATGGTGTTCCCCAGGGCTCTGTATTGGGTCCAACTTTATTCTTAATTTACATTAACTCACTGTTCCACCAAAATTTCTCTGGAAATCGTATAGCCTTCGCAGATGATATAGCTTTCACTTATACCGAATCTTCTTTTTTCGAATGTTTTGCTAACATAAGTAAAGATTTACAGCTTCTTAGAGTTTGGTTTGCTTACCATAGATTGATTATAAGTGAGAAAACTAAAATTATGTGTTTTAAGCTATCGGGTGATTTCCCTAGGGAGTTTGAAGCTCTTTTCCATTCCCATGATTGTCAAAAGTTCTCTTTACCTTTGCACGTGTGTGGTAAAAATAATTTTTCAATACAAAATCTGTGCTCAACTAACTGTTTTCCAATTGAGCTTGTTAATCACTATAAGTACTTAGGAGTTCTCATCGACTGCAACCTTAACTGAAAAGTTCATATACATTCACTTAGAACGTACATGAATCTGATAACAAGAAATATGTATCTGTTACAACCATTCTGCTCAAAAAAGTTCTAACGATGATCTACTACGGACTTACTCAATCTAAATTGCAATATGGGATAGTGTGTTGGGGAGGTGCGTATAGGAATACTTTTAAATCACTCTTTACTGCACAAAAGCATATAATCCGTATAATTTGTAAAAAAAATCAACGCACTGAAAGCTGGCCTCTTTTTTGTGAGCTAAGAATACTACCATTACGTCACCTTTACATTTTTAAAGTTTTAAAAGAATTTTATAAACAAAGTGGTAATATTCCATCTAGAAACTCTTCAATATACAACTTACAAGTTAATAATTTAGCACTTGTTAATGTTCCAGTTCCACACAAAACACATTTTATGAATTTTTATTTAATGACATCGTCAACTGTCTTCAATAATCTTCCCATTTCAATAAGAACAACCTTTAACTTTCATTCTTTCTTGATCAAAATCAGAGATTGGCTTTTCACTAAGAACTTGATTGAAATAGAATTAGTCTATAAATTCAGTACTTGAATACATACGAAACGATTTGATTTTTTTATAACTACGTTTTTTTCTATTCTTTTTTGCTTTTAATGTTTATTTAATGTTTCTTTAAATTAAAAATAATCTCTTTTTTTTTTCTTAAATTAAACAATAGTTAGAAATAATAATAATAATATAAAAAAGAACAACTGAAAGTACCCCACGTCAGTTATTCTTTTGTTGACCAAAACATTTTTGAGGTCGTTCAACTCTAACTTTCTTAAGTTATAGAATGGCCAGAGCTTATTCTCTTGCACTTAAATTTTTTTTTATTTATTTTGTATATAAAATTGTAACTAGCATGTAAGTGGAAGTTGAATAAAAAATGAATTATCTAATTATCTATCTATCTAATTATGAAGCTGTGTTTTAGAAATAAGAGGCACTTTTAAGGCCATGTTATGATTATCAAATATCAATTATTTTAAAGCAGATAATTTATATAAATTTTTGAAAGGATTAATAATCTTATTATTCTGGAAAATTTGATGTAAAAAAATAATGCCAAAGGTCATTATGTCCCACAGAATTAGAAGTCTTTTCAATGTCAAATGGGACCATTGCAGCACACGTTCGTAACCTAAACTCAATTTTACTTTTTAACATGCCGTGTTTATGTATACTTTAAACTTTAATTGAGTACTGTGGATCTCTGTCAAGTCTGTCGTACGAATTTCCCCTCCCCCTATTTTTACATGGAATTTAAAAAACTGTTTAAAAATAAATATAACACATGGATGTAATCAGATAAAAATGTTCAAATGCTCATATAAAACTATGAATTTATGCAAACAAAGTTAAAAATCGTTAAATTTTTCAAGAAAAAATTTAGGATGCCAATTTTAAGTATTTAGTAACATAGATTTTAGGAAAATTTTCAAAAAATAATCGTTCACACGTTTTGAAGATATGATTTTTCCAAAAAAAAAAAATTGAACCTTTTTTCGAAAATCGAAAAAATATTTTTCTAATATTTTTATGTATAATATTATTTTAAATTTAAAGAAGCTTCTGTTCAAAAATTCAAAAATTTTGGCTAAAATCGTTAGAGCCATTAATGAGAAAGTAGAAAATAAAAAATCCGTTCTATGACAGGTACCGTTAATAACATTTTTTCCAAATTTTTTTTTTTCACCAAATTGTAGTCCATGTCCATAATAGCACATCTAATTTTTGTTGTTGATCAAAATCGTTAGAGCCGAGTGTACGGATGTACGAGTATTTATAGGGGGAAACCGAAGACCCTTAAGTGCCGAGTTTGAAGAAAATAGATCGAGGTACAGACATACAGACAGACAGGCGGAATTGCCGGACCCACTTTTTTCGTCTTCGCTATCATCGTAATGTCAACTTTGATCAAAATCTCGAGTTCGATTTTTTTTCCAAATGCAGAATTTGCACCTATGTATGTACGGGAGAGTAACGAAATCCCGCCGATCAGAATCCCGAATCACGAAATCCCGCCGAAAATAAAAATAAAAATCCCGCCGATAGATACTTTTGGAAATATTTGACGGGATTTCAATACTATTTTAGTACTTTTAATAAAGTATTCTATTTTGATTTATTCTTGAGCAAATAGAAAGTATTTAAGGAACTGTTGGTTCGGGAAAAATTCAGTTCGTTGTAGACCTCCGAGATGGTAGTAGCTTGGAATTAATATTTCTTTTTCTTTGAAAATTTCATTGGTGAACATTGGTGAATGGATTTTTGGTCCAAATGACTGAAAATTAATTTTTTGCTTGAAAAAATTATTTTTCGCTTAAAAAAAAAAGAATTTTGCCAAAACGCTCAAAATGTATTTTAAGCGTGAAAAAAAAATATTTTTTTTTAAAGAAAAACCATGAAAACGCTCCTCAAATCAAATAAATTTTTAGCTTCTTCATAGAAAATTTTATTGGTAAATGGATTTTTGGTCCAAATGACACTGAAAATTTATTTTTTGCTTGAAAAAATTATTTTTCGCTTAGAAAAAAAGAATTTTGCCAAAACGCTAAAAATGTATTTTAAGCGTGAAAAAAAAATATTTTTTTTAAAGAAAAACCATGAAAACGCTCCTTAATCAAATTAATTTTTAGCTTCTTCATAGAAAATTTCATTGGAGTTCGAAATGACACCAAAAACGAATTTTTAGCTTGAAAAAAATATAGAATGGACTACTTAGAAAAAAAAAATTATGCCAAAACGCTCAAAATGTATTTTAAGCGCGAAAAAAATTAATATTTTTTGAAATAAAAAGCTCCTCAAATTGGACGAAAAAATTTTAATTTTATGCTTAAATTGCATTTTAAGCGTTTTAGAAGTCCGTATCTAAGATGCGGCCTGATTTTGATGCCGATGATAGCGAATACGAAGAATATGTGTTGAGATATTCCTTGCCGATTAGCTTTAATTGCTGCTCAAATGATTTTGAGCTAGAAAAAGTTATTTTAAGAGATAAAAAACATTGAAAATTGTAAATAGAAATAATTTTCTTGAACAGCAGGTATTTTGATTAAGAAAACTGTTGCCACAGGCGCCTGCCTGGCGACTTTACATACCCTAAGCGGAGCAACGGAGTTGCGTGAGCGGGTGTGTCTCCGAAAAAGGGAGTTAAAATCCTGAAAACCCGCGCAGCGGGCCACCCAAGGTACTATTGTTCAAGAAAACAGTTGCTGCAGGCGCCTGCCTGGCGACTTTACATACCCTAAGCGGAGCAACGGAGTTGCGTGAGCGGGTGTGTCTCCGAAAAAGGGAGTTAAAATCCTGAAAACCCGCGCAGCGGGCCACCCAAGGTACTGTTGCCCAAGAAAACTGTTACTACATCACCTTGCCTATTAAAATGTATGAAAAAATATTTTTTATCTTTAAACGCGATTTGTGTCTAAACGGAGCCTCGTAGACCCCCCAAAGTTGACATTTCAAACGTGATTTCTAGCTAAACTAGGCATCTTAGCGAGTTAAAAATTGCATTTTCGTGATCTAGGGAGTGCCACCTTTCAATCCACGTACCGCATGAAACGAAAAACGAATTTTTATCTTTAAATGCAATTTGCGACTAAACGGAGCCTCGTAGACCCCCCAAAGTTGACATTTCAAACGTGATTTCTAGCTAAACTAGGCATCTTAGCGAGTTAAAAATTTCATTTTCGTGATCTAGGGAGTGCCACCTTTCAATCCACGTATCGCATGAAACGAAAAACGAATTTTTATCTTTAAATGCAATTTGCGACTAAACGGAGCCTCGTAGACCCCCCAAAGTTGACATTTCAAACGTGATTTTTAGCTAAACTGGGCATCTTAGCGAGATAAAAATTGCATATTCGTGATCTAGGGAGTGCCACCTTTCAATCCACGTATCACATGAAACGAAAAACGAATTTTTATCTTTAAATGCAATTTGCGACTAAACGGAGCCTCGTAGACCCCCCAAAGTTGACATGTTCAAACGTGATTTCTGGCTAAACTGGGCATCTTAGCGAGATAAAAATTGCATATTCGTGATCTAGGGAGTGCCACCTTTCAATCCACGTATCGCATGAAACGAAAAACGAATTTTTATCTTTAAATGCAATTTGCGACTAAACGGAGCCTCGTAGACCCCCCAAAGTTGACATGTTCAAACGTGATTTCTGGCTAAACTAGGCATCTTAGCGAGTTAAAAATTACATATTCGTGATCTAGGGAGTGCCACCTTTCAATTCACGTATCGCATGAAACGAAAAACGAATTTTTATTTTTAAATGCAATTTGCGACTAAACGGAGCCTCGTAGACCCCCCAAAGTTGACATGTTCAAACGTGATTTCTAGCTAAACTAGGCATCTTAGCGAGTTAAAAATTGCATATTCGTGATCTAGGGAGTGTCACCTTTCAATTTTTTTAAAAAACTTTTTTCCACAATTTTTTTGAAAAAAATTGAACTTTTTTTTTATTTTAAAAATAAATTTTTACTCTTTCAATGTTTTGTGGTTCTAAAAAGAATCGAGCTAACTATCCCTTCAATAATCCCCTAGAATTTCCAAAAAAAATAAATTTTGCTTAAACAGCAACTCTCCCTAGAGTCTGCAATCGCTTAAAATGATTTTTAAGCGTTAAATTAAAATTCCTTCAACGTTTAAAACTCACTTAAGCGTCGCGTCTTTGCACTACCAACCAAAATGTAATCAAGAACAATACCCCTTTTAATAATCATCTTTCTTTTTGTAGTTCTAAAAAGAACTCAGCTAACTTTCGAAGGAAAATTCCTTCAACGCTTAAAACTCACTTAAGCTTCGCGTCTTTGCACTACCAACCAAAATGGAATCAAGAACAATACCCCTTTCAATAATCTTTTTTAATTTACACTTTATTGCGACGACCGACGTGGTGTCACCTCCACGGAATTCGAAGCGAAACTGAAAAATATTCCGAAATCACTCCTGTTTTTATACTTTTTATTGACCAACTTATTTGGGTATAAGTGCGTTCTCGTTGATTCTCATTGTTTTATCCTTGTTCTTGATTCTGATTGGCTAATCACTTTGAAGTTTCCAATGATGATTACAGTGCTGTCAATTTAGTATTGAATAGATGCGTCCTCGTTGATTCTCATTGTTTTATCCTTGTTCTTGATTCTGATTGGCTAATCACTTTGAAATTTGCAAGTGCTGTCAATTTAGTATTGAAATGGCGGGATTTCGTGATTCGGGATTTCGTGATTCGGGATTTTGTGAATCGGGATTTTGTGAATCGGGATTTTGTGATTCGGGATTTTGTGATGCGGGATTTCGTAACCAACCCTGTATGTACATATATCGCAAGTAAAGAAGAAAAAACAATTTGGGGAAACAATTTTCGTTAAAATTGGTAGATATCGCAAGTTTAACCAAAATCGGCCGAGCCGTTGAGGCTGTAGTCGAGCAGACAGACAGACAGAATTGTGAGACCTACTTTTTCGTCTTCGCTATCACCGTTATGTCAACTTTGATCAAAATCTCGAGCTCGATTTTTTTACGAATGCATAACTTACCTTATAGTACCTATGAGTCGCAAGTAAAAATAATATAATGCGTGTAGATCAAAATAAATAAATTTTTTTTATTAATTACTAATTAAATGACTTTTTTGTCATTTATCATTTGCAAATATTTTTCTTTTGTCAGTTTACAAAAATAAATTTTTCCTTAAGTTATATCTGTTTGATTGAAATTTTAAAAGTAATTTCTTAAGGTTAAATCGCAATGTAGTGGCTGTTCCTTATCACTGAAAGATATTTAGGTACACTAGGCATTATTTTTTGAGTTTGATTCCCAACCCGGGAAAAACGCTGTGCCGGCGGGACAGATGAATTTATATCTGAAATTAGGGATGTCCCGGGTAAACCGGGACGTCTGGCAACGCTAGTTATAATATAACGATGAAATGTTAAAATATTTCGATATTACGATGAAATGTTAATGATAATCTAGCTTTGACTGTAGTTATAGTTAGCATTGAAATTTTGACAAAAAATCGTGCATAATTTTTGAGCTTTGAAGGTCCTTGTAATTTTTACGTGAATTCTGCTAAAATGTCTTGTAAAATCCAGTTCTCATTGGTTATTGAGGTAAGGGAGGTTTTTTTTCTTACGACATTAAAATTTTGAAGATGTTATACAAAAAATGATTTCAATGATTTTGGGTGTATTGTATTGTGAAGTAACTGCATCGTGCGTCGGCCCGAAAAAAATACGTCACTCGCCTACTAATGGGTAGTTAGGGTTAAGAACTTAATTTTTTGTGCAAAAACAAATACAAACAAATATCCCCTGGAAAAAGTACAAAGCTGTACCATCACAAGGCTGCAGATTAATATTCGAAGCTTTGATAGAGAGATTTTTTCATTCAACTTTATTAATATTATTTTGCCCCTCCTAGAAACGTAAGTTTTGCTGATTTGGGACGTTTTTTTCTACATGGCCGACAACGATACAATTTAACAATTTGCGAGAATGAAATGGTTGTACTCGAATATTGGGTATATGGGTATTGCTCATGTTGTTAGCTTGGATCTTAATGCTTTCCCAGGATTTTTATATTTATTACTGCGCAATAAAAATCACTTTATACAGAAAATAATACTTTTGTGTAAGTTGTACAGAATTCGATAGAAAAAACAATTTTGGAAAAATATTTGACGATGGAAATAAGTTCCTGCATGATATTATGGTTCTTATTTTCATTAAATACACAAATAGTTCATTTTATTCATACGAACAAAAGGTTTAAAATTCTTTTTCAACGAAAAAAAAATGGGAAAAATTTAAAACTTTACATTTAAACTTTACCTAGACTATTCGCAAGTTCTTCACAAAATTGGACACAAGAAAAAAAATTTAAACGTAGAACGTAGCAAAGTAGAACCTTCGAATACAACTAACAGACACTGATTGCGCTCATACACCAGGTAAATTGTTATCTTATAGTTCCAATATCCTTAGAAATATTCACCATATGAAATGTTGCACAGAGAGCGAATGCATTGATGCGCATGATGATGGTACACATCAAGGATGCAACAGCGATAATTCTTGATTCAACAAGAGGCCAGAAGGATTTTCATATTTTGTTGTTTTTTTTAATAAAATTTCGTCGCCACTGTAAACGAATCCTTAAACTGTCAATGTGGAAAAATTCATTCAAAACAATATTTTCAGCATGATTAAGATCGAGAAATCAGAACGTTTAAAAATAATTTAAAATTGTTACCAATATTCAGAGTCGGTGGGTGACGACACTTTTAAGAATTTTGAGGCGAATTATCTGTCGTAATTCTCGTCTAGGTAGACAAGCAATTATTAGCCGTTATTGGTTATGTGAAAACCCTCATGATTCAAGAAATACCACTTTGTGCACAAATAATAACTATGGTGTGATTTTCATGTCGCCGGTGTTATTGGCCCATTTTGTTTTTGTTGATGGAAATGACCGCCACGTTATAGCCAATGGAGATCTCTAAACAGATAAGTTACAACTCATTTCTTTGGTAAAATGCAAAGAGTAAATATTAACGATATGTGACTTAAACAAGACGGTGGTCTATATGCCAACAAGCTAGCATCCCAAGAGAGGTTTAGAACCAATATTAAATAAGAGGTACCGGCCGTTTTCGTCGAAATGCGTGGGTAGGTTCATGTGGGTTAAACGGATCGACCGCTGCAAACGCGCCCGTGGTATACATGAACGACGTGGAATTTCACGTGTAAAATATTTCATTGTACTTCAAATTAATAAATCAGTAATCAAAATTTGTCAAGTTTTTATTATCAGTAATCAAAATTTGTCAAGTTTTTATTGAAAAACCTGATACAAATCTCAGCCTTGTCTCGTCCACTATTATCGTAAAGAGAATGAAAGAGTATACTAGACTTCATTTAAATATAGGACATTCCGATAACTGCGTAACGGGGATTTTTTAATTTAAAGTGTTACATAAAAAGAAACGAAAAAAATGCATCCTCAATTGAATACTGATACCTGAGCAAAAAAACAAGGTATTACTTCCGCGAGAATTTATTGAATCTAAATTTTGCACACAGCAAAATCAAACAACCCCCCGATCACTGGCTGAGTTTTCACCCATCCATCAACCACCAGTCTGTCTTTCTTTTTGAGTTCATTTTTTTTTTATTTTCGCAGGATTCCTTGTCGTTATGCTTGTGCTTACAAAGCGGGTTGATTTGCCAGGACGACAGAGTGCACTCTGATTTAAAAATGAAGAAAAAATACATCACGCACAACAAATGAACTTGAAGCCTGTTATGATGAACAAATAGAAACAGTTGCTAAATGGGAATTAAATCTCACACCAAACAATTTTGAAGAGAAGTTTACATTCTTCCGCTATCACGTGGGAAGAGTCGTTTAGCAGGGACCTTTTTTAGCATAAGAATCTCTGCATTGTTTTTGTTCCTATCCTTTGAGACTTTCAAGAACGGTATCATCGTTTAGTTTTATTTTGGATTTGCACTCGTGTGTTTCTAAAATAGTCCTTGATGATCTCGTTCACGTTTCTCTGTTAATGAAACAATATACTCCTACATTTATTTGATTAATCTCTCCTCTACATCAAGGAATCAACAAGTGGAATACAGCATAAACCATCATCATTATGAAAGATTATTATTAATTTCAAGTATGCTCTTAGAGGGATTAAGAAGCACTTCTGTAGCAGAGTCGTTATTTGCTTCGCGCTCTTCAAACCAAAATTATGTGTTATAAAGCTGATTTAAAAACTTGCAAGGTATCTCTTTGTCTTAGTGAAATAAATAGTATTCTAGGATCTATGCATTATATTATATTATTTCTTCGTTTTCTTAAATGAGAAACTGTAAGGATATTGAAGATGAAATGTCTTTCTGTTAAGCCCTCAGTTGAGCTTTATAAAAATAACAACAAATTGTTATGGATTCTTGTTGAAATCAATACCACTCGTCCCACTAAGTCATTTCCATATTTATCCATGCGGTGCAGAAGAATTTCACAAATTAAATCAATGGTAGGATTACTAATTAAAAGTAGCGACTGGTTGTTCAGGTTGAGGGTCGTATAGTCCCGTTGACTTTTGGGATGAAGGATGCTTAAGAAAAACAACAAGTCTAATATCTTTTTTCCTCTAACACAACATTTATGTGAGTTTTTTTTTTTTTTTTTGAAAATCAACCACCATCAAAGCAGATACTACATTGCTTACTAGAAGCCATCATCAATGTGTGGCTTTATTATGGTCAACTTCAACCCCAACCAAATATCCTTTCTGATGATTTAAAAATCTCTTGGTCTGCACATCATTATCCGAGGAGGACATTACAAGAACACTGCGAAGCCACGCAAGAAGCTAGAACAATAGAAGGTGGTTTATTTGTTTATCAAGTTGCTACTCGGTCAAATATAAAAAAAAATTAAAAAAAATCACAATCACGGAGGAAATCACATAAATATAAATATTCAAACATCCCTTCAGGATAATGTATTATTATAATGAGAAATTTTGCTTGGCCACTTCCATGTTCAGTGTCCACGTTCATATTTTCATGGCTGTGGTTGCTTTGGTGAATTGAAAATTCTATGAAATAAAATTAGCACACCTGGAGACTATAGAATATGAAAAGCCCTTGAACACTACATCTTCATTGGTCAACCCCAATTAAGACCTTCCCAACCCTTAGTATCTGCTTATACTATATCAGTTTGGTTAAATGCTTTAGTGATGGTTAATTATGAGATGACAAAAATAAAAAAAAAGCCTCTTTATAACAACCCCTGTGTAAGGAAAATCCCTTAATACCTTGGGAGATGCAGCACTGCAGTAATACAAAAACAACAATGGATGTCAGTTGTCAATGAGCATCATATAGGTTGGGGTTAGGAAGTGTTGTTTTCACTCAATTCGGCAGAGGTACAAACTTCACCTACTTTCGTTTTTCCTCATAAAAAGGGTGACTCTATTAGCCCTTGCGAAATGGGCATCTTTTTTTGTTTGGGTTTTACAAAATTCTGTTCCCAATTACTCTTGAATTAATATCAATTTAATTCCCAATGAATCTGCCTTATCTCTTGAGTTTCAATATTTATATTGCAAAATTCTACCTCTCACAGGAAAAATATTGCAAATAAATATCCACTTTTTTTGAAGTAAGCCTTCGGTATTGCTCTTTCATCAAAGCATTCCAGTAAATGACTGCAGCTTTAATTATTGAAACTTTGTGTGTTTTTGACGTCCTTCAGCATTGGCAAATTTGCGAAAGTTCCACTGTTGAAGAGGGTCCGATTTATGTGACACGTCCGTCGATGTGTTTTTCTGAATTACTTTTAATGAAATACAATTTTATAATTTTATTGATTTATCATAAGGTCTGTAACATTAAAAAATAAAATAAATTTAGTCTGGCAATAGCTCGCAAGGAATTAGCACATTTCAAACATTTTTTTTTTGCTTAGGTTAGGTTAGATGCGTTGATGGTACGAAAAAAATGAAACAACTCATTCGGATCTCAATGGATGCATTGCCCTCCCGAGGATTTTATTTTTATCTTTATTTCTTACAAAAACTTAAGTAGCTAGAATAACATTACAAATTTAAAATATTTAACAATGGCTGGTTTTTGAAAGAAATAGCTAAGTACTTTCTATTGTCTAAAGACAAGTGGCGAAAGTACTTTTTTAGTAAAAAAAAAGTGAAAATATACTATTGATGGGGAAAGCATTCATAATTACAAATAATTTTATTTTAAAATAAATAAATGTGGATGGAAATTTTTTCCAAATTTGAATGTATTTTTAGTTTTTAGCTAATACAATTTCAATTTCTGAATGGTTGAAAGATAAAAGCCTTTTTTTTTAAATTTAGTAAGAAAACAGATTTCAATTTCTCACACCTAAGGTTAGCTGGAAGATAATTAAATAAACGAGGGGCTGTAGCGTAATAAAATTTTGGAAAGTGTGTTTTATGAATTCTTGGTACATTTGCGAAGTTACTGGTGTTGATACGTAAGTCAAAATTATCAAAAAATCTAACATTTTCAAAAATTATTTTCAAAATTTTGTAGATTTTTGAACAAATCATGACTGGTTGTTAGACGATTTACTTTACAGATAATTCCAATTGCATTACTTACTTTTACTTTAGATGGCGCTCACAGTCCAGGGTGGACTAAGGCCTCAACCAACAAGCCCCTCCAGCTAGCTCAGTCCCTAGCTAGCTGCCTCCAGTTACGCACTCCAAGTTGGTCGCTCTCCACTTGTGCGAGCCACCTGAGGTGATGGGGTCTTCCTCTGCTGCGCAGACCATCAGGGGTGGATTCGAAGATTCGACGGGCTGGTGCGTCGGTGTCCATACGCTCCAAGTGTCCCAGCCATCTCAGCCGTTGTATTTTCAGCTTCTTGACAAGGTCAACGTCGCTGTAAAGCCCGTACAGCTCGTTGTTGAACCTTCTCCTCTATACTCCAACGATACAGACTGGACCGAAGATCAAAGGAAGAACTTTTCTTTCAAAGCACCCAAGCAGATTTTCATCCATTTTAGATAGTGTCCATGCTTCTGCCCCATACAGCAGGACCGGGATTATGAGGGTCTTATACAAGGTCTCCTTGGTTCTTTGAGATAGGGCTTTATTACTCAAATGCCTTCTTAGTCCGAAGAAACAGCGGTTGGCAAGAGTAATTCTTCGCTTGATCTCTGCACTGATGTCGTTTTGCGATGTTATAGTGGAGCCCAGGTAGACAAAGTCTTTGACGACTTCGAAGTTATACCTATCCATCGTGACGTTTTGCCCGAGTCGACGATGATGAGATTCCTTTCTCGATGATAGCATCTACTTCGTCTTGTCCTCATTAACAGCCAAACCCATTTTTGCCGCCTCCAGTTCAATACTTGCAAACGCACCGGTAACAGCTCGCTTCGTCCTCCCAATGATATCGATTTGGAACTCCTGGGTTTTTACCAAAATCTGTCAAAGTGTGAACATCTGATCCAAGGTGGATTTGCCGGGCCTAAAACCACACTGATAGGGGTCGATCAGCTCGTTGACAAACGGTTTTAGGCGCTCACACAGTACAGACGACAGGATTTTGTATGCGACGTTGAGAAGACTTATACCTCTGTAATTGGCACATGTCAGGGCATCTCCTTTCTTGTGGATGGGGCACACTATGCCGAGGTTCCATTCATTGGGCATACTTTCATCCGACCAAATTTTTGAGATGAGTTGGTGCATGCTCGCTACCAAGTCATCCCCACCTGCTTTAAATAGCTCAGCTGGCAAGCCATCCGCGCCAGCAGCTTTGTACGCTTTCAGCTTGGCTATTGCTGACCGCACTTCATTTAGGTCGGGTGGACGGAAATTTTGACCATCATCGTCCAGGTTGAATGGAATGTTCTGCCTAGTTGCGGAATTTTGGCCTTCCTCGCCGTTCAGCAGTCTGGAAAAGTGTTGTTTCCAGATCATCAGCACGGACTGCGTGTCCACTACCATATTCCCACTCTCATCTCGACAGGCTTCCGTTCTAGCTTTGTAGCCCTGGGTGGATTGCCTCACCCTTTGGTAAAACTTTCGAACATCCCTCCTGCTGGTACAGTCCTCAATAGACTCGACCGCCCGCTTCGCATGCTCTCTCTTTTTTCTCCCTTCGTCTTTGCCCGTAGAGCTCCCGGGCATCTCTCTCAGCAGTTCTTGTTCTTGCCTGCAGCATTAATTGGTAGGTCTCGTTCTTTACTACATGCGCCAACCTGCATTTTTCGTCAA
The DNA here is from genome assembly GCA_911387755.1 of Chrysotoxum bicinctum. Taxonomy (NCBI): domain Eukaryota; kingdom Metazoa; phylum Arthropoda; class Insecta; order Diptera; family Syrphidae; genus Chrysotoxum; species Chrysotoxum bicinctum. Next base: position 11,688,947 of record OU426991.1, on the reverse strand, counting down.
ACCAGGGGTGTCGTTGTGGTGGCCTTGTGAAACCCAGCACATCAGTGGCGGCACTACTGATGGCATTCTGGCAGTGCTTCCACAGGTCCTCCGTAGATGAAGCTGGAGGCGGGCTTGCTGAGAGATTAAGAGAGACTCGGTCTGCAAAAGTCCTGGCGACCTCCTGCGATTTTAACTTCGCGACATTGAATCATTTCACAGCATCCGTCCGTCGTTGTGGCGTCATGGATATCCGCATCCGTACTTGGGCTACCACCAAGTAATGATCCGAGTCTATGTTGGCTCCTCGGAATGTTCGGACATCCAGAATACTGGAAGCATGTCTCGCGTCTATCGCAACATGATCAATCTGGTTGACGGTTAGTTGATCCGGAGAGCGCCAGGTCTCTTTGTGTATATTGAGGTGTGGGAATCGAGTGCTAGCTATGATAACATTTCATCCCGCCGCAAAGTCAATCAGCCTGAGTCCGTTACCGGAAGTGTTGTCGTGCAGGCTGTGTCCTCCGACTATCGAACCAAAGATGCCCTCCTTTCCGATCTTGGCGTTGAAGTCACCAAGAATAATCTTGACGTCGTACTTGGGGCACCTATCATACGTTTCCTCGAGAAGGTCGTAGAATTCTTCTTTGGTTGAGTCATCTTTTTCTTCCGTTGGGGCATGAACACAGATCAGCGTCACGTTTTTGAATTTCGCTCTGATGCGGATTGTGACCAGACGCTCGCTTACATTTCTGAAGCCCAAGACTTCTTGCCTAAGTCTTCCCCTTCCACAAATCCACATCAAAAAAGCCGGTGACCCTGCTCCTTGTAGCACTCGCCGAAGTAGATGTCACACGTTTTCATCCTTCGTATGCCCTCTCCATTCCATCGCGCTTCCTGGATGGCTGTAATATCAGCATTTAGCCTATCCAGGCTCTCCACTATTTGTTCGGCAGCACGTGGTCTGTTTAAGGTCCAGACATTCCACGTGCAGAACCGAAAATCGTTGTCCTTGTTTCGTTTGCTGGGGTCGTCAACATTAAAATCATCCATATCCGAGGCTTGTTGTTGTTTCGGAACCAATAATTTTTTTTTTTACGTGGTAGGAAAGTTACCCCGATGCATAACCCCCGACCTGGAGGACCAGACCCTTAGTATGACTCCAAGGGTAGGGAGCCGGACGAATCCGCTCCTTATATGCCTGAGCTACGAATATGTCGTAGTAGCCCATATAAGGTGTTCACCAAGTAGTTCATCCTAACTGGAACTGTAGACGCCACCGTTGATTCCATCTGGGGAATTCTTCCGCTGCCGTCTGGGTAAAAAGGAGAGGTGCCTTAGTGGGAACACCTCTCCCCCCCTCTCTCCTTTGCTACCCCCAACAACTTTCCACTGGGGTTGAGACCCAATCTCCAGTTGAGGTACTAGGTACCCGATGTTCACCACGGGGAGGTGAGAGTAGGAGTCGGTGGACAGAGGTGGGTTTTGAAAAAAAACCTGTGGACGCTTATGTCCTCTTGGGTGCACGTGTCCACCATTTGAACATCAATTCAAATGTGTATCCAATTGCATGTTTTTGTTTAATTAATAACGGTTCAATTTTATTAAAGTATGTGCCACCCTAACAAGAAATTCCATACTAGTTTTGATTTGATTAAACATTAAACCATTATAAGCAACCAGTTTTAATATTGAAATCTTACAATATGGGCTAAGATGATAAAGTTGTCTTACAATCCTGTTCATATATTGTTTCAGGTAGGAAGTATGTCCTGTCCGACTAAAATTTTGATCCAATATTACGTCTAGATATTTGAAATTATACACACATACAATTTTAAAACACTATTGACTGCAGGTTGAATGTTCATCAAATGATATAGAACCACATCCCAAATTAAATTTTGAGCAGCCAGGCGAGTAATAATATAAAGGCAAGTCCATAAACTTACTTTTATCACTCATAATTCATATGTTGATTAAACCAACACCTAAGTACCTATATACAAATCAGAATTAAGATTCGAAGATAAATGAAGGAAGCTTTTATTCGCATAGGAAAGCGCCATATCATCAGCAAATGTTGTTATTTTGCCCTTTAAAGGTTCGATGAATAATGAGTTGACATATACATGGTGTCCGGTAATTCGTGTGCCATACTTTGGGATGTGATTCTTGGTCATATTCTAAGAAAAAAATTGTTCTACAGTAAAGTCTGATTTTCAACTTTAACATCACTTTTTGACGATTTAAAAAAGGCTAACTTTGGTGTATACCCTGACCCATGTTAAGATCAATTTCTCTGTCAGTACTAGTAGTAGGGACCTCATTTTGGACTAACCTTAAAACTACGTTTAAATTGAGCTGATGTATTTTTAGGGTTGCCAGATATTCAATTTTAAATGGTGTTAAATTTTTTTAGCCCGAGCAAAATTTTGACTTTGAGGTCAATTTTTTTCAAAAAATGCGTAATAAACATACATTTTTCTTATTTTTGCCTGATGAACAAAACCATAATAAAAAAAAACTCGTTAATTTGTGCACCCAAAACCCATACATTTTATGATACTTGGGAAAATCTGAAACAGGTTTAAGATCGAATTTTGGGTTTTTTACCTACTTTTATTGCAGCACTTGACAATTGGAGTGGTTTTCCAAGAATTGATAGCTTTTAGCTATTTTTTAAGGCTGTGCACTCATCAAAAGTGTTAAAAGTTAACTTATGCCTACTTGACTTGCTGTCAAAATCCTAATTACCATACCTCTTCTCAGGGAGAGTTAAATTTTGGGTATGAATGATTAATGAGTAAATTAACTAAATAAGTGGTATAAAAGAATTGAAAAACAAATTCATTCATAAGATTATCAAGTTAAGTCACGAAAACAGTTGGATAAGAGTGGTTTTTGAAATGCCTTCATTTACGAGAGAAGAATACGCAGACTATTCGTTTATGGGTTCTGCAATGGAAATTCAAGAAGGGCACAACGAAGATACCAGGACTTTATCCTAACAGACGACTTCCTTCTCGAAATGATTTTGGAAATACCTTTCGAAGGCTTCGAGAAACTGGAACAGTTTCAACTGCAAGACCTAATGCGGGAGCTGCGAGCACAAGAAGAGTTTCGGTGGATGAAAGAATACTGGCAGCTGTTGAAATCGATGCTTCTATCAGCTAAAGACGCTTGGCTCTACAGTTAAATGTTTTTAAACACAGAATTTCCAGTGAACTGCATGGAGAAAACATGTATCCATATCACCATACACCTGTGCAAGAACTGCTTCCCGATGATTTTGAAAAGACTAGAATTTTGAAACTTGAAGACGGCAAAGATCATTTCTGCACAGATTCGGTGTCAATTTGTGGGCAGATGTAATTGGAAATAAATAAATCGGGAATTTCAAATTACCACCCCAATTTAATTCTACTAACTATCTGGAGTTTTTACAAAATAATCTACCAGACCTGAAGAAGGATATTCCACTGCTTCAACTTACTTCATCATATTTCCAACTCGATGGTGCTCCGGCTCACTATGGTCGTGAAGTTATGGATTGGCTGGAATAAAAATACGGTGATCGATGGATAGGCAGAAATGGACCAATTCACTGGCCTGCAAGATCTCCCAATCTCACTGTACTGGATTTTTTTGTATGAGAATAAATGAAAGAAATTGTTTACTCATCTGTGCCGACATTCAAAACCAATGTGCATCGGTATCTCCTTTCTAATCCTATACTAATTTTCTAATTGCTCGCACTGTGTATTTAACATTATAAGGGTATTCATAACCCCTTGAGTGCGCGTATAATATAAAAAAAACAACCTTAACTGAATTAGAACAACGTATTTCCGAAGGATCACTTAGAGTAAGGCAAGAGTTAACGAGAAAAATGAAGATTATAAAACATGATTATCGGAAACTAATTGGAAAAACTATTTCTCATAGATATTCCATTCCAAATATTACATAAATACTAATCAAACTAAAAAAATATATGTTTACCTTGCAACTCTCGACTTAGCTTGGTGGTCATTTTGAATTCCTAAGGACGCCTAAAAACGCCCCTCTTATTTCTTAAGAGAGTGTTCTGAAAAACGAAATTCAATCTAAAGAGGAATAAACGAAACCTTTCTACGAAATGAAATTAAACTTAAACCACTTGAAATTTTTCACATATGCTATAAACGGGTTAGTAAATTCTCCAAGTTTACGAACATAATCCTTAGTAATTTCAAAGTTAGAAATATTATTAAGTTAAACAAATTATCAGCCTTCACGGCGTGACCTGCAGATTTTTCTCGAACACTTGCAAGGACTTCTGCAGACAGCATCATTCGAACAAACCAACACTAACGCCTCAATGACTGTAGGCGATCCTTACCGAATTATAGGTACAGTCTGATTTTATCAAAAAGAGAAGACAAAAAAAGTTAACTACCAAACTAACCAAAATACTTGATGAAATCTTCATTACCTACAGTAAACAAAAACCACCATATTAGACCGATGTGTTTTAACCGAACTTATAAAGTTTTCAAAACACTTAACGATTCTCAAACGAACATGGGCATCTAAAAATTCTAAATTAATATCTTGATAAATTATATCAGAAAAATAAAGATGAATTTAAAATTAAAAACAATTGTAATAGAAGTAGAAGTAAATGAACCAGTTTCAAGAAATGGCCAAGGCGGAATAAATTAACAATTGGATTATCATAGTATGGATTACATATATAATCATGACATATGATTACGAGATTACCCATATTATGAAGGATTAATATATTTTTTAATTTAATATACACATTCTTAATAGTTTAAACTGCTTTGATTTCGAACACTGCAGTGTCCATCTATTTCCTGTTTACTAAAATCTATTTTCTACCTTTCTAAACACAGCAGAAAGGACCTTCTAAATCTCAATAACTATGATAACTAGTAGAGTTAGCTTCGAACAAAAAATAAGAAATTTAATCCTTATTCCACGGAATCAGAACAGCTACATATGTATATCAAAATAATTTAAGGAGATGAGGATGCTCAATATTTGAAATCTTAGCTAAGTACGAGTAACCTTATAATTATTTATAATACGCTTACCCCCGATACAATTATCCTTCGACAGAAGAAAGATTCAAACATCCCACACAAATACAGAACACACGGAAATAGGCACGTTTTTAGGAAAAACAAATACTTTACACACGTGGTCAAAAGAGGACATCACATTTGTTGAAACTCAATACCTTAACCGAAAAAGAACTACAAACAAGACCACTTAAATTTTTACTTAACACACACTAATTCCAAAAAAAAATAAAAAAATATACAAATTTGATTCAGTTTGATAAATTTATGATTTCTGAGGACACAAACACATTTTATTATATCCACAACCACCATATCACCTGAGAGATATATCCTTTACCTCATATTGTTCTCCTTTTAATGGCAAACCATATACATATGTATATGCTCGGTCGCCCAAATTGAAAGGAACTTATCGTAGCTCTTTTTCGCGACGAACCGATTCAGAAAAACAAAACCGAATAAAACAATTTTATTAAAATTTTAATTAGACCGAAAACAAATCCGGCACGTCGGTCGTCGCAACGAGATAAAACACGACTTATGGATTTATACGGGCGCTTAAATGTCCTTCGACGAATCGGAAGTGCAACACAGGTAGCACTTGGGGTGGGTGCTACCACCACACCACTGCTAGCTCGAATTTAGGGGTGAGTCCCAAAAATTAATTCGATGCCGAGGAATATTAATATTATTATATTACTCACTACAGGGGCGAAGTTTCTGAAAATAGGGCGCCATCAATTTTTGTTGAAAACAAAATTGCAAACCTTCGAAACGTAGCCGAGGCGACGCGCAGTGGGGCCATTTGTAAGGGAGAGCGGAAAAAAGTCCATAAAAACCGAACCACTTAACCAATTTGGATGACTTTTTCAGGAATGAAAGTAATTTCAGAGAGAAAGCACCAAAATCAATTTCCACCCAGTGCCACGCCCACTAACAAAATAAACATCTTTTCTGAATTGGGTAGTTTGAAAAATAGTTTGAGCATGCCTAATGATAACATTTCGTCATTATATTTAAAGAAAATGTAGATTAAACTTGTCAAAATCTCTTGTTTATTTTCAATAATTCTTGGAAAAACGGTGTGTTTCTTGACTGCTGGAAGAGTTCATACTTAACTCCGATTCATAAATCAGGGGTGAAATCGGCTAAGGTGATAGTTGATTGTGATTTTCAGTTTGACAATCGCTCTCTCTATATTTCTTTATTGATACGATGGAGACAGCTATAGTCAAAATGACAATCACAATCAATTATCACCTTAGCCGATTCCAGCTCAGGAACAAAAATTATAGGCCTATTGCAAAATTACAGTTGATTGCAAAATTTTTTGAATCTTTTTTAAAGAAAAGGACGTATGAAGCTGTAAAAAAATATATATCACCTTCTCAACACGGGTTTGCCAGTGGTACGTCAACAGCAACTAATCTCACTTTATTTATAAATTTCTGTGTTAATGCTATTGAAAAAGGAAATCAGGTAGATGTAATTTTCATTTGAATTTGATAGAGGCAATCATAAGATACTACTTAAAAAGCTTGAATCTTTTGGATTTCATGGTTCAATACGTGAAAATTGGCCCTGAAAAATCTGTGAAAAATTTAAACCACTCAGGTGTTCCTCAAGTGAGTCATCTTGGGCCGCTTCTGTTCTTGTTATTTATTAATGATTTGCCTCTATACATTTCTTATTCATCATTTTTAATCTTTGCAGACGATGCTAAAATTTTTAAAACAATAAGATGTCTTACTGATTGCTTTCAATTTCAAGAGGATTTAGACAAATTGCTTGAATGGTGTTATTTGAATGACAAATCTTGAAATATACTCGTAAGTGTAAGTAAGTGTAAGGTTATGTCATTTTCACGATTATCCTTTCCTTTTATTTATGGTTACAAAATTTTAAGCAATGAGCTTGTGAGAGTTTGTACCCACATGGATTTAGGAGTTATGTATATTTGATGCAAAATTATATTTTAGAATGCACGTACATTATATTCAAAGGCAACTCTATACTTGGATTTTTAATAAGAAATTCTAAGGGTTTTAAACGTCCTTTCACATTGAAGTGTCTTTTATTTAGTTTCGTTCGACCAGTTTTAGAATACTGGTGTGTTGTTTGGTCTCCATACTATAAAAATGCTTCAAGTAGAAAAGAAAAGATTCAAAAACGATTTACGTGGTTTTCGCTTCGACATCTAAATTGGACCGCTCCTATGCCTACGTATAAAGCTCGATGTGTTTTGATTGACTTAAAAAGTCTTGAATCTATGAGAGTTTACTTTTCAATCTGCCTTGCGCGTATTGTTGTAACATGGTCACATTGATTGTGTTCCTTTAAAACTGCTGTTTTTTTTATAATTACCACACACTCAAGCGGCTATTAATACCCTTATTAAAATTTTGGTGGTGCAACAGCTCGGAGTGAACCACGACCTAGTGACTTACAACTCTCAACCATTCCTGTGTGCGTGTTACCAGGGAACGGAGGGGACCTACAATTTTCTGCCGATTCCGAACGGCTAATGAGCAGCATTTTCCATGACAAGAGATACTCTTGGATAATTTGTCAAGTCCTCGCAATTAATACCCTTATAATGTTATAAAACACACAGCGCGAGCAGTTAGGAAATGAGGAGAGGATTTTAAAGGAGATGCCGATGCACATTGGTTTTAAATGCTTGTACATCACAATGAATGAAACTTACGAGATTAGGAAGAGAATTGTTGTTATTGTGTTATAAATTCCTAGTAGGTTACATGTTTTTTTTTTTTAATGCGATTCGAATTATTTTCCATCCTCCGTTGAAGGAAGTTAAACTGGTTGGCCATGTACAGCACTGATAAATGTTGAAAGGTAATAAACAGCGTTTCAAGGTGAAGCTACTCGTAAGGTGTAAAAGGAAATGTAGGTATGATGTAGTTGAAGTTGAGCAAGCTTATTTTATTATATTTTATTAATATTCATAGCTCAAATTTCAACATATGTAGGTTTTTTTAGCCTAACTTGGAAAAACATTTTTTTTGAAATACTCTTTTGTACAGAAGTTAAGTAAAGCTGATGTCATTCGGTAGTTGGCACATGAACTCTCACCCTAAAAAACGAATGCGTGCGATAACAATTGCACGGTTATGTATGAAGGTAGGTATAGAAATATTGTTGTCGTAGGTAGTGAAGCAGGTGAAGGTGATGCCAATAATAATATTCGTTTTGAGTTTTGCTTAATTAGAAGGTTGACGTTATGAGTGCCAATTAAAAAATGTTCACATTAAAAGACTGATGCTAACGATGATGGTCGACGATGAGTGGGTGCGCTTTACGAACTAATCAGCCACCTCCTCACATAACAGATACACTTCGCTTCAACTGAATAAGCACAAAAATTTTCAATGGTATCTTGTGCATTTTTTCATAACTTTGAGCGTTAATGTATCATTTTATGATGCTTACCGTTTGCTTGTGATGTTTTGAGAAAAAAAATCAGAAAGAATAATTCAAAAAGTACCGCTATTTTTTTCTCGCTCTCTTGCAAAGCGTTCCATATGGGAAAATGCAGATTTTTTTTTGCGTCAACTGAATAGACACAACTATTAAAATTGGAAATAAAAGCTAACGGAATGATATGAAACAAGTTTTTCTTTAAATATTTTGTTTATTTTTTATTTCTAGTAATGGGTAATTATTATTTCATAAATTCGGTCCGGCATGGAATCGTACAGGCTCTTTAAGTAGTCCAGCATAATTTCCCTCCAGGCTAATTTAATGGCTGCATTAGGGATTCTCTGTCCTCAAATTGACGGCCAGACTCATAAACTTTTCGTACTGACCATCCCCATATATTTTCTATATGGTTCAGGTCGGGTGAGTACGGTGGCCATTGAAGCAATTCCACATTCTTGTCCTGTATCCAATGTTTGACAAAGGTAACCTAAGAGAAGAATGGAAAGTCATAAACGGTATTATAAATAGAAAACAAAAAAAACAGTCCACTTCAATGACAGTTGAGAATGGTTCCTCAAGTATTTCCGATTCCAGATACTTTACCAATGTTGGCCAAAATTCTCTTCCTTGTGACATACCTTTCTCTTGCGAATGCTGCAGTAGCTATAGTTCTTCAAATGAGTTTCGTAGTGGAAGTAGTTTCTATTTTGAAATGATAACTGGTTTTGAAGTTTTAAAAACCATAAATTCCCTTAAAAATTCAAACTCTGTTGGTGTTGATGGAATTTCGAATGTTGTGTTGAGAAAAACTGCCTTAAAGTAGACATAATGTCGCATATTTTTAATAAAAGTGTCTTATCAGGAATCTTCCCTGATGAGCTGAAATCAGCTTTTGTAATACCCATTTTTAAAAAAGGCAACAAAAAAGACATTAAAAACTATAGACCTATTTCGTTATTGTCATCAATCTCTAAAGTTTTTGAAAAAAATTATAAAAATGAGAATTCTGCGTTTTCTATCAAATTTGAATTTCTTTAGTCCCCTTCAGTTTGGATTTAGGTCAGGTTTGTCAACAGAAGATGCTTTGTTAAACTTTTGTTGCTTAATTCAACAAGGTGTGGATAAAAAAATGAAATGTGCTGCTCTTTTTGTCGACATCACGAAAGCATTCGATATGGTTAATCATAGAATTCTTCTGAATAAGCTTTATGATGTTGGCTTTCGTGGATTCATTTACAATTGGTTCGAATCTTACCTTAGCAATCGAAATCAAAGAGTCAAAGTTTATAATGCATTGAGTGATTCTATGTATGTTAATTTAGGTGTCCCGCAAGGATCAGTCCTTGGGCCCATCCTTTTTTTGATATACATAAATTCTCTTTTTGACCTACCTTTTCTGGGGATAATGAATGCTTTTGCTGATGATATTGCGATTGGATATAATGCAATAAATCCATTGAATTTAGTTGCTGATATCAATCATGATGTCCACTTATTAAGGTTATGGTTCGCGGACCATTAACTAATTGTTAGTAACAAAACCAAATTGATGCTGTTCAGTCCTGATTCAAATACCCAAACTAATATAAAAGTAGTGTTTCATGCTCCGCATTGTTCCAGTTTTACCCTGTTCAATAACAATTGCTTAAGATCTTCTTTACTACATAGTTTTTATCCCGAAGCAACTTGCAGTAGTACGTGCTTTAATGTTGTAATTGTAAAAGAGTTCAAATATCTAGGTGTTACAATTGATCAACACTTGAAGTGGGCTGAGCACGTATTCAACCTTAAGCAATACTTCCTTTCCACAATAAGATGTTTTTACCGCCTAAGACAGTTCTGTTCAAATTCTACGTTAAAGAACACCTTTTACGGAATATTTCACTCAAAACTACAATATGGCATTTGTTGTTGGGGAGATGCTTATCTAAACAAAATTCAACAATTAACGATCCTTCAAAAGTGTGTTGTAAGAAAGATATGCAATGCTTCTCGATTAGCTCACTCTTTAGAATTATTAAGACAAACGAAAATTCTACCAGTAAGACAGTTGTTTTGTTTCAAAGTTTTAAAAATATTTTTTATGAGAGGTGGTTGTTTGGAAAGCCCTATAACAGACTTTTATAACTTGAGAAGAAATGCTACCACTATTTCAACATTACCTTTCCGGACTACTCTTTTTAGAAACTCATACACAATCGTTTCTCGCAAATTGTACAACCGACTCCCAATCGAGATACGAAACATTAGAAACTTGTCACCTTTTTTAAAATCATGGATTTTCAACTTTAATACTTATGACATCGAATCTCTGCTAAGCTACATTGTTTAATAAATTTGTAATCACTACTATAAGATCTCTACTGAGTTTTTTTTTGTATTTATACGTCTTTTAAACTTCAATTGATGAAAGTAATGTTATTTGTTAACTGTATATTATTATTGTTTAACTTTCTTTTATCTAACGTTTATTTTTGTAGTCACCCCACAATAAAATACATTTTTGTTAATGTGGTATTATCTCAATTTTATATAAATTTAAATGCTACAAACTATTCTCTTAAATTATTGTAAAAACAAATTATGTATGTATTTATTTATCATAGATATAAGTTATTAAAAAATAGTTAGGAGAATAAGAACTCAATAAATTCAAAATTCAAAAAATGCGCGCGGTGTGGACGGAAGCGTTGTCCTGCTGGAAAGTCCAGTTAATGGGTTCAAAAATATCCGCAAATTTAGGAAAATTTCTTTCCAAGATTCCTTTGTAAGTAATTGCAGTCATTTTTGACGTTTGAAACTCAAGCTCAACAGTCCCATAGTTGCCTACTGCTCCCCATACCATAACTCCATCCTTCTCGACTATGATGCCGCGCTTAAAATCGTTCTTCTTTCCTCACATCGTTGAAATAATAATTAAAACCATCTGGGCCATCAAAATTGAACTTCTTATCATCAGAAAAAACGACGTGGCGCCATTCATTTTCCCAACTCATATGGAGTCTAGAAAATTCTAAACGCATAAATCTTAGTTGTTAATCTCAGAATTGGCTGGACTGAAACAAAAAAACAAAGTGGGTTATTTAAAGGAAGGTTTCTTACGAGACAATTTACCATAATTTGTTTAAAAAGTTAAAAAAAAAAAAAAAAAATTGAGCTTTGATAAAAAATTTTTTTTTTAAATTTTTTTGGCCATTTTTGGGTCGCCATTTTTTTTGTTCATAATTTTTTGATCAAATTGTGGTAAATTGTTTTAGAAAACATAAAAACAATCAAGTTGCAACATTTTTTTTGAAATTAGGTTCAGTAGATCCGGAGATTAACTGTCCGCCATGGGACCATGTATTTTTTGATGAGTCGACGTTTGCGCCCTCTATAATTCGGCCAAAATTCGAAAAGTAAAAAAAAAATATTTTTTTGTACTCTTGACGCATGTATTCATTATTTAAAAAAAATGTATGTTATTACCTAATAAGGTTTCCGAGAAAAAAAATCCCAAAAATCGTGCGTTTTTTTTGGCATTCTAGACCGTACTAGTACCTTAATTTTTGCCGCAGAGTCACACGAATTGGAAGCACATCTTAAAATTGCCTCTTTTTACCTCCTTTGTGTTTTTCCCGTATAAACTTTTATTTCTTAGGTAGGAATAGACAACACTAAAACTTCGTTCAATTTTGGTAGCTATAGCGCTTCCGGTTAGTGCTTCTTCTTTTAACAAATCGATTTTAGCTCTTTCGACATTATTTAAAGCTTTAGATCTACCCATTTTTTTTTTAATTTGAATTAAACGGCTAAATTTTACTTAAAACACTTCAACTTTTGATTAAATGTGTCAATAACCTCAAAACTCTTATTAACAATAGGCGTGTTTTTTTTGCAAGTCCATATAGAATTGTAGAAAAAACGACATCGGGACTAAGCGCTTTACATGCAAATGCAACAACTACTTAAATATATACAGAATTAGCTAAGACCAGATAATTATCGAGACTTAATCTAAGACCCGATAAAAACGGTGATGCCAAAATAGTATTATCTATATGTTATCGATAATTTGCTCAGAGACGTCAAAAGTGACGTTTTTGGATGCTGTTGATGCTAGTCGTCAATACAGCTGACAAAAGTCATAGCGTACACAGTGCTTCCAGCTATGTGGAAAAAACTCCTAAATCCCGATGTCGTTTTTTTACAATTCTATATGGACTTGAAAAAAAAACACCTAATGAAGATAATGACCGATAATGACCGTGTGCCTATTCAGTTGACGTAAAAAAAAAAACTGAATTTTTCTATATGGAACGCTTTCAAGAGAGCGAGAGAAAAAATAATGGTACTTTTTGAATTATTCTTTCTGATTTGTTTTCTCAACATCATAAGCAAACGGTAAGCATCATCAAATGATACATTAACGCTAAAAGTTTGAAAAAAATGAACAACATACCTTAAAAAATATTTGTGCTTATTCAGTTGAAGCGAAGTGTATCTATTTGATGAAGAGTATTTCCGTTTTTGTATTTTGTATTTGGATTAATTCTTTTCTTGCAGAGGAGTAGCTTTTTTGATTGACTCTGATTTTACTCGAACTTGTATAGCCTCATCGTTAAAAGTTGATAATTCATTCTTCCCTTCCCTATGTATGTGCATGTGCATTGAATATGATAAGAACTCTCCTACATATTCTATTGTCAAGCAACGAATGCCAAAAATGTGTATGATGATAAACAAGAGTAGTGAGTTGTTACATACTACTCTGTACATCAGGATAAAATTGGACCTCACTTACTTATTGTTCCTGTTGTGGTTAAGGGTTATTGTTAAGGTTCATAATCTCCATACTTGTACGTTATTTTATGAAAACCCTCTAGATCCGACGGATGCACTGTGTTTGTACCAATTTCCTTCATCCTTCTTGCTTCCAATGGTTAGATGCACTTCTCATCAATCCGAAATATATTTAAAGGATATAATATTTCCTCTCTAATCTTACAGTATGACCAGCGTTGTACAATTTCACTCCTCTGCATATTTCACATACCAGATTTTTTTCCAGGCTGCTTTCTTCTTTCTGTGTAATTTCGTTCTTCATTTCTTCACGGCTCTTTCAGTCCAATTAGTAAAATAATTCCAACTCTGCTCCACGATTTCACTAAACTATGTAATAGGGGCTAGGTTCCTACTCATACTTTTAAAGATCAGTAAGCCTATGAGTCATAAATCAATTGCTGTTCGTTTGTTTCGCTAAAACTCGAGAATGCCTGGACTGATTTTGATAATTTTGATTTTGAAATATTTGTGGAAGTTCAGGGAAGGTTTAAACGGTGAAAAACATAAAACATTAGTAATGGAAATACTAAAAACGACAATTTAATTTTCTATTATAAAATGTTCCTAGCTGCGAACGTACTTGCCTCAGACGCTCTGTGTCCCATTTCATTTATGCAGTACATCCAAATAACGAGAAATGTTACTATCTTCGATTGTTGTTGGTGAATGTTCGTGGTCCACTATCGTTTTAACAACTGAGAACAGTTGATGGATATTTGTGTGCGACTTTCCGTGAGGCGTCTCAACTACTACAGTTGCTCGAGAACGATTCACCTTGGGATGATATGCTTAAGGATTCCGTCATATCTTCATCGTCACATCAAATTCGCACATTGTTTGCGATTGTAATGTCGACATGTTTACCCTCAAATCCAGAAGATTTGTATAAATGAAGTAAAGGGATGACATGTGTGCGTTGTCAAACTTTGAAGCCTATACTACAAATTACTGCCGAAATTTACAATGAGACATTGATCATGATAGAAGGTATGTGTTTATTGATGGTAAATAAGGTATTGTCATTTTTGGACATGACAGCACCTAATCGTCGTATGCGCGATGTATTTAACCACGAGTTGCAAAGAGAACAACAATCCGATACTGAAGTATTGGCCGAAACAGTTCGTTCAAATGTTTCGCAATTGAATGAACAAAGAATTGCGTGCGATACTTTGATGAAAGCTGTGAGCAGTGGATCTTGTGGAAAAAACGTTCCAAATATCATTGCTATTGGCAAAGATCAGATCGCAAAATGCAGTAACCCTAACATTGGCTTCATCTGGAATAGCTGCAACACTGTTAGAAGGTGAATGAACTGCACATTCTGCCTTGAAATTACAACTAAGCATGCAAATCAACGAAGCACAAGTTTGCAACATCGCCAAAAACAGTGCAATGGCGAAGATCTAACAGGTATGCAAATTGATCGTTTGGCATCAGAGTACGGTGTCCCACAAGAGGTCACTGGAGGCACTGGATAGAACCTTAAAAGATCTTCGTGACAACCAAAACATTTTTGGTGGAGCCATAATTCTGTTGTTAAGTGATTTTCGCCAATTATTGTTCCCCGATCAAATGTTGCTGACGAACTAAACGCATGCTTAAAATTATCTCCACATCATACTCCAATAAATTACAGACTAACATGCGATTGTTTTTGCAACAAGGTCAAACTGCGATTATGTTTTTAAAGCAGTCATTAGGTATTGGAGATGCTAAGGTCACAGTTGACACATCGACCGTATTAATAACACTACTCATGGATTTTTGTCACTTCATCGAGCTTATTCAGCGTGCTTTTACGTACACAGAACAGCAGTTCAGAAACCATAGTTGGCTGAGTGAACGAGCAATATTGGCGGCCAAAAACAAAGGTGTCGATGATCTCAATGCAACCATTCAGGATTTTCTTTACAAATCAGTTGACGCAGTTACAAACCAGGATAACGTATTCAACAATCCCACTGAGTTTTTAAATTCCCTGGATTTGCCTGAATTACCACCTCACAATTTACAATTAAAAGTAGGATCAGTTGTGATTATGCTGCGTAACACTAATCAACCTCGACTGTACAATGGAATGAGACTGGCTGTAAAAAAGCTAATGAATAACGTCAACGAGGCCCAGATCATCAAGGGAAGATAGAAAGGAGAGGACGTCTTGATCCTGATTTCAACGGATGATTTCAACGGATTTGCCATTCGATTTTAAGCGTCTATAATTTTCTGTTCGTCATAAATAAATCTTAAGGCCAGTCGTTGAAAGTTTGTGGAATCAACTTGGAGTTTCCCTGTTTCGCGAGTCAGAAAACAATCATCTTATATATCTACGTACCGCAAAAAAAAAAAAAGACACAAAATAAAGCACATACATCAGAAAGCCTTAAGTTTTGCCCATATTTTTCAAAAATATATGCAGTTGATACGAAGGTCCCCGGGTCATCTAGTGATTATATATATATTCAAAATTAACTTTACACCTGCACAATTTTAATTACATTTTTGATAAATAAAAATAATAAAAAAATAACAGTTCTATTTCTCAATCTTTCATTTAGCTACTTTCTTAACCACCGGGTTAAGCTAAATCGCAGTTAGCCATTTAAAAAAAGTTTGTTTTAAAATTTCGCACTTAATCAAGGACTTATCTATAAATAGCCACTTAACCGCCATTATTAATTCTGGTGAGTTAATTTGAAGAGTTACTATAAGGTTTTTCATTTATAGCATTAAAACGTATACTGGAGATTTTGTATTTAATGCTTGAAAACAGCTCTCAGTTCTCGGTATGTGCATCACATACCACATCGTGTCGAATGACCACATATCCAATCCATGTCGCCAAAAACGCTGCTAGGTGTTTTTGGTTTCCTTTGACGGTGCAAGAAATTTTTTACCCCTTCTAATCTGGCTGTAGTACATAATAAGGCTAATAATTGTGTAAGGCAATTCAAGTACAATAGTACAATTCACATACTTGGACAGGTGCTCCAATAACCCACTTAAGTCTATTGTATATAATCAAAAAAAGAGCTTTAAAAATAAAAGATGATAGAAGTATATCAGAAAGATATGCATCTCTCGTCTCGACCACTGTCGCATTGTTTTTTGTCTTTCATTTTTTACCGTTATTTTGTATCAACAATTTTCTAGCAAAATAGCCAGTTGCTTTCGTACTCTAAAGCAATTCCACCGTAATACTCTCACTTCAGGCAATTTCCAACAGTTTATCCCTAACTTCGGACGTACTGTTAAATTCAGAGATTCTTTCTTCAGCGACACTACACGAATGTAGAATGCCTTACCCGGCTTAATGTTTCCCTCCCATCAGGATATTCAGATATTCAAAACCATCGGTATCTCCGACTTGGTCAAACGAGCTTAAGTCAAGAGACGGAGATGTTTGAGTCATGAACTCGTACATAGAGCGAATGTACAAACTCTTCGGCCTCGAAAAAGTCTTTGAATTCAAGGAAAAGGGACGCCACAATAAAGACCTCGATTCTAGAGACGCGAAGCGAGAGAACCTCAACCAACTTGGCGTGTGAAACTGAAGGTAGCTAACTTGTTTTGTTTAGTTTAGCTTTAGAAGCCGTACCACTTTAATAGTAAGTATGTAATTATATAATGTGTTTAAAAACATATTGAGAAACACAAGTTATGTAGTTTTGAAATGGTTTTCAACGTTCAATCCCTTAGTTCTGAACAGATTGAGCTTTATAGCGAGGATTATTCTGAGTCTCATAAACATATAAATTTTAATACATTGCTAAGGATGAAACTCATTGAAACTTATGTTATAAGCTTACAAACAGCATCGTTATCATCCACCTTTTATTTATTCCTCTTCCACGAAATGTCAGTTTCAATTCAGTCTCGATTGAGGCATCGGCCTCGGTTCAAATTTCGACCCAAAATTGTAAGATTGAAACCGAAGGCAGACACACTAAGGAAAAGTCCCTTTGAATTTTTAGATTTTTGAAAATTTTCGATTTCAACAAGACCAAAATGAGACTAATAAAGAATTCTCGTGTAAAAGCCTCGCCTCAGTCTCGGCGACAGTCTTATTTTTTAGACAAATCAGACGCAATGGTAAGAACACTGGAAGTCTGGCTTCGCGTCCCAAATTCTGCCACTTAAAAAAACGTGAAAATTTTTCTAGTGATACTGCTTCTTACGAGGAAGAGATAAATCCTCTTTATATGAAAAGTGCATCATATCTTTGCAGTTCTAAACTGTCAGTAAATTGTATTGTACAGGAATGCTTGTTGCTTAAATAGATTTTTCGACCTAAAAAACAAGTCGCCTGACATGACATGACATTCAAGCCCATCTGTATTTAAGAAATGGTCACACTTCCCCCACATTAAAAAAAAAACTGAAGCACAAACATTTTATTCCCCATATTCGGCTATTGGCTGATCGCCTTTAGATACAAAAAAGTAAATACTAAACCACGTACATATGTATGTACAAGTACATACGAGTATCAATAGGACTAAAATATAAAACCTTGTCAAAGAAAGAAGGCGATGCGTTGCTAAGACCCATCCTCCCTCCCTCCATAGGGCTATTTTACCTGTTGTGTATATGACAGAGACTTCCTCACCATTATACCCGAACTACTGATAACCTCCCCAAAAACAAGGGGCAAAAAGTGTTGAATATTCCCAAAAGTGGTAGACTTTCATAGTGTCTCTCGCCAAAACTTTGTTTTATGCTCTCACTTGATAGCTTAAAACTGAGGGGTAGTGGTATGTTCACTCTCTAAACATTTGTTGCAAAAGTAAAGTTTATGTTCCAATACAAATTTGTGGCTGGCATGAAGTTAAATAATTTGTGCATTTGTCACTGGCATTTGCCTTATTTTTTGGAAAATCTTAGGCTCTGGCTTCATTCAAAAAGTCTGCATAATCTATCACGAACGCGAGCCTTTGATATCTAGTTTCGCTACGCAAATATTCGTATTTCCCCAACTACAACATCCTTCCGGGATAAACTAGCCCACAATGGGATATAAAAGGGTTTCCAAGTCGGTTCCTCATCTCTTATACAACCTAGCTGACCACCTATTAGAAGTCTAGCCATCTTCATTCCCACCTTCCTTTCGTTGTCATATGATATCCTTGGTAATCATTTGGCAACCTTGAAACACGCTTGATAGAAATAGCCTTTTGGGCGGTTTAGCGCCACTGAAACAAAAAGGTACATGATTCCAAGGAAAAACTGAATATTTAAAAAAAAAAAACTTCATTAAAAACGGGCCAAGAATCGAGTTCATTAAAAGAAAGAAACCTTAAACATGCGTTTTATGAAGTGTTCATATTTCCAATGTAAAGTTTCCTACTTGGAATTCATATGAAGGTTGGTAGTCAGTCAGAATCATTGCAAGATATTTGATAGAAATAGAATAGGTGGGTATTCAGATTAACTTTTTTTAACATCCATTCTTAGTGAACGCGAGCTCAATCCCCACAAATGTACACCCTAAGTTGTCCGACAAAGGTAAGCAACAAAAAAACAACAAAATTCCTCTGTACAAAGTACCTACGTATCTTTCAATAAGTTATATATTTCTCTCTGTGCGTTTAGGGTTAAAAGGGATGAGTGAGGTTAAACACCCACCCCACTTACCATTTTGTGATTCATTTGTCGTTGGCATTGGAAACAAATACTTTTTTTTTTGGGAAACATGAATCGGGATGCTTCCGATGTTGTTTTGTTCCAGGTATTGTTGCGTTGAGGAACAAATAAAATTATGGTTTCCACATCTAGTTTTTGTTTGCAGTTGAAGGTAGTCCGATTGAATTATTCAGAAATTTTAAAATACCTTCTGCTGACATCAATATCATTTGATACGTTGTTCGTAATTTTTTTTTATTGATTCGAAGGGTCTTGAACCTTGAAATTAAGTAGTCAGATTAAAGTATGTTTTTTTAAATTTTATATTTTAAATGGGAAGTGGGTGATGATTGTTGGTCTTTAAAATGAATAAAAAGTATGCTAATCCATATCAATTATCTAGATGCTCATAAGCCCTTGACAGTAGCGATTCTGGTCTTCGAATTTTGACTGGGTATACCTATAGGTGTACGAATTTTCTTATGCAACGTACGATCGCTCTATAGAGCTCGAGCTGCTCAGCAGCTAGCCGATGCCCTGTCAAAATATAAAGCTGACATAACAGCTCTTCAAGAAATCAGATGGACAGGGAATGGTGTTCTACAGAAGAAAGAATATGACATATACTACAGCTGTCATACAAAACACCATGTGCTCGGGGTAGGCTTCCTAGTCAGCGAAAAAATGAAGTCTACCATCATCGGCTTTAACGCTATAAGCGAAAGGCTATGCACCCTATGCAAATTTACGAACATCAGCCTCATTAACGTTCACGGACCTACGGAGGAGTCCTCAGACGAAGAAAAAGAGACTTGATAAAATTTTCAATATAATAAAATAAACTGAATAGAAAAACTTTATTTTTATGTTTGTTTTATTTAAAATTATAAATTTACACAACTTTTTATTTAAATTTGTACGACGCGTTTCGGAAAATAAATTCCATCATCGGGTTCAAATGACATAAAACTGTTCCACTGTGTCATCTAAGCTTTACAGTCCGTTGTTGTTGGCTGATGTGTGATGTTGTATCTCTTGTTCTTTGGTATGTCTCAGTGCTGTGTCATATAGTGCATTTGTTTTTTGTATTAATTTGTCATTTAATGTGTTGTATTCTTCTAGCTTGTAAGATTTGTAAATTTCAAATTCTTCCAAGGCGTCGAGTAGTCTTCCTTTTTTACAGTGGTGAAGGGGGGTTAGGTTATGGTCGAAGTTTGTATAGTTGTGGTTTGTCTCCATCAGGTGTGTAGCGAAGTTAGATTTGGTGTTTTTGTTTTTTGTTTTTGAGACTTACTACGAACAAGTCGAGAGGGCCCTCAATGCCTGTCTAAGGTATGATGTTTAAATCATCCTTGGGAATTTGAACGCAAAAATAGGTCGGGAGCCGGTATTCAGGCATTACGCAGGCACCCATAGTTTGCATGAGAACACTAATGACAACGGACTTCGAGTCTTAGAATTGGCAGCATCGAAAAACATGGTCGTTGCGAGTACCAGGTTCCCGCGTAAAGATATCTACAAAGCCACCTGGGTATCACCTGATGGAGTCACTCGTAACCAAATAGACCACGTGTTGATAGACCGTCGCCACTACTCGAACTTGATGACGGTACGAACGTACCGAGGTGCCAATATCGACTCGGATCACTATCTTGTTGGTATGGTTTTCCGAGAACGGATTTCCTTGCGAAGACGCATTGCATCCGC
Source organism: Chrysotoxum bicinctum (assembly GCA_911387755.1). Classification (NCBI taxonomy): domain Eukaryota; kingdom Metazoa; phylum Arthropoda; class Insecta; order Diptera; family Syrphidae; genus Chrysotoxum; species Chrysotoxum bicinctum. The sequence goes on along the minus strand of OU426991.1, from coordinate 11,668,278 downwards.
CAATCAGGTTCGAATCAACACGGCTGCCCTGCGCAATGAAAACACCAGTAACGCCTTTGGTAATGCGTTAGGACTCGCCCTAGAATCACTTGATTTAGGGAGAGTAAGTCCTGGAGCCAGTATGCTGGGCGTAAATGAGAAGTGGACACGCCCTAAGAATATTGTCATTAGTACTGCCAACTCCATCTTAGGCAGCAGTCGTAAAAATAGGAATGACTGGTTTGATGATGAATGCAAGCTAGCGACTGAACGTAAGAATGTTGCGTACCGAGCAATGCAACAATCTCATAGAACGCTGGCACACGAAGAGGAATATAAAGAGCTCAGAAGAATAGAAAAACGGCTACACAGACAAAAAAAATCAGCCTGGGAGAAGAACCTAATCTGTGAAATAGAAAATTGCCGAGAGCGAGGTCCGCACCAGGCGCGGAAGTTCTACCAATCCGTCCGAAACATGACGCAGTACACACCACGCTGCACATACTGCAAGGACGAAGAGGGAAATCTGATCACCGATCCTGAAAGCATACTGGAGCGATGGGAAGTGTACTTTAATGAATTGCTAAATGGTCAGCTCACTACAGAAGTGGAGGCTCCACTACTTCAAGAAGAATACCCTATGTTGCCGCCACCAAGCATAGAAGAGGTTGAGAAGGCTATAAGCCGGCTTAAACAGAACAAATCCCCGGGAGCCGATGGCATACCAGCCGAATTATTTCATCACGGCGGGCCAGCCTTACGTCAAGCAATTCATGATATTATAGTGCACGTATGGGAGCAGGAAGAAATGCCAGAAGACTGGCGAAAAGGCATAATATGCCCCATATATAAGAAGGGAGATGTCACAACGTGCAGCAATTATAGAGGTATCACGTTGTTGAGTACCTCCTATAAGATACTCTCCTCTATCCTACAAGACCGGATAACCCCATACGCTAAAACCGTCATCGGACAATATCAGTGTGGTTTCATTCCAGGCAAATCAACAACTGATCAGATATTTACCCTTAGGCAGGCGATGGAAAAATGTCTAGAATTTAACATCCCAACATACCATCTGTTTATAGACTTTAAGGCCGCCTATGATAGCCTAGCCAGGGTAGAACTTTACAAAGCCATGAGAGAATTCGGCATCCCAAATAAATTGACACGACTATGTAGGTTGACCATGACCAACGTAACAAGCCAAGTAAAAATAGCCGGATTGCTATCCAGACCAATCAACATCTTTAATGGACTCCGACAAGGGGACGGTTTGGCCTGCCTCCTCTTCAACCTGGCGTTGGAGAAAGCAATCCGTGACTCTGGCACGGCAACAAGAGGGACCATCGTCAACAGGTCCAGCCAGTTATTGGCTTACGCAGACGACATTGACATCATCAGAAGAACCGAACAAGCTGTACACGATCTGGGGCTGCACATTAGTGAAGGTAAAACAAAGTACATGGTGGCGTCGAATGCGAGAGGAACAGTTGGTCAAACGATCAAGGTTTCGGAGCACGAATTTGAAGTGGTGCAATCCTTTAAATACTTTGGGTCAATAGTAGCAGCCAATAACAATATAGAAGAAGAAATACGCGGGCGGCTTCTCAAATCCAACAGAGTCAAAGCTCTTCAAATCCAGAAATCTCACCATAACTTCAAAACTGCTGCTGTACAGGACCATGGTCCTGCCAGTACTCACATATGGATCCGAGACTTGGGTGCTTAGCAAAAGGCACTCCGACCTCTTAGCTGCGTTCGAGAGAAAAGTCTTAAGGAGAATTGTTGGCCCCATATGTGAGGAAGGACGATTCCGGAGACGGTACAATCACGAACTGTACGCAATCTACCTTGAAGCAGATATCATGACAAAAATTAAGCTCGGTATACTCCGGTGGGCAGGGCACCTAGCTCGCATGAGCGAAAAGGAACCTGCTCGGAAAGTTCTTTGTGGTACATTCTATGGTAGACGACAGCGTGGTAGACCATGCTTGCGCTGGAGAGATGGCGTAGACCAGGACGCCCGAAGCCTTGGGGTGCGCAACTGGATGGCGTCGGTTAGAGACCGGGATAGGTGGAGAGACTTGTTGAAAGAGGCCAGGACCGGAACCCGGTTGTCGAGCCGATAATGATGATGATGATACCTATAGATGTGTATTACTATAAGCGTCCACTGGTGCTCCGGCCCATTTTTAGGGGTGAGTATTATTTTGAATAATACTCATAAGAATTTGTTCATTCATATTAAAAATGATCAATCCAAATATTATGATCGATAATACTTTTATCAGCAAATCATCTTCACACCAACACATACATTAGACATATATATATAAATATATATATATGCTTTTCATAAGGCCATTGCATTTTAACTCTATGTAGTATAATTATGGAAAAATACCAACGGTACACTTTCTGCTTAGGCGGACGCACACTACTTAAATACAGATGAGAAATTAGAGATAGGTGAATATGTAGGGTCCTTATAATCTACAATGATTTTCTTGCCCAACACACTCAAAACTCAAAATCACTCTAAGTAAATTAAATAAATAACAAATTAAATAAAGTAGCTGATTCGTTTGATTTTGTTTTGATTTTTGTTTTGTTAGGAAAATTCGAGTCTATACGGTTTGCTTTTTTTTTTTTTAAGAAAATTAAAGCATTTTGCAAATGGGGTTGAATGAATGAATGAATTGTATTGGGGGTTATTGCACTGCGACCTGTAGATCTATTGTGCCCCCTCTTATAAAAATGATGAGCTGGCTCATCCTACAGTTCCTCCTCCAAACCTATTGCTTTTAAGAATTTTAGTATTTGGAGCACTTTGAGAGAGGATAGGTTGCTCTCTTCCACTTGGTACTGTCCCAGATGTGTTTTCCTCTGGTGCATGATTGGATAACACTTTCCCAGTATGTGTTCCGGCGTTTCCTCATGCATGTTGCAGAATCTGCAAGTGGCACTGCTTACCACACCGAGTAGGTTAAGGTGTCTTCTAAGTTTGCAGTGTCCTGTTAGAATACATGTTATTATTCTTAGGTTATTCCTACATAGGTTGATACAGTTTTCGAAGCGTTGCCGGTTGTAGTTGCCCAGTAGCAGTTTCGCCTGTCTCAGCCTAGGGAGTTCATTCCAGTTTTTAGATCTGTTTGCCTCCTCTTCTTCTTTAATTTTGGTCTTGATGACATTTTCACCTATTCCGCAATAGGGTTCAGGCCCTGTTAGGGGGGTTGAAGCGCCTATTTTTGCTAGGGAATCTGCCTTTTCGTTTCCAAGAACACCAACATGCCCAGGTACCCAGTAAAGTGTGACTCTGTTCTGTTTACCTAGTTCATTTAGTCTGCTTATGATTTGGGGTTGAAAAAAAGAATAGGAAAAGAGATTGGTATTAATTATTTTAATTTGTGATTTGGTTATTCCCAGAAAAATCTTCTATATTTAATAATTTTGTGGTGTATGTGCATATCATCCGAAAAATCAAAAATTAATTAAAAAACACTGCGTGAGTGCCGGGACTCACGGTTAAGATGTGTAAACATCAAAGTTCGTCCGAATGCCGAATTTTTGTTATCGAACGTACCCAGTAAACATAAAATGAACT